>JAPQWV010000019.1:11320000-12570000 GCA_027422505.1 Craterostigma plantagineum
CTCTGTTTCAACACCCCCCGCAAGATGGATGGTAGAGGTTTATAACAGACATCTTGACTAAGAACTGTTGCAAAACAGGGCCGGTGAGAGGTTTGGTAAAAGCATCGGCTAACTGATCTTCTGATCTAACAGGGAGCAGTTTAATGTCACCCTTGTCTATATGATCCCACAATCTATTTCAATGTGTTTGGAACGCTCGTGAAACTTAGAATTAGTAGCTAGTTTGAGGGTGGACAGATTATCACAAAAAATGACGGGAGTGTGATCTAAATGAATGATCAGCTCACTCAAGAGACTCTTCACCCACAACAGTTCAGAAACCAGAGATCCTAAGGCCCTATATTCAGCCTCCGTGGAGGATCTTGACACGGTGGCTTGTCGTTTAGCCTTCCAAGTAGTAATAGAGTCACCTAAGAATGTACAATACCCCGTAACCGACTTCCTAGTGTCTTTACACGCAGCCCAATCGGCATCAGAAAAACCTTTCAAGTCTAAATTACCAGTTGAGCTAAAAATGATCCCCTGCCCAGGTGCAATTTTAAGATATCTAAGGAGATGATGGGCTGCCATCATATGACTAGTTCGAGGGGCAGAAATGAATTGGCTCAACTTATGGATGGCATAGGTTATGTCTGGTCTAGTAAAGGAGAGATATAACAATCTACCTACCAGCCTTCTATACTTAAATGGATCAGACAAGAGCTCACCTTCACCTTCAGTCAGTCTCTGTCCAGGGTTCATGGGTGTGCTGAGACCCTTAGCTTCCAAATAACCTGCATCATTAAGCAGCTGCAACACATATTGCCTTTGAGATACATAAATACCTCTTTCACTTCGAGCCACTTCTATTCCCAAGAAGTATTTCAGCTGCCCCAAGTCCTTGATCTTGAAGGTACTGCTCAGAAATTCCTTGACAGCAATTATCTCCTGCATAGAAGGTCCTCCAAGTATAATATCATCTACATAAACTAATAATACTACCAAGTTAGCACCTGCTCCTTTTACAAAAAGTGTATGATCGGATTGAGCTTGGGTGAATCCAAAAGCCCTAATGGACTCAGAGAACTTCCTATTTCATTGCCTAAATGCCTGTTTTAGGCCAAAAAGGGATTTCTGTAATTTACATACTAGTTTTCCTGAACTAGGACACTGATGACCAACAGATTGTTGCTGTTTACAAGCTAGTGTGCCTGAACTAAGACCTTGGTGACTGCCATAAAACCCTTGGGGTAAGTCCATATACACCTCTTCATTGAGGTCTCCATTTAGGAAGGCATTATTAACATCTAATTGCTCTAAATGCCAACCTAGTTTGGCAGCTAAGGAGAGAAGGATCTTAACAGTGTTAGGTTTAGCAACAGGGGAAAAGGTTTCTATGTAATCTACCCCTTCCCTTTGATCGTACCCTTTTGCACCTAGACGTGCCTTGTACTTTTCTACTTCACCATGTGAGTTAAGCTTTACCTTATACACCCATCTGCAGCCTATAGCCTTCTTTCCTTCAGGCAGAGGCATGACTGTCCAAGTATCATTGGATTCTAAGGCTTTGAACTCCTCTACCATAGCCTCCACCCACTCTTCAGATTTCGAGGCCTGGGCAAAATTCCTGGGTTCAGTGACAGTTTGCATATATAATTCTGGTATAGATCTGAGAGGTTCCTATAAGATATAACCTTGGAAATAGGATACAAAACCTTTGCTTCCAGCAACCTATTGCAGTGGTAATCTGTTAAATAGGAAGGTCTCTTAGGTTGTCTTTTGGGCCTACTGTTATTAGGCTGGGCAATCTGTGAGCACCCTGAGTTATGGTCACTGACATCCGCTGGCACTGCAATAGGTAAGGTCTGAGTTGCAGCCCCTGGATGAATGTCCTCTACGGCAGGGGGCTGGGCCTCTTCTTGATCAGGCTGGTACTTATCTGTACAAGGTCTCGGAAAGACATGCCTAGAGAATGGGTCATCAGACAAATCAGCACTACAGTTTCTTCTAAAAGGAAGATCATCTTCCTTGAACTGAATATCTCTAGACACAAACACCTCCCTAGTTTCTAAATCAAGGACCCTATAACCCTTTATGCCATTGGGATATCCTAGGAAAACACATTCCCTACTCCTTTTATCAAACTTTCTTCTATGGGCTGCCAATGTAGAACAGAAACAAAGTGACCAAAAACTCTAAGCAAGCTGCAGTCAACTGAGGTATTCCATAAGCTCGTCAGTTTTGCCTTCTGAGAGTAGTCTATGTGCTTTGTTACCATCTTCAATGCACTTTTTCTCGGGTCACTCATATCAATGTATTGAGTTACTGTTTTTCAGGTAATGATAATGTCAAGCCCGAGGAATTTGGGTTTTTAGCGCCTACCACTCGTAGAAATGCATTGAGGGTTTTTAACGGCACTAATGGTCAATTCCGTGAGTTTTGACGGTCAACTCGGTCAAACTTGACGAAAAGGACTGAAGTTGATTAACGGTTAAAAACTGAGGAATATATATTGATAACGTGTGTTTTCGAGGGATTGAAACTGATGTAGGCTTATAACTGAGGGACCAAATTTGCAATTATCCCAACTATGGCTCAAACTTAGTTTGACCTATGTAATAACATAATTACAAAACTACCATATTATAAATGCCTGCGTTACCGCGTTTTCTTACAGCATTTTTTCCCGAAACCATCACGAATCTTCAATGGCGGACGGAAATTAAAAAGCGGGTAGTGAAATAGAAGCTGTGGAAGTGGTCGGAGATGCTTAGCCAAACCGTGCTGTGACTCCATACGTAGATCCACTGAAGCAGCTGCTTGTATTTCTCTAACTGATCTGGTTCTAAACCTTATCCAGCTGTTTGGATTAGCTGAAGATATAGGAGGCAACCTAGGAAGCTTAGTTCAAGCAGCACGCGATGTATCTCAAACTGCACGCGACGTATCTCAACGCATACGCGACTACTGGAAGTTCTAGAGCGCACTAAACAGGTTTTGAAAATTTTTTGCTCTGATGTTAGCAGAGGATATCTGAGATTAGAAGTTGTTCTGTGAATAAGACGCATTTTCGCTGATGTAATCAGTTGTAAGAAAAAGAATATGTTTCGAGCTTCTATTATATTAGTGAGAACGATCATTTGTGATAAAGCAGCTGGTATGGGCTGGAGTTTCCTAACAACACTGATGGTGTTCTATTGATCAAATAGGCAGCCGTAAGAACACACTCAGACCAATACTCAATTGGTACTGCATATTCAAACAAAAGAGATCTAGCTACATTTAGTAACTGTTGATGTTTTCTCTCTACGACTGAGTTTTGTTGGGGCGTTTGCACACAAGATAAATGGTGTATGATGCCATTCTTCCTAAAAAGTTCAACTAGATTGAACTCTTTTGCATTATCAGTCCTAATGGTTTTGACCTTACTCTTAAATTGGGTTCCAACTATGGCTAAGAAGAATGTAAGCACTGAGAGGACTTCTGACTTGTATTTTATCATAAAAAGCCATGTAAATCGCGTATGATCATCTACAATTGTAACAAAATATTGATGTCCCTTATGTGAAGGGATATGGAAGGGTCCCCAAACATCAGAATGGACCAAATCAAAAGCTGAACAAGCTAATCTGCCATTGTGAGGAAAGGGTGTCCTTCTTTGTTTTGCAAGAGGACAAATCTTACAGAAATCAGTCTTAACACTGTGATTATGTTTCAAGGAAGGTTTAAGTACATCTAGAACTCTAGCAGATGGATGTCCTAGCCTACCATGCCATATATCTAAAGACACCTTATTCAAACAAATATAACTATTCTTATTCTCACTGGCTGCCACATTATGAGGCTCTACTTCAAGCACATAAAGTCCTCCAACTTCCCTACCCTTGCCAATCATCCCTTGGGAATGATCCTGCATCACAAAGCTGTCAGCCTCAAAGATAAACCTGCAATTGTTAGACTTGGCCAAAGAACTAACTGACACAAGGTTGAAGTGAAACTGAGGTACAAATAAGACCTCTTTCAGTGTAATATACTCGTTTAGAAAAACAGTCCCAGCCTTATTAACTTTGATTACTGATTTATCTGGCAAGATAACACTTGATTCTATTACTCATGCAAGTCATGCAATAGGTGATGGTTTCCAGAAACGTGCCTAGTAGCTCCAGTATCAAATATCCACATATTACATTGCATAAAGCTAGGCTCCTTTAAAGACAAACAGATACCTGGCTCCTTTTCATAGTGTTGTCCCAGATCTGCATCTTGCTGGGGCATGGTGGCCATGGATTGGTTGATCAGCTTATGGAGGCTCTGGAACTACTGAGGGGTCACCTGTACTTGGATCATACTGCCTGTATCATGTCCTGTGCCAAGACGTGCTGAACTGACTGTCTGTTCTGATTTCTGGACTGATCCAGTGTCAACAGATTGGTCCTTACTCCCCTAAACTTTGAGGTCTGCCTGAAGTTGGGTGGAAAGCCATGAAGCTGATAACAGCAATCAATGGTGTGGCCTTTCTTGTTGCAGTGTGTATAGAAAGGCTTCAAGCCATCCTTCTTTTGTGGATTGAACCCCCTCTTGAGCTGTTCTGCATCCCTCCTAACTGCCATCATGGCCATGTTGTCATTGAGATCCTCATTTCCTTTAGTATAACCGTAGAGCATGGATCTTTGTCTCTCTTCTTGCACCAATAATGCAAAGACTTTATTAATGCTGGGCGAGGTTCCATCAACAGTATTTGCCCTCTGGTTTGTGCATAACTGTCATTCAGACCCATTAGGAAGGTCAAGACATACTCTTCATCATGAAAAGCCTTAACCTATGCTATTCCCGGGCCGTTGCATCCAATCCTTGGCTTGTAGTTAGCCAACTCATCCCACAAGGTCTTTAACCTGGTAAAATAGGCAGCAACTTTGGAAGACCCTTGGGTGAGGTTAATCAGGTCTTTCTTCAGCTGAAAAATCCTAGGCCCGTTACTTTGTCCAAACCTTTCTTCAAGATCGAGCCACACCTCCCTAGCAGTGGAGTTGTACAAGATGCTGACCGATATGTCCTTGGTTACTGAATTGATTATCCAAGATATAATCACGCTGTTGTTTCTTTTTCAGATTGCCTGTTGGTTCTTGGCTTCAAGATTCTGCGGATTTCCTACTGGCGGAGCAAGATATCCGTTGACGAAGCCCTCCTTGTTCCTACCGATCAGTGCAATCATCATTGCACGGCTCCATGTGGCGTAATTGTCTCCGTTAAGCGGCTCGTGGACCAACAGCTGACCCGAATTGTCATTGGTGCCAAGATAGTAGGGGTCATTCACGCCCAGACCTGTGGCAATCGGTTGATTCGGTGGATTCGCAGAGCTCGGCGGAGGTTGCGGAACTTCTTCAAACATAGCGCTGAGAATTTAACGAAAAATAGATGCAGCTGAGAAATTGATAAATGCGCAGCTTAGAATCGCTGCTCTGATACCATATTGGATCGAAATTGCGATTGTTTGTGTGTGTGAAGTGATTTGCTAACAAGGATGTAACGTGGTTCGGATTTGAATATCCTACATCCACGGGCAAACAAATCTATACACTGTTCAAGAACACAATTTTACAGATGGAACACTCACGCACACTATTCTCCTCAATGACACACACAATCGAAGAAGATGAGAATAAAAAGGGAAAAAAACAATACAAAAGACCATTAAGTCCCCTAACAGTTAATAGTATCGAGGCTAGAATAACAAATAAGCGTTATAACAACTCTATAAGTGTAACACGCCATCTCTTCTACTTAAAAGAATCCCGCGTGTGAAACAGAGTAGAAAACCTGTTGCAAAGAAGAGATTCAAACATCCAAGTATAAAACAGAAACAGAGAATCAGGTGTAAGTTCAGTATATGTAAGTCACCCATTATCAAGGCTCTGTTTCAACAATCAATGTTGTAATAATGAAGTTTTTGTTAATTTATACGCCCAACAATATCATCATCCTGCTTCACTATGGATTCCTCATAGCTGCTCCTGGTAAGATATGTATAATCCCCCCTTTCTCTGTTGCAATGAATGGATGGTTTATCCCCTATGTTTTATCATTTTTGCGCTGACTTGAATGGCTTGCTTCTGCGCATCGTATGTTCCACGTTAAACAAGACATTTCCACGGTGCTCCTATAAGGTTTCCCATTTTTCGTCATATTTATTGTTTCCGGTCTTTCTTATACTTGCTGGTCACAGAAAGTTTAGAGATTACAGGTCAACATTTTTCGTCATATGGCTTCCTGTTGTCACGTTCTCGCTTTTGGGTGTTTGGCCGTTGTTATATTTTGCTATGTACATAGCTACACAGTACATATCTTTTATGCCTATGTTTATGATGTTTACTTTAAGCACTTTCAGTCAAACTTCCATTTTCATCAAATAAAGTCGTTACTTAAGTTAATAATAATCACGTAAATAGGCTAGCATCTACCTATAACAACTAGGACATAATTAATATATAACTTGGCTGTTATAGAAAATACGAAATTACCATATATATATATATATATATATCTATATATTGCATACAAATTTCATTAATTACAACTTTTCAATCTACACGTGTATTCTAAAATTATACTTATAAGTTCTGCAAAAAGCCTGTCACACATGCATAGTTCGGCTATTTCTGTAACTACACTTGGTATAATTAAGTTAGATCTTGTACGGAAATACTTGTATTTTTTAGCCAACACTTGTTGTGGTAACAACAAACCGAATTCCATGCTCAATGGCTTCTCCGACCCTTATATCGTTGACTTACATCAACCAAAGAGATTCAACCAACGAGTCCTACAAGACTACAAGTTAATCACGAAACTGCAATGTCTCTAAAGCCATCGTCTTCCCCGGCTAAACTGGCTCGACGTACTGAGAAATTGACTTTTTGACGGAGAAGTTAATCGGACAAACTTCTACAAGCGTGCAGACATGTCTGACAAAATGGCGACATTGAAGCGCGAAGCTATTTTGTTTGTAAACTTAAAAAACGACTTTTGTTTGTAAACATGGATTAATGGACGTTTTCCGATATTTTTTGCAGATAGGAGAGGATGATGGTATTACTTCATATGTGCTTTCATGCTCCGGTATTAGTTTGCTTACAAATTATTAAATTAAACGTTTTGGTAATATTTTACTTTTATATAATTTTTTGTATGTGACGAGTACATATCTTCGTGCGGTAAAAAACTTATTAACATATCTTTGTATTAATTTACTACTGATCGATAGCTACTATAATCAAAATGTGTACTTAATGATGTTTCTCCTTGATATCATAACATGTTATGTAATTCACTCGGTGTCCGGGCTGTGATTTTATGAATGCCGCGCAACGTGCGGCTTCACTTTCCAAGTATATATATGTTATATACTATTATATATATAGTACATTTGGGCCCTTTTATCTCATATCTGGAAAACAATACAGAGAACTATATAATGCCTTCTAATGTGTTGCCTGGCTTTAGTTGTCCATAAGCAACTGTCTGAATTTTTCTTTTTTCTTTTGCAAGTTCCAAGTTTTTCCACGTCCAAAGCCATAATACCTTTCAATAAATTTATTCTATATAATATAAAACAATATAATGTATGGATGGTAATACCACTTGCACCACTTGAACTGAGGCTTGGATATTTTCTAGTGTTCCAAGAAAGGGTTATGTATCACTCGGGAAAATATTATGAAAGTTGTATTCTGAGAGGGGCAATATCATCTTAAATTTGCAGTATTGAATGGTTAGTCTCGACAAATTATTTAGAATGTCATTTGCAATATTTCTCATCAACTTTCAACAATTAATTACCACTAATAATAGCACATATATTCCCACGACTTTATTGGATTGAATTACATCACCTAAAAATGGGACTGACGACTAATAAATAGCACAAGACCTCTTTTCAAGGTAATAACGACGTCGATAAATGCTTGAAAATGGAGTCGAAAGCTGAGAATTGTCCACCTCTTTTTTTGCACTTTCTGTCAATCTTTTTCTTTATTTATTATTATGCCTCCGACCTAATCTCCTAACAAAGATTGAATGTGATTGGAGAATGAATCTCCTACCATTAGTTGTTCTATAATGGGTTTAAACTGAATTGGGTTTTGAATAAGATCAATTACAAAGATTGCATGGTGCAAAGTTGGACTCATTAAATTAGAACTTTTAGGACCACATAAGAAAGTAGATTGAATCCTCTGTTCCAGATTGGTGTTCCACAAACCAAATTACAACAAGTGTACAGTTGGTCAACTCAGTTTAACATGGTTGGTGGAACACTGTTGTGGCACCAGTGTTTTAAAACGCGTATTGCGCTACGCGTCACGTTTTAGTTCCGGTATTGCGTAGCGTAAATAGCGTAGCGTATAGCGTAAGTATTTCGAACAAGACATATTTACCTCTTAAAACATTATGTTTCTAATATTTATTTGTTTATTATAATTTGTTTAATTGAAAAATATAATGATATAAGCAAAATAATAATAATAACAAGATTCTTCGTTGACTATCTTTAAAGTTTAATGAAAATGAATTAATTTATGAAAAAATAGTTGATATTTAATAGATAGAAGTTGGTATGGATACATTATTTTCGCAATATGTATAAGTTATGGTTATAATTGTAATTTCTATTGTTTTGCAATTCTCTTTCCGACATTGCTTCATATGACATGAAATTTTTTCATTTTTATCAATATAAAAATATATGATTTCAAAAAATATATTAATGGATATTATTTGATCACAAAGAAATAAAGAATAATTAGATATGTTTATTTATTTTTATCATATAAATAAAATGAATTAACTATATTTTAATGAATTGGGTGAAAAGCACAGATAAAAGTTAAAAAAAATTGATAACGCTATTTGAAGCATGCGTTGACGCGTTCTGTGAAAAAATAACACAGTAGCACGCCATGTGGCGCGCTATCAGTCGTTATTTTAAACAATGTGTGGCACAGACGATCCGAAACCATAAGAAAGTCTCTATGTGGGGTTTTTTTTCTCCCAGCAATGAGAATAAATACAAACTAAGTAGTCTAAAATAAACAATGTACATTCAAGCCGCGTCCTCCATTAATTAAGAATAATACTAACTAAAACAAAAAATAGAGTACAGTACATGTTAGAAATATAAGAGGATATTCGATGCAAATGGGTGCGATGTAAAAGCCCCCCACCATGAAGGGATCATTGTCCCATTTTCTACCAACATATGGAATAACTATCATTGCCTTTCAAAGATTCTCATGCATCATATATATACATATATTGCATTACTATTACTGCGACTTACATAATCAATTGCACTTAATGATTGATTGTTGATCGGTGATTATGTAAACCCATTCTCCACTCACGGATATTACGATATAAATTATTTTATTTAACAATTTGCTAGTTCCTTTTTCTTTTTTCTGCCGAAGGTTGTTTTGGACCACACCCTAAACTCAAATGCTTCTAAGTGTTACATTGTTTAGACTACACGAAAAGGAAACTCAACTACTTCACTATCTTTTACATGAGAAGTTACATTACATGTAAAAAAATAAACTAAAGCATTCTAATTTTGTTTATTCCGGAAAATACGAAAAACTCATCACTATATTATGTAAGTTGATATCTATTACTAATACATTATACATTAGTACATTCTATGCATGTGTGCAATATTTAAATATAAATACTCCCTCCGTCCCAAAAGTTTTTGTACATTTTACTAAATCGGGCGTCCCACATCTTTTGTACATTTCCTTTTTTAGCAAAAAAACTATAACAAACAATCAATATAATAATATTAAATATCATCAAAAGACGTGCAAAAATATAAACTTTTTTACCTTTCCAACACACTATATTATTAAAATATTCAGTTTCTTAATTCTCGTGCCAATACCCAAATGTCCATAAACTTATGGGACGGAGGGAGTATATTATTTTGTATTTTAATTTATTATAAAATTAAATTATAAATTATTAATTTTATTATGTATAAGAAAATTGATTTGAGGATAACTGTAATATTTATCAATATCATCGGTAAATTTGTAATTATTATTGACACACCAAATTAGATGGTAGTTACTCTAAGCCTCTCCCACTTAATAAAATAGAAAGATAATTAATCGTCTATTATCATAACTGACAATTATATAATAACAACTGTCTTTTTTTTCCGAGACCTTGCGCGACCACCATTATAAGTTTAAAGGTTAGTTCGATGTGTGTGACCATGGACTCGTTTATATATAGAAAATATTCATAGTGGGTAGTTAGCTTAGTACATTACATACTGACGTAAATTAACTTGTATGGATTAGAACAAAATTACAATTAAGTTTGGAATCAGTGATGGGTTGCTTTGGAGAATTAAATTAGATAGCGATGTATCATGTAAGAAGAGAAGAGCTATGGTTTGAGATGGGATGCTTAATTTCTTTCCATTGAGGGATGTGACCTGTCACAAATTCATCACCATTGCCTTCTTAAGAAAAAAAAAACGACTATTGTAATTATTATTATTGTTATTATTAGTATTAAAACTTTAATGGATTGATGTTCACGTGTCATGCAGGAGAAATCTTGACTTGGCATCCATGATCAGTTTCACATATGTAAGAATTAATGACATGTCGTGAAGTATTATCCTTATACAATCTATATTCGTGTACTTATTTTATTGAGGTGAATGCAACGAAGTTTGCCGATTTGCTTGATCGCTTGAACAAGAAGATTTTACGTCGTTCATATTCTTGATTGAATCCTACATCCACGGTGAAATGTTTTTCTGATTGATAGGTGTTTGTGTACAGTACTGATCGAAGTTAAGGACTGCGAAAATACAATGTATATTTAAAGAAGAAAGCCCGCCATCTTGAACGTTAGTTGCAACTAACGTTCGGCTTCTCTCTTGTTAAAACGCCTTTCGTACTGCGACTCTATAAGTACAACTCACGCTTAGTATAATAAGCGCCTTTTCTAATATTCAAAACAGAGCACGTTTCATCAACAGAGCTGAGCTGCTTCACTTAAACAGCACCATCAGAGATGAGCTAGCTTCTCCTTTCTTTTCATAATGTGATAGAATGGGAACAAGAAATCAATTTTTATGCATTAAAATGGAAATTTGCTTTCATTTTTCAAAAATTTAGTTAGAATTATTTTAATATGTTTTCATACGAGTGATATGATGTGAATTTTCTTATTCCACTAAGCCGTATGGCACATCCCACCATGACAGTTCATCGACATAGCATGTTATGATATTTATTCTTGCCTTTTGTTAAATGTCATGCATGACATCATTAATAAGAATTATGATTTTTTTTTTCAATGCTAAATAATACCCAAAAAAAGATAATCATATTGAGGAATACATACAAGTGAGACTTTTCGGTTATGAAGCGTATATATATCTATATATAATATAGCAGGATATTCAATAGCAGAGCAATAATATATGGTATTCTTGACAGTGTTCCCAGCAACATATTTTAAATGACAGCCATCATTATTGTGCGTGGAAGGAAAGATTATTATTGGATGGTACGGTGGAGAACATTCTAAATGATAAAACCCTTTATGGACTCGCTTATTTCTCCTACCCAATCTGCCTTTATTCCTCAACGCCTCATAACCGATAATGTTCTTATAGCCTTTGAAATCAACCACACCCTAAAAAATAGACGAACAGGTTCCAATGGCTATGCTTCTATTAAGTTGGACATGAGCAAAGCATTTGACCGCGTTGAGTGGTCATTTCTGCGAAGGGTTCTGAGTAAGCTAGGATTTGATGATAAGTTTATCCGATTAATTATGTTATGTCTCTCATCTGTAACGTATTCCTTCATATTAAATGGTAAAATCTTCGGCAGATTAACACCCACTAGAGGCCTTCGCCAGGGGGATCCTCTCTCCCCGTACCTTTTTCTCTTTTGTGCAGAAGCGTTTACAGGCCTGTTTCAGGAGGCGGAGCTATCTAAAAAGATAGAGGGCATTACAGTTCGAAGAGGGGCGCCGTCTGTTTCGCATCTTCTTTTTGCTGACGACACCATTATCTTCTGTAGAGCCTCAACCAGCACGGCACGACAAATAAAAAATATATTGGCTGTATATGAGAGAGCCTCAGGACAACAAATCAACCTCAACAAATCTTCGGTGGTGTTCTCGCGCAACGTGGTGGCACAAATACGTGACCTCTTTTGCAGCAGCCTTGGAGTTCGAGAAACGACGAGCCGTGAAATGTACCTTGGTCTACCTTCCATGATGGGACGAAATAAAAAGGAGTTGTTCGATTATATCAAGGATCGTGTTTGGCGAAAAGTGAGTGGCTGGTCGGAGAAGCTCTTATCGCAATCGGGACGAGAAGTATTAATCAAATCTGTCATCCAAGCAATCCCCACCTACTCTATGAGCTGCTTCCTTCTTCCGGCCTCCATCATACATGATGTCGAGCGAATGATAGCACGATTTTGGTGGTCGAGTTCGAAGGGACGAGGTGTGCATTGGATTGCTTGGAATCAGCTATGTCGATCTAAGAAGGACGGAGGCATGGGCTTTCGAGACCTACACTCTTTCAACCTAGCGATGTTGGCCAAGCAAGCATGGCGATTTATTCAACGCCCAGACGCATTAGTAAGTCGCATTTGCACGCTACTTCCCTAACGATGACCTCTTGACAGCGAGTCTACGCCACCAACCCTCTTGGACCTGGCGTAGCATCTTGCGAGCTCGTGACACAGTCGCCCAAGGCCTCCGTTGGCAAATCGGGCGCGGCGATACAATTAACGTTTGGTCCGACCCTTGGATCCCGCGAGCATCTCACTTCAGAACCGTATCAACACCACCACCGCATGCGACCACCTTAACAGTTTCTGATCTTCGACAACCGACATTCGGCCAATGGGATGCACCGATGGTCCGATCCACCTTTCTTCCTATTGATGCCGAGAGTATACTCTCCATCCCACTCGGTATACGGGCGCAACCTGACCGACTCGTGTGGCACTATACAAAAGACGGAAACTTTTCTGTTAGAAGTGCATACTTTATAACAGAAAAAGAGAAGAGCCGCCATGTAGCCTCGACGTCGACTCCTGTATCTTGGGACATAATATGGAAATCTAGGTGCCTTCCAAGAATTCGTCTATTCACATGGCGGATGTGCAACAATGCTCTTCCGATTGCAGAGAACTTGTGCAAAAGACGATGTTTGAATCACTCAAATTGTACCCGATGTGGAGGTGCACCTGAGAGCATGGAACATGTTTTTATTACGTGTCCAATCGTGAAGCGTTTTTGGAAAAAGACGAAATTCCCGTATGGCTTGATTCGGCGGGGGGCTGAGAAGGCTGAAAATTGGATTCGAGGTTTGCATGCGATGCTTCATGACGAGGACTTTGACCTCCTTATTGGTTATTGTTGGATGATCTGGCGAATGCGAAATAAATGGGTCGCGGAAGGGACATGTATACTTGACGACCATGCCATTGCTGAGGTGAATGCCATATTTGATTCTCCGTCCATAGCTAATGAGAGGAGCCAAGATAGAGCCCTTCACCACAAGATTATGTCTGGATTAGGCCTGAAGCGGGCTTCACTAAGCTTAACACAGATGGGGCTGTTCATAAGTCACGTGGGACGTCATCTGTTGGGGTTTTAGCGAGAGACGTGGCGGGAACATGCCTTGCTTGGTACACGAAAATACTCCCCGGCTGTTATTCGCCAGAAGCCATTGAAGCTGTTGCCATACGAGAAGCTTTGCTACTTGCACGACATAAGGGATGGACACACGTTGAGGTGGAGAGCGATTGTCTCACTGTCATCACCAAGCTGCGACGAAGATCAACGGACTCGCTAATTGGGAGCATTCTCTTTGATTGCTATAACCTGTGTCGACTGTTTACGTGCATTCGAATTTCTCATGTTCCTAGACGTGCGAATGCTATTGCTCACTATCTAGCCAAACACCTTGGGTTCAACGGGGAAGGACTTTCCCCGCCTACACAAGAAATGGCTAACTTGTTAATCGGGGATATTCAATGAGAAATAATATTTCTGTTTCAAAAAAAATGATATGCATATCAAAAAAAATATAAAATTTCCAAACTTAACATCACTTGTTAAATTTCTTGTTTTAGCTCTAAATAGTAAAACGAATAGGAGTTTCATAAGCAAATGATGATAAACTGGCAAGTCAATAAGAATTAACTATCAAGGTTACTCGGTTAATTGATTGTGCTTCTTTTTATTATCAATTATATGGGTTTAGGGATGTCAACGGGGCGGGGCGGGGCCGGGGATTAGGTCCCCATCCCCGTCCCCGCGTCGACGGGGAATCCCCATCCCCGTCCCCGCGAATTTAGCGGGGAAAAATTCGTCCTCATCCCCGTCCCCGTCGGGTCCCCGTCCCCGCGGGGATTCCCCGTCCCCACGTTTTTTTTAAAACAAATTATATTTTCATTATAATATAAATTAGAAATATTATTTATACTATATTTTAGATAATTTTTATATTATAATAATAAAAAAGAGTTAAAAATATTATTTTAAACTATAATAATATAAACTATGTATAAAAAATATTATTTAGATATTAATTTAAGATATAAAATATATTTTTAAATAATATTAGTGGCGGGGACGGGGCGGGGACTATGATCCCCGTCTCCGCCCCGTCCCCGCCTACGGGGACAAAATTTTCCCCATCCCCGCCTCGCGGGGATTAAAATTCGGGGATTCCCCGCCCCGTTCGGGGCGGCTGCCCACGGGGACGGGGAATCCCCGCCCCATTGACAAGCATGCAAGTTGATATCGTATACGTGTCATATTTTCGGACCACTAGTTTAATTGTTTCCCTAATCATGTCTACACGCATTTCATTTTATCTCGTATCAATGTTTCACGAATCTTCCATTTAAAACACCTCAAATTGCTTTTTCTCTTCATACTACGTTGCAAATCTCAAATGTTAATTTAAGCAATCATCTATTACTTAAACGACGAGTACAAGGAAAAGCGTCAAGGAATAATTTTCATGTGAGTTTAACTATGCGATAATTATTCTTGTAACATGGTCTTGATCCCATATATATGATATTATGTCCTCCACGTGTCCGCACACAGCCTGTCACAGGTTGATAAAAATTTAAATACAAACCATTGGTATATAATGCACATGAACTCATTCAACTATGCTCCCCCCCTTTAACCAAAAAGTCTCACTTACATTTATATAGTTTCCTAATAAGGAAGCGTTAGGGACGCGATAATTAATCATATATCAGTTTAATCGCCGGAGATAGGCCGGAAAAATGCCTTTGGGTTTGCAATCAGACGAGCACGGCAGCCTAACCGAGCTCTCCCTTGGCTTACCTGGCGGCGGTAATAATAATAACGAAGTTGTCGACAGTTTTAAGGTTGCCGGGAAAAGAGGGTTTTCTGAGACCGTTGATCTGAAGCTCAAACTTCAATCCAACGGCTCAGATTCCCGATATCTGAAAGAGGGCTTCGCCGGCGAAGGCGTCGCTGCCCACAAGGACGATCAAGTCACCAAACCGCCGGCGGCCAAGTAAGTGTGTGTCGATTTAGTATATAACAGTAATTTTAGTATATAGATAAATTAAATAATAAATTGTAGGGCGCAAGTGGTGGGGTGGCCGCCAGTTAGATCTTTTCGCAAGAACAACATGCCACCGCCGGCGCGTCAGAAACCCACCTCCGGCGAGGCTGAGAAGGCGGCGGCGGCGGCCGCCTCTTTCTTCAAGGTGTCGATGGATGGGGCGCCGTATCTAAGAAAAGTAGACTTGAAGATGTACAAAAGCTACGAAGAGCTCTGTGATGCCTTAGCCAAAATGTTCAGTTCCTTCACTAATACGGGTATGATTGCTAAGATTTTAAAATAATAAATAAAAATCATATCTTTTGATAAGAGATGTGTAATAAGATAATATGGGATAATTTGTTCATGCTAGGAAAATATGGGACCCAGCAAGGGATGATAGACTTTATAAATGAGAGCAAATTGATGGATCTCTTGAACAGTTCTGAATATGTTCCTACCTATGAAGATAAGGACGGTGATTGGATGCTCGTTGGCGATGTGCCATGGAGGTAATAAAATTTATTAATTAATGTCCACAATATTATAGAGGTTGAATTTCTATAAATTAAGTTCAATAACTGAGACTTCATGCCATATGGCTAAAGTAATTGCCAGAATTTATAGCATGACATTTTGGTTCGAGCTCTTGTATCATATTAAATGACCAACTCAACTAAGAAAATGGCCTACTCAAATAAAAATCTGAATCTACCCACATGATCTCTTCTCCTAAATTCTGACATTCATAATTAATATCATTTTTTGCTTCTTGTTCTAAGTCCTGATATATATTTCACCTAAAAACTTAGGGTTATACCTATAATGTATCTTTTTTTAGTTTATAATATATTATTATTTCCGGCAAATGATATAATTCAATCATATATGTGTAGGATGTTTGTTGATTCATGCAAGCGGCTTCGTATCATGAAAGGATCTGAAGCAATTGGACTCGGTAGGCATATATGTATATAGTATTAGAATTAAAAAATGAAAACAATACACACACACACACACACACATATATATATATATATAGTTTCTTATGAATATTTTCAAATTCTGCAGCTCCAAGAACAATGGAGAAATGCAAGAGCAGATGCTGAATACGATTGAGACCAACTTGGTGTGGGAAGATGTTATTAATATATAGTGTTTATTTAATGTAATTCGTGGGCGTCGTCGTGTCTGTATTTTCTCTAGTATAGATTATATGAGAAACTGTGGATATTATTTGTATTTGGAGAAGAAGCAAAAAAATGACATTAACGTGCGTTGCCTGCCTTTTGGTCGTTGCATTGCAATTTCTTCGTCTTCTTCTTTCTTTAGATGTTGTACACTTAATCATTACCTATGTATGCTGTCCGTATCATATTAATGATTTCCAATTTTCCGAAACTATATATTTTGTTCCTTTTTTTATTTCATTAAGTTACTGTTTTTCTTGATTATTCCAACTTGAAAAGTCGGGGGAACAAACCATGTGAATGTTCGTGGACGATTCCTTTTTCATTAGATTCATATATTGTTAAATGCGTTTCGTTCTTGATTTTATAATTGTGAATGAGTGTTTATTTAATTATATTTGCCAGTAAAATGTTGGGCAATTTGAACGGCCATTGATGGGCGTCATTTTTGTACGCTACTTAGTTGTTGGGTGCACATGCATGTTCTCTTTGAATTATTTAAAATCCGGCAAAAAACTAAAATGATCCCCAATATTTATCTGTGGACCAATTTAGTCATCGATGTTTTGCGATGACCAATTTAGTCCCCGATGTTATAGAATTGGAACCAAATTAGTCACCGCCGTTAAGCCGTTAATTTGGATGGAAATTGACACGTGTCGACATGCCATTGACCAAACTTAAAAAATCATAAATTAAACAAAAAAAAGGGGGGGAATCCAATAAAAAAAAATCAAAAATATAGTAAAAAATAAAAAAGAGAGAAAATTACTAATACATTAAAAAAATTACTAATAAAAAATAAATTTTAAAATAAGAAATTAAAATTAAATAAAAAAGAAAGAGAGAATAAAATATATTAAAGATTAGAAATTAAACAAAGAAAAAAATACAAGAGAAAAAAATAAATAGGGAGAGCAGATATAAAACTTGTTAAATAAACATTTAAGACTTAAAAAAAAGTAAAAAATATTTATTTATTAAAAACTAAATAAAAAGGAAAAACAAAGTTAAGGATAAAAATACCTCAAAATGTTTTACGAAGACCGTCCCGACCAAGTTAATGAGGACATAATCGTCCCAGTACTCGAATTTTTTTTAATGAATATACTCGGACGACTGCATCCCAGTCAACTGGAGGTAGACGAGATAGGGAATTCTCGTCAACGTTCAGTGACATTTTTATCTTATTTTATTTTTTCAATAATTTACTTTTTAGTAAATAAATATTTTTATTTTAATTTTCTTATTTATTTTTTTAGTTTTAACATTTTCTCCTCTTTTTTTGTTTATTTTCTATTTAAGTTATTTTAATTTTGTAACTTTCTCTATTTCAATTTATTAATTTAATACATTTTTTTGTTATTTTATTTCTATTTGAATTCATTTTATTTGTAATTTAATTTAATTCGGTTTATTTTATTTTAATTGTTTTTCTTTTCTTTTTTATGAATTTGTTTTCCTTTTTTTGGATTTTTTTCTCTTTTTTTAATGTTTAGTTTATTATTTTTGATATATTTTCATTCTCTCTTTCTTATTTATTTGATTTTAATTTATTATTTCTAAATTTTATTTTTTATTATTTATTTACTTTTTATTTAATTTATTAGTAATTTTCTCCTTTTTTTAGTTTTTACTCTATTTTTTGAATTTCCCCCCCTTTTTGCAAATTTATGATTTTTTTTAAGTCTGACTAATCACATGCCGACTCACAATTTCCATCCAAATTAATGGTTATTTAACGGCGAGGATCAATTTGGTTCAAATTCGATCATATCGGGGAATTAAATTGGTCATCGCCAAACATCGGGGACTAAATTGGTCTAGAGGGTAAACATTGGGGACCATTTTAGGTTTCTGCACGATAAAAAGTACCTCTAAAAGTTTTACGAAGACCCCTGCCAAGTTAATGAGGACATAATCGTCCCAGTTTTCGAATTTTGTTTAACAAATATTTTGGGACGATTGCATCCCCTTTAACTGGACAGAGCCGAGATCGAGAATTCTCGTCAACTTTCAGTTACATTTTTATCATATTTTATTTTTTTTCACTTATTTTAGTTTTTAATAAAAATATATATTTTTTATTTTTATTTTTCTTATTTAATATTTTTTTTAGTTTAACATTTTCTCTCTCTCTTTTTTTTGTTTTATTTTTAGTTAAGTTATTGTAATTTTGTATTTTTCTCTACTTAAATTCATTATTTAATACATTTTTATTCTCGTTTTATTTTTAATTGAATTTATTTTATTTGTAGCTTAATTTATTTCTCTCTTTATTTTTATTTTATTTTAATTTATTAGTTTTTAATTCAATCCTAGTATAATTGCGACAACACTTGGTATCATTTCCAGTTTTGTTTATATAAAATTATAATAATATTATTTTGTTGGTATAATTACGATAATAGTTGGTATAATATTCAAAATAGTTGGTATAATATCCGATTTTGTTATACAAAAATATCGTTATTTATTGAAACGAAGATAGATGGTATAATTTTCACAATTTCTGGTATACCAGAAAATCAGTTGGTATTACAATAACTTTATTTATTGGTATAATTACGAACAGATGATACAACTTCTACAATTGCCAGTATAACAGCAAAATTAGTTGGTTTGAGTCCAATTTCGTCGTATAACATTCGAATAACGTTATTTACTGGTATAATAATGATTAGTGGTATAATAATGGAAATAGCTGGTATAATTCTAAATTTTCTGGTATAATAGCAAATCGATTGGTATAATGTCCAATTTTTCGTTATAAAATTAGAATACCGTTATTTATTGATATGAATGGGAAACAGTCTACTTGGTATAATTTCAATTGGTATAATAGCGAGTTTTAGTGGCATAATTCATGCGAAAAGATAATTTGTTCGGCTTTTGAAGTGTGAGACAGTGTTATTTTCGACTTTTCAATGTTGAGAAGACCATTTAGGTACTGAACATGAAGAAATTTTCAAACTGATACTAAATAGGAAGAATTATTCGAGTAGTATTTAAGAAAAATTTTAAAACTTAAAGGAGACTGAAAGAGAAATTCCCCACCTTTTTTTTAAATCTGAGCCATAACCGCCCTCGTTTCAGCCTAAACCCATCAAGGTACGCGGTTTTTTTTTTCATTTTTAATGCCTTTTCCAATTCATCTATCTAATAATGCCAAATCCTGGGGTATTTCAAAAATAGGTGAAAGCACCATTTCGTGTGGCGCATTCTGAACATGTCCAAGTGGCCCATTTCTTTTTTTTTTACTTTCTCAAAATTTCTTTGTATTTGAATAAAATTTAGTAAGTATAGTTAAAAATCCGAAATTTTTTGAAGCAAACTAAACATAAACCATACATTACATTGCAAATAAAATTACTTAAGCACACATAAATCAGACATTTTGTGAAGCGAACCAAACATTAATCAAACATTACATTGCAAATAAAATTACTTAAATAAATCAGATTGCAACTTTCGAAACAGTATTAAGTTTACGTAGCCTTGTCCACCACTTCGTCTTGCATGCCTCTCAGATCTATCCATCTCATTTGTAATCCTCGTCGTTCGGTGCCTTCCGGCTCCCCTTCGATTTCTACGTTGCGGATTGTAGAACAATTGGATTGGGCGTCATCCAATAACGCTCGTCGTCCAAAGGAACAAAGCGACCCTCATAAGTTCTCAAATAAGCTTCTTTACTATAATATGCGGCAAAATATTGATCACTATTTTGAAAGGATTAAAAACTGATATGACATATTAAAAACGTCTTTAAAACTCGATGTGACCAATCAACACTACATTACTGAGAAGCTGCAACTGAATAATCGTTGTCGACTTATCAATAACAACCATTAATAAGGATGCGATGTGTCAATTGCGAAATTTCTGAAAAAGCTATTGATATGTGACATCTCACCGTGAAATTTATGAAAAAAGGCTATTAATATGTGACATATCACTACAAATTTCTGAAAAGCTATTTATGATTGAACGATTTTTTATATTTCTTAATCTAATAATAATACTTTTTAATATAATATTTATATAATATATTTATTAATATAATATTTTAATAATATTTTATTTGCAATGATTGAAAGAATTTTTTGAAATTTATTAATATAATATTTTTATAATATTTTATTTGAAACGATTGAAATAATTTTTCAAAATTTATTAATCTAATATTTTTATAATATTTTATTTGAAATGATTGAAAGATTTTTTCTGAAATTTATTAGTGAGGATTTTTTTTTAATTTATTAATATAAGATGAATATAATATTTAGATGAATGATTGTACGATTGTCTTTTATTTCTTAATATAATAATATTTCTTACAACGTAGATAGCGTTAGAATAAGTTCAACAAAATGCAAATCCCATCACCATACGACAATAGTCCGACCAATGGGACTTGTTCCTCGCATATGCAACTCCCGTAACAGCGGCTCCCTCGATCGATAAACGCCATAAAGTCTTAACATCCAACAAGGTCACAGTGGCTTCACCTAAGAGATGAAAGGTGTGTGTCTCTCGCTATGCCATCGCTCAACTAAAGTAGTGATGAGATGTGGGTCCCCTGCTGAGATTTACCTTCTAAGTACGCGAATGATTGCCCGCCGTACCCCATACAGAAACCTCTGGACCCCTCGTTCGAAGGGTAACGTCAAGCAAAATCTCATCTCATAAAATAAACAACGAATGATGCGCCAGTTGTTGCTTCAACAAAGACGAATCTCTCGGTCCATAAAGTGAAGTCTCGTCCATCTTGAATAGAAAAAATGCCGTTAGGACCAACGAGTAACGCCGCTAAGTAAATAGCAAAGCCCATACAATATCCGACACTTAACGCCGACGACCACCGGCAACAACCGGCGACCACCGGTGACGACACTAGGCGTTTAGCGCCGACGACCACCGGCGACGACATCTGCCGACCACCGGCGGAATGACCACACCGGCGACCATAGACGTCGGTACCACCACACTCAAAGACGACGACGGCCACCGGCGACGAACGAAGGCGACCACCAGCAACACCACCGCTAATTCGTCGGAAAAAATAACTACAAATTAAGCAAATCATTCATAGCCACCACAAACGCCGGCCGACCACCGTCCATCTTGACGGTATCCGTGCCGCCGAGCCGCTCCGGTGCCGGCCAAATCTCCCAAATTTAAAACAAAAAATCACAACATACCATACGTGATGAAATTGGAACGATTATAGGCTTGAAAAACTTGATTTGGAGTCGGATTTGTCGAAGTTGTATGTTTGAGAGGTTGGGGAAGAAAGAAAATAGAAAGAAGAAGAGGAGAAAGAAAGAAGGGGCGGGGCTATGGTCGCGGTTGAACGCGCCACTCCGTGTGATGCGTTCAGAACGCGTCACTTCCTGTGGCGCGTCCAGAACGCGCCAAACGGAGTGGCACTTTCACCTATTTTTGATAACGTTTTTCGTTTGGCATTATTTTTGAAAACTGAATTAAAAACGAATTTTGTTTGAAAAAAAGCCATTAAGGTACGTATTCAAATGTTATTTCAATATCAGAATTATTGTTATTGTACTACTCATCTATCTCTAGTGGAGTTGTCAAGATGGGCCGGAGTAGCAGGCCGGCTCGTAATCCGCCAACTGGCAGGCCTGAGAAATGAAGACCCGTCCCGCCTGTAGGCGGCTAGTGGGCTTAGCCCGCCCGTTTTTTTAAAAAATAACAATAGTAAAAAATAGGAAAATAGGAAAAAAATATGATGAAGAATTGAAGTTAGAAAATATATTTAATTTAATCAAATATTTTTAAAGTAATTTATTTGTGTTATTAAAATAATAGCTCAAAAAACATAAAAATCAATATAATTTCAGTTGCAATCGTACGTAGTAGACATCGCAGCTACCAAGAATTAGCTATTAGTGTAGAGTGATTAACCAACTCCTTTTAATAGAAGAAAGAAAGAAAAAGAGATATATTATTTGGTCGAATTGGACGGTAGTCGAATTACGTGGTTGAATTGGGAACCTAAATAGTTGTGCCACCAAGACCTTGCTATTTCCATTTAAAGTTCTTTCTTTTTTTTTTTAGCTAAACTTAACACTTGAAGTATCAAAAGACAGTCTCTTATCATCATTTTTTTTTATCTATTGTTACGTAGTAAATAAAAGTTTGCCTCATAGGATACCCCATAAATTTTATAGATACATGTTTGGCTGAATGTACACGTATAAGAAATTTTGATATCATATAGAAACGTATTGTATGTGGTACGTAATATATTCAAAAGAGATATCATATCAAATATTTCGAAATTGTGTACCACGTAAACACGTGATATGGTATATAAAAAAAGATACGTAAACGATGGTAAACTGAAATACGCTCGGCCAAACGGGAACTTATGTATCCATGTATAAAAACATAAATCTTTTTGCAACTTTATATTATTCTATTTAAACAGTTTTATTTGATGTGAATCTTATGCAGGGGAACCACGCAACAACCCACATACTATCACGCATAATCAATTTACGTCCAGATTTTTATTTGGTTCGTCATTAGGTGTTGCATCCTAATTGATGCGGACCGAAAAATCGACCCTAGCATCAATAGTGCGCTGGAAGGTATCGGTCCGTCGCCGCTTTGAGTTCGTCGTCTTCGTCTTTGGCAGATCACTGAAACATCACGAAAAAGCGGGCTAAAGGGCACCGTTTCGGCGACGCCCCTCCGATGCTCAAGTCAGATAATTATTCGGTGTTAAAGCGTAACAGAAATAAGATAATTAAAAGCAGTATAAATGAGATATTTAGCTGCTATGAGAGGCGATCCCTTCGTGTGAGGTCTCGTGATTGTCCATGTTTTATTCAGCGAGAGGCAACAAGAGAGATAGAGAAGTCGCATGCGATGAGATAGTGATTAAGTAATATATTGATAGAGTCAGAGGGATAGATCCTACCTTTCATTTTCCTCTACATGCAAATATATGTAAGCTCATCTACTAATAATAGGTAACACGATTGAGGGGCGTGGAGGTTATGTAACCACCCATTTATGTCCCATGATGTACACGCCTATGTGATGGTTTAGTGGCTCTTAATTTGTCAAATTGTTGGCTGTGACGTGGCGATCTGCGTAGGCTCTATAACACCGAAGCGTCCACGTAGACTGTAGCTCGGGCATTTGACGTCTTCGGGTGTTTGCTCGGTCAATGCGTCGTTCCTCGAGAGTGCTCCTCGGGCATGTGTCGTCTCGGGAGATATTTTCCGCGGGGATGTTTGCCACCCTATTTTCAGTCAAACTCGAATATTTGACCGATAAAATACGGGGATAACAATAGTCCCCCTCAAAAATAGTCCAAAAGAGTGTTAGTGAATTTTGGACGTAGTATAGGTAAAAATATTCGAGTATTGAGAAAACGGGTACCTACCTCGCGTAGACTCCTTGAGCGTGGTTTCGAGTTATTCTGTCATGTCTCGTCCTTCGGGTTACGACTGTTGTCTTTGCCTTGAAAGCCTTCTTTATCAAACGTACTCGGGGCGATACTTGTCGAGCAAGAGGTCTCTCGCCACTGGTCTTCGAGATCCAATGTTCTATCTTTATTCTGCTCAAGTGTGTTTTGAAGCCAAACGCGCATAACTTAAGGTCCCTTGCCTCGGGTCCGGGGCTTCCCCCTCAGTCCGAGGAGAGCCTCAAGTGTCTTGTGAGAACGTTCCTGAAACAGAAAGTGAGCTGCCTCTCGCAGAGGGATTCAGTGTGCGCGTGGTCTTCTCTTCCCTAAGGGAAGATTTCAGCCTCTCGCAGAGGGATTCAGTGTGCGCGTGGTCTTCTCTTCCCTAGGGGAAGATTTCAGCCTCTCGCGGAGGGATTCAGTGTGTGCGACATTCCCGCGGAACAGTGAGCTGCCTCTCGCAGAGGGATTCAGTGTGCGCGTGGTCTTCTCTTCCCTAGGGGAAGATTTCAGCCTCTCGCAGAGAGATTCAATGTGCGCGTATAGTTATTTCCTGAGGGGAATAGTTTGTTCCCGAGGGTTCGGTGGGCCGCCTCTTAGAGAGGGATTAGGAGAATGGTCTTCAGCCTTGGCCAAGGTCTTCGATCTTGTTTATCGGGCGAACTTATCGGCGCATTCAGTTTACAAATAGGTGAGTCATCGGCGTATATAGCCTGAATTCTCGAGTATTGGGAGGTCGGGTTTTCGAGGGTAAGCGTCGAACGGGTTTAAGGGCTCACGAGGGTCGGGTCTTTGAAGGTGCAAGAACCTGCTTAGAGAAAACCGAGCGTTTAACGTAACCTCTAGCAGTGAGGAACTCGAGGAAGAACGAGGAAGGGGGTGGGACGATCGGCCTCGTAGTCGGAATCATCGCAGTGGTTGCACTTTCTCTCGAGAAGTTTGTAATTTGCGAGTCTCGTATTTCTTTTTCTTGGTACGGGGCATTGGCGATTTCCCCAAAAATGCTCTGTGAAGGAAAGTAAAAAAAAAAATCAGGGGTACCATCCATTTTGCAAGGATGAGTCGACGCGTTTGACATTAGCGAGGTTTGGTGTAGGGTTCCTCGGCACCGGCGAAATCTGGCCCTAGGAGTCGATAGCTATGTCATTCTCGATCATGTCGGATGCTCCAAGCGCACCGGGCTTCTCGAAGGGTTTGATGGTGGTCGCCTCAGCCTCGGGAAAAAAGCGCCGAAGTGGATCGACATGGCCGCCTCGGATCCTTTAACTAAGTTGTATAGGCGAGGACCGAGGGCTGCAGCGTCGGCGTGCAATCACGCTGATTTGAGTCGAATTTTTTAATAAGGGTTGTTCTTGAAGGCGATGGTGGTTACTCGAGGTGAAGCGTGATGTCCGCTCGAGCTTTAATTATGGGCTATCCGTTGGAGAGCTCGTGGTGGTTTCGTCTCGATCACTTGGGCATTGCAGCATTCATTCGTAGTTGTTTGTTCTCTTTTTTTTTTATCTGCGAAGCAAGGTAAATATTTCGAAATATCACAATCATATAAGGGTACCTCCCATTGAGTTGAACGAGTCGACACGTTTTATTTTCGTGACGCCTTGTGTTAAGCTCTTCGACGCCAGTGGCCTTTTGACCTTCGAGAGCGGTGACACAACAATTCTCGACCATGTGAGACTCCATGAGAAGAGGGCTTTTTGAAGAATCCATGGCCGCCTTGGATTCATTAGCTGAGATGTACTGTCGAAGATCGAGGGCTACATTGCAGGCATGTAGTGTAGCCTCGCTGGTTTGAGCAGATTTCAGCTTCGCAGGCCGGTGCGGGCAGCAGTTTTTCGATGGCTCTGGTGATCGGTCTTTGATGGAACATGTTTCTCTACCAAATCCTGACGTCGGGTTATCGGACGGTGGGCTCGCGATGGGAAGATGTTGCTCGAGGGTGGAGAAATGCGACAGAGAACATAGCATCGTACTCTTCAGGAATTTTTTGATTGATTCTCGAGGAGGTTTCGAGGCCATTTTTGCAGCAACGGGGGTCGGGCAGCCGTGAAAATTGCGTTGAGTCACGGCCCGAGGGCATACTATCCAATGTGGTCTCTTTCTCTTTCTCGGGTATGCCTTCTCCTATGACGTCCGCAAGCTTAGGCTTACACTGCTCCGAATAATTTATTCCCTCAGAGTTGATAAATTTCCGTCGGTGACATCATTACGAAGTCTATCGATATTTCCGTGGGCCAACGTAATGTCAAAAGTTTCTGCACTCAAAATACCTCAAGAGCAAACGTAAACGTGCATTTGATACCTTGATGATGACATATCATTTCCATCGTGTATTTTTAAGAGCATAAGATCAAAGTTTGACACACAATTAATCAAATGGAGAAACATTTACGAGCCAATTTAATTCATATTACAGCAACTAAATAGCCCAAAATAATCTGGCCCAACTAAATTGATTCGGGCAGCCGCTACTCATCAGTTCAATCAGTCCAACAAAATTAATTCCAGCAGCCCAATCTAATTAATTCGACGGCCCAAATCATCATAGCAGGCTCATGTGCATAGTAAATATAAACAATATGCTAGGAAAATAAATTCTAGTGGCCCAACATGCTTAGTAAGCCCAGTGAGTAGCCCAACGCAACGCCATAAAAAATTTAGTTCATTTACTTTCAAAATTCGCAGACTGACCCCAGATTTTAACCATTTCACACTATAACCTCCCTACGAAATAACAGAACCTGTCTACTAGTTAAAGCAATTTCTAATCGACCCCGGTAGATAAGGAAAACTTACAACCGGGTCCAAGCCGTGAGTGACGACAGTTTTGCCACCGGTGTCCAAAGTGGCGGTCATGGTGCTGTCCCTCAGACCTATGTGGCTCAGTCTCGCGGTGGTTCCTCCCCGAAAAATTCGGCAATTGTGGCTTACGAGGCAATTTTGAATCGATCATCCTTCTTCACTCCTCCAAACGAGTCGTCGACGATTTGGCTCCGAAAAGTCTGGGCACATAGGTGAAAATGTTAGTCGTTGAGAATATGATACCAACTCAAATGGAAAAAGGAAATCAAATCGAAAATGAGAGCCTAGCATGAAGAAACAGCTCTGATTTAATCGATTCCAAGAGAATTGTTACAGAAAAGAAGAAGAGAAGATGAGAGAACTTCGTTACATCGACAGTGACATTGATAATCTGCTGAGAAAATAGAATGACATCGTATATAAGGATGGAGATAAACAACGCTTCAACGACTTCAACTAAGATGCGCCTTAGTTAGTGAGTTGAAATCGCTGTTGGCTACTGCGTTTTGAATTGAGATGGTAACACTCCTCCCTCCTTAAAACAACTCTTGACCTCAAGAGTTGATAAAAGCTGAAAACTGCTGTTGCAATATAAACCACTCTTCCCACCAAATAAGCTCCCCACCTTCGGATGGTTGTGACCACAGCAAATAGTTCCTTGTTCGCCGACAAAGCAATTGCCCTCGAACTCAATGGTTTGCTCAAGGCAGCTGCCCTCGCATTCATGTAGGTGACCACAACGAAGAGTTCCATACCCTCTGATGAATCGCCTATAATAGCCGCCCACATCCAAGGACCACTGTAATGGCCTAACTGCTTTCGGGGCAGGCCAAACCGTACCAACATCTATTACATGCCCCAAATACTTGACTTTCTCAGCCCCAAAATGACACTTACCTTGCTTCACAAACCGCTGATTTAATCGGAGAACCTCAAATGTGATCCCTAGAGGTTCCAAGTGGTTGTTCCGCTGCGTCGCAGCTCGATCCCACCTTCCTCGATCGAAGGGCATGTGTATCCGAGCTAATGCTATGTATTGCAGCAGGCGTTGGACAACAGAACGTCCTCGGTCGAAAACTCGGTATGTTCCTTCAAGTCCTAGGTCGAAGGGCAAGCTGAGCAGAAACTTGAGTAGATCACTCTCTTTTCCAAAGCTGCGAAACGCGTCTATAGAGTTCATCTCAGGGAGCTCAAAAGACCTCTCGCTCCCTCTTCCAGCGGCTTGCATTTTCACCCCGTTATTTGCTTGATATTGCTTGATCAATCTGAGGGTGGCTTCCCTGTGCGTCAGTCTTCCATCCACCAAATCAACATAAGCACCCTCCAGATAAGGAATATGCACTGGGGTGGAAGTTTGGGAGGCTTGGCAGAAGTCTCCCGACACTCCTCCATTAGTTCGCTTACACACTAACCCTTCGTCATTGGTTCCATTCGCGTCAATCATGAAGCCCTGATCCTCCTTTAGCGCCATCATTCCCTGATAATTGATCAAGGAATCTTCAGCAAAATCCTTCATCTCTTCCACTTTACCAGCCTCATTAGAATCAGCAGCATGCTCGTCCATTTTCTCCTCATCCTTCGGATCCTTCATCTCTTCTTCATCACCCTCCTCCGAACCAGCATCATGCTTATCCGTCTTCCCGTCATCATCCTCCACTTCTAAGCTTCCTCCAACAGTACCTGACATAGGAGCCCTCTTGGCAGTCAACTTGATTGCTTGCTCTTGTAGCTTTGCCAAATTAACAGCCTCGGATAAGGAACTTGGCCGAAACATCCTGAGAGGCCCCCCTATCTCGGGTCTTAAACCCTCCAAAAAACAGCTCACTAGGAACTGCTCATTGAGCTCCAAACCGTTCTTTAATTCCTCGAATCTACCCAAATATTCCTTAACAGATCTACTTTGTTTAAGGTTCAGCAGCTGATAAAATGATTTAGAATAATCATGGCTCTCCTTACCGCTGCCTTTAACTCCAAACTCATTTTCTACAGTAAATGAACTCACCACAGATGTAATCATTTGTCGCAGATCTGCTAGCTGCTTGTTGATTGAGGTGTTATCTGCCTCCACCTGCTCACGAAACACCTCCAATTGCTTGCGCAATTCCACGTAGCCCATTCCTTCTGCCATCTTCGAGTTTTTCAGAGATCGAGGATCGACGCTCTGATACCAATTGATACCAACTCAAATGGAAAAAGGAAATCAAATCGAAAATGAGAGCCTAGCATGAAGAAACAGCTCTGATTTAATCGATTCCAAGAGAATTTGTTACAGAAAAGAAGAAGAGAAGATGAGAGAACTTCGTTACATCGACAGTGACATTGATAATCTGCTGAGAAAATAGAATGACATCGTATATAAGGATGGAGATAAAAAACGCTTCAACGACTTCAACTAAGATGCGCCTTAGTTAGTGAGTTGAAATCGCTGTTGGCTACAGCGTTTTGAATTGAGATGGTAACAGAATACGCTAGTGGGCTACCTTTAATTTCGCGAGACGTGAGCCGATTCATTCGATTTGTTGAGGTTCGGCGGTTCGGGTGTTCGATGTGACTTCGACCCTTGATTACAGCGATTGCCGTAGATTCTGGGCCGCAACAGGCATCCCATTGTACAGATGGCTTCGTGACAATTCTTTTCGGCGTGGTGTGTTCGATCGACGGTGGGACATAGACGAAGAAAGACGGCGCGAACGCTCCCATCAAATTTTCCTTTTGCTAATTTTGTTTACTGTCTGCTGTGATAGATGGCTTTGGCATTCGACCGTGAGTCTGTCTGTCTACAAAGAGTATTTCGTTGAGTCCGTAGATGTGCGGATCTTGACTAGCGATGAGCTGAGGCTTGAGTATGAGCGCGATGGGCAGTGATATCATTGCTCGGGTTGGGTTTGCATGACTGCGGCTAGTTTCGGTGGGGAAAGATGTCAGTGTAGATGCAAACAACGAAAACCGCCAGCGAGCTTGATGCCGTTGCACGCTCGACAGTGGGATGTCCGCTGCTATGCCTTTTTAGCTATGGTCGCTCCGGGCAACGAAGGGAGCTTGTGGCGCTGGTGTTCTCGAGCGTCGTCTCCGACTCTTTGAAAGGCGGTGAACTCGATGGGGTTGACGACGAGAGCTCGAAACAGCGTCAGATTTCCTGATTCTCCCAAATGCACCTTTTTATTTATACGAATCCCACAGACGGCGCCAAATTGATGCGGACCGAAAAATCGACCCTAACATCAATAGTGCGCTGGAAGGTATCGGTCCGTCGCCGCTTTGAGTTTGTCATCTTCGTCTTCGGCAGATCACTGAAACGTCACGAAAAAGCGGGCTAAAGGGCGCCATTTCGGCGACGCCCCTCCGGTGCTCAAGTCAGATAATTATTCGGTGTTAAAGCGTAAAAGAAGTAAGATAATAAGCAGTATAAATGAGATATTCAGCTGCTATGAGAGGCGATCCCTTCGTGTGAGGTCTCGTGATTGTCCATGTTTTATTCAGCGAGAGGCAACGAGAGAGATAGAGAAGTCGCATGCGATGAGATAGTGATTAAGTAATATATTGATAGAGTCAGAGGGATAGATCCTACCTTTCATTTTCCTCCTGCATGCTTATATATATAAGCTCAGCTACTAATAATAGGTAACACGATTGAGGGGTGTGGAGGTTATGTAACCACCAATTTATGTCCCATGGTGTACACGCGTATGTGATGGTTTAGTGGCTCTTAATCTGTCAAATTGTTGGTTGTGACGTGGCGACCTGCGTAGGCTCTATAACACCAAAGCGTCCACGTAGACTGTAGTTTCTCGGGCATTTGACGTCTTCGGGTGTTCGCTCGGTCAATGCGTCGTTCCTCGAGAGTGCTCCTCGGGCATGTGTCGTCTCGGGGGATATTTTCCGCGGGGATATTTGCCACCCTATTTTCAGTCAAACTTGAATATTTGACCGATAAAATACGGGGATAACACTAATCTTCACATTCCAAGTTTTGAATGTCATAGAACAATTATATCGGGTATCTTTAGTAGACACGATGTGTGCTCGAATATATCTAGTATTCATGACATCTTCGCCGTGAGGTCAGCCGCAGAGGTCGGCCGAGGGGTGCCATCGTCAGCCGAGCTTTAGCCGGGTCGGGAGGGATCTCCGCCCAACGTCTGCCGCCGTCTGCTGCCGGCCTGCTCCTCCACCATCGCTCGGCTGTTTCTGTCGTGCGGTGTTTTCTCCTCGGGGGAGTTTCTCCTTATTGGAAGCAGTGACGGATCCAAGATTGTAGACTAGGGGGCTCAACATGGACGGATTTTGACCCGTTTATCACGGTCTATCGCATAGGGGTCATATAATTTTTAGGACAACTTGTATGATAAACGTTTATGTTTGGGGCCGTACTTTTTATGATCAAAGTTTATCCTTAGTTTAAATTTTATTTTTTAAATAATGTAATTAATAATATAAATATCTAAAATAGCTTAATATATCTGCACATAAGGATCTGCTAAATATACTAGTATATACCTTAACCGTGAACGTTACATTATCCGACATCTTTATCCAAATGGTTGATATTTTCTCAGTTGTATTTCGATTCAATTAATATTCTTAAAAGCATCATTATGTACGATTCTAATTTTTTAACTTTATTTATTTTCTATTGTGGTATTGACATTTTTATTTTGAAATGTAATTTAGTATATTATCATTTATAACATAATTAATAACAAAAACTTACGAAAGAACAAGTATTAAATAAGTTAAAAGCCCAAATCGCTAATTATGGGGCCAATAAATAAAATTGAATCTTCATGGAAAAGAAAATAAAATGAATTAAGAAAAGATTGCAGGCCCAAAATCTGCAACTAAAGCCCAAAACGAGAAAAGAATGATTAATAGAACTAAAAAGGACTCAAACCATTTTTCTTTTTTTAAACCAGCCCAGCCCATAACTCAGCCTGCCCTATTCATCTTCTTCTTCAGGAGGGGCTCGCTGCAGCCGCACAGAGGAAAATCAGACGGCGGAGTTGCTACCACGATACACCTAAGGGGTAAGCCGGCCGGTCGGGGGGCAACAGACCCCCCGAGCCCCGCTGTAGATCCGTCCCTGATTGGAAGTTCCTCCCCTTTCGTAGGAGTTTTTTCCTCCCCTTCGTGTGAGCCTTTCCCCTCCCATCGTGGGAGCATTTTTCTCCTCTCGTGGAGTTCCCTCGGGGTTATTTCTTCTTTTTTTTGGTGTTTTGAGAACGACTATTGTGCTATCAATGACATCTGCGCAATGGAAATAGTCAATTATGTTGTAGCATTTTGGTTATTGCCCTATTGTATTTGTATCCATCTGAATTTATGGAATGAAATCCTTTTTTTTTAACATTTTATATTATTATTTTAGTTAGATATTACACTTTTAATTTAGGGACGATTTGGGGTTAGGTCCCATGTAATTTTTTAAATAGAGCCCAGGCCCATGTCAGAAAATTTTTCAGGGACTCATTTCAGAATTTAAGTTAGAATTAAGGTTGTTGGACGAAAATACCCTTTTAAAAGAGTAGTTATGAAGTGGTATCCAGCGCCCCAATTCTGTTATCAAATTCTAGTATAATGTTATCTGTTATCACATAACATGAAGTGTTACTCAGCACAAATATTGTGTTATTATATGGCTAATATGTGTTAGTAACAGAATAAAATGAGTTTCGACAATCGAAATAAGCATCCGCTGCAAATATAAGAGTTTATTTTGACATTACGTCGTCAAATATAAGATTTCCGAGGGTATGCTTCGAATCTAATTCACGCAAATACGAAAAAAAATAAATCGGTCCATGCTTGCGCCAAAAATTGCAGCTAATATGTATAAATTCGAGAGATCCATAGCATGGATATTACGTCGCGCCACCGTGTCGGATCAATCCTTCGTCGTTCAAGGTCAATGTAGCTGAAAATGAATCGTTGGAAAATTTTGGCGTAAATAAATGTTACTTAAAAGTGGTACAGGTTTAAGTGTTACATGTTGTCCTCTATTTGGTATAGTTATGAGTTAGAAGCTCGTTGAGAAACACTTCATCCTTTCTGGATAACACTTCCTTATTTCTGGATAACACTTTTGCTATTTCACAAGACATGTTATTTCGTTTGAATTAAATGTTATTTTTTTGGCAACATTTGTTAAAGTCACTGTCGAAAGTGTTACTCGACATGCACAAATGCAGTGACGGACCCAGACCAAAAGCGCGGGGGGGGGGGGGGGGGGATGGCTAAAGAAAAACTATATAGTCAAACTATAAGTAGAAGATCTCAGAAAAACAAAAAATAAGCTTGAGAGTACTCGAATCCAACTCAATTGGGTCTCATGACCTTATCTACACTGACTTTGCCACTAGCTACGTATCATTATTTGATTTAACTACATAATACTAGCTTATACCCTATTTGGCTGGCGTCAATGGGCCCCCAACCCCAACGTAGGTCCGTCCCTGCACAAATGGTTATCCGGAAAATGTATTATTCCCAAACATTTCAATTTTGGATCGCGTCAAAATATTTACCCGATTTCTGCAGAAACACTTAAGAGTTCTGCTGTACCACTTCTCTGTTCAGTCAGTACCACTTCATGGATCTACAAACACTGTACCACTTCTCTGTTCAACAGTACCACTTCAAGAGTCTACATTACCACTTCTTCTCAGTTCAACATTACCACTTCATGGGTCTACAAATGTTGTACCACTTCTATGTTCAACAATACCACTTCATGGGTCTACGGTACCACTTCATGGGTCTACAGTACCACTTCACTGTTCACCCGTACCACTTCATGAGTCTACAGTACCACTTCATGGATCTACAGTATCACTTCGTGTACACTGTACACCACTTTGTCATGGTTGCTTTGCACATTTGAATAAGACGATGGCAATGGTTCGTAATTTTTTTTGTTTATTATGGGCAAATACATCTTTTATCATGGATTAAGTCCTTATTTCTAAATGAAACTTAAATTTAGATACCTCTATCTATATGAAACATAAATAGGGTCTGAAATCAAAAGCAAACTTATAAATTGGGCCTGACATGTAATTACCTCTTTAATTTAATGATAAATCTGTTAGAAACTAAAGTATTGAGGGTAAATCTGTAATTATATACTTATCAAAACGTATAAGTTTGACATTTTTCAAATAAAAGTAGGCGTTTATAAGAGACTATAGACGGAGTAAAAAAAATAAAAACAAAAATTTGACGTTGAATTGTCAAATCTCCGACTTGAACCACGCAGTAAATAATCTTAACTAGTATTCTTTGCATACTCAAATGGGTGTGTATAACATATAATATATTTGCGCAAAAAATATATAACTATATAATATTAAATTTATTTTAATTAAAATAGTTAATTGAAATTATAATTTAACATTAACTATTTACATAAGTTATAAATTTATGTGTAAAAATTAATAAAAAATAGTAATTAAAAGATATCGAGTGATTTTTTAAATTTTATTCTTAATAATTTTGTAACCGATCAAGAGTCATTTATAGTCACTCTAACGCTTAGTACAATAGAATAGATATATTTATATTATATTAAACCTAAACAACGCATCTCTTCTTCTTACGTTGTTTGGAAAGCAACCCTATCTTGTCGTCTCATTCGCATTTATGTTAGCGTGGCAGCGGATCCGGTCGACTAACACTGCGGCTAATAAAGATAAAATGGACTAAAGATTTTTACGTGGAAAACCCCCAAGCAAATCTGAATAAAAACCACAAGCAAGGAAGAAGAATTTTACTTAGGAAAAATATAGGAGTTATAATATTTCAAATTATAAAGAAAAAACCCCTCTCTCGTGTAGTTGAAAAAAATACCTACAAACTCTATTATTTTTTCTCACTCAATCTCTCTTTGCTTTTCTTTACTGGGATGATTTTTGTACCGACTGAGCTTCGTATTTATAGGCCGTGAAGAAAAAATCATTTTGTTCTCATCTTTGACTTTTCAAAGCCGATAATCCTGACAATTCACACACACACAACATAGTAAAGATCTTCATTGTACAACTACTGATTTCCAACCACCAAAGAAAATCTCATCTATCGATGGAGAAAAAACATCATCCTCTCAACGAAGTTCGTGCCAACAAAAAGCACACAACCACAAACAAGCTCCATATTTTCTCCCATGGGATCGCTCTAGCAACCTTATTCTATTACAGAATCACTTCAATTGATCAACCCATTCTTCCTCAGTTGGTAATTTTCTTCTCAGAGCTCATCCTCGCCTTTACATGGGCTTTAAGACAAGCCTCAAAATGGAGGCCAGTCGAGAGAATCGCCTTCCCCGAAAACTTACCCGAGGATTCGAATCTGCCGTCGATTGACATCTTTATTTGTACGGCCGACCCCAATAAAGAGCCTAGCATAGATGTAATGAACACTGTTATATCAGCTTTGGCACTTGATTACCCTTTGGACAAGCTTAACGTCTATGTTTCAGACGACGGAGGTTCTCATGTGACTTTGATGGCCATAAGAGAGACATGGAAATTCGCTAAGCTTTGGATTGTCTTCTGTAAGAAGTATGGAGTCTTTGTTAGGTGTCCTGAGGCTTATTTTGCAGCTGAGGAATGCTCTGATAATGACTATGAGATTGATAAGTTTTTTGTGGCTGAGAAGAAAGAAATGAAGGTACTACGACACACCACGCTCACACACGTGTGTGTGTACTGTGTAGGTTTATGTAGTGACATAATTTTCTTAGGGTTTTTGTATATATTTGTGATGCAGAGACTGTACGAGGAGTTTAAGGATTCATTGGAGAAGATAGTGTCAGAAATGGGAACCAGTGGTAGTAGCGATCACTCATCAACCATTGAGGTGAGTTTTTAATCAATTCTTGTATAACATATTATTGATTTTATAATTAAGTATCTTCTATAATAATTTCACACACGCACACACTAGGTGATCAACATGATGGATCTGGGACAAGAAAAGAACCCTCTTCTTGTTTATGTTGCGAGAGAGAAAAGGCCTTTTCGTCCTCATAATTTCAAAGCAGGGACACTCAACGTTCTTGTGAGTTAATACACTTTTTCTTGATACTAAAGGCTAATTTGTAATGAGATTATTCGATGATGGGATTAAATTATTATTACAGCTTAGGGTATCCGCTATGATGAGCAATTCGCCTTACATTTTGACGTTAGACTGCGATATGTTTTGCAACGATCCATCTTCGGCTCGCCAGGCTATGTGCTTTCATCTCGACCGTCGATTATCAGAAGAAAACAATCTTAGCTTTGTTCAGTTTCCGCAAGCATTTTATAACCTCAGCCCTGAGAGTGATATATATGACGGCTCGCTGCGGCATATTTGGGTAATAATAAAGTTCAACATAACTCCTACTTTTGTCTTTATATGTGATTTTCCATGCCATGAATAGTATCTATAGACTAAAGTTCAACAAAATGGTAAGAGTCCATGATTAGGTGCGCGTCATTGTCCTTCGAACAACGCTAAGCTAATAATTTTGGACTATACATGTTGAATATAAATTTAAAAGTAGAGGGCCAACACCAAGTTAGTAATTTTATCGGCCTAGTAAAATCCGAGGAGTAGCGCAATATGATATGTCTATGTGTGACAAACTTCATCAAGCTATATATTTTGATAGTAGCGAAATTATATACCGTATGATCACCTTCAAAATACCTTACATTTTAGGCTTATTCGTTACTAAGTCAAGACCTCATCGGCTCTATTTTCCTAAATATTAAGGCCATCTTTTATGTGTATTTGCAGGAAGAATGGAAAGGCTTAGATGGGCTTGAGGGACCAATCCTCTCAGGCACTTGCTTTTACATAAAACGAAAGTCGCTCTACGGACCTCCTACATTCAAACAAGGTATGCAAGAAAACCTAATACCTTTGTCTGTAAATTTAGAAATTAAAGTTTTCAGCCTTCATAATTAAGCAAAATATGACATATATACCTACAAATTTGTTTGTGTCATGTGAAGATGGTAATGTTATCGAGCTACAAAAATCCTTCGGTCCATCCAACGAGTTCATCAGGTCGATTTACGGGAAACACAAACATATATCAAACGAAGATGATATCAAGCGCATGGAAAAAGAACTATTTTTCCTTTCTTCGTGCAACTACGAAATCGACACAAAATGGGGTCAAGAGGCAAGTCGAAAATACTCAATTCTCGACGAAAGAAGAATCAACTACTTTAATTATACCGTCGAATACTAACTAATAATCGGTAAATTCAATTTTCAGGTGGGCTTCAGATACTTTTCCTTAGTAGAAGACTACTTCACGAGCTTAAACCTACACCGCGAAGGTTGGACTTCGGTATATATCGAACCTCCCAATTCGTGTTTCTTGGGTTTGAGTCCCATGACATTGGGCGAAGTTCTTGTCCAACATGCGCGATGGTTTGTCGGGCTATCACAAGTCGGCATGTCCAAATTTTCTCCACTTATTACATATGGGGCGCAGAATATTTCAATTCTTCAAGGAATGGGCTACGCTAGTTTCGCTTATAAAACGCTTTACTCCCCAGCGCTTTACGCTTTGAGCGTTGTACCTCAGCTTTGCTTGGTGAAGGGGATTGCTTTGTATCCCGGGATTTCGAGCCCATACTTTGTTTTATTTCTAGTTATTTTCGTCTCATCGCAAGTTAAGCACTTTCAAGAAGTCGTCGTCTCGAATAATGGCCTCTCGGTAATAAGGACGTGGAGGAACGAACTGAGGATGTGGATGATGAAATCAACGACGTCTTATTCGTACGCAACAATTGAAACCGTCAAGGAGAAATTTGGATTTGCTAAACCCCTTTTTTTACCAACTAATAAGGCGAACGACGAAGAACAAGGCGAGCTCTACAAAAATGGGATGTACGATTTTCGAGCGCCTTTCGTTTTTATGGTGCCTTTGTGCAGTCTTTATATGCTGAATGGGGCGGCTTTGATCTTAGGTTTGTTGAGGACGTTTAGGGGCGGTTTGAAGGATGCGATGATTGCGCAGATATTTTTGTCGCTGTTCGTCGTGGTTTTGAATCTCCCGCTGTTCGAAGGCATGGTTTTGAGGCGCGATAAGGGTCGAGTTTCGCCTTTCGTTAGCGTTTTTTCTGCTTTTTCTTGTGGGATTATCTTGCTTTTAGCATCTTTGTGTTGATTGTTTAGGAGAGTTTGAAGTTGAAACCAAATTAAATATTTTTTTTTATATTTTTCCTTGGTCAATTTAGGCATTATTATAAGGGTTTGTTATAACTGAAATATGATACGCTCCTACAAACTTACTTTTTGGTAACCCGGTTTTTAAATATGATATCAGATCAGAGTTTTGGATAAAAAATCATGGGAATAAATTCTTACGATCATTCATAAGCTAGATACAAAAATTCGGCAAAGACGAAAATGAGAATTTAGCAAAAGAAACATAGAGCCGAAAGAATCTTGTTGCTGCGCCATGATCGCATGCATTTTTTGCATAGTTACAATCAAAACGGGCGGACCAAATCATCGGACATAACAATAATAAAATTAGTGAAATTACATCTCCTTACTATGCGTTGGTTCGATCTAATCACTTCTTTCGAAGTTGTGGTAAGCGTTAGTGATGAAAACAATCAAACATGATTTGTTTCCAGGTACTGCGTCGAACTGAAACGGTCCGAAAATAAGATGAACTTAGTGCTGATTTAAGTACTTCTGCTTCTAGAAACAAGGTAAACAAGGACAGCAGTTTGTTCATCACGATGTTCAACTGTCATAATCATGACTGCCGCGTATGAAACACTCATGCATATTTTATTTCGAAACATATTATATATCTTTCTTCCACTGATTAATACGTGGAATGGTGGGTAGTGATAAATATGGATTTTCTGATGTCCCAAGTAATTTTTATTTCCAATCACTATATTGATTGTGCAAACTAGTGATTAGCCGGCCAAAATATGCATTAAAACAACGGCAAAATACCAACAAAACTGTCTATCAAGTACATATATAAATTATTACAATGAGACAAAGACAAACGCGTTTAATGGCTCGCCCAACGTTGTCTTTCAAGTGGTCCCGGTACGATACGGATGTAAAACACTAAGTATAGACTAGATGTTGGGTAAAATGTCGGGGTAACACTCAACCTAACATTCAGGTGCACAGCGGAATATAATTACTTAGTGACGAAACTTAAACGAACACGAGATGTAAATCTGTGCAGCAAGTCAAATAACTTGCTGCGTGCCTCAAGGCGCAAAACTCCACTATAAAGATGGATTACAAACTATCAAAAAGGATAGTCAAAAACACGTCTAGCAAAACCTACGAATCAGAAAGGACTCTGCAAACTACAAGATCTTTCGACCTTTGAAAAGCTAGACTAAAACACAACTCTCGCAATATATAAAACTCGCTCAAACTCGATATGTGTTTCGCTCATCGTTTTCGCTCAATATGTCGCTCAAAATTACTCCTTGAAAGCTCTCTCGAAAGTCGTACTTTGCAGCTCGAAAATAACTCTTATTTAAAGGTCTTGGCTCCATCTTGAATTGGTAAAAAGATCCCTTGAATATCTCTTCAAATATCTCTTCGAAGATCTCCCTAAATATAGTATATATTTAGTTCGATCTTCTCATGGTCGATCTCTTATCTTCTATTTATGGTAAACTGATTGACTGATTCTCCTTGATATTCAGATCTTCTAATTATGGTAATTGCTTGACTTGATCTCCTTTGATCTTCAAATCTTCTATTTATAGTAATTGCACTTCCTAAATTCGTTTAAGCAACTCCACACGCTTTCCACACGGTTTGGACCCATTTCAGCACTTTACCACGTCCTGCATATCAGTAAATAAAGCTACAAAAGGTTAAACGGTTTTGGGCATGAAAGATAAAATCGAATGTTGACAGACAACAATGTTGGCTGAAATGTTAGCCCAACATTGTCAAAGCTAAGCTAGTTAACATTAACTCCCCCTTTTTATCTTTCTTCCCAAAACCCATGCAGATTTAAAAGTTCCAAAACTCCCCCTGAAGGCAAAATCTATTCAACCACAAAAACATTAAAAGATGGTTAGAGTAGACGCAAACAGAATAGCGATTAAACTATTCAAAGTACTACGAAAATAGTACATAGGCATAAAGAGGTCTTAAGTTAAACATCTGCACAATGTAAACTGTTCATACGCATGCCGGCAAACCACATAGTCACACAAGCAGAATTAACCAGATTAGCATGCACAAAATAACCATAAAGTCACGCATGTAAAAAGAAACGATCTTTAGGCGAATCTGCAAAATAAAAATATCCGGCATGTAAGCAGACAATCATGTAGACATATCGGAGAAGCAAATCAGCATGCATATAGTAAAAGTCAGAGAAAAAATCAAGTATGCATGCAAAATAGAAAGAATAAGAGCTTCACTCTCAATGGAGTATGGAGTTTCCTTCTGATGCTTTCTCGGCTGCTACTCCTTCTTGGTCAGCTCCCCCTGTTTGTTCGGCTCCTTATTCTGCTCCCCCTGAATTTCCCTATCTCCCCTTTTTTATCTGCACAACCTTCTCCCCCTTTTTGGGAAGAAAGAAAAGACTCAGAGAACTTCTCTGTTAGCCAACTTGCAGATGTTGAGGTAACATCTGGCCCAACATTCTGAGACTCAGAAACAAGTTAGTTCACATAAAGAAATCAAAGATAAATACAAAAAAATTGATATGAGCACAGAATGTATAACCCGTGAATTATATCAGAAACGTAGGGGCAGAGAGTAATGTCAGCGAGCCACTCAAATATAATTTAGACAGTTTAGAGGATAAGGTCGAATCAGGTCACAACTGTCTAAGTAAACATGGAGCTAAAATATAGTATGTGGACGTCTTAGTCATGCGAGCAAATATGAGCACAACAGATCATGATTCAACCCAAAGACACAAAGTCAAAAGTCAAGATAGAATCAAGCAAGACTAACCGTTTGAGCGACGATGATGAGCACTTGAGACAAATGTAACAAGCTGTTCTTCGAGAGTTCTAATGCAATTCTGAGAGATTTCTAAACTAGACACATATGTCTAACAAACGCAGTACTAAAGACAGACACAAATAAAATGAAAGCATAAAATGTAGCAATATCAAACTGACAGTCACACATGTTGCCCTAACATTTGACTCAACATCCTGAATCCGTAATCCTAGACTTTTCTGCTTAATCCTTCTCAAGACCAGTTCCCTTTATTACCCTTTCACCTCATATAACAAACCAAATTTTTGCACTGCCCTTATAACCTCAGCTTCGTGGTTCGGTTTTTTTGTCGCATAGTATACATCGTTACCGCGAATGCCGTGTACCTAAGGAAACTTATTACCAAATACCTAAAGATAGCCGAGAGTTTATGAGCATGCTTATACACAATAAGGATTGGCTTTTTGTCGCAATAAGTACATCGTCACAGCGAATGTCGTGTACCTAGGGACGTATTACCAAGAGCCTTTAAAGAGGGATTGAGTTCATTTAGGGACCAGTCGAATATAATCAAGTCATTTCACAAGAAAACAGAACAGAATATTTAATCAAACATTTAAGCAGTAACCATCAAATTTGACATATGCTATGTTGATCCAAATGTTGGACCAACATTTAACCTGACAGTGCAATCCTATGAATTTCTTCAGGTCCGAGAACCTTTCAAAATCCAATGCTTTCGTGAAAATGTCTGCTAACTGATGTTTAGTGTCTATATGCTCAATGCGGACTAACTCTTTTTCGACCATATCTCTAAGAAAATGATGCCTTATATCTATATGCATTGTGCGTGAATGCTGGATAGGGTTCCTAGATATGTTGATGGCACTAAGGTTATCACAATACATGAGAACAGATTCGCACTCAAACCCATAGTCACACAACATGCTATTCAACCATGTTAATTGCGTACAACAACTACCCGCAGCAACATACTCAGACTCAGCAGTAGATAAAGACACACAATTCTGTTTCTTACTGTACCATGCAACTAAATTGTTACCTAAGAAGAAACAGCCGCCACTTGTGCTCTTGCGATCATCCTCGTCACCTGCCCAATCAGCATCGCTGTAGCCTACAAGACTCATATTAGTATCTTTAGAGAACCATAACCCTAGGCTACACGATCCACTCACATATCGAAGAATACGCTTCACAGCATTAAGATGGGAAGCCTTAGGCTCAGATTGATATCTAGCACAGACACATACGCTATACATAATATTGGGTCTACTCGCTGAAAGATAAAGCAAACTGCCTATCATGGATCGATATAATGTTGGGTCAACATTCTGTCCAACATTGTCTTTACCAACCTTTTGTGAGGACCCCATGGGAGTTTTCATTACCTTAGTTGTGTCGAGTCCGAACTTTTTCACCATGTTCTTCGCGTACTTCTCCCGAGACATGAATATACCGTCACTACTTTGCTTAATCTGTAATCCTAAGAAAAAGGTTAGTTCCCCAATCATGCTCATCTCGAACGTAGTATTCATCGTCTGCACAAACTGATCTAGCATAGATTGTGAGGTTGAGCCAAACACAATATCATCAACATAAACTTGGGCTATTGAAATATCCGAACCGACCCTTTTTACAAAAAAGAGTGAGGTCGGCCTCACCTCGTACGAACCCAAATTCAAGTAAAAACGTGGTTAACCTCGCATACCAAGCTCGAGGAGCTTGCTTCAACCCATACAAAGCTTTCTGCAGCTTAAAAACATGGTTAGGATAATGTGGATCCTCAAACCCCTTAGGCTGTTCGACATAGATATCTTTATCAATATACCCATATAAAATGCACCCTTAACATCCTTTTGGTGTAACGTGATGTTAAGCCAACATGCAATAGCTAATAACAACCTAATTGATTCTAACCTAGCAACGGGAGCGAAAGTCTCATCAAAATCTATGCCCTCAACTTGCGTATAACCCTGAGCTACTAAACGTGCTTTGTTCCTAACAACTCTACCAAGTTCACCAGATTTATTCTTAAAGATCCACTTCGTACCTATAACATTAATGTCCTTCGGCCGTGGGACTAAGGTCCATACTTGGTTTTTCTCAAACTGCAAGAGTTCCTCTCGCATCGCATTTATCCAGAAATTATCCTTGAGAGCTTCAAGGACATTCTTAGGTTCTATCTCAGAACAAAACAATTATGACGTACCTCAGCGTATACTGTGTTCATGCATACGTTTCTTACCATAGACTTATAATCTTTGCGTGGTTTGTCTCTGGTTTTCCTTCCTTCATTCACGTCTCCAATAATAAGGTCAGTGGGATGATCTTTCTGAATCTTAGCTGGCGGATCTCGTCGCATTTCACTGGGTCCAGCCTTAATGTTCTGTTCTGGCACAGATGTTGAGTCAGATGTTGGCGCAACATTGTCTTCAGGTTCCGCCTCTGTTAGCTCCTCTGTTTCATGAACAGCTTTGAATTGATCTGTAATATCAACTTGAGGAGCATCTCTACTAGCGTCATTAGTATCATCAAGCACAATATTAATGGACTCTTGAACAGACTTCAAACGCAAGTTATAAACAAGATAAGCACGACTATTAGACGAGTATCCTAGAAAAATACACTTATAACTTTTCGAATCAAACTTGGTCAAATACTCACGATCATTCAACATGTAGCAGAAACACCCAAAGACATGAAAGTATTTGACCGTAGGCTTCTTCCCATTCAACAACTCATACGACGTTTTCTTAGTACCATGCCTAAAGAACACTCGATTCGATATGTGACAAGCAGTATGCAATGCTTCAGCCCAAAAACGCTTAGAATATTCCTAGAAAGTAACATAACACGAGCCATTTCTTGTAGAGTCCTATTCTTCCTTTCGGCCACCCCATTTTATTGGGATGTCTTAGGAGATGAATACTCATGCACAATGCCTTTCTTATCACAAACTCATCAAAGTACTGATTTTCAAACTCTCTACCATGATCAGACCTAATACGAAAGATAGATGCACTGAAATTGTTCCTAATCATCGCACAAAAATTCGTAAAGAAATCGAACGATTCTGATTTTTCCCTAAGAAAAAATATCCATGCATATCTAGAAAAGTCATCCACGAGCACATAAGCGTATTTCCTACCTCCTATACTAACTACTTCCATCGGACCCATCAAATCCATGTGAATCAATTGAAAACAGTGAGCAGTTTTAAAATGTTGGGCAGCTTGTTGGTCAACATTATGACTAACATGTGTTTGCTTACCCTTCAAACACGACTCACAAATAACCTTACCAAACTCGTTAAACTTCAGAATGCCTCTGATTGCGTCATGCTTGATAAGTTGCTCCAAAGTTCTGTAGTTGACGTGGCCCAGTTTGTAGTGCCATAGGATCACATCATCCCCGGCCTTAGAGAGTTGGCACACGTCCTTCACACTGGATTTGTCGCTGACTAGGTAGCAATTGTCACTCGATCTTTTACCTGCCATCACTCGAGCAGAATCGTGGTTAAAAACTTCACAACACTCCTTATTGAACCTTACCTCAAGATCGTCGTCACAAAGCTGGCTAATGCTGATCAGATTCGCTACAAGCCCGTCAACATGGAGTACATTGCTCAGCTTGCGAAAGTCGGGCACGTTCAATCTGCCACGGCCGAGAATCCGAACTTTAGAGCCTCCTCCGAACGTCACAGATCCACTCCTTAAAGGCGTATAATCACTGAGATATTCCTTGGTACCCGTCATATGTCGGGAACACCCGCTATCGAAGTACCATGAACCTGTCACGTTAGCTCGCAAAGAGGTGTACACAACAAGACATTTATGACCAGATTTCTCGACCCAAACATTCCTAGATGACACTACAACATTCTGTTTGCTAGAACCTGAAGATGAGCCAGCTGACGTTTCTCCAGACACACGACTCAACACTGATTTCTCAATGTTGAGCGGGATGTTGGATGACATTTCGGACGACATCGATTTCTTTGCAGAAATCTCCCTCTTCAATTTCCAGCAAAACGTTTTAAATGACCAGTTTGCTTACAATGATGGCAAATATATGAGCTATCCTTAGTCTTAGTAGTAGCATGCTTAGGACTAGTATTGACTATCGTATTCTCACTAACATCGCTCGTGATATGAGACTTAACAAAAACTCTCTTAGGCTGAGCATGCGACACGGGCTTTGGATTATCACATACAGGCTGAGTACTAAAACCTAGGCCTTGCTTATCAAAAATACAAAGAGACAATACCTCATCAAGGATCGATTTACCCTTGTTCAATTTCTTAAAGGTCTCATCGGCCTCGTCGACTCGCCTTTGAAGCTTGTCAATTTCCTTGTCCTTTCGTGTCAATACGGCTTCCATCTTGTTCATTCCTTCCACCAAGCTTTCGATCAGTTTTTCATTCTTCTCATTCTCCACGGACATGATTTCCACCGCGGCTTTGAGTTGCTGATTTTTTGCCTTCTCTATTTCGTATTGTGCGGACATCAACTCAAAGGCTTCTTTCATTTGAACTTCTTCGCAACATCCTGTATCTGCATCATCGGAACTCAAATACCCATCAAAACAGTTCGAGTCATCATAATCAAAAATAATATGTTTTTCAGATGTTGAGTCAGATGTTGGCTCAACATCTGTTACCGCAGTGAAGCCGATTTGTTGATCCTCATCGTCTTCACCCTCAGAGAATGACTGGATCGTCACTGATGATTGCATGTGCTATGTTGGGGACTGCTCTTCATCTTCATCATCGGATAGGTCCACCCAAAGCGATTTCCCGCGTTTCCGAAGTGTGTTTGCACATTCGTTGGCAAAATGGCTCCATCCTTGACATTCATAGCATCTAACCGAGTCATAGCTGATATTCTTCTTCTTACCATCTGGTTTGCGTTTGATGAATGGAGGAGCAGACGTAGGTTCTCCTTTGACATTCTGACCCTTCCTGAATGTTGGACCAACATTCTGCCCAACATTCTTCTTCTGTAGAAACTTTGTGAATTTCTTCACTATCATGGCCATGTCGTCCTCATCATTGGGGTCAACCTCAGTTTGCTCCTTGGATGGCTGACTTACTAGAGCAAGGTTTTTGCCGCGTGAAGCTCTTTGTTGTACTTCGAGATTGGTCTCATAGTTTTTCATGATGTTCATCAACGTGTTGAGATCCATCGTGGACAAGTTGTGGGCTTCCTCGACCGCAGCTACCTTCACATTAAACTTTGGATTTAGCGTACGAATTGCTTTTGAAATTAATACCTTATTCGCGATTGGCTCTCCAAGACTGGCGCACTCGCTTGAAATCGTCAGAATTTTGCCGAAGTATGTGGTAACATCCTCATCGTCTTTCATTCTGAGATTTTCGAATTGATTGAGGAGTAGCCTTAGACGTGTCTGCTTCACACTCGCATCGCCTTCACAGTACCTCTGTAGTAAATCCCATGCATCGTTTGCCGTAGTACTGTTTTGTATGATCTTGAACATGAAAATGTCCACCGAAGAGAAGATGGCATTGAGGGCTTTATCATTGAACTCGGCTGCGTTTCTCTCTTGAAGACTCCATTCAGTGACCGGTTTTTCATAGACTTCACCATCTTCGTCCGGGGCAGTTTTTGGTGTAGAATAACCATGGAGCACGGACTCCCACGCTCGCACATCTATCGACTTGATGCACTGCCGAACACGAACCTTCCAGTAGGCGTAGTTGGAGCCGTCTAGCATAGGGACTTTGCCGATGTAATTTGAACTTGAAACATCCATTGTAGATGATCTTCAGCGCTTAGTAACGTCAAGCGTAGGCTCTGATAGCACTTTTAAGTGGTCCCGGTACGATATGGATGTAAAACACTAAGTATAGACTAGATGTTGGGTAAAATGTCGGGGTAACACTCAACCTAACATTCAGGTGCACAGCGGAATATAATTACTTAGTGACGAAACTTAAACGAATACGAGATGTAAATCTGTGCAGCAAGTCAAATAACTTACTGCGTGCCTCAAGGCGCAAAACTCCACTATAAAGATGGATTACAAACTATCAAAAAGGATAGTCAAAGACACGTCTAGCAAAACCTAAGAATCAGAAAGGACTCTGCAAACTACAAGATCTTTCGACCTTTGAAAAGCTAGACTAAAACACAACTCTCGCAATATATAAAACTCGCTCAAACTCGATATGTGTTTCGCTCATCGTTTTCGCTCAATATGTCGCTCAAAGTTACTCCTTGAAAGCTCTCTCGAAAGTCGTACTTTGCAGCTCGAAAATAACTCTTATTTAAAGGTCTTGGCTCCATCTTGAATTGGTAAAAAGATCCCTTGAATATCTCTTCAAATATCTCTTCGAAGATCTCCCTAAATATAGTATATATTTAGTTCGATCTTCTCATCTCATAGGTCGATCTCTTATCTTCTATTTATGGTAAACTGATTGACTGATTCTCCTTGATATTTAGATCTTCTAATTATGGTAATTGCTTGACTTGATCTCCTTTGATCTTCAAATCTTCTATTTATAGTAGTTGCACTTCCTAAATTCGTTCAAGCAACTCCACACGCTTTCCACACGGTTTGGACCCATCTCAGCACTTTACCACGTCCTGCATATCAGTAAATAAAGCTACAAAAAAGGTTAAACGGTTTTGGGCATGAAAGATAAAATCGAATGTTGACAGACAACAATGTTGGCTGAAATGTTAGCCCAACATTGTCAAAGCTGAGCTAGTCAGCATTAACAGTCTTCCATTTCTATTTATATTTAGTCCAGCCCCAACACAGTTTCTTAGGGCATCCACTCGGTTCTCACTTTGCTATACTATATATACTAATCCCAACATATAGAAGGAAAATAAAGGAAAAAATAATCTTTACATGGCTCCTGGTAAATTATTCAGTGCTGATGATTCTGAAAATGATGAACGAAGACAAGAAAAATTAACGGGGGACAACATTGGAGGCGTAAGATCGTACAAATGCAATTTTTGCAAACGTGGCTTTACAAACGCGCAAGCTTTAGGAGGGCACATGAACATACATCGGAAAGATAAGGTAAAGGCGAAGCAGAAGATCAACATTCAAGAAGAGCCCTTGCTTGGTAATATGAAGGGGAAGAACGAAATATATTCAAATTTTAGGTATATCCCTAATCGAATTATTCCTAATTTCGACGATCACCACCTTCAGTTTCAACTTCAGCAGCAGCTGAACTACTACATGTCCGTACAAGAAAAGATGAGCTACAAAGCTACTTGCCACCATCAAACCCTAATAATGTCCAAATTGGGTTGAATCTACATGCGCCAAGGCTCGAAATGCATAAATACGGACATGAACATGAGAATTTGAGCCGTAAGATAGGATTGAAAACAGACGTTGAAGTGTTTGACTTCATAGATGAAAATAGAAACGATGAGGTTGATTTGGAGCTTCGATTAGGACACAACCCAAAACGGTGATTGATTGTGAGGTTAATCTATCTCTTGATTATGTTGTGTTTTCAGGATTTCAATATATATATATATATATATATATATATATATATATATATATAAATGTGCACGAGTGCATCTCACAAACTGCTTATATGTCATGTTTTTGTTATATGCCATGTTTTTCATGATTGAGTCATTTGTATGCCTTAGGGAGCTAGGGTTTTCTTGCATATATGGGGTTGTACTTATAGTATGTCATTTGTGGTTATTTGGGAGCATTTTCATTCCTGCAATGATTCTTCAACTGTCACTGCAAGTAAACATAAGAATATACTGCAGACAGCATTGCAAATTGCTCTTTCATTTTGTTTTCTGGCCAAAAAATTAGTTTTTTCATATTGGGTCTTAATGGAGATGATGATCACTCCGCAATTCTTCTTTTTAGAGATATATATCAAACAAAAGGATACATAAATATACCAAAACAACCTTAAACAACACGTAAGAGGTGTTATAATAAGAATTCCGTACTATTTGTTGTAACTTGGCGGTTGCATTATCTGTAAACCAGAAAAATATGGTACCGATTAACTTCACAATTTAACAATTTTTTGGCACTATATGCACATCTACAATCATAATAGGAAGGAACTTTGTAAAACCTTATTGACTCGACATTCCAAGATATTGCTTCAATGTTTAATTAACTAAATTATGGAATTTTTTTATTTCATTAACCAACTTTTGTGTTACAGGGTTGGCAGTTCTACGTGTGTATGTATATATATAAGTGTAGTATAAAAAATGTGCCTTCGAAAGTTTTATTTGGGTGCGCAGTTTGTGAAATTCATGCTAACTACAGTGCGTGTGTGCAAACTCTTTACTTTAGGGTGCTGCTTTTAATCAGATCGTAACATATTTTTGGTGATTTGGGACGGATTCAATGCAAAATCTATTTCCAACTCATGAAAATCTTATTATATAATTAGGTAGATAACACTGGAGAACTGCTCGTTAATTCAATGGAAGCTCGTTAAATTTTTCCACAAGTTGATTCTAATATAGCTTTCTAAGACTGTTAGTACAGCAGGCAAACTTGTAATAGAGACCATCTTCACTCTTCCTCAAACACAGGCGAGTCTAAAGATCCATTAACAATGAACACTCAAATCCCTTTCACATCAAAGTAAATGAGTGTACTAAGTTAGTTATTGATGAAACACATTGGCTGTGCTTGAAGGTAATAAGAATCCTTGTACTTCCTACCACTTCCAATATGAATCCCATTCTTGATCCAATCTTCACGGTGTATCCACGCATCCCTCGTGAAATCGAGGACTCCCAATATCTGCAAAGAAATCATATTTATTTCATCATTAAATTGTTCGACAGATTGTGTGTGTGTGTTCATGTGTGTGGAAGAATGATAAATGATATACTTACAGCTCCACCTTTCCAAGGAACAAAAGAAGGATTTGCTCTAGCTTGTAAAACCTGCCCTCACAAAAGATCATTTGAGAGCAAGTGAGTGAGTTCATCGTGTAATATGGGTTTGTAGCTTCAAAAAAAAAAGGCAATGAATTATTTAATGACCTCCACAGTGTCGATTGCTTCATGAGATGGAATTGCATGCAAGACTCTGCAAAAACATAAACGTAAGCAAAATGGATGAAAGAGACGAACAAGAAAGAAGAGAAAAATGATGTAAGAACCTCTCCTCAACTGCAGCAATGAGACCTTCAGTTAAAGCCACGCCGCCCGTCTAAAAGAAAAATGAAAATTCAATAACTGAGAATTTATGATGAATATAAATACTGAAAAGACCAAAGTAGTGTAGAGCCTCACAAGTTGCATGCTTACGAACAGCTTCCTTTGCAGATCAATACGCCCTGACGTGTAAGAATATGATGATCATGGGCACGTTTGGTGATATGGAAAAAAAAAAATTTCACCTGTCGAAAGAATGCTTTTTGTAATAGCATCGGCTAGGCCGATTGTGTCCTGTTTCTTGGGCTTAGAGTGAAATATTGGATAATTCTCCCACATAGGAAAGTACCCGCTATTTCCAGGAAAATTATAACTGTCCGAAAGATCGCTTCTTCTTGGGAAGTCCAATGTGTCTTCGAGCATATCTTCACTGTCGCTGAACCTGAAACTTTTTAATTTTATTACACGAGAATTGAATAAAAAGTCTAATCGAAAAATTAGACCCCAAATTATGATGTGATCATAACCGACCACGTCCTAGGTGGAGGAGGATATACGTCGGGAACCAAAAGCGTAGGATAGAATAGACCCATGGGAGGAACCTGTTTTCGCATACGTTCGCAGAGTCATTAAAATACAGACAACTTATAAGGTTCTCAAATCAAGAATCTGACGTCGAAATACAAATATTAGCTTGTAAATTTGGTTTGGTATATCAGTTTAACAACAGAATAGAACAGCATATAATACGAACAACGCAGACAAGAAATCGGTATTTCAGCTATTTTGGGGCGATTTAAATATAGTGATCAGAAGTGATGTGTCATTTTCTGAAGAAACCATTATTATCACACACCATTAAATGAATAAAGGAAATGTTGAATAATAAGATGGTTTAGGCACATACATTAAGAGCAATCAGCTTAGTCTTATGAGACCCTGGTGTCAAGCCATCTTCATATGAATGAACAGTAGAAAAAGCTTCAACTTCTCCTTCCTGGGAACAGAATACAATCGAGAAAATAATACTCCCTCCGTCCCAAAAGTTTTTGTACGTTTTACTAAATCGGGCGTCCCAACTCTTTTGTACATTTCCTTATTTAGCAAAAATACTATCACAAACAATCAATATAATAATATTAAATTTTCTTAAAAGACGTGCCAAAATATACACTTTTTACATTTCCAACACACTATATTATTAAAATATTCAGTTTCTTAAAACCCGTGCCAAACAGTAAATGTACATAAAGATATGGGACGCAGGGAGTAGCATTATTTGGATTATCTAAAACTTAATAAACAAGACATCGTCAAATATCAAGAGCAGAAGAATGAGAAAGGCCTCATCTAAATTTCCCATAGGAGAGAGTCATTTCTTGCGTAAAGATCACAAAATACTATAACATTTTCAAAGGGTATAAAAGATACTTTAATTAGCTAGAACTAGTGACATAGTGATATAAGGTATAGCTTGAGCTCACTCTTATTTGGCAGTGAGATTCTTTAAGTCTATTCAGCATCAACAAGTCTATGGGCTTTGTAAGAGGGTCGGTTCGAACTTGAGGCCATGTCTGATGATGCCGCTGTGTCCAAAGGAGACATCTTGATATATCCTGCAAACAGAAACGCTAATTATTTTTGATGAAAATGACATTGCAGTTTATCATTGAGTTGCATTGCTCGAACAATTAGGGTTAATGATAGGAATTGCTACAACGAAAGTAGCCAATCAATAAAGCCATTACCTCTCCACCATATCGTAGGGAAATCTGTGTATTAGGGAGGGTCACACCATCCTAAATACCAAAAAGAAAATATATCATTAGGAGACAACACAAAACACTGTCATTTAAGGTCATTCGAATATGCGCAACTTTCGAAGTGCTCCAAGGTTTTGAATTCCATAAGAATTGCAAGAATCAGAATCCTTGTCACAGATGACTAGACTTATGATAAAAGCGTAAAACCTCAACGCAGATAATTGATGTCACTTGGGCACCAATATTCACCACACATGCTGTTGATAATCCATTCCCAAATGTTGCAGCAAGCCCTTCCTATCCAGGTAGCAATAAATAAAACTAATTAAAAATGAAGATGAAGATGCCTTTTTGGTTTAGATTGAGCAGAAGAGAAAGGATAAAGGGGTAAAAGGATGTAGCAATTTACGTTATATAAAAAGAAGCTTTGTATAAGGGCTTATAGTACAAAAGAAAATCAAGAACACCTGGTGCACTACAGCTGTGGCAAAATTCAAGTCTCGAAGCACAATGGATAAAGTTTCTTTAATTTCTGTCGTCGGAAAACGAAAAAAAAAATGTTTTAGAGAAAAAGGGTGGGAAAATTAAACCCAAGCACTTGGAAAGTACCACGATTATCGAAGGTGTCGGGAACAACGATCAGAGCAGAGTACATGTGCCTTCTGCTTTGAGGAATATCTAGTTTTTCAACTAAGACCCAATCCCATATTGCATGCATGTCTTCAATAACCTGAAAAGGTAAAACAAAAAGGGCAATATGGATAAAGAAAAACACCAAAAGGCTTGATAGTAAATCTAGGAAAAAAAGAGAATTTTACAAATTGTCTCAAGAAACATTACAAAAAGAAGGTAATACCTGCTGCACGGGATAATGCAAAGAGACATTGAAATGGCCTCGACGAATAGGACGCCTCAAACAATATGGTTCATCAGGGCTTATTCTGAGACCTTCCTCACCACATATATACTCTCGATATTTAGTTCCACTCGAGCTTGTTTCCTCACCAACCTTACCATCCATCTTAACTGTAGATTCTCCAGACTGTAATGAGCTTCCTAAGAAAAACACAACCTTTGAAATGAAGAAAACTGACATCTGGGGAGAAACTTCAAGTTATATATTAACGTCAGATGGAAGAGTTTCTTAATCTAAACTGTTTTTTATTGCAGATAAGAGTTTTCTCTCCATGAATTGGAAATAATACCTTCTGAGTTTTTCTCAAAAACATCTGTCCATTGGATAACTGCATCTTTCCTACCATTATTTTGAGGAGGAAAGGCATCTAGACGACCCGTCTGAAAGGACAAACACATTAAGAACTGTCGAAAAATTATGAACAAATGAAAAATTATGAATAATTGGGGAGCCACCTTTTGCCCGGATTGATTATTTGCCACTTCTTCATCTAAAAATGGAATCTTAAGCAATGACGCAACCTAACGAAAAAAAAAAAAGGAAGTCTCTTTTCACAAACCAGATTCATCACACAAACACATACAAAAACACAATTGCCAAATTTTTCCTAAATGCCAACTAACAATGTCATAAGCCCTTTCACGTTCCATGTGCTGAGCAGTAGTAACCTGAGAATTAAGCAACTGCAAGAACAAAAAACTTAAGATTTGGTTACTATAACTAATCTGAATATATATCTACACACATATATGAATAGACACTAACTTGGTCTTGAACATTCCTTTTGGGCACTTGAGAAGTACGCCTGGCGATGCAATGTGGTAAACAAACAGGAGAATCATGTTGAGCCAGTCCTATTCTTATGTTGGCGGAGCCTAAATCATCATCCATAAAAGACAAATAGATTAAAACAAATTCAGAAAATGCACACAATTCAACGATTACTCAAAAAAATCCAAGACCATCCATCATAGCAGCTGAAAATTAACCTGGGTTGATGACGACGAGATTGGAGCCTCTTTCAGCGAAGAGTTGAGAAGGGACTACGTTTTTAAGGTATTCCTGCGTTGCGGCAAGGTACAAACACCAAAATTAAACAATTCAGATTATTCCCTTCCATGGTTTAGCTTGTAGTCAGTTTTACTCTAGACTAATTCTGTGCTTACCATTGATCAGATGCTCACAGCTCAGACCTTCTCCCCAGCGTTGTAGCCCAGAGAAGAATTAGGCGAGCATATGTTCATAAATTCATCGGAGCTATAAGTCGTGCTTCACGAGCTTAAAGTCGCCTTTTTTTCTCTCAGTTCTAGGTTTTTCTCTCAACATATTTTTTTTTAAAAAAAAAAGGAAAAGGAAATCTCAATTGTTCAGTGTTGACTACATTTTATGGTAGGTTAGGGGTGACAATCTGACAGTTTTAAGATATTCAATTTACAATTTGAGGACTAACTTTTAAAATTAAAGCAATTTAAGGACGGGTTATTTTAACGGAAGGGAGCGATTCCTATTTTTATTAAACAAAAGGGAACGGACCGAAAGTTACCGAAATACCCCAACTTAAGTAGCATTTATTCGAGTAATTAAAAATTCGAATTAATTCGAATAATTATTTTTTAATTCGAATTTATTCGAATTAATCAATTCGAGTAAAAAAAATCGAATAGAAAAATATTAATTCGAATTTTTAATTCGAATTTTTTTTTACTCGAATAAGTGCTATTTTTTTATTCGAATTCACTCGAATAATTCGAATAAATCGTTTTTTACTCGAAAACGTCGATTTCAAGCTCAAAAACACGAAAATTCACCCAGATTTGGGGTTAATACATGTAAAAATCACGAACCCATCGATTAAAATCTCATTTCGACATGAAATTTCAGTCCGGATCAAAATGATAATCAAACACTTCGATTTTTTTTTAAAACACCCAATCCCTTTTTTAATTAGAAAACCTAGAATCCTTTTTTTTTAATTTCACACAGAAGTAATCCTATTTAACAAAAAAAATCCTTTAAAAGACACAATGTAAGTTTTGTTATAAAAGTAAAACTACGAGGTACGATTTATTTTGAAATTATTTGGCATATGTCTGTCTTGGTGTCCTTGATTTCGTAAATTTTGAAAATTAGTATCCTTAAAATTCAGTCTCATAAATTGGGTACCCCGAATTACAACTCCCTAGAATTAAATACCAAATAACTAATTAACAATATAGAAAACTAAATTAACGGTCAAAACTAACACTACACTAATCATAGATAAAATACCTCATTCTTCAACGTCAATAAAATAAACTAGAAATTTTTTCAACACACAAACTTTCCCTTGAAGCATCCCAAAGTTTATGATATGAACCTTCACAAGGAAAGGTCTCAGATTCTTTAGATAAACTAAATTGCTAAGAAATAAAACTACAACATGGAAAAATACTGAGCTTTCAACCTAAATCCAAAAGATCGATGATTGCATTGTCAAAGATTCCCCTCTTTTTCCTCGTTTGATATTTGCGTATTAAGCAGTTTTGGGTCTTGGGTTCTTCTTCTTAAGCTGTCTCCTATCGATAGAACCCTTCATTTCGACATAAAACAGCAAAGCACCGACGAGGGCCATACACAGAAGAAACTCGTGTAATAATCTCATGAACTTCGTCCCTCCGATGTGGTAGTTGTAGAAATCGTACAGCAATGGAGTTGTCAGTACCAAGTAATAAAACTGCAACGTAATAACGTAGTATGAAAAAATGAAATGAAAAGGGTGATGCTATATGAGGTAGAGAAGATCTAAACCAAGAGATTAGCGCCGAGATCGCTTCCAAGAACGAATAAGAGACTGCCTAAGCCCTTCAAGAAGATTATGACAGCAACAAAAGTCTTGGCCTGCAATAATTGGATGGCACAGTTAGGTTTCTTGATGTTATAACAGCAGATGTAGTAATTAAGAACCAACAAAGGCAGGGCTTTTTACGTCGATATGCCAATTGCTTTTGCCAATTATCGAATCAATTTTCCTCTTTATGAGAGATAATTTGGGAGCCCATTCCTTCGCTGAAGGGCCACCGTCTTCTCCGAATTCATTGAACCTAAAAAATAATTTGAGGGAAACATATAGGTAACCTCAGCTTTTACCATCAGTGGAAGCTTCGAGGAAGCCAACTTTTACCATTTAAATTCGAAGTTTAGAGAACAGTAATTGTGCAATCGTAATCTTACTCAATATTCAAATCAACCCAAAGACAAATCATCCCCAAAAGATTAAATACAGTGAACCAAGCTATTAACTTCTTTGTCCAAAAGGAATTAGCTAGCTATCACAAAAAGCCGAGATCTTAAATTACAAGTGAAGACGCATCAAAGTGGGATTGGGGAAATTATTTAGATCCGATTAGCTGCAAACAAGCTTGAATCAAAGCAAACCCTATAAATAAATGTATAAAAAGAGGATTTAATGTGATTCTTCATACATTTGCCATGCTGATAGGATGAATACAGAAGCGAAGAGCAATCTCCCAAGAAACGAAACGAAACCCATCTTAGCTTTCGCTTCCTCTATGCTTTTGTTTTTTCCTCCGCCCCTTTTGCTGCGTTTTGGCGTGTATTTATCAGTAATAGTCGTCTCTCTGATGTTGATTTTGAAATGATTTTCTTTGCCTTCAAATGATGTTGATTTGATAAAATCTTGGGTCTTTGAAGTAATATCCAATTATCATTGATTTCATTCTAATGCGAAATTTAATTACAGTAATAAAAGTCAAAATTGAATAAAGTTCGAACCTTTATATTCAACAAATCTTCGATATATTAAGGATGAGAGCTATGATAAACCGATCATTAGTCTGTATCAGTTGACCAATCAGATTTTTTCTACATCTGCTAAAAAATAAAAAAGACTTGTTGAACCACGTACCTTCCATAACCTCATAATAACAACCAATTCTATTTTTAGTCTATTATTCTTTATTTTATTGCATACACGTAGGGTGTGCCAGAAATACCAGTGTTATATTAAGGGTGAGGGACTACGATAACCGTCAATCGGTCTTTATCAATTGACCAATAAGATTTTTTCTACATCCATTAAAAAGACTTATTAACTCACGTACCTTCCATAACCTCATATAGCTACCAAATTCTATTTTTAGTATATTACTTATTAAAACTATTTAATAAAAATTAACTTTTTTACTGCACACGCGTAGGGTACGCCAGAAATACTAGTGTTGTATTGTAAGTAAGATAAGAGGATGCAACGAGTATAAATATCTATCCTTCTTTTCAAAGCAAAAGGGGATCCAAAGAGTATGGGTAACGACCTATTTGCGGTTATACACGATTTGTAATGGTTTATTTATGTTAGATCATCTCCAACCGAAAAACGTATTCTCAAACCTAACACATATCAAACTCAAAATGTTGTAATTCTTCTCCAACCGACAAACAAATTCTCAAACTCTACAGTCCATTATTTCTTCTACCCCGTTTCTAATACTACTCATGAAATTTACAACTTTACAAATTAGACCACATTATTATTTTTTGAAAAAAACAATTTCACAAAATTAATAATAAACTCAATATTTTTAAAATTATTAATAACATGAGTTATATTTATATATTTTTTGTTTTTCATAGGTGTACTTTAATAATTAATTATAAGAAGGGTACAAATTGTAAAACATCAAACACATCTTTTGGGACAGCACATTCCCAAATGCATATATGCGTTTAAATAGAAGGGAGAAGATAGAAAACGTATTTTGAGTTTGCGTGGTGTACTATAGGAGAACTTTAGTATAAATTTTGAGTTTTTGGGTATGATGTTTCAAATCAAATCTCAACTGTGGAACATAAGCCCAAAATTTCGGTAATAGCGACGATTCTCAATAAAGCTTTCAATTGGGCCCGTGGCCCGCAGGCCGGCTGGCCCCGCCCCCCAAAAAGGGCGGGATGGACTGGGATATTTTAGGCCCGCCAGTTTTATAAAATTATATATTATTTATTATATTTAAAATATATTAATTTAATAGTTAATGATTCATTAATTATACCATAATTAATAACATATTTATTTATAAATATATAATTAATACGTTGTTTATTCATAATTTATTATTAAATACCTTAATTAACTAAATTAATTAATAAGTAAAATTACAAAATAAAAATACAAAAATTAAGAATATATCTTGGCGGGCGGGCCTGGTCCGCCTGGCCCGCAGCGGCGGGCCGGTCCCCAATTTTTTTAGGCTCGCCCCGCCAAGTAGTGGGCTTTTGACGGGCGGTGGGCCAACCCGGCTCGGCCCGCCATTTTGGCAGCTCTAATTCTCAGTTTCCAAAAGTTCTTGAGCACCAAGGGAAGGAACAAGGCAAGCTCGATAAAACCCTTGACAAATCGCAAAACCTCGTCTCATAGTCAGCTTCAATTCAACCTAGAATTGAATTTCCTCAACAGAAGAACTGAACTTTCGATTATGGAATCCTCTTCTTTTCTGTTGCCAGAAGATTGCATAGCCGCCATTCTATCATTAACCTCTCCGAAGGATGCGTGCGCGGCATCCGCAGTGTCCTCGCTGTTCAAATCCGCCGCGGAATCCGACGCCGTTTGGGAGCGATTTCTGCCGTCGGATTACAGGGAGATCATAGCGCGATCGCCCTCCCCGATTACCGATTGAATCACAGTTTGAAAGAGCTTTACCTCAAGCTCTGCGACACTCCCATTCTGTTCGAGGAGGGTCGAATCGTAAGTGTGTTTGTTGATCGAATCGATTTCTAAAATTAGTGTTGTTTCGTATGTAATCTTCGTTTTGGGAATTTTCGGACAGAGCCTCCGATTGATCAAACCAACCGGTAAGAAGTGCTACATGCTCGCCCCAGGCAATCTCATGATACTGAAAGACCATCCCAATTCCTGGGTATGGACATCTTCACCAGAATCTAGGTAAACTAGTGTATACACACAACTTTTTCCAAACCCCCCTTTTTGCGTGTGTTTGTGCGTGTGTTTGCGTTTCTGTGGTTGTAGTACAATGGATATCTCCATATTTTCAAGGTTCTTTAGGAACATATATGACCAAAAAGGCTTGTCAAAGGTAGCCTTCAAGTGTGTGAAGAATGTTAGCCTCTAATAATCTTTCATGTTAATCGCCCAGCGTTTCGAATGTGTAGGACATTGGTTATCTTGCAAATCCTCATCGAACACTTTTTTTTCCTGAAACTTACCATATTTTCATGCCACCTCAGATTTGGTGAGGTTGCCCAATTAAACAGCTGTTGCTTGCTTGACATTTTCGGTACTCTCCGAGCATCGATGCTATCTCCAGACACTTACTACACGGGCCATCTGATTTTCAAGCTAGCAGAACGTAACTTTGGCCTCGGGAAACGCTCAGAGGGATCTGTTATCTACATGGGTGATGCTGATGTCATGGCATGGAACGAGGCAGTTGCGTCTAAGATTGTCCAAATAGAAGGTCCTCCTCAGATTGCAGGGAGGGGAAGAAATCCACTAAGAACGAACCTTGTTTGGAATTGGGATGAGATTGAATTGGGAGGGATTTTCGTGGGGAGAAACGAGCGACGTCGAATTAGATGTCAGCTGTCTGAAATGGACAGTCTTACTTGGAAAAGTGGGCTTATCGTCGATGGAATTGAGCTGCACCCGACGTAAATGCAGTTGGCTATTCCACAGATTTTTTTTTTTTGCAAATACTTTTGCTGTGTCTGTTTCTTGCTGGTATCTGTTCACTGTGGTCGGAAAGTGTATAGTTGCAAGTGTAGAATATCGCAATTTTATAATGTTATGCGATTATCTTGACAGGTATGCATGTGTATTCGAGGATTATTATTATTACTAATTATTATTATTATAGTAGTTTCCGCACACCGTGTGTGCTTAAAAGTATAATTATATATTTGTGTTACTTCAATTTTGATATTTATAAATAATAGTTAACAATGAAATATAGCTTTTAAATATATAAAGTGAAAACTAATGTGTTGGGAGTAGGGTTGCAAATGAACCGAATATTTTCGGTTCGGTTCGAAATTCGATTCGAAATTTAAGATTCGAATTCGAAATAAATGAATACGAATACAAATACTTTTTATGATTCGAATAATTTCGAATACGAATAAGAATATGTCTGTATTCGATTCGAAAAATTAACGAATATTCGATTCGTTTAATGTAATATATATTTAAATAATATATATTATATATATATACTTGTAAGCCGAAATAAAATATTAGACCCAAATTATTTATTTGTTTTGACCCATAAAAGGAAATAAAGCAAACCCTTCATCTATTTAACTCACGCTCCAAGTGTAAAAATAAAAAGCAAATACGAACATTGAGTTGTTTCTTAGATTTTGTAATTTTCGGAATTATTTTGTAATTCTAACAGGTTTTATGGGGAAAAATTGAAATTTTCTTTCGAATATTCGAATATTCGAATATTCGCGAATATACTCGAATACCTTATCGAATCGAATAGAATCGATTTTTAGGATTCGAATACGAATCGAATCGAATACGAATACTTGGAAAAATTAACGAATACAAATTGAATATTATGATATTCGATTCGATTCGGTTCGTTTGCAACCCTAGTTGGGAGTATACAAACAGAGTATGTTATGGTGCTCACCTTGAGCATCAACCACATCAACGCGTCAAATCAGCATACAATGGAATTTTTTATTGATCTATAACTTACACATGAGATTAGTGAACCCGTCGGGTTGATTTGACATGTTGACGTGGCACAAAAAAAATGCCACACAAGAGGTGCCCACGGGTGCTCACGCAATAACATTTCTGTATACTTACAATACCTAAAAACTTTAGAAGTGAAATAACTCATTAAATTAATTAAATTACAAATAGAGGGAATAAATTGATGACACACAATGCAGTTTTAACTTTTAACCACCCTAGTCATTTTATATAATTGAATATATAGATTATCACCGGCAAAACTTCAATCTCCAATATGCCTAACTTTTTTCTTGATATGAGCTGTTGTCATTGTTTAAGGATTTCTCGTACGTGTTTGTTCTTTTAAAAACGAACTAAAAAGGAAAGGATTGCAAAGTTGGGGAAATTAAAACGATCCATTTAAAAGTTTGATCCGCATAATTTTGATATATGATGTAAGTACTATTTTTGTCGTTAGTACTCATATTATTTATGCTCTGTAAATGGGCCATTTCTTTTTTGGGAAGTAATGGGCAAAGTTAGTGATAATTTCAAATAGGCCCCAATCAAGTGATCGACATACACGGGAAACATATGATGGATGGAATTGGGACAGATTTTCGTGGGGAAGAACGAGGGGCGTCGCATAAGATGTAGGCTTTCTGAAACTGAATTAACTAATTTGAAACCGGGCTTATTGTCGATGGGATTGAGCTACGTCCCACGTAATGATATGTATAAGCTTTCTTCTTTTAGTTTTTGGTAAAAGTACTTGTTGTGCGTTTGTTTCTTGCTTGTATTTGATTATCTGTGGGTGTTAGAATAAGCTTTCATCCGTTGTAAAGAGTTTAGTATCGCAATGTTGTAGTGTTGTCGTCTGACGATTATCTTGCCAGATATTTGTATTCGAGGGTTTTTTTTCTTTCTTTTCCTTTTAAAGTAAGGTTATAATGATTGATTACTTACTCATAAAGAAGGTCCGAGGTACCAGTCTCTCGAAATAAATGGAAGAGGACTGATTGTGAGGCATTGGTGCATAGGATTGTGAAGAGAGTAAAGTGTTGGAGTTCGAGGAACTTATCCTATGCAGGTAGATGCTGCCTGATTAATTCAGTGTTGTCCTCTGTCCATAGTTATTGGGGGTCACTTTTTGTGCTCCCTAGAAGTGTTGTGCACAGGATTGATAAAAAATGCAGGGATTTTCTGTGGGGGAAGGGGATATGGAGTAAGACCAGAGCCTTGGTGGCTTGGGATGTGGTCTGCTTGCAGAAGAAATGGGGAGGACTCAACATTAGGGACTGTGGGGCCTGGAATTATGCTGCTTTAGGGAAGCATATTTGGGACTTATCCTCAAAGAAGGATAACTTGTTGGTTAAATGGATTCATGCCATCTACTTAAAAAGAGGGGACTTCTGGGATTACCAAGGCACTATGGGGGATAAGAGTTGGCAGTGGAGACAAATCAACAAAATCAAGGAGATGTTTAGGGCTGGGTATAATGATGGGCAGTGGGTCAGCTCCCCTGATGGTTGTTATACTATGGGGTCCGGGTACAAATGGCTTAAAGGGACTAGGGATGGGTTTAGAGAAGCTAAGGCTGTCTGGAATCGATGGAGCCTACCCAAACACCGCTTCATCCTTTGGTTACTTGCACACGGGAAATTATTAACGAGAGATAGACTTACAAGGTGGGGGTTGAATGTCCCGGATGCTCGGTGTTTGCTATGTGCGGGGGAGGATGAAAGTGCAAGGCACATCTTTTTCACCTGTCCCTACAGTAAAAGGGTGAAATATGAAGTTAGCCTGCGACTTCAGGCCCAGACTTCGGACATATATGACAGATGGAAAGAAGATCTGGTAAAGATTGGAAAGAAAAAGGGATTAACTTCCCGTGTTCACCTGGCGGGTCTTGCTGCGCTTGCTTATGGCATATGGGCGGAGAGGAATTTGAGGCTGCACGAGCAGCGGAGTAGAACGGAGATGGAGCTCGCAAATGTTATCTGGCAAGGGTTTACTGTGCATATGCGAGGTATGAGATTTGGGGGTCGATCGGGATCTTCTATTGCTTTTATTTCTAATATGTTGAAGTTATAATGGTGTGGGTTAATTGGGCCGCGTTGTAATGTGTTTCGGGTTCAGTGGTAATGAATTTCTCTTTACCAAAAAAAAAAAAAAAGAAGGTCCGAGTACTTGATATATCTTTCCAGGGCATTGCAACTAATGACGATTGGAATGTAATTATTAAGGTGGCTATAGATAGATAGCTATCTGTTTTTAGTTATATGGAATTTGATCAAATTAACCTTGTGAGAAGTCTTCTTCTTTGGAGATGTATAATTTATTATCATGACTCCCTAATTAATGCTAAATTATCATTCGCAGTGGTGTCATCGATGACTCTACTAATTAATGCTAGATTATTTTCCGTAGAGCTGTTGGAAAGTTGGGCACAATAATTGACTGAGAGAATAGAAGAAAATTTATTGTAGTATCCGCATAAGAAACCGTGTCGTGCAAATTTGCAACTCGAATATCTTTAGTGTCCCACAACGGTTATTGCTATGATTTTCCCGTTCTTTATAAATTTGAACATAGCATGCTTTTGTCAGGTAATTTGGCAAAGATCGAAGCTCTAGAAATTCTAGGTAATCTAGATGTGAGACTTTGGCTGAATTACCTAACTTTTTTTTTTCTATGCAATGAAACGTTCTTATGGGCGAATGGTGGCTAATTTTTTGTGTAATTGTGTTATTATGCACGCAATAAAATACGCCCTTATCGGCAAGTTGGATAATTATAATCTCGCGAATTGTTAATTTAGAATCCAATTACGGAGTCGGGACAACCCCACAAATATTGTCTAAAGAGCATTTGAAACAATCGAGGATTAATTCATCAATCGGATATTAATTGATACTCATAGTGGTAATAAAATGCCTGTGAAGTGAAGGATGAGATGTTAGAAATGAGTAAGATTTAAAGTTGGCTTTTTATTGTTCAATCCATCAGAGATAAATGTTATAGGAAGAGAATGAAGTGAAATGCCAATAGATATGCATACATATAATTTTATATTTCCAATGCCATAATTTGAAGATTTACTTGTTTATTAACGAGATCAAGAATCATATCTAGTCGCTCAATATGAACCGTAAACGTTGCAAGAATCATTACTAATTCGAGATGTGTTACAATATAATCTAAATAAAAAAACTGCAATAGTGATCATGAGGGCCCATCCAAAAATTCCACTAATTGTTCGTAAATCAACAAGATCGCACGTCCACAAGCGTCACTTCATTGATGAAGTCATCTTCAGCACTACCCGTCTCAATCCTACGATGTTGGACGTCGTCGCGTTCCCCATATAGAGCGTCCTCCCCGAAATAAGCGTGTAGGTGGAGAGCACTTCTTTGTCGGAGCAGATGTGGCGCGTTGCTCCGCTGTCGATGTACCAATAATTCGGATTTTCCACGACGTTTGCCTCGTACACGACTGCAGTCAGGTCTAGCTCTGACATGTCTGTCGCCAGCTGCTTCTCTTCAGTGAGATGCGCCCGAGTCTTATTAACTCTCTTTTTTTTACGACAATCCTTGGCCATGCCCCGGTTTATCGCAGTTATAACAGTTGCCATTAATTCTCTTGGAATTCGGATCCTGCTTCTTTTGCGGCGGATCTGGCCTTTTACGCTTGTTTCCATAGCTCGGCTCGGTCAAGTTGGCTCTCGCCTCCATACTGTCCCTCTTGTTCTTGGCTTCGCTCTTTCGGTTATCTTCCTCGATCCGAAGCCGCACAATCAGATCCTCAAGCCCCATCTCCTTTCTTTTGTGCTTGAGGTAATTCTTGAAATCCTTCCACATGCAACTTTTCGATAATCGCAGCAATCTGGAAGGTTTCGCCGATCTGCCTATTTTCGGCATGAATATCATGAATAATCAACTGCAGATCATGGACTTGGCCAGCACCGGCTTAGAGTCGGTCATCTTATAATCCAGAAATTTGCCGACGATGAACTTTTTCAGCCCGACATCGTCGGTCTTAAATTTCTTGTCCAGCGAATCCCACAACTCTTTCGCAGTCGTAGCCACTGCATAGACGCTGTATAGGGAGTCGTCGAAGGCGTTCAGAACATAATTTCGGCACATGAAATCATTATGATTCCATGCGTCTAACGCAGCCCTTGCTCAGATTGAGCGACACGAGTAGCATAGGCTGCATCGTCAGAGTTTTCACCCTCAGCTGGTGGGGCGACTTCTGTCACCGTAGGAGCGGTCTCCTTCAGGAATCGAACATGGTGGAGCGTCGTCAGGTAGAACATCATCTTTTGCTGCCAACGTTTGAACTCCGTCCCGTTGAACTTGGCAGGGCGTTCGATTTGGCTGCTGGCAGGGATCGTTGGTGCGTTGGTTGCCATCGATCAGATCACGAACAAATAAATTTCATCTTACGATTGTTGTTTCTTCGGTTGCGTCTGGTCGGCGGCAGAGACCTTTGGCAATAGATAAATTTCAGCGGTAGATAGTCGGAAGATGGAGTGTTATCTTCAGACGCAGATGCAGTTTGCGAGTACCCAGAATATGATAGCTGCAAATACGAGCACTATTAAACACCACATGATGAACAACTCGATCTTGAGTTTGTCTAGATTGTCCATGACCGTAGACGTAGTCGAGGCGTGTGTTGGACACACTATCCGTAAGACGAAATCGCCCGATATTAAGTGCTTTCGGTTAATAGCGATTGCCTCCAAGATACAACGACTTCTAAACTCGTAATCGCAGCACAACGATTCGGATTTTTCCGGCGAACCGTATCAATTAAAATTTCCATTTATCCGTGATCTAGGGGCATAGCTCGCAATCCATTTATCGAGTTTTTTCTTGCTTCAGGATTTTAGGGAGTATGGGAGTGATTATGCAATTTTGTATGGGTTGGAATATGAATGAATATTTCCAATTCATAAGTGGTCTATTTATAGACTTTTCACGCAGGGGCTTAATTGCAATTTCAAGAACTTCCTGGAATGCTTATGTAATTTTCCAGGGTTCTGAATGCAATATTTCAAACTTATTGGACTGTCGGTCTATTTAGAGGCCCGCGACGGGCCCGATTCTCGGGCCGACAGCCCGAATCTCAGGCGTGTCCCACCGGCTGCGGCCCGGTTCTCCGACCGACGGCCCGAGGCGGCTACCAACACCTCCGGTTGGGCCGACCGACATTTCCTAGTGTTGGGCCGCACCAGTACAACAGCCCACAACGGCCCATTGACCCAATGGTCATGCCACCTCATCTGAGCTGCCCAATCAGCGCCTACATAGTGCCACCTCATCTTCACCTCAACTGCCATGTCACCGGCGTCGCCGTCATCGCTCACCGGAGGAAAAATTTAAGCTCCTCAATGCTCCTCGCTCCGATGCGGCGTGCAAAGTGCGCGCCTCAAAGCGCCCATTGCGCACTTTGGCACGGCTCGGCTCGGCCTTGGCCTCGGGCACGGGCACGGGCATAGGTTCGGTGCTCGTCGGTGGGAGGCACCGACTCGCACCCGTGCTATTATTTGGGCCAAAACTCACACAAGTTTCTCAATCCCACTTAAGCCTTGCTCGACCTCGCCTACCTAGTACTTTCCTAGTACTTCTGTTCTCGAGCAATTTGCCCTCGGACAGTTCAGCCTCAGATACGATCTCTCGAGGACCCCGGCTTCATTCGGTCTTGCTCCTTCTTCTGTTCAGGCTACCCAAGTATCTCTTCGGGCTCCTCACCCTAGTCTTTCCTTCCTCTCCGATAGGATTTACTATACCTCCCCCTTTCTCGGGCTTGGCCGCCTCGACCAGGTTACTCTCCTTCTTGCCTCTCTTCTCCTTACCAGGGGATCTCCCTCCTCGGGCTTTCCGCCCCTACCCGGGAGGCCCCCTTACTTGCTACTGCTTCTTTCGCGCCCTCTCAAATTCGCGGGTTATTTCGCAGTTAATGCTATTTTGTCGGTAGCTAGAAATCCCGAGGGTAACAAAATATAATAAATAGAAGTAGAGATCTCGCTCTCACTCTCAAGTGCTTCTCTTCATTATAATCTGTTCATAAAACGTCTTCATTTTTCTTCTACGGACATTCTAATGCATGCATCCATTTGCTTGCGGTTCAAAAACTCTGTTCGACTTCGAATGTAATGAGAAATCAATCACATGAATATTCTCGAGTCAATTCTGAACAACGACGAGCGTATACATACATTAGAATTGCCATAGAAAGAAAAGAGAGGGCTTCCAAAAGTCGTGCCATTTTTCTTGTCTGTTGAGGTGCGCGTGCATGATTGTAGTGTGAGTCTGAACAAAAAAAATAAGAAATGTGAAATTCTTCTCTAATATTACAAGAAAAGTGTCCAAACCACGGTATTTTTAATAAAATAAACAAAAAATTAAGCATTAACGAAATAAACGTAATACGAAAACCATTATATAAAATAGAATTTCGTAAGCTCATTTTACGAGTTAGTAACTCATACGTTATGAGTACGAGTTACTCCTGCGAGGTGGCCCGCTGACCTGACGTGGCTAAAAGTTGCCAAGTACCTCGTATGCAATTTTCACGAGTTAGTAGCTCGTATGATTTACATACTATTTACTACACAGTGGCGTGCTGACCTGACATGGCAAAAATATTTAAACGTAACTCGTATAAACAAGTAATAATGCAAGTAATTCGTATTTAATTTTTACGAGTTACGTGCGAGTTGGCAATAATGCATGCAATAATTGGAGTAACTCGTATGTAATAGATACGAGTTACGTGCGAGTTGCATGTTGGGCGCAATAATGCATGTAACTCGTATTTATAACATACGAGTACCACATACGACTTACATCTCTATGAATACCCCCATCCCTTTCGATTTTTAAAACACAACACAAAAACCCCTTTCGATTTTTAAAACACAACACAAAAATTGTGTCTAGTCGTGTACAAGTCATAGTATATTTCGACGGTGAAATAATTCAATCATCCGATTCTGTCGTCAGTTATAGTATCCGTCCTATTGCCTATAAGCGAATTCGTCGCAACACCAATTTTTTTGAGTTTATGTCATTGTTGTTCGAAATTACGGGTGCTGATAGCAGTCGTTTTCGCTAGTTGTCCAGACAAAAAAATGAATTCTTTCGACATTTCTGCCTCTTTCATCAGTTATTCCGAATCTCCAACAACAACGATTTACAATTTTTCATCCATCCCGATTCGGAGAACAATTGTGTTGAGGTTTTTGTTGAAATAGTTGAAAATTCAAGTTTTGATTTGAATGAATAGCCTCATCGGAATTTTGAAGTTGGTTCTACGAGTTATACATGTCCGGATTTTCCCGACATTGTCTCAGTTACGACAGGGTTCAGTAATGTTTCTCTGGAGGCGCTTGGTGTTCCATTCAATATGCCGGAATCCGTGTCAGAACTGGAGCCAGATTTTGTGCCAGAACCAGAGGAAGATGTTGATGTTAGTGATTCGGAAGCGGACGATGAGGATCCACTATCCGAGTTACCCGATCCCAACGAGGACGACGACGACGATGCGCCAGATGATACCACTCCGCTGGACTCTGCTGCTCCAATGCTGTTTCAGTCCGTCCCATTTTTTCAAACGTACCAAATGCCACCTCCTGGTGGTGACGACTACGGTGGTTACATGGAGTTTACGACAGAGATAACCCTATGTTTTGTCGAGGTATGAGTTTTCAAACTAAAAAACATTTACAACGTGCCGTCGAAGATTTTTCGATCAGGGTTGCTAGACGCGAGTATCACGGAGGCAGCAATACACGTTGGAGTGTCCAATGTAATCATAAGAATGATTGCCCATGGAGACTGAGGGCATCCTTCAAGCCAAAAAAAGGTTACTGGTCTGTTACAAAATTTGAAGGATCACACACTTGCTATATGACTGAGCTGGCGAGCACACACCGTAATATCTCTAGAAATTTTATTGCTGCTTTGTTGGTTGGAACCATGAAAATCGATCTGCAATTCCTACCCAAGAACGTCCAACAACTCGTGAAAGATAAATACGGCTACGAAATCTCGTATATTCAAGCTTGGCATGGTTTGAAAAGAGCGATTGAAAATGTTTACGGTATGTGGGAAGATTCTGTCACCAAACTCCCAACATTTATGAAGGCGTTGCAGCATTACAATCCAGTGACAACCGTGAGGTGGCTGAATCTGCAGACAGGGAGACCTTGACACTTCGTGCTCGGTTAAGTCTTTTGGGCTTTTAAACCGAGCATTGATGGTTTCAAACATTGTCGAAAAGTTGTTTGTGTCGATGGTACGCATTTATACTCCAAATATAGACACAAATTACTGATTGTTACGTCGCTGGACGCCAATCAAAACGTTTTTCCTCTGGCATTTGTCATTGTCACGGAAGAAAGTACACACTCATGGACTTGGTTCCTTACTAATTTGAACATATTTGTTCTAGAGACGATTTACCTTATTTCGGATCGTCACACATGTCTTTAATCTTAGTATGTAAGTTACTCGTTATTTTCGTAAAATCAGTTACTTTTAGAGGCGTATATGGTGTGTACCAGTCTTACGGGAGCAGTAGAAGCTACCGAATTCTTTCGTCCACCAAATGGAGTGCATCGCTTCTGTCTTCGTCATGTAAACTCAAACTTCTACAAAAATTTCAAGGATCAACAATTGAAGGATCTATGTCATAGAGTCGGTACTGCGCCAACATTGGATAAATTCGATCTCATTATGGCTCAGATTGCGCAAATTAATGAACGAGCGAAGTCTTGGTTAGAAAAAGTAGGGGTCGAGCAATGGACGCTCGCACACGACGGCGGTTATCGATGTGGTGTCATGACTAGTATTTCAGAAGGGCTCAACGGGGTATTAAAAGGTGCTGGAATGCTACCTGCAAGAGCAATCGTCGATTTTCATAGGTAAGATCTAATCACGATGGTCTGTTTTTTATTCTAATTTATGACTTTTTCTATTATTTCTTAAAATTCACAAATGCGAACATTATTCTCGTGATCGCTTTCAAGAAGCATCGTCCCTAATGGCGAATAGTGAAACGGATTGGTCACGTTATGCAACGAGATTGTTTCAAAGTTGGACGGCAGAATCTTGGGATGACGTTGTATACCGTTTTGATGCCTGACAACATACTGTAACGACCCATCCCATACCGGATGTCACTATAGCATCGGTCCCTACCGGGACCAGTGGGGTTGGGCCCACCACACTCCGACTGATAGTCTGGCCCCACTGTACCACCATTTAATCTTTTAGCGTGCTTCGTGCACTCGCTCACACGCACCCTGAGAAACTTCCCAGGGGGTCACCCATCCCTAGATTGCCCCAAGTCAAGCACGCTTAACTTCGGAGTTTCTATAGATGGACTCCCGAAAAGGTAGGTCGACCTTGGTGATATGAGTAGTACTATCAATTCTCTTACACGATTCTTAGCCTGACACGCCCATACATTGTCAGTCTCAGGGTCCCCTCTCATTCGGGTGTCTGATCGGTTCGTCCACGTACCCCTTCGCCTAGAAGCCTGCCAGGAGCCGCTCTTTGTCCGTGCACCTCTCTGGCACCGGCGATCACTCCCCGCCCTCATCGGCCCCGGGCGTCACACATACAGCAGAAATCATAACATCGGGAATTCATCGGCGCACATGTGGTAAGGATCAATGATCGAACATGCACGTGTGGAAATTGGAGCAGGTATAACATTCCATGTTCTCACGCATAAGCAGCGTGTCATCAATGGCAAATTCACTCCGGTAATCTAGTGGCGCAGTATTACAGTAAGGAGGAGTATGTGAAGACATATGAAGGCACATTTGAACCATTGCACGATGAACGTTATTGGACCCCCGAAGATTGGACTCTTATTCATAACGAATCTTGTCGAGAGAGAATTGGTCCCGGAAGATATAGTCGAAATCGCATCAGGAATGAGATGGTCAGGGGTGAAACTCGTGCTAGACAACGCGAGCGGCGTTGAAAATAATATACAATGTTGTTCTCACCGTTTTGGTCTTATATATCCAATGTGGTTTCAAAATTGGTTTCTTAATAGTAAATAAAATAATAATAATAGTAACAATAATAATAATAATGAAAGCAAATCATTAATGTAATAATAATAATAAATAGATATAATAAGTAATAATAAATAAATAGAATAATAATAAAAATAGAATAATAATAATTATAAGTAATAGATAAAATTATAATAAATAATAATAAATATAATCATAATAATAACATAAATATAATCATAATAATAATACTCATAGTAATAAATATAATAATAACAACAATCATAAAAATAACAATAAATATAATCATAATAGGCATTACAAAAATAGTAACTTTGATTCGGACGCGTTTAATAGTCATTACAAAACAAAAAATAACATTTCACATAACGATCTATCGGCCATGATGAGCCAAATGACCGCCGATCCCACAAAGAGCTGGCCTACGTACTATATTTCCTCGATGGTTACCTTGCTCGGCATCATCAGCCGGACTTCGAGGTCGTCGCGGCCGTGGTGAAGGTGTCCTAAACGCCTAAAATGTGATAACCAAATTTTAATTTTAGTAAATAATTTAAGGTCTTCCAATTTAAATTAATTTAATATACCTGATGGTCCATATACTCCGGCCGTGAGCTGTGTTGGGCTGCAGATGACTGCAAGAAGGGTGAAAAATCGTCAAAGAAGGACGGGTTAACAGCTTCGTGCACCTGAGATGGTCCCGCCTCATGTACGTGAGATGGTCCGGCCTCATGTACGTGAGATGGTCCGGCCTCATGTACGTGGAACGGTCCGGCCTCACTACTCCGTCGAACTTGGCATTGTGAGATGAACATATTATCCATCTGCTCCAGCAAATGGATCGACTCGTCATAATTGCCACTCCTTGCGTAACATAGGCTGTCGTGAACCCGGCGTTCCTAAAAATGAAAAAGGAAATTATATCATTTGAGATATTTACAAATAATATTAATAAATTAATTAAACTTACGATGCTCGACATAAAAACTGCATTCCCCATCTGGAAGCCCCGTGACATCTGCACCGCATGTGGACATATATAGAGGCAAGTGATTCGATGAAACCAGTCGCAATATCCATCCTCCACCAACATGATTGCAGTCGTGGGAGGACCATTAACGACGTACTCCTCTCGATCATCCTATAACCCAATCCAGCCCGCATGATGCGTCCTCCAATCCATCCCTACCGCTGTCGACGCTCGTACGTATGGAGATTGGTATCTCGATATGGCGGTATTTCGGGAATCCCTTGGATGATTCCAAACTGTCGAAGGACTCGTTCGGGGTAATGCCACTCCGCGATATTGAAGAAGATGAGGGGACACCTCGATCCACAAGCGATCGGTAAGCAGTGTGGAGGAAGTGCAACAATCTCCGGGAGCGTCATGTTGTACGGCTCCCATACAAATTGATGTGCCCGCAGGCGATCGAGGCACTCGCAGATGGTGCGTATGTTCGAATTTGCGACGTAGTGTGATCGTATAACGCGTTCCACCTGTCATATATTTACACAACATTTATAAATGTAACAAGGAAAAAAAATTACAAACTTTATGAACGACCATACCTCGCAGCATGTGGCGGGATCGGTAAGACTATCCCGTCGAGTATACTGGGCTCCACGGAGATACGATGAAGCTCACGAACTGGCTGAACGGCAGGATCCTCACATATGCCCATGCCTAAAACAAATCACATGTTTTAAATAAATTTTAAAAATAACTATAAAATTAATCAAAGTTTCTATATAATTACCTGCAACAGCCGTAGGGGTCCGCCTATATTAAGCTTTTTCGGCTCGCATGCCGAACAAAGCTCTCTGTACAGGAACGCTAGGACCGCACTACCCAACTAAACGTGGCCACCTCATCAATATCCTCCAACAGCTGAAGGTGGGTCAACGAAACGGTGCTCGCGCTACAATCGAGGAACATCACCCCACCAAAGAGCAGCGTCCCATAACCCGTGCTGAACACTCAACTTCTTCCTCGTCACTATCATCCGAAATCGAATGGGCAAACAACCAACGTGCTAACGACTTCATCGAAAGCGATGACCCCTTAATTTTATCAGCAGACGGTCTACAACCTAGCAACCGCTCGCACTCGTCCATCCACTGTGTGACCGTCCTCGGTTGGATCACACCGGAGACACAACTACCGTCTAAAGGCAAACCCCACAAAATTCCTACGTCCTCTATAGAGACGGTCGCCTCCTCGACAAAAAAATGAAACGTATGTGTCTCCTTCCTCCAACGCTCTACCAATGCTGTAATCAAATAAGGGTCAACCCTCTGTGACATACAGTTGTAGACGCTATATAGACCCATATTGTTCAACTTATCTAACAAGCGACCGTGTAGAATGCTTCTCTCGTACTCCATACAACATTCTCTAAGGACAACACCGAACTATCAAAAGACCCGTAAGAAGAATCCAAATTCATTCTACAGTAAAAAAAGAAACCAAACAAATCAACAATAAAATAAAATAGATGTAACAAACGGGCGTATTTCGGATCGTCCAATCGGTACCTAACCTATTAATAATTGAGCGTAGAGGCGTATTTCGGATCGTCGCAAGGCGGCGGGTCACTGTGGAGGAGGTCGTCGAGGTGGCGGCGGGTCGTGGCGGATGCGTTCGTCGAAGCGGAGGAGTCGAGGAGGCGGCAGTTCGCGGCGGAGGTGGTCGTCGAGGCGGAAGAGGTCGTCGAGGTGGCGTGTCACGGCGGAGGTGGTCGTTGAGGCGGCGGCATCGAGAAGCCGGGCAGCAGCGGGTGATGGCGGCGGCGTCCAGGCGGCGGCGTCGAGGAGGAGGCGGCGGCGTCGCGACGGCGGCGTCGAGCAGAAAGTGATGGCGGCGGCGTCGAGGCAGGCGGTGTCGAGGCAGGCGGCGGCAAGGCGGGCGGCGTCGAGCAGAGGGTGATGGAGGCGGCGTCGACGAGGTGAGGCGGCGACGTCGAGGAGGCAGGGCCGGGGTGTTGTCGAGGCGGGCGAACTCGAGGTGGGCGGCGTCAAGCAGAAGATGGCGGCGTCGAGGCGGCAGCGTCGAGGAGGCAGCGGCGAGGGCGTCGAGGAGCGGCGGTGTCGAGGGCGACTCTTCGTCTTCGTCTGTGTCGTCGCCGTCGGTTAGATCTGGTTATAATAAACCAGATCTATCTCGTAAGTTCTTAAGAGTTACGAGTTATAACTCGTAAGAAATTCATAAGAGTTACGCCAGCTCACGCGAATGCCAGCGAGGAGACGTAACTCGTACCGAGTTCTTACGAGATATATATAACTCGTATAAAATGCATACGAAGTTCTCTATTTTATTAATTCCTAACGTTTTTTGTTTATTTTATTAAAAATACCCCAAACCGCACTACTTAGGTTGTTGATGGGTGCAAATTATGACATTTCTGATTTCTATGGATTAGTCCTATCACTGATTGTGTGGTGCCAGTGCTGGTGATTGAGTTGGGATCATGGTTGTCATGACCGGACAGGACCGGCCAGTTCTGGCCGGACCGGTCAAAAATCCGGTCCGGTTCCGGTCCTGTCTTTTTTTTTTTTTAATTTAAAAATAAGTAATTTCTTTTGGCTTAAATAAATTAAACAAAATAGAAAAACTAATAAATTAGTTTGGTTTAGTGATTAAGTTCTAGGTATTGTACTTATTGGTCTTGGGTTCGAATCCCCCCAACTCCCTATTTTTATATTTTATAATTAACCTATTAGTTTACTATTTTATTTTAATTTAAATTTGACCCCAACTCGTTGATTTAATACTTGGCATACAATTAATTTATAACAAACCACACAATTTTAATTTTATCCCTTAGTTTAAATAATTATAATTTGAAAAAAGTTCATAAAAACATGTAATTTTTCATATTATTTGATTAATTCCTAGATAAAATATATATTTATTATATATAAGATACCGGTTTTACTCCGGTTTGATTCCGGTTCTATATCGGTTAAACCACTAAACCTTAAACCACTAAAATTTCCGGTCCGGTTCGAAAACCCGGTTTCAAAACCTTGGTTGGGATACGTTGGAATTGAAAAAAAAAGGTAGAATGGATATGGCGGATCAAATCTAATTGTTTCCTAATATATAATTGTGCACTGCTCTTTATTAGCAAAAAATAATATTAAATTTTAATTAAAAAAAGTATTAGAAATCGAGGGGTCCTTCCTAAAACCACTTGGCGATAGGAGGAGAAAGCCTCTTAAAGATATAGTGGTTCTTAGAGCTTGAATTAGTCCATGTGGGACAAACCCACTTTTTATAATCTCAACACGCCTCTCACGTGTGGCATGACTGGCCTAACATGTGGACATATTGTTGGGGATGATATTTAATTCTGGGCCAGCGGTAGTCGTATTTGGACCCCACGACAATTTATCGGTATATTAACTAAAGCCGAAATGACACCGAGAAAACACCGAGATTTTTACGTAGTTCGGCCAATACCGCCTACCTCCACGGAGATACAATAGTTTTACTATATTTGAGAATATTACACCATACAAAATAACGCTCTTGTTTAAACCCAAACTCGAGACCCCTTACCCAACCCGGGTAATGTTTTTATACTCACTCTTAGGGGTGAGCAAAACCGGATAACCGATTTTTCGGACCGAATTTCCGGATATCGAAAAATCGTATCCGTATCCGTTCCGGTTTTAATCGGATATCCGAAAATCGGATATCTTGTTTATTCGGATATTTATACCGGATATCCGCATCCAATTTGTAAATCTATTTTTATTTTATTTTTTATTATTTTAATTTCAAATCATATTTTTTATTTCTTATCACAATAAAAAAAATATATTTTTTAATATAAGAATTTCTACACATTGTAATTCACACAATATGTGAATTTATGATTCAAAATTACATAATAAATAATAAACACAATATACACAGATTCACATTAATTTTTTAACTTGAATCTCGATGTTTTTTATGTTTATTTTATCTCAATTCTCTAACAAAGTTTTTTGCAATAATAAAATAAGATAAATTTAAATATTCTACTTGATTTTTTTTCTTTTTGGACCTTCATTTTCTTTTTAGACTATATTTTTTTGATTTATTTAAATATAAAACCGAATACCAGATATCCAGATTTTAGACAAACCACTATGCGTACGATCCGGTTTATTTTAAAATAAATCGGATCGGATATCCGATCCGGTTTTTAAAACCGGATATCCGTTTTTCCAGGTTTTGAAAACCGGATACCGGATCGGAATCCGGTTTTCGGATATTTTTGCTCACCCCTACTCACTCTCAACTACCTAGTAAAACCTACACACACTCTCACCCTTATCTATCCGGACAAGATTTCCCTTCTTTTTCTTTTTCTTTTTTCCTCTTATTTTTCTCTCTCTCACTCTACCCTCTCTCTCTCTCTCGTTGGTTTTTGGGGTGTTAAATACATTGAGCTAGGAAGCCTATTATAGGCAATTAAGGAGAACAAAACGTCATTGCATAGCTCATTAGAGGACAAATCCAAATTGAACAACTATTGCTTTATTTTCCACATTGAAAAGTCAACACATATAAATCGGGTGGCGGAGAGCGAAAGAATTGCTCCGATACCATATTAGAAATCGAGGGGTCCTTCCTAAAATCAATTGGTGATAGGACAAAGTCTCTTATATATATAGTGGCTCTTAAAACTTGAATTAGTCGATGTGGGACGAAACCCACTTTTTATAATCTCAACGAAAAGCACTTTTTATAATCTCAACGAAAAGGATCAATAAGCAAAATGAAGAACACTGGAACAATTTTGATCCCACAATTTTATCTCGCAAATAACAATACATGACCTATGGGGTCAGCCCTTAAGTTCGGGAACCTCGCAAGAGCAATATAGAGGTTGCTAACCTAAGCCATTGGCCTTTGTGATTGTCGTCGAACTCGTGCAAGTAAGTACGGAGGTCGGTAAATAAGGTTCCTTAATATAACAAATATTAGGTACCGATCTAATTATGTCCTCATTTCTAAGTGGTGCACTAATCATAATCTTTATCAGCTAAATTTAATAATTCTATTATATTAAGGGTGGGGGCTAAGATAAACCGTCAATTGGTCTGTTTCAATTAACCAATCATATTTTTTTATCTATTAAAAAAAGAAAAAAAAAACTTACTAAGTCACGTACCTTACATAACATCATAATAACTGCCAAATTTTAGTATATTACTTATTAAAACTATTTAATAATAATTAGCTTTTTTATTGCACGCACGTAAGGTGTGCCAGTAATAAGTAATTTTAATTCAAGGACATGACATATGATTTTAAACTTCCACAAAAGTGTAGACAATTATGATTAAGAAAGAATAATACTCCAAATGTGACATATGTTGGACATTGTGCAAGAATAATACTCCACATGTCCAACACTACAAAAAAAATGGCAAAATCAACGCATTTTACTACTCTATCGAAACGATCCTGCGATTCCTGTATGTAAATCTGCATACATCGACGAATAAATCGTCCGCAATTTTGAGGCAGCACTTCATCTGAAGGATCTTTATCGTCATCTTCTTCATGTTCTTGGCATGTTTGACAAACGAAACCAAAGTAGCCATCTTCTGTTCGGGAAACAATGGCGATCTTATGGTGATCACAACCCTCTCAAGGTTAGGAATCGAAAACCCTGAATCTACCTGCAATACAAGAAACATGTATATATATATATATATATATATATATATATATAATATACACTACATTTTCAGATGTGTTAAGTTTATGGGCTTCGTACGTATTTTAGGCTGTTCTTCTTACAAAGAGGTCCAAACATGGCGCCATGGATGTCAAACGTCTGAAGCTTAGGGTGGCTGTTGAAGAAGTCGACGAAGCTAATCTCCGGGAACCCTAGGAGCGACCCAGAATCACTGGCGAATTCATCGACTTTCATAGATAGGTGCTTCACTTCGCAAGCCATTTCTAGCATGTAGCTTACAGCATCCCAACACCACTGTAGCCCTCCAAGGGTTAATGTCTCCAAACCGTCAAGCTTTCCAAATTCAACATGGTAAACCAGTCCTGTCATCGGGGAGAAAGATAAAAAAAAAAAAGAAAAAGCTAACTTTTACGAAGAAGAAAAAAACACGCACGCAATTAAACTCAAGAAAGAAGCCCATAAATGATGTAAGAACACGTCGTACCTGAATTGTTGGAGATAGAGAGAGTCTTCAAGAATTGGGCTTCGGGTACTCTTACAAGACCACAGCCTGTTACGTCCAGCAATTCCAGCTTCGGAGAATTGATTGTTAGCAAGGTATTTCCAGGCCCGTAAAAGTCGAGCTTACACTGTTCGAGGTGAGGATTGGCTACTGTTATGCACCCAACGCCTTTGCAGCTGATAGGTAACAGGCGTGTCAGATTAGGACAAGCGCATAGAGCTTCTTGAAGTGCGTTTTCCTCGATTATTGCAGCGACTATTTCGAGATTCTTCAGCTTGTGGAAAAAAGAATCCCACTTTGGCCTGCGAAGCATCAAAATGCACCATAGCTTGAGGGACTGCAAGTTGTGTGCAGCTCCAATGAAGTCGAGCTTCGAGGGATCCTGATGGAGACATCGTGGAATATGCCATCTAATCGAAGATCGAGGCTTCTCAGTGTTGGTCCCGCCTTACACAGCAACAGTTCCAGGGTATTGCTGGTGAATGGGCAGTAAACGACAAGATCTTCGAGTTTTTCGACCAATGCAATCATTCGATTCATGATAGATTCAGAGGTTTCCCATTTCTCACGTTGTCGAAAGCATTTTCAGGAAAGAACAAGCTCCTCAGAAAAGGGATAGAATCTTTCCATCTCTTGGAGACGCAAGTGCAAGACGCCACGTCTTTGACGTTGCTCGATAGGGACAAGATGTGCTGAACGATAGCATCAGGTAGCTGTTCCATCTCTTAGTTGAGCTGTCTGAGGAAAACAATCAAACACCTTGGTTACATTACAATCCCAAAGTTTAGCACATTCAAGTTGGACTCATCAGTACTGCATCGGAAATCTAAATCTGTAGAAAATGATAGCGTAGATTCTTCAAAATCAAAAGTTTCCCACATATAAGCAAATGTTTCGACTTTACAACCACACAAGACCATAACACCACATTAGACGTAACGAAGAAGCTAAATATAGATTGATTACCGTGGGAAATGGGCTGCCTCTTTACTTTGCAATGGGGCTGGCTAACACTCCAAGGCAAGACGACGTATGTATACACACACAGTAAGCAGTGATGTAGTAGAGCAAGAGAAGTGGCGCGTCGCGTCTGTGGAAAAAGGAGAGCTATTTTCGGAAATCGAAACGGAGAGAAGAGAGGGGGCTTTTAAAAAATAGCCTTGATTCGGTCAATGTTAAAAAAATAGTCTCGTTGTTTTTTTTTATTCTGTCAATTGCCTTCATCTTAATTAACTGCTAACAATCTTCTTTAAACCCTCGTTAATTAACTAAAAATCATTGAAAAAGAAAAATAAATATACATACAGATGATCTGTATTTATATAGAAGAAACGAATCGCCATTTAAACGCACAGCAGTACGTAATAATTACAAGAACCACCCAGATCGATCCATCCTTTACAGTAAGTTTTTTCGTTTCGAATTACGAATTTGTACCCTCCAAATTACGTGATTGTGCCAAAGAGATGATGTGTGGCCATGAGAGTGTTGAATTTCCAGTTTGAAGGACAAAACTCATGGTCATGCTTCATGGTACCCACATGCATCAGATCTGGGCCCCGTGCAGAACTTCGGGGGCCCCGCACATGTTTACATGGTACCCACATGTTTGCAGTGGTGGTGCGGGTTGTCGCGCTTCAGTGCAGGGGCCGCGCGCACAAGAACACGGGTAGTGCGCATTATATCAGGGTTCCGCACATCAGTGCAGGGGACCTAGGCGCTAGTGCTGGGGCCCGCGCACCAGAGCATTGGTCCCATGCACTAGAACGCGCCCAGCGCCCCGGCGCACATGAGCGCCGGGGACAACTGCATCAGTGCCGCCCGCGCACTAGAGCAGGGTCCTGCGCAATTGAGCAGAGGTCCCGCGCATCAGTGAGTTGGCCCCGAGCTATATTGCAGGAGCATGCGCTTTATGTTAGGATTTTTGAGAAATGTTAGGGTTTCGAAAGCTTTTAGGGTTTGCAAGCTGTTATGGCTTCAATTATGTCTCGAAATCACATTATCAAACACACAGCATCCGAAAATAACATTTTTAAATTATCCCAAAAACAAAACAGTAAGAATGCTGACGGACGCCCAAATCGTCGCCCGCCTCCACGAAATCGTCAGTAGCTCCGACCTCAGGATTACGACGGCCACCGCCGTCTGCCGCCGTCTAGAGGCCGACCTAGGCGTCGACCCTTCCCAAAGGAGGGCGTTCATCATGGCCGAGATCGACAGATTCCTCATGGCGACGACGATGCTCTCGAGATACACAGCGACGACGATGCTATGAGCGAAGTGATCCAACGACAAGCAGTCGAGGCTGTCCAAAACGACGACAACGATTCTCTGGTCGAAGTGAGCCAAGGACAAGCAGTCGAGGCTGTCAGAAACGACGTCGTGCAGAAGGATGTCGAACAAGCTCGGATTGGAGAAGGGCGCGAAAAGGAAGGGTAGAAAAAATGGAACTTTTTATTTGTGATCTTTTCCAAGCTGCGTTGTTTGATATCTCTTAATTTTGTGATATGTTAAAACTCAACTAGTTTTGTAATAACGCAGATGTGCATGAGACCCCTGTGCATCTTTGCGGTTCCCGCCGGGTCCCCTGCCCTTAACGTGGGTCCCTTGCTCATAACGCTCGGGTCCCGTGATTCTTGCGCGCAGGGAACCCAGGGTTTTAAAGTTAGGGTACTCTTAACACGTCAATGGAGCAAATTTACATAAGAACAGCTTGACTTATGTTAGCGACTCCATTAAGATGTAACAAACGAAAAATCGTTGCTAATCATTGCAAAAGACCTTAATGTAAGAGTACGCAATTATGAGTGTTATGATATGGCTTGTTTGAGGTAGGGTTTTAAAGCTAGGATTTTAAATTTAGGGTTTTAAAGTTAGGGTTTTAAAGTTAGGTACTCTTAACACGTCAATGGAGCACATTTACATAAGAACAACTTGACTTATAATAGCGACTGGATGTGACAAACGAAAAACATTGCTAATCATTGCAAAAGACCTTAATGTAAGAATACGTAATTATGAGTGTTATGAAATGACTTGTTTGAGGTAGGGTTTAAAGCTAGGATTTTAAATTTAGGGTTTTAAAGTTAGACTTTTAAAGTTAGGGTCTCTTAACACGTCAATGGAACAAATTTACATAAGAACAGCTTGACTTATGTTAGCGACTCCATTAGGATGTAACAAACGAAAAAACGTTGCTAATCATTGCAAAAAACCTTAATGTTAGAGTACGTAATTATGAGTGTTATGATATGACTTGTTTGAGGTAGGGTTTTAAGCTAGGATTTTAAATTTAGGATTTTAACGTTAAGGTTTTAAAGTTAGGATACTCTTAACATGTCAGTGGAGCAAACTTACATAAGAACAACTTGACTTATGTTAACAACTCCATTAGGATGTAAGAGTACGTAATTATGAGTGTAATCATGAGTGTTATGATATGAATTGTTTGAGATACGTAAAGTTAGGGTACTCTTAACACGTTAATATAGCAAATTATGAGTGTTTGATCTGAATTATTTTTTCGGAGGCATTATGGGACGAATTATATGAAAATAATCGCAGGGGTGCCTTGTTTCAAGCACGGGTACCATTCTCATGCGGAGTGGACCCGTCCGATGCGCGTTGGACGCACGGGGCCCTTGCTTATGCCCTAAGGTCCCTTGATTTCATGCACGGGTCCCTTGGTTTCCAGCGCATAAGTTTGGTCCCCTGTGCTACAGACTGGGCCCCAGCGCATAAGTTCCTCTAATTATTGTCAATTATTGGTCTTCCTTTGCAGACAACTACTTTTGAATTATTGATTGGTCAGTTATTTGTCTGAAACATGTCAGTTTTGATTTCGGTGTCATTGTGCCTTATCAAATCTGATGTGCCTTTCGATGTGTGGAAAAGAAAGTCACGGGTTTTAAAAATTATTTCAGTAATTATAACACATATATAATTTTGTACATGTTAAACTTTTAAAAAATAATCACAACGAAAACTTTATCGAAAAAATTAATCTTGACCAAAAAATTACTCTTAAGTCGTTAATATATACAAAAAAAATTACACTGTTTGGTTATTGTTTTGAATGTGATGTTGATGAATTGGTTGGATGTCACAATAATTGATCAAATTTACTTGAGAATAACTTGCTTTACGTTGGGGACTCCGTTACAATGTAACAATCGAAAAATTGTATCTAATTATTGCAAATGACCATACTTTTCTGGGCTATGATATTATATGACGTATTACACTCGTATGGAGGCTCAATGAAAGTTCGAAATTATTTAATCTACTGTAAAATCGCAAAAATAATCGCACGGTCCCCGTATATGATATCTGTGGTCGGGGGCTCATGATCAGTGGACCCGTGCTAGCTGATGTGCGTTGGATGCACAGGACCCATGCTACTATGCGGGGGACCCGTGAGTTCACGCACGGGTCCCATGATCATGTGCGGGGACCCCTGCTTAAGTGCTTGGGCCCGTGCGTATAAGTTTGGTCCCATGTGCATCAGACCGGCCTAGTGCGGAAATTATACTGACTAGTCAACAATCATTGGTCAATTATTGTCTGTTACTTTTACTGTGATATTGTCAGTGTCAGAAAATTAATGTCAAATCTGATGATATAATCATGTCGAAAAGAATTTAATCATACCAAATTACTCCAAATAAAAATTACTCTAATTGTAAGCACAGTAATGTCAAAACTTCACATAAATAATTTACTCTAATTGCCAGTCGTTATGGAAAATCGATTGATCAAGAAATTTCCTAAAATTCGTCATTTGCTCAAGCGTCAGATTAGAAACGTCGTCATCCCTAAACATGAGAGACAGTGCTGCCCGTAACATGTGAAACCCGCAGTCTCCACTGAAAATACACAATATACTTATACGGAAATTATAGTAAAAAATTTACTAATAATAGGGAGTATCGATACTTACCTTCCTTGCTGGTTGGCGAACTTCGGATGGCGCGTAATTGACCATTTCCGGAATCGAATCTTGACTAATCCCATGTGCACCAATATCGTCGGGATTACCAGTTGAACCGTCGACAATTTAGCGTTAAGGTTGTGCATGTCACGGTCGCAAGATTCGTCGGAGTCGTATATTGTCATCAAATGACTCTTCCAATCGGTGACGCATAGCACCCAATGAGCGATCGTTTCCATTGGGATGACGATGTAATCTTCTTCTCTCCACGGCGTCGATGGCCAATTTTCCGTCCACCCCTCCGCGTAATGGGCCCACATAGGAAGCATCCCCTTTTCGACGTGCCCTTTTCCGTCTAGGCCTTGAAGATCGATCACGGACTTAAATGCGTATCTCATGTACGCTAAATTCTTCGCAGTAGGAGTGTTTTTGCATTTCAAGGAACCCTCGCAAGGATTCATTTATATGCTCGAAAAAAAAGACGACTTTAGAAATTAGAATCTTAACAAAAACAATGAAGACGGAGGAGAGCATACCGCGTCATCTAGCCACTTCGTTGGCGTGGCTAGCTCCTCAAACCAGTCTCGCTTATGCTTGTAGATCGCGCACTGGACCCACACCTCTTTCCCCAGCGACTGTATCTCATTCTCTGTGGTGGACCAGAGCGCTAATGTTTTATTAATGTGGACCTCCAAGCGCGATCCCTGATTGTGTGTAGCACTGGTCGCCTCGACCGCAGCTGTTCCCTTTTCCCTCCAAGTATTCTGTGCGTCGACCTCATCGTCCCCTTGCGGTGGAACGTAAGAGCCCCAGACGTACATTTGGCCTGGACATCTCCTCGTGCTCCAACTGGGTGGATTCGGCCTCACAAATTGATCCCACCCAGTCGAACTCGGCCCAGCCATCCCTACGACGCATATTAAATTGTAAGCTACGCCCGTAAATTAAATTTGAATTAGAGGTAAAGATACTTACCGTAATACGGCGCGTCCATATGTGGAGTCCCATCATGAGGGGCATCCGTATGTGGAGTCCCACCGTGAGGGGCGTCAGTCTGTGGACTCCCAACGTGAGGCGCATCGGTATGTGGATGGCCACCAAATAAACCCGTCGACCAGACGTGCCGTAGCTCTTGCAACGACTGCCCAACTCCTCCCAATATTTTACCCCACCCTTGCATCTCCTTGAACCGCTCCTCGTACGTTTCATATTGTCGATCGTAATCGCCTCAGAATTGCGCAAAGTTGTTTCCGACCGCTAAGGTTGTCAAACTGACCGCTAAGCGTGTTCATCCCACCGCCAAGCCTGTCGAAATGCCGGTCCACACGGCACGATAATTCATCGAGATGCTCCGACGAGGGATACACATACCCGTGCGATGACCCTGCCGGTGGGCTATTGTGGAACTCGGGTCCGTGAATGGATGGCGGCACATAGTCATCGCCCATGCCCCTCTCTTCGTCTTGCCATGATCTGATAGAGTGCCGAGAGACGGACTCTGCGCCATAATTGGCATCGACTGCCACCGCATGCTGGCCACGAAGTCCTTCAGCCACACGACGAGTGCACCTAACGTCGATCCGCCCATGAGTAGCGTCACCACCTCATCGTACATATCGTGTAGCAAATCGACGTCGAAGATGCTGTCCCGAAAATAGCCGGGCTGCATCTCTTCTCCGGTCGGCATTAATAGCGCTCGCACAGGGGACCATGCGCGGCACTGGCAATAGCCGACAACGTCGGACATCCCTTCCTATGCCAGTGTTTTTGTGACCCACGAGCATATACGCGTCCTCGCATGCTCCAACTCTCTAAGTTCAGCGTATTTCTCAGCGAGCTTCGGTATGCATTCGTATGCTAATATCTAAAGACCAAAGACAAATAATCTTAGCAACCAGAAGAAACCCTAACCTCACAAAATCATTCAAATATGAAACCCTAACCTGAAGTGGATGTACGAATCCACTGACCAGCTTACTCTCCTTAACCTCCGTTATATCTCGTTTCAGCGACCGTATTGCCTCTTTGAAAGCTACGGTCGAAGGCGGCCGAGTCTTCGACTAAATAAACGATCCAAGAAGGAAGTGTGGGGTCCTTCTTGGATCATCGGGGATCGTCGGGGCAGCAAGACGCCGCCCGCAAAGTAGAGGCTTGCCAACTTCAATTTCTCATCGTCGACGTGGACCGTATCGTTGGCAGCCAACTCCTCCAACCACTGCTCAACGTGCGTCAAACGAATCGCCATCGCCGTTTTTGATGGGAAATGTCGACGGACGAATTCCTCCCTGGCATTCACTGCTGGTTCGGCTGCGAACTTCAGCCCCGTGATTAGGCAATACTCAGTTTTTGAAAAACGGAGTGGTTTCTTCCCGAGGATCATCCAAAGCTCGTCACGATCGTGAAGCTCCATCTGTCTCTTGATGAGATACCACAACAGCTACGCTGACAGATTTAAATCGGCGGCAACGTCAACGAGCCTGCCGAACAGACTCCCTTCCTTAAACACTGCAAGCTCATCCTCGTTTAGCAAATCGACGATCTTCTAGCACGCTTCGCAGTAGCGTGACGTGATATGTAACCGGTACACGGTCATCGTCGCCTCCGGCAATTTGCTTCTTTAATGTAACCTAAAAATAAGAAATTATAAGCTAATTAGATCGAATGAAATATGTTGCGGGCAAATTGCTTAGTGCTTCCACGAGGGGTCGCCTGCCATGCTGTGCGGGGACCTTGAGTTTACGTGCGGGTCCCTTGCGCTTGCGTGCACGGGTCCACAGCGCCCTAAAGCGGGACTCTTCGCTATGCTGCGCTGGGGAACCGCGCATGCTGCGCGCGGGACTCCTGCTCCTATGTGCGGGAACACAGCACTTGCACGCATGGGTCCGCAGCACTAGCAAGCACGGGTCCCATACTATGTAGCACGGGTCCCTCGCTAGCGAGCACGGGTCCCCGCGTCTACATCGCCCGGTCCCTGCGGCAGAATATCACGGGTCTCCAGAGCTAGCAAGTAGGGGTCCCAGCACAGCATAGCATAGGTCTCCAGTGCTAGCAAGTACGGGTCCCGTGCTTATGCGCGTGGGGCCCGTCCTATGCTTCGAGGGTCCCCAGCGAGACAAAGCATGGGTCCATTGCCATGGACCCCCGCGCTTGCCCCACGAGTTCCCTAAGCCCCCTGCACTTTCACACGGATCCCTGAGCTTCAAAGCACGGGTTCCCTACCATTGCAAGCACGGGTACCCTACGCTTCGAATTAGGGTTCCTTGCGGCCTGAAATTAGGGACCCGTGCGATGTAGACGACGAGTTCTACATAAATTAAAAAATATTACCTTCAGTACCATGAATTCCAAGCTTGAGATTCGACTGTGAAGAAGAGTGTAGAAGGTGAAGAGAAAATGCTTTCTTGATCGATTTGCAGAAAGGTCCCGTGAAGTGAAATGTGTGGTTTTTTTCTTTTGCTTTTTCAGATTCTACAGTAAACCTCCGTGAAAAGCTGTAATTTTTTCGTTAAGTGTTGTTGATTGCCACTAAAGAAGGGTAAAATAGTCCTTTACGCGGAGTAAGTAAGGGTACATTGGTATTTTATCATTTAAGAGGCTTTTTTTTTAACGTTGACTAAGTCAAATGCCATTTTTTTAAATAGTTCGAAGAGAGGGAGAGTTTTTGTTAGTAGTAACTTTCTTTCAATAATTGAGTTTAGGCCTTGTTTACTTTCTGACATATGGATGGATAAGATCAAGTTATTTTATCATAATAATGTTGCCAAAAGATCCATGTAAAACCTGATACAAAAGTGACCGGCACTATAAATCAACATTCTCTAGATAACTTTGTGCAATGGCCCATTTGGTTTTATAAGGACAATATAAAGCCCACCATGAATTATTTAGTATGAGCCCATCATAAGTTGTATTGGCCTGATAATTTAGTTTATTTGTATTGGGCTTGTACTCTAATATGGGCTGAAATATAAATCCCATGTTGCAATTATAAAACCAAACAATGTATATTTAATATTATCTCTGTTATATGGGCTTATATAGGACACCAAAAGGGCCAAACGAGCCCCTTACTAAATCTGAAATTACCAATGGATTTGGGCAAGATTAAAACAAGTACGCCGGTGCAAATATTGGATCGTTACCTTGTGAATTGTTTTCAAAATTTCACCCTTTGGCTATAGGTGGTAATGATTTGACTTTTTTGTTTTGTTTTTCTCCATTGTACACTTTTTTTAGAAAAGAATTAAAAATTTTATGTTTTTAAGAGAATATTTAAAATAGGTTAGTGTGCCACTTGAAGTAGTATTATCTCAAAACGATGTTTCCACGAGTTATCATAAATAGGCTAGTGTGTTTACTTGAAGGTGCATTATCTGAAAATGTCGTTTCCAATAGTTTGTTTGTTTTAAATTGGTCGTTTTGACCATTAGTTTTTGTTAATATTCTTTGAAAAAGGTTCACTCTGAAACCGTCGATCGTTTCAATCATAGCCATTGCCTTCTGGCGTATGTTTTACGATTCGCTGATTGAAAATCGAAACCACAAATCATCTGCTAGCATCCCCTATTATTAGTTTTCAATATGGAATGTAGAGACACTAGATGAAGTGAATTACATTACATAACCAACCCCAAGAAGATCACCTCATGGGAATGTTATAACATTCGCTACACACTAATTTGGGCGTCCGAGGAAGGCCTAGTGCCTAGATAGCCTAGGAAGGATCCGAGCAATTTTTACGCAAAAACTAGACGGTGCGTGTTTTTCATATAACAAATATGCTAAATTTCTACCAAATTAATGGTGCAATATACTTCATTCTAAACAAATTCCAACAATGACAACACTTGTATAAACATTTATCTTTTTGTAATTTTTTCAAAAAAAAAGAGTTCTAGTCCAATTAAACACCGATTACTCGAACGCCAAATTTGATTAATAATTAATGACAGCCTAGCCGATTTTCGCTACGGTAAGCGCAGCCTAGGTCGAATTTTAAAACAGAGCTTATGAGAATAACCTTATTCTATATTGACAATTTTCACAATTGAAGTTTTCAATGTGAAACATTTTTTCTTTTGAAATTTTTGGGTGTCAATAATTCTCAATACAATTGAGAATTTTTTTTTTCCGATACAGCAAGTACTTATTAGCCGATATAGTAATCGCACTCGACGATACGATTTAAACAGCTTAAGAAACTCCTTCGTTCCCGAAAGGTTACACCCAGCCCCTTACTAAATAGAAATTACCAACGGATTTGCGCATGAAATCAGCCGTCCCACAAATTATGTCGGCCTCTATGAAAGATCAGGTCCATTGATTTTAAATCTTGGGGTTCATAAATTTTGTTTATTTATTAATTCTTCTATCATATATTCCACCAAATAATATAATCATCGTTATTTCTTGTGATTTATATAATAAAAATAACTAAACACATTCAATTTATTCCTTATGTTATGATGATCAATTTGATATCCATAGTATATATTTTTCGATAACCAAAATAATCATTTTTAATAAAGTGGAGCAAGAAATGTGACAGGAATTGTGGTACACATAATTTCACCCACGAATTTGGGCAAAGATTAAAACAAGTGTGCCGGTGCAATATTTGATTGTTACCTTGTGAATTGTTTTCAAATTTTCAACCTTTGGCTATAGGTGGTAATGATTTGGCTTTTTTTTTCCCATTTACACTTTTTTAGAAAAGAATTAAAAAAATTAATGTGTTTTTAAGAGAACTAAAAAATAGGTTAGTGTGCCATCTCAAAACGATGTTTCCAATAGTATCAAAGGCTAGTGTTCCACTAGTAGCATTATCTGAAATGTCGTTTCCAGTAGTTTGTTTTAAATGAAGTTAAGTCAGAAATGGGTCGTTTTGACCATTAATTTGTTTTTTAATATTTTTCAAAAAGGTGCACTCTGAAACTGTCGATCGTTTCAATCCTAGCCATTCCCTTCTGGCATATGTTTTACAATTCGCTGATTGAAAATCGAAACCACAAACCATCTGCCAGCATTCCCTATTATACGTTTCAATATGAAATGTAGAGACGGCTGCGTTTGCTTTATAAACCCATTTATGAGAAAGGTCCAAGCCCGATAAAATAATAGGACCAAATAATCCAAGATAAAGTTGTAATTGAGGTCCATTTAATAAATAACAGAAAGACCCGTTTGATATTTTCGGGCTTTAATAATTTTTCGGGTTTCATCTTATTAAACCAAACACGAGACTATGTATTACTAGTTATTTGTAACCCACTTTCTAAGTTTATACTGTAAAGCAAACACAACCAAGATGAAGTGAATTACATTACATAACTAACCCTAAAAAAATCACCTCATGGGCAGTTGTAAAATTTGCTACACACTAATTTGGACGTCCGAGGAAGGCCTAGTGCCTAGACAGCCTAGGCAGGATCTGAGCAATTTTTAGGCAAAAACTAGACGGTGCGTGTTTTTCATATAACAAATATGCTAAATTAAATTAACGGTGCATTATACTTCATTCCCCCAAAAAAGAAGAGACCTAGTCCAATTAAACATGACCGCCTAGCCGATGTTCGCCACCGTGAGTGCCGCCTAGGCGCTGAAATTTAAAACTTAGGTTACAAGATTAACCTTATTCTACACAAGATTAGCCTTATTCTATATTGACAATTTTCACAATTTAAGTTTTCAATCTGAAACACTTTTTCTTTGAAATTTTGGATGTCAATAATTCTCAATACGATGAATTGAGGTTTTTTTTTCCGATACAGCAAGTACTTATTAGACATACAGTAATCGTACTCAACGATGCGATTAAACAGCTTAACAAACTCCTTCGTTCCCGAATGAACTAGGATGAACCTTTGGCAGATTGGTCGCCGGGGCAGATCATTGTAGTCATGGTAGATATTCTCAGCCATCTGCCAAACTTGCATAACGTTGTCCTCTGCAACGCTCGCAATGACCCATTCTTCGAACGATTCCACGAGAAATCTGATATTTTGCTCGTGTGCCCGCCGTGAATGAACAGCAGCTCAGGCGGCCCGTCCTCAGCTTCTTCCGCCGTTTGTTCCTCATCGATCCTAAGGAATACGTCGACAAATCGATCTTATGATGAAGTTGAAACCCTCTCTATGATTTGAGTGAAAAATCTAGACAAAAAAAAATGAGCATTGGGTTGACTACTTGAAAGACGTTTATTTTAAAAATTAAAGCAATTTGAGGACACAGTGCGTGGAAGACCTAATATTTGGCAAAACTTCAACTCTTCATCTTTACCAACCAAATAATTATGGGATAAGTCCCACATTGACATGGCGTCAGTTGCTTATTTGAGAAAAAATCATTCGAGCCAGTTTAAAGTTGTTGCTCAATTTACGTTGTTGCAATTTAAGATACTAACTTTTGAAATTTAACCAATTTAAGGACAAAAATAGGTTTTCGACCCATTACGTCCTTAATTTGCTTTAGTTTTTTTGAAAATTAGCATCCTAAAAGTGCTAGCCCCTAAATTACATGACGAAAAAAGCAGTCGAGCTTGTTATGAAATAGAAATCCGCATGAAATTATTTCTATACAAAATCCACGTAGTTTTTATTCCGATCCTTTCTCAATATATATATATATATGCCCATCCCATAGCCAATATGTTACATATATTCATAACGAACATGAAAAATAATGGAGGTAACGATAATAATAATATTAATAATAATGGTGGCGAGGTACAATATCGAGGGGTTCGAAAGCGTCCTTGGGGAAAATACGCATCGGAGATAAGAGACACTTCTTCAAGGAATGGAGTTAGGGTTTGGTTGGGAACTTTCAACACTGCTGAGGAAGCTGCAAGAGCTTATGACAAGGCAGCTTATGCAATGAGAGGTTGCTTGGCTATCCTTAATTTCCCCGAAGAGATACGGTCTGCCGAGCAGTTCATCACATTTCGCTTCTTCATCTGGTGTGAAGGAAGTGTTTGAATTCGAGTGCTTAGATGATAAGTTGCTCGAAGATCTTCTTGACGATGAGCACATCGAAAGCGATCAGAAAAAAGGGAGAACGAATGAAAAATGAGTGAATGGGATGGAATAATGAGAAGTATAATGGCCAAGGCCATTGTCCTCGTACATATCCGTAGAATCTTATTCCTTCTAATGCAAATTTATCGTGCGAATTTTAAATCTTTCTCGCGAGAAACTCGAGAAGAAAAGTTTAGAAATCGCCATGGACGTGAGAGATTCACCGTGTTTCTCGGTTAATTAGCTTGTTGGGTTTGGGCTCCCAACTATGTGGATAAAAGCCCAGCTCTCAGCCCACTTAACACCAAATAATTACTAGCAACAAAGAAGATCTCACCTACTACAAAAAAGAAGAAACCATCGATCAAGCTCAAAAAGGAAGAAATTTTCTGCAATTTTCTTACCAGCAGCTGGTTCGGATTTCTCACATTTGGAGGGGCAAACGTTGTCCGATTGACCTGAAATTTCAGGAGAAGGTAGAAGACTCATTGATCTTCATTATCCCCAAAGGGTTTTTCATTTCGAGGTCTGTACTGTGAGTTACGAATTTCTGAAGTCTGCTGCGATTTTCTGTGACGAATTTGGTGTTTTGATCTTGTTTTGAGTTGTGGTGCTTTTGGAGCTTTGATTTGGTGTTCATAGCTCGTGTGGCTGTGTTGTGGGTGTAATCTTGCTGTAATCGAAGTGGTGATAGTGGATTTTGGATCGTTTGATCCCGTGGTTTTACCCCGTCGATTTGAAGGGGGTTTTCCACGTTATATTGCCGTGTTACTTTCATTTTTCCGTTGCGTTGATAATTCTTGAGCTGTCGATTTGCATTCGCTGCCATAATATTTTGTTATTGGTGCCGTCCGATCCTAACAGAGTGGTATCAGAGCTTGGGGTTGGTTTGTCGGTATTCTTTGATAAGTGCAGGATGGAGGCGAATCTAAATAGAATGGTTTGTTTGAACGGCGCAAATTATCACAAGTGGAAAGGCAAGATGAAAGATCTACTATTTGTGAAGAATTTGCATCTTCCTGTCTTCGCTTTATCAAAGCCCGATTCAAAAACTGATGAGCAATGGGAATTCGAGCACCTTCAAGTATGTGGTTTTATTCGGCAATGGGTTGAAGACAATGTGTTGAATCATATCGTGAATGAGACGCATGCAAAGTCGTTGTGGGAAAAGCTTGAGATGTCATATGCTTCCAAAACAGGTAACAATAAATTGTTTCTTTTGAAGCAGGCGATGCATTTGCGATATCAAGAAAACACGTCCATTTCAGACCACATCAATGAGTTTCAAGGGTGTTTTGATCAGTTGTTTGGCATGGGCGTTAAGTTTGAATCGGAGGTTCTCGGTTTATGGCTGCTAAATACTCTTCCTGATTCTTGGGAAAGTTTTAGAGTTTCGTTGACCAATTCGGCCCCCAATGGTTTGGTAACCTTAGAGTACGTCAAGAGCAGCGTTTTGAACGAGGAGGTGAGAAGGAAAACGCAAGGTACTTCGTCACATTCTGAGGTGCTGGTTACTGAAGATAGGGGGAGAAGTAGATATACGGGCCAGGGTTCTAACAACCGAGGCAAGAGCAGAGGAAGAAGCAAGTCAAGATCGAAATATAAGGATCTTGAGTGTCATCACTGTGGGAAGAAAGGACATATCAAGAGATATTGCTATAAGTTGAAGAAGGAGCAGTCGAAGAAGAATGTTGACGACGGTGATGCTCGCGTGAATACCACCACTACTCCAGATAACCTTGTTATTGTCTATGACGATGAGGGAATCAATCTTGTGAAAGGCGAGACTAGTTGGGTCTTGGACAGCGGTGCAGCTTATCATGTTACGGCTAATCGGGAATTCTTTGCATCATATACTCCGGGCGATTTTGGAGTCTTGAAGATGGGCAATGATGGTTTAGCGAAGGTGATAGGTGTTGGTACTATTTGTTTGGACACAGGATTGGGTTCGAAGTTGGTATTGAAGGAGGTCAGACATGCTCCTGATGTTCGATTGCATCTCATTTCTACTGGAAAGCTTGATGATGAGGGTTATTCTTGCCACTTTGGTGATGGAATTTGGAAGATCACTCGAGGCTCTTTGATTGTGGCTCGTGGTAAGAAATTTTCAAATTTGTATTGGCTTAATACTAATGTTTCTGCTAGTGTTGTGAACGCAGTTGATAGCGGGAATTCTTCGAGTCTTTGGCATCGGAGATTGAGTCATATTAGCGAGAAAGGGCTCGATTGTTTGGCCAAGAAGAATTTACTTCCCGGTTTGAAAGGCGCTAAGTTAGACAGATGTGTGCATTGCTTAGCTGGAAAGCAGAAACGGGTTTTTTTTCATCATCATCCACCTCACAAGAAGGACGCTTTGCTTGAGTTAGTTCACTCAGATGTTTGCGGTCCTTTGAAGGTGAAGTCATTTGGAGGTGCTTCTTATTTTGTCACATTTATTGATGATCATTCACGAAAGTTATGGGTTCGCACTTTGAAGTCAAAGGATCAGGTACTTGACGCTTTTATTGAGTTTCATGTTTCTGTTGAGCGCGAGACAGGGAAGAAGTTGAAGTGCATCAGAACGGACAACGGAGGTGAATATCGCGGGCCATTTGATGCTTATTGTCGACGATATGGTATTCGGCATCAGAAAACACCTCCTAAGACTCCTCAGTTGAATGGTTTGGCTGAACGAATGAACAGGACATTGATGGAGAGAGTCAGATGCTTATTGTCAGAAGCAAAGTTACCTCAACATTTGTGGGGTGAGGCCTTACTTACAGTTACTCGTATTATTAATTTGACTCCTGCAGTTGCCTTGCAGGGCGATGTTCCTGACAAAGTCTGGTATGGTAAGGATGTCTTATATGACCACTTGAGAGTTTTCGAGTGCAAGTGTTTTGTCCACGTCCCAAGAGATGAAAGGTCGAAGTTGGATGCAAAAGCAAGACAATGCATTTTCCTTGGCTATGGCGATGACGAGTTTGGCTACAGATGTTATGATCCTGTTGATAAGAAGCTTATCAGAAGCCGTGATGTTATCTTTATGGAGGATCAGACTATTGAGGATATCGAGAAGTCAGAAAAGCCTGTTATTCAGAATGACCACTTAATTGATTTGGATCATCTACTTACACCAAATCCAGGTGAAGCTGAGAATCAACTCGATGATCATGTTGCTGATGATGTTGCTCAGCAGGAGGAGACACATGTTGACTTGCCAGAACCTTCTGTTAGAAGATCTACGAGAGAGAGGCGACCTTCTACTCGTTATTCATCCGATGAGTTCGTACTTCTTTCTAGTGAAGGTGAGCCAGAGAGTTACGATGAAGCTATTCATAGTCCAGATGGACACAAGTGGATTGCTTCTATGAAAGACGAGATGGACACAAGTAGAAGGGCCTTGAAGAACAGGTGGATTTACAAGGTGAAGCATGAGGAGCACTCACTTTCTCCCAATATAAATCCAGGTTGGTTGTCAAAGGCTTCAGTCAGAAGCATGAGATTGATTTTAGTGAGATTTTTTCGCCAGTTGTGAAGATGACTTCTATCCGTGTTGTTTTGGGTTTGGCAGCGAGTCTTGATTTTGAGATTGAACAGATGGATGTCAAGACTGCTTTTCTTCATGGTGACCTTGATGAAGAAATTTATATGGAGCAACCCGAGGGTTTCGTTCAGAAAGAAAAGGAGAATTACGTCTGCAAATTGAAAAAGAGCTTGTACGGCTTGAAACAAGCTCCGAGGCAATGGTATAAGAAGTTTGACTCGGTGATGATTCAAGAAGGTTATAAGAAGAATGATACTGACCATTGTGTTTTTATGCAGAGATTCCCGGATGACGATATCATCATTTTATTACTTTATGTTGATGACATGCTTATTGTAGGTTCTTCGCCATCTCGAATTTACAACTTAAAGAAGGACTTGAGCAAGCATTTCTCGATGAAGGATTTGGGGCCGGCTCAATGCATTCTTGGGATGACGACCACACGTGACCGAAAGAACAAGAAATTGTGGTTATCTCAAGAAAAGTATATCGAAAAGGTACTGCAACGCTTTAGCATGGAGAGAGCTAAATCGGTTAGTACTCCTCTTGCTACCTTTATTAGATTGAGCATGACACAGTGTCCTACAGACGAGAAAGAAAAAGAAGTTATGGATTGAGTTCCCTATTCATCTGTCGTTGGTAGTCTTATGTATGCTATGGTGTGTACCAGACCCGATTTAGCTCATGCAGTTGGAGTTGTTAGTAGATTCATGTCTAATCCAGGGAAAGAGCATTGGAATGCTGTGAAATGGATTTCGAGATATCTCCGAGGTACGTCCAGCATGAGATTGTGTTTCGGTTCTGACGAGCCTATTCTTGTTGGTTATATAGATTCAGATCTGGGTGGAGATGTGGATACGAGGAAATCTACTTCGGGTTATTTGATTACATTTGCAGGGGGAGCTGTATCTTGGCAGTCCAGACTTCAAAAGTGTATTGCTTTGTCTACGACAGAAGCAGAATTTATAGCTGTTACGGAGACTTGCAAAGAGTTTCTTTGGATGAAGAACTTCATGAGTGAGCTTGGTTTTGATCAGCAAAGGTATGTCTTATTCTGTGACAGCCAGAGTGCGATTCATCTCAGTAAGAATCCGACGTTTCACGGGAAGTCGAAGCATATTGATATGCGTTATAATTGGATTCGTGAGATTTTGGATTCCAAGCAGCTTGAAGTTGAGAAGATTCATACCGATGATAATGGAGCTGATATGATGACTAAATCATTGGTGAGATCGAAGTTTGAAGCTTGTTGTATGATCGCTGGTTTGGCGATTTCCTCCACATAGTCGTGAGGGGGAGATTTGTTGGGTTTGGGCTCCCAACTATGTGGATAAAAGCCCAGCTCTCAGCCCACTTAACACCAAATAATTACTAGCAACAAAGAAGATCTCACCTACTACAAAAAAGAAGAAACCATCGATCAAGCTCAAAAAGGAAGAAATTTTCTGCAATTTTCTTACCAGCAGCAGGTTCGGATTTCTCACATTTGGAGGGGCAAACGTTGTCCGATTGGCCTGAAATTTCAGGATAAGGTAGAAGACTCATTGATCTTCATTCTCCCCAAAGGGTTTTTCATTTCGAGGTCTGTACTGTGAGTTACGAATTTCTGAAGTCTGCTGCGATTTTCTGTGACGAATTTGGTGTTTTGATCTTGTTTTGAGTTGTGGTGCTTTTGGAGCTTTGATTTGGTGTTCATAGCTCGTGTGGCTGTGTTGTGGGTGTAATCTTACTGTAATCGAAGTGGTGATAGTGGATTTTGGATCGTTTGATCCCGTGGTTTTTACCCCGTCGATTTGAAGGGGGTTTTCCACGTTATATTGCCGTGTTACTTTCATTTTTCCGTTGCGTTGATAATTCTTGAGCTGTCGATTTGGATTCGCTGCCATAATATTTTGTTATTGGTGCCGTCCGATCCTAACATAGCTCTACTCAAACGTGCAAGTATTCCCTTCATTATAGGCATGAAATATATCAAGAATGGTAAACAACTTCCCAGCAATGTGCCATTGATATGTTGTTGCCAATGTAGTAGAAAAATATGTGTTTCAATAGGACTATGACCAGGTAGGTTATTGCAATAACTATATAATGAAGGATTGTTCGATAATAAAAGATTACTCGAGGGTCCGTCCAGATGTGGTGTAAAGTTGGGACTACTGCTGAGAATAGAAGAAAAGAATCAAAAGATTAGTGTTGTATATTTTGGTAGAAGGAAACCAATTTCATGCAAATCAAATACTCCCTCCGTCTCGCTATCTTTTGTACGTTTTTTATTTAGCAAAAAACTATCACAAACAATCAAAATAATAATTATTAATTTATCGATAATTAATAACTCATTTAATTAATAAATTTGGCCGGTCCCAACTGTATTAATTTATAGAGTTTCTACGTACTATATTATTAATATATTCAGTTTCTTAAAAATCGTACCCGAATGTCCAAAAGTAAATGGGACGGAGGGAGTATCTTTTTTATTGTGTCCGACACCGATTATTGCGACAAATACTATCTTATTTAATATAGTTCCAACACGGTTATGTGCTATTTCAGGTAGTTTCGGAAGATCAAACCTCCAAACAACTCTCTTTTATCCGATCATAAACCATAATGCCCTTAGCCTTTTCAACTTACTACATTATTATTACAAGTTTGGATGATTGCGCGTTAGAAAAGTTGAAATATACTGAGTGAGAAAAGAAAAATGTTAGTATAGTCTTTCTTGTTTCAACTCAAGATATTATTATTATTATTATTATTATTATTATTATTATTATTATTATTATTATTATTATTTTGATTTGTTATTATTATTATTTTGATTTGTTATTATTATTATCATCTAGGACAAATACGCATTTATTTTAATAAGCTCGAGGACATGTAAATCTAAGATCAAAATTCATGGCATCATCTTTTTCTTGACGTTGAGTTTCGAATGTACTATGTTAATCGATCGGTTCAATGCTACGCAAAATTAACCAAGGACATCCTCCTATACGCAAGAAGGCTTTATTATTCCAATAATATATCAAATACCATATTACATAATATATCAAATACCATAAAATTCTCATATTATAAATCCCTCCATTACTAGCTAGCTTTTTCTCGCCGTTATTAATTATTTCAATTACTCTTTATCATCAATTCCCGCTGGCGGTGATCTTGGCCTCTTCCTCGATGCCGGCGGAGGATTGCTAGGCTTATTATTAGGCGGCGGAGAACGCGTCTTATGCCCAATTGGTTTGTGCATCCTATGGTGGTGGTGGAGCAGCGGCGGCACCACCGCTCCGTGGTGGTCCGGCGGCGGCGCCACCGCCCCGTGGTGGTGCGCCAGAGGCGGTGATTTTCTCCACCTCCAGGGAAGAGGGTGGTGGTGCTTATTTGGAGGTGCCTTACCGTGCTGGCCCGAGGACAGGGGTGGTGTAGCAAAGGTTGTCTTCTTTGCTTCTCCTTCGTAGGCGGCGGCGGTTGCTATTGCGATGAAAATTGCTAGAAATGTTATGACTGAGATTGGAGTTAGCTTAGTATCCATGGTTGTAATAAGGGTTTTTTAGTGCTATAATAATTCGATGGTGAGATGGGAGACTATTTCTAGGGTTTCTTTTATAGGATGGGTTTTGATTGCCTTTGGAGTTTAATCTGTGGTCTTTTGTTTACTGCTATTTGCCCTTGTGATGTGGGGGCATTGAATCTTTGATGCGTGGAAAGAAAATGGCATTGATTAAAGGTTTCCTTGGAAGGATTGGCTTGGACAATTTGAGAATTATTTACATTAGTGTTTAACGGTACAATTTGGGATAAAACCTAAAATGGTCCCCGATGTTTACCCTGGGAACCAATTTACTCCCCGATGTTTCGCGTAAACCAATTTAGTCCCCGATTTTATCGAAAATGAACCAAATTGGTCCCTCCGTCAATCCGACCGTCAATTTAGACGACGATGGTATTTGCGACAAAATTAGCGACGGAATCCGTCGCTAAATGAAAAACTGAAAAAATAATAAATTAAATATTAAAAATGAGGAAAAAAATGCAAAAAAAAGAAAAAAATTCAAAAAATAGAGAAATAATTCAAAAAAAGAGAATATTACTAATAAACTAAACAAAAAAATAATAATAAAAAATAAAAATAATAAAAGGAAAATAATAAACTAAAATTAAAATAAAAATGATATATTAAACATTAAAAATGAAGTAAAAATCCAAAAAAAGGAAAAAAATTCAAAAAAGAGAGTAAAAATTCAAAAAAAGAGAATATTACTAATAAATTAAATAAAAGAAAAAATAATAATAAAAAATAAATAATAATAAAAATAAAATAAAATAAATAAAATTAAATAAAAAATGGTAAATACAAATTTAAGATTTAAAAAAAGTAAAAATAAAATAAACTATATATTTATTTATTAAAAATTAAATGAAAAGGAAAAACAAAAATAAGGATAAAAATGCGTCTAAAAGTTTACGAAGACCGTCCCTGCCAAGTTAATGAGGACATAATCGTCACAGTTCTGGAATCTTTTTTGACAAATATACTAGGTGATTGCATCGCTGTCCCAGTTCTCGAATTGTTTTAACATTATCACGATTAATTGACGATGATTCCCGATCTCGTCTTTGTCCAGTTAACGGCGATGATCGAGAATTTATATTTTATGTTATTCCCGATCTCGTCATTGTCCCAATTAATTGACGATAATTCCCAGTCCTTAATCTTGTTTTTCCTTTTTATATAATTTTTAAAAAATAAAATATATTTATTTTGTTACTTTTTCTACTTAAATTTATATTTATCTTTTTTTAATTTTGTTTTTATTTTATTTTTAATATAATTTATTCTTTTATTTAATTTATTAGTATATTCTCTTTTTTGAATTTTTACTCTATTTTTGAATTTTTTCCTGATTTTTAATGTTTAATTTTTCATTTTTTATTTAAATTTTAGTTTGTATTTTACTTTTATTATTTTCTATATTTTATTATTATTTATTTTTTTGTTTGGTTTATTAGTAATATTCTCTTTTTTTAATTGTTTACTCTATTTTTTGAATTTTTTTTCATTTTTTTGCATTTTTTGCCGCATTTTTAATATTTAATTTATTATTTTTTAAACTTTTTCATTTAGGGACGGAATATCCGTCACTAATTCCGTCGCAAATACCATAGCCGTCTAAATTGACGGTCGCATTGGCGGAGGGACCAATTTGGTTCATTTTCGATAACATTAGGGACTAAACTGGTTCACGCCGAACATCGAGGACTAAATTGGTTCACAGGGTGAACACCGGGGACCATTTTAGGTTTTATCCCGTACAATTTCATATTACATTTTCTTTGTAATTTCATTTAAGTTTAACTTATTTCGTATAGTATAACAATCCCCAAACTAGGACACGAACTTGGGCAGATTAGAGACTGGTATTGGATATATCATATTTGGATTAAATCTTCATTTTAAATATCATACCCACAATTTACCGCTTGATGCCGTCGGAAAAATGAATCTACGGCCACGCAGCGAAACCGCCTCTTTCCCGCCGAGATATGCCGCGTACTATATAAATGAAATTACCAAAGGGTGGGGTGAGTTGGCGGCCCTCTTGCCTTAGTCAAGAGAGTGGTCTCTTTCCGGTGTGTTTCAGGAAATATGATAGAATGTAGAAATAATGGTAGAAAATGTAAAGTGAACGGTGTCCACCAATGGTGCACTCTAGGAGTGACTGACGCATTTATAGTTCCTAGGGACTTACCTGGTCTACTCGACCGTTATCTCACGTTCCGCCTTTTTCGGTCCACGTTCGGCACACGATCCCTCGTTCCCCTCGTTCGTCTCATCCTTCTCCACTCCCTTGACTGCGTAGGGGGTAAGAATCGTGCATTGTCACGCTCGTCGCCTCTTCCCTTCCACATTCGTTTGACCGCGTGCGGGGCAAGGATCGTTGGTCGCGTCGTAAACGGCCAAACTTAATCACCTTATTCGCTAAACACGAATATAGCGACAATAGGGATCGTCTCCACAGGGAAAATGGTTGATTTAGTTCTAATTTCAAGTTCGATCGATTAATAATAATAATAATAATAATAATAATAATAATAATTAGGTGGAGTATAATAATGATAATAATTATAGTGGTAATAATAATATATAATAATAATAGTAATGATAATAAATATTACAATAATAATATCAATATTATTAATAATGTTATTGCTACTAGAAATAGTTCTAATAATAATAATATTAATAATAACAATATTAATAATAATATTAATAGTAATGATATTAATAATAATAATAATATTTATAATAATATTAATATTAATATTAGTGGGAGGGGGTTTTGTTGACAAAATTTAGATGCAGCGGTAACTGAGAAGATCGAAACGAAGAACGATTAAATAGCAGTTGCTAAACATATTAATCAAAGCGTGTATGAATTTAATCGACATATTGAACTGAATAAATATAAGCTTACAACCGTGTATTGCGACCTCGTTTGTAAATTCTCCACACGAACAGCACTTCAAACGTTTCGCTTTATCCAACGATAATCAAAGGTAACAGAGCTACTTCGATATGCTTCCCACGTGTGTGCTTAAGACTTATATCATAAATGACTTATAATATAAAAAGTTGAAATGTCGAACAACTAGAAAAGTGAAGCAATAGTTCTTAAAATGAGAAAGGGCAAAATCGAACTCTCACACTCGTCTCTCTTTCTCAATCACTCTCTGCTCTTACATCATCTCTCCCCACTCACGCTCAAACTCTGCTACACTATGGAAAATAAAAATACGAAGATGGAACATCTCTCAATCGCTTGCACCTATGGGTCTCTCTCAAGAAAGAAAATGAAAGCAGGAAAATGAAAGCAGAAGTACCAAAAAAACTACAGCTTTATTCTACTCGATATGACTCTGCCACACTCATATTATAAAAAAAAAACATAAAGATGAAAGTTGCAACACTAATCTCTCACAGACCTCCTTCCTATTCAATCTGAGTTTAGCTCTATTTATAGAATTACTGAAGTGAAGTGGACAAATATTCTCTGTCATTGTGGTGTCTTGCGCAGCCCTTTGGATGCCTTGAGCAGTGTGCTTGATCTTGAGCCGTTTGCTTGATGTAAGATGTTTGCTAATTTTCTTCTCTCAGCCGTCAAAAGCAGTCCTTCGATGATCTTGTCGATTCTATCTTCTTCTTGCACAGCCGTCTAAAATCCACACCGAGCAGCCCAAAATCGTATATATATAATGCGTTATTAGATCTGATCTTATCTTGGATAGTAGTTGGTTGCAACTTCGCATGTGATTGGTCAAGCTCCATGTGCTGTCGTTCCTTTCGTTTCTTGAATTTGCTGGTCAACTCCTTATGTGAATGAAAATGATACTTTTGGCTCCATGTGTGTGTGGGCTTTCAATTATCGTTATCAAGCCAAATAAGATAATAAGTAGCACAATATATGTTATAAATTTGAAAACAATATAAACTCAAATATTGTATAAATTATTATCTACAAAATTCCCCCACACTTAAACAATGCTTGTCCTCAAGCATTTATCCGAGATAGAAGATGCAAGCATTCTAATCAGGAGTTCACCGACATACACTAATTTGCCCTAGAGATAACAATTATTCATAACATTTAGCACTCGACAATCATATCAATTTTCGACGATCTCAACAAAAACTGAACGCCACAAAAATCAACAACTCTCACATGGATTCTCTCAAAGCGCTCAAAGTGTTTATGGGATATGTGTATACGCTCAAATCAACACTATGAAACGATATTACCATATGCTTGCTAACATATCACATTGTATTCACATAACGACTTCAGTGTACAAATCAAGAAGGTCTTTCATTGGTTGTAGGGCTTAGGGATTAGGTAGGATAATTTTGGAAAAGTAGGTTAAAATTGTCGAACCAAATGATTATTTAATCGCTAAATTCCACGATTTTACGACTAATTCGAGATTTACTCTGATCATACTAACATGCTACGGTTTCATTTTCAAGACACTCAAAGCTTCCCAATATCAACAAAACTAACTAGCACTTCATATATATTTTTTTATGAATTTTTTTTTTTCTTTTTTCTCTTTTTTTTTTTCTTTTTTTTTCTTCGAATACATATTTTTTTTCTCGTATTCGCTTTTTTGTTTTCGAATATATATTTTTTTTCTGATGATTTTTTTTCCGCTATAACTAAAAGACTCCTAATATCACATATCTGGACTCATTAGTTTATTATCAATCTCGAAATCGTGGAATCTAAGCAATTAATAACTCATCCAATCCGACAATGGGTTGAAAAAGAAAGCCAAAAGGATATATACGGGTAAATTCAGTGGCTTAAATTCAACAAGAAAAATAAGGCTAAGGCTCAAGTTGGCTCACTAAGCGGAAAATATTGAAGGTAGGATCAATGTGAGGCCAAGGGCTTAATCCTAAATGCCTTAATCACTTTTGTACACAAAAAACTGCCAATGATATCAACATGTATAATAAAGCAAGTTCTAGAATATTCGAAACATATGTGATACTCTCGTAAAGAAAAAATTGAGTATAAGAGCAATACTCTTTTTTTTTCATTATTTTTTTTAAAGGCTCAAATCTCACATGTTTAAGTAGGCTTTGTGTCGACTCTTGCGCATCCGGTCTTAAATCAAGTGAAGAAAAAGAATAATCATCCTAATACCAAATAGTTATTCCTAATTGTTTCTCTCATGTTCTAATTAACGCACATCGGTTTGCTCGAGACAAGATATTTGTTCATCAACTATCATAATAAATCTCCCCCCACACCTAAACTCTGCATTGTCCTCAATGTAGAATTCTAATGAAAATAGTAGCTAAAAATCTAAAGATTCCCACCCTAATTTTCATTTTAATATTTCAGAGTAGATGTGAAGAAGTAATAAAAGTGATGCTGAAAATAAAACTTCCCTGACAGTGATAGAGTCGTCGAGAAATTCCGAGCGAGAGGATATTTGTTTCCGAGCCTAGTGATATCTTGTAGTATACGTACCCGAGAGCAGACCTGCTTAATCATCATTGAAAACATAGATAAAACGAAATATTGCAATAACAAAATAAAATAGGATAATATTGGGTTGTCTCCCAATGAGCGCTTTTCTTTAACGTCTTTGGCTAGACGTTGTCCCCGCTCTTCGTCGTCATGCATAAATGGGTGGACGCAGCTTGATCTCTTCCACGCAAGCCATAAAAGCATTCTCAAAATACGGTTTAAGCCTTTGACCATTTACCTTGAAGCACTTGTTAGTAGATATGCACTCAATTTCAATAACGCCGTTTGGAAAAATATTTTTAACAATATACGGTCCCATCCAACGAGACTTGAGCTTACCTGGCATGAATTTCAGCCTTGAATTGTACAGGAGAACTTTTTGACCTACCATGAATTCTTTTTTATGTAGGAGTTTATCGTGAAATTGTTTCGTGCGTTCCTTGTACATTCTCGCATTCTCATAGGCTTCTAGGCGAATTTCTTCAAGTTCCTGTAGCTGAAATTTTCGCTCCTCACCGGCTTTTGTGGCCTCCATGTTGCACTGTTTAACTGCCCAAAAAGCACGGTGTTCTATTTCAACTGGTAAATGACACATCTTACCGAAAACCAGACGATACGGCGACATTCCGATTGGCGTTTTAAAAGCAGTACGGTACGCCCAAAGTGCATCATCTAATCGCAAGCTCCAATCCTTACGATTCGGGTTCACGGGTTCTCCAAGATATTCTTAACCTCCCTATTGGAAACTTCAGCTTGTCCATTTGATTGCGGGTGATACGTAGTGGCTAATCGGTGATGGACTCCGTATTTGCGCATGAGCGCTTCCACAGTGCGATTGCAAAAATGCGTGCCTTGATCGCTTATAATTGCGCGGGGAACTCCGAACCTACTAAAGATGTTTGATTTAAGAAATCCTACAACCACTTTAGAATCGTTAGTTCGGGTAGCCTTTGCTTCTACCCACTTCGACACATAATCAACGGCAAGCAAAATATAAAGAAAACCAAACGAACTTGGAAAAGGTCCCATAAAATCCATTCCCCATACATCGAAAATTTCACAAACTAAAATAGGATTTTGTGGCATCTCATCTCTAAAAGAAATTGTACCCGTTCTTTGACAATTAGGACAATTCTTGCAAAATAAATAAGCATCTTTAAAAATAGTTTCCCAATAGAATCCACAGTCTAAAATTTTCCTAGAAGTTCGCTTAGGTCCAAAGTGTCCTCCACATGCATATGTATGACAATGAGAGAGTATATTATTAATTTCATCATTTGCAACACACTTACGTATTATTTGGTCCGAACCAATTTTCCACAAATATGGTTCATCCCAAATATAGTATTTAGAATCACTCTTAATTTTATTTCTCCTTGAAGAACTCAAATATGGAGGTAGCACACCAGTTACCAAATAGGCAAACCAGGGTTCGTGATATTCCTTACCTTGAAGGCGAAATAATTGCTCGTCTGGAAATGTTTCAGCAATCGGTAGTGGCTCCTCATCACGGATCAAACTGCTCAAATGATCTGCTACAGAGTTGTCCACACCTTTTCGGTCTTTAATTTTCCAATCATATTCTTGAAGCAAAAGGATCCAACGAATCAGGCGTGGTTTAGACTCCTTTTTCGACAATAGATATTTAAGAGCTGCATGGTCAGAATAAACAATAACCTCAGATCCTAGTAAATAAGACCTAAATTTATCGAATGCAAAAACAATAGATAAAAGCTCTTTTTCAGTTGTGGTATAGTTGCATTGTGCCCAATCGAGAGTTTTCGACGCATAATAAATGACGTGGCTTTTTCTTCCTTCTTTTTGTCCAAGTACAGCCCCTACGGCATATTGCTTGCATCGCATAAGCTCGAACGGTAACTCCCAATTTGGGGGTTGGATTATCGGTGCAGTAGTTAATAATAGTTTTAACTTATTAAACGCCTCTTTGCACTCGTCCCGAAATTGAACGGTACGTCATTTTGGAGTAGTCTTGACATTGGTTGAGCGATTTTTGAGAAATCCTTAATAAATCTCCTGTAAAAACCTGCATGACCAAGAAAGCTTCGAATTTCTCGAACATTAGTGGGGTATGGCAAATTAGATATCAAATCTACCTTAGCCTTGTCTACCTCAATTCCTCGAGATGAAACTACATGACATAGAACTATTCCTTCTTTAACCATAAAATGGCATTTTTCATAGTTAAGCACAAGATTTTTATCAATGCATCGTTTTAGTACTTCTACTAGATTGCCAAGGCAATGATCAAACGAGTCTCCATAAACAGTAAAATCATCCATGAATATTTCAATGCATGTTTCTATTAAATCAGAAAATATGCTCATCATGCATCGTTGAAATGTACCAGGAGCATTACATAAACCAAAAGGCATGCGACGATATGCAAATGTGCCAAAGGGACATGTGAAAGTAGTTTTCTCTTGATCCTCGGGTGCTACGACAATTTGATAATAACCAGAAAATCCATCGAGGAACAAAAGAAAGACTTACCTGCCAGTCTTTCTAGCATTTGATCGATGAAAGGTAGCGGAAAATGATCCTTTCGCGTGGCCGCATTTAACTTACGAAAGTCAATACACATGCGCCAACCCGTCTGTAATCTCATTGGTACCAATTCATTTTTATCATTTTTCACAAGTGAGAAACCAGATTTCTTAGGAACTACATGAACTGGACTTACCCATTGGCTGTCTGATATTGGAAATATTATCCCCATGTCTAATAATTTAATTATTTCTTTCATAACTACCTCTTTCATTGCTGGATTGAGTTTACGCTGTGCTTCCCGTATCGGCTTAGAATCTGGTTCACGTAAGATCCTGTGCATGCATATCGAGGGACTGATCCCTTTAATGTCGGCCAGAGTCCATCCTATCGCGCTCTTGTACTCCTTCAAAATGCGTATCAATTTCTCTTCCTGGATGGCGGTCAAGTCATTTGCAATAATGACTGGCAACGTTTCTTCATCTCCCAAATAGCAGTACTTGAGATGTTTTGGTAGATCTTTCAACTCCAACGTAGGTGCCTGTTCTATTGAAGGAACAATTTTTGCGTTAGAAATAGGCAATGAAATAGTGTTTTACCTGATTGATCGTGAGATTTCGGAAGTGCATGTAATGTCATGAGCGCATTTTTGATATCTTCGTCCACTTCAAAATGTAACTCCTCTTTTGTTTTGCTATTCTTTATCACATAGTCGAGTGTATCGTTAGTGAAATTACGCTCAAAATCATCTCGAACAAATGTATCAATCATACTAACAGATTCAGCATCGTCAGGATATTTCATAGCATCAAACACATTCATAGTGAGTTTTTCACCATCAAACTCAAAAGTAAGAGTTCCCGAATCAACATCTATCTTAGTTTTAGCAGTTTTCATGAATGATCGTCCTAATAAAATAACAGCAGAATCTAGCGCATGTTCATCACCCATGTCTACTATATAAAAATCAGCAGGAAAAATAAATTCTCCACATTTTACCAACACATCTTCAACTAATCCTTCGGGATAAATAATGGACCTATTTGCTAATTGAATACAAATATCAGTGCACTTAAGAGGTTCCATACTCATCTCATTGAATAATGATAATGGCATAACACTGATAGAAGCTCCTAAAGTGGAATGTTGATCTCGACTTTGCTGAAGGTCTCCATTATACTCTTTTCCTCTTCTTCTTGTTTTACCCTAGCAAACCTTCCAGAAAAAGGTGGAGGAACAACAATATTAGGTTTATCGAAAACAGAGTCATTACTTACCTTCTTTGCATGGTCTTTAGTCTTATCTTCTCTTGGGGATTTTAAGGAAACTTCGTCATGATTAGGCTGACCGATCTCTTTCCCGTTTTGAAGAGTCATAACACTCACATTCTCTCTTGGGTTGATCTCAACTTGGGCCGGTAGTTTCCCTTTCTCGTTCTGCATTTGACTCATTTGCGCTGCAAGTTGAGACACTTGCCTTTCTAAATTGTGCATGCTCGAGCGTGTTTCGTTAATGCTTGATCGAGTTTCCTGTTGAAAAGTGGCAGTACTAGTTGCTAAATTCTTAACAATATCCTCCAAAGACATACCTGATTTTGATGGTGTGGCTTGTTGTGGAGGATTTGGTGGCCTTGGTGCTTGCTGCATGAAACCTGGCGGTCGATTTCCGTAACTCAGATTTGGGTGGTCACGTCATCCGGGATTGTATTGACTCGAGTATGGATCATAGCGTCTCTGGGATGGTCCTGTGTACCCTCCAATTGCATTGGCTTGTTCGCTAGGATCAAACTGAAGTGAAGGACAATTCGCTATTGCATGTCCAACAAATGTACATATACCACAAGCCTTTATCTGACTCGTCTTTCCAATCACAAGTTTTTCCACAAGAGACGTTAGTTCTAATTTTTGCTCAAACAAAGTAGTACTTACCTCGCTCATCCTTTGTTGGCCTACATCTTGACGTGTTCAAAATTGTTGCGCGTTTGTAGCCATGCTTGAGATCAGCCGACGTGCTTCGTCTGCCGTTTTATCAACCAACGCTCCTCCACTTGCTGCGTCAATCATGTTTCTCTCCATGGGTAGCAATCCTTCGTAGAAATATTGGATGAGTGCTAACTCGGAAATTTGATGATATGGACAGCTTGCGCACAACCGCTTGAATCTCTCCAGTATTCGTGCAGAGTCTCTCCGGTCCATTGTCGAATCCCGTAGATTTCCTTACGAATGTTTGCGGCACGAGATGCAGGGAAACATTTTGCAAGAAATTGTTTTTAAGTTCTGCACACGTAGTAATTGAACCCGACGGTAGGTAATATAACCAGTCTTTTGCATGATCCTCCAGCGAGAACGGAAATGCCCGGAGACTTATTTGATCTTCTGTGACCCCGTTTGGCTTCATGGTTGAGCAAACCATGCGAAACTCCTTCAAGTGCTTGTGCGGATCTTCGCCTGCGTTACAATGAAAAGTAGGAAGTAAATGAATTGATCCTGATTTTAATTCGAAAGGTGTTTGAAGAATGGGAAATTCAATGCAAAGCGGCCGTTGATTACATCCGGCGTAGCCATATCCGTCAACGTAAGACGGAGTGGCTGTTGCTGTTCGGTTTCCTCCATGTCGCTTGCTGAAAATTCTGTTCGGATTCCGTGCTAGATATTGACATAGTCGAATCTTTTTGTCTTTTTGCCTTACGATTCGCCCTCGCGGTTCTCTCGATTTCTGGATCGAATATTAATATACCTGTTCGAGAAGATCGGGGCATAAACTAGAACAAAAAAATCGAATTAAAACTAGAACTAAATCAATTAGGACACCACCTTCCCCTGGCAACGGCGCCAAAATTTGGTCGCGTCGTAAACGGCCAAAATTAATCACCTTATTCGCTAAACACGAGTATAGCGACAGTAGGGATCGTCTCCACAGGGAAAATGGTTGATTTAGTTCTAATTTCAAGTTCGATCGATTAATAAAAATAATAATAATAATAATAATAATAATAATAATTAGGTGGAGGATAATAATGATAATAATTATAGTGGTAATAATAATATATCATAATAATAGTAATGATAATAAATATTACAATAATAATATCAATATTAATAATAATGTTATTGCTACTAGAAATAGTTCTAATAATAATAATATTAATAATAACAATATTAATAATAATATTAATAGTAATGATATTAATAATAATAATAATAATATTTATAATAATATTAATATTAATATTAGTGGGAGGGGGTTTTGTTGACAAAATTTAGATGCAACGGTAACTGAGAAGATCGAAACGAAGAACGATTAAATAGCAGTTGCTAAACATATTAATCAAAGCGTGTATGAATTTAATCGACATATTGAACTGAATAAATATAAGCTTACAACCGTGTTTTGCGACCTCGTTTGTAAATTCTCGCACGAACAGCACTTCAAACGTTTCGCTTTATCCAACGATAATCAAAGGTAACAGAACTACTTCGATATGCTTCCCACGTGTGTGCTCAAGACTTATATCATAAATGACTTATAATATAAAAAGTTGAAATGTCGAACAACTAGAAAAGTGAAGCAATAGTTCTTAAAATGAGAAAGGGCAAAATCGAACTCTCACACTCGTCTCTCTTTCTCAATCACTCTCTGCTCTTACATCATCTCTCCCCACTCACGCTCAAACTCTGCTACACTATGGAAAATAAAAATACGAAGATGGAACATCTCTCAATCGCTTGCACCTATGGGTCTCTCTCAAGAAAGAAAATGAAAGCAGGAAAATGAAAGCAGAAGTACCAAAAAACTACAGCTTTATTCTACTCGATATGACTCTGCCACACTCATATTATAAAAAAAAAACATAAAGATGAAAGTTGCAACACTAATCTCTCACAGACCTCCTTCCTATTCAATCTGAGTTTAGCTCTATTTATAGAATTACTGAAGTGAAGTGGACAAATATTCTCTGTCATTGTGGTGTCTTGCGCAGCCCTTTGGATGCCTTGAGCAGTGTGCTTGATCTTGAGCCGTTTGCTTGATGTAAGATGTTTGCTAATTTTCTTCTCTCAGCCGTCAAAAGCAGTCCTTCGATGATCTTGTCGATTCTATCTTCTTCTTGCACAGCCGTCTAAAATCCACACCGAGCAGCCCAAAATCGTATATATATAATGCGTTATTAGATCTGATCTTATCTTGGATAGTAGTTGGTTGCAACTTCGCATGTGATTGGTCAAGATCCATGTGCTGTCGTTCCTTTCGTTTCTTGAATTTGCTGGTCAACTCCTTATGTGAATGAAAATGATACTTTTGGCTCCATGTGTGTGTGGGCTTTCAATTATCGTTATCAAGCCAAATAAGATAATAAGTAGCACAATATATGTTATAAATAAATTATTATCTATCAATAGTGTGTTATCACAATCCTCGTTTCCTTCATTGATTCTCGCTAGGCACCGCGGTATGCCTCAGACCGATTCTTGAGACCGGCCTCACGGATCGAGAGCTCGATCCTGGGCTCCTTAAGACTTCTTGAGGACCTCTTCTTTCGGCCCTCATCGTGCGCGAGGTCGGAGTCGGTGGCTCCACGGGCTATTTTCTCGAGGACGTCCTCGCGGCGGCCCCCATGGTGCGCGGGGTCGAAGTCGCGGCTCCTCGGTTAATTTCCCGGGGACCCCTTGCGGCTATTCTCATGGTGTGTAGGGTCGTAATCTTTGACTCGTCAGGGTATTTTCTATCGAGAGCGACTTGAGGGGTTGGTGCGTCATCTCGACTTCTCGATGGATCGGCTCCCTTGCTCTTCGAGATTCTTCCTGCGGAACCCTCTCGCAACCCGCGCGTTGCGAATGCTTCGAGATCTATGGGACCTCGGGAATTTTATCCCGAGGACTTCCCTCGTGGCTGCCCTCGCGGCTCAAAAAGTTGGGAGTCTGTGCTGCTCGATAACTTGTCCCGAGGACCTCCCTCACGGCGTCACTTACAACAATCAATTCGGAGTCCCTGGCTCCTCGGGAATTTTCCCGAGGACGTTCCTCCCATCTACCGTCGTAATATGCCGGGACCGTCCCAATATGCAGGCTTGCGGCCTGCAGCTCCCTAGGAAATTATCCCGAGGGGTCGAAGCCTCCTGCTCCTCTAGATATATTCTCGAGGACATCCTCCGCCAGCCGCTATCGTGATTTGCAGGGTCGGATCGATCTCATGGCTCCTCGAATCTTCTGAAGCATCCCCGAGACTCCAAGGCCCGACCTTCACAACCCCTCGGGGAAGGTAGGGCTTGGAAGGTCAGCATCGTGTTCCCTTCGCAGTGACGTCCCTCAAGCTAACTAAATTCGCGGATTTTGTTCGCTATAATTAACCTTGAGTATTTTTCCTTTGACCGAGAAATCCGGGGGTGACAATAGCTGTAACGACCCTCATTTTCTAACAATAACTATGGCGGATTTTCGCAACATAAGTCGCGGAAGACCCGTCTAAAATTTTTTTTCTAAATAAAATACATTAAATTAAACATCGTCTACATAGCCATATATTTATACAAACCATATCACTAAAATATCAAAATATTAAAAATCCTAACATCACTCCACAGGCCGCATCCATGTACCGCCCTGCCCTCAAAAGTCCGTGGAGTCACCGCCATCAGCCCGCCTCAGCCACGACGCGCATCAGCATCGGGCTCGATACCTACAACACGTAAACTGAGCTCCTTGCCCAGTAGATGAAACATGCGTGTATGCAACGTGCGCTCAACCTCCTTCCCAAACACCTCACAAATGCACGCTCAACTCGTCTCTACATATCTCAACACTAACACGTTTCAACACCCCACACTACTCGACACTAAGTACATTTCTAATATCCCACTCAGGTCTCGTTAGAATAGGTTCCCACTCAGGTCACGTTAGAATGGAATATCCTATTCAAGTCTCGTTAGAGTGGGTGGCTAGTCAGGTCTCGTTAGAGTCGCATATCCCGCTCAGGTCTCGTTAGAGCGGGTAAGCTACTCAGGTCTCGTTAGAGTTGCCCTATACATGAAATGTCCTACAATGTCTCAACACGTCCCGTCACTCAACCTCTCGTACTCTCGGGCAGCCAGCTCAGGTCACGTTAGAGTTAGCACACACCCGAGTTTCCGCTCTGCTCTACCCATAACCCTCACATCAACATGTCGTGCTCATGATATGCAGGTGCAGTGAAAACAATCAGATATATATAACGTGCAAAATATTTAAAATAGATAAATCACGTAATTCATCAAATCACATAATTCACCGATTCACATAAATATCACGTAATTAATCACATAACGTTTACGTGCCGTAGGTGAGTTTCACCTACCCGTCGTCCTTAATAAACCCACTGTTTTAGACCTCTGTAAACAAATTAATTATAAATATCAGTACGAACTTTAGTTTTTGGAGTGAAAACATAAAATGACTATGTTTCGAATAATCACCTAGTTTCTAAATTCTTGTAAGTTTCGAACTTCCCATGCTTAACATTTAATATTTTCCAAGGGTTTTCTTTTAGCTTAATGATAAGGATACATATATCATTATTGGGTGATCTGAATAATGACAAGCAAGTGACAAGTTGGTTAGGTGTCCATCCTTTTCCCTTGCCAAGTTTCACTCTTTAATATTTATTTTATATTCCATGGTTGCATTTGGGATGGTGACAAATAGGGACAAACCACTAACGTGATTTTGCTAAGCAATTTGCATTCTTTCACTTTCATTATTATTATTTTACTCACGAATCATAATGCCTTGATCTTTACCCATTTTTTTAACGTTATTTAAGTGTATTAATTCGAAACCCCTCTTTGGGGAATTTCGAAATCCTTGCTCAAGGAGTTTCGAAATCATACTCTAAAGTATTTCGAACTTAATCTAGGTTTTCTAACTTTTTTTTTCTACTCCTATTTCAGAATTCACTTATTATTTTCATTTTTATTTTTTTCCAAAAGAATTCACTTACTTATCAACATCCCAAGTTTCGAATTTCTTCTTAATCAAAATCTATCATGCCAAATTTTCGAAAGTATCCACTAGAAAACCCTAATTTCTGAAAAAACTACCAAAATAAATTCCTTTATTCAAGAACTTAACACTCTTCATAATCATCAACTTTAAAAATCATAACTCGTGAAAACAAAACATTTATAATCAACGATTATTATCACTTCCAATTAAACACATAAAGTACGACTTAACTTCTGAAAACTATCAAAACCCTAATTAAACCTTGAATTTGGAATCACATAATCATAAAACACCCAAGCTCCCTTAAAGAACCTAACACTTACACTTAACGAATTTTGAAATCTTCTTAACACATGCTTTTCAAAATCATGTTATAGAATTATTTACACAGCAACAAAATTTATACGTACTAAATCGAGAATCAAAACATAAAAAATCATACCCTTGCAAGCTTGTTTGACTCACTGCTCGAACTCTCCTCTTTCTTCGTTTTTATTTTCGTGAGGTGTAGATATTTGATACATTGTCATGTATATAAGGACAATATCCAACGAGGCTTTTCACATAGTTGGTAGAATTCATTTTCATGGAGTAGGTATTTGTGGCTTTTGTCATGTGTAAGGACAAATATCCAACGATGCTCTCAACATGGTTAATCAAGTTTGCTTTCATCTACCCTATTGTATTTATTTACTATATTTATATTTCTCTTTAGTACTCGCTTTCCACATAAGTATATATATATATATATATATATATATATATATATATATATTAAACTTATGGAATTTAACAAGTAGCTAAATGACAACATTACCTCATAAAGTAAATAAAATTCGTCCCTAGTGTAAATTATTTTATTAATTTCTTCTATTCGTTTCCTTTAATCAATCACAAATATGCAAGTGTATAACTATAATATACATGTATAATAAATACTACACATAAACAAAAACATGTTGAGCACACGAAACGTCAACCTCATGAAAAATATTCATCCCTATGTATAATATTTTAGTTAATCAAATTTTCATTCTATTATATTAAATAATTAAGTTCTTAGTGCATTATTTCGATTCACCTCTCTCAGTAATTCCAAATTCCTGACTTATATTTCTAAGTTAAATATTCATCCTATCCGATTACAACTAAGACCCGTATTAAATTTTGCGGGTATTACATTCTCTCCCCCTTAAAAGAATTTCGTCCCCGAAGTTACGCCGACTGAAATAACTCGCGGTTTCTACTCTTCTTATACTCTCAAGGAGGTTCGGAAATTGTTTTTTTTTTCTGCAAATCTCTTAGCGATTGAATTTTTTTATCCCTTCCTAACTTGATAGGGTTTTATTCCTACCACGCTTCCGCTGCGCTACTCTGACAGTTCGTTATATTTTATTTTATTTAGTTATTTATTTGATTTTTTTCCTATCCCTAGGCTTTTCAAATCTCTATAAGATAGGATTTATTCCTACCTTCATCAGATATTCGGCCAGCACATCCGTATGTGCGACCCAAAAATCAATTGGCATAAAATAAGTATGCTTTAATTGTTTAACATACCGGTCATCCCTGGTGGGTTCAATTCTTCCTCCTCGTTTGTTAAAGTACACACACGTGCCGGTACGAGTGGAGTCTGTACTAGCACTTGGGTTTGATTTCCAGAACGATCTTTCGGACAATTTCTCGCAAGATGTCCTAGTTTTCCACACTTAAAACATTGGGGGTTAAAATTTGGTCTTGCTCCGAAACAAACGCCTGCATGGTATCGTCCGCATTTTTGGCACTGGGGATTGACATTTGGAGATCGAATTGGGAAATTAGCCACTTCCTGGTTTGGCCTCGGTCTCCAATTTTGTTGTTCCTGGCGGCTGTTCTGATTATTGTTGGGACCCTTATCAAAAGTCTGATGCTTCTTATTAGCCTCTCGTTCCAGCTGACTCTCCGCCTTCCTCTTTTCCTCGTGGGCTCTGGAAATCCGTTCCTCTGCCTGCTCCGCGATGAGTGCTCGTTCAGCCACCTGGGCAAATGGTAGTTCTCGTATTCCCGCCATGCTGACATCTCGGTAGATCTCAGGTTTAAGACCTACTTGAAAGCGCTCCACCTTTAATGCATTCGTCGCCACCATGTGCGGTGCAAAGCGCGACAGCTCCTCAAACTTGCGAATATATTTCGCGATAGTTTGCTCGCCTTGCTTCAGATTTATGAACTCGTTCATTTTTCGAGTTCGGTCATGGGTGGTGAAGTATTTCCCACGGAATAATTCTCGAAATCTCTCCCACGACATAGTCGTTGGGTCCTCCAAGACTTTGATGGTATCCCACCAAAACCTTGCGTTTCCCCGGAGCATAGAACGGTACACAACACCTGTTCATTCTCCGGAACCCGACCATACAAGAACATATCCTCTATGGTGCGCAACCAGTCATCAGCCAAAGTAGGATCAATGGCGTCCTCAAAGGTCGGAGGGTTCAATTTCCGGAACCGTTCCCCTATTATTTCTACACGTTCGGATGACGGGGTAGGATGTTGCTCAGATAAGTTACGGTGATTGATCAACTCGTTGATCTGATCCGACTGACGTTGGATCAGTTCAGTAAGGCGCAAGATCGTGGAATCTCGTTCAGTTGTGGGTGACTCAGATGCAAGCTCACGACTCGACTCTCCATTATTTTCTCTACGTCCTCTCGTCATTTTAGCGTACTATCTACAATATTCATGCAAACAAGTATACTTATCTAATCAAGCAAAAACTTTAAAACTTACAGGCAAGGCTGATCCTCCACGCTTTTGAGCGGCAGTACATGGACAGTCTACAGAATCTATATCCTAAGCTCTGATACCACCTGTAACGACCGTCATTTTCTAACAATAACTATGGCGGATTTTCGCAACATAAGTCGCGGAAGACCCGTCTAAAATTTTTTTTCTAAATAAAATACATTAAATTAAACATCGTCTACATAGCCGTATATTTATACAAACCATATCACTAAAATATCAAAATATTAAAAATCATAACATCACTCCACAGGCCGCATCCATGTACCGCCCTGCCCTCAAAAGTCCGTGGAGTCACCGCCATCAGCCCGCCTCAGCCACGACGCGCATCAGCATCGGGCTCGGTACCTACAACACGTAAACTGAGCTCCTTGCCCAGTAGATGAAACATGCATGTATGCAACGTGCGCTCAACCTCCTTCCCAAAACACCTCACAAATGCACGCTCAACTCGTCTCTACTTATCTCAACACTAACACGTTTCAACACCCCACACTACTCGACACTAAGTACATTTCTAATATCCCACTCAGGTCTCGTTAGAATAGGTTCCCACTCAGGTCACGTTAGAATGGAATATCCTATTCAAGTCTCGTTAGAGTGGGTGGCTACTCAGGTCTCGTTAGAGTCGCATATCCCGCTCAGGTCTCGTTAGAGCGGGTAAGCTACTCAGGTCTCGTTAGAGTTGCCCTATACTCGAAATGTCCTACAATGTCTCAACACGTCCCATCACTCAACCTCTCGTACTCTCGGACAGCCAGCTCAGGTCACGTTAGAGTTAGCACACACCCGAGTTTCCGCTCTGCTCTACCCATAACCCTCACATCAACATGTCGTGCTCATGATATGCAGGTGCAGTGAAAACAATCAGATATATATAACGTGCAAAATATTTAAAATAGATAAATCACGTAATTCATCAAATCACATAATTCACCGATTCACATAAATATCACGTAATTAATCACATAACGTTTACGTGCCGTAGGTGAGTTTCACCTACCCGTCGTCCTTAATAAACCCCACTGTTTTAGACCTCTGTAAACAAATTAATTATAAATATCAGTACGAACTTTAGTTTTTGGAGTGAAAACATAAAATGACTATGTTTCGAATAATCACCTAGTTTCTAAATTCTTGTAAGTTTCGAACTTCCCATGCTTAACATTTAATATTTTCCAAGGGTTTTCTTTTAGCTTAATGATAAGGATACATATATCATTATTGGGTGATCTGAATAATGACAAGCAAGTGACAAGTTGGTTAGGTGTCCATCCTTTTCCCTTGCCAAGTTTCACTCTTTAATATTTATTTTATATTCAATGGTTGCATTTGGGATGGTGACAAATAGGGACAAACCACTAACGTGATTTTGCTAAGCAATTTGCATTCTTTCACTTTCATTATTATTATTTTACTCACGAATCATAATGCCTTGATCTTTACCCATTTTTTAACGTTATTTAAGTGTATTAATTCGAAACCCCTCTTTGGGGAATTTCGAAATCCTTGCTCAAGGAGTTTCGAAATCATACTCTAAAGTATTTCGAACTTAATCTAGGTTTTCTAACTTTTTTTTTCTACTCCTATTTCAGAATTCACTTATTATTTTCATTTTTATTTTTTTCCAAAAGAATTCACTTACTTATCAACATCCCAAGTTTCGAATTTCTTCTTAATCAAAATCTATCATGCCAAATTTTCGAAAGTATCCACTAGAAAACCCTAATTTCTGAAAATAACTACCAAAATAAATTCCTTTATTCAAGAACTTAACACTCTTCATAATCATCAACTTTAAAAATCATAACTCGTGAAAACAAAACATTTATAATCAACGATTATTATCACTTCCAATTAAACACATAAAGTACGAACTTCTGAAAACTATCAAAACCCTAATTAAACCTTGAATTTGGAATCACATAATCATAAAACACCCAAGCTCCCTTAAAGAACCTAACACTTACACTTAACGAATTTTGAAACCTTCTTAACACATGCTTTTCAAAAATCATGTTATAGAATTATTTACACAGCAACAAAATTTATACGTACTAAATCGAGAATCAAAACATAAAAAAATCATACCCTTGCAAGCTTGTTTGACTCACTGCTCGAACTCTCCTCTTTCTTCATTTATATTTTCGTGAGGTGTAGATATTTGATACATTGTCATGTATATAAGGACAATATCCAACGAGGCTTTTCACATAGTTGGTAGAATTCATTTTCATGGAGTAGGTATTTGTGGCTTTTGTCATGTGTAAGGACAAATATCCAACGATGCTCTCAACATGGTTAATCAAGTTTGCTTTCATCTACCCTATTGTATTTATTTACTATATTTATATTTCTCTTTAGTACTCGCTTTCCACATAAGTATATATATATATATATATATATATTAAACTTATGGAATTTAGCAAGTAGCTAAATGACAACATTACCTCATAAAGTAAATAAAATTCGTCCCTAGTGTAAATTATTTTATTAATTTCTTCTATTCGTTTCCTTTAATCAATCACAAATATGCAAGTGTATAACTATAATATACATGTAATAAATACTACACATAAACAAAAACATGTTGAGCACACGAAACATCAACCTCATGAAAAATATTCATCCCTATGTATAATATTTAAGTTAATCAAATTTTCATTCTATTAAATAATTAAGTTCTTAGTGCATTATTTCGATTCACCTCTCTCAGTAATTCCAAATTCCTAATTTATATTTCTAAGTTAAATATTCATCCTATCCGATTACAACTAAGACCCGTATTAAATTTTGCGGGTGAAGTGTAAAATATGCCTAAGAGGGGGGGTGAATTAGGCTATATTAAAAAATGGCTTATTCTTCTTTGAAAAATACTTTTCTTTAAGAAGATATTTCAGAGTGTGTTATTTCCCTGAATTCAGTATGAGTATCGATGTTATCTCCCTAACCCTGTTTCAAAATATCACGTTAATTTCAGAAATGATTGCTACGATATCACCTAGATATTAGAGCGTGTCTCGGGTTTGTCTCACAGTAAAGTAAATAGCAGAAAGTAGAGTGAGACGAGATTTTATACACGTTATATCCCCAACTGGGGTTAATCCTGTCCGTGGGGTGTGATCTCCCCAAGAGTTCCAATCAATCACTAGGTAATACCGGTTACACTATGATTGACCTGCTCACAAACAAAGCACTATGGATACTAGACCTCGTTCTAGGCTGACGCACGCAAGTTTCGATCCACGTCGTTTACCCAGGAAACCTATTCTCCGACTGGATGCAGCTTGCTACCGAAGGGCCACCGAATCCACAAAATTCGTCCCTTCACGTGCGTAAGACTCCACTCGTGCTCCTTTGTGCGCTCACACGTCCGAAGACAAAGGTTTAGGGTTTTGGAGTTTCTAGGGATCGCTCAAAAGAGTACAGATTCGCAAATTAAGCTCAACCACAAACTACGAATGAATCGCAAATTAACGCTCAATCACTCAAAGGTATTCGACAGCTTGTGTGTTCGTTGTTGTACTCTTCGCATGAAGTGTTCTCTTCTATATAGAACCACGAATAGCTTGTCCACTTCACAAGGAAAGTTAAGCACAGAATATACAAGATAAAGCTCACTAATCACGTGCATTAACTCAAACAATCATGCCAAGAATAAACCAATTAAGTTCAAGTCATGCATGATCACTTACCATAAATACTACTGATTTTCTTTCATTCCAGGGTAATCTCATCCGTTAGTCAGCACATTCCATATATAGAATCAATCAGTACATTTCACACATAATCAGAATATCTTTTCCATATATAGCTTAATCATATCCGGGCGATCACAGTGATATACTTTCCTAAAATATCCAAATCTCGTGTACAGCTCATATATCACTTAACACAATATATCTTCCATATATAGCTCAATCAAATTAGCATGATCTCAGACGATATTCTTTCCTTGTATAACTCAATCATGCGTACAATCCACATACCACTTATCAGAACATATTTTTCATATATAGCACGCAGTGATATTCCATTCAAACGTGAACGTTCAAACCAGGTGATCACGTCAATATTCCAGTTAAGCATAAAATCACTCAAATTCGATTTTCTTAACATTTAAAACATATTCAAGCGCTTAATCGAATATTTTCACATACTTAAACATCACATAACATGCATATCGAGTTTTCTAATTTTTACCCCCCAATTTACATAATTACTTGGAATAATCAAAACTCTCATAACTGTTTGGACCAAAAAGGTCTACAGCGGGTATTACAATAGCCCCCCTTGCAAAGTCCAAAAGAGTTGTGAATTTTGGACGTTGAGTGGTCATGGCAAAATACTCGAGCGGATCTGTTCTTCCCTCCTGAATGGACAAGTGTTTCCTACTCAGTCACGAGCTGGCGCGTCTTCCCCGTCCAAAAGCATACTTTCCCGTTTAGAGGGCATGATTTCCCGACCAGAAGAGATACTTTCTCGACCAGAAATTTGATTTTCCGAATAGAAGATATAATGTCCGAACCAAAGATATTATTCGAGGCGTATCTTTCCCTTATTCTTTTTGCCCGCCACGTGTCGATCTATGACGGCCTCGCATGGAGACTACCTTGGGCAGGAAAATTCCCCCCAAAAAATCCCAATCGTCCTAGCACTTGCCCACCATCGATCTTAATCTCATCTAACGGTTCCTCATCATCTTCGAGTACCTATATGCCTTTTTATCTCTCTTATTTTCCATCGTCAATGTTCATCCACCACTGATTTTGCCGAGTGTTATCCCTTACCACCGGTTTGAACTCTGGACATGTGTAAGCTCTCATCTCTCTTTCTTTTCCTTAGTTATGTCTCGTAGCGATGGTAGTAGTTCTTCCTTGGGGTTGGGTAATGATAGGGCTTCTTCAAGTAACGACGTGGTCTCGGTGGGTAGCGATCGGGTTTCCTAGGTGACGTCATGGCAGATTCTCGATCGAATTAATTTATGTAGGGATAAGGATTGGTTGAGTGGTGATGAGGCTGTCATAGAAAATGATAGGGTTTCAATTTCGTCGGGTAAGGTCGCGAGCGCCGGGCTATTCACGTGCGGCCGCCTCTTCAGCCACGGCCGTGTCTCCTTATTCTCCTATTTTGACACCTTTACCTCCCCTTCCTATCGAAGAAGCTTATTATGATCCCAAGGAATTTAAGAATGCCTTTAAGAATTGGGTTAGAGAGGTAGAAATGGGTCACTGGAGTATTCCATGGCATCGGATTAAGGTCTCATCCTTTACTTCTTCGCACATTCCTCGTCTTCGAGCGCGCTCTAGGATGCCCGATGAGTTCTAAGTCCGTGCCCCTCACCTCTAGAGGTGGTTAGCGACCCTCCCGGTGGTTTCGACACCTATTTCGTGGATCAAGTCTCTGTGGGGGCTTAGGTTCCCTCTTCCCCTTTCTAATCGACATTTTCAAGTAATATGGAATCTCGCCCATCAGCTTGCTCCCAATTCATTCAGCCTTCTCCTTTCCTTAGCCATTCTTTTCAGCCGTTTCGGTTTTTCTCCGTCTCTACCCACGATCTCTTCCTTATGCGAATAATCGAAATGAGGCGGGTAAGTTCTTCTTCTCCCCCACCAACGCCGGCGAGCTTATCCAAGATAACACATCTTCCCATAAAGGATGGATGAGCAAATTCTTCTTTGTCCGTTCTCCCGAAGGTTACCCCGAAATCACCTCATTTCGTTCACTTGGAACGACCACATCGATATACGGTGTCCTCTTCCTCCCGACTCTTCGGGCTCGGCAAAAGCATTCCTAGCGAAGGTTGGCGAGAGGCGTTTCCTAGCCCTCGACCTTATTAAGGACAATCTCCTTTGCTTATTTAGGTTTTGCTAGAAGACTATTCAACTGTCCGTGACCTTAGGTATTTGACTAACTTCGACCTTATGTGCTAACGCCCTGTACTCTTTTTGTTCTGACCTTCGTTATGTTTCCTCTTCCTCTCGTGACAGCCGAGTGTACGGATCTAGGCAAAGGTAAGACCTCGGCGTCGTCCTCTGTTACTCGCAAAGCCGCGAAGCGGGCTGCGACCTCTCCACATGGAACTTTGTCGAAGAAAGCAAAGGTCCACATGGAATCCTCAGCACCTCCTCTCCTCGAAGCTCAATATTCCTCCAAATTCGCACATCCACCCAACTTTTTCTCGCGTCCACCTGCAAAGGACTGCATGGAGTTTCTTCGAGACATCGTGGGTGACGATAACAAGAAGCATGCTCGGGAATTGTCGACCCCCGACTTACTCCATGATGTCTCTCTTGCGTCCGGGCAGGTATGCTATTTCGTATAAAAAAGTTATCATCTTCCACCACTAACTGTTTTTCTCCATTCTCGTAGGGCCTTGCCCTCACCTTTGAGTCGATTAGGCGTCTCTTCCATCTCTCGGACAAGCACGGCTCAGTGTTCGAACGGGCCAAGACTCTTAGAAGAAACTAGAAGAAGCGAACCAAGCGAATGCTCGAGCCGCTAAGAAGGATGAAGAGCTGCTGAGGCAAATGGAAGATCTCCGCACCCAACTCGCTGGAGCCGAGTCCGCCCGCACCGAAGAGGAGGCTAAACGAAAAGAGGAGGAGATTTAGCGAGAGCAAGAGGAGACCGATTGCCGTCAACTAGAGGAGGCCTTGTCCAGTGACTTCGTTTCGAAGCCCACCTTCCGCACTGGGATGCTCAAGTACTTCGGCTTCGGGTTTCATGGATGCATCTCCCAACTTCGTAAGCACGGCTATGATCGTTCTCGTCACAGCTTCGATTTCCTCAACGTGTGCCGCACACTCAAGGAAACTCCCGAGGGTGGCTACCAGGCGGTGCCGAAGGGAAGCGAGGTTCCTTTAGAAGTCGCTCCCCTTTCTACCACCCCGAGGAGGATACGCTCGACTCCCACGCTGACGAGGAAGATCGGACTGAGGAGAGAGCCATAGTTGACCCCGACGAGGTGGCCGAGCCTTCGGCCGAAGGGGCCAACTGACACCCTTATGCTTTCCCTTAATTTTCATACAAATTCGGCTTATATGCATTGCGCCGAGAGCGTTCGTTTTGTCTTGACTTATCTTTTCTGTAATCGGTCCTTGCTTTTACTACACTACTGTTTTGACCGAACGATTATCGATTATCTGACCTTTTCGCACTTTCTCATCCGACTCTAGCATATGCCGCAATTTCTCGGCTAAAAAGTCCCCATTTTTATCGGCTTTTTTATTTCCCAATGGGCTCGATCCTCTAGGTCTTGTTTCTCGAATTTAAATTATTCCTGAGGCATTTTCTTCGAGTACTATGTAGCAATGCCCCGAGAGGAGAGTTGGCGGAAGCGCTTATTGTCGTGAATTCCCCTACTTCGTCCTTTCAAATTCAAATTTCCTGGCGAACTCTTCCTTGGCCTTGCGACAACGGCCCTCCGAAAATTATAACTGACCGAGCCACTCCTTGCCGGAATTTCCTCGACCTCATTTTTTCAGATTTAAATTTTTCCCGGCGACTTCTTCCTTGAGCTTGTTGATAACGGCCTCTCAGAAAATGGAGCTGATCGAGCCACTCCTTACCGAGGTTTCGTCAACTTCGGTTTTTCAAATTTAAACTTTTCCCGACGACTTCTTCCTTGAGCTTGTTGATAATGACCTTTCTGAAAATGGAGCTGATCGAGCCGCTCCTTGCCGAGGTTTCCTCAACTTTGCCTTCTTCTTCTTTTTTTCTTTTTAACCCGCCACATGTCGATGTATGACGGGCTCGCATGGAGACTACCTTCAGAGTACCTATATGCCATTTCATCTCTCTCATTTTCCCTCTTCACTGTTCATCTACCACTGATTTCGTCGAGTGTTATCCTTCACCGCCGGTTCGAACTCTAGGCATACGTAAGCTCTCATCTCCCTTTTCCTTAGTTATGTCTCGTAGAGATAGTAGTAGTTCTTCCTCGGGGTCGGGTAATGATACGGCTTCTTCAAATAGCAACGTGGTCTCGGTGGGAAGCGATCGGGTTTTCCTAGGTGTCGTCGTGGCAGATTCTGAGCGAATTAATTAAAGTAGCGATAAGGATTCCTTGAGTGGCGATGGGGCCGTCATAGAAAATGATAGGATTTCGATTTCGTCGGGTAAGGTTGCGAGCGCCCCGGGCAATTCACGCGCGGCCGCCTCTTCAGCCACGGCTCGCTACTATCCCCAGGACGTTCGTCCCAGCTAACGTCGTAATATGCGGGGACCGTCGCAATATGCAGGCTCGCATCCCGCGGATCCTTAGGAAATTATCTCGAGGGGTCGTAGCCTCCTGCTCCTTGAGATATATTCTCGAGGACATCCTCCGCCAGCCGCTCTCGTGATTTGAAGGGTCGGGTCTCACGGCTCCTCGAGAAACCTTCTTGAAGTATCCCCGTGACTCCAAGGCTCGACCTTCACAACCCCCCGGGGAAGGTAGGGCTTGGAAGGTCCGAGGCGTGTCCCTTCGCGGCGACGTCCCTCAAGCTGACTAAATTCGCGGGTTTGGTTCGTTATAACTTATAACTAACCTTGATTATTTTTCCTTTGACCCGGAAAATCCGGGCCCCTTATAAAGAATCGTTGTACAGGGAGACCCAGTGGAAGATTCGATTCCCCACGAAGATCCAACAAATTAAAAGTTTTTGCGGCAAAAAATAAAAACAAAAAACTAGCTAACACTATTAAAACTGTTAAATTGAGATTTCCAACCTAAAATCAATTGGTATTAGGTGGAGAGGCCTCTTTGATTTATATACTGAGCCGGGTGATATTAATTTCCCGATGTGGGATAGAAATTCTCAACACACCCCCTCACGTGTGGCATGATTCAAAGCCTAACACGTGGACATATGAAATCGGGTGACGGTGAGTGAAATGTGCGCGATAGCACGCAGATCGAATCCGCTCTGATACCATGTTAAATTGAGGTTTCCAACCTAAAACCAATTGATATTAGGTGGAGAGGCCTCTTTGATTTATATACTGAGCCGGGTGATATTAATTTCCCGATGTGGGACAGAAATTCTCAACAAAAACCAACAATAAAGATAAAAAATGTCACGATAAAATATTAAATTACGACAAACTACTATGAAGGAACATACAAATAAATCCTCCATGAGCTCGAGCTCGAACTAAAAATATAATTTTCGAGTTTGACTTGTTGACACTCGGCCAATTTGTCTATTTCTTATTTAATAAGTTGGGGATCACCCTCTAGAAGACGATTTCATAATTAGTATTAGCAACAACCCACAGCAGATTATGATAGTAGGATTAAAAGTTTAATAATTTTGAGATTCAATTTAAATTACTGTATCAGTGCAACTAAAATTTAGCCCCCAATCTCAATTCCTACACAAATTTTTGAATCCACCCCTCTAATGGCAGCTATATACAAGCCGAATATATCCATAGTTACATTCACATTCCTAATGTCCCTTTCCTTATTAATGAAATAATGATTCTTGGTACCAAATTCATTAATGATACCCCTCACAAAGCCCTTCTACCTCTTGACCTTTTTGCTCCTATAAATATCTCTACACCATCTCCATCAGAAACAAAATATAGATACCTGAATACATTAGATACGGCCAATGAGGCTTGGCTCTAGTGGCCAAGCTGAGGCATCCAAAGTTCATGTGATTAGGAGGTCAGGGGTTCGAACCCCACCTCCCACATGACTTTGGAAAATCCCCATGGGCTTAGGCCCATGACTATCGTTGTTGGGTGGGTTTGGGATGTATTCATCTGACCCCGGGGATTAGTCCCGCCTCTGGAGTGTGTGGCGATTAGCCCATAGCCGGGCAGTGTGGGGATACCTCGGGACCGGAAAAAAAAAAAAAAAAAAAAAATACATTAGATACGTATTCTTACATAATCTCCCCACCATGTCTTCTACCACATCTTCTTAATTACGCTTTTAGCCCTATATTTGTCCCTTCCATCGCTTGCCAGAAAAGAACCTCAAGCATTCGAAGATGACGACTTTGGTTTGAACCAAGATTTGCACAGGCGAAAGCCCAAGCCCATTATTTCACCATCACCTTCGTCAACTATTGATGATGACATGGAAGAAATTTTGAAGCACAAGCCTGGCCATGGACCATCGCCTTCGCCGAGCGCACATAATGGAATTTCGACGATGAAAATGTTGACGAGTCATTGAGGCGCAAACGTAAGCCGAAGCTTTCGCCCGCCCCGAGTCCTTATATTAATTAATGGAAATTTGAAATGGATCATGATTGAAAGTTGTCATATCTATTGAAGAAAAATGTTTTAAGTCTTTACTCTTGTGTTCTGTTTAGGGTTCAAGGTTTTAATTGAAAAAATGGTTGAATGAAGCTCGACAATGAGCGACCTAACATCATAGATTCGTTGTAGTAATAGATTGAGTAAAAGTTAAACATACTGAAGTTACAAAAAAAAATTAGGAGTTGCCTAGTCGAATTCCCGGGTTGATTGATTTCTTTCAAAATGACCTAATAGAAAGCAATACTTTGTTCGACTCTAAAACTTTCAAAATGACCTTTCAAAATTAACGATCGGTTGTCATTTGGACACTAACCTTTGTTTCATTGGTTTGGGGTTAATGATTTTAAACGTGGGTTTAAGACATGTCAGTGTGTTTTGTTCGTTGGTTTATCTAAACCATGGTTTATATAAAACCACTCTAAACACATACAAACGGATTTGAACAAACGCACCTCCTCTCATGTGTTTATTTAAACCAACTAACCAAACACGCATTTTATTTATACTCATTAATTTGTTTTATATAAATCCTTATTTAATTAAACCCTCCTAAATATAAACTTATCAACCAAAACGAGCAACGACGATTAGCTAGTTATGTTAATTACTTTTATGACCACTTGCGAGATTTCTTTATTTGAGTGTAATTTATGAAACAGCTGACTTTCTATTCCTCTTACATAAAATTTAGTGCAACTATCTATAGGCCGCTTATCAATGTCATAATTGTTTAACAAACCTCAGTTAGTTATCAGATAGTACTTCTGTTCCATCATGGAGAAAAAATTAAAACTAATAATAGATAAGTATAATATCGATATATATACTGTACTTATGCCTCTACAACTAAGTTTCTTTTATATTTAAAAATTATATTTCATCTTAAACACTAAAATTATAATTTCAAAATTTAAAATAATTTCAATATAATTATATTTTAAGCACACACTCGGGTGTGCAGAACTAGTTTAAATTACCGATTTCCCTATTCATATAAGTTCTAAACTTGAAAATGAGAAACGAATTACTGATGTTTATTTATTATCCCCTCGGGATAATATAGACATGCATACTTTAAGAATCATATTACATTTATTATTATTGTTTTCAGATTTAGATTTGGGTACGTGACAACTAATTTGGAATCATTACGTAATTGTTATTTTTATTTCCCCATGATAATTTTAGACTTGTTTTTATTATTATTTAATGCGAGTATGTAACCTAATGCCATGAATTGACGAATAACTATTGACTCTTGTTATTTATTGAAAATTATTAAAAGTCGATATGAATCATCTGACTTCTTTGCTTTCTTCATGGATTAATATAACCACCAAATTGAGGCTGGCAAAAATATAAAATTAATTATTAGTGGATAACTTTAATAAATATGTATACTAAAAATAGAATATATGTATACTAAAAATAGAATGAGGTGGTTATTATGAGTTTTAAAGCTACGTGGTTTAATAAGTTTTTTTTAATAACTAATATATGCTAAAAATAAAATGGGGTGGTTATTATGATTTAATAAGTTTTTTATTTTTTAATAGTAATTGATTGGTTACTTTGACAAACTAATTTACAGTTTTTATCCCCCAAAGCTATTTGATGTTTTCTATCTGTTTGCTGGAGATGAAAATTTTTGTATGGTAGTAATTTAGTTTTTTGAAGAAGGAAGGAACAAAATAAAAGGTTTGTCTGAAAAGGGATTCTATTCCGATCAGTAGCCCACACAGGCTTGACGTTTCTCTGCTCTCTTGAGCATATTTATATTTTCGCAACAAGAGTAATTTCTAGAAATGCAGACAACGTATAAATCGTATTGTATCCTCGTATTTAAAGAACGAATTTGGCAAATCATGCATGTCCAATGATCATTGCATCAGCTAATAAATCATATACTAAGATCTCAATGGTCCGTTTCTCTAGACCCTAACACAACTATTAAACCTAATTTTCAAGCAAGAGGTATCGGGGTGACCACGTATCGATTTAGTAAATAGGTTCTTACGATTAACTTATAATGTCCAAATATCACTTCATTTTGTTCGATAATCTGACATCGTTCACATATTGGGATTCGAAGATATTTTAGATAGCGATGTTTCGCCGAAACAAAAAACTTAGTTTTTTTTTCTATGAAAATGTTTAGAGTTAACCAAGGGATGTGAATGTGAAAGTATATACGGCTAAACGCTGACTTTCATTTTAAATTGATTAATTCGTCAGGCAATACAAACATATCTATATTACTATAAAAGGAGAAAATGATTAATCAACGTATAGTGCATACAGATGATACATGTTTACCACTACACATAAGGCTGCCAGCAGACACACTGAATTTGTAATAATAATCCAACTGCAGACATATTATATATCTAATTAACTCAAATAATTGTCAAATTACTCAAATTGCAGCAGCGAAGCAACTTGAATATATTAAATCTTCTGAAAGAGTTGACATTCCAAGGTATATGCTCATTAGATTCCTCTGCAGATATATCTCTAGTCAACTCACTTTCATATATATAATCACCATCATCCATTGTTAGCATTACACCATCAATGTGCAATCAGCCCATCTTATAACCAAAGGTAGCACAAATCTTTCTCGGGCCATCAAAAGGTACGAAGACGAAGCTCTATAGCTCTATTTATTAAGGCAACTTCTCGCATTTCTTTCATGTGTGTGTTTCATATCTTTAAAGAAAACTTTGAAGCTTTCACGTTTCAATTTTCTTGGGATTGCCATTTGACTGCTCTATAAGCTACCTATTTTGACCTAAGTTGATATCTATACATACATGTCAACTTAAGTTCTTGCCTGCATACGTAGAAAGAGATCAAAAAGAAAAAAAAAAACTACATGAATTGCACTTGGGTTTTTCTTTCATTACCATCTTAAAAAATAATGTCATGTCCAATAATCACTAGCCCTAGTTGACCAATTTCACTAAACTAATCTCAAGCTAGCAGATGGGACTTACCAAAAAAAAACAAAAGAACCCTTCATTCAAACACCATCGTCATAATCATCATCCATATTTTTCAACAGAAATTCCAAAAGAAAAAAGAAAAAAATGGCCCGCGAGCAGCTCCAAGTGCTCAACGCCCTCGACGTCGCAAAAACCCAACTCTACCACTTCACGGCCATAGTCATTGCTGGCATGGGCTTCTTCACCGACGCCTACGATCTCTTCGCAATCTCCATTGTCTCGAAGCTATTGGGCCGCATTTACTACACAAAGCCCGGCGCCCCAAAGCCCGGTACTCTCCCCCCGAGCATCTCCTCCTCGGTCACGGGCGTCGCCCTCGTCGGAACCCTAGCGGGCCAACTCTTCTTCGGTTGGCTCGGGGACAAAATGGGCCGAAAAAAGGTCTACGGAGCAACCCTACTCATAATGATCGTCTGCTCCGTAGCCTCGGGCCTCTCCTTTGGAAGCTCGCCCAAGGGCGTTTTGGTAACCCTATGCTTCTTCCGGTTCTGGCTAGGGTTCGGGATAGGAGGAGACTATCCCTTGTCGGCTACGATTATGTCTGAATACGCGAATAAGAAAACCCGAGGCTCCTTCATAGCCGCGGTCTTCGCCATGCAGGGCTTCGGAATTTTGTTTAGCGGGATCATTTCCTTGGTCGTCTCGACGGCGTTCAAGAACAAGTACAAGGCGCCTTCGTACGAAGTGAACGCCGCGTTGTCTTTGGTTCCCCAGGCGGACTACGTCTGGAGGATTATTTTGATGTTCGGCGCGTTTCCCGCGGCGTTGACGTACTACTGGCGGATGAAGATGCCCGAGACGGCTCGGTACACGGCGCTGGTGGCGAAGAACGCCAAGCAGGCGGCTCAGGACATGGGAAAGGTGCTCAACATGGAGTTCGAGGACGAGGGGGAGAAGATCGAGAGGCTTGCGAGGAAGAACGCGAATAGCTTCGGGCTATTCTCGAGGGAGTTTGTTAGGAGGCACGGGATTCACTTGTTCGGTACCATGTCGACTTGGTTCCTCTTGGACATTGCGTTCTACAGTCAGAATCTTTTCCAGAAGGACGTGCTTTCTAACATCGGGTGGATCCCTCCCGCCAAGACGATGAGCGCCATTGAGGAGGTTTACACGATTGCTAAGGCTCAGTCTCTGATCGCACTTTGCAGTACCGTCCCGGGGTATTGGTTCACCGTCGCCTTCATCGATATTTTGGGAAGGTATGTTGCGCGCTGTGATATTCGTTAAATCAGTGCTATTTTTCGCTCACTACGCTTTCATCTAGGCTTGATTATTTCGTTTAGGCCAATATATTAGGGGGTGACATTTTAAGGACGCATAGACAATTTTAGGACGATAAGTTTCGAAATTCATGCAGTTTGAGAACACCGAACATAAACGTCGCAATTTGGGATTCCAAGCACTTTGAGAACTACCGTTGATTGTCCTTTGAAATTTAGAAACATCCTAAAATTGCACCATTTGGTTTAGAAGTGTCATAACTTGTGCGCTTTTTCGAAACCTGTTGTCCTAAAATCGGAATATTGCAGTGTCCTCAAATGGCTACAACTTTGAAACTTATTGTCTTAAAATTGTTACCGCAATTTTACGTGTCCTCAGAAAGACGCTTTTCCATTATGCAGGACAAAAAAAATCGTCTATAACAATGTATACGTCTTGTCCTTTTTTTTTTTTGCAACGACAGGTTCATCATACAGCTGATGGGATTCTTCTTCATGACGGTGTTCATGTTCGCGATAGCCATACCGCACGACCATTGGCTCCAAAAGTCCAACCGCATAGGCTTCGTGGTAATGTACGCACTCACATTCTTCTTCGCCAACTTCGGCCCCAACGCCACCACCTTCGTCATCCCGGCGGAGATCTTTCCGGCGAGGCTGAGGTCAACCTGCCACGGCATCTCCGCCGCCGCCGGAAAAGCCGGCGCCATAGTCGGAGCTTACGGTTTCCTTTACGCTGCTCAGAGCACTCACAAGGATAAGGTCGACGCCGGGTACCCCACTGGCATCGGCGTGAAGAATTCCCTCATCATATTGGGCGGAATCAACGCCCTCGGAATGCTTTGCACCTTCGCCGTCCCTGAGGCTAAGGGGAAGTCCCTTGAGGAGGCTTCTCAAGAAGTCATAGATGAAGGTGATGACTTTGAGGGGGCTTGAGTATTTCTTTTACTATGGATATTATTCAAACTTGTGATTTGGGTTTGACTATGTATAATTATTGCTTCTTAAAAATTTGTGGCACTGGTTGACTTCTGTGACGTTGACTTTTGATCTTTCTTTCCATAATGTGAGTATCCTTATTAGTGATTTGTTGCTTTGAAGTGTGGAGCTTTCATCATTTCCATCACCTTAATTGAAGTTTTTATTGTGTTTCCTGGTTTTGTTAAACGTTCAGGTAAATCCTAATAATGTGTATTAGCTGTAGCCAAATCTGCACCCGGTAGGGGAAGAACTAGCCCCAAAATGGCTTTTTTCTTTTGTTATTTTTGGATTATTAGTAATAAAACATCCATTTTACCTAAACAAAAAAGGCAAACAAATGACTAGAGAAAAAAAAAACTCTTTGCATACAAGAAAACATAGGTGTACTACGTCATCTTACGTAATCAACCGATCTTGCTCGAGGTGGAGCAGTCGTGGGCCCGAAACGGCTCATCCATCGACGAGGACACACAATTCTCGGGCATCGAAATGCCGGACGCCGTCCGCATCTTCTTCGTGGAAGAGTCAGCAGTCGAGCACAAATCCTCCTCGTCCCCCCTCGACGCCTCCTCCGTTATTCCTTTATTACAGCTACCCTCTCCATCGCCGTCGTCGAATCTCCTCATCCTCCGTTCGTCGAAATCGTCTTCCTCGGCCATCGCCGTCCTTTTTCGATCTTTGTCGGGCGGTAGGATCTCATTTCCTCTCGAAATTCCCATAGACGGGACCCGCTGATCGTAGGAAGAAGCAACGGTATCTTCTCTCACGTCCGTCGTCTCCAAAACGGGGCGCGGACTTACGAAGGCATTGACAGAGACGACCTCGTGCGTCCCGTAGTTGGAAGTTCCTCTTCCGCGCATTAGGGCGATGGCCCTCGTCAGGCGATCCCTCGCGGCGTCGGGGTCGACGATTGGCTTGGGATAGTTCATACCCAAGTCGACGCCCGCCGATCTGAGCACCGTCGGGGGAGCGTCGTAGGGATGATGGATCCACTCGTTGGGCATTCGAGCAAGCTCGGGCAACCACTGCCTCACGTATTCTCCTTCCGGGTCGAACCAAAATCCTTGAATCTGCTTATTGCGAGGAAAAAAGAAAGAAAAAATAGTGTAACTCAACGCCCCTCGCAATACCACTTTTCTAATCCACAATGTGTCTGGGATACGGGCGTGTTTCTGGTCCCCCAATGTTATCGATTTTGCATTTCGTTTTGACGGATTTTACGGGCCGGTCGTTTCAATCTTACATTCTTCGTCCTGCAAAAAATCTGACTAGCCCAGGGCGTAAAATCCGTCTAAACCGACGGTAAGTTAATCGCGGGACCAAAACGGCACAAAATCGATAACATTGAAGATTAAAAGTGGCATCTCGGAACGTGGGGGGGATAAAAGCACGCTTTGTATCCCAAACACAGCTGACAAAGAAACGAGACCATGTATGATCCTACGAAGCAATAACAGAAAGAACAGATGTATCGCATCCTCATACCTGCGGTGCATCCATACGCTCCAACTCGTGTCCGTCGGGCAAACCGCCCGATATGTATTGCCATCCGAGTATATCGGATTCCAAGTTGGCATCCAAAAGGGTATCCCAGAAGTACTTCATGCCCCATTGCCACGGTAAGAGCAAGAACTTGACGAAGAAACTCGATACGATCACTCGAATCCTATTATGGATCCAACCCGTGGCCCATAGCTCCCTCATGCCCGCGTCGACCAACGGGTAGCCCGTCCTGCCCTGCCTCCAGGCTTTGAAATTAGCCTCGTTCGCATCCCACGGGAAATACCTGAAATTCCCGAGCAAAGACCTCTCGTGGGATTGGGGGAAGTTGAAGCATATGTAGCGAGAGTATTCTCTGAGGCCGATGGCTTTGAGGAAATGCGTTGCGCTCTCGTCGGCGGAGGAGTTCTCTTCGTTCTTGTAGACTATCTGCTTCATGCAGACGGTCTGGAAGACTTTCCTCACGCTGAGCTCGCCGAAGTGTAAATAAGGCGACAAGAGGGACGTCGAATTTCCTGCCACGCGAAGCCTGTCTTTCGAGTAGTTTGGCAGGTGGCGCTCGACGAATTCGGCGAATACCTTGTCTGCGTTGCTCCATCCCGGAGACCATCCCCGTCCCAGTAGGGCATTGCTGGGCTTTTCGGATTCGTTTTCGAGGGCTAATGCTTCTATCGAGCTATTCTCGATCTTCCCTGCAAAAAGAATTAAAAAAAGAAAAGAAAAATGCTACTTTCTAAGTGCGACAAAATAATGCAAACACCACAAAATGAACGACGTTTTTAGTCCTCAATGTTTGGAGTACGGGTGTTATTGATCCCGTATTTCGAGATGCAACTTTTAGTCCACAAAGTTTATAAATTTCGATCATTTTTTGTCAAAGGCTTAATTTAATCGTTAATTTCGATGTAATTTAACTACGTGAGAAAATCTTAAATTCCGCTTAACTAACGATTAAATTAATCGGCAATCAAAACGATCCAAAATCGATAACCTTGAGGGACTAAAAGTAGCATCTAGAGATATAATTAACCAGAAACGTCCTAAACATTGGGAAGTAAAAACGCCGTTCGCCCCACCCCAAAAACGCAATTATTCGTTACCTTGCGCTTGCACCAAACACCTCGGAGGAAGATGTGAGATCGGCTCGTTCGGCATGTTCAGACATTTATCCCAATAGGCTTCAAAGGTCGTAAGGGCTCGTTCCTTCTCGTCGTAAACCTCCCACGGCTCGTACAACAAATCGCCATTGTAGCTCCTTACAGCGATGCCAAGCTCGACGAGCTTCTGCTTTATAGTATGGTCGCGAACGAGGGAAATTGGATCTGCAAAGAATATGCAAAACAGCCGCTTTTGCTTTTTGCGAAAGATCGAAGATTTAATCAGCGAGGGAAAATAAGAAAGCGTATATTATACCGTAGAGATGGTTGAAGACGACCTTTGTAGCCTTAACTGCTGCGATGCAATCTAAGAGTGCTGTAAGCGTGCTCTGCGCTTTGATTAAGATTAAATCTGCGCCGAGGGACTTTAACGAATGCTGTAAATGGACGAGCGATTGCTTTAACCACCATCGAGAAACTCGCCCGGGATGGTACTGAACTTCTTCGTTAGGACACCATATGAAGATTGGTAATACGCTTCCATCTTTTGCAGCAGTGGATAAAGCTGGGTTGTCTTCGATCCTTAGATCTCTCCTAAACCACACTATGGTTGTTGTCTTGCAATCGTTCGCCATTGATTTTTCTTTCTTCTTTCGAGATTCTTTTCCGTGCTCTCTCTAATCTAAAGATGGTTTAGCTCGTAAAGTAATACTTGTGTAGCATCCCACTCATCCATCTCAGCTGCTAAAGATCCAATCTTTTCACTGGGGAAATAAATCAAACGGGTCATATGCAACAACTCAACAATAGTTCTGTAGCATGAGCATCGCACTCATTCATCTCAGCAGATAAAAATTCAATCTTTTCAATGGGAAAATAAATCAAACAGATTATATGCAACGATGCAACTCAACTCAAGTCACTCATCGAAATCATGATTTCAAAGACAACAAATCGTGATTCATACATAATTCGGAAAAAGAAAACAAGGGAGGGGAGAATTAAGGAACAACTGAACTACCTAGAGAGCAAGGTTCTTGGTAATAATTGAAGGGAAAAAAAGGAAAAAAGATGTTTCAAAGATCTGCAGAGAATAATGGAGTTTCTTCCTCTGACCAGCTTAGCTTGTTTGTTGCCAAAGTTCACTATTGCAATTTTTAGGTAAGCGATCAAAGAAGGAAATAAATTCATTAACAATGTTATCCACAGACAATAGAGGGGAAGAAGACCATTTACAGCCACACAAACGGTGAGGCGACGACAAAATGGGACAAGTTTGCAAGTGTGCTATAAAGTCAGATAAACATTGCGCATCTGATATATATCTAGATTTTTATTTACTGAGCTGAGTCGGTATTGCAATGAAAATTATTGATTCTTGAATGAAGTCCATCCCATAAAAATTTATGCTTATTTTTCCCTGAATTTATCTAAATATCCTTAACCATCCATCTTCGAAAAATGGCTAAAAATTCAAACTTTGATGCTGCAAATTATTCAAAATGAGGAAATTCAAATAACACTTCTGATTGAACTCGTACCAGACGAAGTGAAATTTCAGCACCAAAAACAAAGCAATATTTCGGTACATTTTGGAGCGGACAACGAGTGAAATTGCTACTCTATTTTAAGAATAACCCAATACAGGACTGCAAGCCATCTTATCAAAGAATATCCAAGAACAGAATCGCCACATAAATCCTTCTTTTCTAATGAAGTTAAAAGGCGATGGTAAGGTGTCAAACGCCAACCATTACACAACCTTATCGAATAATGACTGAAATATCTCAATATAAATCATCATCAGTGCAACAACACAAAGGACAGAGAGGTTTTGTTTAAGAAAGACAAGAGTACGCTAGAGCTTTCTCTTCGGACAACTCTGCAGCTGTCAAATCCAATTTCTTACGCGAGAACTCGTCAATGGATAGCCCTGTAATATAATCCCGAACAAGAAATCAAATTTAACATCATCGGACTGAAAAAAGGAACAAAAAACGGTGGGGGCATCTTTTGGATTCAATTTCAAACCTTGAACAACAGACCACTCGCCGTTCTTGCATGTTACTGGGAAAGAATAGATGAGCCCAGCTGGGACATTGTAAGACCCATCAGAGTACACGCCCATCGAAACCCAAGTACCCTTAAAAATTAATTTCCGCGCAATTATCTCCACTGTTTTTCAATACCATGATAGTCCATACGAAGTTTAATGTAAGAAAGGCTTTATTCTTACCTCGGGAGTTCCAAGGACCCAATCACGAATGTGGTCACAAGCAGAACTAGCAGCAGAAAGAGCGCTCGACAGCTTTCTCGCCTTGATGATCGCAGCTCCGCGCTGTTGAACAGTAGTTATGAACTCTGCGTTCAACCTGTGTCAAGAATGAGAAAGCAAAGATAGTCAAAGGGAAAAGATGATCTGGGATTATATTGAATACTATCTATATATTGTTTTGCTATGGAAGATCAAATTTAGGAATGGAGCTTCTTTTTTGTACCAGTCATCGTCAGCAATGAGCTCACGAACAGGTTTATCGCCAGACGGGGTTTTCACAGTTGCATGATTCACGTCGGGGTACTGAGTCGAGGAGTGGTTTCCCCATATGATGACGTTCTTAACATCAGAAACTTGAATGTTCAACCTCTCTGAGATTTGACCGAGTGCTCTGTTATGGTCCAACCTTGTCAAGCAAGTGATGTTCTTCTCAGGGATGGATGGTGCAAACTCTTTCAGAATCAAGGCGTTGGTGTTTGCTGGATTAGCAACGACCAAAACCTGCAAACGGATATATTGTGAAATTGTGTTTCTAAGAAGCCCTCGACCAAAACCAGCAAATATGATCGTGAAAACACTACCTTGCAGTTAGGAGCAGCGTGTTTCTCGAGGGCAGAAGCTTGGGACTTGTAGATGGAGACATTCTTAGTCATTACATCTTTGCGTTCCATGCCTTCTTTCCTTGGGAACCCGCCGACCATAACAGCAACGTTGACCCCAGTGCAAGCTTCAACAGCATCAGTGGTGGCCACAACACCTAATTGATCCAAGCACGGTTAGTAAAGTAAAGCTTTTCATCGCTTGATTATCAACTTTGACTTGTGAAAAGGTTATTGGGTGAGTTATGAACCTTTGAGAAGCGGAAATGCGGCGTCAATCAACTCCATTTTAACTCCATTGAGCGCTTCAGCGGCAGGTGGAATATCAAGCATGTGGAGGATTACGGGCTGGTCGGGGCCCAACATTGCACCACGGGCGATCATGGGTACAAGAGCATACCCGATTTGCCCTGTAAGATGAACAAACATTTGATAAATTCCCAATTGGAACAGCAAAGAAGATTAAGTTAGAAGTTTTTGTTCAACAATCAGAAAAGGCCTGCCATTATATAAGGATTTCCAAAAACATATGCAGATATAGAGTTCAAACCATCGTCCTCTCATTTACCTCAAATAAAACCAGAATTGGCTCAAGTTCAGAGCCAAAGATTCCTATATCTCTAGATAAAAAAAACCACAGATCATCACATATTCGTCAGTGTGGTGATCTTATAAAATTAGCACCCCACTTAAAAAGCTCAACGCCTATTTTCCACATATTCATCGATCCCAATTACTTCTAAAAACAAGGAAACGGCCAAAAATTCAACGGAAAAAGCCGATGCCTCATCATACTGACGGATTAAACAGCAAATAGCTATATAAAAAAATCGAAAGCACGGATCTTTGATCTAAACTAGTACCTGCAGCACCAGTGACGAGAACACGAGCTGGTTCTTTAGCCATTGCTTTGCTCTTTCTTAGATCTGAGTATCGATGATCTCGATAGAGTGCGAACTGTGTGATCTGCTTAGAAAAAAGCGTTTAAAGAAGAATGAGATGAGATGTCTATTTGTTTGACACGAGATATATTTTACTATATCCAGGGTAAAATCTGCTATTTCCAACAAGGATAAGATTCACAATACGATGTCGTCGAGCTGAGGATGCCTCGAGTCGTGGGTCATGACGTTGCAGGCTTGCAGCTTGTCATAAAAAATACACTTATTTGCTTGCTATTTAACATTTCGTAAAATGAATGCTATAACTTATATAAAAGATTGTAGCCACCTGTTTGTAGCCAGTTTCCTGCAAGTTATCGGTCATCATGAAAATATTGTAATTAACCAATGTCTAAGGGATAATTTTGCAAGCAAACTATTGCAGTCTTCACAAAACGATACGTAATGACGTCGCTTCCTTCGCAAAGACATCAAACATTCGTCTCGTCAAAATCTTACATGCTTGAGCCCGTCGGAGAACTAAAGGAATACCTTCGAATGGAGCAAAAAATGCAGCTGAGGAGAACTAGAACTATCTTACAACTAAAGTATGTGGCGTAAGCAGCCATTGAGAATTCAGACTGTGATATTCTCCCAGCAAACATTCGTTGGCGTAATGTGGCGAGTTCTGTAAGGTCTCGTTAACTGTTGGTGTAGATGTTTCATTCCTCTCATGTATTTGTATGAAAATGTTGGGACCAATCGATACAATACGATACAACAAACAAAGAATGTGTGCGGAAAACAAAACGCACAAATCATTCATAAGACAAAATGAGCATGGGACTGAGCTGAGTGATTGGCAGAGCTCGACAGTAAAAGAACCAGCCATGCAATGTCTACTTGTCTAGCAGCTTTCTCAAATGAATTTAACATAGTAAACAATTTATATCCTACCATATTATATTTAATGATTCTCTGCATTTGTCTGTTATTCGTTCTTACACACGCAGATTTGAGTCGGTAAGCTTCACTTTGATTGACATTCAACTTGAAATTGTTGGGAATGGTGGTGGGCCCCGCGGTGGTTAGTGGGCCCCGCAGCAGAACAGGTCCCGGTTTGGTTCGGTACGACAATCGGGAGAAGTGGGACCCACGGGTAAATTTGGTGGGACCCGCACAGTAACTACCACGGTAAAAATAAAATTTACCGTAAGGTAAGAAAGAACACCAAAACTTTAACGTGGAAAACCCTCTGTTAACGAAGAGGGAAAAACCACGGCCGAGTCGGCAAAATCTTCACTATAGTAAAAATTACAACCCTCGAATTTTTACTATCTCACTTTTACCACTCGTGTTTACCTCACACCTCTCTGTGGATGTTGAACCCTATCAGTTTCTACCTGAACTGATAATCTCACAAATCACTCGAACTACTTCTCTCTAATTAGTAAAACTCGAATGAGCTTGTGATGATAATAACTGAAGAATCGTCAGCCTATTTATAGATGTCTTCAGCTCTTATGGACCGCTCAAAACAAGTGGCTAGGAATGCGCCGCGTAGCCCTTCAATATCAGCCGTTCATTAAAATAATAAAATATTAAAATAATATTTTATTATTATTTTTTTCTTTCAAAGCTGGTGCGCGGTCCTCCTTGGATGGCTGGACATGTCAACAAATCTCCCCCTCCAGCCTCATTCATTATTTGCGGGGAAGATCTCCTACCGCCTCAGCGATAGCCCATGCCGGCTTGCCCGGCGCAGAACTCTGTCTTCTCCTTGGGAATAACCTTCGTCAGAATGTCCGCAACATTCTTGTTTGTGTGGATCTTCTGCAGCTTGAACGCTTTCTCCTCAATAGCCAGTCTGAGCCAATGATAACGAACGTCGATGTGTGCTCAAGTCCAAAGCACTTTGACTATCGCAAAATATTATGTATTCCTCCTACTGAATTCCCAACTCCTGAAGAAATCTTTTCAACCAGAGCATCTCCTTGCCCGCTTCCGTTGCTGCAACATACTCCGCTCCAGTAGTTGATAAAGAAACGCATTTCTGTAACCTCGACTGCCATGAGATAGCTCCCCCTGATAATGTAAATATGTATCCCGACGTTGACTTTCTGCTGTCGAGATCACCGGCCATATCAGCATCCGTATAGCCTGTAAGAAAACATTTACCACTTCCAAATGTTAGGCATAATTTGGAAGTTCCTCTCAGGTACCTCAAGATCCACTTCACTGCTTCCAATGTGACTTTCCGGGATTTGATAGAAATCGACTCACAACGCCAACGGCATGAGCGATATCTGGCCTTGTACACACCATGGCGTACATCAAACTTCCGACCGCCGATGAATATGGAACATCTGGGACATCTTCTCCGTCTTCATTTGTCGATGGACTGAATTTCTTTCGCAATTGAAAGTGCGCGGCAAGTGGCGTGCTAACTGGCTTAGCATCCTTCATATTGAACCTCTCTAGAACTCGTTCAATATAGCGCTCATGGGATAACCACAATTTTCGAGCTTTCCGATCTCGGGCAATCTCCATTCCGAGAATTCGCTTTGCCGAACCCAAATCCTTCATGTCAAACGTCTTTGACAAATCTTTCTTCAACCCGCTAATCATCTCTGCATCTTGTCCGACAATTAGCATATCATCAACATACAGGAGAAGAACGATAAATTTACCGTTAGAGTATCTCTGGAAGTAAACACATGGATCTGCATCTGTTCGCTTGAACCCCTGATGCACCATGAAAGAATCAAACTTCTTGTACCACTGCCGTGGAGCTTGTTTCAGACCGTACAAGCTTTTCTTCAACCGGCAGACCATGCCCTCTTTACCTCTAACCTCGAACCCTTCGGGTTGCTCCATATATATCTCCTCATCAAGATCACCATGCAAGAATGCGGTCTTCACGTCGAGTTGCTCCAAGTGAAGATCCATGGTAGCAGCTAGTTCCAGTATGACTCTGATTGAACCCATCTTCACAACCGGTGAAAATATCTCGTCAAAGTCGATCCCCTTCCTCTGAGTGAAACCTTTGACCACTAATCGAGCCTTGTATCTGACCAGCTTGCCATCATCCTTCTTCAATTTGTACACCCATTTGTTCTTGAGTGTCTTCTTTCCTTTCGGCAATCGAACTAACTAGTACGTATCATTCTTCTTCAGAGAATGCATCTCCTCTTGCATGGCCTTTATCCAACAATCTTTGTCCCTACAAGATTGTACTCCCTCGTCAGTAATCAAAATATAATCAGAACTCGGATACCTCGTAGATGGTTGGCGTTCCCTAGTTGACCTTCTTAGCTGAGGTTCAATTGCTTCTTGCACATCTGAAGGCTCCCCCTGCTCAGTATCTTCAGTGTTTTCATCTACGACAGGTTCATCATCATCATCAATGGCTGGCTCTTCTGGTTCAGGTTCTGATTGTTGCATTCCTTCCTCCGTGGCACTGTCATATGGAATGCTAACTGGTGTATAATCGTCTACACCTCCACCTGTGGATTTCGCCGCATCCACCTCTGAGTCGCCCATAGTCTCATGCTCATGGAATACTAGTCGCGACTTCGAACAGTCTTCTTCTTCTTTGGATCCCAAAGCCTGTAGCCGAACTCCTCGTCTCCGTACCCAACAAAAATGCAAGGATTCGATTTATCATCGAGCTTCGATCTTTGTTCCTTCGGCACATGCATGAACGCCTTGCAGCCAAACACTCTCAAATGTGAATATGAAATGTCTCTACCAGTCCACACCTTCTCTGGTATATCGAAATCCAACGCCGATGAAGGTAGTCGGTTGATAAGATAGACTGCAGTGTTGACAGCTTCCCAAAATGACTTAGATAGATTAGCCATCTTGAGCATCGCTCGGACTCGCTCCATAATGGTTCGATTCATTCTCTCTGCGACACCATTTTGCTGAGGAGTGCCAGGAACTGTCTTCTCATGCCTAATGCCATGCTTTGTGGAATAATCTCTAAACTCCCGAGAGATGTATTCACCACCATTATCTGTGCGTAGACACTTTAGCCGCATTCCCGTTTCTCTTTCCACCATCGCATGGAACTTCTTAAAATAGTAGAACACATGGTCCTTCGTCCGCAACAGATATACCCAGGTCTTGCGAGACGCATCATCAATGAAGGTCAGAAAATATTTACTGCCTCCAAGATATTTGACTTCCATGGGTCCGCATACGTCAGAGTGTACCAACTCCAACTTATTCATTCGCCTGGTTAAGTTCTTCGCAAATGAAACTCTATGTTGCTTCCCAAACAAACAGTGATCGTAGGGGTACAGCGCTTTCTCCTTGGCTACTGGTATGAGGGACTTTCTAGCCAAGACATTCAACCCCTTCTCTCCTACGTGCGCCAGCCGTCTGTGCCACAAATTTGGAGAAGCATCATCCGCAACTGCGTTCAGTTGGTTAGCACATATCGTCGCGTGCATCTTGTACAGCGAGCAGCATAGTTTTCCTCTCGCTACCACCAATGATCCCTTGGTGAGTTTCCAGTTGCCATTCGCCATCTCGTTATAGTATCCTTCGTTGTCCAGCACCTTCACAGAAATTAGGTTGAGATGCAGGTCTGGAATATGTCGCACATCTTTCAACCGTAATGTGCACCCTACGCTCGTCTGGATACAGATATCACCGATCCCACTATTTGAGAAACACTTTGGTTACCCATCTTGGTAGTTCCAAAGTTTCCTGCCTTATATGTAGAGAAGTATTCACGCCTTGGAACACAATGGTAGGAAGCACCAGAGTCCACTACCCATTCGGTGCTTGCATCCGCAACATGACAACAGTCTGCTTCATTCACCAGAGTAACCTCTCCTCCATCGTTTGAGGCGATTGCAGACGTGTTCTTGTCATCGTCTTGTTTCTGTTTTCCATTGAGAAGTCTACAGTTTCTTTGTAAGTGGCCAACTTTTCCACAATGGTAGCACTTCCTCATGTCCCTGGACTTGGATCTATTTTTGGACTTGTCATATCCTTTTGGTCCTCTACTCTTGCTCCGACCCCTATTCTCCATGACAATGGCCTGATTTCCCGCACTGGTACTGGCAGCATCCTTCCTTCGTATCTCTTCATTGTATAGTCTATTTTTCACCATCTCCATCGTGACTTTACCACTTGGTGCGGAGTTAGTGAGCGATACCACCAACGTATCCCAGCTATCAGGTAGAGATCCCAATAGTAGACATGCTTGTAGCTCATCATCAAGGACTAGACCGGCACTTGTGAGTTGAGTTACCAGTCCTTCGAAGTCGGATGTTCAGCAACTGATCGCCCCTTGTTCAGCTTCACATTCATGAGTTTTCGCATCATGCCTTGCTCAGCGCATTCGTTACCTCATACATACCCTCCAATTTCGTCCAGAGTTTGTAGGGATCTGTCTCATTTCGGACGTGGTTGTAGAGGCTAATGTCCACCCATTGGCGGATCACAGCTAGCGTCTTTCGTTGCAATTTCTTCCATTGGTCAGCCTTCCCGTCTTCAGGCATCTTGCCTTCATTTTCGATTGGTTCATGGAGGTCTTTGCAATAAAGATAATCCTCCATCCTTGATTTCCATATGGAGTAATTCGTTACTGTCAGCTTGATCATTCCTCCGTCGTTCTCCATGGCCGTCAAAATTACCAGCAACCTACTAGTACCTTTTCTAATGTGGAAGATCAGTCAAAGCTGCAGCCACAGAGCATACTCAGAATACTATCAGGCTCTGATACCACTTGTTGGGAATGGTGGTGGGCCCGCGGTGGTCAGTGGGCCCCGCAGCGGAGCAGGTTCCGGTTTGGCTCGGTACGACAATCGGGAGAAGTGGGACCCACGGGTAAATTTGGTGGGACCCACACAGTAACTACCACGGTAAAAATAAAATTTACCGTAAGGTAAGAAAGAACACCAGAACTTTAACGTGGAAAACCCTCTGTTAACGAAGAGGGAAAAACCACGGCCGAGTCGGCAAAATCTTCACTATAGTAAAAATTACAACCCTCGAATTTTTACTATCTCACTTTTACCACTCGTGTTTACCTCACACCTCTCTGTGGATGTGGAACCCTATCAGTTTCTACCTGAACTGATAATCTCACAAATCACTCGAACTACTTCTCTCTATTTAGTAAAACTCGAATGAGCTTGTGATGATAATAACTGAAGAATCCTCAGCCTATTTATAGATGTCTTCAGCTCTTCTGGACGCTCAAAACAAGTGGCCAGGAATGCGCCGCGTAGCCCTTCAATATCAGCCGTTCATTAAAATAATAAAATATTAAAAAAATATTTTATTATTTTTTTTCTTTCAAAGCTGGTGTGCGGTACTCCTTGGATGGCTGGATATGTCAACAGAAATCTCATTTGAATGTAGTAGTACGAAAAGGCCGCAGCTAAGTTGAACAGCAAACGTGCAATCGAATCGAAAATCCAAGGTTTCCCCTACCTTCAAAATCCTAAGAAACAGGAATACAAAAGTCAAAGGTCCTCGCGAAGCTAATGGCGGCTTCCTTGATTTCTTGAAGAAACAAGTTTGGCCTTTTTTTTATTCAGAACATCATTTTTACTGATTTGTGGTGAATGAGCAGCATCAGTAGGTTTGTCATTTGAAGAGTGCTCCGTAGATTATTAGCATTTTTGTTTGAAGTGGAATCATATCCATGATCAAGTGTTTGCTTTCGAAGACAAAATGCTTCAAAAATGGTAGTAGAGATAGGCTGAAGAATTATCTGTTGTTCTGTATGACCTTTTTCCGGATTGGATTTTCATCGTAGCCGCACATCGTGCGGTAACTACTTAGCTAGTGTATTGAAAAAGCTACCGTTATTTTTCTTTGTAGAATTATGTTTTTGTAGTAGAAATTCCGCAACTTTGTTTTCTTTTTAGAATTTATATTTTGATGTTTTAGATTGGAGATGAGCAAATCCCAATTCATAATAGTTAAAATAGGACTTGATTGTAGTTTTTCCAGTCGAATTGTTTAATTCAAGTAAGTTAGGGAATAAACTGCAAAATTACATCATATCTTCGATTTGTATCGTCTCCACGTCATTCCCTTAGAGCACTCTATTATCAGTGGGGATGATATCTGTATCCATTCATCCAACAAAAAACGACCGCTAACTTCAAACAATTCTTTTTCCTTGAATTGAATGGCGACCCACTCAAATTCTTGCATCGTTCATGCGATCATACCCGGCAATGCCGAGAGCCGCACGCGCCGCCCTTCCACGCGCTTCGCCAGTCGCCGCTGCTACTCGACCAAGAAGAGAGGTTCTTCCATCGTCTGTGCAAAGAGACAAGAAACCCCGTTGCAGTATAAGAAGCTGGGAGACTCTGACCTCGTCATCAGTGAAATCACTTTTGGCACGGTCAGCCTTTTTTTCATTTGTTGTTTCAATTTCGGGTGTTGTAGTAATCAGGCGAATATGAATTGCTGCTTAGGTGTTCGTAATTTTGTCTGTGTGGGCTGCAGATGACGTTTGGTGAGCAGAACACAGAGAAAGAAGCTCACGAGCTGCTCAGCTACGCATTCGAGCGCGGCATTAATGCTATAGACACAGCAGAAGTGGTTTGTCTTGTTCAACTGTGACTATTCTATTGGTTATCTCTGTTTCTCTTCGAGCAAATCAGCTCTATTTGGTTGCTTCTATCTTGCATTTGTTTTTTCTTGTTTTTTTGTGAGTATAATCGAGTAAATAAACGTATCGTTATTCTTCCATAAAAAAGTATCCAGTTCCAATAAAGAAGGAGACTCAGGGAAGAACAGATCTCTACATCAGTAGCTGGCTGAAATCGCAGCCCCGAGATAAGGTAAGTTTCCTCGAATGGATTTTTTTTGGTTTGTCTTAGTATTTAAACAGAGGAGAAGCTTTGTTAACCATTGCAATATATAATGTAAAGTCTTCTCTTAATTAATCATGGGGCACATTGTTTCTTGAGTAGATCATCTTGGCCACTAAAGTTAGTGGTTACTCGGAAAGGTCAACTTGGCTGAGAGACAATGCAGGCGTTGTGAGAGTCGATGCTGCTAATGTCAAGGAAAGCGTCGAAAAGAGTCTCAAGCGTCTCAATACTGATTACATTGACTTGCTTCAAATACACTGGTAAACTTCTCCTTTTTCTTCTGCTTTATGTGGCTTAAAGTTTCACAGGATTTGTCATAAAATCATTTGTTTGTGCAGAAAATAAATGCTTTATAACCCGTGCGCTATAAATTACAGGCCAGATCGGTATGTTCCATTATTCGGCGAATACTTCTACAACCCTTCAAAATGGAGGTCAGGCGTGCCATTCGCAGAGCAGCTGAGTGCATTTAAAGATCTCATCGGTGAAGGGAAAGTGCGTAGCCATTCCTATCTCGCCTTTTTTTCCTTTTCTTCATTTCCCCTGGCCAAGCATAGAGAGAAAGACCAAACCCACCCAATAATTGTACAGCTCATCAATCTTTACGCCAAGTTACCGAAATTTTTCGTCTCAGGTGCGTTATATCGGCGTGTCCAACGAAACTTCTTACGGAGTAATGGAGTTTGTCAACGCTGCCAAAAACGAAGGATTGCCCAAAATCGTCAGCATACAGAACAGCTACAGTTTGCTCGTTCGGTCCAAGTTTGAGAGTAAGTCACACACACACACACACTGACAAACACACACTCACACACACATAACCTAGCTTTTAGTGGTGTTTAAACAATGGACGATAGGAGTTCTTTTTTACTGTTGATTGTTGGTTTGAAATTCAATTACAATTTAGCTCGTAATTTGAATTAAAAAATTTTATAAATAAAGGCAGTTTGTCAAAACTTGACAGGGATTAGTTAAAGAGAGGGGGATGGACTGATTCAGCTAATACCTCATTGGGAGTATTAACTAAAATCTCACATTTTAGTGAAACCTTCCAACCAAACACTGTCTTAATTAACAAACCCGATTCTCTGCAGTTGATTTGGTGGAGGTTTGCCACCCGAATAACAACAACATCGGCTTGCTAGCCTACTCTCCCCTCGCCGGCGGAGGTTTGTCGGGAAAGTATTTAGACGCAAATTCCGAGGCTGCAACGAAAGGAAGGTTTAACCTCTTCCCAGGCTACATGGAAAGATACAACAAGTCGATTTCTAAGGTTTAATAACTAATCCCATTTACCATAATCACGAAATCAGTTTCGTCTCGTGGTTTGCATTAGGGTTTATAGTTTTACGCCTTTGTTTTTTTAAATGCTAGGAAGCTACTGCAAAATACGTCGAAGTTGCCGAAAAGCATGGGTTGAGCATCGTGGAGTTGGCGCTTGCGTTCGTTCGCGATCGTTCTTTTGTTACGAGCTCGATAATTGGTGCGACTTCTTTGGATCAGCTGAAAGAAGATATCGATGCTATTCTTACGACGGAGAGACCTTTGCCTGTGGAGGTTAATGAAGATATCGAAGGGGTTTTCAGGCGATACAAAGATCCAGCCATCGATTGAGTTGAATCGGGTAAAAAGTTGACGGGTTTTTTTCTTGGATTATGGTGTTGATTCGTCTTTCTTGAAATGTTTGATTTTTTTTATAGGTTAGAAGTACCTATTTGCATGTGTTTCTCATATTTTAATCAAATTAGGGTTGCCACTCCCTGGAAACTAAATTTTAGGGTGGGTTGTTATATGGACAATAAATTTTAAATAAACAACTTAGAGACAGGGTACACCATTAAATTTTATCTCCAAGTTGTGTACATTTGAAAATTATTATTCGTATATATCTAAATTAGATGTTCTTATAACGTTACCGTCGACATTATATCACGAAAACGAAAAAAAAAAAAAGATAATTAAGTGAATCAAAACATATTACTGAATAATATTGGTATTTTTAATAAAATAAACCAAAAAAATAAAACATTAACGAAATAAACCGAAAACGGGAAGTATTAATAACATAGCGAAATTCGTATCTATATTATACGAGTTAGTAACTCGTATAAAATACATACGAATTACGTCGACAAGGTGGCCCGTTGACCTGCGTGGCTTCCTTGTCACGGTAACTCGTATGCAATTCATACGAGATACTAACTCGTAGAAAAATTGGACGAGTTATAGCCCGTGACCGACCAACGTGCATGGCTCTGACTAACTCGTACGTAATACATACGAGCTACTCCAATTATTGCAACTATTCATGCAATAATTAGAGTAACTCGTATGTAATAGATACGAGTTACGGGCGACTTGCATGGCAACGCATATAACTCGTAGTTAGAAAATACGAGTTACTTCTCTATAAATACCACTTCTTTTGATTCCTAAAAACACAACACAAATACGAGTTACTTCACTATAAATCTCCCCAACCCGTTCGATTTTTAAAACACAACACATAATGGTGTCCAGTCGTGTACAAGTCGTAGTATATTTCGGCGGTGAAATAATTCAATCATCCGATTCTATCGTATCCGCCTATTGCGTATAGGCGAATTCGTCGCAACACCAGTTTTTCGGAGTTTATGTCTTTGTTGTTCAAAATTACGGGTGCTGATAGCAGTCGTTGTTCGTTAATTGTCCAGGCAAAAAATGAATACTTTCAACATTCTCGCCTCTTTCATCAGTTATTCCAAATCTCCAACGACAACGATTTACAATTTTTCATCCATCCCGATTCGGAGAACAATTGTGTTGTGGTTTTTGTTGAAGTAGTTGCAAATTCAAGTTCTGATTTGAACGAAGAGCCTCATCGGAATTTTGAAGTTGGTTCTTCGAGTTATACCTGTCTGGATTTTCCCGACGTTGTCTCAGTTACGGCAGGGTTCAGTAATGTTTCTCTAGAGATGCCGACGGTTGATGTTCCATTCAGTATGCCGGGATCCGTGTCAGGACCGGAGCCAGATTTCATGCCAGAACCAGAGGAAGACGTTGATGTTAGTGATTCGGAGGACGATGAGGATCCACTGTCCGAGTTATCCGATCCCAACGAGGACGACGAGAACAACGATGACGATGCGCCAGATGATACCAATCCGCTGGAGTCTGCTGCTCCAACGCTGTTTCAGTCCGTCCCATTTTTCCAAACGTACCAAATGCCACCTCCTGGTGGTGACGACTACGGTGGTTACGGGGAGTTTTACGACAAAGATAACCCTATGTTTTGTCGATGTATGATTTTTCCAAGTAAAAAACATTTACGACGTGCCGTCGACGATTTTTCGATCAGGGTTGCTAGACGCGAGTATCACGTCAACGAGAGCGGCAATACACGTTGGAGTGTCCAATGTAATCATACGGCTGGTTGCCCATGGAGACTGAGGGCATCCTTAAAGCAAAAAAAAGGTTACTGGTCTGTTACAAAATTTGAAGGACCACACACTTGTTGTATGATTGAGCTGGCGAGCACACACCTATCTCTAAAAATTTTATTGCTGATATGTTGGTTGGAACCGTGAGAATCGATCTGCAGTTCCTAATCAAGAACGTCCAACAACTCGTGAAAGATAAATATGGCTACGACATCTCGTATTTTCAAGCTTGACATGGTCTGAAAAGAGCGATGGAAAATGTTTACGGTACGTGGGAAGATTCTGTTACCAAACTCCCAAAATTTATGAAAGCGTTGCAGCATTACAATCAAGGGACAATCGTGAGGTGGCTGAATCTGCAAACAGAGAGACCTGGACACTTCGTGCTCGGGTATGTCTTTTGGGCTTTTAAACCGAGCATCAATGGTTCAAACATTGTCGAAAGTTGTTTGTGTCGATGGTACGCATTTATACTCCAAATATAGACACAAACTACTGATTGCTACGTCGCTGGACGCCAACCAAAACGTCTTTCCCCTGGCGTTTGCCATTGTCACGAAAGAAAGTACACACTCATGGACTTGGTTTCTTACTAATTCGAACATGTTTGTTCTAGAGAATCAATCGGTTTGCCTTATTTCGAATCGTCACCCAGGTATTTAACCACGTGCTGAACACTCAACCTCTTCCTCGTCGCTATCATCCGAAATCGGATGGGCCAACAACCAACTCGCTAAACGACTTCATCGAAAGCAATGACCCCTTAATTTTCTCAGCGGGTGGTCTAAAACCTAGTAACCGCTCGCACTCGTCCATCCACTGTGTGACCGTCCTCGTTTGGATCACACCGGAGACACAACTACCCTCTACAGGCAAACCCCACAAAATTCCTACATCCTGTAATGTAACGATCGCTTTCCCGACATAAAAATGAAACGTATGTGTCTCCTTTCTCCAACGCTCTACCAATGCTGTAATCAAATGAGGGTCAACCCTCTACGACATACAGCTGTAGACGCTGTATAGACCCATGTCGTTCAACTTATCTAATAAGCGACCGTGTAGAATATTTGGTGCGTCTCTCGTACCCCACACAACATTCTCTAAGGACCTAATCTTAATAGTCATATCGATCGCACCCTCATCTAACAATAAATCAATACTACGGTGATTTGATTGCATCGTCAATACCGAACTATCAAAAGGCCCGTAATAAGAATCCAAATCCATTCTACATTAAAAAACAACGTATAAATAAATCAATCATGATTATTATTGTAAAAATATTGACGATAAAAAAATACGAGTTAAATCAAAAATAGCATATAACGAGGAACGGGGATCGCTCACCGGAGGTATTAGCACATAGACTGTCACGGGGGTCGAGGCGCGGGTTAACGTGGCGGGTCGTCGAGGCGTGCCGGCGGCAGCAGGCAACGGAGGTTCGAGACGGCGGCTCGTCGAGGTGGGGCAACAGCAGCAGGCGGCGAGCGACGGCGGCTGGCGGCGGCGGGACGCGGAGGGCTGCGGCGGAGGACCTCGTCGAGGCAGGCCGGCGGTTCGCGGCATGGCTGGTCGAGGGGAGGACCTCGTCGAGGCAGGACGGCGGTCGCGGGGCGGCGGCGGGCAGCAGACGTCGACGAGGCGGGCGGCGGCGGCGGAGGGAGCTTCGACGGGTTCGAGGCAATAATATCACTTCGAGGCGGGCCAGCGTTTCGCGGAGGGGGGCTGGTCGGCGGCGACGGGCAGTAGGTGCTTCAGGTTCGGCGGAGATCGCGAGGGAGCTTCGGCGGCTTTCTTCTTGCGTCGTCTTCAAGGTCTGTTCGTCTTCGCCGATCGTTTAAAGAAATAGATCTAATTCGATATGAATTTTATACGAGTTACGATTATAACTCGTATAAATTCATACGAGTTATGTCACGTGTGAGTCCAACTGAAAACTTTCCAACTCGACTAATAACTCGTAATAAGTCTATACGAGTTAAATAACTCGTATAAAATTCATACGAGGTTCACTATTTTATTAATGGTTTTCGTTTTCGTTTTATTTCGTTAATGTTTTATTTTTTTGGTTTATTTTATTAAAAATACCGAATAATATTTATGAGCCCGAGCCCCGGAATATAGGTCAAGTTGATATTATTCGGATTCTTTGTACGATTAGTGAACTTAATGCTTTTTCTTTTCTTCCTTTTTTTACTTTGTTTCCTCTCGTTAACCGACATATAGTACCATTGAGGGGACAATATATATTCTCAAAATCTTACCTGATATGTCACATAAATTGTTTCTATTCTTAGGGTAGACATAATATATAAATATAGGGGAAATTTTCTTTCAGTAAACTTTCGATTTTAAAATTCCTCATAACTACTCCTCAAGTTATTTTTTCCATTAAGTATTGATTTGTTAATGTATTCCTGTTTAGTACCTTTTTGACATTGAGAAAACGAAAATAACCTTGCTTCACATGTTTAAAAAAGCTGAGAAAGTTATAATCGCGTGGATTATACCAACAAAATAGATATTATACCAAAAATTGTAAAAATTATATCAATTGTTTGCATTATTAGACCAAGTCAGTCACAAGAGTATTATATAAATAAATAACGTTTTCTAGTATTATTCAACAAAATTGGATATTATACCAACTATTATTGTTGCTATTATTACCAACTGTTGACCCAATTATACCAACAAATACAGTACTACAATTTTATAACAACAAAATTTGACATTATATCAACTGATGTCGTTATTATACCAACAAATAACGTTATTGCCATTTTATAAAAATAAAATTGGACATTAAACCAATTGTTGTCGCGATTATACCAACTGTTATTATTATTATACCGAGACATGACGTTATTTTAATTTTATAGAAATAAAATTGGACATATATCAACTGTTCTCGTTATTATACCACCATATTAGTTGTTATAATCGTTACAAATATTCAATATTGGTATAATCACGACAATAGTTGGTATAATATTCAATTATGTTGGTATAATCGCGACAACAATTGGTACTTGTTGGTATAATTTTGATAACAGTCGGTATAACAAGGGGGTATAATGTTCAGATTTGTTGTGAGGAAATGTAATTTTCGTCATTTTACTGTTTGGGATATTGAACATACATTTTTTTATAGATGGATAGTGAACATGTGAACATGAATTTTAAAATTAAAGGGCATTGAAAGAGAACTTCCAAATAAACATAGGGAAATTCCATTTCACGGCCCGTCAAAATTTTCACTTAAGAGTCAGGCCCTGTCAGGAAAAAAATTAGTTTTAATGACTTGCAGTACCATTTCATTGTTCTACTGTACCACTTTATTGTCTGCAATATCACAAAAAAGATCATCTAATACCAGTTCATTTACATTTTATAACACTTTTTTAAGTCTATGTCTTTATCTCTAAATTTTACAGAAATTGGGTCCTTTAAACAATAGTTTTTTGTGGGAGGATCTTAAACATATTTTAAAACTGGATCTGAATTCATACTTATAAATAATACTCTCTCCGTCTCACTATCTTTTGTTTTTACTAAATCGGGCATCCCACATCTTTTGTACATTTTCTTATTTAGTAAAAACCATCACAAACAATCAATATATTAATATTAAATATTCTTAAAGACACGTCAAAATATACACATCTTTTAATTATACTATATTGTTAAAATATTCAGTTTTTAAAACCGCGACACACCCCAAATTTCCACAAATTACTGGAGCAGATGGAGTATATGGCGGCACTACGAGTTAAATCGAAGTGTACTTATTTCTGTTCTTGCCCAATTTGAGTGAGCAACTCACTGTCACGCTATCAGAGATGAGTCAAATCTTATAAAATAAAATAAAATATTATAGACCGAAAATGCATAAAATTTAAGTTTGTAATCCGAATTTACTAGAAAAGTGTAGATTTAAGGTTACCTAACTGAAAAACAGATAACAGAAGGTACTGAAAATTGCCAGGTATAAGAGGAAATTTTGGTAGCATAATGAGATGTTAATCAAACGCGAGGTCAAGAAACAGAATCACCCTGAATTTCTTATTTTTATTAATTTTAAGGGAAATTTTCCTTTCAGGTCCCGTCAAAAATTTTCACTTAAGATTCAGAGCATGTCAGTAAAAAATACAGTTTTAAGGACCTGATTTCTGCAGTACCACTTCATTATTCAAATACAATATGTTGAAGGTTTGTAACACAAGACGATCATCCGATATCAGTTCATATAACACTTTATAACACTTTTTTTAAGTTTATGTCATTATCTCTATACAGAAATTGAGTACTTTAGACAATAATTTTTTCTTACGAGGTCTGAAACCTATTGTAAAACTTGAAGGAGCTTGAATTCAAATTAGCCTTACCCTAATTTTAAATTTTAATCGTTCTCTATCTAATATTCTCTCTCTCATATCCAATAAATACCCTACTCATCTCTCCCTTTCCACAAAAAGCCCTAATAATAATGGTTCCCCTCACCTACTATTAACAAACAAAACACGCACACACATCAAACATACCTCCCATGGAATAAAATATAGAACCACACAAAAACACGCCAAGAAAGGAAACCTAATCCACCAAACGAACTCCATGAATCTCCGCTTGATCATCTTCTTCACCAAACCCTAAGACAGAAAAACAGATAAATTAAACAATGGCCGATCAAACAAACATCCAACCACCCAACCACCACCTCGCCGCCGCCGCCGCCCCCACCGACGGCGAGTACAGCCCTTCTCCGCCGCAGCTAAGCCGTTACCAGAACCAAAAACGCCGTGACTGGAACACCTTCGGACAGTACCTCAGAAACCACCGACCGGCGCCGCTCAGCCTCTCGCGGTGCAGTGGGGCCCACGTCCTCGAGTTCCTCAGATACCTCGACCAGTTCGGAAAGACGAAGGTTCACTCCTCCGTGTGTCCCTTCTTCGGCCATCCCTGCCCGCCGGCGCCCTGCCCGTGCCCTTTGAAGCAGGCGTGGGGCAGCCTCGACGCCCTCATAGGGCGGCTGAGGGCGGCGTACGAGGAAAACGGCGGACCGGCGGAGGCGAACCCTTTTGGGGCGAAGGCGGTGAGGCTCTATCTGAGGGAGGTTAGAGATGAGCAGTCGAAGGCGAGAGGGGTTAGCTATGAGAAGAAGAAGAGGAAGAGGCACTTGAACAAATCGTCGGCGTGAACGTCGATTTATGTAATTAGATAGTATGTACTTACTTGTCTTGTCTGAGCAGACGATGAGAAAAGTGTAATGTCTTTCTCTTTGCAGTATTCATGAATCATCTATATGTATTATTGACTTCAATATAGTTTTATTTAGAGTTTAGTTAGAAGTGAGTGGTTAGCATTAGAATGGGATATATTCGATCTTTGGAGATTTGTTTCTAAGAATTTGGCATTTACGAAGGTGCATCAGCCGACGAGTAAATTAGAGATCTTCGAGCATGATTTCCATTTCTTTATTGTTCTTTTTCTTTTTATTAATTCGGCTTTGCTTTGCTTTTGTGTTTAATATGTGATGAGGTTATTGTTAAACGGGCCTACTAAGCTTTTTAATTTATGTGCTTTTACTTTTGTTTGTGATTTTTTACGGAGATATATGAGCAGTCGTACGTGGGATTAACTCGGCCAACATGATCATGCGAGGGTTTTGTTTTTTCGAATTTACTTCTTTAAATTTTAATTAATTCATAGATACCCATGAACTTTTATGGAAAATTGGCACGTTACACTAATAATGAAAATTTTCGACGGTAAAAAACCTTCAAATCAGTTATTCGTCCAAATTAACACGCCGACCTTTAAATATCTTGAAATTTGTAATACATAATGATCTTGTGACACGGAAATATGGTAAAAATGTGTAGTTCATCGAAATAATTTGGTTTTCGTATTAAATATTTTTCAAAGCATGGGCCATCAATTATCTTCTTATGGCTTTTTTCACCATTGAAATATCTTGTTGACTTAATTCCATAAACCAAACACACCCCTATCTTATAGATTAGGAAATATTTCATTTTCTTTATCTAATTTCCATTATATCGAAAATCGGCATTACTTTAGAACTTAAACTATAATGGAGATATAGTTCTTTAGGTTTTGTCGTCATCCAATAGCATATCAATTTCACAGATTTATGCAAGAAGATCATCGACCAAGTTTGAAAAGTCTTCGCATCACTAATTCATTGGTTATCCAATGCATATTTTCTGTGTTGTGTCAAATCAAAGCCTCCACAAGAAGGGAGGGCATTAAATACATGAAGTATGCTTATCACATGAACTCATCCAACATTATAATTTCAAGTTAGGTGCTCATTAATTGAACGCTATCTATATCTATGAGAAGACAAAAACACCATCTTTCTTAGGTTATAAATATATATAATATATGCATGTTGATGGTATCCAAGAAACACATGCGGTCTAAATTTAAGTCAATGTTGATATAATCAAACATTTTAATTTAAAACTATTGTGAACGAATAATATGATCTTACATGTATTTTTTTCTTTCAAAACGCCATGATCGAAGACTTGCATAAATGTTGGGTCCCAATCCTGTCACAGGAAATGGGATTCTTTCTTCAATAATTTTAATTATGCGGGTATGTAAATCGTTAACATATTTATTAGCTTTTTTTTAAAATAGTAAAAGACGAGTCAATAAGAATCAAATGAAATACATTTATCTTTTATAAAATAAATATATCTAGAAGATGAGTAGAGTTATCCATATGCATGTGCTCTTGGATAGAATTGCGGTTGGAATCTTGAATAACATCTGCGTTATATTTCATAAAGAGGCTAAGAAGGCTATATATATACTCTACGCCTAAGATTACTTAATTAGGGATCTTCTAAATTGTTACATACGCAATGTTCATGTTATGTAATGAAAAAAGGAATATCTTGCCACTATAGTTCACACATTTTCGACTAAATTGAGTCGGAATGAAATCGAACTCTTAACCTCATTCACCAATTACCCTTTTTGGTAGAGACTAAAATATAAATCGATCGTCACAACCAGGATGGGATTATGATAATCCATGAACAGTAATTTTCTTTGATATCTATTCTATTTTATTAAGCATGAGGTGGGCAAACACGGGCACGGCCCTTTTGGCATGTCACTTAACAAAATGAAGTAAAAATAAAATTAAAAAATTTCACTACATTTTATGACAATTTTTTAGCTAATTACTATTATACCTTCAAATTTATAATTTATATAGATACATAATTAAATTTAAATTATAATTTCCACTAAAAAATTTTAAATAAAATAATTTTATATTATATATGTATATATTATAGCACATGTATTTAAATGTGGCTTTTTAAATAAAATAAAGCAATTTTATTCAAAATTTAAGAAAGTGGGATTATTTTGCCGAAATTAATAAAATAGGGAAAACCCGTCCAATAAACGCGACGATGACGTGACATCAACAAGGGACTTCTTTATTTTTTTCTATTTGCGTCCCACCCATTAGGGGCGACGATCACTTTTTCTTTTTTATTTTTATTTTTTATTTTAACTTATTTTATATTTATTATTTATAAAATCCATCATTTCATAAAATCACATTATTTCATCAGATTTACATAATTAGAATCAACAAACGCATCTAATTTATTGTATGTTTCGCGACGATTAAAATGATATGCATATCTTATATTTTTCGAATATGTTTTTTAAATTTAATTCAATTTAAGTATTTTTTAATTATAAAAATAAAAAATATTTTTGATTATCGAAAAATATAAGATATGCATATCGTTTTAATCGTTGCGAAACATACAATAAATTAGATGCGTTTGTTGATTTTAATTATGTAAATCGGATGAAATAATGATGATTTTATGAATTGGTGGATTTTATAAATATAAATTAAGTTAAATAAAAATTTAAAAAAAAAAAGAAAGGTGATCGTCGCCTCTAATGGGTGCGACGCAAGTAAAATGAAAAAACAAGTTGTTTGGTTCGTGCCACGTCATAGTCCGGCTAATAGCTGCGACGTCACATTTAATGGATGCGTTTTGCCATATTTTATTAATTTCGGACGAAATAACCCCATTTTATTAAATTTCGATTAAAATTACATTATTTTATTTAAAAAGCCGTCGAAAGAGTACTAGTTAGGTTTATCCAGTGTTTTTAAAAGCGTTCGGTCGCGCGCATTGTAGTGCGCGTACGCGTGTAATTTCCTAAAAACGCGACAACGCGTGTATTATTTAGCGTAGTTTTTTGTTTTTTCAGTTTTCTTTTTATTTTATCATTTTTTGGGTATAAGCGCCCAATTTGACGGACTTTTAGTCCTTCTGGACGTACACCTGGCCTCTAGCAATGTTTGTCAGTCGTATATTGTTGAAGTTTCTCAACTAGTAAAGTAATACACTAGTTAAACTTTATATATATATATATATATATATAAATATATATTTATATATATTTCCTTCTTTATTTAATGGTTTTTAATTTACTTTTTTTATCTTTAGTTGATAAAATTTTTATTGTATTTATTTTTCTTTTGTTTTATAAAAAATAGATGAGGCAATGGGAAGCAAAATATTAGAATGGAGTGAGTTAAATATATTATTGGAGATATAAGCTATAATATAACAAATTTATGTTATATATTACGTTTTTCTGCATTGTAAATTACTTGCTCGAAATACTGACGCAATGCGCTATGCTATTCACGCTACGCGCTTCAGGAGCCAAAACGCGTTGCATTGCGCGTCACGCGTTTTAAAACATTGGATTTATCATTCGTTCATCAGATTGGACTTAAAAGAAACTGTCACTCACAAAAAAGCTCACTATATAGAGAAAAACAAACTACAATACTACGAATAACGTTTTGAAAACACTGCTAAGACTACGATGGACGGCTACGATCCTCACGTGGAAGAAAGTAACCGTTGGATGGCTGTGTTGTCTGAGTGACGTGGAAGTTCAGTTCGTTACGTTTCCTTTTTTATTTTTCATTAATCGATGGGCCATATTATGCGCCTTTGCTGATCCAAAAACCTGAGATTGCTCCACTCCAAACATGGATCTTGTTTGGTAATTTCCGTTTTTATATATATACGTCTATTAAATATATTAATTATATATAATGAGATTTGTTATAGTACCCACCCACCGCGAGCATCACAGTGAGCACCATAAGCAAATCTTACATTTTTTGCGTTTTTTCGATTCCCGACGCCGCCAACACCTCCTAGACCTCTCATATCCATTGGTAACCTAAATTGCCCTCTCCAACACGTTAATTTTTAAGAATATCACCACCTCGGTACGTCGCCCACATGTGAATAATAAATAATGAAATTTCTTAAAAACTAACGTGTTGTAGAAGGCAATTTAGGTTAGCAATGGATATGAGAGGTTCTACTGAGGTGTTGACGCGTTGGAAATCGAAAAACGCAAAAAATTGAGAGATTTGCTTATTGTGCTCACGGTAGGTGGGCACCATCAAATCTCATATACTACTATATAATATATTAACAGTATATGTGGAGTGCAAAATTAATTTTATTATCAACTTCATAAAAACGATATTTTCCTATCACTTGTAGAATACGACAATCATTATCAGACTATTTGGGAACACTCTATGTATGTGCCACACATATTGAACGTGGGTTAGTTTTCTTTATTTGTTTTTATAACAATTTTAATCGTAGATAAATAAGATATAAAACTGACAGTTTCTCGATGAAGGTGACTTTTTTCTTATTAATAATTAATAAATATAATGAAATAACACTTGTCAATTGTGGTTAATAAATACAACAAAAACGGTTTTTAAGTCCCCCTAACAATTAATATAAGAGTATACATACAACTAAAAACGTCTTGTACTTAATGCTCTTTGGACTTTTAACAATTTTGAATGATATATTCCTCGACGAGAAATTAATAATGCTGTGACTTGAGATTTCTGAGTTTTTTCTTTTTTCGTTTTTCATATTTAGGGATGGGCTAACGTGTGTTTATTAGGAGTAATCGGAATACGAATATTCGAATATTTAATCAGATGACAATCGAATCCGAATACGAATATTCGAATATTTAATCGAATCATAAAATCGATTCTTATTCGTAATCGGAAAATATTCGAATCGAATATTCGAATACTCGAATATGGATTCTATTTGAGTATTTATCTTTACATTTAATAAAAATATAAATATTATTATATTTAAAATATATAAAGGGGATCAAAATAATGCATACTACCATTCAGTGATCAAGAAGCGGAACTATGCTAATAGGATTCTTTCTATTGCAACCACTGATGGACACATAATTTCTGGTAGTGGAGCAGTACATGCACACTTTATAGCATATTACCAGAATCTGTTGGGCAGCAGAAGTCAGGTGAATGAGCCTCTAGATAAGAAGATTGCTGCAGCAGGGTATCTGCTATCTAGGCCTGACCAATTAAAACTGGTACAACCTTTCACTAGAAAGGATGTGGCTGATGTAATGAGGGCAATCCACATAGAAGCTGCTCCAGGTCCCGATGGATATGGAAGTGGTTTCTTCCATAAGGCGTGGGGAGTGATTGGGGAGCACATTACTGATGCTGGAGTTTTTTAAGACTGGGAAAATGCAGCCGAGAGTTAACTATACTACACTATGTCTGATTCCAAAAGTTAGCAATCCAACCACTGCAATGGACTTCAGACCTATCTCATGCTGCAACACCATCTACAAATGCATTTCCAAAATGATTTGTGGCAGATTGAAGCCCCTACTGCCGCTGATTATTAACCCCAATCAGAATGCCTTTGTTACTGGAAGATCTATAGTGCATAACATTCTGTTATGCCAAGAGCTCATTCGACTGCTAGGGCGCTGCTCAAGGTAGATCTGAGGAAGGCTTATGACACTGTGGAATGGAGTTTTCTAGAGCAGTGGTTAAGCCTTCTCAGATTTCCTAGGAAGTTTGTCGGGTGGATTATGGAATGTGTTTCCACAGTGTCCTATTCAATCTCCTTGAATGGGGCAACAGAGGGCCTGTTTAAAGGAACTCGGGGGCTCAGACAAGGAGATCCCATGTCTCCTCTCCTATTTGTTATAGTGATGGAATACTTCACTAGACAGCTGCAAGCCGCAAGTAGTGATAGCCGATTCAGGTTCCACCCTTTATGCAAAAATATTGGAATGATTAACATATGCTTTGCTGATGATCTCATGATCTTCTGCAAAGGTCAGGAACAAGCTGTGAGGGTGGTTAAGGAAGCATTGGATCAGTTCAAGAGAGTATCTGGGCTGGAAGCAAATAAGCAGAAGTCTAGCCTATATTTGGCTGGCGTCTCTTATCACAAGGCGCAGCAGATCATGCAGATTACTGGTTACCAAATGGGCAGTTACCCTATGCGATATTTGGGAGTGCCCTTAGCACCCACAAAATGGACCAAACAGGCTTGCCACACATTGGTTGAGAAAACTACTGCAAGAATTAAATGTTGGTCAACAAGGAACTTGTCATATGCGGGTCGACTGTGCCTTATCAATTCTGTGCTTCTGGCAACGCACGGGTATTGGGGGTCCATTTTCTTGCTGCCTACAGCTGTATCTAAGGAGGTGGATCAGATATGTCGAGGGTTTTTGTGGGGCTGGAAGCCGAACGGGAAAATTGTCCCACTACTCAATTGGGACAGGGTGTGCTTACCAAAGAAGTTTGGAGGCCTAAATCTCAGGGATTGCGTATCTTGGAATGTGGCACTAGCAGGGAAACAAATTTGGGAGATAACAAAGAAGACAGATACATTGTGGATCAAATGGATTCATGTAGTCTATTTGAAGGGGTCCAATTTCTGGGAATTTACACCAGCAATAGACTCGTGCTGGTATTGGAAAAAACTACATCGGATCAAGAGTAGATTCCAACTGGGATACAGGGGAGGTACTTGGGCTCAGTCGGCTGATGGGCGATATACGATTAAGTCTGGGTATGAATGGATTAAAGGAGTAGGACCCAGATTTCCATACTGTAACGCTGTATGGAATAGGTACAACATTCCAAGACATTCTTCCATTCTTTGGTTGGTGGTTCATAGGAGGTTGCTTACTAAGGATAGGATGCTTAACTGGGGGATGAGGATTAGTGACACAAGCTGCCCTTTATGCAATATGGAGGAGGAAACATTAGAGCACCTGATTGTAAAATGTAGGTTCAGCAGGGGTCTGGTGCAGCAGTTGAATGTATGGTTAAACTGCAGAATAGAATTCTCTTCATGGGAAGACTGCTGTGGTGGATGATTTGCACAGGTAGGAGGAAGAAACCCCATAACTGGATTCTATTAGCTTGTTTTTCAGCAGTGGTATATCATATTTGGAAGGAGCGAAACAGGCGAATGCATGATGCGGGATCTCTGACTGAGGAGCAAGTGTTTCATCATATTGTCATGGAGCTGAAATACAGGATTAGGAGTGCTTGCAAGGCAAAGGGTGCAACTGACTTAGACATTTATAATCGTATTTGTTATACTGTTAGCTGTTAGAGGTTAAGGTTTGGTGAGGTGTTTGTAAGTAAAAACTCAGCCCCGGTGGTTAATGAATATTTCATTTACCAAAAAAAATATATATATTATAAAATATATATTGAATTGTAATATTATTATGTATTGACACTCCCTTTGAGGGTGAAGAAAAATCTTAGAACATTCTTAAACTTTTGTTCTCCATCAATAGTAATGTAAGTTCTAATTTATTACATTTTATTTCATGAATGCAGTTATTCAAATGAAATTATTCACACATAGATATTAATTTGTAATTTATGGTGGAAGTTAATTCTACAGTTTACCATTAGAAATAAACAAAGCTTCTAAAGTTATAAATGTTATTCTTTGATTTATTTATACAAATTTTTTCATACCACAAATATTTCATATTAAAACATATAAATATATAAAATTATTCGAATCGAATAATTCGATTAATATTCGAATCGAATAATGGGATTTCATATTCGTATTTGGATATTTCTCGAATCAAAAAAATATTCTTATTCGGATTAGTATTAGAAATATTCGAATTCGAATCGAATCGCAAATCGAACCAAAAAAGTTCGATTCGTTTGCAACCGTAGCTCAAAGTGTCGAATACAGGTACGTTAATGACACTCTTAACTGATGTGTCCTCACCTTGCACTGACTGGTATGCGATAGAAAACGTCGGAACATCAAACAAAAGATACAAGTAGCGGAGACTGACTGGATCTTGAAACTAATGAACATCTTTCAGTTTCTTGGTGAATATTAGGGCCGAGTTATTTATAATACTAGACAATTTAGATAAGAAAATAAAGTTAAGTCTAAACTCCAAAACTAAGCCAACATCAAGAAGTCGACTAGGACAAAACGGTCAAAAGGAATAGTATCGCGTAATTGGGCTTGTGACGGTGAGCTTTCGCAAAAGATATTCTTCTATACTTTGTTTCTTCGGATGATAAACGTGCGATTGACCCTTCGATGAGCCAACGCCGGCTTTTGCAGACTGCTTTGAATCTCAATAACGAGCGCATGCCGGGCCAGCTCAAGATTTCCCCCATCAGCTTTAGCGAAAGATTCATCTCTTCCTCCTCGCCAGCAGCAGATAACATATTATTCTCCATCATCCAACGACAACAAGCTATTTATTTCGAAATCGTCGTATTTACTAAAACAAAGTATACGGTGGAAGAAGTTATGGTGGGCGATAGTCGGAAAATCGCTAGGGTTGAGCTTAGTGATTGGGCTTTTTATGGTCTCGTTTTTTAAAAATTATGTCGGCCTAACCTCACGGCACAAATTAGGTAGGACTTACGAGGGAATATTGTTCGAGAAAAAGCTTGATATCTACGGCAAGGAACAATGATTGATTTCTGGCAATATATATAGTCGATTGCAATAGGACAATATGTCTTTATCCATAAGATAAATGAACTGATTTTTTTTAAGAATATATTCTCGCCCTTGCCTATCCGAATGGGCAGTAATAGATCATCTCGACTTTCAACACAAAATTAATCGTTCTTGGCAATAATAACATAGTGAAGACATTTAGAGCAACCTAAAATACTTTTTTGTAAATAAAATTAAAAAATAAAATTGAAATTATTCTAAATATAGAGCCACATGGTACTCAATGTTGTGATTTCCATGTGCCTTCATGTGAGAACATGTCCTTTGTATTGGTAACATGCTTGTTGTCAAGGCAATCCATATGTTCCCATCATTGTCTTACTCTTACATATAACAATATTAATGAAATCATAGGATACGAATATAATTAAAACGTTACTGTGAAGAAGTCGTTTTTGGACCATCCGCAATTTGTGTAATTGATTGATGGGTAGACAGAAGTTCTCTTTTCTAATTTTTTGGTCCTTAAAGAGAGTAATTGATTGGGGTCCAAATCTTCATTATGCCCCTTAATTGCTGGGATACACTCTTTCTTTGTGGGGGCAATTTAGGCACTCATTATTTACTAATATAAAAGAGAAAAGTCATTTTCTCTTTTTTTTTTTGTGGTAAAATGGCAATATTGGGGTTTCCTTTGGAAAATCATTCATGACTCTCCGTATCTTTTAGCTCTTTCGACTAATCATTAATCAATTTGAGTAATTTAATGTTTAAAATTTATATCATTCGGTCCTAAGAAGGTTACCAAAGTAAAAGTTACCTTAGTGCACTTTAATAACATTTACGTAAGCTAGTGAGTTACATTATAAATTTGGATGCCCATTATTTATTTTTTTTAAAAAAAAAGATAGTTCCCTTATTTCAATTACCATTATTTTGAAGAAAAACGTCGGAGTTCCTTCTCTTTTTCTTTTCTTATTTGAAACACTTTTCGTTCACTATCTACGAAGTTGGTGAACTATTTTTAGTCGTCACGTATTGAAGGATATGTTACATGAGAAATTTTACGACAACTTTTAACATGAAAATAAAAATAATGATCAATCTTTGGATACTTATGTTTTGATTAAGTGTGTAAGATAATTAAAATTTTTAAACATACGATAAGATGCACGCAGGTACTCTACTTACACCTATTTGGAACAAATAAAAAGTAAGTGCATGAATATATCTATTCTAGGGTAAGAGCAACTTTAATTAAATCCATCTTCCCCTATTTTCTTACACATAACTCCCCATTCCATATTATTTATTAGCAAACTCCATAAATCAAAATAATCTTACACATAACTCTCCATGGACGATTTTGCCCCTATATTATTGTAGTATCAATATACGTATGTTTGTAGTACCTCATGGACGATTTTGCCCCCTCTATTAATTTCCACACCATTACCCAACTTGTAGTACCAATATACGTATGCTTGTAGTACCAATGTATAGATGTTCGTCGTACCATCCCGTGAGCCCATGGACGATTTTGCCCCTTTTCTAATTTTCACACCCTTCTCTTTCCTTACCCAAACCTGCAGTACCAATATACGTATGTTTTAGTACGAAGGTATGGATTTTCGTGGTACCATTCCGTGAGCTAGTGCACTACTATACGTAGGTTACTTGTAGTATCTTTTCGTACCATGTGCTTAACTATCGCAACTCCTACCCTAAAATTGTAGCACCAATATACATATATTTGTAATACCTATATATAGATGTTCGTGGTACCGTATTGTATGCCAGTGTGATACCAAGAGTAGGTTACTTGTAGTTCTAATATCTATGGTAACTGTCACGACAAAAAAAATTCAGATGGCGTCGAAAAATTCATTACCAAAACTTGAAGTACCAATATACGTATGTTTGTAGTATCAGCGTAGTATCAGCGTATCGATGTTGGTAGTACTATACCGTTAGCTAGTGTGGTACCATATGTAGGCTACTTGTGCTGAGCACATGGTATGGAAAAAGATACCACAAGTAACCTACATATGGTACCACTAGCTCACGGTATGGTACCAGAAACATCTATACATTGGTACTACAACCATACGATATTGATACTTCAAGTTTGGGTATGGAATTTTCGATGCCATCTGAATTATTTTTTGTCCGTGACCGTTGCCATAGATATTGGCACTACAAGTAACCTACCCATGGTACCACACTAGCTTACGATACGGTACCACGAACATCTGTATATTGGTAATACGAATATATGTATAATGGTACTACAATTTAGGTAGGAGTTGCGATAGTTAAGCAAATGGTACAGAAAAGATACTACAAGTAACCTACGTATGGTACTACACTAGCTCACGCAATGGTACCACGAAAATCCATACATTCGTACTAAAATATACGTATATTGGTACTGCAAGTTTGGGTAAAGAAAGAGAAGGGTGTGGAAATTAGAAAAGGGGCAAAAATCGTCCATGGGCTCACGGGATGGTACGATGAACATCTATACATTGGTACAACAAGCATATTGGTACTACAAGTCTGGGTAAGGGGTCCGTGGGTGTTGACAGATTTTTGGTAATATTGTTGTTTTTATAAGGCTAAAATTGTCCATTAGGTAGCTATATGACATAAAAGTTTGAAATGGAGTTTGATGATATAAAATAGGAAGGGGGGAGTTAGTTGATAGATATTTGGGAAATGGGGATTTAGTTGTAGACTGCCCTCTATTCTATTATATTAAGGGTGAGGGGCTAGTATAAACCGTCAATTGGTCTGTATCAGTTGACCAATCAGATTTTCTCTATATGTACTAAAAAATAAAAAATGACTTGTTAAAAAACTACCTTCCATAACCCCATATACCAAATACTATTTTTAGTATATTATTATTAAAAATGTTTAATAATAATTAACTTTGTTTTCTTGGACACCGGGTGTTCCAGAAATACTAGTAATTACCATTTTCTGAATTATTACCAAGTCAGAATTCTCCCGAAATAAATCAATCAATCGAAAATCACGCCTGTTTAATGACTCAGTCAATTTGACAAGAGCTCCTTGAGTTTGGTTGTCATACAATCACAGAATTTAATTCCAATAAAGACGATATAATTTGACTTTCACGCCCTCGTGAGATAATTGTTACTCCTATAAGATAACTTCATGTCCTTTTATGTAACATATTTATTTCGATACCATATATATATATATATATATGTATATATTATTTTCATTTCCTTTCCACCGTTTTATAAGGTATGGAACATTTTACCATTGCGAGTTGACTTTATCGTCGATCAAATAATATATAAGAAACTATATTTAAATTTAAATTAACTGATATTGCATAATTTGCATAGGGATCAGTATTACGGAGCTTCCTATGTCTGCTCAATATATAGGATGCTACTCTACGGCTGCAATCAGACCAAGGTTCTTAAACCGGGTTTTCGAACCCGACCGGAAATTTTAGTGGTTTAAGGTTTAGTGGTTTAACTGGTATTAAACCGGAATCAAACCGGTACAAACCGGTACCTCTAGATTTAATAAATATGTATTTTATAAATGAATCAATCACATAACATCGATTTTATAAATTTTTTTCAAATAATAATTTTATAAAAATAAGGAATCATAATTGAATAAAAAATAAATTGTGAGAAATAATGGTATAATAGGATGTCATAAATTAAATTTATACACTTAGGGGTTAAAATTAGTAAAAGTAAAATATTGGGCACATAGTGTAATTATAAATTAAAAAATTAAAATGGGTTAGAGCTAAAATCGAACCACATGTAGGATAGATTCTTTCCAAACACTTATACCGCTAGACCACACGCGCATGTATGTAGTTTTCCCACTTTTTTTGCTTTTTATTCATTTTCGTTTACTTTTTTTCTTTTTTTTTAATTAAAGCTTAACCGGACCGGGACCGGACCGGAATTCCGACCGGTTCACGGGTTTTCCGGTCGGACCGGCCGGTCCGATCCGGTCTTCAAAACCCTAAATCAGACTATGTATAATTGTAAGAGCTAATTATGATTCAGGCCCAATCAAGTTTTAAAATCGAGTTCATGCCAAAAATAATTAGTTTTAAGGACATGATTCCTGCATACCACTTCATCGTTCTGCAGTACCACTTCTTTGTTATGCAGTACCACTTCTTTGTTATGCAGTGCCACTTCATTGTTTTTGTTCCGAAGTACCACTTAATTTGTGCTACAATACCACTTCATTGTTACCACAGAAAAATGAAGTGGTACTGCAAAACAAAGAAGTGGTACTGCATAACAAAGAAGTGGTACTGCAGAACAAAGAAGTGGTACCGCAGAACGATGAAGTGGTATGCAGAAATCGAATCCTTAAAATTAATTGCTTTTCCTGACTTAAATGGGCATGAATTGAAAAAGCCCCTTCAAATATTAATTAATCATGCAATCATTTCTTCAAAAGAAATAGTAACGTGATGCTTATATACGCTTAATAACATTTGGCAAAGACCCTTAATATAACACTGTATATTTGTCTAATACACCCCTCATGGGTCTGTGGTAATACTTCATGGGTCTGTTGTACCACTTCATGGGTTCGTGGTAACACTTCATGGGTCTGTAGTAACACTTCATGGGTCTATGGTAATACTTCATGGCTCTGTGGTAACACTTCATGGTATTGTAGTAACACATAACTGATTTTCTCTAAATGAAACTTAAATTGGATCCTTATCTATAAATGAAACTTACCCGAGTCCTTATCTCTAATTGAAAATATGAATTGGGGCGTGACTAGTAATTTGCGCTATAAATTATCTTCTTATAGTACATGAAAAACACAAAAAAAATATGTTAAAATAGTCGACAGTATTGGATTGAAGTTATCATAAATAAATGGAATCACTTATTAATTATTTCGAAAATCAAATGAAGGGAGAGAGAAATTGAAGACATCGTAGTTTTCTCGTGAAAGACGCGTCCTCGTAAAACATACGCGAATAGTGAATTCTTCTGTAATAAAAAAGCTGATCAAATTCTCACTGCAATTATTCTTTGAACTGAACAGAGGAAAAATGAAATAAATAAAAAAATAAAACGGAAGAAACAGAGAAAAAAGAAAAAGAAGAAAAGAAAAGCCCAAACACACGTCTATTATGACAAAGATGCGCCATTGCCTTAAAAAGCAATCACTAAAAAGAACCAAAATGAAGAGCCAAAGCCCAGGAAAATAATAATGAAGTATAATAATTATAATAATAAAAAAAAAGAAGAAAAGGTTGATTATATCTTCTGAAGTTTAATGGCGAAATGATGCCACAACGCCGTAAACTTTTCCTTTCTACAACTACTGACCTTTTTTTTCCCACCTAGCTTTATCTCTCTAGATATGATATAGGGTTTCAGTTTCAGCGATTGCTTATTAGTTCGTTCTCTAATTTATCAGCTGCGTTTCTTGAATTTTAGTAGCTCATTTTGGCCGCTGTGGTTTATGGGCGAATCTCTTGCTGTTGGATTAAGGTTCTTCATTTCTGGTGAGTTGGTTGGTAAGTTCGGCCATCTATTGAAGTTTTCTGTTGTTGTTGTTTTTCTTTTCCCCTGTACTGAACACTTCTTTTGTTTGGATCGCTTGTAGATGCATTTAATTTGAGTTTCATCGAATTCCATCGATAGCTCTTGAATCTGTTGGTTTTTTTTTTCCGCTTCTAAATCGCTGTTATTGACTTGTTTTAACCTACAATGATGTGAGATCGATGTATTCATCTGCTCGTATTCGTGATTTTTGCTTACTAACATTTGTGTGCCATTTGCTCGTACAATTTGCTGGTTGTGGAAGGTTGGTGGAAAGCTTCTTGTTGTATGAGTTGACATGTAAATACTATTGTGGCTGATATGGTATTACGAACGGCTCAATTTTAAGTGATTTGAAGCGTAGCGTAGATCAGCGCTAAAATGGAATTTTTCGATTGGCTATTTGGTTTCTGCCCGAAGAGGGATTTATTGACTAATGAAGGTGATTCGATGATTCATTTTGCTTTTCGTTTATTTCTTTATGCAGAATTAATTGCTTGTTTGTCGTTTTCCGCATCGAGCGTTTATAGCATAATCGAGGCCATTAGAGTTCCAACTAGAAAAAAATAATAAAGGTGTAAGATTGATGGAAGCTGCCAAGCGTTTGTTTGGGATATTTCGATCGAAGGAGAAGCATAAGACCTCAAGCAAGAAGAAGGAGCCTACACCCAAGGGGAAAGAAGGTTTGAGTGATGAAGATCCTTCAAATGCAACAAAGCAGAAGGTTGCTGCTGCAAAACAGTATATAGAAAAACACTACAAGGAGCAGATGAAGAGCCTGGAAGAAAGGAGAGAACGGTATGCGCTTTCTTGTCTTGACTTTTCCAATAATTGTGAACTGTTTCAAGCTTTAAGCATCATGTGATTTTTGCCTCTAGCATACTATATTACATATTATCTATTCTATTTGGCCGAGCGAGAGCAGAAAAGGCACTGATGTTCTGTGCTTTGGAAATTGGTTCTTCTTCGCTCTCCGTAATCATTATCTTGTTCTCATCAGTTTAATTTCTTTTGCGAATTTGAGAAAGCTGGTTGTATGACGTTAACATTTTTCACGTTTCCTTTTGTAGGCGCCATATGCTAGAGAGGAAACTTGCTGATGCTGAGGTCTCGGAAGAAGAACAGTATAACATTTTGAAGTACCTAGAGAAAAAAGAAACGGAGTACATGCGCCGTCAGAGGCATAAAATGGGGGCTGATGATTTTGAGCCATTGACCATGATTGGAAAGGGCGCATTTGGAGAGGTTCACTTTTTTTTTTCTCTTTACTTGTTTTCCTGTCACCCCCCCCCCCCCCATTCGTGTGAATCTATTAATTCGATCATTTAAAGGCGGCTTGAAATTTCATTGATCCTTGTGATTTGCTCTACTTTCTTTCTTGCATGGAAGTTAGTCATGAATTGCATCTGGGACACACTGAATTCTTAATATGCTTATCCTAAGGGATGCGTTGCAATAACAAATCCATGCTCTGAGCTTTCAGCTGATTATGCTATGTTAAATATCAGTGTTCAGCCACTCTTTCGTGATTTACCTGGCTACATAGTATGTTTGGACTACTGCAGGTTAGAGTCTGCAGAGAGAAGTCAACTGGCCATGTGTATGCTATGAAGAAACTTAAAAAATCAGAAATGCTCCGCAGGGGCCAGGTAAAAGTCAATTTCTTGCATAGAACACATCAAATGGTGTCTAAGTTGCTTTGATGTTTTGTCCACCTTCTTACATGGGCTCCAATTTCTAGGTTGAGCATGTTAAGGCAGAGAGAAATCTCCTGGCGGAAGTTGACAGCAATTGCATTGTCAAGCTCTATTGTTCTTTCCAAGATGATGAGTATCTGTATCTTATAATGGAATATCTCCCAGGTGGAGACATGATGACCCTACTTATGCGTAAAGATACTTTAACCGAAGATGAAGCGAGATTCTACGTTGGCGAAACAGTGCTTGCTATTGAATCTATCCACAAACATAACTATATCCATAGGTTCACGTTGTTTAGAAAGCTTCAAATTCATATCAATGGTAATGTTTAAGTTCATGAGCCATGTCTGACGTTCTATGTTATGTTCTATTTGCAGAGATATTAAGCCTGATAACTTGCTCCTTGATCGACATGGACATATGAAGCTATCAGATTTTGGATTATGTAAGCCCTTAGATTGTAGCAATATTCAAGAGAAGGATTTCGCTGGAGCAAATACCTACAGTGGGACCCTTCAGAGTGATGGGCGCCCTGCACCGCCAAGGCGCACTCAACAAGAGCAATTGCAACATTGGCAGAGAAATCGGAGGATGCTTGTAAGAATCTTACATGTAGAAAAGATTTAACACTTATTCTGATCTGATTTCATGTGGTTCAATTAGACTTCAATGCTCTGGCGGGCTAGATTTGGTTAATGAAGCCAGTTACATGCAAATATTTTCAATATCTGTTAATTAAATGTACCTTATATGGAATGGAATAACACGTATAATTTTATAGAATTGGTAACCACATTATGACTTTGTTAGCCTTGATTTATTAGCTGTGTTAATTTTTTTTCTTTGGCGGTTTCCCAGAATGGCCCTAAGTTTTGAAAGCAATTTGCTTATTACTGCTGTATAGGCCTATTCAACTGTTGGCACACCAGATTATATCGCCCCGGAGGTATTGCTAAAGAAAGGATATGGAATGGAATGTGATTGGTATGTTTTCTCTGTCGTCCAAATTGGCAAGTTATTCTCTTTTAAGTCAAATGAATGACTGGTGACTATTGCTATGCTTACTTAGGTGGTCTCTTGGTGCCATCATGTACGAAATGCTAGTGGGTTATCCACCGTTCTATTCTGATGAACCCATGTCTACTTGCAGAAAGGTATCTTTAGAAATATATTCTGTTTTGTGAAAGAACAAGCAATTTATTTTTGTTGTGCAGTTTCATTTCATTATGTTAACCTCTTGAGCTCTAAACCTAATATAATGTGTGGGCTGAAACAGATGAACATTATGACAAGGCACAGTATGTGATAACGTGAACGTTGTTCTTTAACTCATAATCTGGCCCAAATCTTTTAACCACGTTTCTCCCTATTTTCTTAAGTTTCTTTTTAAATGATCGCCCTTATGCTCTTTGCAGATCGTGAACTGGAGAACTCATCTGAAATTTCCCGAGGAGGCTAAGCTATCCCCAGAAGCAAAGGATCTTATTTGCAAGCTCTTGTGTAATGTAGAGAAAAGGCTTGGAACAAGGGGCGCCGATGAAATTAAGGTGCGTTGTGATTTTTCATTGTTTGTGAGTTCCAAAAGATGATCAACAATATGGAGCAAATCTATAAAATTTTCTTGATTTTGCGTTCTTGTCAGGCACATCCATGGTTTAAAGGCATCGAATGGGATAAATTGTATCTGATGAAAGCTGCGTTCATCCCAGAAGTCAACGACGAGCTGGACACTCAAAATTTCGAAAAGTTCGAAGAGGTTTAAACTTTAATAACTTCTTTTTTTTTCTTTTTCTAGCCCATCGAACGTTTCGATTTCTTCCCCACCAATGCTCTTGCAATGTTATATGTGCAGCCTGACAATCAAATGCCATCAAGCACAAAATCTGGGCCATGGAGGAAGGTTGGTTCTCACGATATTTTCTTATACTGTATATGCTAAAGATAGCAGACAATGGGACACTATTTCCACCTCTTAAAATTATTGATATGTGATTATCTTCTTTCGCGATGATTGCTCAGATGCTTTCTTCGAAGGACGTCAACTTCATGGGCTACACCTACAAGAACTTTGAGATTGTCAACGACCACGAAGTTCCTGGAATAAGTATGGAATCAAAATGTTTTCTCTTTTTCTTTTTTTTCCCAATCGCAATTAAGTCGAAAGGGGCGCGAGTTTGTCCTACGAACAGCAACTTTTCGACTGATTTAAAACGCGTTTCTGACATTTTCTTCCTCTTACCACAGCTGAACTGAAGAAGAAGAGCACCAAACCAAAGCGACCTACTGTGAAATCCCTATTCAGTAAGCAAAACGCTTCGTTTCTTTCTTTTCTCCTTAATAAATTAAGTCCAAATTCCAAAACATACATTTGTGTTAGACTAATTAAACTAACACATGGCAGATGAAGAGTCTAATAATGCATCATATGCTCAACCTCCAAACCAAGGTAGCTTTCTCAGCTTATTACCGCCACCAAAATCAGATGTCTGAAAACAAGGGTGAAATCATGGCGGGGGGCTTTTTGCAAAACAAAACAATAGTAAAAGAAACGAAAATATTGTGTTAATCTTATGGTTCTTTTGAAGTGGAATAGGGTGGTTTTTATTCGTCTGTTAGGCTGTGTCTGATTTGTGGTTGATTGATTGTATATATTTCGTTATTTATTTACTCGTCTGAGTTTGCTGTTTATGTATTTAGAAAAATGCAAAAGGTTCGTTCCTTTATTGTTACGATGTTTAGCGTATTGTGGTAATATTCTTACCAAAGACGTTAGGCAAGAAAGAATACAAACTGATGCTTCAAATGCCATAAGCACGAACAAAGTTCTGATAAAATTAGAAAAGAACACAAAATGTGAATGATATAAGTAAATTTAATATTTTTACATATCTTGTATTCAATAGAAGTAATTGCTTCTCATATAATCCATTAGATAGAGTAGTATATTAAGCACACTCTAATGTGTCTGCTCAATAAGTAAATTTATGCGATATTATTTTATATTTATAGTTATTTTCAATTAAATATGTTTAATATATGCTATGATATTCTACTTATAATTAAGAACTCTTTTTAACTATATAAAGGGGAAAGTAATTTTATGGTATGGTTAAAATAAACTAAAAAGTTAAATGATTGAACTGTATTTAAGGATGATAAAAGTGGACGTACGTACCAAATTAAAGGGTTAATTAAAGATCATGCCCTAGTAGCATATTTAAGTTTGTGTGCCCCACTTGAATTTGATTTAGGGTAAAGGACCTAGTTTTCGGAAAGTTCAGTGCAAACTACATAAAGGCTGCAAAAAGACATAAATATCTCTGACATATGCGAAATTTACCACAGGATACCTATATGATCCGTTACAGTTGTCGAGATAATTATAGTCCTGGCTGGAAAAAACACTTTTGTTCATCTGGATAACAAATTGTCTGTACTGAGAACACTATTACATATATTTAGTACCAAATTTATGAATTGTAATACCAATACTAATACAACGAACAAATCAAAGGAAAATGCCTAAATGATGCGATAAGACGTATTTAACCCTAAAATATGCCAAATCGAGGAAAAATACCTAAATGATGCGATAACAAATTTTGAAATAATAATAACAATTATGTGCTGAAGAGAAACATTTACTTTCATTTGAATAACAAAGAGTTTTCTATTGAGTACTACACGCTGTGGATGAGAATAGCAGTACTAAGACAACGAATGACAAATTTGCAAGTTTTGCGATAAGACGTTTAACCATATGCGAAATCGACGAAAAATAGCTGAATGATGCGATAACAACTTTCGAAATTAAAATAACACTATTGAGCTGAATAAAAACAATATTTTGCATTTCGATAACAAGAGTCTTCTACTGAGTACTACAAGTTGTAGTTAGTAACATGTGTGTTATCGAGAATACCAGTACTAACACAACGAATAGAAATTTGGGTGATAAGACATTTAACCCTAGCAGTACCAACACAACGAATGACAAAATTTTCCAGTTGGGATAAGACATTTAACCCTGGCCAAAGCGACGAAAAATACCTGAATTATGCGATAACAAGTTTCGAAACAAAAATAACACTTTTAAGCTAATATCGCTTAAAAGTAACACATGAATTTGCCACGTTTCTTTTAGTAAATAACAAATGATGTCGAAGAAGTAACACATTATTCAAAAATAATACCGCTTCATGCAATAACACATTCCTTACACTCAAGCGGTCGAAAGAAAAATTCAAGTTCCAAATCCGACCCAATCTTGACGTTACTAACTGCATAAAGTTGTATCGGCTTAAACTTTTCATGGGTCTTCATAATCAAAGAGAATTTTCGAAGTTCATAAAGCATGAATGCTTCAAACACAATTCGGAATTTTTGTTTAATACGGTGAAATCTCGATTTTAATGACCGGATAATGTAAATTCGACACAATTTCATCATGGGCCTTAGTTATCGACGATAATTATTGATGTTAATCATGGAATAACTAAGATCAATAATACCATATGTCTTGACGTTTATAACAAATGTTTCCGCAAAACGAACATATAATGAGAAAATAATAACGACTCGTTACCAGTAAATAACACATATAATACCCAAGTACAAGGCAAAGAGAATAGATCGTAAAAAGTTGGAAACCGCTAGATGGTTCTAGATTGTCAGAGATTACAAATTTAATATTACCATATTGCCCGCAAATAATACCACATGTCTGATAAAAAATAACAATATAAACAAAGTTTATAACGTTTGGAGCTACAAGTACCACAAAATAGCTAAACAATACCACATTACTATTTCGATTAATTTCGTTCATAAATTCATTTCGTTCGGATGTATAAGATTGACATTCATGGAAATAGATGACTTGATGAAGCTAAATCACAAAAGTCCTTTAAACGACACGTTTTGTGAATGTTGATATCAATATGTGAAAATTGAGATAATAAAACATGTAAACATATAACTATTCCTTCACAACATATACTAGTATCTCTTTTAATGAGACATATCGTTATGAATTCCATCACAAACGTATTCAAAATTCAAAATTAAACCACAAATATCATTTTATATGTCGTAAATATGTGTTTGATACATTCTCGAAGTTATTTGTTAAGGAATATTAACAGGATGGTTCGTTAACGTCACCAGTACCAGATTGCCCGCACGTAATACTACATGTTTGCTATAAATAACAATACTAACCTAGCGAATAACGTGTTTACATATAATGATACCATATAATAGGTTTCCAGTACCACATTACTAATTCAATTAATTTTGTTCATAAATGCATATTGTTTGAGATTTACATGATTAACATCTTGTAAATGTATGATTTGATGCATTATCACACCAAATTCCTTTAAAATCCACATTGTTCGGTTGCGGTGGATGATAGTGAATGTTCGAGGTCAATAGTTATTCAAAACATAGACTATTACTTTGTTCATTAAAACATCACATATGAAGTTCAGCACCAATGCCATCAAAGTTCAAAATTAAACCACAAATATCATTTTATATGTCGTAAATCCCGAAACCTTAAGAGTAATCCTAAAACCTTAAGCCTTAATCTCCATAAACACATAACCCTAAACATTGGTGCCATAACTACAACAATTTGTAACACTTAAATAACTTTTAGTAACATATTTAACTAATGGATAACAATTAAATAGTTATTAGTAACACATTTGCACTGATTTAGCAATCCCGCCCAAAATCACAATCGTGGCATAAATCCCGCCCAATTAACCCAATCAGTCCACAAATCCCGCCCAAAATTCAGCAAGTATAGTAAATCCATCCAAATTCAATATCCCACCCAAAATTTATCGAAACAGTTCTGCTAACAAAAATTCCATACTTATGAAAAACAATAGCAGATCATGATATACCGCTTTAGATATTAAAAGTCACGCTTCGTTTTCATGTAGTAGCATTTATGCGTGAAGAAATACCATATTTGTACTTCTGAAACACAGTAGAAGGACATAAAATACCACTTCAGATATACCAAGTAACGCTTCAATTTCAGGTAGTAAAAGTTCAATGCAAAAAATTATCGAAACATGTCTGTTAAAATAATACCACATCAGTAGTTATGAGAAACATAATACGTCCTAATAGGCAATTTTTACTTTATGTAGTAACAGTTCGATGCCGAAAAATATTGAACAGGTCTGTTAAACAAAATACCCCATCAATACTTACGGTCAAAATTCTGTCATAATACACCAATTAATCGACGAAGAAGTCGATTATGAGTTACCTTGTATCATGACCCACTTTGTTCTTAGTACCATATGTTGGACAAAAAATACCAAATATATATTTCCGAGAAACAAAAAAAGTCGTACGATACCAATTAATGAGATAAAAATATAACATGTGAGAAATAAATAACGTTTTTGTAGAGTTTTATAACGTTGAGACGAATCGTAGTGACAATGATGCATGAAATAGTAACATGTGTTCCTGATGAATCAATGGCTGCGATACGACCTGCTTTCACACAGCGTACGTTATAGAAGTGATGAGGTAACGATGTTTCAAAATTCACAGAGCCAATGAAACGCCCAAACTATGGGTATCTCGAATACACACAGATTAGCTGCAATTGCTGCCAAAATCTAGTTCGATTTGCCAGATTTTTCTCAAATTTGAACCCATAGAAAAATTCATTACAATTCTTACATCGTTCTTCATCAATACTAGAATAAAACCTACGTGACACGTCGAAATTGATTGGTTGATGGGGCAGTCGATTGTGCTCGATTCATTGTGAAAAATGGATTTCGATTATCCGGAGAACTAAATATAAATCTGTTAAAAACATTTTACTATCGATAAGTAACACATTATCATTTTAAAGTAACGGTTATAAATTTAACAGTAACAAGGCGTCGTATATCTGTAACATACAACTGGCGTCGAATACCACTTTCGTGAACGGTTTATTAAGGGTATTTTAGTCAAAGCATAGTTTGGGTCTTTACCTTTAAATTTTTCAAAAAGATGGTCCTTAAAACTAAATAAAAATTTGAGAGGGCCTGATCACTATGTCTTAAATTGGGTAGTTACTCCAATGCATTCTTTAATTATACTAGTGTTCTGACACACTCAAATGTGTATGCTATTATCTATAAATATAATTTAAATTTATTTCAATTTAAAATAGTTAACTGAATTATAATATAAATTTAACTATATATATATATATATATTATACAATTAAAGGTACATGAATTAACTAAAAATAGTAATTAAAATAGTGGGCAATTTTTTAAATTTAATTATTTAATTTCTTTTGTAAATTGACAGACCAATGGGCAGACTCACCTAGGGTTGTTCATTCGGTAAAAACCGAACCGAATGTTTCGGTTAACCAAAATTTTCGTTCAAAAATTTAAAACCGAATATCGAACCGAACTTAATCGGGTATCTTTCGATAGAAAAAGAATTTATTTCGTTCCAAAAAAAAACATTTGCCTGAAAGTGAAATATCAGACCATACGAAATTCGTTCTAGTTATTTGAATTCTGAAATTAAATTTGGGAAAATAATATTTTAATATGAAATAAACAACGCGGGCTAGTAAATTACTTAAAGGCCCAATTCCACTCAACGGGCTTGCTTGTTAATATATATATATATTAATTAATATATATATATATATATATATATTAATTAATATATTGAATTTCGTTACTTGGTTTAATTCGCTTAACCGAATTACAGAACCGAAAAACCCGAAATTTTCGGTTTTAAAGTTTTGAAAACCGAAAATTTTATTAAGTCGGTATTCGGTTCATACCACAATTTCGGTCGGTTAACCGACACCACTATACTCACCCCTCACGCTTAATAAAATAGAATAGATAATATAGAAAGATATACCATCTAAATTTTAAGGATGGCTGCCATTGAGTTTAGATATATATATATATATATATATATATATTATAGATGTAGGGGTGTTTGTTTTGGAGTGATCCTCCAAAATATCACTTGATCTTTCTATTCTTCTGTGTTTGTTCATCCTAGGTAATGAGTCATCATCGTAATGAAGGATCACCTAGATGATGAAAACGGTGTGATATTTCAAGTTTGGATAACCCCCCCCCCCCCCCCCAATAGCTAGGTGATCCAATATCAATGTGATGGGTGATATTTTTCAATTTTGAGTGGACAAAAATATCCTTTTTATTTAACATTGCTACACAATATGCAATTTTCTGTTACATACCAAAAATTAAATCCTAAAGTATATTAGTTATTTAAAATATTTAATACTTATATTACAAATTATATTCAGAAAGTATAAATAATGCTAAAAATTAAAATTATATATCGAAATCTTATATAATTATACAAATGTCGATGCCCTCATATGCTGCCACGTGTCCCATAATAATTAGTTGTAATAGAAACAAATATAATAAAAATTTTAAAAACTACCCGCTATCACACCCTACTATAAATACTTATCTATAAATATATAATAATTATAGATACTTAAAACGTGCGTTGTATGGGTACTAAACTGGTATTAGTTATTATAATGTCAAATCTTACCTTAAAAAGAATATTTAATCCACATTATTTAAATAATATTCTAGTGTTAAATATGACATTTACACGACATCACCCTACCCATCACGGTGATTACTTACACAAACAAAATACTTCAATACACATAAAATCAATATCGCCCCAAAACAAATAACAAATTAACTGATGCACATTCCGGTAATACTCTTTGTGATACATTCCCGTAATACTCTTTTGTGATGTAAATATCACCGTTCTACTCAAAACGCCCCCATATTGTCTAGGAGAGAAGTGTATAAATAGGCAGCCTCCGATACTCTCTCCCCCACATTGAGAATTCTCTCTCTCTCTCTCTAAAGGTTAATCATGCAGGTAAAAACCCCTAATCCCCTTCCTTCGATTTCTGCCCGCGCTCAGTTTTTCTGGCTCATGGATCTGAAATTCTATGCGAAAGAAACTTAATTTCTGTCTTCTATGTTTAATTTGACCGTGATTGCAGGCCAGTGACAGGTTCAACATCAACTCGCAGCTTGAACACTTGCAAGCGAAATACGTTGGTACAGGTCATGCGGATATCACTCGTTTGTAAGTATCCTAGCTCAAAATTTAGTTTCGTTTTCCTGGTAATGTCTGCAATCGGTTCTAAGGGTTGGAATCTGGCATGATTTAATTTGATGTATCAGTGAATGGGCGGTGAACATCCATCGAGACAGCTACGCATCTTACGTAGGGCACTATCCTATTCTGGCGTACTACGCTGTTGCTGAAAACGAATCAATTGGAAGGGAGCGTTACAATTTTATGCAGGTTTTTACTTCTCCTTTTTCATTGTGTCTTGTTTATTGCTGCTAGTGTCAATCGATTCCTCCTTGATTGTCGGCAGGCATGATCATATGACTGTTTCACTACTACAAAAACTATGTTTACAAACTTAGGTTTTGTGGGCTGCTTATGTTTCGACAAAGAACTGAACTTTTTTACTTCGTTTTCATTGTTATCTTCCATTCGATCATTTTCTTTACTTTTATTATGTTTTACTGGATAGGAAGTTGCTGTTCTTGATTGTTCTTGTATATATCTGACTGTATCACATTTTAGGTTCACTCGTGAAGATTATTCTCATGCTTATCGAACAGTTTCTCTACTCACAATCTCTTACCATTTCTGTAGGAGCCTTTTTTTAATGCCCTTATGTGTTTATACATGCACTGGATACGCTGACCGACTCATCAAAGTTGCTGATTGCTTCTGTGTTTTCTTTTTTTTTTTTTTTTCTGTTCTTTATTTTGTTTATGTGCTTGTGCAGAAAATGCTTTTGCCTTGTGGTCTCCCTCCCGAGAGAGACGAGGATTGAAGGGTATGTCAAATTATAGCTTCATCTTTTCTTCCTCCACATGTATGGACCTAAGCATTTATCGTCGGGGTTTCTGAGCTATGCAGAACTTGAGTACATTTATTATGACAGATTCCCAGTTGTTCCCTCGTTGAATGTATGAACGCAATATTGCTGTTATTCGCTATAGTTGTGAGCTATTCGATGGCTGCGATGATTGTTTCGGCCTACAAAAAAAACTTAATATTTTTACTTAATCATATGGAAAATGTAAGAATTCCAAAAGAAAAAGAATTGGGGGTAGTGGAAATCCGTTTTTCTAGGCTTGTGCTTCGCTGAACCACAAGGCTTGATAATAAAGATGAGAGGCAAAAACGTACTTCCAAATTAATATCACCAAATAACATTACAAAAAAAATCATTTTTTTGATCACTTTTTTCATTGCAAGCTGATGCAAAATTCGTCTACCATTCCTCTCTTGCTAGTCAATAGAAACCTCCGTACGGAAACCGTAAACTCATTTTCTACCTTCTTGTACCAAATAAATAATGTGCATACATATCATATTTTAACTCAATAAACTTACATAAATATGCAGAAAGTATGGCAGAAACTGTGTTTTCTGCAGCCCTTGAAGGGATAAAGCATGTCAAGTCCGAGGAAGGGGAAATGCTGACAAGGCCATTCTTGGACATGAGCAAACTCATATTACCCATCTTAGGTTTGTTCTCCTTCAACGTACGATAAGAATTCCTTTCCCTTAATATTATCAGATATTGAACTCCATTAATTTCTAATGCTAGACAGATTCGGGCCCGCCATGACAATCGTAAAATGCGATATCAGCTCGAATATATCGGTAAAACTCTCGTTTTTTTTCCTTGCACAATGCTACGTAACGTTTTAAAAGATTGATACGCAAAAAGAAAATCCCTATTTTCGAAACTTATGATATAAAAATTTCAGAGATTGGAACATAAGTACAATTCGAACCCAACGAGGTTCAAATACTTGTACAACTTGGTACAAGCCGAAGTAGAGACAAAGACAGCCAAATCATCGTCTAGCTGTACCAATGGTCTTCTTTGGTTGACTAGGTATATACTCCTTACACTAACTATATATATTGTAGACATTATAAATTCACTGCAATAATTTCGTGTCGGCCCATTAAATGTTATTTCAGAGCGCTCGATTTCTTGGTAGAGCTTTTTCACAACCTAGCTGCGCATCAAGAATGGTCGATGTCTCATGTCTATCACGAATCTTACAATAAATCCCTTAAGAAATGGCACGGTTGGATTACTAATTCAGGGTTTATGGTACACATGAAAATGTAACGTTTTTACATCATTTCCTAATAAATATATAAAAACACGTCACGCAATATTTCTTTTCGCGAAGATGGGGATTAAGCTTGCGCCCGATAGGAAGAAGTTCATGGAGCTATTGGGTGCCCAACCGAAGGTTAACGAAGATATGCAGAAATTTCGTGAGGAGTTTTTGCCCCTATTATCGGACATACACAAATTTCTTGTTAGGGTTTTTATTTATTGCTTTTGTTTATGTCATTTTTCGACTGCTTCGAAATGAGGACATGTTCTTTTAACGATCTGAATATTGCAGGCGAGCTTTGGTCTGGACAATTTGAAATGTCCGTGACCCCCAATTAAGGGTTACAATTTGGCTTGTCATATGCATTTCAAGGGGCATCATGGAAGAGAAGAGACTATTTAATCACACACATGTTTTTATCTTTATTGTTCTATGTTTTCATAGACCATTAATATATGTGTTTATGATCTTGATGTAATGGAAAAGGCTCGAAACAATGGTTGCAATTCTATTACATATGTCTCTTTTGCTGTTGCTGAAAATTTCACGACTTGCCGCTTGATATTAGAATTAACTTATTACTGATATGTGTGAGTTGTGTTCGCGGAGACATTAAAGTTCGGATTTTTAAGGTCATTTACTTTGGGAATATTTATAAAATGGCGTTTTTGTCATAGTCGACGTAAAAAAATAGCTCCGTCAATTTTTTTTTAAAGAAATTGGAATTAAGGGTATTTGCGGCATTTGACAGGGTATCTTTTTAAAAATAAGACGTGGTCACCTGCTCAGGACCTGTGCTATAGAGCAGGGGACCCCGCCCATCTGGTGCGTAGCACGGGAGGGACCCCTGCGCTGTGTGGGGCTGCAGGGTCCCCTACTGCGTGTGCTGGGACCCCTGCACTGTGTGCGGAGACCCCTATGCTGCTGTCCGCACACAGCGCAAGGGTCCATGCACACAGCGCAGGGGTCGGGCACACACGGTAGGGGTCCCGCCCATGTTGCAAAAAATAAAAAATGTACGTCTTGGGGACCCCTGCGCTGTGTGCGGCTGCAGGGTCCCCTGCTGTGTGTGCGGGGACCCTGCACTGTGTGCGAAGACCCATGTGCTGCTGCCCGCTGATATATAACAATTTATAATATTTTATACCCCGTAAAAGTGCATTTTTGGTCGATATTTGTACAATCATACCCGAATATTTGGCGCTTACATTTCACTTACATGTCTTGCAGACTTCGGAGCAAAATAGACCAAAAAATGAGATTATTCGGACGACGATATCTCGAGGAGACTGAAAAGCTGAAAATCGAGTTCGAACAGCGATTTGATTACCGACCAAACCAAAGCAAGCAAATCAAGCGAGCTTGTCTCTATGGCTGAAAGATGAAGACAAGAAATACCAACGGCTGGATGAGACTCTATTTAGGCCCATAAGCCCGTATAAATTCACTTTGAGTTGGTTCAATCGGCCCAAGTAAGAACTCTACTAAAAGGTCATTCAGAAGAGATAAGAAATACCAACGGTTGAAAGATGACGACAAAGCCACAATCACACGTAGCTCAAGGCAGGAAAATATAATCAGATTCATCGAAGGACTGCTCTTAGACGGCTAAGAGTGGCTCAAGATCAAGCACACTGCTCAAGGCATTCAAAGGGCTGCGCAAGCACACAACGACTGAGAAGATGTTTGTCCACTTCGCTTCAAGCGATCTATAAATAGAGCTAAACTCAACAGAGGGTGGGGCATCGAATAGAATAGGGCTTTAGTGTTTTTGGTACTGCTGTTTTCATTTCGTGTGGTGTCGATTTCTGCTTTCATTTTTTTTTATCTTTATTGAGAGGAACCACGAAGAAGTCTGTGAGATAAATTAGTAATTTCATCGTTATATTTTTATTAAGAGTGTGGTAGGGAGTTTGAATGAGAGACCAAGCATGTGATGAGGGTAGATGATGCGAGAGAGCATTAGAAATTGAGGAGAGCTGTGAGGAGATCGATTCCTTCTCATTTTAAGAACTGCTTTTGTTTTTCCATAGTTGCTGTGAGTTTTCCTTCTTTCAGTACTTTCAATATTAAAGCTTTCTTTCCTAGTAATGATTTCTAATCAAAGCAAGAACGATTCATTCCTTTTGGCGCTAATTCTCGAGGACTAAGCCAATTGTTGGTTTGAGGTAAGGCTTTGTGTGGAAAGAGATAAGTTGCATACGGATTTATAATTCACACGGTCATAAGCTTATCTTTATTATTGGTTTTCCATCATCAATATAAATATTAATTTTATACGCTTTTGATTAAAATGCTTAGCGACTATTATATTATCATTGTAAGTTTCGATATTTATTTTCGTTCAATTTTGCGTTAAAAATTATAATCAAACCCAACCCCCCTCACTATTAATATTATTATTACTAACATTATTATTATCCTTATTATTATTATAAATAATAATAATATTATTATTATTACTACTATTATTATTATTAACATTATATTATCCTTATTATTATTATTAGTACTATTATTATTATTAATAATATTACTATCATTATTAATATTATTAATATCATTATTATTATTATTATTAATGATCAAGTTTGAAATTAGAAGTAAATCAATCATTTTTCCTGTGGAGACGATCCCTACTGTCGCTATACTAATGTTTAGTGAATAAGGTGATTAATTTATTTTTGGCAGTTTTCGACGCGACCACCCGCACACAGCGCAAGGGTCCATGCACACAGCGCAGGGGTTTCCCGTACACACGGCAGGGGGTCCCGCCCATGCTGCATGGGTCCCGTCCATGTTGAAAAAATAAAGAAAGGTATGTCTTGGGGATTGAACCCATGATCTACTACCGTAGAGAAGAAGAGTGCAAAATACATTTTTTGTTCGCCGAAAACCGTTTCACGGAAAGATCAACGACGGAAGAGAAGAAGAGTGTAGGCATTTTTCAGGCTTGTTCGGTTACACTCTAAAACCTGTGAAGTCAAAGCTAACTACTTTGGATTAGCAACAACGCTATACGAAGGTACGTGGGCTGAAGTAGTTACTGAAGAAAAATTTTTCCACTCACTCGACAAAAAGCAACCGATATATCATCATCCGATATATATCGACACAGGGATCGACAGAGTTTAGAACAAAACAGAAGAAATCCAGGTTGATCGTTTGTATCGACGAGTGTGTAAGTGGGATCGTTGTATTGGGATGAGAAAGATTAGGACCATGTGATTTGTAAACACTCAAAATGACCAACGAATGGTCTTCGTGGATGCAGTCGAACCATTCAGGAATTTGAGCTAACCAAGTATTTCTTGTTTTTTCGATTGTCTATGCTTCAAATTGGCCTGAATCGAGTCGGTCGTCTAATCCCAGAAATACCAACAGAGGAAGTTATCCTACCCACTGACGTGAAAAATGAGTCGAGCCGCCAAGTTAATTCGACGACCCAGTTTGAATGTAGTTCATGATTTCAGTTTTTAAAATTAAATGTAAAAAATAAAAATTTCAATATGAGCTCAAAAAATTAAATCTAGTTGAGTTTGAGCGCAGTGTAAAATTTTTCGAGGTAGATTCGATTACTAGAAACATTGGAGAGTAAACAATATTATCACTTGTATAAAAGCTAATGCGGCTAAATCTAAAATAATTTAGCAAATGATCAAATACAGGAAGCAATTATTTTGTTCTATTTTTCAACAAATAAAAAAACGGTTTTTTCTCAACGAATTTGACCTAAAGTGGTGATTTTTTTTTTGTTTTTGTTTTTAGTCATAATTCTAATTTACAGTGCTTCTGCTTATATATATATAGAGGAGGCTGAGCTTAAAGTAAAGAGTAAGCGGGCAAAAACTACGTTACCACACTCACAGAACGCAGCCGATCATCAAATCAAGTAACTGAGTCTCTACGCTGGCAAAGGTATTCGTTTTTCTCTCATCGCCGACCTTGGGAAGATCGTGGTAAGTGGAATGAGACTGCAAATCAACATTAATTCAGCTATTTTTTTTCATGGAAGTTTGAGCGCTCCTCGAAGCTTGATTCTCGTTTTTAATCGATTTCGAATTTTACCGTTATCGCTGTGGCTTGTATCGATTTTCTCTGACGATTGGCGGAGAGATAGCTAGGGCTTTGATTGAAAATGTTCGTCGTGTGGCTGGGAAAATCGTGGACGTCATCGATTTTCCGTGCTGATGTTGCTTTCACTTGTTAAAATTGTTGTGCAGGTGATGTGACCCCAAACGAACGAGAAGAGGAACTCAGAAAAGAAGTGGAGAAACTTTCTAAGGAAGTTTATGAGGTAATAGCGTTCGCTAGCGTACTCACATGTGCATGTTTTGACGTTTTCAATTTTGCTATGCACTGTTTATTCCGCCTTGTTTTGTGCTCGTTTGCCGCATTTGATGTGTTCTTTGAATTGCTGATGTTTCCGAAATTACAAACACCAATTGGTGGGTGGGTGCAGAGGTTACCTGATAAACGTTGTTTTGTTTCTCCAATCGATCTAACTGTGTTGAATTCACAGGCGAATATCAAGTTTCCGTAGGGTGAATTCCATTTAACGGTCACAAAAAAGCAGTAGAATTAGAAACGTTTAAATCTGATTTGTGCAGCTTGACAAAAGGATCGAAGAAATTGAAAAGTTGCTCCCCGGTCAGAATTTGCCAAAGCAAGAGGTTACACAACAGCATGGAACGACATTTCTTGCATAAATCTCTGTTGCATATCAGAAAAAAAAAAGATAAAGATTTCAACTTAACATTTTTCGTTGTGCAGGGAGAAAACAGAGAAAGCTTTGTTGATGAGCAACGCCATGTGATGCAGATAACTCAAGAAGCTGCTCGAGCCGAAATGGCGAATGTAATCAAAGAAATTTGAATTATTTGTGCTTTTATATTTATGTAGCATTAAACCGACCGAACATAGTTTGTGATGTTATAAACCTTCAGCTGGACAGAGTTAGTGAGCATCGGAAACTACTAGAGCAAATTGCACTGCAAAACCGCAGGTTCGATTTGCCCTTGTTAATAATGAACTATTTTTTTTCTGCCGATTCCTCTAAACTATCAACTTAAATGGCTTCTTTTCTTGACCTTCGATGCTTCAATTTTTCGCCTTGCACCTTTTGTTCTTAAAATGAGGATTTTACTCTGTTCTGCTGCAGCTTGTTGATAAGTATTAACAAAAGCTTTTTACAATAAAGACTGATTGCATTCTATTGTAGCTTTCTCCAATCTTGATGGCATGCTCAAAATGACCATATGGGCTCTGTTTTTCAGAAAAATCACTACAGAAGAGAAAAAAGTACTAGCAGGAACCATACTTCGATTTGCTGAACAAGACGTGAAGAAGGCTCTGCAGATCATCGCAGCTGAGAATCCCGACCTTCAGATATCGCCAGAAACCGTGGAAGTCAACATGGACAATCTGGTAAGTTTTCTGAATAATATATAATCATCCAGAAATTCTATAATTTGTATGATCTTCGACCAAATGAGTATATACAGAAGTACGTCAGTCAGCTCTGCTGTTTCCTCGTTTTGCAGAGCGAATCCACACTGTGGAAACTAAAGTTCTTCGTAATCGACACACTTCGTGCAATTGGCTTCTTTGGAAAGTAAGTCATATTGCCATGATATCCATCTCTGCACATTTTATATCGAATTGCTTTGAAATCAAAGCAATCTATCTGTACTCGTGAATGTTGATCACCTCCTTAGAACACTATGTTTCAGAACAAATAATACTTCTCTAACCATGCATGGCTATATATATAACCCACCTATATTGTCATATGTTGCAACGTGCATATTCATAGTAAACCTAAAAAACAGCAGAATTCTGTCATGATAAAGAATTACAAGAACACATGCCTATAATAGAAAGAAACATGAGAATTGAAATCCACATTACTTTTATTTCTTTCACATTTTGGCAAGATCGATTCCCGCCTCTTTAGCGACTGCGTCGATCCCATTCTTTTCGATGGTCTTGATGGCTTTAGTAGAGAGGCGAAGTTTGACGAAGCGTTTGCCAGCTTCCCACCATATTCTCTTGTATTGCAAGTTCACATACTGCCTTCTAATTGTCTTGTGGTTCGAGTGCGAAACTCTGTTTGCTTTGTTCGCTTTCTTACCAGTAAATGGGCATACTCTACCTGGAAAAGACCACGCAACATCAATGGATAGAAAGAAGCTTTCTCTCTTTTTTTTTTGTTCATATATAGCTCATCTTCGAATCTAGTCTAATTTCAGCAAATCTTACAAAGCCCAAGATTCTGTGCAACAGACGTACATAGAAGGAAAAAAGAACAGACATTTACAATCTTCCATGAAGCTGAAACTTTTTCATTTTTGTTTTACAGAAATAGAAGTAACAGACGAATACGCAGAAGAAGAATGAAGACGAAAGGGGAGACTTACGCGCTAGGGGCTGAAGCGAAGGCCTAATTGGAGCAGAAATAGGAAGAATCGAATTTCTCTCAAATTGGGGGATCGATAATTTGATGCCGCTCAGCTTTGAGGAGAGGAAACCGATGTCCGAAGAAGCTGTTGAGGTTTTGGCTGAGAGCCTGCGGATATTTGGAGATTTTGTTATTGCCACTCCGGCCATGGCTGGTCCTATAGCTGATGTCATCGTCAGCATTGCTGCGCAGTTATCTTTTCTCTTGTACAAAACAGTCGTCTTCTTCCCTTCCCTTCAATGGTGTCGAAGTGTAGATAAGGTAATTATTATGAGTGGATACACGTGTCATTTGCTTTTCTTCCACATATGTTTTCAGTTATTCAGTATTTGGACCTTGAATTTCATAATTTTCACACTTCAGTCCTCAAATCTATGTAATATGGCATTACAGCTGTCAATGGGCCGGGGCGGGCTAGCCCGCCGGCGGGCCTTCAAATTGAAGCCCAATCTGCCCCGCAGCGGGCCTGGCGGGCCAGCCCGCCCGCCATGAATATTATTTAAAATTTTTTTACTTAAACTTTATAATTAATTTAGAATAATTTATATATTATAATATTTAAATATACAGTAATTACGTATTAATTAATGCGTCATTAATTTTATAAATATGATATTTAAGTATACATTTATTATATATTAATTAATAAATGCATCATTAATTATAAATAAAATTATTAATTAATTCCTCTATTTAAATAAATATATATTTAATTTATAAAATAAATTAATTAAAATATATGGCGGGCTGGCCCACCGCCCGCCTAGCCCGCAGCCCGCGCGGGCTGGCGGGCCTTAACAATCCCAGCCCAGCCCGCCCCATAGCCAGGGTGGGGCGGGCCGGGCCACGGGCCATTTTGACACCTCTATATGGCATGCTTCAAGCTTCCTATTGTCGTCTGTAAGTAGATTGGAAAAGTAATCACAAATTGTTGGTGGTGAGATCGCTGATCCAAAGGAAAAAAAAATACACTGGCAAGCATGGCCAGACTTTGCGTTCCTAAAGAGCATGAGGGTATTGGATTCGACCTTTGTGTCCTTCAACGACGCACTCATTAGTCACTGCCAAGCAACTTTGAAGAATTCTCAGAGAGCCCAACTTGTTAGTTAGAAGGCTACTTAGGGCCAAATACTTCCCCGAGGGCGGCCTAATGACAAAATCTATATCAGCTAATTCGTCTTGATTATGGAAAGGATGGATGGAGGTTAGATACGTCCTAAAAGTGGGTCTAAGATTCCAAGTTGGAAATGGTACATCGATTAAAATCTAGGAATTTCCTTGAATGCACAACATCCCAGTCCCATCCCCGCTTCATCCTTACTCAAAACCTGATTTGGGTTAGAGAGCTCTTGACAACGGCTGGGCTAGCTTGTAATGAAGACTTGATTTCTTCTATATTTAGCCCACTCACTGCACAAACTATCCCTAGAATCAACATCGATCTGCCTGCTGCTAATGATCGTCTGTTCTGGCACTTTGACAAGAAAGGAAACTTCACTGTCCATTCAGCATATGTTAAGATCTTAAGTTCGAGATCTTCTGCCTCCATGCGTCCTGAGTCCAGTGACGAGAGAACCTCCAAAATCTCAATATGGAGAAAAACATGGAGCATGAAGATCAAACCTAACTTAAGCATTTTTTGTGGAGGTGTCTCGACAACATATTACCAACCTTTGATCAACTAATTAAGAGGGGCATCAGCATTGATCCAATCTGTAAATGTTGTGGTGAGGAAGAAGAGACATTGTTTCATCTTTTCTTCACATGCAACGGTGTATTGTTAACTTGGAAGCTCTCCTTGATCAGCTGGAATGGTATTCGTGAGCGCACTTTCAACTTTTATGACTGGTGCTTCGCCATTAACAAATCGGATGGGAATGAGGTTTTCCAACATACAATTAGGGGTGGGATCAGGTCTGGTTTTTCGGGTTTCGAGTTTTTCGCGGGTACCCGATAATATCGGGTAGTGAATTTGATACCCGATCCCGACCCGATCAAATGCGGGTACCCCCGCCGGTCGGGTTCGGGTTTTTTTTTTTATTTTTTAAAGTTAGTTAAAATAAACACAATGTGGCATGTGGGAATCGAATCTACATCACGAAGAGGGGAATCACTTATCACTTTTGCTTCAACCATTGAGCCAGACGAACTTTTGATTAAAAGTTTCCATAAGCTCTACTAGTACTGTACCGATACATGGATCAGTTTCTTATGGGAAATCAATTGTCCCACATCGAATGTTCACCAAATTGAATGTTCAAGTAATTGCGGGTGAAGTATTTCCCCATATAAATGCATTAATTAAATAGAATCATTTTGAATTTAGTACACGTGCGTGGTGCCATCTGAATTCTTTTTAGTTATAATTTTTTTATGTCGGGTACCCGATCGGCTAAATCGGAGAGCATATTGCTACTGGTCGGGTATCGAACCCAATACCCGACATCTAACCCAATTTTTCTTCCGATCGGGTTAAATTCCGATCCGGTCGGGTCGGATACCTGAAACCCGTATCCGAATGCCCACCCCTACATACAATGCAACACTATATACATTCTTTGGATGATTTGGAAAACAAGTAACTTATGGATTTTTGAAAAAAATCGTCAAATCTGAACAAGAAACGGTTGATTAGCCATTTCTGAATGGCAAGAGTCCAATCTATATTCTGATTTTTTTGCTTTGACGAACCTATTGATATCTCTAGGGGTGGGCATTCGGGATCAGGTACCCGACCCGACCCGATCGGGTTGAAAAATTCGGGTTCAAATCAAGTATCGAGTTTGACTGTCTAGATCGGGTCGGGTTTCGGGTAGCATATTGCAACCCGAAAAACCCGATCGGGTACCCGACATTAAAAAAACTATATTAATTCGCCTAAATAATATTTAATTGGCCAATTAGTTATTAACCTATTTATTTATATAAAATCTTTAACTAAAAAATCCAACTCGCACCGGAAAGTGCGGCTGAAATTAAATGGCATCAAATATGGGAATCTGTGCTATACGTAGTGAGGTCAGGTGTGGGTTTATATTAGAACTACTTCACCCAAAATTGAAGTGAGCATCCGATGTGGGACAATGAATTTTCCATAAGAATATGAGCCACGAATAATACTAGTAAATATTATGTAAGTATAATCAAAAATTCGCTTGGCCCAGTGGTTGAAGCGAAAGTTGTAAGTTGCTGCCCTTTCCATGTTGTGGGTTTGATCCCCACATTAACACAATTTTTAACTAATAAAAAATAAATAAATATAAACAAACCCGAACCCGACCCGCCGGTGGTACCCGCATTTGATGGGGTCGGGATCGGGTATCAAATTCACTACCCGAAAAAATCGGGTACCCCACCCGAGAAACCCAACCCGATCCCACCCCTAGGTATCTCATTGAACGTGATTTTGGTCGTGGGCGAGTAGGACCCTCTGTGGACATTGCTTTCCCGTAACCAATGTTTTCAAGTCCGGATCGGACCGGCCGGTTCCGACCGGAAACCAACAAACCGGTCGAAAATCCGGTACGGTCCCGGTCCGGTCTAAGTTTTAATTTTAAAAGAAAAAGCGAAAATATTAGAAAACAAACCAACCTAGAAAAATTGCTAAGTTGTGGGCTTCGTTTAGTGGTAGAAATTTTACACGGGAATATTTTTAGTTGGGCTGGGTTCGATTCTATCCCAACCCTTTTAATTTTTTATTTTATAATTAAATTATGAACCAACATTTTATTATTGTTAGTTTTGACCCCAAATTTATAAATTTAATTTTTGACATCCTATTACAAAAATTGTTTTTAACTACCAACACAATTTACTTTTGTTCAACTGTGATTACTATTTTTATATATTTCTAATTCGAAAAAAAATTAATAATAACCTGTATATTTCGATGTTATTTGATTGATTCATTCATAAAATATTTATTTATTAAATCATAGGTACCGATTTTATACTGGTTTGATTGCGGTTTTATAAAGGCTAAACCACTAAGCCTTAAACCACTTCAATTTTTCATACCAATGACAAGTTGAATCCTTTAGTGCGGTCCTCAAGACTTGGAGCAACTATTGTGGTAAGTTAGGAGTCTCTCGACTTTCGTGTGACTCACTGGAAGAATTGTTGATTTTATTTAGGTTTTCTTTAGTTCCTTATTCTATTTATAGGTTCTTTTTTAATTTAGAGTTAGTTTTGTTTTGTCTTTGTGAATCTCTCATAATCTAGCTCTTCAAAATGAGCTGAGTCTGCCCTGAAGGAAAATTGCAACTTAAGGGATCTGCTGGAACTTCTGTACGAACTTTTGGTGCTATGAAATTTTACACTATCGTCTTTGGAAAAACGAGACAGGGAGAAAGGCTGAACTTTGTCGGAACGTGAAGATTGCGAGGTGCTTATTAAAGAAAATGTTCTGTTTTTTTTGTTTGTGTACCATATTTATTTTGTCATTTATACTTTATAGATGTACAAAACTTTGCCCTATTTTCCGTTGCAAGTTCTTTGTATGATTGATGCTTTGGCTGGGATAAAATGTTCAAAACTTCGGCCAACCTTCCTACCCACGTGGGAAGCAACCCAACAATGTAGAAGTCGAAAGTCGAAGAAAGTGAAGAGTGTTGTATATTTAGCTTAATATCTTTTTCTGTTATATGTTCTTTAGTTCTTGATTTTAGAAAATTGATTTTGTTTCTGTCGGTTATTGTTCTTGTGGACCTGTCTGTTTCTTCCCATGTGGGGGCGTTGTTCCCCCTTGTGGGGTTGTGTTTCCTCTTTTTGAGGACTGATTTTTCGTTTGGTGCAATGCGACCAATCGGCTCTGTTGCTATTTAGCACGCTTGTATTTTTTGTTTTTTAATGGCAAGTTATCGATTGAAAAAAAATAGACATTTATATTGCATCATTGTGTCCTAATAACATCCATGTTTGTAATAACTTAGCTTGCACAATACAATACTATAACCTGAATCTGATCTTTCCTAATGTATATTCCATACAAACTAAACTATACTAAACTCACGCAATACTAATACCTTAACTTCCTTTACACTTTTGACTGCGGACGAAGAGGACTTCGACAATGCAGCATCGAAGCAGCGACGGCAAAAGCCTGCAAATTCGATAAACCCGACTGAAAATGGAGCCAGTATATTCCCTCGCCGACTTTCTCCATTTTCAGCATTGATAGGTCTCCTTTCGATCCCTACGATAAAAACGTAATCTTTCACTCGATGTACCAAGGAATTAAAAAAAGGGCAAATTGTGTTACAACCCACACATGGTTATACTAAATTCACGTTGCTAGCCTATACTTTTTTAAATGCGGGAAGCTTCATCGCGCTTTGCCAATCTTAGCACCGTACCCCCAATTAGGGGGTGTAAATGATAAAGAGCGCATGGTTAGATAAATCATGAAGGGTTTCTATGCAATTTCAATCTGTAGGGGTTTTGGCGCATTTTGGTTAAACCACATGGGAGATTTATGCATTTTAGCCAAAAAGACAAAACAAGGCCCAAAATAAAATAAAGCAAAATACCCGAAGAAAGAGTTCAATAGACGAAGAATCCGAGCCGTTCGATCTAACGTCGAGAATCGTTAGGGGGCACCCAATATCCCAACCGCCGCAGTCGCACGACCCGCCGTGGGCCCACCTCTCGACGAGGCCCAAAGGCCCGTCGTTCCTCGGCCCGCCGTGAACGCCTGCGGGTATTATTACAGTTGCGGGTATTATTACAGTTGCGCTCTTCATTGGAGAATCGTAAGAATTTTTCCGACCCATTCTTTTAAGAAACTTCAATCCCCATCCGCCGTTTTCGTTGACGAGCGCTTCTCTTACTACGATGGCGGCCAATTCGAGATTGTGAGGAGGAGAATTATGGCGACCTTCGGGCGTAAGTGGGTCCCACTGAACGTCTTCGAAAAAGGTGGCGCTCGAACCTTCGAACATGGAAATCGATCTTCGCATGTATGAGCGGCTCGACTTGAAAGCGTTCGCCACCTTTCTCGATAATAATCGCATGTGCTTCTTACTGTTGTTTTTCGACATTCGCAATTCTTCGAAAGGATAATCGTCGCTTCGAATCGTTAGGACGAATTTTGTCTCCAATGTTTCAGCGTCGTCATTACAATCGACCTCCATTTCGCCTATGGTTTCGAAATCGAGCCCTTTTTTCCTCGACTGAAAAGCGTAGAATTGCTTGAATTTCCCGTCTGGGGATTCTTGCCTCGACAGGTCAGCGAATAACAACTCGTTCTTACACTCCAAGACGAGGTGGGGCAGCCCATTATTACCATCAAACTTTAGCATGCCTTGAAATGGATAAATCGAAGCTGAAAATGACGAAGATGAGTTACCTGAGTTAGAGCTCGAATAAGAAACGACCCCTTTATGCGTCGGTTGAGATACATAACTATGATCGACGAACTCTTTCGAAGAATCTGCGAATTCGGCGTTAACTGTTTCTCTGCCTTCGAGCAAAGTTTTCTTCCCAAATTGTCGAAGTAGAGGGCTCTGTAAGATGCTTATCATACTCGGGCTGTAAGTGCTAAAAGTACAGTCTTCGATTCTTGGAAGGCTACTGAGATTGTAGGGCTGTAAAGAATCGACTTTGGGGACGAATTTCCAAGACGATGATCTTATTGCGTAACTGCGAATCAGTTGAAGGCAGAACAGAGCATATTTTTCATCGTAGGTTGCAATATGCTTCGGTATAGAGCTGCTAAAACCTCGACGAATGCTGAGAACTAACAAATCTGATCTTCTTATGTTGGATATCTGATCTACCTCTTCACTTTCTGATTCTAAATCTTCGACAGCATATGGTACTATGTTAACCTCTTTATTACCATCGATCTCCATTTCAGATTGGGAAGAGTGTGAATCTCTTGCAAGTGCGCTGATGATTTGACAGTTTCTTTGCTTAGATTAAGGGTCATTTCCCTTGAAAAAAAAGAGCTTCGTTCGGACAAATCCACGAATAATTTGCATACATTTTTCTATCACAATCTCACAGCTTCTCTTACAATAAATTTGGCATCATGCGCTGCTTTCAGATTGAAACAACCTTAAAAAAGACAAGAAAGTGGATTAATATGTCAGATAGATTCTAATAGCAAACCAAATTAATGGAACAGAAAGCTGCAAACTTTTTTGCCAAGAACTGAATAACGAACTAATACCCAGAAACTAACAAGCACGGCCAAACACAAAGGAGTTCAATGTCTGAGAAATACAAATCAATTTCCCTCGAAAATTAAATTCTAAAAACCCCAGAAAAAAATCATATACTGTACCGTAAGCTTAACGCGAAGACTCAAAGCAAAAGAGCACATGGGTTTGCAAGGAAAGAAACGAAGAGGATAAGAAAAAAACTTTACCAACTTCTTTGAACTTCGAGACTCGGCTGAACTTTCTCAGTATAAAGCTTGACTTATATGGTTTGGCAATTGAGTTTCTTTTCATTGTGGGTCCCACTTAAGACAAAGTAGTACCTACCTACGAAGAGCGCCGTCATAACAGAGACTTTTAATAGCTTCAATAATAGCTGAATGATGAGGATGCATAATATCATGTAGCATATATGTAGAACCAACCCATAATAGTGGGTATTTTACATACACTTTTTAAGCAGTAATTTATATTTCCATAATAGTGGGTATTTTACATACACTTTTTAAGCAGTAATTTACAAATATAGGCACTATTTGTTAATCATTACAAAAATAAGCACAAATTATTTTATAATTTATTTTATAACTTTTTTATTGGTAATATATTTCTGATTTATTTTTTTACTTCAATTTAATATGTTATTCATAATTCGATTAACAAATTGAATTAAATCGAACTAGAAATTGTTTATCTCGATTACGTAAAACCTCATTTTACTTAGAAATTTTTTTTTTCGCTAAGAAGTGGGACTTGACCGGCCGACAAGGTATAGGCGGAACCTTGCGATAAGCCTTAATACGCACGCACGCTTTGCGGAATTTAGACACTTAGAATTTATGTGAGAATCTCCAAACCCAATCGTTTTATTAATCGGGAGTACACGATGTGGCTTTACACTTTCGTATACAAGCTAAGGACGAGCACAATGCTACAAGTGCCTAAGTTAAGTGTGTGTGTTTGGAGGGTGAAGACTAAGCTCAACCTGTGACCAATGAGCTCCTTTTATAGGCGCCAAGGAGGGGCAGCCCAAGGGTCTTCAAAAGGGTGGCCGACCGAGCCGACCAATGGGTGCGCTGACGTGCCGCGAGGGCTGGCCAGCTGCAGGGCCTGACGCGGAATGATGGCCTGGGCTGGCCTTGCCTTGCTTGGATGGTTTTCCAGGTCTGGCAGGGTCTTTTCAGCTGCTTGGCCTGTGGCTGGGCTGCTTTTCCTTGCGCGGCAGGGCTGGCAGGCGCACTAGGCAGGGCGGCCAGTGAGTGAGCTCATTTTTCTGACAGCTTTTCCAGGTCATGGCGGGGACATTCCAGCTTCCATGTTAGGCCAACTTTGAGGAGGCCTTTGGACTTCCGATCAGAAACGAGCTGCTAGGTGGAGAGGGCTGACTCGGCCAAGGTGGCCTTGTGAGGGTCAAGCTACGCACGCCTGGGCCGTGCACGCTGAGGCCGCGCGCACGCTGAGGCCGCGCGCTGTGCGGGCAGGCCGCGTGCTGAAGCTGCATGCCGTGTGCTAAGCGGACGTGCCGCGCTGAGGCTGCGTCGCTGTGCAGGCGGCCGCGCGCGAGCTGGGGCGGCCAAGTGCGGCCGGGACTCGCCGTCTGACCGTCGTTGACCACCGGTCAACGGTCTCGCCACGCTCCCATGGCATGTCGGTGTCTGGAGCGTCTCGCCATTTGATGAGAAACCCGAGCCTCGTGTACGGGGAGGTTCCGCCTATACCTTGTCGGCCGGTCAAGTCCCACTTCTTAGCAAAAAAAAAATTCTAAGTAAAGTGAGGTCGTGACAAGTTTGATATCAGAGGCTCACCGGAGCATCGCCGAAGCAGAGCCGCGTTCTTACGAAAGGGAGACGAATCCTACACCAACTTTTCTGAATACGACTGAAGCTATGGAAGAGTTGATCGCACACGACACCCCACCGGAGAACATCCCGCCTGAGGTTAACGTCCCGGAGACCAACCCCGGCGAAACACGGGTCTACACCGCCCTACGACCTAGGGTCAGTGCCATGGAGACACGACTTGGAGAGTTTCAAGCCGTGATTGAAGAGCTCAAAGTGAAGATGCCCGAGGGCATGGGCCAGCTCCTGGACATGCAAGCCGCCATCCAGGCCTTGCGTGAAGACCTAGATGTCGCACACCGCCACCGACCGGAGACGGAGGCTGAGCTACGGCTCTTGCGGAACTTAGTGGCCAGAGGCAAGGCCACTCCTAGCTCAAGGCCGAAGTTGCCTGAGCCCGAGACCTACAACGACGCACGCGACGCCAAGGATCTCGAAAACTACATCAATGACCTAGAGGAGTTCTTCGAGGCGGCCCTCACCGCGGAGACCGACCGCGTCCTCATTGCCACCCGATTCCTCGTTGGCGATGCCAAACTATTGTGGCGAACCAAGAAGAGGAAGGCCCTTGAGACGGGCCAAAGCCGTGTCGAAACATGGGAGGAGCTCAAGGCTGAGCTTTGCGCCAACTTCCTCCCACAATTCGGCATCTACCATTCGCGCGACAAGCTTCGCGCCCTTCGTTAAACCGGTTCCTTCCACGAGTACTTGAAGAGCTTCCAGCTCCTCTAGATGGATACGAAGGACATTTCTAGTCGGACAAGCTGTACGACTTCATGAAGGGCCTCAGCACGTGGGCCCAAAACCAACTTGCCGGACGCCGCATCCCCGACCCCAACACGACCATAGCCAAGGCCGAGAGGTTGCGCGACATTCCTCGCGCAAAGACGGGACCCGAGCCCCAACAGGCGCAGCCCAAGGGAGATTCCAACCCAGCTAAGGGCAATGGCAAAGGCAATGGCAAAGGCAAGTGGAGCAAGAAGAAGGGCCAAGGGCAAGGCTGCTCCAATCCAAACCAAAAGAAAGCGGACGGAGGCGGCAATCAAGTGCGCTGTCACTTTTGCGGCCAAGGGCACAGGTGGTTCGAGTGCCCCAAATAGTCGGCGGTTAACACCGTCGCTGCCCTACTCAACGACATAGATGTCGCCAAGCTCGGCTCCGCCGCCGACCTGCCCTCATCCTCCGACCCCCCACAAGCCAAGTCCAACTTCTCACGGCACTCCAAGAAGGCCGAGGAGGTAAGAACAAACTAATGTTTGTTCCTTGTTATGCTGGCAATCGGCAGGTCATGGCCATGGTGGATTCGGGGAGCCACTCACAATTTTACGGTCATAAGCAAAAAAAACATTGTAAGAAAATAATTTTCTCTCTATCTTGGAGCCTTGAAAGAAAGATCCTTCTGAAAAATTTTCTATGTGAATTTGTAAAGCACGGCATGGAACTTGGGGTTGCCGATTCGTCCCTACGAATCGGAGGTCAAGATGGTGAATCAAATTCAAACCGTCTCGGGCAAGACCTTGGCAACTCTCCACGTCGGCCACTACCTCGACATCCAAGAGTTCGTGACCATGCCCCTCCAAGACTCGAGATCGTCTTGGGCATGGAATTCTTGATGACGGCCAAGGTGAACCTCGTGCCGTACCTTGGCGGGCTTCTCATCGCGGATGAATTCCAACCCGGCTTCATCGAGGACACTATCACGTGCCCGACCAGCCGACGGACTACGGCTACGACTACGAGGCATCATGCTCAGCACTCCAGCAGATGCGCGGCGAGCCGACCTACCTCGCCTCAGCCGGCCAGTCGACAAGGTGCCGACCCCGCTGCAACCAAGTCCGTCCACGAGAGCCCGCCCGACTCTGCGCATTACGACGCGCCTGTTCCAGCTAGGCTGTCTATGAAGCCACCCCGACTAAGGGCCGCAGGCCGTGCCCTTGAGCCGGAATCCGCTAGTCGTTCAACCTCCACTAAAGTGGCGCCAGTCGCCACGCCTCCTCCACGTCGACGAGGGCGTCGACAGCTCAAGCGGGTAGTACTGTCACAAAGTTGAACGCCATTGACCGTTGACCGGTGGTCAACGGTGGCCAGACGAAAATTCCCGGCCGCACTGGGTCGGCGCAACATCGGCGGTCGGCCGCGCGCATGCGTGCCCCCTCGGTGCACTCGGCAGCCAAGCAGCGCGCGCGGCCTCGTTGGCTCATGCGGCCTACTCAGGTTCGACATTCGCTCCCTGCCATGGCCTCAACACTTGGCGCCACAGCCAGGCCTGCACCCGGCAGCCACTACGTGTGCGGCGCCCTCAGTGCGCGCGCGCGGCCTTGCATGTGGCCAGCCTTCAGCATGCAGCCCGGCCTGCTCGTTTGGGGCGGTGGCCAGCTCTGATACCAAGTATGTCACGGGCCCAAATCACTTAGAAAATTTTCGCGTTCTAAGGACAATGGGTGCGACACGGTGACGACGTGGTAAGGCGGACCACGCCGCTAAGCCTAATGCGGAATGACCGTGCGTGAAGTGAAATGAGCCTCTTTTACTCGACTCATGAAATTGAAGCTAATGTATTGTGCTTTGTTAACTTCGAGCTCACACCGAAGGACTCGATCAAAAGCAGACACAAACGAATTACGGGAGCGCACTCCCAACCCAATTCCACTATAAAATCGGGGGCCCCAAAGTTATGGGAAAGTACAATCTAAGCGTCTAAAGACACTATCGTGACTCGTACAAGTCTTCACCCTCCAAACACACGCACTTAGCTTAGGCACTTGTAGCATTGTGCCCGTCCTTAGCTTGTATACGAAAGTGTAAAGCCACATCGGGAACTCCAGATTAATAAAACGATTGGGTTGGGAGATTCTCCCGTAAATTCTAAGTGTCTAAATTCCGCAAAGCGTGCGTTCGTATTAAGGCTTATCGACAAGGTTCCACCTATACCTTGTCGGCCGGTCAAGTCCCACTTCTTAGCGAAAAACAAAATTTCTAAGTAAAAGTTAGGTCGTGACAAATCTGATTTTTTTAATTCCGTATTTGGTTTTCATTTTTATAACATACATTTTTCAGTTCGCTGAAATCAAACGTTTTTTTATTATTTTCACAATATTATATACGATTTTTCATGACGAAATAAATAATATAAACGTATTCTTCTTTTAATTACCAAACAATATTTGGAACCACGTCGATACAATTTTTTTCGCTTCGTCGATTTTTTAGTTGGTTCTGTGCGGGTTTTACCTGTTCATGGCAAATGCTTTAATTTTAATCGGATTTCGTATTGACAAAAAATACCGTAAAATTTTTCAAAATGGAGGAAAAATTAGTGGTGATTACTATTGTTGGTTTTTCTTTTTCCAGTTGTGCGCTATATTCCATTTATTTGCGTGAATCATGTGTTTATCTCTCTTCATTTTATGAATCGTAGTTCAATTGTATTATCTTTTTTAATATATATTGTCAAATTAATTCATACAAAAAAAATAAAAGGATGCCTACTTTTGTAGCAAATTTGTGTAAATATTGAAATTAATTCACAAAAGAAAATAAATAAAAGAATGCCTATTTTTGAAATTTAAATTTAAAAAGTGCCTATATTTGTAATTAACTCCATAATAGTTGAATTAACACCACCTAGGTTTGTGGAATATTTGTTACTGTATTTAATAGAGGGCCATTTATCAATAATGAATTTTGAAGTTTAATTATAAGTGGGCTTATTGTTGGGCTTTAAGTGGACATCTATAGAGTTCGTATTATAAATACTGAATATAGAGATAGGTTTAGTTCATTCCATACTTCGTTTAGGTTTTCATCTCTTCGGTTTCTTTATTTTTTACAATCTCGTTCATCTCTTGTATTATAAAGTGTGTTATTAAACGCTAAGATTAAGATTTCTCTTGTATCCCAATTTTTTGTCTTTCCCACATACGGCGCCAATTGATTCGTTTTTAAAAAAAGAATCGGTGAGTTTTTGCTTATTAAACGCATCAATTGACGTCGTACGTGGAACCGACAAAAAGATTAATATGAGAATGATCTGAGTATTGAAGGGATTTGGTCGTCGAAGGGGCCACCAGTGTCGGAGGGATCCGATATTTTAAAATACCTTAATTATATTATTATAATATATATTAATGTTATATTATGTTTAAGTTTATTTATATATCCGCTGGATGGGGAATTTTTTTTTGGTTTGAGTGGATGGGGAATTTGGGGATGGGGATTCTCCACTTCGAACTTGCCCCGTTTTGATTGGCATATGTGTCTTTCACTTTTACTCCTTTTAGTTAATTTGTCTCCATTAAATATAGTTAATTTGTCTCCATTAAATATATATATATATATATATATATATAAATATAATATTATAATTGTGGATGGGTTAATGAATAGTGTATTGTATTTGGTTGTAATCTACTGGACAAAGGAATAATGATTAGCCTATTTATGGATGAAGGCACATGTCAACAAATGCTCATGTCTATACTATATATATTTTAAAATCTTTTCAACATACATAATGTATATCCATCATTTCGGTTAATATTCAAGTACACATCAACCGTTAATAATTTAACTAAGAATCTTTTTTTCATGCACCTAAAAAACATTTTTATTTAGTTAATGTGTAAGTTTGATAATTATCATAAACTACAAATATTTGGCAACCCACGACACAAATCGCAATTAATTTAACACAAACATACAACTGCAATTAATCTAATACAAAATAAAGTCGATTGCATGAAGACGTAGAATAATCTGTGCCGAAATATGTGCTTAAATTACGTTTGTCGTTATTGATTTAAATTGCTTCAAAACATTTAACTCTTTTTTCAACATCATATTTTCACCAATCTAACTCTCTTTTCTATACTAAAAAAATATTCCGATTTATTATATCATAATAAAATAACCTTTTTATTACAATTATTAAAAATATTATATAAATTTTTTAATATTTAATAATTAGTATGGAATTTTATTTATAATTTTCTTGAATTAAAAATGAAAACATCAATAAATAGAAGAAAATTAATGTAATTTTTTTTAATGACTTAATTTATGTTAAATTAGAATAAACTTTAAAAAAATAAGTAAAAATGAAAATAACATAAACTATTACAATATTTTAGTGTGAAAATAATGTGTACACTAAAAATAGCGTATTCATGTCCGGCAACCCTACAATAGCGTAAATCTAAAGTTCATTGAGAGTAAAACCTGAGTACCCATGGAGATGTTCTTCGTAATAAGTTTAATAGGGAGTGAATTTCATTGGAGGCACCGTATTCTACTTTCTGCCGCGTTTTAAGTTTTTAGTTATCATCAATATATCTTGGTTATAACAGTGTGAGGGTAAACTTGACTATATTGAGTGTAATATTCGTATATAGCCTTTATTATGCTAGAAATTTAACGTTTTTACGCACAATTGCCATAATTTATGCTGAATACTTGAAGAGTTTGAAGTTTATTATTATCGTAATTTTATATCACGTAAGTTTCCTTTCTTATTTAAGTTGGTAAAATGTTGGCTCATCGTGTGTTGTTAGTTTGTATACTTGAAATATAAAAGTTATGCTGGAAATTTCTTCAAATTAAAAGTAAAGTTGCATCGATTTTTTCAAATTATTTCACACATTATTAGTTAACGGAAGAAATGGTAAGAGTCGGAGTACACTGCAGGAGAAGAACTTCGGAATTCTTCATCCATGCACCCCGAAAGACGTAATGAGTTATTGACTCGACGTAATTAACATATGATGGAAGCATATCTGTAGCGCTAAGTTTGGCAGTTTAATCGGTAAACAATAAACTGATAAAATTAATAATATGTTGATAGAAGAATTTATGGGTCACTATGCGCGGCTCCAAATATGTACGGCTCGTTTGATAAGTGTGTTTAGATGGGTAATAGATGTGTATGATAAAATTATGTAATGTTTGATACGTGTGTATGTATCTACCTGCCTTGTATGGCAAAACCCACTCGATACACGGAACGCTCCTCTGCCTTGTAATGGGTATGCCATTACATATGTTTTAGTCCCAATTTTATCCCTACCATCGTCGTTCAATTTTGCCCCAATTGAACCCTGTCAATCTGCTCAACAGAGGGAACGCCAATCTCCGGAGCAGTGGTCGACGGACCTCACCTGCGCTGTCGCTCTACGTCGCCCATACCCATCGTCCACCCATCGCACCTCCTCGCCGTCGAAGTCCAGCAACCACAAATGAGGGAATCGACTTGACAACGCCCAAGTGAAGCTTCAAATCGGGAAATTAGGGCGATGAAGCTCGGGTCTGCGTTGTCTGTAGTCTAATTTCAGTTCTAACATTGATGAATTGGAAAATTTCAGTTCTGCTGTAGTCGTGAATAGAGGTAGAAGATGATGACGTGGCTTTTGTATTTTCTTATACCTTTATTTTTTAAAGGGCAAAAAGGTCATTCATTTTATTTAACAAATTTCATACCTAGTTCAAACATACATATCAAACAATATGTATATCATTACCCAAATGATTAAAACCCACATATCAAACATGTTCAAATATCACCAAAATCCATATAGCCATACACAAATAAATTATACCCATGTAATCCATAAACATACATATCAAATGGGCCCCTACTATATATAAGGGTCATCAAGTCGGATTATTTATCTTTGTCATTACTCAAATTGATGAGTGCAACATGTCTATTCTTTTGTGTACTTTGGTAATTTAAAGTTGAGCGATTTCACGTATTTTTATCTTGATTTTGCTCGAGATAATATCTCCATATGCAGAGATTTGAACGAATATATTTCTTATAACGTCTCAAGCCAAAAGAACCATACATCTCAAAAGTTTCTACCTAGTTTAATTTACTATTTGGTAAACCTACATTTTATGTCATGATATGCTAGCTTTGCTTTGTGTTTGAAAATTTTAGAAGATTTGTAATGGTATGACTATGAGATCTCAAAACTTCCTCTAACTTTTACAATTTATATCACGTCACGTTTTAGATCTCTTGAAGCACCAGCTATTTAAACTACATACGAGTATGATATTGATAGTATGATACAAATAGCCATCTCCATACCCTTCTAAACCATAAGCTAGTTAACCTATCTTATCGACATTAATTTACTTCCTACTTGAGTTGATATATATAATTACGAGTATAGTTGCGTCTCACGGTTCGGATAGTATCGGGTCGGGTCGGGTCGGGAGGCATTTTATTTCCAAAACGTTGAGATTTTTATTAATATTTAATTTTTCAGTCGTCTCTGTCGCGTCGCCAAGCCCACTCTCCACCCGCTACAGTCGAGCTAGGGCACAAACGAAAACGCCCACGCCCAAAATTCCACAATGAATTGCTCAAGTAAGTATCTCTAATTTTCTGTCAGTGCTATAGGTAGCTGCGCAAGTTCCGTTTCCTCGTACCAATGTCGGCTAATATGCTAGCGAAGTGTTGTACGTTTTGGCACCTGACGATATTCGGATCCGAACTGTACAGTCTCTGGGGAGGTGCCGGAGGAACCCGTCGTCTCGAAGAACTCAGGCCTTTTATTTGAGAAACGGCTGATCGAGCGCCACGTTTTGGTTTGTGTTTTTCTTGACTGTGTGGATGTATCTAGTTTTGTAGCTCGTATGAGTCTGGTTACTTGTGAAAGGTTTTGGATTGCTATTTTATTTTGAAGTTAAGGTCTTGGTGGGATAGAGGTTTTTCTTAGTCAGTGGTAGATATGCTCTATTGAGGATGATACATTTAGCTAGTATAGTGGACTATTTGCCAGTATGTGGTCTAGCTTCAGCTTCTGTTTATCCAGGGTGCTAAAATATTGGAGTTGCAGTTAATCAAGTTGCTTTCTTGGCAATTAATGATTATGAGTTTATCGGTTTCTCGGGCATCCAATGTTGATCTTGCTTATGCTGCATTCGTGGAGTAAGGAATTTATGCTCATTTACTTATATTTTTTAGGATTATGGAAAATGTCCAGTTACTGGAGAGCCTCTAACGATGGATGATATTGTTCCGATCAAGACAGGAAAGGTATGCATGCTATGTCTTTCAAGATGACATGTATCCCTATTCTACTTTCAACGAAGACCTATGGTATACTGATAATAAGTTAATAAAGCGAATCAACCCTTGTTTACCTGCAGATAGTGAAGCCCCGACCGGTCCAGGCTGCTAGTATACCAGGGATGCTGGGAATGTTTCAGATAGTATGTTTTTTTTTTTGTGTTGGCTTCATTCAATTAATTTTCCCTTATGGGTTATTCTCTTGTTTTCCATTTTTCGAATTGAAATGGAGTATGAAGAGATATATTTTCTTTTTAAACGCTGATTGGATGCTTGATGCCTAGCGGGATATATCTTTATAGTTTATATATGCAATATGGATAATCTTGTGTCACAAGCTATAAATCATGGATGAAGTATTGGAATTTGTCTTACTGTGTCACTGGTGTGATTTTGCAGTCTTCGTAGAGCTCAAGGAATTATATGCTCTGTTATCGGTTTCTATTCATACTTATCGTATTGGCTGCCAATTTATGACTGATTTCCTCACTCCATTTTTTTTCAATCTTAAATTTTATCTTTATCGTTCATCGATTGACTGCTTGGACTTGGGTTTCTCGAAACGGATTTATGTTTACTATAATCGGGAAGATGTCCAATTGCCAAAATTGTAGTTAACTATTCCCTTTTGCCCGTGTTATTCTTTCCCTTTCTTCTTGAGCCAGGAGTGGGATGGTTTGATGCTATCAAATTATGCTTTGGAGCAACAGTTACATAATGCTAGGCAAGAGCTCAGTCATGCCTTGTATCAGGTATGCACTTGCACGGGTATTTTGATTTCTAATGCCTCTTTGTTTTTGTTTCTTAATTTTGACATATTTTTTCAAATTGTTTCGTGCAGCATGACGCTGCATGTCGTGTGATTGCAAGACTGAAGAAGGAACGAGACGAGGCGAGGGCACTGCTGGCGCAGGCTGAAAGACAGATACCCACGTCGACGGTGACGCCAGATGATGCCCATGCTGGTGCTATCAACAATGGGAAAAGAGGTTAGCTCTGTGTTTTCCATTCTATCCAATTTCCTGTAGAGATAGTTAGCTAACGGTCTCATCATTTTGCAGCTGCTGAAGACATTGAGATGGCTTCTGAGGGGAAGAAGATTCGTTCAGGAATCACAAGTAGCATCATCACCGAGCTAGCAGATTGTAACAGTGCTCTTTCAGCACAAAGAAAAAAGAGACAGGTGAAGCTCCAATGCTCTAGTTATAGTTGTCAACTGTACCTGGCGTAAAATAGGTGCAATGCCCTTCTATCACCCAAGGCACACTTCATTATTTTTGGGGCATGAGTAGAACCCCCTTAAGTGTGTCAAAGGAATGCTTGGACAACTTGAATGACATGAAGTTTGATTTGAGTATCGTTTGTCGATTGAGGTCTGTTCTTATTTATATGTGATCGACCAGATACCTTCAACATTGGCTTCCATTGATGATATAGAGCGATATACTCAGCTTACTGTTAATCCTCTTCATCGGACAAACAAACCTGGGATACTGTCTCTTGACATCCTGCTCGCTAAGGTATGATGAACGTTATGTTTTTTCTCCAGCATTCCGACGAATCGGTTATTATCAATCAATTTGGTGTATCTATACAATATTTTACACATACACAGTTGTGAGACCATGCTCTGAATCTACTATTAATGGGTTTCATCCTTTGAACATACTAATATGTTGGATATAAATACTTGGACCTATGAGGTGATAAATTTTTCTTAATGGAATGCTTGCGTTTGATGTTTATTTCATGTGTTTGGATGAAATGATATCTTTTGTTTTTGGTGAAAAATTTTCTGCGCAGAAAGTGTTAAACATCGATGCCATTCTTGACCGTCCTCTATGTTGATTAGTTGAAAATTCTTAATGTTACCATCGTAATTTTCCATTTTTAGTGTTGTATAGTAATCAAAGGGCTTGTATTCAGTCCTTACACATACAAATTTTTTGTTGTCATGAATTACTGTATCTTAAGGATCTAATCGCCACTGCTGGGGCGGATGCAAATGTAGTAGTCTTTGATAAACCTTCAGGCCAAGCAGTATCTACTCTCAGTGGTCATACAAAGAAGGTAGACAAAATGTCATAATATCTATGTCACTATACTTATTTTCCTGTGTTACTTTACTTGTATCGACATCTACATATACATTGAACATGGTCGGCATTTTCTGTTCATGCACAGGTTACAAGTGTCAAATTTGCAGCGGATGGTCAATTTTTGGTTACTGGATCTGCTGATAAGGTCTATTAGTCCTCTTGAGTCTTGATAGGAACATAATATATAACTTCTTTCCCAACGTTTTTCTCCTACAACGATTGATTTTGTGACGCCCATTTGTGGGGTTTTATTGTGTCGCAATTAGCTTTATGTTACGAACTTCTGATATTCTAGACTGGTTCCTTCATTTGTTTGTTTTTATATGTTATAACGGCTGGTAAAATTGTTTGTTCTAGAATCTAGAAAATGTGATTATACCATATTTGATCAGTTGTTTGTTTCCCAATAGTATGCTACCTTTTTGTTTGCAGACTGTGCGTGTATGGCAAGGATCTGAAGGAGACTATAGTTGTAAGCACATTTTGAAGGACCACACAGCAGAGGTAGTTATCCGTTCACAAACTTCAAACTTTACTTAGTCCCGTGCTAAACGGTGATCGCCAGACAAACACTACTGTACCTGGGAAAGATACTATGCTTCCATGATTTAATGATGATATTTAAGTTCAAAGTTGAACCTACATATAATGGCATCCTGTTGATCTTTATCTTTCTTAATAACCTTCTGAGATTTTTTATTTATTTATTCGTTTGGTATTTATTTCAACTGGACTCTAAACCTTCGAAATATTTTTTTTACCACTAACAGAACATTATATGTCATAGTCTCTCTATGGTTTAACTTTTGCTACCACCCAATAACCTTAATTTTGAACAGGTCCAAGCAGTTACGATTCATGCCACGAGCAGGTATTTTGTCAGTGCTTCTCTTGACCACACTTGGTGTTTCTATGATCTTGCTTCTGGTGTATGCCTATCTCAGGTACTGACGCCTTCGTATTACCGCATTTGACCTACATCTAGCTTAGCAATTTTCTTTCTTATGTCTTTTGTAAGGCACCTAATTTATTAGGTTTCTATAGGTCGAAGATACTTCAGGGTCTTCTGAAGGCTACACATCTGCAGCTTTTCATCCCGATGGGCTTATCCTCGGAACTGGTACCTCTGGGGCTGCAGTAAGGATTTGGGATGTAAAATCTCAGGTGCATGTTGTACCATTAGCCCTTCAAATGTATTCTTTCTCTTTATTTTGATAGTTCAATCCTGTAATAACATCCTAATTTTGTGGTAATGCACAGGCAAATGTTGCAACATGCGAGGGTCATACTGGGCCAGTCACTGCCATCTCATTTTCAGAGAATGGTTACTTCCTAGCGGTGGGCCTTCATTTCATTGCTGAAGCGAACAATTAATTCGTTGACGCATCTAAGGTTTCGATCTCATGATTTTCATTGTTTCGACATTTCAGACTGCAGCGCAAGATGGGGTTAAGCTTTGGGATCTGCGTAAAGTGAGGAACTTCAGGACTATTTCGCCTTATGATGAAAATACTTCAACACAGACAGGTGATCGATCTGTCACCTTACTTTATTCTACAGCATTTTAGAATTATATAATTTGGAAAAAATCGCACTGGGTTTCTATTCTCATTTACCCACCGTTCCATGAGAAGTTTCTGCAACAAACATCTGAGGGTTCAACCAATTTTTACGCAGTTTTTTGCTTAACTGCTGATATACATATTGCATACTGACATATTACCTCGTGACCGTCCTTTATTATTATGCAGTTGATTTCGACCACAGTGGAAGCTACCTTGCATTAGGAGGCTCAGATATTAGGTGACTGATAACTTAATAAATAAACTTCTGTCATCATCAATAGTTGGTTCCGAAAAGTCATTCAAGTTACTGTATATCGCAGAGTCCATGAAGTCGCCAATGTCAAGTCTGAGTGGAATTGTATCAAAACATTCCCTGATTTGTCTGGCACGGGTGATAACACTCTCTCTTTCTTTTGTTTTTGAGCATATTATATATTACATTAGAGAACTTCTTTGTATAGTGCGGCATACGTTTCTGTAGCAGAATCCATGAATGTGTTGGCCCATCTCTAAGTCTTTGCTCAAAGTTTGTCTAATTCCTTCATTTGCAGGTAAAATAAACTGTCTGAAATTTGGGCCCGATGCGAAATACATAGCCGTTGGATCCTCGGATCGAAACCTTAGAATATTTGGAAAGCCCGAGCCTGAGGATATTGCATCCGATTCTTGAAGCATCTACGAAAAGTGATGTAAGTGTACGGCGGCCTAGCTTTGTTTCTTTCGCAGAGTTAAAAATGCTTTTTGTATTGGAATTTTCGCTTCAGAAGAGTACTCTTACACAGTTTGTACCTTTTAAGGACATCTAGTTTTGGTTCATATGAGATTGTTATTGCTATTACATTGCGAGGACTCTTTGAAGTAAAAAATCTGATTTTTTTTTTTTAATATTTTGGTTAAGTAAGTCGTGTTTCTCATGTGGAGGTTAAGGGTTTAAGTTTACCTACACTATTTGACGTATTGATATTCTGTGGGGATAGTATGGTCTCACTACAATGGTGTTGTTAATTTTACAGATTGATAAGTTGTTTCGAAGCAGAAACTGGAAGCCCAAGTAAATGTAGATAAATATCATTATAATATTATCATTAATTTGCTTTTATAGGCATGTTTTTGAAATATTAACCTTAAATTTTATACTTTCTCATATTGTTTACTAAAATACAAATTTTTATGGATTATCTATGAGTATCACATAATAACTGTTATTTGATGTGTGAATTTCATTTTCATAACAACTTTGTCGTTAATGAATATAATTTAAAATTACTTATTTAAACACTATTATATGAAACATTACACCACAAAAAATCATCTTAATTACTGTCTTTAAAATACTCCCTAAAGAAATTTAAACTTATATTATCAAATATTCAAAGATTTTAGGGTCTTTACACATAAATACTCATTTGGAAAAAAACTTATAACTTAGTACCCTGTCAGATTTTTTTTATATGTAGGTACCTAGTAGTAAATTTTCTGCAGATAGGTACCCGATCCGCCGCAGGTACGCCATACAATACATTTAGGTACTATATATCAACGTATTGTGGTACGTCATACGTTGAGAAAATGGTATGCCGTATTAGCACATTTAGGTACGCCATCTATAACACATAAGGTACGCCTATAAACACATAAGGTACGTCAACGTGTTATGGTACGCCATACACACACAGGAAGGTACGACGTGATTGAAGAAACTGGTTAACATTAAATCGGGTACCTATCTGTAAAAATTTCTGACATGGATACCTATCTATATTACTCAAGTAGGTATTTATGTGTAGATGTCACAAGATTTTAGTTAGTATTATTTAGATGGTAGCACATGCATTGAAAACACTAGTTCTGACTACTAGGCCGAGCCCTTTGTATTCTAGCCACTTGAATTACAAATGAGTTTATCGCATAATATTTACTAATTACATCAATATTTCATGCTTTTCTACCTTTCAATCTTAAAGAGATTATTACATGAATTAAATTACGAGGAAAGAAGTCAGGATTTTTAATTGAATGGTAAAGCTGACCATTGTGATACAACAACTGTACTTGGATAAGGTCTACATCACAGCAATGTTTATGTTCTACATACATTTTACATCTTAAAGAGATTACTTGTAAGTTGTATCAAATTATAGAAAAAAAAGTCAGAGATTTTTTTAATTGACATAACATAGCTGACACTATACTACATAATAATAAATATACGAGGACTCATCCTAGTATAACATTAATCGTCATTCCTACAATTTAGAAATTCCCAGCATATAAAATCTGAATTTATTTGGTAGAAAATTAATGAATTTTGACTAAAGGGAGCTATTTAAAGCAGCAGTGGTGCCATCGTATTCTCTTCTCTTGCCAGCCCGTCTCCTCCACCATATAAAGATCACATAATAATTTTATACAGAAAAAGCTCTTCTGAAAAATGGCATGTCCTATTGTATTTTCTAGAACTTTACACCTCGAGACCAACGCTTTATACATGGTATACTCCTTTTACTTACTTATTTTTTATTATTCGAATAAATCGAAGGCGCTTTTATTTCGAAACGTTATTAACGCGTTTTTGTTTCTCGAATTTTTGGTTCGTTCAGCAGCTTCCCCCTATCGGGTTTAGCCTTCCCAATCGTATAACGGTGAGGGACAAACATGGAAATTGTTGGCCAATTAGGGTTCTAAGGAGAGGCCAATCGTATTATTTTACGGAAGGATGGGACAAACTCTTAACCGATTATTCGGTACAACGCAGCGATGTACTTATGTTCATATACGCCCAAAACAATGGGGTTTTTAGGGTCTTGGTGATCGGGCCCAATGGAAATGAGAAACTTCCAAATATTAATAGAGACTAGGCGCGTCGAAAAAGAAACCCTAGTTCATCTCTTAGTGCCTTGTAGTACCTTGCTTTTTACCTTTGCAGTCCAGTTTATATCTTGCAAACCATTTTGCAATCGTTTATGCTTATAACGCGTTTCGACTTCGGAAAGCGCGTAAAACACGACCATAAATTAATTTATACTATCATCATGCATGTCATGTAGATATATTTGCGCAAAATCGACATTGGTCTCACGCCACACGCATTTTAAGCATACGAGCGAGGATAAAATATTTGCGCGCGTAAAACTCCTCACAATATAAAAGATTTGAGAAATTCACAAGCGAGATTTTAGCGTGGTTCGGATGTTAAAATCCTACGTCCACGATCGATCACAGTCGATGAATATTATTGATGATGATCGTTTACAAGACTCAACTCTCAGATGAAAAACCCCCAAGAATTCAGCTCATCAATCACTCAACATAACCTCACTACACACGCTTGTTAAGTGAATGAGATAATGACTTAATGAAACAGTACTCTGATCGTATCCTATTTATACTTCACACTTCGCGCGTAAAGTACTCCATTAATAGAATCGTCACTGGTGGTCACGTTCTTTGGTACTAAGCTCGCGCCCTTTTTCCTTTAACGCTTTTATTAGTATAAAGCACGTCCTATGAAACTCCCGCGTGTTTTCCTTTTAAACTGAGTCTTGCTCCATTTTATACTGCTCTGATTAACTCTGATGATCAGCATTCACTTGAGTTCGCCCGTGATTCTTCCTCTGTTTTTGACCTTAATTTCAACATCCCCCCGCAAGATGGATGAAGTGGATTTACTACAGACATCTTGGTAAGTAGCTGTCGCAAGACTGGACCAGTTAAGGGCTTGGTGAATATATCTGCGAGTTGCTGTTCAGACCTTATAGGTAGGAGCTTTATCGTGCCAAGAGAGATATGATGCCGAATGAAATGGCAATCAATCTCTATGTGCTTCGATCTCATGGAACTTAGGATTAGAAGCCAGCTTGAGTGCTGACAGATTATCGCAGTATATCACTGGAATTTTCTTGTCAGCTAGATCCAATTCTTGCAACAGCTGTCTGATCCAAAGAACTTCTGCCACCACAGAACCCAAAGCCCTATACTCGGCTTCAGTGGAGGACCTCGAGACTGTGGGCTGCTTTTTGGATTTCCATGTAACTAGGAAATCCCCCAAGAACGTGCAGTAACCATTAATTGATTTGCGAGAGTCTTTGCATCCTGCCCAATCCGAGTCTGAGAAGGCCTTCAGGTCTAGAGACTGTGCTGTGCTCAAGAGTATGCCCTGTCCTGGTGATGCTTTGAGGTATCTGAGGAGATGGTGGGCGGCTACAAGATGACTGGTTCTCAGAGCAGCTATATATTGACTCAGCTTATGAACTGTGTAGGCAATATCAGGTCTCGTAAATGTCAAATATAGTAATCTCCCAATCATTCTTCTATACTGGAAAGGATTGGTTAACAGGTTTCCTTCCTCTGCATTCAGTTTCACAGCTGGATTCATCGGTGTGCTCAAAGGCTTTGCATTTACATAACCTGTATCCTCGAGCAGTTGCAGCGTATAATGTTTTTGTGAAATGTAAATTCCATCCTTACTTCTTGTGACTTCAATCCCTAAGAAATACCTGAGCTCGCCCAAATCTTTGATTTTGAAGCAAGTGCTAAGAAATGATTTGGTCTGTTCTATTGCTGCAGTCGAAGGGCTTGCAATTATTATGTCATCTACGTACACTAGTAGAAGAACTAGCTGTGCACCCATTCCCTTCAAGAAAAGAGTATGATCTGATTGTGTTTTAATGAATCCAAAGCCCTTAACCGCATCTGAGAACCTTTTATTCCATTGCCGTGACGCTTGTTTTAATCCATAGATTGATTTATGAAGCTTACAGACCATTCTTCCCTCAGTTTTGCTGCTACAAGCCTTGTTCAAACCTTGGGGTAGATCCATGTAAACCTCCTCATCTAGCTCCCCATTCAAGAACGCATTACTTACATCCATTTGGCTGAGATTCCACCCTAGCTTAGCTGCTAAAGTTAGCACTATCTTGATGGTATAAGGTTTGGCTACGGGTGCGAAGGTATCTATGTAGTCTACCCCTTCCCGTTGATCGTAACCCTTAGCAACTAATCTAGCCTTATGCTTTTCTATCTTTCCCTCAGAGTTAAGTTTGATCTTGTACACCCATCTATTCCCAACTGGTTTCTTCCCTTTTGGTAGTGGGACAATGGACCATGTCTTGTTCTCTTCTAGTGCCCTTAGCTCCTCGTTCATGGCAGTTACCCATTCTCTCGATCTGGAAGCCTGGCTAAAGTTCTTAGGCTCTTCTGTTAAGGCCAACTGATTAAAGTAACTCTGTGGTTTCTGGAAATATGCTTCCTGGGACAGAATTTCTGATATTGGATACAAGATCCTCCTCTCTTGCACACCATTGCAGTGATAGTCCTTCAGATATGTAGGTCTCTTTGTTTCCCTGCGTGGTCTTCCCTGATTCTCAGGAAGTGAGTCATGAATCCCAGTCCCTACTTCAGATATGTTTCCCTGATCCTCTTCACTATCTTGCACTGTTGGATTAGGTTGCTCGGATTGTTCCTCTGCAGTTGCTGGAGGATCATGAGACTGGGCATTCTGGTCAGGTGTTGGCCCACAGGGCTTTGGCAGCACACAATCTGCGAAAGGGTCCTGTGCTGCAGCAGACTGGTTCTTAAATGGGAACTCCCTTTCTCTGAACTTCACATCTCTAGAGATAAAAACTTCTCTTGTTGATAGGTCCAACATCTTGTACCCTTTTATGCCGTGTGGGTAGCCCAGAAATACACATTCCCTGGCTCTAGGGTCGAATTTTTTCCTGCCTGCAGCAAGAGTGGAAGAAAAGGCAAGACATCCAAAAGCTCGCAGAAAATGGTAGTTAACAAGCCTTTGGTAAATCAGCTCATAAGGACACTTATTTCCTAGAACTACAGATGGTGTTCTATTGATGAGAAAGGCAGCCGTAAGCACACACTCAGACCAAAACTGGATGGGAATTCCAGACTGAAAATACAGAGATCTAGCTACGTTCAACAAGTGTTGATGTTTCCTCTCGACTAATGAGTTTTGCTGCGGTGTTTGTACACATGACAAGTGGTGAATTATACCCTTTTCTCTGAACAAACTATCTAGGTTGAATTCCTTCGCATTATTTGATCTTAAGGTCTTAACTTTCCTACCAAACTGGGTCTCTGCTAAGGCCAAGAAGTAGCTGAGCACAGTTTTAACTTCAGACTTATGTTTTATCATAAAGAGCCAAGTAAACCTTGAATGATCATCTACAATTGTTACAAAGTACTGATGTCCTAGGTGTGAGGGAACGTGGAATGGCCCCCAGACATCACAGTGTACCAAATCAAAGATTGAACAAACCGTTTTGTTATCATTTGGAAAAGAGTTCCTCTTCTGTTTTGCAATGGGACAGATTTTGCAAAAGGAACTCACAGATCTGGTATCATGTCTTATGATTGGCCTTAGAACATCTAAAATTTTATCAGATGGGTGTCCCAATCTGGTATGCCAAAGATCTACAGAAGTGACATTATTCAGTAAAGCTAAAACACTACTAGTATTGACAGAATCAGTTTGCATGAAGTATAATCCTGCTTCCTGTCTACCCCTGCCAATTGTTTGCATTGAACTGTCCTGCATCATAAAACCATCAGCTTGGAAGACAAACACACAGCCCATATCACAGGCCAGTGTGCTCACAGATAAGAGGTTAAAGTGAAAATCTGGCACGTAAAGCACATCAGTGAGAGTTATGTACTCATTAAGTTTGAAGGATCCTGCCATGTTCACATTAATCACTCTGTTATCTGGTAAAATAAATCTTGTGTAAGTCAAACAGAAGGTTTTCATGACTACAGACATGTCTTGTTGCCCCTGTGTCTAGCAACCAATACTTAGCATCTGTTAAACATGGCAAGTTGAATGAGAAGCAGGTACCTGTAACCTTCTTATCATGTTCCACGAGCTCTCCATTGTCCTGCATGAAAGTTGGAGTTGACTGGTTGATGAGTGTCCTCAGGCTCTGGAATTGGAAGGGTGTCATCTGCAGCTGGACTAAGGCATCCTTTGTAGTGCCAGGACCAACACTTCCCTGTAAACTGACTGAAGCTGGTTTGACTGTTTCTGTTTCACCATTGTTTGATTCATTCTTGCCCATTTAAACCGTGCATTCTGCTTAAAACCAGGAGGGAATCCATGGATTTGATAGCAGGTTTCAACGGTGTGACCTTTCTTATTGCAGTGGGTACACACTGGTTCGGAAAACTCCTTTTTATCCCTGTAGAAATTTTTCTTGGTGAAACCAGTCTCATTCTTGGCCGCCATCATTGCCATTGCACTGCTTTGTTCTCCTTAAGACTGCCATTTCCCTGAGACCATATTCCTCTGCTTCTCTTCCTGGACTAGTAATGAAAACACCTTATTAATGGAAGATCCATGAGGAGAATTTGTCCTCGAATCTGGGAAAAGGACTCATGCAGTCCCATCAGAAAGGCCAAAGTGTACTCTTCTTCCAGGACAAGCCATCACAAGAACAAGTCCACGGTGGTCTGTAACTGGACAATTCCTCCCAGATGGTTTTCAGCTTAGTGAAGTAAACAGCCACGCTGTCTGCACCTTGAGCAAGATTCATCATTTCCTTCTTGAGTTGAAAGATCCTCGGCTTGTTTGTCTGGCCGAATCTCTCTTGCAGGTCAACCCATACATCCCGAGCCAAAGAGCTGTATAATATGCTCGCTAAAATTTCTTTAGATACCGAATTGATGATCCAAGAAATAACAATATTGTTATTTCTCTTCCATGCGCTCATTTTATTCAGGTCTGTCGCCGCCGGTGCAACGAGCTCTCCATTGACGAAACCTTCCTTATTCCTACCGATCAACGCGATCATCATCGCCCTGCTCCATGTGGCATAGTTGTCGCCACTCAGCTGTTCATGTACTAGCAATTGCCCCGAAATATCATTCCCACTCAAAAAATAGGGATCATTGATCAGAGAAATCGCATTTGCCACCGGTGAATGCTCTGTTCGTGTCTGAGTGTTTTCTTCAGCCATCGTAATTCAGATTGTATAAAAACGCAGCTTAACTGTTTGCTCTGATACCATAAAAGATTTGAGAAATTCACAAGCGAGATTTTAGCGTGGTTCGGATGTTAAAATCCTACGTCCACGATCGATCACAGTCGATGAATATTATTGATGATGATCGTTTACAAGACTCAACTCTCAGATGAAAAACCCCCAAGAATTCAGCTCATCAATCACTCAACATAACCTCACTACACACGCTTGTTAAGTGAATGAGATAATGACTTAATGAAACAGTACTCTGATAGTATCCTATTTATACTTCACACTTCGCGCGTAAAGTACTCCATTAATAGAATCGTCACTGGTGGTCACGTTCTTTGGTACTAAGCTCGCGCCCTTTTTCCTTTAACGCTTTTATTAGTATAAAGCACGTCCTATGAAACTCCCGCGTGTTTTCCTTTTAAACTGAGTCTTGCTCCATTTTATACTGCTCTGATTAACTCTGATGATCAGCATTCACTTGAGTTCGCCCGTGATTCTTCCTCTGTTTTTGATCTTAATTTCAACACAATACGTACCGATGGGTTTAAACCAATCGATGTTGCGCTTTTTATATGGATTTATTCTCCATTTTCTCGTGAAGTTTGGGGATAGTCGTATTATTTTATATAATGGGGGGCTCGATTCACAACCTGATATCCATTACAATGTGTCGATTCTTCGCAAGTTTTGAGTCTATTTTCGTGGTCTTGACGACCCTGCGAGGAAGACTTTGGGCATTATGGTGTTTATTACAGTATCGGAGCTTTTGTTAAACTGCATGCCATGCAAATTATATTCTTTTTCGATAGTGATGAGATAGCTAAAGTTATTGCTTATGATATTTATGCTATATACTAGTATGTTGCATACACAGTGTTCAAATATATCAAAGTATATTTGAAAAACAAAATTTTTAATTTAAGGATAAAGTTGTAATAAAATAAAAAAGGGGTGAATTATAATTAAACATACTAATTGACTGACCAGTTTGTCAGATTTAAGTCACCTTAGGCTCTTTTATATATGAGTATAGATAAACGGTGAACAACTAATTTGATTATCCTTCAATTGCTTGACAAGTATATGCTATGTATAATACAGTTTTATCCTTCAATTTTCGATTATATCCAAACCAATTAAAATTGAATCCGATTTACTATATGAAATTTTTAAATGAAAATAAATCGTGAGGAGCTTGTTCTCGCGTTATGTTTTCTTTCGTACGCTGCATTTAAAAGAAATTCCAAGAAAAATGAGATCGAACGAAAATTCTGAAGGGTCTAAATATAATGAATTACTTAGATCACAGTGCTATGCTATCATTATTTTGCAGTAACATAACATATATCCATTCATCCACATTGCCTACATTTTTTATTTGCAGATAAATCACACTTTCTATCTTGTTAATGTGGAGTTGATATATCTATTTCCTTATTCACCTTCCATGGCATTTAAACAAGCAATTCAATCAAAAATTCAGTCAAAATTAACCTACCATTAAAAAAGCAAGGTTGGTCGAACTAATAATAAATGTTTGATTAAGTCCGTACGTACCTAATATAAACATGAATAATCGTCACACCACCATAGAACTCATTATTTATGCATTATCTTTGTGCAATCGCCTAATAATACAACTTCTAATTGTGATAATGTCATATTAAATCAAAAAGCGGTACTGAGATCATCAATCGAGTACGATGTAGTTCAATTCAAATCAAGAGACGTGGGATAATGATATATTTCTACTATATATAAATATATATCTTCGTTGCAAATTAAAGAATTAAATATATAAAGAGAACGTACCCAAGATATATATCATCATCAAATCCATTTGAGGAGACAGCGATGCAAAAAAGATCAGATACTCTCTTTCCGTAAATCACGATACAATATATAGAGACAGATGTGATTTACGTAAGATAGCAAGACATGGATATTGTCGATAAACTATAAAAAAAAATTCATTTTCTGACTTGACAATCAACCAAGTTACAATAGTGAAGCCTGTAATAAACCGTACAGCTGTATAAAATGGTTCTTTTTAATATTTTCTTAATTGCTACTCATCATCCAAATTCAGATATACCATCATCACCCAAAAGTATACTTAATTTAATTGCAAAACGGGACATCAGTTGAGCTTCCATTGGCCATCAAGTGACCATCAATCATAAAGAATTACCAATCCCACTTATAAAACTATTCAAATGAGAAAAAATAAACGAAAAGATAGTGCGCATTTAGCCCTTTGTTTTTCTGCCTATTCATGTCTCGCATATACTTTAAGAATGATATCATGGTAAAAATTGCAGCTGATCTTTTATAAAAGATCACATGACAACGATGCACACATCGTAGCAAAGCACATCAAAGCCCAGTTATAAATATAAGGACATCACAAGTAACTCAATTATGTAATAACTGAGTCCAAATATACATAACTTCGCAATAATTACAGAGCTTCAAAGCCAATAATAATAATAATAAAAATGGCACAATCATGGGGTCTAGCTGAAAATGGTTGGAGGAAAGGTCCTTGGACTGCAGCAGAAGATCAACTGCTCATGGAGTACGTAAAGTTGCATGGCGAAGGAAGGTGGAACAACGTTTATCGACTCCTAGGTTTGTAATGATGCAATGAAATCTTTGCATATACCTAAACATTCAATGATTCGTAACTACGGTAATAACAGGTTTGAAGAGAAATGGTAAGAGCTGTAGGCTGAGATGGGTTAACTACTTGAGGCCAGACGTTAAGAGAGGCCATATTACACCTCAAGAAGAAAGTCTGATTCTCGAGCTTCATGCTCGATGGGGTAATAGGTATGTATATATATATATATATATATATATATATATATGTGTGTGTGTGTGTATAGGATAGAGATATAAATGAATTGTAAGGAAGGTTTTTGAATGATTCTTTCATGGAATAAGGTGGTCAACAATAGCTAGAAGCTTACCAGGGAGAACAGATAACGATATCAAGAACTACTGGAGAACTCGTTTCAAGAACAGGGGAGAAAAGGGTTACTTGAAAGATCCCGAGAAATCGCGGGCCCGCTTGTTAAGGAGGCAACAATTTCAACTGCAACAGAAAAAACAACAAGAGAGTAACCATCAGCAAATGGACTTGAAGGAGATGGAGAGTGATGACAGACATTTGCTGCCATGTCTCGCTCGATCCATGCAAGAAAACTCGTATCCAAACTATTTGCACGGATTCGATTACTCTATGATCAATGGCTTTGCAAATTCACCAGAGCCCATGTTGAACGAGTATATGATCATGTGGGATAATGGGACATGGAACTTGGATGATTACTGTGGAGATGTCACAAACAGAGCAGCTTATTATTACAGCCATACTCAACTGCCTACAAACTTCTGTGGCAGTTCTTGAGATCGCTTTTCTGCCTAAGTTGTAATGTATAAGAGTGTACAAAAAAATGCTGAAAACTGAAGAAAGTTTTCAGCTTTATCGCTAAGAAGTGTAACTCTCTAATGAGCAAGTAACTTAAAACTCTCCAAAAACTAATAGTTTTGGAAGGATATTCATCCGTTGTCTTTTCCTACTGAAAGTACACTCATACAAGTATACGGAAGAATAACAGACAAACTACACAGTCACGAAAGCAAGCCATATATCCGTTTGTCAGACAAGGGTACTTGCGTGCATTTCGTCGAAAGCAAGCTATATACACGACAATCCTATCACAAAGGCACGAAAGCAAGCTATATACACGACTACCCTATCACACAGGCATTTCGTCGAACACTTTCATGCAAACGTAATACTCCTTCCGTCCCTATAAATTTTGTACATTTGGATTCCGGCACGGTTATTAAGAAACTTAATATTTTAATAAGATAGGTAGAAAAGTGTATGGTGTGACACGTCTTTTAAGAATATTTAATATTATTATATTGATTGTGTGTTATGGTTTTTTACTAAATATGGAAATGTATAAAAGATAGTGGGACGCCCGATTTGGTATGTACAAAAGTTATCGGGACGGAACCATATTAGCACTCACCAAAAGAATTCCCCGCTTAAACAAACCAACAAAAACACACTTCCCAAGCCTTTCCCTGCATCTTACACAACATCTCCTAAAAAACTTTGATCGTGGCGGCATTACTACCCAACTTCATCTGCCACGACTGAACCCTCCTCACTCATCTCTTTTGAAGCTCTCCATCGAAATCTGGTTCTTCCAATATACATATAAAACAACTTTGAAGATTGATGCAACAGCCATAATTGATTCCATTCGATCGATCCAGCCGAAAAAGAAGAACATGGCGGGGAATTCAATTGGATTTTTGTGAAGCGAACGAGTTTCTGAACCAACAAAGCAAAAGCTGTACATGCCACTTGGTTTAACCCGGCCCATTAATCACTCGGCCCAATTAATTAAATGTTGTTGTAGAGAAAACACGTGAAGTGTCTTGTTGTTTATTAGTAATTGAAGCACCTGCTCGCCACCACACCAGCAATGTTCACGGACGCTGTCGTCTCGAATTTATTAAACATCAGGATATAAATATATAAATTATATGTGCATCTAGAGAAAAATACCAATTTTTGTATAAAAAATCTAGGATTAATTCATTATCATTACCTTTTGAGTTTTTAAATTCCTCTTAAATACCCCTAGAATTATTTCTTCCTTATAAGTACTCATTTGAAAATTTCTTCCTGTTCAGTACCAAAAAAGGTCTTTTCAGGGTTAAAAAGTAGAAAATATCCTTGTGTCACACTTTAAATTGGACATATATACCAACTTATTTCGAAACTATACCAGAAATTATAAAAATTATACCATCTGTTTTGGTTATCTTACCAGTGAATAACGTTATTATAATTTTATACAGCGAAAATTGGACATTTATACCAACTGATTTTGAAATTATACCAGAAATTGTACAAATTATACCATCTGTTTTGGTTATTGTACTAGTAATTAACGTTTTATAATTTTATACAGCGAATTGGACATTTATGCCAACTGATTTTGAAATTAAACCAGAAATTGTAGAAATTATACCATCTGTTTGCGTTATTATACCAGTTATTTTATTTTTATACAGTGAAATTGGACGTTATACCAACTGATTTTGAAATTATACCAGAAATTGTAGAAATTATACCATCTGTCCGCGTTATTATACCAGTTATTTTAATATTACAGTGAAATTGGACGTCAGACCAACTGATTTTGAAATTATACCAAAATTGTTGATATTATACCATCTCTTTTCGTTATTATACCAGTTATTTTAATTTTATACAGTGAAATTGGATGTTATACCAACTGATTTTGAAATCATACCACAAATTGTAGAAATTATACCATCTATTTTCGTTATTTTAATTTTTTACAGTGAAATTGGTGTTATACCAACTGATTTTACTATTGTACCAGAAATTGTAGAAATTATACCAACTGTTGTCGTAATTATACCAACAGAATTGTACACTATATCAATTGGTATAATAATGATAACAGTTGGTATAATTAGAATAACAGTTGGTATAATAATCAAAACAGTTGGTATGATGTCTAGTTTAATTTCAGAAAAGGGTATTTTCGTCCATTTACTGTTTTGGGTATTAAACACACAACTTTTTGCAGATGGGTACTGATAAGGAAGAAATTTAGTCAGGGGTACTGATAAGTTTAGCTGACATGGTCTGACAAGGAATTTACCCAAAAATTTACAAGTCATTACCTCTGTCAGAAAATTTTTAAATAAGCACACGTTTAACTGTGCGTACCGTTTTTCACCAGTCTTGAGGTACATTTTATATGTTGATATATACCACGTCACGGTACCCATATACGTTTATATATGGTACCTTAATTTGTTATATGATGTACCATTTGCTGTACAACAATATGTTTCTATATGGTACCTAAATTTGTTATATGATGTACTTGCGGGATCAGCTACCAATGTTCAAAAAAATTATTTGAATATGTACTTACATATAAAAATATTGTACTGACTTATTTTTATACAAATGAATATTTTTATGTAGATTCCCATAATTTATAATTAATCTTCCGACAAATTATTTCAAGGACTCACCTACCCATCACCCGTCGTTGAAAAGTCGTCCCCATATGAACTTATGAAACACAATGTTTTTAATTACTTGAACAAACAGAGACACTCATATCCATATAGTTAGCTTAATCAAGAAAAAATTATCAACACATTGAAACTGAATTACTTATTTTCGGAAAAAATTATTCTTAGTCATGAAGATTTAATACATCCACTCCAATAATCTCACTTTGGTAGATGCTATAAAAGTCCTAACTATGTGAATATAAGGAGAATTTAATTGACACAGACAAATTTGGAAGAAAATCAACCACTACAGTCACTTTGTATGGGATTTTTATTATTAAATTTCCAACTTATTTTCCACCACACATCTACCATCACAAAGACCTAGAAAGTCAACACACTTATCTCCCATCTATAAAGTACATAAAAATTATGAACATGTAATTTCCCAGACACGCAAAACGAAGCACACGCCTCGCCTCTCCCAATTCCGACACTCCTACATCTCCTCCACTCCGATGGCCGGCACCTGTTCCGCCGACAACCTCGCCGCCCTTCTCGGTCCAAACTCCACGGCCGCCGCCGAATACCTATGCGGACAGCTTACCTCCGTCTCCTTTGCCGTCGATTCGACTTACCTTCTCTTCTCCGCCTACCTCGTCTTCTCCATGCAGCTAGGCTTCGCAATGCTCTGCGCCGGCTCCGTACGGGCCAAGAACACCATGAACATCATGCTCACCAACGTCCTCGACGCCGCCGCCGGCGGACTCTTCTACTACCTTTTCGGCTTCGCCTTCGCCTACGGTTCGCCGTCCAATGGGTTCATCGGAAAGCACTTCTTCGGCTTGAAAGACCTTCCTTCTTCTTCCTTCGACTATTCCAACTTCCTTTATCAGTGGGCCTTTGCCATCGCCGCCGCCGGCATAACGAGCGGCTCCATCGCCGAGAGGACGCAGTTCGTCGCTTACTTGATCTACTCGTCCTTTCTCACAGGTATTTGATTTGTAGTATCAAAACGCGCGTAGCAGACGCATTTTTGAGTTCTTGAAGTTAATCGCAACTGTTTCTATTAGGGTTTGTTTACCCAGTGGTTTCCCACTGGTTCTGGTCCCCCGACGGCTGGGCCAGCGCGAGCAAGAAGGAAGACCTGCTATTCGGGTCGGGCGTGATAGACTTCGCTGGGTCGGGCGTGGTCCACTTGGTGGGCGGCGTGGCTGGTCTGTACGGTGCGCTGATTGAGGGTCCGAGGATCGGCCGGTTCGACCACAGCGGTCGAGCGGTGGCTCTGAGGGGTCACAGCGCTTCGCTGGTGGTTTTGGGAACTTTCTTGCTGTGGTTCGGGTGGTACGGGTTCAACCCGGGTTCGTTTAACAAGATATTGGTCGCCTATGATATCGCCGGGGAAGAGTATTACGGTCAGTGGTCGGCGGTGGGCCGGACGGCGGTGACCACCACCTTGGCCGGATGCACGGCGGCGCTCACGACGTTGTTTGGGAAGCGAATCTTGTCAGGTACTTGATGGCCGGAATGTCCAATTAGATGAAGTTCATGAGTTAATCATTTTTAGTCGTTTAATTATTATGGAGCATAATTTAGGGGTGAGATTATACTTGTAGATTATTTAAAATTAAGCAATTTGGAGACAACGAATGAACCCTCTCCAAATCACTTAATTTTGAAAGGTATTGTTCGTATATTGTCAACCCATATATTGCTGAAATCCTAGATTATCCTAGAATTTGCTACAAAGTCTGTAAGATGAAATCCAAATTACAATACTCTAAATTGCTTAATTCTAAAATGCATTATCTGCACAATGTTACATTTAAATAATCTTTCAGTCGTATAGAACCCATATTTTGTCAAAAAATTGCTTAGATTTGAAAGTTATTATCAGGTCAAGCTAATATATTCGTTGAAATTCGTTAGAATCATAGCTTTTTGGAACAAAATCCGGGATCCGAGCGTACACTGTCCCAAAATTGCTTAATTTTAAAAGTTATTGTCCGCTTATTGCCCCCTACTCCTTAGATTGCAGGACTGAAAGAATAACTAATCCCACGTTTATTGTTGAATACGGCTTTCAGGTCACTGGAACGTGACGGACGTGTGCAACGGCCTCCTGGGCGGGTTCGCGGCCATAACCGCGGGCTGCTCCGTGGTCGAACCGTGGGCCGCGATCATATGCGGGTTCGTGGCCTCGTGGGTCCTGATCGGCTGCAACAAGCTAGCCGAGATGCTCAAGTTCGACGATCCTCTCGAGGCGGCCCAGCTGCACGGAGGGTGCGGCGCGTGGGGGATCATATTCACCGCACTGTTCGCCACGGAGAAGTACGTGGGCCAGGTTTACGGGGGCAAACCGGGTCGACCCTACGGGCTCTTCATGGGCGGGGGCGGGAGGCTCCTGGCGGCCCACGCGGTTCAGATACTGGTGATCGTCGGGTGGGTGAGCGCGACCATGGGGCCTTTGTTCTACGCACTGCATAAGCTGAAGCTACTGAGGATTTCCGAGGAGGACGAGATGGCGGGCATGGACGTGACCCGCCACGGAGGGTTTGCGTACGTCCCCGACGATTATGGAGATGATTTTAGTAAGCATAACGGGGTTCAGATGAAGAGGATTGAGCCGAGCCCCGTGAATAATATTTGATCTGATTGGCCAGTCCTATTATTGTTATTATTAATTATTATTATTATTATTGTTGTTGCAAGTGTTGGAGTTTGGTAGTGATGATGATATGGTTTTTGAGGTGTGGGAAGGATTGGAGAAGGTGACAAAAGGAGATGATGTGAATATTTATGGGATGGGATGTGTTTGTGGCCTATCTATCCTTTTTGACTATTGTGTGCTAAAGCAAAGTTGGGAAAAAAAAAGAAGCTTTATGTAGATGAATTGATGGAAGTAGTGTTAAACGCATTAATGAGTTCTTGTGTTTTTGGGTGGGGTCTTGATATTCTTTATTTTCATTTTATTTTATGTATGGAGGTATCCCATGCAACACCGTTACGAGGAATATAATTTTGATGAATTTAGAAAGAAATACATAGAATACAGGAATACATTATTCAAGCCCTGTTTAAACAACTAAATTCAGTGCCTATTAGGTGAATTTTTGACTTTCAGTGAGACTTCTCGTTGCCTTTATTTTACCTGTTAAACAGATTACGATAATCAAAGATAGAATAGTTAGAAATTCAAATAAATTTGAATTCAAAATCTCCTCTTTAAGATGTAGACTTTTGGCATATTTGTTAGGAGGACTTGATTGTGATGTGATTTTTCCACAGTCCAAAGACTTGACTCTACTGTAATGTATTGGACCACTTTTTGTTCTTATTTTCTATGATTAAACAAGACGAAAGGTGAGTGCCCATGTACAAGGTGTGTAATGACGCAACTTCCCAACAACTTCGCGGTACTTTTCGCAAGTCTGTACGGACGATGACGTTTTCCTACGAAATTATGTTTGGGTAAGAAAATGCATCTCCATCATCGTTTGTCAAAACGGGCCGGTTGTAGCCCACCAAAGCCTGCCACTAGCGGGATGGGGGCGGGCCTGGGAAATGAGGCCTGCACCGCCTGCAGGCGGATAGCGGGCTTAGTCCACCAGTTATTAAAAAAAATAAAATAAGAAAAATTATTAAAAAATAGGAAAAATTAAAAAAAATTAATAAAAAATAGAAAAATTAATATAAAAATTGGAAAAAATAAGAAAATATATCTAATTTAATAAAAAAATTTTAATAGTTATTAAGTACCGATTATTATTGTATATTTGTAATATTATATTATATATATTTTTAATTATTCTGGCGGGCTCTAATCATCGTGAATGTTAATTCTTGAAATAGATCTCTCATCTTTCCACATGTCTTGCATTAATAATACAAGGCTAGTTAGGCATCTGCAAGTTGCAAGAACTTGTGAATAATGAATTATACTTTCCTCCAATATTATATAACAAAATCTCCTTCTCTTTCTCAACCCAATAGTATTTGTTATACGTGTTACATAACAATTTCCATGTACCAAGCACTAAGAGTGGCACTCATAATTGACGCTCTATATAACGGTGTAGCTTACTACATGAACAAAGTGTAAGCGGATCAAATTAGGGCTGCTAAAAATCAACCCGACATGATAACACCCGAAAACAGCAGGTTTGAGTTAGCATTTTCCGACTTGTTTAAGTAAATGTAAATTCGAACCCAATCCGAATATTAAGTGGGTCAGGTTAGGGTTCGAACTTCCAACACGAAATCAACACGTTTATCGACTCATTTAACCCGAATAAATTACTACAAATATCCTTAATATAAATAAAAAACTCCTTTATATAATTGTATGACTTGTATTATTTGGAAATTTAAGTGTTGTTGATTTTTAGGAAAAAACAATTGCCTTGTTTATCTATTGTTTTATTTAATTTGGGTTTATAATTCTGATTATTTATTTATTTTTTCCTTTTTTTTAAATTTTAAACGGATCGGGTTAATTGATTATATTTGGAATCAGGTCGGGTTAGAGTTCAATATTTCAACCCAACGTTAGGTCAGAGTTGAAGTTACCTACTAATGGGGTGATCCTCCAAAACATCACCGTAATCCTCTCGCCGCTTTATCATCACCATGTTTGTTTAGCATAGGTGATAGACTCATTATCGTAATGACATGTCACATGAGTGATGAAAATGTGGTGATACTCTACCATTTGGACCACCCCCAAAAAGCTAGGTGATCTTACATCACCGTGATGTGGTGATCTTTCAAATTTGTATTTGGACAACATTACCCCTTAACTTAGCATTTATACCTAGTATATCCTTACTAATATTTTAAATTATATAATAAGATTATTTAATCTTAAAATAATATATTTAATAATAAATACTTATATTGAATAAATATACGAAAAACTTATTATTAATTCTTAGAAAATTAAACTCGATATTAAAATAGTAATCATTATAATGTAAATATCTATATATATCATCCACATAATTTATGTAATATTTGTAGGGTTAAATATGACATTTATGCAATATCAACTCACACATCACCGTGATAAGACAAACACAATATTCTAATACCACATTGATATGGAAATTGAAATATCACCCCAAAACAAACACAGTAATGATATGTCACATTGATCAACATCACGGTAATATTCACATTACGATGATATGAGTATCACGGTAATGTTGGATCACTGCAGGGACGGATCCAGAACTATATACTCGGGGGGTGAAGAATAAATAGTAACGCAAAGCCAAATTTAATATACCGTTAATAGAAAAACAATAGTTTGAACGGCAATGATTAAACAAAAGAAATAAAGTTTCTAACTAAAAGGAATTCGGCGTTCTTTTAGATTTTCAAAGTCCTCAATAAAGGTTTCCATGCTCACACTTCTAGCAAATTCTAGCAATAGATTTGGGTCGAACAATCATCGTCATTTGATATCGGCGTTGACGAGTCGACTATCGAAGAAGATAGTTCTTCACTTGCCCTTTTCTTTGAAAAATTATCAATTGTAGTAGATTTTCCCATGAATTATGCGTAATCTGTCACCATAAAAAATAATAAATTTAGTATAATCAAAGATGATAAAATATAATACAGAAACAAACAAATACGGAACACAAACAAGAGATAACTCACATCCTATATATACATTTAAATGTAGTTTCCTATATATACATTTAAATGTAGTTTTTGTGTGGTGTTGACACGTGTCATGTCATTAATTTTTTTAATTAATTATTTCTTAAGACGTTAATAAAACCACCCCACACACCAAAAACTAAACAACTCATGTATCAAAAATCGATTCTTTATTTAGTTAATTAAAAATGGTTAATTAAGTTGCATAATTAACTTAGAATACTTATAGATGGTTATTACCCGTGCAATGCACGGGCAAAAAACTAGTATTTTTAGCTTGAAATGTCGGCAAATTTCTGCAGCCAATTTACTGTGGTATTTCTCTAAGCTTCCATTTATTTATTAGGCAAAATAATTATGTTTCTATTGATGGGCCAACGTTCCTTTTTGGGCAGCTGAGCAGATTGGGCCAGTCAGCAATATTTTATTAGTTGAAAGCAAAAATTCAATTAATAAGGTGCTCACGGAATTCGAAACTCGGACCAATAATATAAAACAAGCTCCCTGACAGTCAAGCTACATACGATTTTCTGAGTACTTATAGAGCAGAATTCTATATATACGAATTCTTGATGTATATATATATAATATATATATATATATATATCTTATATAATACTAAAATTTTCGAAAATTTTCGGGGGGGCGGTGGCCCCTCCGGCCCATGAATAGATCCGCCCTGGATCACTGGAAACAAACACCCCGTGTAAGAACACTTATTAACCCAAAGGAATTGATAAGAAACATTCGATTAACGATCCCAAATTCCCAAGTGGAATAGGATCCAATGCTAATGAAGAAAAAAGTGGAAAATTGTGACCCTGGGCACATATTCGTTTGGGTTTGGCCAATTAAGGCCTTAGGCCAATTTCTTGCATTTGATGTTATTGCATTTATAAATGGGGAGCTATTGAGCAAATATAAGATCAATATATTATAATCTTCTCTCTAGACATCTCTCGGAGACTATGATTTGATCCCTAGCTCGACATCTTAATTTCGTTGCATAGTTCCTCATTAACCTCAGCTTTGGTATTTTACTAATTGGCTCTTTCGGTACCCATATTGTAATATGCCGAATATACCAATTTATAAGTAGGATAACATGCACTATAAGCCATGAGTTCCCAAAGTCAAATTAAAAAAGAAATAATGGTAAGCGCTTATCGCTACTGTATGAGTATAAGTTCAATGCTATCAGCGTTTTACAGTTGGCGGCGCGATTTATGTGATACGCTTAAACCCTTCTTAAACCCTAGACTACAAAAGTTGTTGTTCTAGACTTTTCTGCGGCACTCTTTTAAAGCACGACGAACTAGCACGTTCTTGTGGCTCCCCTGATCCGCGACTGACGAGAACTACTTCTCAGTTTTAATTTCCTTTATCTATCCGAGTTCCCCCATCGCAAGGATTAAGTAGCAATGTACCGATTCGCGAGGTAATCAGAGTAAAAAAAAAAGAAGTTAATTTCGATGTATTTTTCGATTGTTTTGTTGATCTGATCGGAAGCCCGATTCTTTTTCTTTACAGTTTGGCAAGGAAGAGCTCCCACCAGGTACTGTTCTTCGAAAGATGATTTTCTAATTTTGATGTTTTTTGTTTTAGTGTTTCTGGTTTGGGCTGTTTAGTTGTGTGGTAGTTGGCTGATGTATGTTGGTGGTTTTTTTCGCAGATTGGTAGTAGATTGGGCTGGAGCAGAAATTATGCGGCGAAGGATATTAGATTTGGAGTTGAGGCCAGGGCTTTGATGCTTAAGGGTGTTGAGGAGCTTGCTGACGCTGTTAAAGTGACCATGGGTCCTAAGGTGATGCCTTTAATGATATGCTGCTTTCTCCATTTCCTAAATTATCTAAATTCCTATTCCCTAATGTTGTTCCATGCGATTCTGTTGTTTGTGCGGATTGCGGAGCTGAGTGGTGTCTTCCTTGTTTAAATTTTACATTTGATGTGCTTAGTTCTATGTGTGTGCCAACATATCGGAGATGGACATGTTTGAAGCTATTGAAGCTTAAGCGCATTGGTTTTGCATATTGATTACTGTAGGGCCGTAATGTTGTTATTGAACAAAGCTGGGGTGCCCCCAAAGTGACCAAGGATGGTGTAACAGTTGCAAAGAGCATCGAATTCAAGGACAGGGTCAAGAATGTTGGTGCAAGTCTTGTTAAGCAGGTTGCAAATGCCACTAACGATGTTGCTGGTGATGGTAAGAGTTTGTATCAGTTAAAAATTACATTAGTATTCTATTTGATTGCATTCGCTAACGAGCAAGCTTCTGATACTCATTTCAGGTACTACTTGTGCCACTGTTCTCACTCGTGCAATATTCACCGAGGGTTGCAAGTCTGTAGCAGCTGGTATGAATGCCATGGATCTGAGGCGTGGTATTACAATGGCCGTTGATGCTGTAGTTACAAACTTGAAAAGTAGAACAAGAATGATCAGTACATCGGAAGAGATTGCCCAGGTTTGGTTATGCCTCTGCGACCAACTCTTTATCTGGAAAACAATTATGTCAAGATGTTGAATTGGCTCTCTAGATTCTAGTATTTTTTGAATCATGGATTCAATTAAAGTCTAAATTAAGCGGCAAAATTAACTGTAGAGGGAAACGAAATGGCGATTGTATTATAATGTCACAGTTTCATTTCAATGCTATCTGCAATTTTGTATCATTCTGTATATGTAGGTTGGTACTATTTCTGCTAATGGAGAAAGAGAAATTGGTGAGCTAATCGCAAAGGCTATGGAAAAAGTTGGAAGAGAGGGTGTAATCACAATACAGGTATGCTTCTTCCCTATGTTGTGAGTGGAGTGGTGTGTTTCCTTCCATTGTGAATTTCTATTCCGTTGTGTAGGATGGGAAAACTTTGTTTAATGAACTAGAAGTTGTTGAAGGAATGAAGCTTGACAGGGGATACATTTCCCCGTACTTCATTACGAACCAGAAGAACCAAAAATGTGTACGTATTTACATACATTAATAACATCCTTGCCTCCTTTATCCTGATTTCCTCTGTTAGGAACTGAAATGGCTGCCTTGTATTGGCAGGAATTGGATGATCCCCTGATTTTGATTCACGAGAAGAAAATTTCAAGCATAAACTCAATTGTCAAAGTCCTAGAGTTGGCTCTGAAGGTAAAAATATTGGGTTCTTTTCTTTTCATGTCAATGATATATCTCCAATTCCAAGTCAACCTAACATTGTTGGATCGCCGTTTGCTGTTTTGTTTGCAGCGGCAAAGGCCACTCCTTATTGTTGCTGAAGACGTGGAAAGTGAAGCTCTTGCAACTCTCATCCTCAACAAGCTTCGAGCTGGAATTAAGGTACACTTCATACACTTTTCTTGTGAGTTTGTGTGTGTTCTAATCTTTGAAATGTAGAAGTTTTTTCTGATTGAGCTCTGTGTCCTGGAAACTTGGTGGCAGGTCTGTGCCGTAAAAGCTCCTGGGTTTGGTGAAAACAGGAAAGCTAGTCTGAATGATCTTGCTGTTTTGACCGGTGGCCAGGTTAGTACCCTTACACATATTCAACTTTCTCCTGTTTATGCATAGAAGGTTCCAAATATTCATGAGTGTGCTATGATTTTATAGGTCATAACTGAGGAGCTTGGGATGAATCTTGATGACGTGGAGTTGGATATGCTGGGTTCCTGCAAAAGGGTTAGTCTAATGCATCAAATTATCACGTCTGAAAATGGTGGCTTGAGCTTGATCGTGTTCTGTTTTTGTATTCACTAGTAATCTCTTCCTTCTTATAGGTTACTGTTTCAAAGGATGATAGTGTTATACTTGATGGTGCTGGTGAAAAGAGATCTATTGAAGAAAGATGCGAGCAGGTTAGTTTCATTTTCCAACAAGTGATTAATTTAGTTCTCTGTTATTAATGTTTCCTTAAGTTTTGTCTTTGGACTCTTGATGCATTTGGCTTGATGTCATGTGTACAGATTAGGTCTGCAATTGAATTGAGCACTTCTGATTATGACAAGGAGAAGTTGCAAGAAAGGCTTGCTAAGCTTTCTGGTGGAGTGGCCGTGCTTAAGGTCCCTAATTTCACATACAGTTAAACTGTGTTGCTCATTCTTTTATGTTCAATTTACTGAAAGTTATGGTTGAGCCGACAATCTTTGCTTGTAGATTGGAGGAGCTAGTGAATCAGAGGTTGGCGAGAAAAAGGACAGGGTAACTGATGCTTTGAACGCCACAAAAGCAGCCGTCGAAGAAGGAATTGTCCCTGGTTTGTATTTGTAGTTAGATTAATGCTATCTATATATTGGCATGGCAAATGTTCGAGTTGCTTATAACACTCATCGCGATAATGCAGGTGGTGGTGTTGCTCTACTTTATGCTTCTAAAGAGCTGGATAAGTTGCCTACAGCAAACTTTGATCAGAAGATTGGTGTCCAAATCATTCAAAATGCCTTGAAGGTTCTGCCACTAAATTATTCGAATTTCTTCAATTCAACTTTTTTTAACACAGTTGTCCTTGTACATATATGGATGTGTGTTATAAAACTGAAGGGTTTCCTACTATATGTGCAGACGCCAGTATACACTATTGCATCGAACGCCGGCGTAGAAGGTGCAGTTGTAGTCGGCAAGTTGTTGGAATCAGACGATCCTGACCTTGGTTACGATGCGGCTAAAGGTTACTCCAGTCATTTCCCTGATGATTTTCGTTGAAACAAAGAATTTATTTCCACAAATATTAAGTTATATTATGATGGCTTTGTTGGAATAGGAGAATACGTCGATATGGTGAAAGCTGGAATTATCGACCCGTTGAAAGTTATAAGAACAGCTCTTGTAGATGCCGCGAGGTGAGTAGAAAAAAAGATGCACCTTTCTTTTATTACTTTGGCCAATGTTTGTCCATATCCCATTGCTGTCTCTCTTATCGTTATTATTCTTGGGCAGTGTATCGTCTCTGATGACGACTACAGAGGCAATTGTGGTGGAACAACCAAAAGAAGACAAGTCGCCTGCAACGCCTGCGATGGGCGGTGGAATGGGTGATATGGACTACTGAGAAGAATAAAACGTCTCGAAAAAATAATCCTTCGTAATCGAAAACATCCTTTGTAACCATGTTGAGGGTAATTCAAGGAGACTAAGAATTTTGTCTGAGTCACATATGCTTATTCCATTAGAGGGATATTTTTGCTATTTTTGGGCACAACTTTAGCGTTATATTTGCATTACCCTTTGATTGATGTATCCATTGGAGAGAGATGATCACAATTCTTCAATACAATAATAGTTCTGTTGAGAGAAGAGATGCGTATGTTTGTGTTTTTACACAATCTGAGTATCCTTTTGAGAGATTCTTATGTTTTGTATCTTTGTTGTTTGAAATAGTAGAACAATAATACCCAATTAAGACCCCATCCTTCCGTTCCATGTATATCACAGTAAGACAATAAAAAATCGAGTACCAGAACGTTATTCCGAGACACATTCGTGCTCGTAACGAAGTATGGCCCTGCGGGTTCATCAGCCAATCCAGATTTGAAAATCCAATCGCCGTACTTATCTGAAACCCTTTTGGTTCCGCTTCTTTTGGCCGGAGGAGCTGCAACTGAAGATTAGGAAAAGAAATGTAGATATATCAAAGAAAACAAAAACAAAGAATAGTTTTAGCTTCTTCTGCGCTGCAAATTGGCTATCGATTCAGACTTACCATCGGGATGTTCCTCTCAGTTGATGGATTTGTTAACCACCGTACGAACTCTGCATCGCCATTGATTTCTTGACGTTTCTCAGAACGGGAGATTGCCATTGTACGAGGTAAAGTAAAACGTAGCAGAGAAATAAATGTTCAGAGGGTGATAAAAGTAAGAAACATAGTAAAACTGCGATTAGATCGCTATATAAGTTGCGCATTGAAACCATACCCCAATAAGATAAAAGCCCATTAAAAGTGTATATATCACACGTCACGTGTTTAATTTCTTTTCAATAAATGTTCTGCTAATTCCAGTAACTGCCAGACTAAATGATGTCAAAGAGGCGAGCTCTGCTTCTTCCTAGGTTCGAGTATGCGCTAGAAAAATTATATACTAGACATGGCTCGAGCTCGAATTCAACAGGCTATTCAGTTGCACCTTTAGTTTGCAACCACAACACATAGCGTGTCACTGCTAAAGATTCAATATTGCCGCTAATAACAGTTTTGAAGCTGATTTTCCAAGTGTTGAAGCACATCAAAGTGATCAGTCACGAAAAGTCTATTACAAGGTTGCAAGAAATTTGTTGCTAGTAAGAGCCATGCATGGATGAAAGAGCAAATTGTTGACGTAATCTCTTGCAGTGTATGGGCATCATTTTCTTAGTTACGGCGTCTCGATTGACGCGTGCAGTTATTTCTACATCCCTTGAAATTGCAATTATGCTTGGGGGTCATTTGTGCTACTGCTTTGGAAATAAAAAATAGGGATTGTTTGTTGACACACAATATACGTTTTTTTAAGCTCAATATTATTATGGTACGTACGTTTGGTTTGTCATAACCTTAACAAAGAAGTAATAAGTTGTCGATCCAAAATAATTGCATGTACGTAAGAAAGGACACATGAATAAAATATGTGCTTCATTCGATTATTAGTAATTCTCTCCAACCCTTGATTTTCTATTCTAAATATACGGAAGAATTTACGGTTTTCTTTTTAAACAAGCTTACAAGAAAATAGCATGGCATGTTTGTCCTATTCTCCTTCGATCGATCCGAGCAGTGTACTACTATATAACACCCCCTTCTACAAATACAAAGACAATAACGTCTTTCTCAACTATATGAAACTCGAGTTCCAAGTCCATACTGCGAGGAAAAGGATGTGCACAACTAAATTGAAGAAGCTTGTGAGATGATTGAACGCGGTTGAATGGAAGTATATCAGAAAAAGAGTTGGAGGTGAGTCCAAGTCTATCGTATATAATTTTCGAGCTCAAAATCGAGCATAGAAAACTATACGAGCGCGGCTTCTTAACACCCATAGTTGGGTTGTTATTTGAATAGTCTACGGGTTTTCAATACATTATATTAAAAACACGTGTCACGTGTTGTGTATGCTTTCTTATTGGGATTTTAACTTATTGAGTTTGGGCTTCACTACGCCTTATATATACCGCTCTAGTCGCAATTATACATATTTATCTTGCTTCTATCATCCTCTGAAAATTTATTACTCATCTTCATTTCTACTATAACTCTTAACATGCAGTCACCCCTTCGAGTTGTACTTAGAGCATGTTGGGTATATTGATCTGAATGAGAAGGACGACAACTTGATTATAGAGGAGAACGATGGAATTCGTTCAGAAGTGACTCTAGATGCGTGGATAGGTGCAACAATAGAAGGAACCTGTAGACAACGATTACCTGACTGTACTATACAACAACAACCTGTCGAGCCTCTTGATCAGAATGGGAAGGAAAATGACCTGATAGAGGATAACGAGGCAATTAACTCAGAGGTGAGCCTCAATACATGGATAGGTATGCAACAACCACATGTTGAGTGTACGAATGAAATTATTGGTAAAGACATTGAACCCACTTTAGAGGAGAATGATGTGTGGTTAGGTTTTTGTGTTGAGGGAGGTCAAACAACGACTGAAACAGACAAAGAGCAGAAAAAAGGAACTAAAGAGGAAGTTTGTTGAAACCGAAAGAAGTTAGGGAACGTTACTTAATTCATCTGATGGAAGCAACACAAGGCTGCTCAATAAGGGAAATAATGTTGTGGAAATGCGTGAGGTGGCAGAAATACGTATGTCTAGATGTTTGATTGAGAAGGAAAAAGTTAGTGAGGCTAACAAGGAAGCAAATCCAGTTAGAGCGGAAAGTTCGACTCAGCTGATTGTGAGAAATGAAAGCCAAGTGGAAAATGAGGTTGACCATATCAACAATGCATCAAGTGAAGGAGAGGAAGGGGACATTCAACTCAAAAAAACATTCGATCTATTTCTTAGTACTTTTCTAAGGATCAAGCGAATCACAAATAAGAATCAAAGAAAAGCTTATGAAATTTGTGATTCGCTTGATCCTTAGAAAAGTACTAAGAAATCGATCGGATTTTTTTTGAGTGGAATGTCCCCTTCCTCTCCTTAACTTGATGCATTGTTGATATGGTCAAACTCATTTTCCACTTGGCTTTGATTTCTCCCAATCAGCTGAGTCGAAGTTTCCGCTCTAACTGGATTCGCTTCCTCGTTAGCTTCACTAACTTTTTCCTTTTCAATCAAACATCTAGACCTACGTATTTCTGCCACCTCTCGCATTTCCACGACATGATTTCCCTTATTGAGCAACCATTTGTTGCTTCCATCAGAGGAATTAAGTAACATTCCCTGACTTCTTTCGGTTTCAACAAACTTCCTCTTACTTCCTTTGTTCTGCTCTTTGTCTGTTTCAGTCGTTGTTTGACCTCCCTCAACACAAAAACCTAACCACACATCATTCTCCTCTAAAGTGGGTTCAATGTCTTTACCAATAATTTCATCCGTACACTAAACATGTTGTTGCATACCTATCCACGTATTGAGGCTCACTCCGAGTTAATTGCCTCGTTATCCTCTATCAGGTCATTTTCCTTCCCGTTCTGATAAAGAGGCTCGACAGGTTGTTGTTTATAGTACAGTCAGGTAATGGTCGTCTACAGGTTGCTTCTATTGTTGAATCTATCCACGCATATAGACTCACTTCTGAACGAATTGCATCGTTCTCCTCTATAGTCAGTGTGAGGAACAAGTTCAAATCAATGAAGGAACAAGTTCAAATCAATTAGAATTCCCTATTCTAATTAGAATGACTTATTCGAATTTCTAAAGCCAGTCAGTGAAGTCATTGATGAAAGTGTGCTGAACTCGTGAAGATCTGTAGGCGTGAACTGCCGAGTCAGTTAGAAATGCGCTGATACTATTGGAACAGAAGAGCTTAAAAGAGGCGCGGGAATGCACTGTACATCATCTTCTTCAGTTGATATATGAGCGTAGGAAAAACACAGTGAGCTGAGAGTTAATTCTTGTTGAGCTCTGTAATTGTGTGAGTTAGCTTGTACTTCGATTCACCTCAAGGAATAAAACACCTTTCTGGTCCCGTGGAGTAGATCGAAAGATCGAACCATGCATATCGATTGTTAATTTCTGATTCTGTGTTCGTGTGTTACAATTCATCACAAACTCGATTCAATCACAAGGATTCACCATGGGCATTACAATTTCAGTCTAAATTCTCTACAATTGGTGTGGGCGAGTCGTGGACCGAAGCACGGGTAAAATGAATTCAACAAAAATGGATATAAACAAGTTTACGGGATTGAATGATTTCGGCTTGTGGCGAGTGAAGATGGAGGCGTTGCGGATCCATTAGGGGCTAGAGATGCGATCAAGGACGTCGAAGTTGTGACTGTAACGACGAATGGAACAAAGGTGCCAGTGGGGACGGCAGTCGAGCCGGTGAATTCAAAGATATCTCAAAAGGCTCGAAGCATCATAATCTTGAGCCTTGGCGACATTGTACTGAGGAAAGTTTCGACGGAGAAGACGGCGAATGAGCTGTGGAAGAAGTTGGAGAGCCTGGACTTGACAAAAACTTTGGTCGATCGACTTTATTCGAAACATTCATTATACTCTTTCAAAATGGTAGAAGAGAGACCGATTGAAGAGTAAATGGACACCTTCAATAAGTTGTTACTTGATCTTGAAAACATTGGGGTGAAGCAAGAGGAGGACAAGGCTCTGTTACTTCTTTGTTCACTGCCAAGGAGCTATTCAACATTTAATGACTCGATGCTATATGGGAGGGATGCGGTTACTCTCGATGATGTGCAAACGGCCATTAGCTCGAAGGTGTTGAATAACAAAATACAGCAAGACTGAGGTGGAGTCTGGGGCTGCAGAGGTCTGTTTGTCAGAGGCAAACCTGTGAAGACGCACATCAAGCTATGGTGCCGAGAAATCAGTCGTGAGAAGCAAGAAGTTCAAGTGTTTTCATTGCCATGAAGAGGGACATATGAAGAGGAAGTGTCCAAACCGGCACAAGGAATATAAAAACACAGATTTAGGAGCAGATCCTTGATTTCTGATGGAAGGTTATGAATCTACAGAGGTATTGTTTGTGGTTTAAAGAGCTTCTGAAAAATCTTGAATTCTTGATTCCGGCTGTTCATTCCATATGAGTCATAATAGGAAATGGTTTAAGGGTCTGAAATGATGGATGGGGGCTCAGTGTTTTTGGGAAATTAGGAAGCACATGAGGTAAAAGGCATTGGAAATGTATTTGTGAAGCTGCAGAATGGGACTGAACTGATTCTGAGAAATGTAAGGTTTGTTCCCGGTATAAGGAGGAATCTGATCTCCATAGGAATGCTTGATGATGAGGGATACTCAATCAAGGAGGGGGCAGGGCAGATCTCTGTGATGGAAGAGCAAACATTATCATGAAAGGATCAAAGAAAAGAGCAGACATCATTATCGAGAAACGTCTGAAACTGGCTGGCAGTCCAAGGCCTCCCTTAGAACACAGAAAGGTGGATCAAGTGAGGTGTGTGTTGATTTAAACTTGAGGTGGAGAATTGTGAGGAACAAGTTTAAATCAATGATGGAATTTGCTGACTTGGGTAAAGTTGTTCCTTATTCTAATTCTCTATTCTAATTAGAATGACTTATTCGAATTTCTAAAGCCAGTCAGTGAAGACGTCGATGAAAGTGTGCTGAAGTCATCAAAGCTCTGTAGGCGTGAACTGCTGAGTCAATAGAAACGTGCTGATACGATTGGAACAGAAGAGCTTAAAAGTGGCGCGATAATGCACTGCACATCATCTTCTTCAGTTGAGATTTGAGCGTAGGAAAAACACAGTGAGCTGAGAGTTAATTCTTGTTGAGCTCTGTAATTGTGTGAGCTAGCTTGTACTTCGATTCAACTCAAAGAATAAAACACCTTCCTTGGTCCCGTGGAGTAGATCGAAAGATCGAACCACGTATATCGATTGTTAATTTCTGATTCTGTGTTCGTGTGTTACAATTCATTACAAACTCGATTCAATCACAAGGATTCACCGTGGGCATTACAATTTCAGTTTGAATTCTCCACTGTCAGGTAATTTGTCCTTCTCATTCAGATCAATACACCCAACATGCTCTACTGTTGTATAGTACGACTCGAAGGGGTGACTGCCATGTGAAGAGTTGTAGAAAAAATGCAGATGAGTAATAAATTTTCAGAGGATGATAGAAGCATGAAAAGTATGTAAAATTGCGACTAGAGCGGTCTATATAAGACGTAGTGAAACCCAAACTCAATAAGATAAAATCCCAATAAGAAAGCGTGTAAACCACTCGACGCGTGTTTAATTTTTAATATAACGTATTGAAACCCCATAACTATTCAAATAAAAGTCGCGTTCGTATAGTTTTCTACGCTCGATTTCGAGCTCCAAAATTATATACTAGACTTGGACTCACCTCCAACACTTTTTCTGATATACTTCCATTCAACTGCGTGCAATCATCTCACAAGCTTCTTCAGTTTAGTTTCCTTTTTCCTCGTAGTATTGACTTGGAACTCGAGTTTATGACTTCCATTCAACTGTGTCCTTTCTTAAGTACATACAATTATTTCGGATAAAAAATAATGACTTCTATTGTTAAGGTTGTGACAACGGTGTCCGTACACTGCAGATGTCAATCGAGTCACCGTACTTAAGAAAACGGTGTCCGTACACTGCAGAAGATTACGTCAACAATTTGCTCTTTTGAAGCGTCCCATTTGATGAACAGCATCGAAAAGTACATCGCCCCAAAAAAGAGATAACCAGTTCAAACGATCCTACTAGTAAGATACGTCGTCTTCTTATAACTGAATTTCACCATTATGGAACTGCAAATGTGAAATTGCATTATATGGCATATGATATCTCTGATTGTAGTGCACATATGTGATATTGTGGAGTGCATGATGTTGAGCTGAAGCTCGAGCTTATTGTCAGCTTTTTGTTAATTTTTTTTATTTTACTTACAAAACAAATCAAGTTTTTAGTTTTTACTATTTTATGCTTACTAAAGCTTCGCCGTGATTGGTCAAGTTTGATTCGTTGAGTAAACGAGCTCACCAGCCGATCTCGAGAGCCTACCATTGAGCTCTAAAATGCTCGTCTAGTATATCCGTTTTGAGGTCGAGCTAGAACCAAGGGAAGGAATGAAGCCAACTCATTAACATCCGTATATAGCGATACATTACATTACACGAAAAAGTAAACAGATGTCGCGTGATGTATATGTTTTCTTATTGGGCTTTTTTTTTACTGGGCTAGGGTTTCGTGACGTTTTAAATACAGCTCAAGGCATTGCATGCGTTTCTCGCTTGTATCATCCTCTCAAAATTTATTTTTTCTCCGCAGTTCAACATATATTACCTCCAAATATGGCCATGACGGGTCCTCAAAGGCGTCAACAGCTCCAAGAGGAAGATCCCGATGGTGAGTTTGAATCGATAATAAATTTGGAGTGCTGAAGAAGCTTATTTATGTTTTCTTTGATATATTTCCATTTTTTCAATCTTCAGTTGCAGCTCCTCCAGCAAAAAAAAAAAGCAGAACCAAAAGATATGGTGATTGGATTTTCAAATCTCGATTGGCTGAAGAACCGAGGAACCCATACTTCATTACGAGCACGAATGTGTCTCGGAATAACGATTTGGTACTCATTTTTTACTTTCTTATCGTGATACTTACATTACTTGCAAACACTAAGGCGAATGCTTGTGAAGATTAAAATTTTCTGTTCGTAATATTGTACAGTATATCCCGACGGCTTTGGTGAAGCGTGTCTTCATCGAGATCCCGAGAACAACTGTGCTGGTTGATGATAGTGGTGAGGAGTATAATATGAAGCGGAAAGACTGGAATCAAGGCCGCAGGCTGTACACCGGTGGTTGGAAGACTTTTACAATAAACAATAATGTCGATGTTACAGATCAAATAATCATACAGTTTGTCCTCAGAGATGGGGTATACATACTCCGCGCCACCACCGTCCGCGCCTCTGATATCGAAGCAGTGCCTTAGAGTGGAGGAGTTCCTTTTGTTCTTTTTGTTGTTGCCGAGGGGTTTATGGGCGGTTTGGCCGCTCTTAAACATTACTTTCTTCTATCATGATGAGAACATTGCTACATATTCCTTTCTGTCACCATCTCGACTTCGTTAGGCATTTCGATAGAGGTGAGTGTTATATGGCGGTCGAAATCCATGACTACCAATTTGTGTGGCTTTGGTGCATTTCACGTGGAATTGGATCGTCTCACGTCGGGCTTGATCTTAGACGGGGTGTGAGAATTGTTGTGGACTTTGTGTGAAATGTATTATAAGGAGCTTCAAGACAACATACATCGAAAAGATGCCACTATAAAGAAAAGCATCCACCATAATTTAAAGGCGCGAGGCGCAAAAAGGCGAGAAGAGATCGCCTTGCCCCTAAACCAAGACGCAATAGGCTTGGGCCTAAAAATTCGGGGTGCACCATATATTATACAACTACTACTTTAAAATGTTCGGAGCATAATTATTATATAAAATGAAGTTGTTATCGATGTTCATATGATACGAAGACCTGTGAGCTAAATACATAACTGAATTCGAAGAATAAGAATGTGTATTAATTCTTTCACTATGAATTGCACATATTTAGATTGCTTAATTTTTAAAGAAACATAATATATATATATATATATATATATATATATATATTTGCCATGGTGCCCACCTACCTTGAGCAACCACCATGAGCACCATAAGCAAATCTATAAAATTTTGTTGTTTTTTTTTCAATTTCTAGTGCCGCCATCAACTCCGTCGGCCCTCTCAGATATTCGCACCTAAATAACTCTCTCCAACACGTTGATTTTTAAGAAAATTTGTAATCTTGGTATGTCGTAAGTACAAAAGAAAAGATATGCAGAGTACTAAAGTTTGCGTTCTCGAGATTGGTGTCATCAGTTATTTTTTAAAATGAACAGAAATCCAGAACTAAGAAAAACAAAGGGATTTGACATAAAAAAACTCATTAATATAAAAATTTAGCGAGTCAGTACCTTGTTAGTATTTTTTTATATGCACGTACCTGTCAGAAGAAATTTTTTGCACATTGGTACCTGTCCGCCGCAAGGTACATCATATCACACATTGGGTACTATAGAGAAACGTATTGTGGTACGTAATACAGTTAGAAAATGGCACCACCATATAGCTTGCCGCAAGGTACCGTATGGAACGTATATATATACCATATATGGGTACCATATATATGCTTAACGTGGTACGCAATACGCATATAAAAAGGTACGTCACGACCGGGAAAATGGTACGCACGGTAGAACGGGTACTTATCTAAGAAATTTTCTGACATGGGTACTAACTTGCAAATTTTTTATACAACTGGGCATTTTCTATAGATTCACCAAAAACAAATAGAAAAATGTTATTATTATCAAGCTGAAGTTGCAGGATATAATGAAACAAAAACTCGACTAGGAATCTTTTTCACAAGGCAAGGAATTTGCGGTCCCTCCATGGCTTGAATGCTGCTTCATTAGTTATTCATGTTCATATGAGCAAAATATATACATGATGATGATGATAATGACGATGATTGAAGATGATAAAATGCAGTTAATGAGGGGCTTGAAGGAGAATAATAACCTGCACTGAATGATAGACGGTTCGGATTACATTCCCTGTCTCCTTCATCAATTCATCAGCAGTCTCGCTTCGATATCAACAACGCCGGACAATGGTAGCACGGGGTCTGAATGCCCCATCTTCTCCATGTACAAACTCTATGATGATTCGATATTCTACATCGAGATTATTGATTTCAATAAATGTCTTCCCACAAACAACTTACAACTTGCGGCCGTGATTTCAATCTTTCCGCCTCATATCGTTTTCCATTGTTGAGGATAGATAGAGTTTTGATTTTGAGGATAAGTCTGCTTCCTTGTCGTTTTCCGTTGTTGAAGCAATCCGCGAACTATAGAAAAGCAGCTATGAGGAATAGTAATGCATTACTAGTTACTACCATGTGTATATTATTTTTGTAAAATATTTTTATGCTATGTGATATGTGCATTGCATATTTTGTAGAACCCACACTACAAAAAATGTTATCTTATGTGACCAATTTTTTGTGAGAATATTAAAATTCATCACATAAAATTACATTATATGAGGAAATAATTTTTCCTCCCAATAACTATTATATAATGTGATGAAAGTTCTTTCTTCACAAGTGAATATATCATATGTGAGGAAAAATTAATTTGTCATATAATATTGGTACATTTCCTCACAAAAGCTAGAATATAATGTGATAGATAAAATCCTCCCGTAAAACTAATAATTTCCTAATAATAGATAAATTTCATGTGACAAAAAAAATAATCTTCACATAAAATGAAAAATTTTAATGTTAAATTAACCAATTATAATAATATACTCACAATCATTAAGTTGTGGAAGAAAGGAAAATTGCCTGAGAGGGGAATCAATTTTTGATCTCAGCTGAATAAAATAAGCCATCCTCACTGAAGAACTCGCTGCAACCCAGATCTCCCTCTCCGAGCAATAAATCCGGCCGCACCAACCCACTTAGCCTGTAATCTCGATGCTGTGCGCTTGGGCTGATACCGCAGCCTTGTATCAAGCATAGTGAGAAGAAGAGATGGCTAGATTCTCAGTCAATTCTGATTTGCCTGGTAATCTTGTTACTCGTCGGGAGCTTCGATCTATTGATTCGATTTCTGCTGCGTTTCGAGTGTAAGCCTGTGATTTTAGTTTCAGTAGGTCGGTTTTTGGCTTGTTTATCTTATTGAGGCGTAGCTCTCCTCTGTAGGTACGGGCGATGAATAAGAATTGGACGAAAGAGACAAACACTTTCTTGGAATCATATATTAAAGGAGTTCAGTCATTCCTTGATTTTGCGAAAAAGAATATGAAGACTCCCAACAGTGTGATTCCCTGTCCTTGCCGTGTTTGCCACAATACAAGGTATAAAACTCTTGAAGATGTGAAACTTGATTTGCACAAAATGGGTTCACATATAATTATCCTGAATGGGTATTACATGGGGAAAGAGTACATACATATCATAGTGATGATGATGAAGATAATGGTTATGCTAACAATGAGGTGGAGGATAGATTGCCTGAATTAGATGATGATCTAGATGAATTGTTGGATGAAATTGGTGAATGAGCAATTAACCGATGACATTGATGGAAGTTATGAGGATATGCTAAGAGATGCTAAGCGTGAATTGTACCCAGGTTGTAAGAAGTCGTTGTTATCGGTGATTGTCAAGTTACTCCATATTAAAGTTTTGGGAAAATGGAACAACAAAAGTTTTAATATGCTCTTAGAGTTTTTGAAAGAGATATTACCCGAGGGTGATACGCTTCCATCGTCTCTTCATGGTGCTAAAAAGATTCTTCATGAGTTAGGACTTGGCTATGAAGAAATTGAAGCTTGCAAGAATGATTGTGCATTATTTTACAAAGAAAACAAAGAGAAAGAAGAATGTGATGGCAGCTATGTGATGGGATAATTAAAGTTAATAGATTTTTACTTTTGACATATTGCTAAAACCTCCCCTTTCTCTCCCTTCTCACTAAAACAAAACCCTACTCTTCCACACACGCCGCCACCCTTTCCCCCTCCTCCCCATCCTCCCCACCTCCAGTAGGAGGAACATGGAGGTAGGGGGAGTTCTCTTCTTTTGTTTTCGTTCTCTGTTTTCTTCTTTTCTTAAAAAAATAATAAAAAAAATAAAAAAAATTGAAAGGCCACCACCGCCCCGACGCCCGCCTCCGGTCAGTCGACCCCACCTCCGCCTGCGTCAGCCGCCACCGAGCCCGTCCGCCTCCGCCTACGTCAGCCGTCACCGAGTTCGTCCGCCTCGACAGCCGGGCCCGATGACGGTTCACAGACCCGCCCGCCTCTGTCGTAGACAGCCGCTGTCGCCTCTGCCGTCGACACCCCGCCCGACGCCGGTTCACGGGCCCCACCCTTCCCCACCCCGCCCGCCTCTGCCGTCGACAGCCCTTGTCGCCACCTCCGCCGCTGTCGACGCTGCCGCTCGCCGCCTCCATCTAGCCCCTCTGCCATGCCGCGTCCGCCCGCCGCCTCTCCACCTTCGCACCTGCCACCTCACCCCCACCACATTTCGTTGCCTCCCGCCATCGTCCACATGTGAGTCTCCCACGTGGAGCTCGTTTCTCCCGACGTTTGGGTCGGGAGCTCTTTTCTCCCTTGTGGAGCCTTTTCTCCCCTTGTGGGAGCTCCTTCCGATGAAGACGAGGGCCTCGATCGTTGGATAAAGAAAGTGTAGAGTATTGTGGAATCGGCTTAATAGCCTTTTTTGTGGTAGGTTCTATAGCTCTTTGATCCAAGTTTGGGGTTTTCTCGTTTTCTGTCGGCTTTTTTCACTTTTGTTGGGTGTGTTTGTGCTCGTATGTGAGCCTTTGTTCTCTACCGGAAAATAATGTCACCGGAGAGACCCTTTGGACTATTTAATCCATGTACTTTTGTTTATTAATACAAGCTATCGATTCGAAAAAAAAACATATTGCTAAAACAAAGAAATGAACATCAAGAAAAGACAAGAACAACTTTTGTTATTATATAGAACTCTTTTTTTTTCAGATTTATCATCAGAAAAAAGGGACATAACAATTAACTACGCATCATTTATTAGAAACAAATAACATACTAAAGAAAACAGATATTGAATGAATCAATACAGAAATCTCACGTCGAGTTGGGAAAACCTCTCAAATGCCATAAATTAGATAAACACAGAAAGCAAAAACTAGAAAAAACTAAAAAAGAGGATAAAATACTAGTTTGAATAAGAAAACTAAGAAATCTCTGTTGCTAAACAACATTTACCTTATACACACAAACAAACAACACATTTACACAAGTTTATCGAATGACCGAAGATTGCAAAAGTTATATATATCCACAAGAATCTGCAAAAAAAAAAGTCCAGCGCAAGTCATATAATCAAACCATGGATTTTTATGGATTTTTGAGGGGTGCCGATCTTTCGATTTGTGCTCTTAGGCGCCGAAGATATAGTAGTTCTAGAATGTGGTTCTTTATATGAAGATTAGCACACACACTCAGACACATCCTTTGTATTTGTCGAAGGGGGTGTTATATAGTAGTACACTGCTCGGATCGGTCGAAGGAGAATAGGACAAACATGCCATGCTATTTTCTTGTAAATTTGTTTTAAAAGAACCATAAATTCTTCCGTTTATTTAGAATGGAAAATCAAGGGTTGGTTGAGAATTACTAAATTCGAATGAATCACATATTTTATTCATGTGACCTTTATTACCTATATACTATTATTTCGGATCGATGATAACGACTTCCACAGATTACATAAATTGTGTTATTTGAGAATCAAATTACGAAACAAGCTGAGTTTTATAGACTCAAAAATACTCAACTTTTTAAATTCTAATTATCATTATTTTCATTTCCACCACAAAAATACGTAAAATTTACAACCTATTACTAGTATTATCTAAACTAATATAAAATTTGTTAATAGTTATATTTTTAACTCGTTATAATAATCTTTATCCAAATATATTAATTAAAGAAAGAAATAAAAAGAATTTACTTAGATGTAATCTAACTACACTCTCACATCATTAAAAACTAGTAATTTATTAAAAACCGTACGAAATCATCCGTCTCAAAAACATGTCCCCCTCTATGTCCCAAAATGATCAGATCCGTTAAAATTTAAATCCGACGGTTCACAAATTTTCTTTTTTATTTATTAATTATTTTAATATCATAGTCCACCAAATCATAAAATCGTTGTTATTTCATGAGATTTATATGATAAACATAAATAAACACATCCAATTTATTCCTTGTTTTATGATAATCGATTTGATATCCATATCAATATTTTCCGATAAAAATTAAAATCAATTTTAAAGGAGTGAGACAGGAAATGGGACAGGATAAATGGGACAGAGGATTTCAACCGCCTGTTATTGTTTGATCAATTAATTAAACCAACAGAAAAAAAAATCAAAACCTCACGGTTACCTGGACAACTATTGTTTTTCCTCCTGATAAATCATATCATTCCCCTCGAAACAATCATACCAGTCAATATGTTGTTTATTGAATGATTGCTCTATTTTCTTTAGGTTTGCAAGTATTTTGATTTAGGTTAATATGTTCCATGTAATTTAGAAATGAAATAATGAAGAAGGGATATTCATATTCAGTTTGAGTTTTCATTAAAGGAGTCGTGATGGAAGCATCTTTTTCATTTGGTACGCAATTATAAAGATACGTCAAAGACAAAATTGGACGTTATCGAACAAGATGATACTCAGATGAAATAGATCGAACGTCTCACAAGAAACATTCAAGGGTAATATTGATAGCTGCGAAGCCTTTCTAGAAATAATCTATGTTAGATAACGATTACTTGAATTTTTTGAGGATTATTGTTTTTTTTAAGTTTCTATTAATTTATGCGTTAATATTACTTTTCAAATATTAAAGTCAAAAAACAATAATAATAATAATATTATAGTAATAATAACACAATAACAATAGTATAGTTTAGTGGCAAGTGACATATTTTATTCACGTCGGAATTTTTCGTACACAAGTTAATTTCTTTGGTACTTAAAAAATGAAATGTGGTGAAAAATATATAATTATTAGTAATTTACTAAGTTAAACCCATGTTTAAAATTACTAAACCTGGTAACCAAACGAGGATATCAAGGCTCTAGTTAGATGTTAGATAATAGTATGAGTTATTTGTCGATGGCTTCATTACTTTGAGATTGAAATTCGTCCAAGGCGAACACTATCTCAGAAAAGAAATTTTGGCTTTCGAAATTGGTTGTATAGATGCCTTTTTATCCTAACATCAATGGTATCTTTGTTTGAAAGAGAAGAAGAAGAGGCTCATACTAACTATGTTGCGTTTCAGATGTAAAGTAGGATTGAAAATTCCTTTTAATACTGAAAGAGTTTTGACAGAATAGCCTATTCGGAATTTGTTGACAATTAGATTTATTTGGAAAAAAGAATATTGTAAAGCCTAACGGATTCGAAGCATCACAATTGGTTTACCTATTTTATGGTTTGAAAGCCGAGTTGTGTGCTGAACTGAACATTCCATTTTTTGCTCTTAAACAATATACATATTATATTATACTCCCTCCGAAAATATATATATATATATATATATATATACATATTATACCTTCGTTTAAGCTTCACAAGACATTTGATACAATAAAAGTCATTATTATCGATCCCAAAGAATTGTATATCCCTAAGACCGTCAGTTCATCCATCCTTCGTAATACTCTCCCAGCCCTTGATTTGCATGTTTCTAATAACAAATAAACAAGAAGATAGCATGTTTGTCCTATTCTCGTCCTACTGATCTGAGCACTTTACAACTATACAACTCCTTAGAATAAGAGCATCATCAAAGACAATTACAATGAACAATAACCTCGTTCTCAATTGATGAACCTCTTATAGCCAAGGTTGTAAAAAGCGCTAGGCGCTACCTAGGCGCCCGAGGGGGGCCTAGCGCCTAGGCCGTATAGGCGGGGCCTAGGCGGTTTTTAGGCGAAAATTAGGCGGTATATGTATTTTATTATTATTTATACTTATACATATGAAATATGTAAACTAACAATGAAAGTTAATGTACATCAAATCTATCTAAACATTTTGATAATGATGTCAATCACAACAATGTAACAAAATTTAAGTACAAATATTAATGATGTCGAAAGAAATATCCTATTTCTTAGTTTATATATTTTCTATAATTTTTAGCACATGCAACAAGCTTTGTGCTTAAATAGTGATTTTTTTTTATTTGAGCTTATACATTTTTTATATCAATTTTTGCCACACCACCTGTAACAATCCTTTAATTTTAATAAATGGATTTTAAATAGTCTAATGGAATCGTTATTATTGATATATGGACTGGACCATGTTGAGTATGTAATGGCCTCGTTCATTATTGTTTCCTATTGAGATCAAGAAGACCATCGTTTTAAATAGATGTAGTATTGACTTCATGAAGTAGTTTGTCCCACATCGGTTGCTTCATGTGATTAGATTGGATAGAATTTCTATATAAACGCATACACAGCCCTACTTCCGATCCTGCAGTGTGCGGCTACCTTATGCGGCACGTGTCAGCGTTGTCCTTTTAGTACAATATTTTAATTTTATTTTTAAAATATTTTTTTGCCGATTAAGCGGCTGATTAATCGGACTAAGCGGCCGATTAATCGGATTAAGCGGCCGATTATATTTTTACCGTTTTTTCGGCCGTACCAGTGCTTTTCGCCGCGGCAGCTTCCGATTAGCGCCTAGGCGCCGCCTACTCGGCCGCCTAGGTCGAGTTTTACAACACTGCTTATAGCCCCTGTTTTTCCCAAATCAGTACCGCGAGGAAAAGATGTATGTAGCTTAATCAGAAGAAAAGAGTTGGAAATATGTAAGAGGTGTTAATGCAATGACATGCATGGTGAAGCATAAGGATGTGGAAATGAGAAATTCGATGAACAAAATTAGCGAGCAAGTGTTTGGTTCTTCATACACTTGAAGATGGTGGAGTTCTTAATAAGCTTGAAGGTAGCTCCACCATACTACATACAAAATTTGAGGTCAAGGGCTATTGTTCGAGCTGGAAATAATCCTTGGTACTTGAAGGTAAGGAACAATGTTGATACTAAATGACATAATGCTCGTACGTTCCTGTCGAAGAAATAGTCCGTTATCAAATCATTATAAACAGATTCCATTGTTTAAGGGCGGCGAACCATCTCTCTTGTTCTCCACATAAGCTGCAGCCTTCTTGGTGGTTAACTGGGAAACTGCGGAGACTTGTGACGCAAGGAGCTCAAATACGCTTGAAGATCTTTGGGACAATCTTAGTTGATGATCATTGGGATAATCTTGACCGTTTATAGCCCTCGATCTACCATTACAAGGACGGGTTGTACTTACAACAGTAGCTTGTTAGGTTTTTTATCAGAATGGGAAGTTGTTGTTGCATACCTAATGATTTGGTTCCTCCTGTTAGTGCACCAATCCACACATCTTGGCTCAGTTCTGAATGAATTGCATTGTTCTGTCCTCTATAGTCAGTTTATTTTCCTTCCCATTACAGTAGACTCAACAAACTATTATTGTATAGTAAAAATCGTTTTGTTAATGGTAGATGACCGACCTTAGAGGAGAACCATGGGTGATTAGGTTTTTGTGTCGAGGGAGGTCAAACAACGAATGATGCTAACGAGAGCAGAAGAATAAGTAAGAGGAAGTTTGTTGAGACCGAAGGAAGTCAGGGATCGTTGAAAGAGAGAATGGACATGAAGCTGCAAGACAAGGCCGGGCAACAAGGGAAAGGATGTTGCAGAAAGACCATCGTATGTATTTTTCTGATCAGAAAATGACTCATTTAACATTCAAGCAATGGAGGGACCGCAATTTCCTTGCATTGTGAGCCAGATTCTTAGTCGAGTTTTCGTTTCACTATATCCAGACGAAGCTACATTTTCCAGTTTGTTTTATTATGGTTCTATAATTACTAAAAGTAGAAGAGGATTTACACCAATTCCAAGGATAAAGAACACAAATAACCTCGTGCTTCATCGTAGTTTTCATACTTTTCTATTGCTCTCTCTCTATATATATGTATGTACAGTAGCTTTGATATGAGTTAATCATAGACATAGAAGATAGATCAAAGAAGAAATTAAAGAGAGAGAGAGCCTACACATTCGACAAACTTATTGAAACATATCATTTGCACATGACATTATTATTAAAAGGCAATAATTCATAAAGCAACACCATGTGCATTAGGTAAATGACGGCAATATTTTGTCTACACCCATAAACAATTAAGAAAAAACTTAATTTTTAACACTCCTCCTTAAGTTTATTTTTAAATAGTCCAAGCATGCACCTTCGATCTTCAAATATTCCTGTCTGCAATGGCTTGGTTAAAACATCAGCAGCTTGCTCGTTAGAGTTGCAATGAAATAGCTTGATCTCGTTGCTCGCTTCAGCTTCTCGCAATGCATGAAACTTAACCTCTATGTGCTTAGACCGGCCATCGAAAACAGGATTTTTTTGCCATAGAAATCGCAGACTTGTTATCGACCCATATCACTGTCGCCTCAGATTGTTTATGCTCAAATATCCATCAAATTTCTTAGCCGAATTGCTTGATTCGCCGCACTAGCAGCTGCAATTTATTCAGCTTCGGCGGATGATTGAGCTACTACTTCCTGCCTCTTTGAGCTCCAAGAAAACACGCCAGAACCGAGATTAAATACGTAGTCCGAAGTGCTCTTTGAGTCATCATAACTTCCAGCCCAATCACTATTGGAAAAACCTTGCAGCACTCCATTTTTCGCAGGTTTAAACTGAACACCGTAGTCAATAGTACCTTTGACATGCCTGAGAACGCGTTTTGCTGCGGCCATATGCTTCTCCTTCTGTTCTTGCATGGATCTGGATAAAAAATCTGCTTGCAAACATCAAGTCTGGCCTTATAGTCATCAGATATAAAAGACTTCCTACCAGACTTCGATAAGAAGTGCAATCAACAACACTCCTGCAACATCTTTAGTTAGTTTCTCATGAGCAACTAAAGGCCTTGAAACAGGTTTGCAACACTCCGTCTTGAACTTCTTTAATTGCTCGTAGCGTACTTCGGTTGAAAAATAAAAAATCCATCCGTAAAGCGCCTTGTTTAGCTTGTATACCCGATCTTCTTTATCTTTCACTCCGAATTCCGGAGGTTGATCAACATAAATTTCTTCCTTAAGCTCTCAATTTAGAAATGATGATTTTACATCAAGGTGAAAAAGCTTCCACTTGTTTTGAGCCGCAAGAGCGATTAGCAATCTTATAGTATCATGTCTAGCAACCCGCACAAACATATCATTGAAGTCGACACCATGTCATTGTGCATATCCCTTGACAACAAGTCTTGGTTTAATCTTGTTCAAGGATCCGTCAGGGTTCATCGTCGTCCGGTATACCCATTTCACACCCAAGATATTTCGGCCATTTGGTCTTTTGACTAACTCCCATGTCTCGTTCTGTTGATTGCATGCATTTCTTCTACCATAGCCTGAATCCTGCCTTCATGTTTTGCAGCTTCGTTATAGCAGATGGTTCAACGATAGCTATGTTGCATTTCTCATAAATTTCAGCAAGCGACTTCGTCTTTCCTTTTACGGGTTCATCGTCGACTTCTTCTCGTTGATGCTCGGATTTTTTATCTAAAATTTCAGCAGCTACATTAGGTTGCAATGGAGGTTTTCATGGTTTATTTTGTCTTCTTGCCAATCCCAAAAAGAATTTTCATCACACGTACATCTCGGCTAATAATAATATTTTTCTCCTTCACGTCATAAATACGGTATCCTTTAGATTTTTGATGCATAACCCAAGAAAATACCAACCTTCGACTTAACATCAAGCTTTCTCCGTCTTTGAGTCGGAATGTGAACGAAACAACATGAGCCGAAAATTTTTATGTGATTTACGGACGGTTTGACTCACTCCATTTCTCAATAGGTGTCTCATCTTTTAACGCACTCGTCGGCAATTTGTTTTGTAGATAAACGGATGTATACGCAGCCTCAGTTCAAAACCATTTGGTAGATTTTTCTCAGCCAAAAGAGATCGCACCATCTTCTGTTTTTCCGCTCGACGATACCATTTTGCTCAGGAGTAGACGTAGTAAGTTGATGATGTATGCCTTCATCTTCACAAAATTGGTTAATGCAGAGTTCAACTCCATGCAATTATCGGAGCGCACAGCTTTAATTTTGCATTCACTCTGGACTTCGACCATCTTCCTGAACTTTTTAAAAATTACAAGAACTTGAGACTTGAATCGTATGAAATAATTCCAAGTCATCCTCGTAAAATCATCAATAAAAAAGATGAAATATTTATTTCCAGTCAGAGATTCTGTCTTCATTGGACCGCACAAATCCATGTGTATCAACTCGAGCTTACTTTTCGCCCTCCAAGTCGAAGAATGTGGGAAGGGTAGTCTATATTTCTTTCCCATTCGACATGAAGCGCACATTTCATCGGGTTTTTGTATCTCGAGAAGATTATAAACAATCTCCTTTTTAGAGCAAGAGCAAAGAATCATAATTGCCCAAGTCGTTTATGCCAAAGACTAGAGTCGGCAACTTTCGGCATTTTCGCACTTTCGCCAACAAAACTCCAATTTATCGGAAATGTTTTCTCAACAATAGGTAGCTCAGCAACAATATTATTTTGATAATCATATATGTAGCAAAATTTCTTCTTGAAGAACAGAGAATAATTATTTTCCATCATTTGAGCCACACTAAGCAAATTTTGCGTCAACGAAGGTATATATATAGCACGTTGTGAATGCGCTTAATACCTTGATTTTTTGGAACAGCTACCTTTTCCTTGAGCTTGAACTACATCACCATTTCCAAGCTTCACCTTCGTATGGATCGAGTTGTCTAGAGTTTTGAAAATAGCTTTATCTTCGCCATATGACTCGTACACCCGCTGTCGACGTACCAAGTAAGATTCTCCTTTGATTCTTCAACTTGAGAGGCCATAAACAAACTTCCTTTAGATTCTTCTTCCTCTTCCTCAGTGTAATGAGCTGCTGCTCCATTTTTGGATAATTATTTTTCGCCTTCGAACGACAATATTTCTTGGTCATATTTCTTACAAAACTGACATTGCATTTGTAGTTTTCCTTTATGCCAACAATCTTTTTCTTGATTGTTGGTCCTCTCACATGTATAACAAGGTGGACATCTGCCCCTATTTTCAGAAACTTTCGAAGTCATCGGAGATTTTCCTTTGTGGATTTTTTGCTCCTAATTTCTTATACTTGTTCGAAAAAATTCCTTTGTTCTTGCTTTGCATAGCTCCTTCCGTGGATATTCCATCATCGAGTCTCATGAGCGATCTTTGCTCATGAGCTTGTAGCTTGCTTATATTTTCAGCGAAGCTAAGTTTCGTGAGATCGCACGACTCTTCACTAGCCGTCACTTTCGCTTTAGAATTTTTTCGGGAGGCTAACCATTATCTTCTCCACCACTTTAGCATCTGCAACATTCTCTCCAAGCAACCTGATCTTATTTACTAGATCAAACAACTTAGATGAGTACTCCTTCACCTTTTCACCATCCTTCATCTTCAAAAATTCGAACTCTCTTCTTACTGTTAAGAGTTGATTGATTTAACTCTATCACTACCTTCAAACTGCTCCGTGAGCTTTTCCCGCACGTCGTTTGAAGATTCGAGCGTCATGATTCTCGTGAATATAACATCTGATAAAGCCGAGTGAAGACATGTTAAAGCCCTCGATTTCTTTGCTTTTTGTTCTTCGAAGTGATTCATCTGCGCCATCGTTGGATCTGCTCCTAACCGTGTTGGATCTGCTCCTTTCTCCACTTTGCTTCCCATATATTTAAAGCTTGGAGATAGGATTTCATCTTGATAGCACATATGTTGTAGTTTTCTCCTTCGAATTGTGAAGGCCCGGTGACTAAGAAGTTGCTTGAAGACATGCTTTGATCCTGATATTGTTGAAGCTTTTGGTCCCGTAAGATTAAAGCTCTGATACCATTTGATATGATTTCATAGACATAGAAAATAGATCAAGGAAGAAATGAAATAGAGAGAGAGCATACACGTTTGACAAACTTATTGAAACATATCATTTGCACATTATTATTATTACATAAAGACAATAATACATAAAGCAACACCATGTGCATTAGGTAAATGATGGCAATATTTTGACTATGACACCCATAAACAATTAAGAAACTTAATTTTTAACAAGCACTCTGAAGTAATTTGTGTGGTTCCGGATTTCCTGTGCCGAATAGAAATTTGTTATATGCACGCCAACTTTTGGTTATCAATTCATAGCCCTTCATTCTAATTCTTGAAGATTCATTATGGTGCCTAAAGCACGGGGACCTTTTCTTCAAAAAAAGAAAACATAAATATTATACTAAATTTCTTTTTACTTGCTACTCTTAGATCAACAACTACTATATTGAACTTTATAGAAGGTGAATTTAAAAATTTAAAGCTGAAATATTTTTCTTTAAAATGGAATTTTTTTAAATGACAGAAAATATATTTTTACAAGAAATTTATACTTCACTTTTTTTTTGCACAAATTCACAATCAATTTATACGGGGATGCGATTGATCAAAGACACATAAAACATAAAACAATAGGGAGCGAATGGAATAAATGAAAAGGAAAGTGAAACCGAGGTAAAACGGCAAAGGTGAAAAAGACTAATTTATTTAAAAGAAACAAAAATAATAAATATGTATGTATAATATTGGGGCCTCAAAGTCTTTGGAGGGGTAGGTTATAGTTACGACTCTCCACGACTGTCAGATAATTTGACTTGAGCCTATCACACATGGGTATATCTTAATGTGGTTAACTTGGTTGGCGTGGTTTGCAGGCTGTATCGTTAGCGCTTGGGGTTTAGTTGGTCCAAAACCAACGCGGGTTACTCGAGAAGAAAAATTTGGTATAAGACCAAGGTTAGTTGTGCCCAATTAATATTTTTTATAACTATATTACTAAATTAAGGTTAAGCTTAGGGGCCTTAAAAAAATTTGGGGGTTTAAATCCCTTGCATTGACTTACCCGAAAGCCGGCTCACCAAATGTCATCAATATATCTCGTAGTTGTCTCTCTTATTTTATTATTCTGTTGCAGTGTACGATTGTGGTTGAACAATCTACAGAAGATAAAAGTCGTCTGCAACGACGGCAATATGTGGTGGAATCAATGGGTGATATGGAATACTGAGAAGAAGAAATTAGCCTCTAGAAAAAAACATCCTTTGTAATCATATCGAGGGTAATTCAGCGAGATTGTCTCCGAGTCAGTTTCACGTAAGCTATTTCATTGGGGAGATTTTCACTATTTCCGGCACAATAATAGCATAAGTTAGATTACCCCTGTGTTGTACTCGGTTTTTCACCGTAAACTATTCGAGTCTAATCGAAAAGGGCGGGATATATTCCCGTGGAAGGACCTACCGAGGCTGGAAAGGAAAAGACCTCTCGAGTCGGCATCACGCGAAAAATACTCCCCGAGGCGATCAGGGCCCGAAGAGCACTACCCGAGGAAACACATGAATAAGTAGATATCGACAGAGGCCCATTAAGAAGAGAAACATGGGGAGGAAAGACCAAGTCCCCATCGCACTAATAACAGCGGTAGGCAAGTAATTAGTCATAACTGCACACCATGGGGCAAGTAGTGGTGAGTGGTTACAAAAGCCATATTTCAAACGTGCAATGTTCTCTCTCACCATATGATATACATGTGTATATATATAGAAGCTACACAAGATACAGAAGGGGCCCATTCTTTTTACTACAGTTATATAGTGATTCACTTATCTTTTTACGCACGATGATTATAAGACACGCTTGAGAGAAAAACGATGATCAAGAACGTCAGCCTCGGGATTTTGGCTAGCTGTAAAATAACCCGTGAGCCGAGGAGATAGCCCGAAAGCCCGAAAGGAGAAGATACCTTAGAAATGTTGTATATTTTAGTGTAATTGGAAATAAAGCAAACACGAGTTAGGAGGTGCGGAGTGCACGCTCGGGGTGCGTTTTATTTCGGAACCCGAAACCCTTTCACTCGAAAGGGTGTGCATGGGCGAATAGGTGCGCCTGGCGATTAGGTGTGATGTCTTGATAAACAGACACCACCTTTAAATGGGTTATGTCTATTTACGAATAGACACAACTGAAAATACTTTGGGTTATAAATATCAGAGCAAACAATCGACTTAAACTACGAGAATTCACAAAACGCATTAGCAATAAAAAGCGCTCTAATCTTATCCCGGGACAAATTTGGTGTAACTCGACAAAAGGGTCCAAATATTGTCTTTGGAAAGTGATTTTCCAAATACGATTCTAGAGTATATCCGGCCATATAATCAGAAAACCCTAAATCCTCCAACAATCAAAGACAATATTTCATTTTAATGGCTGAAACATTGGGAGACATGGCTTCGAAAATCTGCAAATTGGATAAGTTCGAGGGGGTGGATTTCCGCCGTTGGCAAAAGAAGATGCACTTCCTTCTGGCGAACCTCAAAGTGGTGTACGTATTAAGCACGCCCATGCCCGAGCATGTCGAAGATGAAACGCTGGAGGCTGCCCGGAGGAGGAACAAATGGGAGAATGACAATTACATCTGTCGCGGCCATATTCTGAATGCTGTCGGATGCGCTGTTCGACATATATCAGAATTTTGACTCGGCGAAAGCCTTGTGGGATGATCTCGAAGCGAAGTACATGACAGAGGACGCCTAGAGCAGGAAATTCCTGGTTAGTAATTTTAATAATTATAAAATGATCGATGCAAGACCGGTGATGGAGCAATACAATGAACTACTTCGGATACTTGGCCGGTTCGCTCAACACCAACTGGTTATGGATGATGCGATAGCGGTTTCGAGTATAATCGATAAGTTGCCGCCATCGTGGAAAGATTTCAAGCACACTCTTAAACATAAAAAGGAGGAATTATCTCTGGTAGAATTGGGTAGTCATTTGCGTATAGAGGAATCTCTTAGGGCGCAGGAAAATGACCAACCAAAGGGCAAAGCCATTGCTGGAACGTCGAGCGTTAATATGGTGGAAGAGCGTGCCAAATACAATAAGAAGCGCAAGGGTAATGGTAATAACCATGTAGCTTCCAACAAAAAGCCTAAAGCGGCTTGTTGGAAATGCTGCAAATCTGGTCATTTCAAAAGGGATTGCCGTGTTGGAAAGAGTGGTGGTCAAACAAAGGACACCAACGGAGCAAGCACCTCGGGTGAAGGGTCTAAAAACCCTAACCCTAATCATGGTCAGGATTTGAACATTTGTTATAGTTCTGGTGTGCCTTATGTATCCTTTAGTCCTGAAGCATTTTATGTACAGGATGATGGAGAAGCTTGGTGGATTGACTCGGGTGCCACAACTCATGCATGTAAAGATCGAGGCTGGTTTAAAGACTTTCAACCAGTTGAAGACGGATCTGCTTTACATATGGGCAACGAGTCAAGTGCTCCAATAGTTGGTGTAGGAAGTGTTATATTAGAATTTACTTCGGGAAAAACTATTACTTTATGTAATGTGCTGTTTATACCTAAGTTGCGTAAGAATTTAGTGTCTGGTCCTGTCTTGAACAAATGTGGTTACAAGCAGGTGTTTGAGTCAGACAAGTTTGTATTGACAAAATCCGGAAACTTTATCGGTTTTGGCTATTATAATAATGGAATGTTTATGTTGAATTTAAATAAAACACGTTCTTACAATAATTCCGCATTCTGACATGTTCTAACGTTAATGATTCGGTGCTTTGGCATGCTAGACTAGGACATGTTCACTATAGACGGATTAATGAAATGTCAAAGGAAGGATTAATACCTCCTTTCGAAATTAATATGCGGACTAAGATCGATCTCGAAGCGAAGTACATGACGAGGCAACCTTTTCATAAGGTAATGCGCTCCTCGAAAAAATTAGAACTTATTCATAGCGACTTATGTGATTTGCATGCTACTCCTTCATTAGGTAACAAAAGATATTTCGTTACGTTTATTGATGATTCATCTAGATTCTGTTGCGTTTATTTGTTGCATAGCAAAGATGAAGTTTTAGATAAATTTGTGATTTACAAGAATGAGGTTGAATTGCAACAAAATGCAATGATCAAAAGACTCAGAACGGATAGAGGTGGTGAATACTTTAATCCGGCCTACTTTCAATCAGTTGGAATTATTCATGAGACTACTGCTCCGTATACACCACAGCAAAATGGTGTATCTGAGAGAAAGAATAGAATCCTGAAAGAAATGGTAAATTCCATGTTATCGTACTCTTGAGTGATGGATTCTGGGGTGAAGCTATGTTAACGGCTTGCTATTTGGTCAATAGGGTTCCAAATAAAAGGAACAAACTGACTCCTTATGAACTTTGGTTTAAAAAGAAACCAATGTTAAACTATCTTAGAGTCTGGGGTTGTCGGGCTGTTGTAAAACTTCCCGAACCCAAGAAGAAAAGTTTAGGTGAACGAGGTATAGATTGTATTTTTATTGGATATGCTGAGCATTCCAAGGCCTATAGGTTCTATGTAATAGAACCTAATGATTCTATTTCGGTCAACTCCGTAATTGAATCGAGAGATGCTATATTTGATGAGAGTCGTTTCTCAAGTATACCTAGACCTAAGGATGTGATTTCAATCACAAGTGGTAAGGAAGAAAGTTCTGACTTGACTAGTAATAAGTCACTTGAACTTCGGAAAAGCAAAAGGAAAAGAAAACCGAACTCGTATGGACCTGATTTTCAGTTATACTTAATAGAGGGTTCTAGGGATGAGGTTTCAACCCAATATCTATATTGCTTTAATGTTGAGGATGATCCAAAAACATTTGATGAAGCAATGAAGTCTCAGGATGTTGTTTTTTGGAAAGAAGCTATTAATGATGAGATGGACTCTATCGTAGGTAATAACACTTGGATGTTATCAGATTTACCACCAGGTTGCAAACCTTTGAGTTGCAAGTGGCTCTTCAAAAGAAAGATGAGAGTCAATGGAACAATTGAGAAATTCAAGGCGAGACTAGTCATTCAAGGGTTTAAACAAAAACCAGGAATTGATTATTTCGATACGTATGCACCAGTAGCTCGTATCTCGACTATTAGATTGTTGATTGCGATGGCAGCTATTCACAATATGGTAATTCACCAAATGGATGTGAAAACTGCATTCTTGAATGGTGATTTAGATGAGGAAGTTTATATGAAACAACCTGAAGGCTTTATCATGCCGGGAAATGAAAACAAGGTGTGTAAACTTGTTAAGTCCTTGTATGGATTGAAACAAGCACCTAAACAGTGGCATCAAAAGTTTGATGAAGTGGTATTATCCAACGGTTACAATTTGAACCAAGCGGATAAGTGCGTATACAGCAAGTTTGACAACTCAGGTAATGGATTAATCATCTGTCTGTATGTTGATGACATGTTGATCTTTGGCACGGATCAGAAACAAGTCGATATGACTAAAGAATTTTTGTCATCTAGATTCTCCATGAAAGATATGGGAGAGGCCGACGTTATCTTAGGTATTAGGATTAAACGTGAAAATAAAGGAATTTCAATCACACAATCTCATTATATCGAGAAGGTATTAAAGAAATTCAATTGTTTTGATTGTGCTCCCGTGAGTACGCCTATGGATACAAGTATGAAGTTGTTGCCTAATAAACGTAATCCTGTTTCTCAGCTTGAGTATTCCAAGGTGATTGGATGTTTAATGTATGCCATGACAAGCACAAGGCCGGATATTGCGTATGCTGCAGGAAAACTTAGTAGGTTTACTAGTAATCCGAGCACACATCATTGGCAAGCAATAAGGCGGGTACTTAAGTACCTAAAGAAGACCATAAATTATAGTTTATATTATGTTGGCTCACCTTCGGTTCTAGAAGGATATTGTGTTGCCAGTTGGATCTCGAATCCAGAAGATCATTCCTCCGATGGGTATTCTTGCTTGGAGGAGGTGCAATTTCGTGGGCTTCTAAAAAGCAAACTTGCATCACGAATTCGACGATGGAATCTGAGTTTGTTGCCCTAGCGGCAGCTAGTAAAGAAGCAGAATGGCTGAAAAATTTAGTCTATGAGATTCCGTTGTGGCCTAAACCCATATCACCTATCTCAATCCATTGTGATAGCTCTGCCACTTTAGCAAAAGCTTATAGTCACATGTACAATGGAAAGTCAAGACACTTAGGTGTTAGACACAGTATGGTTCGTGAATTAATCACGAATGGGGTGATATCCGTTGACTATGTTAGATCGCAACAAAATTTAGCGGACCACTTGACGAAGGGGTTAGCGAGAGATTTGGTTAGCAAATCTGCAATAGGGATGAGATTAAAGTCCACATAAGTTCTAATGGTAAGATACCCAATTCCCCTCTGATTTTGAAAGTTAGAGCATGAATTCAATGTGGAAAGCTTACACTTAGAATTTGGAGCACATAATAGTTTGCATATCATCCCGAGATATGTGCTCGGATCTGCATGCCAGTAGGTTGAATTAAAAACTTAATAGCCTTTTTGAAAAAGTGCAGGTGCAGATGCACGAAGAAAGAAGCTACCTATGTGAATGTGAAGTTTTGCCGCTTCAAGAATCTTTGGGCTGAGATTCCGTACATTCATGAATGGATATGGACACATGGCATATAAGAGTGTCAGGTTAAGTTTTGTTTATTTTGAAAAACTTGTGTGTGCATTATCTTCATGTATTCAAATGGGTCGAAGGGTTCAATTCATAGAACACCCTATCTTCTCGAGTATTTGGAATGTGTAGTGTACTAAAGTGGAAATTCAATCTTTTACGATATTTTCATTTTGTGTTGATTGTTTAAAGGAATTACTCTAAAATGGAGGAGGATTGTTGTATATTTTAGTGTAATTGGAAATAAAGCAAACACGAGTTAGGAGGTGCGGAGTGCACGCTCGGGGTGCGTTTTATTTCGGAACCCGAAACACTTTCACTCGAAAGGGTGTGCATGGGCGAATAGGTGCGCATGGCGATTAGGTGTGATGTCTTGATAAACAGACACCACCTTTAAATGGGTTATGTCTATTTACGAATAGACACAACTGAAAATACTTTGGGTTATGAATATCAGAGCAAACAATCGACTTAAACTACGAGAATTCACAAAACGCATTAGCAATAAAAAGTCGGGACGAATTTGGTGTAACTCGACAAAAGGGTCCAAATATTGTCTTTGGAAAGTGATTTTCCAAACACGATTCTAGAGTATATCCGGCCATATAATCAGAAAACCCTAAATCCTCCAACAAGAAATGCCGAGCGTGAGATACTTCTCCCCGAGGAGAGAAAGTAAGGAGACGACCCGAGCGAGTCGGCCGAGGATGCAAAGGAAACGAAGCCGAGTCGAACTGACATCTCCGAGAAGGAAGTGGGAAGCTCAGACAAAGCGGTTCCATGCCGAGAAGAGGAAGTCAGAGGGATGTTGAATAATCTCAACGTAATCCCTCCGATAATTGCATAAGAAAACAAAAAGAGGGAAAGTCTAGCCGAATATTTTGCACGCCGATGAAGAAAAACACTGCTAATGAAGATCCGATCAGAGAAAATAATTAAAGCAACTTGGACTTTATTGGTTGTCTTGTAGTGATTGTTTAGTATTATAAATAGCATATATACGTGCATGTGTGTTTAAGTACATGAAAAAAGAAAGCCATAGCTAATTGCTCGTTCAGTAAAACTCTAACCCTTGTTTGGTTGGAGGGTTTAATAGTTTTAAACCTGGGTTTAATAGATATAATATGTTTGGTTCTTAGGTATATATAAACTAGGGGTTTATATAAAATACCTTTAAACCCACAACAAAGGGTTTAAATAAACTCACCCTTGGGTGGGTTATTGAAAACTAATCAATTGATTTACGCTATTATCCCTCAGATACGATCTGCGAAATTTTTTTCAACATCTCCGTTTTTTTTCCTTCCCTCTATCAGACGAATTAGAATTGCAGCAATCAAATCAGTCAACCTCTACTTTCTCAATCTTTTACAATTTCTTTTCCTTTAATTATTTTGTTTAAATTGGCTGTCATATCTATGTTCACGCAAAAGCAATTCTCTTTTTCAGTTATTTTGTTTAAATTGGCTCTCATTCATGATTGGTTTATGCCTTTACCGGCAGCCTTTTGTTTTTTCCTTTGATGTATTCTGATGGTAATCGCTATGCTTGACACTTGTGATGATGTATGGCGTTTTTCCCTTCAAAATATCATTTTCTAAAGCTTGACCCATTTAATGGTTGTTAGTATTAAATCTTTTTGTACTGTAATGTAGTACAACTGAGGGTAAAAACGTACTTTTATCGCGTATCCATTTATTAAACCCATGTTCATTCAAACATATACACAACATTTAAACTCACCAACCAAACACACATTTTATTTATACCCATTAATTTGTTTTATTTAAACTCTTACATATTTAAACTCTGCTAAATATAATCCTATCAACCAAACGAGCACTAAGTCACATACACATACAAAGTTCATATTTTTGCACTCTCCAAGCACTCACGCGCACATCACAAAACCGTAAATAACAAGGGAGAATCGAGGGAAGAGGAGGATGGGAGAACGTGGAGAATACCATGTCCCGGCAAAAAGTCTGCGAGAGAGTGGGCTTGGGTGAAGACCAGGTCAAGGCTAGGCGAAACGAGCCTCGTAAACACTGAAACTGTCTTTTGAGCCTAAGACCTGTAATTACCCGTTTTTGAAGTAGATGGTTTATCTGACTTAAGCGTCGGAGGGGCGTCGCCGAAACAGCGCCTTTCTAGTGTTTTCTCTGATATTTCAGGCAATCAACGGGGGCGACGGGAACAAAAAGTCCACTTTGCGTGCCAACGTGAGGGGCGATTTTTTGGAACACACCATTCTTCAATACATAGTGTGATATTTACAGTTCTATTGCGAGACGAGATGAGTGGATTTTACAGAACCGAGTATCCGTTGGAGAAATATTCTTATGTTTTGAATCTTTATCTTAGTTTGTAATATTAGAACAAGAAACCGCATATTGATGTTTTGCTTATATATGTTATGTTTCAGAGGAAGATATAGCTTCAGTCTATCTATCGTGAGGTATTTCCAGACAACGTTACAATAATAACTTCCATTAAGACCCATCCTAAAGTTCCATGTAACATACTAGAAGTGAAGAAGCCACACAGACATTGTCAATCAAAATGTTGAAACATGATCATAGAAAAACAATACTCTGTAAGCAAATAATTATAAACACCCATTGTTTAAGTGCAGCAAGACCAGAACAAACTACTCCACTAATTCATCCGCACGCATTTCAATATAAGTAGCACGAACGATCGTGGCACAGAGTATGTATAGTCCATCTCTAAGCACAAACTTAACGATGATTTGATCTTTTGCCAACGTTATTGTTTTACTATTCCAACCAACCAACATAGAACCCGCGCCCATGGTTCCACTCTTTTCGGTTATTTCGTACTCGCGGCTACTCTCATCTACCAGCACTGCAGTCCTCGGAATCTCCATGAAGACATTCTTCACTAGATCCGTTGGGTTATACTGTGATAATATTATGAACAGACCATTTTAATCTTCACAAGCATCTGCCTTAGGCTTGGCTTGGATCAAAGAAATTGGTCAGGAAAAGAAAACCAAAGTGAAAATGATTTTCATAAGATTTTCTTTCCTTTTCCTCTCCGTTAGGTGATAAAATTGATTCTTCATGGTTTTAGCTTTAAAATTAGTTCAAGTTTTTCTTTTCTTTTCCTCGTCTATTTCTCTAATCAATCAAACACAAAAAATAATTTTCCTTCCCATTTTCTTTTCGATTCTCCACCAAATTCTTTAAATCAAATACACCCTTACTGATTGCAAGTATTGTAAGTATATCACAGTGACAATAAAAAATGAGTACCAGAACGTTATTCCGAGACACATTCGTGCTCGTAACGAAGTATGGCCCTGCATCATCTGCCAATCCAGATTTGAAAATCCAATCGCCGTACTTATCTGAAACCCTTTTGGTTCCGCTTCTTTTGGCCGGAGGAGCTGCAACTGAAGATTAGAAAAAAAATGTAGATATATCAAAGAAAACGAAAACAAAGAATAGTTTTAGCTTCTTCTGCGCTGCAAATTGGCTATCGATTCAGACTTACCATCGGGATGTTCCTCTCAGTTGATGGATTAGTTAACCACCGTACGAACTCGGCGTCGCCATTGATTTCTTGACGTTTCTCAGAACGGGTGATTGCCACTGTACGAGGTAAAGTACAACGCTGCAGAGAAAAATAAAAGTTCAGAGGATGATAAAACTAAGAAACATAGTAAAACTGAGATTAGATCGCCATATAAGTTGCATTGAAACCATATCCCAATAACATAAAAGCCCATTAAAAAGTGTATATATCACACGTCACGTGTTTAATTTTTTTCCAATAAAATGTTCTGCTAATTCCAGTAACTGCCAGACTAAATGATGTCAAAGAGGCGAGCTCTGCTTCTTCCTAGGTTCGAGTATGCGCTAGAAAAATTATATACTAGACATGGGCTCGAGCTCGAATTCAACGGGCTATTGAGTTGCACCTTTAGTTTGCAACCACAACACATAGCGTGTCACTGCTAAAGATTCAATATTGCCGCTAATAACAGTTTTGAAGCTGATTTTCCAAGTGCTGAAGCACATCAAAGTGATCAGTCACGAAAAGTCTATTACAAGGTTGCAAGAAATTTGTTGCTAGTAAGAGCCATGCATGAAAGAGCAAATTGTTGACGTAATGTCTTGCTGTGTATGGGCATCATTTTCTTAGTTACGGCGTCTCGATGACGCGTGCAGTTATTTCTACATCCCTTGAAATTGCAATTATGCTTGGGGGTCATTTGTGCTACTGCTTTGGAAATAAAAAATGGTGATTGCTTGTTGACACACAATATACGTTTTTTTAAGCTCAATATTATTATGGTACGTACGTTTGGTTTGTCATAACCTTAACAAAGAAGTAATAAGTTGTGGATCCGAAATAATTGCATGTACGTAAGAAAGGACACATGAATAAATGTGCTTCATTCGATTATTAGTAATTCTCTCCAACCCTTGATTTTCTATTCTAAGTAAACGGAAGAGTTTACGGTTTTCTTTTTAAACAAGTTTACAAGAAAATAGCATGGCATGTTTGTCCTATTCTCCTTCGATCGATCCGAGCAGTGTACTACTATATAACACCCCCTTCGACAAATACAAAGACAATAACGTCTTTCTCAACTATATGAAACTCGAGTTCCAAGTCCATACTGCGAGGAAAAGGATGTGCATAACTAAATTGAAGAAGCTTGTGAGATGATTGAACGCGGTTGAATGGAAGTATATCAGAAAAAGAGTTGGAGGTGAGTCCAAGTCTATCGTATATAATTTTCGAGCTCAAAATCGAGCGTAGAAAACTATACGAGCGCGGCTTTTTAACACCCATAGTTGGGTTATTATTTGAATAGTCTATGGGTTTTCAATGCATTATATTAAAAACACGTGTCACGTGTTGTGTATGCTTTCTTATTGGGATTTTAACTTATTGAGTTTGGGTTTCACTACGTCTTATATATACCGCTCTAGTCGCAATTATACATATTTTTCTTGCTTCTATCATCCTCTGAAAATTTATTACTCATCTTCATTTCTACTATAACTCTTAACATGGCAGTCACCCCTTCGAGTTGTACTTAGAGCATGTTGGGTATATTGATCTGAATGAGAAGGACGACAACCTGACTATAGAGGAGAACGATGGAATTCGTTCAGAAGTGACTCTGGATGCGTGGGTAGGTGCAACAATAGAAGGAACCTGTAGACGACGATTACCTGACTGTACTATACAACAACAACCTGTCGAGCCTCTTGATCAGAATGGGAAGGAAAATGACCTGATAGAGGATAACGAGGCAATTAACTCGGAGGTGAGCCTCAATACGTGGATAGGTATGCAACAACAACATGTTGAGTGTACAGATGAAATTATTGGTAAAGACATTGAACCCACTTTAGAGGAGAATGATGTGTGGTTAGGTTTTTGTGTTGTGGGAGGTCAAACAACGACTGAAACAGACAAAGAGCAGAAAAAAGGAACTAAAGAGGAAGTTTGTTGAAACCGAAAGAAGTTAGGGAACCTTACTTAATTCCTCTGATGGAAGCAACAAAAGGCTGCTCAATAAGGGAAATAATGTTGTGGAAATGTGTGAGGTGGCAGAAATACGTATGTCTAGATGTTTGATTGAGAAGGAAAAAGTTAGTGAGGCTAACAAGGAAGCAAATCCAGTTAGAGCGGAAAGTTAGACTCAGCTGATTGTGAGAAATGAAAGCCAAGTGGAAAATGAGGTTGACCATATCAACAATGCATCAAGTGAAGGAGAGGAAGGGGACATTCAACTCAAAAAAACATTCGATCTATTTCTTAGTACTTTTCTATGGATCAAGCGAATCACAAATAAGAATCAAAGAAAAGCTTATGAAATTTGTGATTCGCTTGATCCTTAGAAAAATGCTAAGAAATCGATCGGATTTTTTTTGAGTGGAATGTCCCCTTCCTCTCCTTCACTTGATGCATTGTTGATATGGTCAAACTCATTTTCCACTTGGCTTTGATTTCTCACAATCAGCTGAGTCGAACTTTCCGCTCTAACTAGATTCGCTTCCTCGTTAGCTTCACTAACTTTTTCCTTTTCAATCAAACATCTAGACCTACTTATTTCTGCCACCTCTCGCATTTCCACGACATTATTCCCTTATTGAGCAGCCATTTTTGCTTCCATCAGAGGAATTAGGTAACATTCCCTGACTTCTTTCGGTTTCAACAAACTTCCTCTTAGTTCCTTTTTTCTGCTTTTTGTCTGTTTCAGTCGTTGTTTGACCTCCCTCAACACAAAAACCTAACCACACATCATTCTCCTCTAAAGTGGGTTCAATGTCTTTACCAATAATTTCATCCGTACACTAAACATGTTGTTGCATACCTATCCACGTATTGAGGCTCACTCCGAGTTAATTGCCTCGTTATCCTCTATCAGGTCATTTTCCTTCCCGTTCTGATCAAGAGGCTCGACAGGTTGTTGTTTATAGTACAGTCAGGTAATGGTCGTCTACAGGTTGCTTCTATTGTTGAATCTATCCACGCATATAGACTCACTTCTGAACGAATTGCATCGTTCTCCTCTATAGTCAGTGTGAGGAACAAGTTCAAATCAATGAAGGAATTTGCTGACTTGGGTAAAGTTGTTCCTTATTCTAATCCCCTATTCTAATTAGAATTCCTATTCTAATAACAATGACCTATTCGAATTTCTAAAGCCAGTCAGTGAAGTCATCGATGAAAGTGTGCTGAAGTCGTGAAGCTCTGTAGGCTTGAACTGCTGAGTCAGTTAGAAATGCGCTGATACTATTGGAACAGAAGAGCTTAAAAGAGGCGTGGGAATGCACTGTACATCATCTTCTTCAGTTGATATTTGAGCGTAGGAAAAACACAGTGAGCTGAGAGTTAATTCTTGTTGAGCTCTGTAATTGTGTGAGTTATCTTGTACTTCGATTCACCTCAAGGAATAAAACACCTTTCTTGGTGATAGAATAATATTATACATAATATTGGAGTTTATATTATGTTGATTTATTACATATATTGTGCTAAATTATTATTTTATTGAATATTTAGGTTAAATATGGCGTCAGAGGAACAATTCCAGTTATAAAGCGCCAATTTCCTTATTTTGGAGAGATATCTTACCAAAGTATAAAGAGACATTCACGAGGCGATACGGAGTCAAATATGGAGAATCATATCTTATTTTTGGAGATATTCTCGAGCAATTATAAGGAGGAGAAAATCATTGGAAATCATAATATCATCCGAGAATATCGTAGAGAATCAAGGAGCAATAATGGGAATCATTATCCAAAATCAAACCCCTATAAAAAGGGGCAACCGAGAGCACAACAGGAGAGTCTTAGAATAATCATTTTCTGTTTTGCATCTTCACGTTTTTTTTAGTTCTTCAGTCGTTTGCTATTTTCAACTACACACATATCTTATAATATAATATGAGTATTTTATGGGCAATCATTATGGTTGAACGTTCTTAGCTAGTATAGTCAGCTTTGTTTTTCTTTGATCAAGCAAGCGTTCGGTGTGAAATCTCAGTTGTCTCTTATCAAGGAATATTAACGAAACAGGTAGTAAAGTTATTGAATATGCATAATATGCTGAATTTATCGATAAGCTTCATAGGCAGTTTATTTTCTATGTTTAGCGGCTAATAACGGGTTCTAGTCGGAGGAAAATTGAAACCCTAATTACATGCAATTTTAGATTTAATTGTTAACGATAACATCACATGTTCGTATGTACCTGTTTGTTCTTTGTTCATTTATAAATTTGATTTATGAAACAGATGGCCATTGTTTGATAATTTCGAATGTTGCTAGTTAGAATAATTCATCCGTAATTGTGTTTTGTTCTACTACAGTAGCAAACAATGTTTGATTGCTCAAGGAAGTTAATTGGCATTGCAGGGATAAACGGGCTAATTCGAATAGAACTACTATGTTACATTTCAGATTAGAATTGGGTTTTTCTAGGTATTAATGCTTTCGGGACATTAAATCTTGCAGGGCTGTTCCCAGATTTTATCTCTCGATTAGAGTTTTTCGTACGAACTTATTTGATTATCTACCTAGTTAATTTAAGGGCTGTCCCCAGATTTTAACTACGAAAAAGGGAAATGATTATTTAAGATAGTGCGTTATCAACACATAAGGAAATTAGTTGTTCGGTGCTGATTCGTCAACTATAACCAATTTAGGTACGCATGTGTGATGTGATTTATGCTTCGATAATTGCTGAAGTAGGGCGGATAAATTCCTTCGACTAGATCTTTCTCCTTATTAAATTCTCCTTTCATATTTACTTGCATTAGCTTCTTCCTTAATTAATTGTTGATTATTATCCACGTAATTCAAACAACCCCCACCCACCTTTGGTTACGTTTTATAAAGAAATAAATTACCGATTCCCTGTGGAGACGATCCCTATTTGCTCTATGCTAATATTAAAAGAATTAGGTTAAAAAATTATAATTTGGTCGTTTGACAGTCGACCAAATTTGGCGCCGTTGCCGGGGAGTTCGGTTCCAAAATTTATTTCTTTGTGTTAATTATTATTATTATTATTAATTTTTTTTTCCTAGTTTATGCGTCGTTCTTCTAGTGCAGGCGATTTTCTCTTTGATCCCGAAATCGAGAGGACAGCTCGGAGATTAAGGAAAGAAGCTCGACAACGCTCAAATAGGGCAGCAACCATTGCTCAAGAAACCATGGATGAAGAAAGAGCTCAACAAACCTTGAGAGAATTGGCCGCACCAGATTTAAATCAACAACCTTTGTGCATTACATTTCCAGCTATTAATGGTACGTTTGAATTGAAATCTGGACTGATTCATGCACTTCCTATTTTTCGTGGTCTAGCAGGCGAAGACCCATACAAGCATATGAAGGAATTCCATATGGTCTGCACATCTATGAAGCCACAGAATATTGGAGAGGAACACGTGAAAATGAGAGCATTTCCATTTTCTTTAGCTGACAGAGCTAAAGATTGGTTCTACTATTTACCAACAGGCTCTATTACAAGCTGGAATGAGATGAAGAAACAATTTCTTGAAAAATATTTCCCTGCGTCAAGAGCTACAAACATCAGAAAAGAAATATGCGGAATTAGACAATATGATGGCGAGAGTCTTTATGAGTATTGGGAGCGATTTAAACAATTATGTGCGAGCTGCCCTCAACATCAGATTTCGGAGCAGCTCTTAATTCAATATTTCTATGAAGGATTTTCGATCCATGATCGAAACATGATTGATGCTGCTAGCGGAGGAGCGTTGGTGAATAAAACCCCGAATGAGGCACGCATTCTCATCGAAAATATGGCTGCCAATGCACAGCAATTCGGGACTAGACAAGAGTTCGTGCCCAAACCAGCACCTCAGGTAAGTTCTACTGATTCGAAAATTGATGCTCTAACCGCACTTGTTGAAAAATTGGTTGTAGGAAAAATACAACAGGTTAAAGCTTGTGGTATCTGCACAAATCCAAACCACTCTACTGATAGTTGTCCTACTATGCAAGAAGATTCCAATGAGCAAGTAAATGCAATGGGAGGTTTTCCCGGACCAGCACAAAAGAAATATGATCCGCACTCGAGCACATATAATCCAGGGTGGCGGGACCATCCTAATCTCAGTTACGGAAATAGACCTCCGGGATTCCCGCAACATCCTCAACCTTATCGACCCCCGATACCACCTCCACAACCTTATCACGCACCGCCTGCACCGCAATCAGGTATGTCTCTTGAAGATATGGTTAAAGCATTAGTTACAAGTACCACTAACATGAGACAGGATAATGAGAGATTTCAACAAGAGACCCGAGCTAGCATCCAGAGCCAAGGAACACAAATTTCACAACTTGCTGCTGCGATTGGAAAACTTGAGCTCGAAAATTCGAAAGGAAAACTGCCGGCACAATCGCAGGTGAATCCAAGGGAAAACGTGAGTGCCGTAACTTTACGCAATGGAAGAGAGTTGGGAGACAAGCCTTCGATCACTGAAGAGGACGAAACTCCTGTCGAGAAAGAGCCTCAAGTTATCGACGAATCAACTAAAGAAGTAAGTGGCGCTCCAACCATTTCAGATTCCAAAATAATTATTAAACCTCCTTTCCCAGGCAGGTTAGTGAAATCCAAGAAGGCTGAAACTGAAAAGGAAATGCTGGAAATTTTTCGCAAGGTAGAAATAAACATTCCATTTCTAGATGCCATTAAGCACATTCCCCAATATTGCCGTTTCTTGAAAGAGCTATGTACTCGCCGTGTGAAATGGCCTGAAAATGAGAAAGTGGTGGTGAGTAAAAATGTCTCTGCCATGATTAAGAAGGATATGCCATCTAAATGCGGAGACCCAGGTATGTTCGCTATCCCTTGCGTGATCGGAGATAAACTGATAAAGAGAGGTATGATTGACTTAGGAGCCTCAATTAATGTCATGCCTTTATCTTTGTATAATGTTCTTAACTTAGGCCCCATGCAATCTACTAATGTTATAATCCAGTTAGCAGATAAAAGTTTTGCATATCCTGAAGGGCTAATTGAAGATGTATTAGTGAAAGTAGGCGAACTTATTTTCCCTGCTGATTTTTATATCATGGATATGGGAATTGATAATTCACATAATTCTGCTCAGATATTATTTGGTAGATCCTTCATGAAAACTGCTAAACTTAAAGTTGATGTTGATAAGGGTATTTTGACATTAGAATTCGATGGTGAACTCGTCACTTTTAATGTTTTCGAAGCCATGAAATATCCTAATGATTATGAGTCGATTTGTTACATTAGTGTTATCGATGCTATTGTTCATGAACAGCTTGAACAGAATATTACTACTGATGATCTAGATTTTGTCCTAAAGCACAACAAGACAGAGAAAGATGCGGAAGAGAACATCGAAGGAATACGTGAAGCAATCATGTCCCTGGGGTCTATCACATCTCTACCATTCAGGTCAGCGCCTCCCATTTTAAAATTACCCCCTAATCCGGACAGAATTCTTCCTTCTCTAGAGCAGGCCCCCAAGTTGGAACTTAAAGTATTGCCAGAAAACCTGAAGTACGTCTTTTTGGGCGAAAATAAGACGTTACCCGTCATCATCGCGAATGACTTAACGATGGATCAAGAAGATGAATTGCTGAAGGTATTGAAAGATCACAAGACGGCCATAGGATGGACTTTAGCGGATATAAAGGGAATCAGCCCGGCGCTTTGCATGCATCGTATCCTACTCGAGACCGATTCCAAACCAACAAGGGACCCTCAGCGCAAGCTAAATCCAGCCATGAAAGAAGTGGTAATGAAAGAAATTCTCAAACTATTAGATTTAGGTATTATTTACCCGATATCTGATAGTGAATGGGTTAGCCCCGTTCATGTGGTTCCAAAAAAGAGTGGTTTTACCTTAGTTGAAAATGATAATAATGAGTTGGTACCTATGCGAGTGCAAAATGGGTGGAGAATGTGCATAGATTTTAGAAAGTTGAACGCAGCCACAAGGAAAGACCATTTCCCACTCCCATTTATTGATGAGATGCTCGAACGACTCGCAGGTAAACCTTTCTTTTGTTTTCTCGATGGATATTCTGGTTACTATCAAATTATTGTTGCTCAAGAGGATCAAGAGAAAACTACGTTTACATGCCCATTTGGAACTTTTGCATATAGACGCATGCCCTTTGGATTATGCAATGCACCTGGCACTTTTCAACGTTGCATGACTAGCATTTTTTCTGACATGATTGAGAGTTGTATTGAGATTTTCATGGATGACTTTACCGTGTATGGTGATTGTTTTGATCATTGTTTAGGGAATTTATCTAAGGTACTCAAACGTTGCATTGAGACTAATCTTGTATTAAACTATGAAAAATGTCATTTCATGGTTAAGGAAGGGATAGTCTTAGGACATGTCGTGTCGTCCAAGGGTATTGAAGTAGATAAAGCAAAAGTCGATTTAATTGCTACTCTACCTTATGCTACTAACGTGCGAGAGGTGCGTAGTTTTCTTGGCCATGCAGGTTTTTATAGACGCTTTATCAAGGATTTCTCTAAGATAGCGCAACCATTATCGAGATTGTTGCAACATGATATCCCTTTCACTTTTGATGGAGCGTGCAAGCAAGCGTTCGATACGTTAAAGAAGATGCTCACGGCTGCCCCAGTAATCCAACCGCCGAAATGGGATGAGCCGTTCGAGCTCATGTGTGATGCTAGCAAATACGCCGTGGGAGCTGTTCTTGGGCAAAGAGATGGACGCAAGAGTCACGTGATATACTACGCATCAAAGACCCTCAATCCTGCTCAATGCAATTACACGACAACAGAAAAAGAGCTTCTAGCTATTGTCTTTGCTTTTGATAAATTTAGATCTTACTTGTTAGGTTCTAAAGTCATAGTTTATTCTGATCATGCAGCTTTGAAGTATCTTTTATCAAAGAAGGAATCAAAACCGAGGTTAATACGGTGGGTCCTTCTACTTCAGGAATTCGATTGGGAGATCAAGGATCGAAAAGGAGTGGACAACTCAGTTGCAGACCATTTGAGCCGACTTGTGCGAGAAGAGGACCCCTTACCCATCGCTGAACTTTTTCCCGATGAGCACTTATTTTCAATGCAAGGTAAAGAGGGCGCAGAACCATGGTTTGCGGATATGGTAAACTTTCTTGTCACGGGAGAATTACCCCATACTTTGAGTATTGCTAAGAAAGAAAAATTAGAAGCGACTCGAAGTATTTTTTGTGGGATGAACCATATTTGTGGAAAGTAGGATCTGATCAGATTATTCGTAGATGTGTACCTGACCATGAAATTCAGTCTATACTTTCTCATTGCCATAGTTATGCATGTGGTGGACATTTTGGGCCAAAAAGGACTGCACGAAAAATATTAGATTGTGGTTTTTATTGGGAATCTTTGTTTAAAGATGCTGAAAGTTTTTGTAGGAGCTGCGATAAATGCCAACGGGTCGGGAATATTTCTTTTAGAGATCAAATGCCCCAAAGCCCTATATTAACTTGCGAAATCTTTGACGTTTGGGGCATAGATTTCATGGGACCATTCCCAAGTTCGTTCGGTTGTTTATATATTTTGCTTGCTGTAGATTATTTATCGAAGTGGGTTGAAGCAAAGGCTACTAGGACTAATGACTCTAAGGTTGTTGCAGGATTTATCAAGTCTAACATCTTTAGCAGGTTTGGAACTCCAAGAGCAATCATCAGCGATCAGGGCACCCATTTTTGCAATAGATCTATTGAGGCTTTAATGCGTAAATATGGAGTGCATCACAGGATTGCTACAGCTTACCATCCACAAACCAACGGGCAAGCCGAGGTGTCAAACAGGGAGATCAAAGGCATATTAGAGCGGACTGTCCACCCAAATCGCAAAGATTGGAGTTTGAGATTGGACGATGCTTTATGGGCGTATCGTACTGCTTACAAAACTCCTATTGGAATGTCCCCATATCGCTTGGTGTTTGGTAAGTTTTGTCATTTACCTGTTGAAATTGAACACCGTGCTTTTTGGGCAGTTAAGCAATGCAACTTGGATACTGATAAAGCGGGAGAAGAAAGGAAGCTTCAGCTGCAAGAATTAGAGGAAATTCGGCTCGACGCATATGAGAATGCACGAATCTACAAGGAGCGTACTAAGAACTTTCATGACAAGCTCTTGCGTCACAAGAACTTTATGGTAGGCCAAAAGTTTTACTTTTTGATTCTCGCCTGAAATTCATGCCAGGTAAGCTTAAATCTAGATGGACTGGGCCTTATAGTATTGTGAGTGTTTCTCCTTCGGGTGCCATCGAAATTAAGAGCTTCGACACTAACAAAATTTTTAAAGTGAATGGTCACAGGCTCAAACCCTTTCTCGATCCCATGGAGATTTCCACTCTGGAGCAAATTCATTTGAGCAAACCCACCTATGTGCAAAATCCATAAGAACGAGTGACATGTCTAGCCAAAGACGTAAAAGAAAGGCGCTTATTGGGAGGCAACCCAATATTTCCCAGTTTTCTTTATTTTCTTTGTGTTCGGTAATCATGTTTCTGTTGCAGCCATAAAGATGATTAACTACAAAAAAAAAAAAAAAAAAAAACGACCAATGATCCTACTCGGCTCGCGCGCAACCATCGTCACCCTTCACGGAATGCCTCGATCCACAAATTCAGGGGAGCCTTTCTTTCTTTTTAATCTTTGTGGCATTTAGCATTAGCTTTACATTGAGACAATGTAACATTTAAGTGTGGGGGAGGGTTGCATTTAGCAGTTTCGAAAAAAAAAAAAAAAAAAAAGATTTTGGGTAAATCAATATGATTTATGAGATAAGGGAGGCATCTATAATTAGCGACCTGATATTAGGATGATAACACTTTTTCGGGATTGATTTGAAGAATGAATGCACATGAGTTGACACAAAGCCATCTTATAAAAGCGAGATTTTGAGCCTTAAAAAAAAAAAAAAAAAAAAGAGCATGTCATGCATGTGCTCGTCCTTTTTTTTCTAGAGTGTCACATAAGGTTTGATCATTCTAGGACTTGCGTTGTTATGCATGTTGATATCACAAGTGAATTTTCGTGTACGAAAGTGATGAAGGCATTTAGGAACAAGCCCTTGGCCTCATAATCATCCGACCTTTAATATTTATCGCCTAGTGAGCCCATTTGAGCCTTAGCCTTGATTCTTCTTGAAATAAAACCACTATATTAGCCTATACTTATGTCTTTTGGCCTGCTTTTCAACCCTACTGTCGGATTAGATGAATTACTGATCTCTATGTCTTAGCCGAACAACTATTTCGTCTGTTCTAAAAATTAATCTAGGAATATGTAGTATTGTATTGGTGACAGTTTTGTTCTATGATTTGAGTTGGAAGAAGTGCCCCTAAAAAAAAAAAAAAAAAAAAAAGGGATTATGAAAAAAAAAGGGGAGAAGAAGTGGGCATAATAAACATAAAAATTGCCCTGTTCTTTTTTTTATTATTATTATTTTTTATTTTTTTCGTTTTAGTCATGAGCTGAGTCAATCATCTCACATATGGATTCATAGTGTGTCAGTTGATTAGTTGTTCTGTTATTGGATTCTGAGATTTGAGTGATTAAGTAATCATCTAGTGCGGCAAAAATTTAGTCCACTCTCCCAAATATCCCACCTTAATAAACCCAGCCCCATTACAACCAAAAAGAAAGACCTTCTTGATTTGTGCACTTAGTTTGCTTTGTGAACACAATGTGATATATGTGCAAGTTTATGGTAATGTCATTCCATGTTGTTGACTTGAGTGTATGCATTTGAGCACCTCCTTAAACATTTTGAGTACATGAGTGAACCATGTGCGTGTTGCTAGCTCTGTGCATTTGGACTTCAATGAAATCACTGGAATTGTCGTGATTATCTTTGTGTTAGACGTTAAGAAATATCTGCCCTCTGAGTCGACTGATGAATATTGATGAACCTTCACGTGAGAGTTCCATCTCTTCTAGCACCTTTTGATCGTTAATTGTACTATCTTCTCTTTTAAACGCTTGAGGACAAGCATCGTTTAAGTGTGGGGGAATTTGATAGAATAATATTATACATAATATTGGAGTTTATATTATGTTGATTTATTACATATATTGTGCTAAATTATTATTTTATTGAATATTTAGGTTAAATATGGCGTCAGAGGAACAATTCCAGTTATAAAGCGCCAATTTCCTTATTTTGGAGAGATATCTTACCAAAGTATAAAGAGACATTCACGAGGCGATACGGAGTCAAATATGGAGAATCATATCTTATTTTTGGAGATATTCTCGAGCAATTATAAGGAGGAGAAAATCATTGGAAATCATAATATCATCCGAGAATATCGTAGAGAATCAAGGAGCAATAATGGGAATCATTATCCAAAATCAAACCCCTATAAAAAGGGGCAACCGAGAGCACAACAGGAGAGTCTTAGAATAATCATTTTCTGTTTTGCATCTTCACGTTTTTTTTAGTTCTTCAGTCGTTTGCTATTTTCAACTACACACATATCTTATAATATAATATGAGTATTTTATGGGCAATCATTATGGTTGAACGTTCTTAGCTAGTATAGTCAGCTTTGTTTTTCTTTGATCAAGCAAGCGTTCGGTGTGAAATCTCAGTTGTCTCTTATCAAGGAATATTAACGAAACAGGTAGTAAAGTTATTGAATATGCATAATATGCTGAATTTATCGATAAGCTTCATAGGCAGTTTATTTTCTATGTTTAGCGGCTAATAACGGGTTCTAGTCGGAGGAAAATTGAAACCCTAATTACATGCAATTTTAGATTTAATTGTTAACGATAACATCACATGTTCGTATGTACCTGTTTGTTCTTTGTTCATTTATAAATTTGATTTATGAAACAGATGGCCATTGTTTGATAATTTCGAATGTTGCTAGTTAGAATAATTCATCCGTAATTGTGTTTTGTTCTACTACAGTAGCAAACAATGTTTGATTGCTCAAGGAAGTTAATTGGCATTGCAGGGATAAACGGGCTAATTCGAATAGAACTACTATGTTACATTTCAGATTAGAATTGGGTTTTTCTAGGTATTAATGCTTTCGGGACATTAAATCTTGCAGGGCTGTTCCCAGATTTTATCTCTCGATTAGAGTTTTTCGTACGAACTTATTTGATTATCTACCTAGTTAATTTAAGGGCTGTCCCCAGATTTTAACTACGAAAAAGGGAAATGATTATTTAAGATAGTGCGTTATCAACACATAAGGAAATTAGTTGTTCGGTGCTGATTCGTCAACTATAACCAATTTAGGTACGCATGTGTGATGTGATTTATGCTTCGATAATTGCTGAAGTAGGGCGGATAAATTCCTTCGACTAGATCTTTCTCCTTATTAAATTCTCCTTTCATATTTACTTGCATTAGCTTCTTCCTTAATTAATTGTTGATTATTATCCACGTAATTCAAACAACCCCCACCCACCTTTGGTTACGTTTTATAAAGAAATAAATTACCGATTCCCTGTGGAGACGATCCCTATTTGCTCTATGCTAATATTAAAAGAATTAGGTTAAAAAATTATAATTTGGTCGTTTGACAGTCGACCACTTGGTCCCGTGGAGTAGATCGAAAGATCTAACCATGCATATCGATTGTTAATTTCTGATTTTGTGTTCGTGTGTTACAATTCATCACAAACTCGATTCAGTCAGAAGGATTCACCATGGGCATTACAATTTCAGTCTAAATTCTCTACAATTGGTGTGGGCGATTCGTGGACCGAAGCACGGGTAAAATGAATTCAACAAAATTGGATATAAACAAGTTCACGGGATCGAATGATTTCGGCTTGTGGAGAGTGAAGATGGAGGCCTTGTGGATCCATTAGGGGCTAGAAGATGCGATCAAGGACGTCGAAGTTGTGACTGTAACGACGAATGGAACAAATGTGCCAGTGGGGACGGCAGTCGAGCCGGTGGATTCAAAGATATCTCAAAAGGCTCGAAGCATCATAATCTTGAGCCTTGGCGACATTGTACTGAGGAAACTTTCGAAGGAGAAGACGGCGAAGGAGCTGTGGAAGAAGTTGGAGAGCCTGGACTTGACAAAAACTTTGGTCAATCGACTTTATTCGAAACATTCATTACACTCTTTCAAGATGGTAGAAGAGAGACTGATTGAAGAGTAAATGGACACCTTCAATAAGTTGTTACTTGATCTTGAAAACATTGGGGTGAAGCAAGAAGAGGAGGACAAGGCTCTGTTACTTCTTTGTTCACTGCCAAGGAGCTATTCAACATTTAATGACTCGATGCTACATGGGAGGGATGTAGTTACTCTCGATGATGTGCAAACGGCCATTAGCTCGAAGGTGTTGAATAACAAAATACAGCAAGACTGAGGTGGAGTCTGGGGCTGCAGAGGGTGTTTGTCAGAGGCAAACCTGTGAAGACGCACAGCAAGAAAGGCTATGGTGCCGAGAAATCAGTCGTGAGAAGCAAGGAGTTCAAGTGTTTTCATTGCCATGAAGAGGGACATATGAAGAGGAAGTGTCCAAACAGGCACAAGGAATATAAAAACACAGATTTAGGAGCAGATCCTTGATTTCTGATGGAAGGTTATGAATCTACAGAGGTATTGTCTGTGGTTGAAAGAGCTTCTGAAAAATCTTGAATTCTTGATTCCGGCCGTTCATTCCATATGAGTCATAATAGGAAATGGTTTAAGGGTCTGAGAATGATGGATGGGGTCTCAGTGTTGTTGGGAAATTATGAAGCACATGAGGTAAAAGGCATTGGAAATGTATCTGTGAAGCTGCAGAATGGGACTGAACTGATTATGAGAAATGTAAGGTTTGTTCCCGGTATAAGGAGGAATCTGATCTCCATAGGAATGCTTGATGATGAGGGATACTTAATCAAGGTGGGGGCAGGGCAGATCTCTGTGATGGAAGAGCAAACATTATCATGAAAGGATCAAAGAAAAGAGCAGACATCATTATCGAAAAACGTCTGAAACTGGCTGGCAGTCCAAGGCCTCCCTTAGAACACAGAAAGGTGGATCAAGTGAGGTGTGTGTTGATTTAAACTTTAGGTGGAGAATTGTGAGGAACAAGTTCAAATCAATGATGGAATTTGCTGACTTGGGCAAAGTTGTTCCTTATTCTAATTCTCTATTCTAATTGGGCTTTTTTTTACTGGGCTAGGGTTTCGTGACGTTTTAAATACAGCTCAAGGCGTTGCGTGCGTTTCTTGCTTGTATCATCCTCTCAAAATTTATTTTTTCTCCGCAGTTCAACATATATTACCTCCAAATATGGCCAGGACGGGTCCTCAAAGGCGTCAACAGCTCCAAGAGGAAGATCCCGATGGTGAGTTTGAATCGATAATAAATTTGGAGTGCTGAAGAAGCTTATTTATGTTTTCTTTGATATATTTCCATTTTTTCAATCTTCAGTTGCAGCTCCTCCAGCAAAAAAAAAGCAGAACCAAAAGGGTTTTCGATACATATGGTGATTGGATTTTCAAATCTCGATTGGCTGAAGAACCGAGGAACCCATACTTCATTACGAGCACGAATGTGTCTCGGAATAACGATTTGGTACTCATTTTTTACTTTCTTACTGTGATACTTACATTACTTGCAAACACTAAGGCGAATGCTTGTGAAGATTAAAATTTTCTGTTCGTTATTGTACAGTATATCCCGACGGCTCTGGTGAAGCGTGTCTTCATCAAGATCCCGAGAACAACTGTGCTGGTTGATGATAGTGGTGAGGAGTATAATATGAAGCGAAAGGCTGGAATCAAGGCCGCAGGCTGTACACCGGTGGTTGGAAGACTTTTAGAATAAACAATAATGTCGATGTTACAGATCAAATAATCATACGTCCTCAGAGATGGGGTATACATACTCCGCGCCACCATCGTCCGCGCCTCTGATGTAGAAGCAGTGCCTTAGAGTGGAGGAGTTCCTTTTGTTCTTTTTGTTGTTGCCGAGGGGATTTATGAGCGGTTTGGCCGCCATTAAACATTACTTTCTTCTATCATGATGAGAACATTGCTACATATTCCTTTCTGTCACCATCTCGGCTTCGTTAGGCATTTCGATAGAGGTGAGTGTTAAATGGCGGTCGAAATCCATGACTACCAATTTGTGTGGCTTTGGTGCATTTCACGTGGAATTGGATCGTCACACGTCGGGCTTGATCTTAGACGGGGTGTGAGAATTGTTGTGGACTTTGTGTGGAATGTATTATAAGGAGCTTCAAGACAACATACATCGAAAAGATGCCACTATAAAGAAAAGCATCCACCATAATTTAAAGGCGCGAGGCGCAAAAAGGCGAGAAGAGATCGCCTTGCCCCAAAACCAAGACGCAATAGGCTTGGGCCTAAAAATTCGGGGTGCACCATATATTATACAACTACTACTTTAAAAATGTTCGGAGCATAATTATTATATAAAATGAAGTTGTTATCATGTTCATATGATACGAAGACCTGCGAGCTGAATTCGAAGAGTAAGAATGTGTATTAATTCTTTCACTATGAATTGAATCTGTTCATATATTTAGATTGCTTAATTTTTAAAGAAACATAATATATATATATATATATATATATTTGCCATGATGCCCACCTACCTTGAGCAACCACCATGAACACCATAAGCAAATCTATAAAATTTTGTTGTTTTTTTTTCAATTTCTAGTGCCGCCATCAACTCCGTCGGCCCTCTCAGATATTCGCACCTAAATAACTCTCTCCAACACGTTGATTTTTAAGAAAATTAGTAATCTTGGTATGTCGTCTAAAAGTACAAAAGAAAAAGATATGCAGAGTACTAAAGTTTGCATTCTTGAGATTGGTGTCATCAGTTATTTTTTAAAATGAACAGAAATCCAGAACTAAGAAAAACAAAGGGATTTGACATAAAAATACCCATTAATATAAAAATTTAGCGAGTCAGTACCTTGTCAGTATTTTTTTATATGCACGTACATGTCAGAAGAAATTTTTTGCACATTGGTACCTGCCCGCCGCAAGGTACATCATATCACACATTGTATATCATAGAGAAATGTATTGTGGTACGTAATACAGCTAGAAAATGGCACCACCATATAGCTTGCCGCAAGGTACCGTATGGAACGTATATATATACCATATATGGGTACCATATATATGCGTAACGTGGTACGCAATACGCATATAAAAAGGTACGTCAAGACCGGGAAAATGGTACGCACGGTAGAACGGGTACTTATCTAAGAAATTTTCTGACATGGGTACTGACTTGCGAATTTTTTATACAACTGGGCATTTTCTATAGATTCACCAAAACAAATAGAAAAATGTTATTATTATCAAGCTGAAGTTGCAGGATATAATGAAACAAAAACTCACTAGGAATCTTTTTCACAAGGCAAGGAATTTGCGGTCCCTCCATGGCATGCTGCTTCATTAGTTATTCATGTTCATATGAGCAAAATATATACATGATGATGATGATGATGATAATGACGATGATTGAAGATGATAAAATGCAGTTAATGAGGGGCTTGAAGGAGAATAATAACCTGCACTGAATGATAGACGGTTCGGATTACATTCCCTGTCTCCTTCATCAATTCATCAGCAGTCTCGCTTCGATATCAACAACGCCGGACAATGGTAGCACGGGGTCTGAATGCCCCATCTTCTCCATGTACAAACTCTATGATGATTCGATATTCTACATCGAGATTATTGATTTCAATAAATGTCTTCCCACAAACAACTTACAACTTGCGGCCGTGATTTCAATCTTTCCGCCTCATATCGTTTTCCATTGTTGAGGATAGATAGAGTTTTGATTTTGAGGATAAGTCTGCTTCCTTGTCGTTTTCCGTTGTTGAAGCAATCCGCGAACTATAGAAAAGCAGCTATGAGGAATAGTAATGCATTACTAGTTACTACCATGTGTATATTATTTTTGTAAAATATGTTTATGCTATGTGGTATGTGCATTGCATATTTTGTAGAACCCATGGAAGGAAGATGGCAGCTATGTGATGGGATAATTAAAGTTAATAGATTTTTACTTTTGACATATTGCTAAAACAAAGAAATGAACATCAAGAAAAGACAATAACAACTCACTTTTTTCAGATTTATCATCAGAAAAAAGGGACATAACAATTAACTACGCATCATTTATTAGAAACAAATAACATACTAAAAGAAAACAGATAATGAATGAATCAATACAGAAATCTCACGTCGAGTTGGGAAAACCTCTCAAATGCCATAGATTAGATAAACACAGAAAGCAAAAACTAGAAAAAAACTAAAAAAGAGGATAAAATACTAGTTTGAATAAGAAAACTAAGAAATCTCTGTTGCTAAACAACATTTACCTTATACACACAAACAAACAACACATTTACAGAAGTTTATCGAATGACCGAAGGTTGCAAAAGTCATATATATCCATAAGAATCTGCAAAAAAAAAAAAAAGTCCAGCGCTAGTCATATAATCAAACCATGGATATTTGAGGGGTGACCGATCTTTCGATTTGTGCTCTTAGGCGCCGAAGATATAGTAGTTCTAGAATGTGGTTCTTTACAGACACATCCTTTGTATTTGTCGAAGGGGGTGTTATATAGTAGTACACTGCTCGGATCGATCGAAGGAGAATAGGACAAACATGCCATGCTATTTTCTTGTAAATTTGTTTCAAAAGAACCGTAAATTCTTCCGTTTATTTAGAATGGAAAATCAAGGGTTGGTTGAGAATTACTAAATTCGAATGAGTCACATATTTTATTCATATGACCTTTCTTACCTATATACTATTATTTCGGATCGATAATAACGGCTTCCACAGATTACATAAATTGTGTTATTTTGAGGATCAAATAACGAAACTAGCTGAGTTTTATAGACTCAGAAATACTCAACTTTTTAAATTCTAATTATCATTATTTTCATTTCCATCACAAAAATACGTAAAATTTACAACCTATTACTAGTATTATTTAAACTAATATAAAATTTGTTAATAATATTTTCACCCAACTCGTTATAATAATCTTTATCCAAATATATTAATTAAAGAAAGAAATAAAAAGAATTTACTTGGATGTAATCTAACTACACTCCCACATTATTAAAAACTAGTAATTTATTAAAAACATGCCTGCTATTGTTTGATCAATTAACTAAACCAACATAAAGAAAAAAAAACCAAAACCTCACGGTTACCTGGACAACTATTGTTTTTCCTCCTGATAAATCATATCATTCCCCTCGAATTAATCATACCAGTCAATATATTGTTGATATACGTTGTAAGTGATTAGTATACAAGATGTTACATGCAATGCAAGTATATTACTAAATTTTTTATTTTTTATGTTATTATTATTATTATTATTATCTTTTTAATTGTAATTATTATAATTATTATTGAATGATTGCTCTATTTTCTTTAGGTTTGAAAGTATTTTGATTTAGGTTAATATGTTCCATATAATTTAGAAATGAAATAATGAAGAAGAGATATTCTTATCAGTTTGAGTTTTCATTAAAGGAGTCGTGATGGAAGCATCTTTTTCATTTGGTACGCAATTATAAAGTTACGTCAAAGACAAAAATTGGACGTTATCGAACAAGATGATACTCAGATGAAATAGATCGAACGTCTCACAAGAAATATTCAAGGGTAATATTGATAGCTGTGAAGCCTTTCTAGAAATTAATATTCAAGCCTTTCTATTTATTTATGTGTTAATATTACTTTTCAAATATTAAAGTCAAAAAACAATAATAATAGTAATAATAGTAATACTAATAATAATAATAACGACAATAACAATAATATAGTTTAGTGGCAAGAGACATATTTTATTCACGTCGGAATTTTTCGTACACTAGTTAATTTTTTTGGTACTTAAAAAATGAAATGTGGTGAAAAATATATAATTATTAGTACTTTAATAACTTAAAATAACGATTGTAATGATTGTGAAAATATTGTAATTTAAAAGGTTTGGTGGTGAAAATGAAAAGAATAATAGTTAAAATAAAAAAAAAACAAATTGATTAGTTTTGTATTAGTCTTAAAAACCGAACTAGTTTTAACTCAATTGTCAAGACGAAGCTTTAAGTATACATTAAATATCAAGGCTCTAGTTAGATGTTAGATAGTAGTATGAGTTATTTGTGGATGGCTTCATTACTTTGAGATTGAAATTCGTCCAAGGCGAACACTATCTCAGAAAATAAATTTTGGCTTTCGAAATTGGTTGTATAGATGCCTTTTTTTCCTAACATCAATGGTATCTTTGTTTGAAAGAGAAGAAGAGGCTCATACTAACTATGTTGCGTTTCAGATGTAAAGTAGGATTGAAAATTCCTTTTAATACTGAAAGAGTTTTGACAGAATAGGCTATTCGGAATTTGTTGACAATTAGATTTATTTGGAAAAAAGAATATTGTAAAGCCTAACGGATTCGAAGCATCACAATTGGTTTACCTATTTTATGGTTTGAAAGACGAGTTGTGTGCTGAACTGAACATTCCATTTTTTGCTCTTAAACAATATACATATTATATTATACTCCCTCCGAAAATATATATATATATATATATATATATATATATATACACACATATTATACCTTCGTTTAAGCTTCACAAGACATTTGATACAATAAAAGTCATTATTATTCGATCCCAAAGAATTGTATATCCCTAAGACCGTCGTTCATCCATCCTCCGTAATACTCTCCCAGCCCTTGATTTGCATGTTTCTAATAACAAATAAACAAGAAGGTAGCATGTTTGTCCTATTCTCGTCCTACTGATCTGAGCACTTTACAACTATACAACTCCTTAGAATAAGAGCATCATCAAAGACAATTACAATGAACAATAACCTCGTTCTCAATTGATGAACCTCTTATAGCCCCCGTTTTTCCCAAATCAGTACCGCGAGGAAAAGATGTATGTAGCTTAATCAGAAGAAAAGAGTTGGAAATATGTAAGAGGTGTTAATGCAATGAAATGCATGGTGAAGCATAAGGATGTGGAAATGAGAAATTCGATGAACAAAATTAGCGAGCAAGTGTTTGGTTCTTCATACACTTGAAGATGGTGGAGTTCTTAATAAGCTTGAAGGTAGCTCCACCATACTGTAAAATATTGGGTGGACCAATGATTGTACTAATATATGTTTTTATTATAGATTGCTCAATGCCTCACAAACGTACCCAAGTCACACTCACCATAGACTTTTTAAGACAGTACACAACAACACAAGACCCACTCACTTTGGTTTTAATATAGACACACGCACATGCACTCACAAGCACTCAACACTCTTTATATTTTTATATATTCTCACTCACACACATCTATACAAACGATAGACATATATATAGCTATTTTAAGTCGGTTGTGATTTTCTAGATAATATAACGTGGATGAAATTTATGTCTTATTTCTTCAATAGATGCGACGTGTATGATGACTCAATGATTAAGTCGGTTATCTCAAGGTCGGTTATCAAAGTCGGTGTTGATTTTGTTCAATTCTCCCCTTCAGCACCGACATCCTCTCTTTCTATTTGAACCATTCCTAGACGTGTTCGAAATTCCTCGAATTTTGTGACGGTGAGTCCTTTGGTGAACACGTCGGCTACTTGACCTTCCGTATTAATGTGCTTTAGCTCAATCTCTCCTTTGAGCACCTTTTCGCGTACGAAGTGGTAGTGCACTTCAACATGTTTTGTCCTCGCATGACATACTGGATTTTCTGCTATGCCTATAGCAGACTGATTATCGCATAATATCTGTACCGTATTGCTAACGGCTGATGTAAGTCGTTCAATAATTGCACAAGCCAAGTACTTTCTTGAGTTGCCATTGCTGGTGCTCGATATTCAGCTTCCGAGGTTGACAAAGATACCGTAGGCTGCCTCTTCTACACCAGGATATTGCAGCTGATCCGAACTTAAATACGTACCCAGTAGTGGATCGTCTAGTATCGCGACATCCAGCATAATTCCCGTCGCAATAGCCAATAACTTTCGTATCTTTATTCCTTTCATAAAATATTCCATAGTTTATCATTCCTTTTAAGTACCTCAATATGCGTCGGGCTAGCTCAAGATATGGCTTCTTTGGCTTCTCCATAAAGCGACTCGCGATCCCCACTGCGTATGTAATATCTGGTCTTGTTAACGTTAAGTAAATCAAACTCCCAACGAGCTGTCTATACATAGTTGCGTTTTCTAAGTCATTGCCATCTTCCGCACATATCTTGGCATTTGCTTCAATTGGGGTTGATATTGGCTTGCAGTCAATCATGCTGAATTTTCTGAGTAGATCTTTTGCATATTTTAACTGGTATAGTAATAATCCATCACCTGTCTCTTTCAACTCGAGCCCTAGAAAATGTTTAAGTTCTCCAAGTTCTTTCATTTGGAATCTCACGATAAATTCCTCCTTGTTTGATGAATCTGTTCTTCGTCGTCTCCAGTGATAATAATATCATCGACATATACTAGCAGTATTGCTAGTTTTCCTTTTGTTTCCTTGACGAAGAGACTCGAGTCCGCTGGTGCACTGAGTATCCACATTGAACTAAGAATTCAGCGATCTTACCATACCATGCTCGTGGTGCCTGCTTTAACCCGTATAAAGCTTTCTTTAATTTGCACACATAGCTTGTTTTCTTGTCTTCGAATCCTGCAGGTTGGCTCTTTGTCGAGCTCTCCATGCAGAAATGCGTTCTTCACGTCCATCTGGCACAACTTCCACGACTTGCTTGCTGCTAGTGCGATTAGTACTCGGACAGTAGTAATTTTAGCCACTGGACTAAATGTCTCGTCGTAGTCCAGCCCGTACTGTTGTGAGAATCCTCGTGCTACTAGTCGAGCTTTATATCTTTCAACTGATCCATCAGGTCGCCTTTTAATTTTATAAACCCATTTACATGATATGGGTTTAACTCCATCTGGTTTGGGTACTAAGTCCCACGTTTCATTTTGTTTTAAGGCCATAATTTCCTCGCTCATTGCTTTTCTCCATTGAGTATATTTTACTGCTTCTTCAAATATTTCAGGCTCTTTTATATTTTCGTCTTCTTCTAAAGCTATATTGGCGTACCTGGGATTTGGCCTTCTTTGCCTAGAGGATCTTCGTAGTTGCGTTGGACTTGGCGATACTTCATCATGTTCCTCTCCTGTTGGCTCGGTCTCCTCAAGTTGACTTGGCCTCAAAACTTCTGGAATTGTTTGGTGCACGCCCGTTCGCCAGGGACTTTGAGGTGTTCTCGGTGATTCTACGTCCTCTTCTGCCTCCTGCGTAGTTTGATTTTCATCCGGAAGTTTGACTAATTTATCCAACTGTTCCTCAATTTCTTTTGAATCAGGTAGCTCCGATTTTTGTGGTGTCCACCAGGAGGATGCTTCGTCAAATACTACATGGCGAGATGTATAACACCGTCTGGTAGTTGGATCACAACATCTCCATCCTTTCCTTTGGCTGTCATACCCCACAAATATACACTTGATCGCCTTCCGGTCAAATTTGGTTCGTAAATGACTTGGTACGAAAACATAACAGACGCATCCGAAAACTCTGAAGTGGCCAACGGTTGGTTTAATTTTCCACAACTTCTCAAATGGTGACATGAATCCCAGCTTTGCTTGTGGTAGCCTATTTATCACGTGCGCTGCTGTCTTCATACATTCAGCCCAAAATCTTGGTGGTACATTCTTTGCATGTATCATGCTTCGACACGTTTCAGCCAAGTGTCGATTTTTCCTTTCTGCTACACCATTCTGCTGAGGTGTGTTTGGACACGTCAGCTGATGATGTATTTTATGCTCCTTCAGAAATTTAGAGAATTCCCTTGACGTGTATTCTCCCCCGTTATCCGTGCGAAGGCATCTGATCTTATCTCCGACTTCTCTTTCAACTGTTTCTTTAAATTCTTTAAATTTCAAAATAACCTCTGATTTTTCTTTTATAAAGAAAACCCAGACATACCTTGAGAAGTCGTCAATAAACGTTATCATATAGCGCATACCACTGACTGAAGGTTGTTTGACCGGCCCGAACACATCAGAGTGGATTGTCTCCAAATGTTTCTTTGCCCTGTACCTCGAGTCTTCAAATGGCAATTGATGTGGTTTTCCGTATTGACAACCAGCGCAAACTGTGTTATCTTTTATTTCTAGTTGAGGAAGACCTTTCAACATTGATTTCTTCACCATCACTTTAAGCTTGTGATAACTCACATGTCCCAGCCTTGCGTGCCACAACTCAGCTGTTTCATTCTTTCGGGTCTTATCTACGTAAGCAGACTCAGCTGACATTACATAGATAGACTCGAGTTTTCTACCCTCCATGATCGGTGTGTCGGTGATTTTAAGATTTCGATACACCATAACGTTATCGGGTCCGAAAATAACATAGTTTCCCGAAGTCGTTAGTTGCGACACAGATATAAGATTTTTCTTCATACCTGGGACATGGTAAACATCGTGTAGCTGCACTTGACCAGGACTGAATCTTGGGGTGATGCTCGTTTTGCCAATATGAGCTATTGGCAACCTTGAATTATTTGCAGTAATCACCATTCGTCCTCCCTTGTACTCAGTTGTGTTTTGCAGCTTCTCCTTGTCTCCCGTCATATGATTGGAACAACCTGAGTCTACGATCCAATCTTTTTCGTAGTCTATTTTTCCAGGGATGATGACAGCCAAAGCCGATTCTTCGGGTAAGCATGATTTCTCCTTTACGTCTTCGACTATCGCAGTAGATGCCTCTACGTCCAACTCATCTTCGCTGTTTTTAGTCTCGTGACTTTTGGAAATTACTGTATTCCCTTCAGCGGTCTTTTTTCTATGCCAGCAATCTCTAGCAAAGTGATTTGGTTTACCGCAAACATAGCATGGACCCTTTTTAATTCCCTTGAGCTTCTGATTTTTATTATAACGACCATGTTGGAATCCCTTTGTTTCAGAGCTTATTTCTTCCCTTTTAACAACCTCTTTTTTATCTCGCCTATTTTGCTGGTGAGGTCTCCCCTTAATTTTGTAACTTAATAAAACTTCATCATCTTTCTTTAATGAGACCTCCGCCATTTGTCTGGTCAGCGCTTCCTGGTCAGCTAAAATATTTTCAAGATTGACCAAGGAAGGCTGCTCTGTCCAACCTTGTACGGCGGCTATAATTCCTCTAAATTCGGGTCTTAGACCGTGATTCTTCTTATTTTAGCGTTGAAACTTTATCAGTAGGGTCTAACTCAGAGATTTCACGACAAAGGGATCGTACCTTATTAAAATATTCGCGAATCGACATCTCCCCTTGTCTGATTGATAGAAGCTCGTTCTCGAGAAGTTGCAACTTGAATTCATTTGTCTTCGAAAATAGTGCCGCCAGTGTGTCCCATGCTTCTTCTGGAGTGCTTGCATCTCATATGTGTTCCATCAACTCTTTGCTGATAGTCGTCTTGAGCGCGTACATGGCCTTTCCCGCCTTAATTTTCCATTTTCGTAAGGCTCCGGCTTCTTGTGGTTGTACCACATCGTCTCCGCCGACTACCTCCCATATATCTTGCCCTTGAAGATATGACCTATGCAGGTCTGCCACGTTGCGTAATTTTGATTGTTTAGTTTCTCCATTCCGCCTACCGACTGTAGGTCCGCCATCGTGACTTGGATTACCTCCACGTAACCAAGCAAGCCTCACGCGCTTCACTTTATTTATTTTTATTGTGCACGATGCCTCCAACTCAATCTTCCTTTATCGACGACAACGGATGAACCCGCAATATTCCCGCTGTCACTCAAACTTTCCAACGTGGCTCCGATGCCACTTGTAAAATATTGGGTGGACCAAATGATTGTACTAATATATGTTTTTATTATAGATTGCTGAATGCCTCACAAACTAACCCAAGTCATACTCACCATAGACTTTTTAAGACACTACACAACAACACAAGACCCACTCACTTTGGTTTTAATATAGACACACGCACATGCACTCACACACATCTATACAAACGATACACATATATATAGCTATTTTAAGTCGGTTGTGATTTTCTAGATAATATAACGTGGATGAAATTTATGTCTTATTTCTTCAATAGATGCGACGTGTATGATGACTCAATTATTAAGTCGGTTATCTCAAGGTCGGTTATCAAAGTCGGTATTGATTTTCTTCACATACTACATACAAAATTTGAGGTCAAGGGCTATTGTTCGAGCTGGAAATAATCCTTGGTACTTGAAGGTAAGGAACAACGTTGATACTAAATGACATAATGCTCGTACGTTCCTGTCGAAGAAATAGTGCGTTATCAAATCATTATAAACAGAGTCCATTGCTTAACTGGGAAACTGCGGAGACTTGTGATGCAAGGAGCTCAAATACGCTTGAAGATCTTTGGGACAATCTTAGTTGATGATCATTGGGATAATCTTGACCGTTTATAGCCCTCGATCTACCATTACAAGGACGGGTTGTACTTACAACTGTAGCTTGTTAGGTTTTTTATCAGAATGGGAAGTTGTTGCACCTATCCACACATCTAGGCTCAGTTCCGAATGAATTGCATTGTTCTCTCCTCTATAGTCAGTTTATTTTCCTTCCCATTACAGTAGACTCAACAAACTATTATTGTATAGTAAAAATCGTTTTGTTAATGGTAGATGACCGACCTTAGAGGAGAACCATGGGTGATTAGGTTTTTGTGTCGAGGGAGGTCAAACAACGAATGATGCTAACGAGAGCAGAAGAATAAGTAAGAGGAAGTTTGTTGAGACCGAAGGAAGTCAGGGATCCTCTTATGGAAATAAGAACGTTGAAAGAGAGAATGAGACATGAAGCTGCAAGACAAGGCCGGGCAACAAGGGAAAGGATGTTACAGAAAGACCATCGTATGTATTTTCTGATCAGAAAATGACTCATTTAACATTCAAGCAATGGAGGGACCGCAATTTCCTTGCATTGTGAGCCAGATTCTTAGTCGAGTTTTCGTTTCACTATATCCAGACGAAGCTACATTTTCCAGTTTGTTTTATTATGGTTCTATAATTACTAAAAGTAGAAGAGGATTTACACCAATTCCAAGAATAAAGAACACAAATAACCTCGTGCGTCATCGTAGTTTTCATACTTTTTCTATTGCTCTCTCTCTATATATATGTATGTACAGTAGCTTTGATATGAGTTAATCATAGACATAGAAGATAGATCAAATAAGATTAAAGAGAGAGAGAGCCCACGCATTCGACAAACTTATTGAAACACATCATTTGCACATGACATTATTATTAAAAGGCAATAATACATAAAGCAACACCATGTGCATTAGCTTCAGCTTCTCGCAATGCATGAAACTTAACCTCTATGTGCTTAGATCGGCCATCGAAAACAGGATTTTTTTGCCATAGAAATCGCAGATTTGTTATCGACCCATATCACTGTCGCCTCAGATTGTTTATGCTCAAATCTTCCATCAAATTTCTTAGCCGAATTGCTTGATTCGCCGCACTAGCAGCTGCAATTTATTCAGCTTCGGCGGATGATTGAGCTACTACTTCCTGCTTCTTTGAGCTCCAAAAAAACACGTCAGAACCGAGATTAAATACGTAGCCCGAAGTGCTCTTTGAGTCATCATAACTTCCAGCCCAATCACTATCGAGAAAACCTTGCAGCACTCCATTTTTCGCAGGTTTAAACTGAACACCGTAGTCAATAGTACCTTTGACATACCTGAGAACGCGTTTTGCTGCGGCCATATGCTTCTCCTTCTGTTCTTGCATGGATCTGGATAAAAAAACTGCTTGGAAACATCAAGTCTGGCCTTGTAGTCATCAGATATAAAAGACTTCCTACCAGACTTCGATAAGAAGTGCAATCAACAACACTCCTGCAACATCTTTAGTTAGTTTCTCATGAGCAACTAAAGGCGTTGAAACAGGTTTGCAACACTCCGTTTTGAACTTCTTTAATTGCTCGTAGCGTACTTCGTTTGAAAAATAAAAGTTCCATTCGTACTTTGCTGAATGTCCACCCCGAGGAAATAATGCATCTCTCCCAAATCAGACATCTCGAACATTTTTTCCATCTCAACCTTGAAGGTGCTCATTTCCTCGACGTTACTCCCGGTTACGAGTAAGTCATCAACATATAAAGAATAATCAATATTTTCCCATCACCGCTCTTGCTTGTATAAAGAGTAGCTTCAACATCGCTCCTGAAACCATAATTAATCAAGTAAGATCTACCTTGCTATACCACGCCCTTGGAGATTTCTTCAAGCCGTAAAGCGCCTTGTTTAGCTTGTAGACCCGATCTTCTTTATCTTTCACTCCGAATCCGGAGGTTGATCAACATAAATTTCTTCCTCAAGCTCTCCATTTAGAAATGATGATTTTACATCAAGGTGAAAAAGCTTCCACTTGTTTTGAGCCGCAAGAGCGATTAGCAATCTTATAGTATCATGTCTAGCAACCCGCACAAACATATCATTGAAGTCGACACCATGTTGTTGTGCATATCCCTTGACCATCGTATGTATTTTTCTGATCAGAAAATGACTCATTCAACATTCAAGCCATGGAGGGACCGCAATTTTCTTGCATTGTGAGCCAGATTCTTAGTCGAGTTTTCGTTCACTATATCCAGCCGAACCTACATTTTCCAATTTGTTTTATTATGGTTCCATAATTACTAAAAATAGAAGAGGATTTACACCAATTCCATGAATAAGGAACACAAATAACCTCGTGCTTCATCGTAGTTTTCATATTTTTCTATTGCTCTCTCTCTATATATGTATGTATAGTCAGCAGTGACATGAGTTCATAGACATAGAAGATACATCAAAGACGAAGATGAAATAGAGAGAGAGAGAGCATACACGTTTGACAAACTTATTGAAACATATCATTTGCACATTACATTATTATTACATAAAGACAATAATACATAAAGCAACAACATGTGCATTAGGTAAATGATGGCAATATTTTGACTATGATACCCATAAGCAATTAAGAAAAAGTAATTTTTAACACTCCTCCTTAAGTTTATTCTTAAATAGTCCAAGCATGCACCTTCGATCTTCAAATGTTCCTTTCTGCAAAGGCTTGGTTAAAATGTCAGCAGCTTGCTCGTTAGAGTTACAATGGAGTAGCTTGATCTCGTTGCTCGCTTCAGCTTCTCGCAATGCATGAAATTTAACCTTTATATGCTTAGATCGGCCATGGAAAACAGGATTTTTCGTCAGAAACCGCAGATGTATTATCGACCCATATCACTGTCGCCATAGAAACTTAACCTTTATGTGCTCAAATCTTCCATCAAATTTCTTAGCCAAATTGCTTGATTCGCCGCACTAGCAGCTGCAATGTAGTCAGCTTCGGCGGATGATTGAGCCACTACTTCCTGCTTCTTTGAGCTCCAAGAAAACAAGCCAGAACCGAGATTAAATACGTAGCCCGAAGTGCTCTTTGAGTCATCATAACTTCTAGCCCAATCACTATCTGAAAACCTTGCAGCACTCCATTTTTCACAAGTTTAAACCGAACACCATAATCAATAGTACCTTTGACATACCTGAGAACGCATTTTGCTACGGCCATATGCTTCTCCTTCGGTTCTTGCATGAATGGGGATAAAAAAACTGCTTGTAAACATCAAGTCTGGCTTTGTAGTCGTTACATATAAAAGACTTCCTACCAAACTTTGATAAGAAGTGCAATCAACATCATCTCCTGCAACATCTTTGGTTAGTTTCTTATGAGCAACTAAAGGCGTTGAAACAGGTTTGCAACACTCCATCTTGAACTTCTTTAATAGCTCCGTAGCGAACTTCTGCTGAAAAATTCCATTGGTACTTTGCTGAATTTCCATTCCAAGGAAATAATGCATCTCTCCCAAATCAGACATCTCGAACATTTTTTCCATCTCAATCTTGAAGGTGCTCATTTCCTCGACGTTACTCCCGATTACGATTAAGTCATCGACATATAAAGAAATAATCAATATTTTCCCATCGCCGCTCTTCTTGCATAAAGAGTAGCTTCAGCATCGCTCATCCTAAAACCAGAATTAATCAAGTAAGTATCTACATTGCTATACCACGCCCTTGGAGATTGCTTCAAGCCGTAAAGCGCCTTGTTTAGCTTGTAGACCCGATCTTCTTTATCTTTCACTTCGAATCCCGGAGGTTGATCAACATAAATTTTTTACTCAAGCTCTCCATTTAGAAATGCTGCTTTTACATCAAGGTGAAAAAGCTTCCACTTGTTTTGAGCCGCAAGAGCCAAGAGTGATTAGCAATCTTATAGTATCATGTCTAGCAACCGGTGCAAACGTATCATTGAAGTCGACACCATGTTGTTGTGCATATCCCTTGACAACAAGTCTTGGTTTAAGCTTGTTCAAGGATCCGTCAGGGTTCATCTTCGTCCGGTATACCCATTTCTCACCCAAGATATTTCGGCCATTTGGTCTTTGAATAACTCCCATGTCTCGTTCTTGTTGATTGCATGCATTTCTTCTACCATAGCCTGAATTCAGCCTTCAAGTTTTGCAGCTTCGTTTTAGCTAGATGGTTCAAAAATAGCTATGATGCATTTCTCATAAATTTCAGCAAGCGACTTCGTCTTTTCTTTTACGGGTTCATCGTTGACGTCTTCTCGTTGATGCTCGGCTTTTTTACCTAAAATTTCAGCAGCTATATTAGGTTGCAATGGAAGATTTTCATGCTTTATTTTGCCTTCTTGCCAATCCCAAGAATTTTCATCCACATGTACATCTCGGCTAATAATATTTTTCTTCTTCACGTCATAGATACGGTATCCTTTAGATTTTGATGCATAGCCCAAGAAAATACCAACCTTCGCCTTGACATCAAGTTTTCTCCTTCTTTGAGTCAGAATGTGAATGAAACAACATGAGCCGAAAATTTTTATGTGATTTACGGACAGTTTGACTGCACTCCATTTCTCAATCGGCTTCTCATCTTTTAGCGCGCTCGTCGGCAATCAGTTTTGTAGATAAACGGAAGTATACGCAGCCTCATCCCAAAAACTATTTGGTAGATTTTTCTCGGCCAAAAGAATACGCACCATCTCTACGACATTTCTGTTTCTCCGCTCGGATACCATTTTGCTCAAGAGTATAAGACGTAGTAAGTTGATGATGTATACCTTCATCTTCACAAAAGTGGTTGAATGCATTTGAGTTGAACTCCATGCCATTATCGGATCGCGCAACTTTAATTTTGCATCCACTCTGGACTTCGACCATCTTCTTGAATTTCCAAGAACTTGAGACTTGAATCATATGAAATAATTCCAAGTCATCCTCGTAAAATCATCAATAAATATGATGAAATATTTATTTCCAGTAAGAGATTTTGTCTTCATTGGACCGCACAAATCCGTGTGTATCAACTCGAGCTTACTTTTCGCCCTCCAAGTCGAAGAATGCGGGAAGTAGTCTGTATTTCTTTCCCATTCGCCATGAAGAGCACATTTCATTGGGTTTTTGTATCTCGAGAAGATAATAAACAATCTCCTTTTTGTAGAGCAAGAGCAAAGAATCATAATTGCAATGCCCAAGTCGTTTATGCCAAAGACTAGAGTCGACAACTTTCGGCATTTTCGCACTTTCGCCAACAAACTCCAATTTATCGGAAATGTTTACTCAACAATAGGTAGCTCAGCAACAATATTATTTTGATAATCATATATGTAGCAAAATTTCTTCTTGAAGAACAGAGAATAATCATTTTCCATCATTTGAGCCACACTAAGCAAATTTTGCGTCAACGAAGGTATATATAGTACGTTGTGAATGCGCTTAATACCTTGCTTTGTTGGAACAACTACGGATCATTTTCCTTGAGCTCGAACTACATCACCATTTCCAAGCTTCACCTTGGTATGGATCGATTTGTCTAGAGTTTCGAAACTAGCTTTATCTTTCGCTATATGACTCGTACACCCGTTGTTGCGTACCAAGTAAGATTCTCCCGTGATTCTTCAACTTGAGTGGCCATAAACAAACTTCCTTTAGCTTCTTCTTCCTCTTCCTCAGTGTAATGAGCTGCTGCCCCATTTTGGATAATTATTTTTCGCCTTCGAACGACGATATTTCTTGACATGGCCATAGTTCTTACAAAACCGACATTGGATTTGTGGTTTTCCCTTATGCCAACAATATTTTTCTTGATGGCTGGTCCTCCCACATGTCTTGGACATCTGCCCCTATTTTCAGAAACTTTCGAAGTCATCGAGATTTTCCTTTGTCGATTTTTTGCTTCGAATTTTTCTTGTCATACTTCTTCGAAAATTTCCTTTGTGTCTTGCTTGCATAGCTCCTTCCGTGGATATTCCATCATCGAGTCTCATGAGCGATCTTTTCTCATTAGCTTGTAGTTTGCTTATAATTTCAGCCACGCCAAGTTTCGTGAGATCGCACGACTCTTCAATAGCCGTCACTTTTGCTTCGAATTTTTCCGGGAGGCTAACCATTATCTTCTCCGCCTCTTTAGCATCCGCAACATTCTCTCCAAGCAACCTGATCTTATTTACTAGATCAAGCAACTTAGATGAGTACTCCTTCACGTTTTTACCATCCTTCATCTTCAAAAGTTCGAACTCTCTTTTAAGTGTTAAGAGTTTGATTGATTTAACTCTATCACTACCTTCAAACTCCTCATTGAGCTTTTCCCACACGCCTTTTAAGATTCGAGCGTCATGATTCTCGTGAATATAATATCCGATAAAGCCGAGTGAAGACATGTTAAAGCCCTCGGTTCTTTGCTTTTTGTTCTTCGAAGTGTTTCATCTGCGCCATCGTCGGATCTGCTCCTAACGGTGTTGGATCTGCTCCTTTCTCCACTGCTTCCCATAGATTTAAAGCTTGGAGATAGGATTTCATCTTAATGGCACATATGTGATAGTTTTCTCCTTCGAATTGCGGATGTCCGGTGCCTAAGAAATTGCTTGAAGACATGCTTTGATCTTGATCTTGTTGAAGCTTTTGGTCCCGTAAGAATAAAGATCTGATACCATTTGATACGAGTTCATAGACATAGAAGATAGATCGAAGATGAAATAGAGAGGGAGAGAGCATACACGTTTGACAAACTTATTGAAACATATCATTTGCACATTACATTATTATTACAAACATACATAAAGCAACACCATGTGCATTAGGTAAATGATGGCAATATTTTGACTATGACACCCATAAACAAAAAAAAAAAACTTAATTTTTAACAAGCAGTATCTTTCCCTTCTCTGAAGTAAAGCAAAGCATATAGTCAACGTGGCGCATGATCTTCATCAAGTTTAGATGTGTGGTTTCGGATTTCCTGTGCCGAATAGAAATTTGTTATATGCACGCCAACTTTTGGTTATCAGTTCATAGCCCTTCATTCAAATTCTTGAAGATTCACTATAAATGAAACTTGTTTTCTAATCGAAACAAGTGATGACCAGCTGGGCCGGTTGATTTTATGGTGTCTAAAGGAAGCCATCCCCTAAATCGGCAAAAAACTTAGTTTTAAGGATTCATTTTTGTGCAGTACCATTTCATTGCTATTACATACCAGTATGTTGAAATTCTGTACCACAAAACCATAATCCGGTAGCAGTTTATGATCATCTGATACCAGTTATTTTCTGCAGTACCACTTTATTGCTTTGATATACCAGTATGTTCAAAGTTTGTAACACAAAACGATCATTCTATACCAGTTCATATATCTTTCGTACCACTTTTTTACACCACACAAAATGGGTCCTTTAACCTAGAAAATTCTCAAAACGGGCCTGAATTTGAAATCAAACCCTTAATGGGGCCTGATTTCGAATTGACCCAAAAAGAAAACATAAATATTATACTAAATTTGTACTTGCCACTCTTAGATCAACAATTACTATATTGAAATAGAGGTGAGTTTAAAAATTTAAAACTGAAATATTTTGTTTAAATGGAAATGTTTTAAATGACAAAGAAATTTTTTACATGAAATTTGTACTTTCACTTTTTTTTCGCACACATTCACAATCAATTTATACGGGGATGCGATTGATTAAAGGAGATTTGTTACTGTGCCCACCTAGTGAGCACCATAGCTAATTCCGAAATTACAGCTCATTTTCTCCAACGCCGGCGATGCCATCACCTCTGCCGCCCCGCTTACCGGCATGTTTGTCCTATTCTCCTTCGATCGATCCGAGCAGTGTACTACTATATAACACCCCCTTCGACAAATACAAAGAACAATAACTTCTTTCTCAACTATATGAAACTCGAGCTCCAAGTCCATACTGCGAGGAAAAGGATGTGCATAACTAAATCGAAGAAGCTTGTGAGATGATTGAACGCAGTTGAATGGAAATATATCAGAAAAAGAGTTGGAGTTGAGTCCAAGTCTATAATATATAATTTTCGAGCTCAAAATCGAGCGTAGAAAATTATACGAGCGCAGCTTTTTAACACCCATACACCCATAGTTGGGCTATTATTTGAATAGTCTATGGGTTTTCAATACATTATATTAAAAACACGTGTCACGTGGTGTATATGCTTTCTTATTGGGACTTTATCTTATTGAGTTTGGATTTTACTACGTCTTATACATACCGCTCTAGTCGCAATTATACATATTTCCTTGCTTCTATCATCCTCCGAAAATTTATTACTCATCTGCATTTTTACTAGAACTCTTAACATGGCAGTCACCCCTTCGAGTTGTACTTAGAGCATGTTGGGTATATTGATCTGAATGAGAAGGACGATAACCTGACTATAGAGGAGAGCGATGGAATTCGTTCAAAAGTGAGTCTAGATGCGTGGATAGGTGCAACAATAGAAGGAAACTGTAGACGACGATTACCTGACTGTACTATACAACAACATCCTGTCGAGCCTTTTGATCAGAATAGGAAGGAAAATGACCTGATAGAGGATAACGAGGCAATTAACTCGGAGGTGAGCCTCAATACGTGGATAGGCATGAACAACATATTGAGTGTGCGGATGAAATTATTGGTAAAGACATTGAACCCACTTTAGAGGAGAACGATGTGTGGTTAGGTTTTTGTGTTGAGGGAGGTCAAACAACGACTGAAACAGACAAAGAGCAGAAAAAGGGAACTAAGAGGAAGTTTGTTGAAACCAAAAGAAGTCAGGGAATGTTACTTAATTACTCTGATGGAAGCAACAAAAGGCCGCTCAATAAGGGAAATAATGTCGTGGAAATGCGAGAGGTGGCAGAAATACGTAGGTCTATATGTTTGATTGAGAAGGAAAAAGTTAGTGAAGCTAACGAGGAAGCCAATCCAGTTAGAGCGGAAAGTTCGACTGGGCTGATTGTGAGAAACGAAAGCCAAGTGGAAAATGATGTACACTTGGGGTGTGCGTTATTCGGTTAACAGAGCCGAATAACCGAAAAAACCGAAAATTCGGTACAAAACCGAACTGAACCGAAAAATTCGGTTCGGTATTCGGTTATTTAAAAACAAATTTCGGTAATTCGTTTCGGTATGGGTTTTCAATTTTCGGTATTTCGGTATACCGAATTACCGAAATTTTAAAACTAAAATATATTATTTTATTAATAATGAAAATATAACTATATTTTATTAAATTATATATTAAAAAACGATTTTTCAGTAATATTTAAATTAATATATATAATTTAATATAACTTTTTTATAAACCCAAAAAATTATATTAAATTATATATATTAATTTAAATATAATTAAAATTCTTTTTTTAATTGAAAATTCGGTTAATTAACCGAAAAAAATTCGGTAATAACCGAGTACCGAACCGAAATTCTGTTCGGTATTCGGTTTGGAAATGAGGGAACCGAAATTTCGGTTTCGGTTCGGTTCGGTTCGGTTCGGTTTGTACCGAACGAACACCCCTAAATTGTTAACCATATCAACAATGCATTAAGTGAAGGAGAGGAAGGGGACATTCAACTCAAAAAAACACTCGATCTATTTCTTAGTACGTTTCTAATGATCAAGCGAATCACAAATAAGAGTGCAAGAGTTGGAAAAGAGTTGAAAGAGACGTATGAGGAGGTGATGGAAGTTTTGAATCCCTCGATAACGTCTAGGAATCGTCTTTTGGCTTCAGGTTATTATTCTCCTTCAAGCTTGTCATTAAACACATTTTATTATCTTCGTATTACATCCATCTGAGCTGCAAAGTTATGTTTTAGTATCGTATTACCTATCATCTTGTATTTATATAAGAAAATTGGTCGTTAATGGAGCATTCCAGTATTTGTTGGAGGTCATCTCTCCTCTCATGGATAGATCTTTCGAATTCGATATGAGAGATGTATATTATAATCCTAGTCGTGAGAAGGACCCCATGCCCATCGACGTCAAAGATATCTTTGACTTATTCTACTTTGCGAGTTTGGAATCCGCGATGATTCAACTTTTCTTGAGGTATCTCCGTTTATCTTTGAAACCATTCATTACAGTCATATTGGTCTAAGTTTTAGAAATTATATCATCCTTATAGGTATCTTCGTCAAGAATCATCGGGGTTCCAATGCTTCAACCATAGTCATTTAAGGTTGATGGCCCTTGAAAATTCTGCCGATACAGAGATTGGCTACGTGGCTAATGCTTTAAAAAATTCACACCAGTTATGCAATTACTTTTTTGCGCCTTATTGCGAAAGGTAGAGAAATATAATATATTTTCTTATATGTATAAACGTATATCAAAGTTCATATCATAAATAACGCTGTCACGAGCTATAAAAAATACTATTACTATATTGGGTTTACTCAAACTAATTAGCTTTTTTTTTTTCTAACTTTTACTTCAATCCAACTCTATTTGCTATACGAATAATAATTCATATGATCATAACTAAATATAAACAATAATAATGTAACTTAAAGTTAAACACCACCTAAAAATTCTATTATTTGTATTTCATGAAATAACTAATAATAATTATCATTTTATTTAATAAAAAACAAAAATATCAATAATTAAAATAAAATTATCGTTAGTTTACTTTGGTCTAGGAGTCAATACTTTCCATGATTGGAATTTATTAGGATGATCATATATGAATTTATTAGGATGATCAACACTAGTGATGCAAACGAATCGAGTCGAATACCAGAATATTTTATTCGTATTCTATTAGCGATTCAAATATGTTATTTTTATTCATTACTTTCGTATCATAAAATCGGTTCGAATCTTATTTTAAAATATTCAAATCAGATGTTCGAAAATGTTGTTATCTTTTATTTAATACATTTTAAATATATATTGAATTATAATATATGATATGTTTATTTTTCAATTTCTTTATTTTTAATAGATATATTATATTTGTACGCCGTGTTATCTATATGTTATTTACATATATATCAAATTATTCGAATTGAATATTCAAATCGAATCGAATACTTTGATCTTTATATTCGTATTTGAAAATTATTCAAATCATACTACCTATTTTTATTCGGGTTCGTGAATTCAATATTAAATTTCCGAAGCGAATCTCAAATCAAACAAAAAGCTCGATTAACTTGCCACTCTATTTACTTCCCTCTAACTGAACAACTGCTTATATATGTTATTTACATATATATCGAATTATTCGAATTGAATATTAATAAATATCGAATCGAATACTTTGATATTTATATTCGTATTTGAAAATTATTCAAATCATATTACCTATTTTTATTCGGGTTCGTGAATTCAATATTAAATTTCCGAAGCGAATCTCAAATCGAACAAAAAACTCAGATTAATTTGCAACTCGATTTACCTCCCTCTAACTGAACAACTGCTTTAAAATGAATATACACATTAACGCACTCTCGTTATTACAATAAACACGGACACGATGGAATAAAACAAAATTTCCATGCTGACTCTAACTGAACAACTGCTTTAAAATGAATATACACATTAACGCACTCTCGTTATTACAATAAACACGGACACGATGGAATAAAACAAAATTTCCATGCTGACATTACAGTACACATGTATGTGCAGTCGAGTTTCACTAACAAATGAAAAGACTTGGGATATTTCTAGACATTATATACTTTCGATTAATCAACACAAAATCAGCACCTTTAATTTCAAGATATGCGTCCACGTGACTTCGTTTTCTTTAAGGCTACTTAGATGTAAGAATATCCAGTCGATTGTCCTCATTACCTATAAATATCCCTCGACTTCATTTACTTTGCTCTCATAATTAAAAAGGAATTAGTTCTTCACTGCTTATTGCTTAGCAAATCAAAATAATCTTCAACAATAACTATTCGTCGAAAACAGAGCTAATAATCCATCATGGCTTCTTCAACTTGCTACGCAACGATGCCAGCAATGTCTTGCCGAGGACAAAGCAGTATTACTAGGTTTGGCCCTAACAACCTCTTCTTGGGAAAGCAAAGCTATGAATTACCATTAATGAGGAGGAATGCTAAGTTTACTGTCCGAAGCTCGAGAGAGGTATGTATTAATACGTTTTCTTTACATAACTTCGACCTAGGCGGCCTCCTAGGCGGCGCCTAGGCGCTAGGCGCCCCGCCGATTAATCAGGCTAGGCGGCCGAGTCCTAATTTTTATTATTATAATTTTTTGAATTTTTCTAATACAAAAAATATTATTAAGGATATTGTTGGATTAATAAATTTAATATACATTTATTTTGGTATATTAGCATATAAAATAAAAATAATAAAAAACGAGTCTACCGTATAATTTTCGCCTAGAAACCGCCTAGGCCCTCCGCCCAGACCGTCTAGGCGCTAGGCCCCCCTCGGGCGCCCGACTAGCGCCTAGCGAATTATTGTATATATAGACTTGGGGTGCGATTGGTATATATCCATGCACTTTCTTTACATAAATAGACTCAAGGTTCTTTTGGTATGCGGAATTAGATGCATAAAAGAAAAGATAAATGTATAATGGCATAACATACAAAGCGTAACGAACAATGGTTCGAAACGTACCATAGACTTTCCTTTTCTCGAATTTCCTTGTCTTCAAACTACGCACGACCTAAATCCAGGACAACGAGAACGAGCAGCAGCAACAAACGCACGACGGAGGGCCCGACCTGACTCCCAATAGAACTGAGGTGACGACAAAGAGAACCACCGATTTGTTCTCCTTCGACGGACTTGCGCCCGAGAGGATAAACGGTCGGGCGGCAATGATAGGATTCGTGGCCGCTGTAGGAGTGGAGTTAGCGACTGGGCGGGACGTATTTTCTCAGGTGTTCAACGGGGGCATTACGTGGTTCCTTTTGACGAGCGCAGTGTTGGCGTTCGCCACTCTGGTTCCTATCTACAGAGGGCTTTCGCCCGAGGCGAAGAACAACGGATTTTGGAATTCAGACGCCGAGATATGGAATGGGAGGTTCGCCATGATTGGTCTTGTGGCTCTCGCCTTTACGGAGTACGTCAAAGGCGGCCCTCTAATCAATGTGTGAAGAAGTCATTGGGGAGGTGGATAAAGTCTGAAATAGGGTTTAGTTGTAAGTAAATATGGTGTGTGATGATGTATCATGATATATTGAAATAAAGTGACACCCCTTTTTGATTTTATAATTAGATTACTTGCGTTGGTTTTCTTCTTTTTTTTTTGTTTTTGTTTTTTGTTTTTTGCATTCTATGGTTTTGGCATTAGATGGTTCCTTACATGGAGTCAACACTTTCTGCAAAATCAAAACTTTTTTCGTATAATAGATCACATTGGTAATATGCTAATAGTAAAAATTGGAATTATAATATATAAAATTTTAACATGTAATACAATCTTATAGTTTGAGAGTGTAAGATAGATTTCGATCTTACATCTTTAGGTCAAAAGGTGTAGGGTTTAAATCTTAATGTTTTGATAAGAAAACTAATCTCAGTCCCTTCATTCACGATCATGTTTTCCCAAAATAGCCGTTCATCAACCCATTGATATTCGTCATCTTTATTAGCTGCCTAAATAGCTCCATGTCTCTTCCATGTTCAAGGCCAATATCTGTCCAACTTTTCATCGAAAGTGCTTTTGTTTCAAAGCTCTTGTAGTTCCATCTTCACAAACACACCTCCATCTCTAAAGTTCTCACTGTTAGAGCGATATAACTGGTCTTGATGAACTCCACGGACGTAGTTATTGTCTAGTTTTTTCCTTGTCTTCATGTTAATAGCTTCATCAAGCTCCATCTTTTGTGGGTTTCTCATTGCCCTCGGCAAGAAACTCATCTAGTGCTGCTGTTTAAATTCGGTTGGTTCGATCCTTTCTTCCATCGTGTTGAGACAAAATCTTAAGCTTTTAATTTAACTTTCGATCCCAAACCTACCTACCTCAACACGATGTTTTTCGAAACTTCGAGATTGTTGGGTGGAGTCTTTTTTCTTTGAGGTTCTTTAGTAGATGTTGTTGTCCCCTAAAAATTCATTTCCGAACTCCCAATTTTTAGTATCACCTTTCCTAAATCCCTGCACAAGTTCACACTCATAGGCCTTCTTCCCTTGATTATTCGGGACTTCTTAAAAGCCTCTTTAGAATTTGAAAAAAAACCCTAAGTGAAAAGTATCAAGTTGGCATAAAATAAAGATTGTTAGTGCATGTTTGATAGCTGAGTTTATATTTAGGAGGTAAATTAGTAAGGTTTATATAAAACTAATTAATGGGTAAAAAGTAAATGTCTCTTTTCCTCGTCTATTTCTCTAATCAATCAAACACAAAAATTAAATTTCCTTTCCATTTTCTTTTCGATTCTCCACCAAATTCTTTAAACCAAACACACCCTTACTGATTGCAAGTATTGTAAGTATATCACAGTAAGACAATAAAAAATGAGTACCAGATCGTTATTCCGAGACACATTCGTGCTCGTAACGAAGTATGCCCTGCGGGTTCATCAGCCAATCCAGATTTGAAAATCCAATCGCCGTACTTATCGGAAACCCTTTTTGGTTCGAGAAATTATATACTAGACATGGGCTCGAGCTAACAGGCTATTGAGTTGCACCTTTTGTTTGCAACCACAATACCATAGCGTGTCACAGCTAGAGATTCAATATTGCCGCTAATAACAGTTTGGAAGCTGATATTCCAAGTGTTGAAGCACATCAAAGTGATCGGTCACGAAAAGTCTATTACAAGGTTGCAAGAAATTTGTTGCTAGTAAGAGCCATGCATGAGAGCAAATTGTTAACGTAATCTCTTGCAGTGTATGGACACCATTTGCTTAATTACGGCGTCTCGATTGACGCGTGCAGTTATTTCTACATCCCCCGAAATTGCAATTATGCTTGGGGGTCATTTGTGCTACTGCTTTGGAAATAAAAAAAATGGTGATTGTTTTGTTGACACGCAATATAAGTTTTTTTAGCTCAATATTATTATGGTACGTATGTTTGGTTTGTCATAACCTTAGCAATAGAAGTAATTATTGTCGATCCGAAATAATTGTATGTACATAAGAAAGGACGCATGAATAAAATGTGCTTCATTCGATTATTAGTAATTCTCTTCCAACCCTTGATTTTCTATTCTAAATAAACGGAAGAATTTACGGTTTTCTTTTAAAACAAATTTACAAGAAAATAGCATGGCATGTTTGTCCTATTCTCCTTCGATCGATCCGAGCAGTGTACTACTATATAACACCCCCTTCGACAAATACAAAGAACAATAACGTCTTTCTCAACTATATGAAACTCGAGTTCCAAGTCCATTCTGCGAGGAAAAGGATGTGCATAACTAAATTGAAGAAGCTTGTGAGATGATTGAACGCACTTGAATGGAAGTATATCAGAAAAAGAGTTGGAGGTGAGTCCAAGTCTATGGTATATAATTTTCGAGCTCAAAATCGAGCGTAGAAAATTATACGAGCGCAGCTTTTAACACCCATACACCCATAGTTGGGCTATTATTTGAATAGTCTATGGGTTTTCAGTACATTATATTAAAAACACGTGTCACGTGGTGTATATGCTTTTTCTTATTGGGATTTTATCTTATTGAGTTTGGGTTTCACTAAGTCTTATATATACCGCTCTAGTCGCAATTATACGTATTTTTCTTGCTTCTATCATCCTCCGAAAATTTATTACTCATCTGCATTTTTACTAGAACTCTTAACATTGCAGTCACCCCTTCGAGTTGTACTTAGAGCATGTTGGGTATATTGATCTGAATGAGAAGGAAGATAACCTGACTATAGAGGAGAACGATGGAATTCGAAGTGACTCTATATGTTTGATTGAGAAGGAAAAAGCTAGTGAAGCTAACGAGGAAGCGAATCCAGTTAGAGCCGAAAGTTCCACTGAGCTGATTGTGAGAAATGAAAGCCAAGTGGAAAATGATGTTGACCATATCATCAATGCATTAAGTGAAGGAGAGGAAGGGGACATTCAACTCAAAAAGACATTCATCTATTTCTTAGTAGGTTTCTAATGATTAAGCGAATCACAAATAAGAGTGCAAGAGTTGGAAAAGAGTTGAAAGAGACGTATGAGGAGGTGATGGAAGTTTTGAATCCCTCCATAACGTCTAGGAATCTTCTTTTGGCTTCAGGTTATTATTCTCCTTCAAGCTTGTCATTAAACACATTTTATTATCTTCATATTACATCCATCTGAGCTGCAAAGTTATGTTTTAGTATCGTATAACCTATCATCTTGTATTTATATCAGAAAATTGGTCGTTAATGGAGCATTCCAGTATTTGTTGGAGGTCATCTCTCCTCTCATGGATAGATCTTTCGAATTCGACATGAGAGATGTATATTACAATCCTAGACGTGAGAACGACACCATGCCCATCGACGTCAAAGATATCTTGGACTTATTCTACTTTGTGAGTTTGGAATCCGCGATGATTCAACTTTTCTTGATGTATCTCCGTTTATCTTTGAAACCATTCATTACAGTCATATTGGTCTAAGTTTTAGAAATTATATCATCCTTATAGGTATCTTCGTCAAGAATCATCGGGGTTCCAATGCTTCAACCGTAGTCATTTAAGGTTGATGGCCCTTGAAAATTCTGGCGATACAGAGATTAGCTACGTGGCTAATGCTTTAAAAAATTCTCACCAGTTATGCAATTACTTTTTTGCGCCTTATTGCGAAAGGTAGAGAAATATAATATATTCTCTTATGTATAAACGTATACCAAAGTTTATATCATAAATAACGCTGTCACGAGCTATAAAAAATATTATTGCTATATTGGATTACTCAAACTAATTAGCTATTTTTTTTTTCTAACTTTTAATTCAATCCAGCTCTATTTGCTATACGAATAATAATTCATACGATCATAACTAAATATAAACAATAATAATGTAACTTAAAGTTAAACACCACCTAAAAATTCTATTATTTGTATTTCATGAAATAAGTTAATAATAATTCTAATTTTATTTAATTAAAAACAAAAATATCAATAATTAAAATAAAATTATCATTAGTTTACTTTGGTCATTAGGAGTCAATACTTTCCATGATTGGAATTTATTAGGATGATCATATATGAATTTATTAGGATGATCAACACTAGTGATGCAAACGAATCGAGTCGAATACCAGAATATTTTATTCGTATTCTATTAGCGATTCAAATATGTTATTTTTATTCATTACTTTCGTATCATAAAATCGGTTCGAGTCTTATTTTAAAATATTCAAATCAGATGTTCGAAAATGTTGTTATCTTTTATTTAATACATTTTATATATATATTGAATTATAATATATGATATGTTTATTTTTCAATTTCTTTATTTTTAATAGATATATTATATTTGTACGCCGTGTTATCTATATGTTATTTACATATATATCGAATTATTTGAATTGAATATTCAAATCGAATCGAATACTTTGATCTTTATATTCGTATTTGAAAATTATTCAAATCATACTACCTATTTTTATTCGGGTTCGTGAATTCAATATTAAATTTCCGAAGCGAATCTCAAATCAAACAAAAAGCTCGATTAACTTGCAACTCTATTTACCTCCCTCTAACTGAACAACTGCTTATATATGTTATTTACATATATATCGGATTATTCGAATTGAATATTAATAAATATCGAATCGAATACTTTGATATTTATATTCGTATTTGAAAATTATTCAAATCATATTACCTATTTTATTCGGGTTGCTGAATTCAATATTAAATTTCCGAAGCGAATCTCAAATCGAACAAAAAACTCAGATTAAAATCTCAAATCAAACAAAAAGCTCGATTAACTTGCAACTCTATTTACCTCCCTCTAACTGAACAACTGCTTATATATGTTATTTACATATATATCGAATTATTCGAATTGAATATTAATAAATATCGAATCGAATACTTTGATATTTATATTCGTATTTGAAAATTATTCAAATCATATTACCTATTTTTATTCGGGTTCGTGAATTCAATATTAAATTTCCGAAGCGAATCTCAAATCGAACAAAAAACTCAGATTAAAATCTCAAATCAAACAAAAAGCTCGATTAACTTGCAACTCTATTTACCTCCCTCTAACTGAACAACTGCTTATATATGTTATTTACTAATAGCATAAATCCCGGGTGATCAGTTCCTCAATCAAGCTAAATTGATTTGTGCTTATCCATTTCATTTACTTGTAATTATTACGTGCTAGATTAGAGGCAAAATATTAGTTTATTCATTGTATATATTATTAGCTAGCTTATGTATCTTCTAAAACAGAGAATAGAAAACATTATTTCACAATCTCTTTTCTTATTATGGTATCAGAGCATCGATCCTATTATCCAAACCTGTAGGACCATCACAGCATCTTCTTCATGGCAGAACCGAGTATTACTGCACCACCTAAAAATGATGATACAGACCCAACGTCAGCATATTTTCTACATCATTCAGACAATCCTGGTGTACCTTTGGTTTCTCAGCCTCTCAACGGAGATAATTATGCTATTTGGTGTCGTGCCATAACCATGGCTTTTGAAGCGAAAAACAAGTTAGGCTTTGTTGATGGAACAATAAAGCAGCCGCCGGCAGAAAATACAACAGAATTTTCTATGTGGAGTCGCTGCAATAGTATGGTCTTATCATGGCTTCTCAACTCGATTTCAAAGGAGATCGCCAACAGCGTTATCTTCATGAAGACGGCACATGAAGTATGGGAAGATCTGCACGACAGATACTCTCAGCAAAATGCCCCGCGAATTTTCGAGATTCAACGGGCCATATCAAATAAACACAGCAAAATGATTCGATTGCTTCTTACTACACTGTTCTGAAGGCAATGTGGGATGAGCTCACAATCTATGATTCTTTATCAGCATGTAGTTGTGCCTTGAAGGAGAAAATAAACTCGCTCCAGCAAAGAGATCAACTTATTCAGTTTCTTATGGGTCTCAATGATTCGTACGCCTCAGTTCGGAATCAAATTTTGCTTATGAATCCTCTACCATCAGTGAGCAAAGCATACTCGTTGGTTAAACAGGAAGAGCGACAAAGATCAATCATTTCATTTCATCAGAATGCTCATGATCAATCAGCTCTAGCAGCAGTTAAAAATTCGTTACAGCAGAATAATAGTCGACAAGGGCAAGGCAACAACAACAATCGCAACAGAAACAACTGGCGCTGTAATTTTTGCGGGAGAAATGGGCATCTTGAAGCTTGGTGTCGTAAGAAAAATGGACAACAACAAATTCCAGCAAAGAAATATCAGAATTTTCAGCCACCATCATCGAGTTACAACACTCAATACCAACCTACGCAAAGTGGACATCCATCCGGACATATAGCTGCAGCAGTGGATCAAAATCCATCACCTTCCCAGTCTCAGTTTCCATTCTCCCAAGAACAAATTCAACAACTCTTGGCCTTAATACCATCTCCTTCCACTGCTACATCTAATCCCTTGGCAAATTTTGCGGGTACAACGACTTGTTTATCATGTCTTTCCTCATCACCTTGGGCCATAGATTCCGGCTGTACTGACAATATGACTCATGATTTAAATTCTTTGGAAAACTCACGGGAACATATTGGTCCATCAGTGAGATTGGCCGATGGTTCAACTGCGACAGTCACACATTCAGGATCTCATACATTTTCTCCCGACTTTCGATTAGACAATGTTCTTCATGTTCCTTCCTTCAAGTTCAATCTTTTATCTGTCAGTCGAATTACGAGATCCTTAAACTGTTGTGTTGCATTTTTTCCTAAACTTTGTATTTTTCAGGACCTCAAGACGAAGAAGGTGATTGGTTTGGGCAGGGAGCATAATGGTCTCTACTTGCTTGATGTTCCACCAAAATCCTTGGCATCTGTTTCTGCTCAACAACCAGCCCCAACACTTGATCTATGGCATTATCGCCTCGGTCATCCAGGGAAAGGCGTTAACTCGAGATTTTGTAAGTTAGATTCTCATATCCAGTTTCCAAATAAATGTGCCACTTGTACCATTTGTCCAATGGCCAAACAAATATGTCTACCTTTCCCTAGCAGTAGCATTAGCTCTAAGTCTTGTTTTGACTTAATTCACATAGACACTTGGGGCCCATATTCTACACCAAGCCTAAGTGGTGCTCGTTACTTCTTCACAATTGAAGATGACTTTTCTCGAAACACTTGGGTTTTTCTTATGCAATCGAAATCATAGGCTCTATCCATTATCCAATATTTTTTTGCCATGGTTAACACACAATTCAATACTTCCATTCCTCAAATTCGTAGCGATAATGCTACAGAGTTTTTCAGCGCCGAGATAAATTCGTTCTTTAATTCTCGAGGTGTCATTCACCAACATAGTTGTGCTTATACTCCTCAGCAAAATGGCGTAGTGGAACGCAAACACCGTCATCTTCTTAGCGTTGCACGAGCCTTACGTTTTCAAGCAAACTTGCCTATTCAATTTTGGGGGGATTGTATTCTTACCGCTGCATATCTCATTAACCGTACCCCAACAGATGTTTTGCAAGGAAAAACTCCACATGAATTGTTATTTCAAAAAGTGCCCACCTACCACCATTTACGAGTTTTTGGTTGCCTTTGTTTTGCCAAAAATCTTACGGTAAAACATAAATTTGATTCTAGAGCCATTCCGTCTATCTTCATAGGTTATCCATTTGGGCAAAAAGGATACAAGCTCTTTGATGTGGCTGCTCAGAAAATATTTGTTAGCAGGGATGTTATTTTTCATGAGGACATCTTTCCATGCAGACCATCCCCAACTAATGCAAGTCATCACATCCCTTTGCCGATTCCAAATTTTGATGCTACTGTTACTAGTTTTCCCACTTCTGAAAATGTCCCTACTCCTGAAAGTCCCTCAAATCAAACATGTCTACCCTTGCGTCGCTCTCGAGTCGCCCAATTCCCAAGCAAGTACAGGGACTATGACTGCTCTCGAGCACAAGCTGTCACTACTTCGTCAGGTACACATTTTCCTATCAATGATTTTATATCTTACCATCATTTTCATCTTCTCACTGTGCTTTTCTAAGTTCTCTTTCAAACACTGTCGAGCCTACATCTTACTCACAAGCTGCTAAGATACATGAGTGGCGTCAAGCTATGCAAGCTGAATTGCATGCTCTAGAAACAGCTCACACGTGGTCTCTTGTCAATTTGCCAACTGATAAACGCCCTATTGGTTGTAAATGGGTCTACAAGATCAAACGGCACTCCGATGGTAGCATTGAGCGCTACAAGGCACGTCTCGTTGCAAAAGGCTATACACAAGTAGAAGGAATCGATTACACTGACACCTTTGCCCCCGTTGCAAAATTGGTCACTATTCGAGTACTTCTAGCTATTGCTGCTGTTCAAACTTGGCCCTTATACCAGCTAGATGTTCAGAATGCATTTTTACATGGGGCTCTTGCAGAAGATATCTATATGTCATTGCCGCCCGGTCATCCTAGAAAGGGGGAGCCTAAACTGGTTTGTAAGCTCCATAAGTCGCTTTACGGCTTAAAACAAGCCGGACGAAATTGGTATTCTACATTCTCTCACACTCTTCTGGATGCTGGCTTTTGCCAATCTCATGCAGATCATTCACTATTTTTTCTTCATCGTGGAACTTCATCTGTTTTTATTTTGGTATATGTTGATGACATTGTGCTTACCGGCAATGACCCTGCTTTCATTACTTATACTAAGGAACTTTTGTTTCGACGATTTCGAATCAAAGACCTTGGTGTTCTAAAATATTTCCTTGGTATCGAGGTGGCGCGCTCCCCTAAAGGTATCTATTTAAGCCAACAGAAATATGTTTTGGATCTTCTCAATGATTCTGGTTTTCTAGGTGCTCGCACTGCTGATACGCCTATGGAACAACACCTTAAACTATCTGCTGATGAAGGCGTTCTTCTAGATGATCCTTTCATGTATCGTCGATTGGTTGGCCGACTTATTTATCTTACAATTACTCGGCCTGACATAACATATGCGGTAAATGCCCTCAGTCAATTTATGCATCGACCCAGACAACCGCACATTGACGCTGCTCATCGCCTTCTTCGCTATCTCAAAAGGACTCCTGGGCAGGGTATCCTCCTCACCTCTTCCAGTTCTCTCAATTTAGTTGCATATTGTGACTCGGATTGGGGAAGTTGTACCACCACTCGTCGCTCTACTACCGGCTATTACGTATTTCTTGGTGCGAGTCCTATTTCATTGGAAAGCAAGAAACAAACCACCGTGTCTCATTCATCCGCTGAAGCTGAATATCGAGCGTTAGCTACAACCACTCGTGAACTTGTTTGGCTTCGGTATTTACTTGCAGATTTTCGCATCTCTACGCCTTCACCAATTCCTTTGTTTTGCGACAATCAAGCTGCTCGACATCTTGCTGTCAATCCCGTATTTCACGAGCGAACTAAACATATAGAGATTGATTGTCACGTCGTTCGTGAAAAGCATCAAGCAGGTCTGATTCAGCTCCGCCCTATATCAAGTGCTCATCAACCAGCTGATATCCTTACGAAGGCATTAGGCAAAACTCACTTCTATTACCTACTTGGCAAGCTCGGCATTCATAATTTTCATGCTCCACGCTTGAGGGGGAGTAATAGCATAAATCCCGGGTGATCAGTTCCTCAATCAAGCTAAATTGATTTGTGCTTATCCATTTCATTTACTTGTAATTATTACGTGCTAGATTAGAGGCAAAATATTAGTTTATTCATTGTATATATTATTAGCTAGCTTATGTATCTTCTAAAACAGAGAATAGAAAACATTATTTCACAATCTCTTTTCTTATTATTTACATATATATCGAATTATTCGAATTGAATATTAATAAATATCGAATCGAATACTTTGATATTTATATTCGTATTTGAAAATTATTCAAATCATATTACCTATTTTTATTCGGGTTCGTGAATTCAATATTAAATTTCCGAAGCGAATCTCAAATCGAACAAAAAACTCAGATTAATTTGCAACTCGATTTACCTCCCTCTAACTGAACAACTGCTTTAAAATGAATATACACATTAACGCACTCTCGTTATTACAATAAACACGGACATGATGGAATAAAACAAAATTTCCATGCTGACTCTAACTGAACAACTGCTTTAAAATGAATATACACATTAACGCACTCTCGTTATTACAATAAACACGGACACGATGGAATAAAACAAAATTTCCATGCTGACATTACAGTACACATGTATGTGCAGTCGAGTTTCACTAACAAATGAAAAGACTTGGGATATTTCTAGACATTATATACTTACGATTAATCAACACAAAATCAACACCTTTAATTTCAAGATATGCGTCCACGTGACTTCGTTTTCTTTAAGGCTACTTAGATGTAAGAATATCCAGTCGATTGTCCTCATTACCTATAAATATCCCTCGACTTAATTTACTTTGCTCTCATAATTAAAAAGGAATTAGTTCTTCACTGCTTATTGCTTAGCAAATCAAAATAATCTTCAACAATAACTATTCGTCGAAAACAGAGCTAATAATCCATCATGGCTTCTTCAACTTGCTACGCAACGATGCCAGCAATGTCTTGCAGAGGACAAAGCAGTATTACTAGGTTTGGCCCTAACAACCTCTTCTTGGGAAAGCAAAGCTATGAATTACCATTAATGAGGAGGAATGCTAAGTTTACTGTCCGAAGCTCGAGAGAGGTATGTATTAATACGTTTTCTTTACATAACTTCGACCTAGGCGGCCTCCTAGGCGGCGCCTAGGCGCTAGGCGCCCCGCCGATTAATCAGGCTAGGCGGCCGAGTCCTAATTTTATTATTATTATTTTTTGAATTTTTCTAATACAAAAAATATTATTAAGGATATTGTTGGATTAATAAATTTAATATACATTTATTTTGGTATATTAGCATATAAAATAAAAATAATAAAAAACGAGTCTACCGTATAATTTTCGCCTAGAAACCGCCTAGGCCCTCCGCCCAGACCGTCTAGGCGCTAGGCCCCCCTCGGGCGCCCGACTAGCGCCTAGCGAATTATTGTATATATAGACTTGGGGTGCGATTGGTATATATCCATGCACTTTCTTTACATAAATAGACTCAAGGTTCTTTAGGTATGCGGAATTAGATGCATAAAAGAAAAGATAAATGTATAATGGCATAACATACAAAGCGTAACGAACAATGGTTCGAAACGTACCATAGACTTTCCTTTTCTCGAATTTCCTTGTCTTCAAACTACGCACGACCTAAATCCAGGACAACGAGAACGAGCAGCAGCAACAAACGCACGACGGAGGGCCCGACCTGACTCCAATAGAACTGAGGTGACGACAAAGAGAACCACCGATTTGTTCTCCTTCGACGGACTTGCGCCCGAGAGGATAAACGGTCGGGCGGCAATGATAGGATTCGTGGCCGCTGTAGGAGTGGAGTTAGCGACTGGGCGGGACGTATTTTCTCAGGTGTTCAACGGGGGCATTACGTGGTTCCTTTTGACGAGCGCAGTGTTGGCGTTCGCCACTCTGGTTCCTATCTACAGAGGGCTTTCGCCCGAGGCGAAGAACAACGGATTTTGGAATTCAGACGCCGAGATATGGAATGGGAGGTTCGCCATGATTGGTCTTGTGGCTCTCGCCTTTACGGAGTACGTCAAAGGCGGCCCTCTAATCAATGTGTGAAGAAGTCATTGGGGAGGTGGATAAAGTCTGAAATAGGGTTTAGTTGTAAGTAAATATGGTGTGTGATGATGTATCATGATATATTGAAATAAAGTGACACCCCTTTTTGATTTTATAATTAGATTACTTGCGTTGGTTTTCTTCTTTTTTTTTTGTTTTGTTTTTTGTTTTTTGCATTCTATGGTTTTGGCATTAGATGGTTCCTTACATGGAGTCAACACTTTCTGCAAAATCAAAACTTTTTTCGTATAATAGATCACATTGGTAATATGCTAATAGTAAAAATTGGAATTATAATATATAAAATTTTAACATGTAATACAATCTTATAGTTTGAGAGTGTAAGATAGATTTCGATCTTACATCTTTAGGTCAAAAGGTGTAGGGTTTAAATCTTAATGTTTTGATAAGAAAACTAATCTCAGTCCCTTCATTCACGATCATGTTTTCCCAAAATAGCCGTTCATCAACCCATTGATATTCGTCATCTTTATTAGCTGCCTAAATAGCTCCATGTCTCTTCCATGTTCAAGGCCAATCTGTCCAACTTTTCATCGAAAGTGCTTTTGTTTCAAAGCTCTTGTAGTTCCATCTTCACAAAGTCCTGAAAATGTGGAGTATGAGGCACGCAAGAAACTAAGGGAATTGAAGCACAAGTCGTCTCTCACCGACTTTGTGAATGAGTTTCAGGTACTCACTCTACAGATCCCTTGTTTAACATCTGCCGATAAACTCTTTTACTTCATAGACGGCCTCCAAGATTGGGCTAAACGAGAGTTACAAAGGAGGAACGTGACTACGGTAACACACCTCCATCTCTAAAGTTCTCACTGTTAGAGCGATATAACTGGTCTTGATGAACTCCACGGACGTAGTTATTGTCTAGTTTTTTCCTTGTCTTCATGTTAATAGCTTCATCAAGCTCCATCTTTTGTGGGTTTCTCATTGCCCTCGGCAAGAAACTCATCTAGTGCTGCTGTTTAAATTCGGTTAGAAGTGGTCCCGTTCGATATGGATGTAGAATCACTAAGTTGTAACCTGATGTTGGACGTGATGTTGGGCTAACACTCACACTCACTCAGTAACGCACAGCGGAAATATAAAGTACTTAGTGACGAAACTTTAATGAACACGAGATGTAAATCTGTGCAGCAAGTCAAATAACTTGCTGCGTGCCTCAAGGCGCAAAACTCCACTATAAAGATGGATTACAAACTATCAAAAAGGATAGTAAAAAACACGTCTAGCAAAACCTACGAATCAAAAAGGATTCTGCAAACTACAAGATCTTTCGACCTTTGAAAAGCTAGACTAAAAGACAACTCTCGCAATATGTAAAACTCTCTCAAACTCGATATGTGTTTCGCTCATCGTTTTCGCTCAATATCTCGCTCAAAGTTACTCCTTGAAAGCTCTCTCGAAAGTCGTCAGTTGCAGCTCGAAAATAACTCTTATTTATAGGTCTTGGCTCCATCTTGAATTGGTAAAAAGATCCCTTGAATATCTCTTCAAATATCTCTTCGAAGATCTCCCTAAATATAGTATATATTTAGTTCGATCTTCTCATCTCATTGGCCGATCCTTATCTTCTAGTTATGGTAAACTGATTGACTGATTCTCCTTGATATTCAGATCTTCTAATTATGGTAATTGCTTGACTTGATCTCCTTTGATCTTCAAATCTTCTATTTATAGTACTTGCACTTCCTAAGTTCGTTCAAGCAACTCCACACGCTTTCCACACGGTTTGGACCTATTTCAGCACTTTACCACGTCCTGCATATCAGTGAATAAAGCTACAAAAAAGGTTAAACGGTTTTGGGCATGAAAGATAAAATCGAATGTTGACAGACAACAATGTTGGCTGAAATGTTAGTCCAACATTGTCAAAGCTGAGCTAGTCAACATTAACAATCTCCCCCTTTTTATCTTTCTTCCCAAAACCCATGCAGATTTAAAAGTTCCAAAACTCCCCCTAAAGGCAAAATCTATTCAACCACAAAAACATTAAAAGATGGTTAGAGTAGACGCAAACAGAATGTCGATTAAACTATTCAAAGTACTACGAAAATAGTACATAGCCATAAAGAGGTCTTAAGTTAAATATCTGCACAATTTAAACTGTTCATATGCATGCCGGCAAACCACATAGTCACACAAGCAGAATTAACCAGATCAGCATGCACAAAATAACCATAAAGTCACGCATGTAAAAAGAAACGATCTTTAGGCAAATCTGCAAAATAAAAATATCCGGCATGTAAGCAGGCAAACATGTAAACATATCGAAGAAACAAATCAGCATGCATATAGTAAAAGTCAGAGAAAAAATCAAGTATGCATGCAAAATGGAAAGAATCAGAGCTTCACTCTCAATGGAGTATGGAGTTTCCTTCTGATGCTTTCTCGGCTGCTTCTCCTTCTTGGTCAGCTCCCCCTGTTTGTTCGGCTCCTTATTCTGCTCCCCCTGAATTTCCTTATCTCCCCCTTTTTATCTGCACAACCTTCTCCCCCTTTTTGGGAAGAAAGAAAAGACTCAGAGTACTTCTCTGTTAGCCAACTTGCAGATGTTGAGGTAACATATGGCCCAACATTCTGAGACTCAGAAACAAGTTAGTTCGCCTTAAAGAAATCAAAGATAAATCCAAAAAAAATTATATGAGCACAGAATGTATAACCCGTGAATTATATCAGAAGCGTAGGGGCAGAGAGTAATGTCAGCGAGCCACTCAAATACACTTTAGACAGTTTAGAGGATAAGGTCGAATCAGATCACAACTGTCTAAGTAAACATGGAGCTAAAATATAGTATGTGGACGTATTAGTCATGCGAGCAAATATGAGCACATCAGATCATGATTCAACCCAAAGACACAAAGTCAAAAGTCAAGGTAAAATCAAGCAAGACTAACCGTTTAAGCGACGATGATGAGCACTTGAGACAAATGTAACCAGCTGTTCTTCGAGAGTTCTAATGCAATTCTGAGAGATTTCTAAACTAGACACATATGTCTACCAAATGTAGTACTAAAGACAGACACAAATAAAACGAAAGCATAAAATGTAGCAATATCAAACTGATAGTCACACATGTTGCCCTAACATTTGACTCAACATTCTGAATCCGTAATCCTAGACTTTTCTGCTTAATCCTTCTCAAGACCAGTTCCCTTTATTACCCTTTCACCTCATATAACAAACCAAATTTTTGCACTACCCTTATATCCTCAGCTTCGTGGTTCGGTTTTTTTTTGTCGCATAGTATACATCGTCACCGCGAATGCCGTGTACCTAAGGAAACTTATTACCAAATACCTAAAGATAGCCGAGAGTTTATGAGCATGCTTATACACAATAAGGATTGGCTTTTTGTCGCAATAAGTACATCGTCACAGCGAATGCCGTGTACCTAGGGACGTATTACCAAGAGCCTTTAAAGAGGGATTGGGTTTATTTAGGGACCAGTCGAATAGAATCAAGTCATTTCACAAGAAAACAGAACAGAGTATTTAATCAAACATTTAAGCAGTAACTATCAAATTTGACATGCTATGTTGATCCAAATGTTGGACCAACATTTAACCTGACGTGTGCAATCCTATGGATTTCTTCAGGTCCGAGAACCTTTCAAAATCCAATGCTTTCATGAAAATGTCTGCTAACTGATGCTTAGTGTCTATATGCTCAATGCGGACTAACTCTTTTTCGACTATATCTCTCAGAAAATGATGCCTTATATCTATATGCTTTGTGCGTGAATGCTGGATAGGGTTCCTAGATATGTTGATGGCACTAAGGTTATCACAATACATGAGGACTGACTCGCACTCTAAACCATAGTCACACAACATGCTATTCAACCATATTAATTGCGTACAGCAACTACCCGCAGCAACATACTCAGACTCAGCAGTAGATAAAGACACACAATTCTGTTTCTTACTGTACCATGCAACTAGATTGTTACCTAAGAAGAAACAGCCGCCACTTGTGCTCTTGCGATCATCCTCGTCACCTGCCCAATCAGCATCGCTGTAGCCTACAAGACTCATATTAGTATCTTTAGAGAACCATAACCCTAGGCTACACGATCCACTCACATATCGAAGAATACGCTTCACAGCATTAAGATGGGAAACCTTAGGCTCAGATTGATATCTAGCACAGACACATACGCTATACATAATATCGGGTCTACTCGCTGAAAGATAAAGCAAACTGCCTATCATGGATCGATATAATGTTGGGTCAACATTCTGTCCGACATTGTCTTTACTAACCTTTTGTGAGGACCCCATGGGAGTTTTCATTACCTTAGCTGTGTCGAGTCCGAACTTTTTCACCATGTTCTTCGCGTACTTCTCCTGAGACATGAATATACCGTCACTACTTTGCTTAATCTGCACGCCTAAAAAATAAGTTAGCTCTCCAATCATGCTCATTTCGAACGTGGAGTTCATCGCCTGCACAAACTGATCTAACATGGACTGTGAGCTCGAGCCAAAAACGATATCATCTACGTAAACTTGAGCAATTAAAAGATCAGAACCGACTCTTTTCACAAACAGCGTCTGCCTCACCTCGAGTGAATCCAAATTCAAGCAAAAATGTAGTCAACCTACCATACCAAGCTCGAGGCGCTTGCTTTAGTCCATACAAAGCTTTCTGCAGCTTAAAGACATGGTTAGGAAAATGTGGATCCTCAAATCCCTTAGGCTGTTCAACATAGATATCTTTATCAATATAACCATATAAAAACGCACCCTTAACAGTGTAACGTGATGTTAAGCCAACATGCAATAGCTAATAACAACCTAATTGATTCTAACCTAGCCACGGGAGCGAACGTCTCATCAAAATCTATGCCCTCAACTTGCGTATAACCCTGAGCTACTTAACGTGCTTTGTTCCTAACAACTCTACCAAGTTCATCAGATTTATTCTTAAAGATCCACTTCGTGCCTATGACATTAATGTCCTTCGGCCGTGGGACTAAGGTCCATACTTGGTTTTTCTCAAACTGCAAGAGTTCCTCTTGCATCGCATTAATCCAGAAATTATCCTTGAGAGCTTCAAGGACATTCTTAGGTTCTATCTCAGAAACAAAACAATTAAAACGTACCTCAGCGTATACTGTGTTCATGCATACGTTTCTTACCATAGACTTATAATCCTTGCGCGGTTTGTCTCTGGTTTTCCTTCCTTCATTCACGTCTCCAATAATAAGGTCAGTGGGATGATCTTTCTGAATCTTAGCTGGCGGATCTCGTCGCATTTCACTGGGTCCAGCCTCAATGTTCTGTTCTGGCACAGATGTTGAGTCAGATGTTGGCTCAACATTGTCCTCAGGTTCCGCCCCTGTTAGCTCCTCTGTTTCATGAACAGCTTTGAATTGATCTGTAATATCAACTTGAGGAGCATCTCTGCTAGCGTCATTAGTATCATCAAACACGATATTAATGGACTCTTGAACAGACTTCAAACGCAAGTTATAAACACGATAAGCACGACTATTAGACGAGTATCCTAGAAAAATACACTTATCACTTTTCGAATCAAACTTGGTCAAATACTCACGATCATTCAACATGTAGTAGAAACACCCAAAGACATGAAAGTATTTGACCGTAGGCTTCTTCCCATTCAACAACTCATACGACGTTTTCTTAGTACCATGCCTAAAGAACACTCGATTCGATATGTGACAAGCAGTATGCAATGCTTCAGCCCAAAAACGCTTAGAAATATTCCTAGGAAGTAACATAACACGAGCCATTTCTTGTAGAGTCCTATTCTTCCTCTCGGCCACCCCATTTTGTTGGGGTGTCTTAGGAGATGAATACTCATGCACAATGCCTTTCTTATCACAAAACTCATCAAAGTGCTGATTTTCAAACTCTCTACCATGATCAGACCTAATACGAAAGATAGATGCACTGAAAATGTTCCTAATCATCGCACAAAAATTCTTAAAGAAATCGAACGATTCTGATTTTTCCCTAAGAAAAAATATCCATGCATATCTAGAAAAGTCATCCACGAGCACATAAGCGTATTTCCTGCCTCCTATACTATCTACTTCCATCGGACCCATCAAATCCATGTGAATCAATTGAAAACAGTGAGCAGTTTTAAAATGTTGGGCAGCTTGTTGGTCAACATTATGACTAACATGTGTTTGCTTACCCTTCAAACACGACTCACAAATAACCTTACCAAACTCCTTAAACTTCGGAATGCCTCTGATTGCGTCATGCTTGATAAGTTGCTCCAAAGTTCTATAGTTGACGTGGCCCAGTTTGTAGTGCCATAGGATCACATCATCCCCGGCCTTAGAGAGTTGGCACACGTCCTTCACACTGGATTTGTCGCCGACTAGGTAGCAATTGTCACTCGATCTTTTACCTGCCATCACTCGAACAGAATCGCGGTTAAAAACTTCACAACACTCCTTATTGAACCTTACCTCAAGATCGTCGTCGCAAAGCTGGCTAATGCTGATCAGATTCGCTACAAGCCCGTCAACATGGAGTACATTGCTCAGCTTGGGGAAGTCGGGCACGTTCAATCTGCCACGGCCGAGAATCCGACCTTTAGAGCCTCCTCCGAACGTCACAGATCCACTCCTTAATGGCGTATAATCATTGAGATATTCCTTGGTACCCGTCATATGTCGGGAACACCCGCTATCGAAGTACCATGAACCTGTCACGTTAGCTCGCAAAGAGGTGTACACAACAAGACATTTATGACCAGATTTCTCGACCCAAACATTCCTAGATGACACTACAGCATTCTGTTTGCTAGAACTTGAAGATGAGCCAGCTGACGTTTCACCAGACACACGACTCAACACTGATTTCTCAATGTTGAGCGGGATGTTGGATGACATTTCAGCCGACATCGATTTCTTTGCAGAAATCTCCCTCTTCAATTTCCAGCAAAACGGTTTTAAATGACCAGTTTGCTTACAATGATGGCAAATATATGAGCTATCCTTAGTCGTAGTAGTAGCATGCTTAGGACTAGTATTGACTATTGTATTCTCACTAACATCGCTCGTGATGTGAGACTTAACAAAAACTCTCTTAGGCTGAGCATGCGTCACGGGTTTTGGATTATCACATACAGGCTGAGTACTAAAACCTAGGCCTTGCTTATCAAAATACCAAGAGACAATATCTCATCAAGGGTCGATTTACCCTTGTTCAATTTCTTAAAGGTCTCATCGGCCTCGTCGACTCGCCTTTGAAGCTTGTCAATTTCCTTGTCTTTTCGTGTCAGTACGGCTTCCATCTTGTTCATTCCTTCCACCAAGCTTTCGATTAGTTTTTCATTCTTCTCATTCTCCTCGGACAGGATTTCCACCGCGGCTTTGAGTTGCTGATTTTTCGCCTTCTCTATTTCGTATTGTGCGGACATCAACTCAAAGGCTTCTTTCATTTGAACTTCTTCGCAACATCCTGTATCTGCATCATCAGAACTCAAATACCCATCAAAACAGTTCGAGTCATCATAATCAAAAATAATATGTTTTTCAGATGTTGAGTCAGATGTTGGCCAACATCTGTTACCGCAGTGAAGCCGATTTGTTGATCCTCATCGTCTTCACCCTCAGAGAATGACTGGATCGTCACTGATGATTGCATGTGCTGTGTTGGGGACTGCTCTTCATCTTCATCATCGGATAGGTCCACCCAAAGCGATTTCCCGAGTTTCCGAAGTGTGTTTGCACATTCGTTGGCAAAATGGCCCCATCCTTGACATTCATAGCATCTAACCGAGTCATAGCTGATATTCTTCTTCTTACCATCTGGTTTGCGTTTGATGAATGGAGGAGCAGACGTAGGTTCTCCTTTGACATTCTGACCCTTCCTGAATGTTGGACCAACATTCTGCCCAACATTCTTCTTCTGTAGAAACTTTGTGAATTTCTTCACTATCATGGCCATGTCGTCCTCATCATTGGGGTCAACCTCAGTTTGCTCCTTAGATGGCTGACTTACTAGAGCAAGGTTTTTGCCGCGTGAAGCTCTTTGTTGTACTTCGAGATTGGTCTCATAGTTTTTCATGATGTTCATCAACGTGTTGAGATCCATCGTGGACAAGTTGTGGGCTTCCTCGACCGCAGCTACCTTCACATTAAACTTTGGATTTAGCGTACGAATTGCTTTAGAAATTAATACCTTATTCGCGATTGGCTCTCCAAGACTGGCGCACTCGCTTGAAATCGTCAGAATTTTGCCGAAGTATGTGGTAACATCCTCATCGTCCTTCATTCTGAGATTTTCGAATTGATTGAGGAGCAGCCTTAGACGTGTCTGCTTCACACTCGCATCGCCTTCACAGTACCTCTGTAGTAAATCCCATGCATCGTTTGCCGTAGTACTGTTTTGTATGATCTTGAACATGAAAATGTCCACTGAAGAGAAGATGGCATTGAGGGCTTTATCATTGAACTCGGCTGCGTTTCTCTCTTGAAGACTCCATTCAGTGACCGGTTTTTCATAGACTTCACCATCTTCGTCCGGGGTAGTTTTTGGTGTAGAATAACCATGGATCACGGACTCCCACGCTCGCACATCTATCGACTTGATGCACTGCCGAACACGAACCTTCCAATAGGCGTAGTTGGAGCCGTCTAGCACAGGGACTTTGCCGATGTAATTTGAACTTGAAACATCCATTGTAGATGATCTTCAGCGCTTAGTAACGTCAAGCGTAGGCTTTGATACCACTTTCAAGTGGTCCCGTTCGATATGGATGTAGAATCACTAGGTTGTAACCTGATGTTGGACGTGATGTTGGGCTAACACTCACACTCACTCAGTAACGCACAGCGGAAATATAAAGTACTTAGTGACGAAACTTTAATGAACAAGAGATGTAAATCTGTGCAGCAAGTCAAATAACTTGCTGCGTGCCTCAAGGCGCAAAACTCCACTATAAAGATGGATTACAAACTATCAAAAAGGATAGTCAAAAACACGTCTAGCAAAACCTACGAATCAAAAAGGATTCTGCAAACTACAAGATCTTTCGACCTTTGAAAAGCTAGACTAAAAGACAACTCTCGCAATATGTAAAACTCGCTCAAACTCGATATGTGTTTCGCTCATCGTTTTCGCTCAATATCTCGCTCAAAGTTACTCCTTGAAAGCTCTCTCGAAAGTCGTCAGTTGCAGCTCGAAAATAACTCTTATTTATAGGTCTTGGCTCCATCTTGAATTGGTAAAAAGATCCCTTGAATATCTCTTCAAATATCTCTTCGAAGATCTCCCTAAATATAGTATATATTTAGTTCGATCTTCTCATCTCATTGGCCGATCCTTATCTTCTAGTTATGGTAAACTGATTGACTGATTCTCCTTGATATTCAGATCTTCTAATTATGGTAATTGCTTGACTTGATCTCCTTTGATCTTCAAATCTTCTATTTATAGTACTTGCACTTCCTAAGTTCGTTCAAGCAACTCCACACGCTTTCCACACGGTTTGGACCTATTTCAGCACTTTACCACGTCCTGCATATCAGTGAATAAAGCTACAAAAAAGGTTAAACAGTTTTGGGCATGAAAGATAAAATCGAATGTTGACAGACAACAATGTTGGCTGAAATGTTAGTCCAACATTGTCAAAGCTGAGCTAGTCAACATTAACACGGTTGGTTCGATCCATTCTTCCATCGTGTTGAGAGAAAATCTTAAGCTTTTATTTAACTTTCGATCCCAAACCTACCTACCTCAACACGATGTTTTTCGAAACTTCGAGATTGTTGGGTGGAGTCTTTTTTCTTTGAGGTTCTTTAGTAGATGTTGTTGTCCCCTAAAAATTCATTTCCGAACTCCCAATTTTTAGTATCACCTTTCCTAAATCCCTGCACAAGTTCACACTCATAGGCCTTCTTCCCTTGATTATTCGGGACTTCTTAAAAGCCTCTTTAGAATTTGAAAAAAACCCTAAGTGAAAAGTATCAAGTTGGCATAAAATAAAGATTGTTAGTGCATGTTTGATAGCTGAGTTTATATTTAGGAGGGTAAATTAGTAAGGTTTATATAAAACTAAGTAATGGGTAAAAAGTAAATGTCTCTTTTCCTCGTCTATTTCTCTAATCAATCAAACATAAAAATTAAATTTCCTTTCCATTTTCTTTTCGATTCTCCACCAAATTCTTTAAACCAAACACACCCTTACTGATTGCAAGTAAGTATATCACAGTAAGACAATAAAAAATGAGTACCAGATCGTTATTCCGAGACACATTCGTGCTCGTAACGAAGTATGGCCCTGCGGGTTCATCAGCCAATCCAGATTTGAAAATCCAATCGCCGTACTTATCGGAACCCTTTTTGGTTCGAGAAATTATATACTAGACATGGCTCGAGCTAACAGGCTATTGAGTTGCACCTTTTGTTTGCAACCACAATACCATAGCGTGTCACAGCTAGAGATTCAATATTGCCGCTAATAACAGTTTGGAAGCTGATATTCCAAGTGTTGAAGCACATCAAAGTGATCGGTCACGAAAAGTCTATTACAAGGTTGCAAGAAATTTGTTGCTAGTAAGAGCCATGTGTTAGATATTATTTAATTGTGTTCATTTAATTATTAGTCTATGTTCTGTAATTTAATTACGCCCTAGGACTTAATTGTAAATATACCTAACTTGTGGGTATATTAGTTATATCGGGCCCAATAGCCCATTAGGGCTTATGTATAAATACCCTAAATGATACATCGTTTAGGGTTGCTGATTCATAATTGAGTTGACGACTTTTCTGAAGAACTCGCGCGCTCTCGTTCCAACTCTACAATTCGTCTATCGGTATTACTTCTTTATTGCTTCCGTAATTCATCGTATCAGGTAATACTAATCCATTGAATCAGTTCAAGGTTGGATAAAATCGGCCTAACAAGTGGTATCAGAGCCGAACTCGTGGATCAAACTCATCGAAGACGCACGAATCTCTACTCGCTCGTTCTTATCGTTTTTGCTTCTTTTTCGAAATTTTATCAATTTCCTCTCATCCGAATTCACTGATTCCACTAGGCTCATGGAGAACGCTTAGTTGATTATCTGCTATTTCTTATTCGTGATCGAAATTTTTTTTCAGGCCGAAGAACAGTGTTAGACGACGAACATATTTTTTGAATTCCCGAGATCTTCGATCGAAATCAGCCATCTCGACATTTGATCTTGTCGACATTTGAAGCTCTCTCCCATAATATTCCTCGACATTTTGGCTCGACATTTTCCTAAACATCTCGACATTTAGTGCCAATCTTAGCTCGACTTCGACCTCGACATTTACTATGAAATAAGGGTCTCGACATCTGGCTCGATATTTTGTTACATCTCGACATTTGAAGATCTCGACATTTATAGTTGTCGACATTTGAAGCCATTTAAAGTACTCGACATCTTTATTTCGACATTCTATTCTCCTCGACATTTACCTCGACATTTTTTGAAATCGGTCTTAACTTCGAAAATGCGTACCTTCTCGACATTTGAAGACCTCGACATTCTTCATTAGCTCTTGACATTGTTCTCTATCTCGACATCCTTTTCAGTTCGACATTTGTTTCAACATTTATATCGACATCTTTGAACTCGACATTTTAACAAAGGACCCGACATCTTGCACCTCATTCCATTCGACATTTATCTCGACTTTTCATCTCGATTTCTCAAAAGACCTCGACATTCCTTTCGACAAATCTTGACATCCAATTTGACTTTCTGAACAATATTCCCACTCGACATTTACCTCGACTTCTTATTTCGACAAAGGACTTCGACATTCAATTTCGATAAAGGATCTCGACAAAAAATCACAATATTGTCTATCTTCGACTCAAATCTCGACATTTTGCAATATTCGTAATAAATTCGAGTCTCGACATTCTTATTGCTTTCTTTCAACATTTAAAATAAAAAAAATTAATAATAAATAAATAAATAATATATATAATAAATTTTTCATTAAAATTTCCAATAAAATTTTGTGCTTATATTATTTCATATATTTCTCTAACTCTATTTGCCTTCCTTGAGTTAAGATTTTAGTTGATCAACACGATAAATATCCACATCCAACCTACTATAAGCAATGGACCTCTACTCACTTGGAAACGACGCGAGACCCCCCATCCTCAAGAGGGACGAGTACACAGCATTGACACTCAGGTTCATGAACTTCATGGACAGCAAGGAGAACGGAGACCTTATGTATGAATCCCTCACTGAAGGCCCAGCTCAATTCTGGGTTACTATTCCAGGAAATCCGGACAATGAACCGGCCGTTCCAGCCACCAGGGAACTCAAAGCTCGTTCCGCCTACACTGAAGCTGAAAAACTCAGAGCTCGTGCAGACCGTCAAGCTAGAACATATCTCTGTCAAAGCATCCCAAATGACATTTTTATGCAGGTCAATAGCTTGCAAACTGCTAAGGAAATGTGGGATGAGATTAGCAAAATGATGGAACGAACTGAATCTGGGTACAAGGCAAAGAAATCCAACATCCTTACTGCTTATGATTCATTCAAAGCCAAAGATGGAGAAGAACTATACGAGACCTATCAACGATTTCTGACCTTGGTGAATGAGATGAGAAAGATAAATGTAACCAGAACTGGTGAAGAGATCAACAGTACGCTTTCTCTCATGACTACAGCCAGAATGGAGGAAAATAGCAAGCAACATCCGCCAGAACAAGGATCTAGAAGAGATGGACATTCACCGTCTCTTCGACAACCTCGCCCAGCATGTTGAAGACATAAATGAGATTCAGAAAGCATCAAAAGAAAAGGCCGCCATGGAGACACTTGCACTAATCAGCCATCGAAAATCAAGAAAGAATCCAAAACCTGTACAAAATCCTAGCTCCTCTGAAGAAGACATGACAACACAAATGCAGATATGGATCCTGAGCTGGCAAAGATTACAAAACGGATGGCCTTGATCACCAAACGCTTCAATTCTTACACATAGAACAGATCCTCAAATCGACTCAGGACTAGTTCCTCAAAGAAACGGGATCGAAAGACTGAAGATGGTGAGCTTAAGCCCTCCATGAAAGATCAGAAGTGCTTCAATTGCGGTAAACCAGGACACTTTGCTCGAGACTGCTTCCTGCCTAAGACAAAGAATGTTGACTACTACACCAAAAAGGCACAGCTTCTCCAACAAAAACAGTCAGGTGTTGCACTCATGGCAGAACAGGAATCATGGCTCGAGGATACCTCTGAGAGTGAGGACGAAAACCTGGCACTCATGGCGAACGTTGAAGCTGACACCGAAGATGAGGCACACAACACTGCAGCCACTCCCTCAACCGATTCATCTTCAGAAACTGAGGTACACGAATCTTACTCCAATCTACGTGAACAATGATGTCTTCTTCAGGATAGACTAACATCCATGTCTAATGAAAATCAATCATTAAGAAAACTAGAATCTAGGTTAGCAAACAATGAAAAGGTCTTGCGAACCGAATTAGTAGAAAAGGCTAGATTAACCTCGTTTCTAGAACAAGCTCAGGATACATCCCTCAGACATGAGACTAGAATAAGAGATCTAGAAGAAAAACTTCTCAAAAAGGAAAATGATTTCAAGAAGAGTGAGGAAGAGCGAAACACAATATCCCAACAATATGAATTTTTGTCTAAGGAACGAAATCGTCTATATTCGAAAATTAAAAACCTTGAGGATCTTCTAACAAAAAGAGTACTAACAGACAGAAACATGCTTATAAATACTGCTAGAGACACGAGATTTTATGATCCCCGTAACGGTCTAGGTTTTGTTCCAGACTCTACCCCAGTCGTAAAGAAGCCCCTACCTCTTTACGATATTAGTTTCCTAGGCTTACAAATACCTAGTCTTATGCCCTTCACTAGCTCGCCTATTATTGACAACTTAGAACAGAAAAAGAGAAGTAAGGAAGACTGGGCTGAAATACCAATCGACTACGAGGAACTAAATAAAAGCTCAAGGACTAAGGAACCCTGTCCATCGGATGACTACTTACCCCTATATCCACCCTCCTCAGAACAAGTAGACGTCCAAAGATCGAGTACATCTCGTCCGTATATTCCTCCGTTCATCAAAGAAATGAAAGAAATTAATGATTGTCACTCGACTTTTGAACTCGAAAAGATTGCCTCTCAAGTGGAAAAAGACGTACTGCTGACAATCATCTCTTCACTCGAAAAGCAAATCAACAACCCATAGTTCTCTCCACTCAATGTCACCTAGCTATGCCTAAGATGGATGCATCACCTCACAAGGAAATTAAAGGGAAAGAAAAAGTCAAAAGACATGAGCTGCTATTTGAAAACTACGCGTCCCCTTCAAATCATTACTATTCCTACGATGATGCACTTGCCTTAAATTCTCGTTTTCGTTTAGCAACCGCAACCTCAATCAAGAACGACTCACGCTTCTTTACCAAGTCAAGCTCGCAAACCCAAATGGAGAGAAAACAAACCAAAGACAAGACGGACTTCCTAACTGAACTATCACGCCTGCAAGACATCAACACGTCACAAGTCAAGGAACATCAAAATCAAATCGAAATCTTCAAATTCGAAAAAGAGAAACTACTTAATGAAATTTCACTTCTTAGAAACCTCAACGATTATTCATCTGACGTTCACTCGTTTTCCTCTTCTGACCTAACTCCTAATGTCATGCCAAATTTGACTACAGGCAAGAGAATAACTAAGAAGAAGAAGACGTTGGCCTGGGTCCAGAAACCGAAACCTGCTCAAACTCACTTCAAGACTTCCTATCCTACTACCTACGCTTATGATGACTCTGCTTTTATTCTTCTAAAGAACTCTAAGACATTTGATGTTTCTCGCGTTGATAAACCTATTGCATATAATCCACATTATTTTCCTACTCGATCGTCTGTTTCTCCTGCAGGGCACGTCTCACGCACTCCCATATTCAATCGATCTTTGAACAAAAAAACCACGTCGCATAAACCTAAATTTATACAGATTTGGGTGCCCAAACATAAACATTACCCTACATCTCCACAACACCCAAAGAACGGATTGCAACGATGGATTTCCAAGCCGGATATTAAGAGCTCCAACACAACTATTATTTCGAATACTAATCCTGTCACTAGTTCGCCTAAGTCATCTACTAAGAAATGGACAGTGCCCATTCTCAAATGGGTACCGAAACGTTTCTAACATCTTTCCTCTTGCAGGTCCATCATGTGTGGTATCTCGATTCAGGTTGCCCCACACACATGACTGGGAACAAAGAACTATTGAGCAATTACACCGAAAAGTATGGCGGAAAAGTACGCTTTGGCAACAACGAGTCTTCCCCAAGTCTAGGACGAGGAGATCTAAATCACGGAAATCTGACCATTCAGGATGTCTCATACGTCAAGGGACTAGGACACAACCTCTTCAGCATTGGTCAATTGTGCGACAAAGGGTAATGATCTGCTCCATGGTATTCGAAAAAACGAACCTCTATACGATAGATCTTAAAACAACCACCCCATCCTTGAATATCTGCCTACTCTCTAAAGCTTATTCTCTGGCACAATCGTCTATCCCACCTAAATTTTAAAGATATTAATAAACTATCCACTAAGCAACTAGTTGTCGGCCTGCCAAACCTTACGTATCAAAAGGAACATCTCTGTAGTGCCTGTGAATTAGGAAAAATGAAAAGAGCCTCCCATAAGTCCAAACATGTTGCATGCTCTTCTCGACCTTTAGAACTACTTCACGTCGATCTATGCGGTCCCATGAGAACAGAGAGTCTCAACGGTCGCAAATATGTTCTGGTCCTCATCGATGATTTTTCTAGATACACTTGGACAAAATTCTTGCGCAGTAAAGATGAGACCGCCTCAATAATCGAAACATTCGTGACAACTACACAGAACCTACTGCAGGCCCGAATTGGCACCATTCGCTCAGATAATGGTACGGAGTTCAAAAACGATCGGCTGAGAAATTTCTATGCATATCAAGGCATTTCACAACAATTCTCAGCTGCAGGAACTCCACAACAAAATGGAGTGGTCGAACGGAAAAATCGAACCCTTGTTGAAGCTGCACGCACGATGATAACTCAATCAAATCTTCCACATTCCTTCTGGGCTGAAGCACTAAGCACTGCATGCTTCACTCAGAACCGCACTTCAATCCACAAAAGATTTGAGAAGACGCCTTATCAGATCATTAATAATCGTGCCCCTAACATCTCTTTTCTCCGAGTGTTTGGTTGCAAATGTTTCATTGCAGATGATCGAAGCAACAGAGGCAAATTCGATCCTAAGGCTCTCGAAGGTACGTTCATTGGATACTCCTCGACGTCCAAAGCATTCAGAGTATTCCTCAAAGACGCTAAAATTGTACGAGAAAGTGCCAACGTCACATTTGACGAAACATTCCCCACAACACCAGAAGCACCCTCTAATGCATCAGGGAACGTTCATCAAGACTCAGCCTCTTCAAATCCAAATTCGGCATCTCTAGACTTTTTGCTTGAAGATTTTCATCTAATTTCAGATCCAGTGCCCTCTCAAATGACAGAAATTCCCCGAGGCGAAACACAAGCAACATCAGATATTGAAGATAACTCTTCCTCAGAAACAGATTTCACGCTTCCCAATGCCACAGCCACTGAGGACGAAATCTCTCACTCAAGTCAGGATCCCACTCCAAATGTTATAGCACCTCAGACTGAAACAAACGTTGACTCCCTAACCTCACAACACGATCAACCTCCTGAAGTCGACGCTGCGACAATTCCTGATCATACTCATGACTCTCACACGGAACAACCACTCCTACGAAGATCAACTCGTGAGAAGAAAAGTGCAATTCCGAATGACTACATCTCATTTGTCCACGAACATTTCTCGTGCTTTATGAGTCAACTCGAACCACGAAAAGTGTCAGAAGCACTTTCAGACCCAGACTGGATAATTGCTATGCAAGATGAACTCAACCAGTTTGAACGCCTACAAGTTTGGACTTTAGTTCCAAGACCCAAAGGAAAAACGATCATAGGAACGAAGTGGGTCTTCAAAAACAAAAGAGACGAAAACGGAAAAGTCATCCGTAATAAAGCTAGACTGGTAGCAAAAGGGTACAATCAGCAAGAAGGCATAGACTACAATGAAACCTTTGCACCAGTCGCTCGCATAGAAGCTATTCGCCTATTCCTTGCATATGGTGCTCATAAAGACTTTACTGTCTACCAGATGGACGTCAAGACAGCCTTTTTAAACGGAGTTCTGAAAGAAGAAGTCTATGTTGGCCAACCTGAAGGATTCGTAGACTCAACCAAGTCCGATTACGTATATCGCCTGGACAAAGCAATTTATGGCCTTAAACAAGCACCACGAGCTTGGTATGACGTCCTTTCCACCTTCTTAGTCGAATCCGGGTTTACCAAAGGTCAAATTGATACCACGCTCTTCGTTAAAAGACAGAACTCAAACATCTTGCTCGTTCAAATTTATGTTGATGACATAATCTTTGGTTCCACGAATGTGAAACTATGCGAGGAATTCAGTCACTTAATGACCACCAAGTTCGAAATGAGCATGATGGGGGAAATGAATTTCTTTCTAGGACTGCAGATCAGACAGCTATCCGACGGTATTTTTATTAATCAGTCTAAATATATCTGTGATCTCTTGAAGAAATACAAGATGGAAAACTGCACTTCCATAGCGACTCCTATGTCCACAGCATGCAAACTTGATGCAGACCTCTCTGGAAAGTCTATTGACGAAACACACTACAGAGGAATCATCGGATCACTACTGTATCTAACATCGAGCAGACCAGATATCGTCTTTTCAACCTGCCTCTGCGCACGTTTTCAAGCAAACCCCAAAGAATCACACCTGACTGCCGTCAAGAGAATATTACGCTATCTGAAAGGAACTCCAAATCTTGGTCTATGGTATCCCAAAAATTCTAGTTTTCAATTAATTGGATACACTGACTCAGATTTTGCAGGCTGTCGCATGGATAGAAAAAGTACGTCAGGTGGCGCACAACTGCTCGGTGACAAATTAATCTGCTGGTCCTCCAAGAACAGAATTGTGTTTCTACGTCAACAGCTGAAGCAGAATACGTCGCAGCTGCCAGTTGCTGTTCACAAATTCTGTGGATGCGCACTCAACTATTGGACTACGGGTTTTATTTACATAATATTCCTATCTACAGTGATTCTAAGAGTGCAATTGCGATAACATGCAATCCTGTACACCACTCACGAACTAAGCACATTGATCTTCGATATCACTTCATCAAAAATCATGTTGAAATGGCATCATAGAAATGCAATTTGTTAGCACCGAACTTCAACTAGCCGACCTTTTTACTAAAGCATTGATGAGAAACGATTCCAATTCTTAGTCTCTAGGTTGGGCATGTTGAATCTTACTTCTTAACTTAGGCACATTCATGCTAGGCTGCACATCTCAGACATAACCATGTTATATATTATGAAAAGCCTATGCATGTGTCTAGGGGAGAAACATAATTGCATAATTCTAGTGGGAGCATTTGTCTTTTAATATTTGCATCGCTGATTTAGGGTGAATTAGATTTCCTATTTTCCTTTTAAAAATAAAAAATAAAAAAAATAAAAAAAATAAAAAAAAAATTTGCGTATATGTCTAGGGAGAGCATCACTATTTCCTATTTTTCAGTACCTTCGCATTATCATATGCTATCTTTGCATTTTATTTGCATTTCATTTTATTCGCATTTTATATTATTAGGCTTACTTGCATGATTCTTCTAAGTTTTGAAATCTCAATGGACCATTTCAAATAAAAGCCCAAACCGTAAGCTCGCCAAGCCCATCTCATTTCGAAATTCAACTCGACATCTTATATGTTGGGCCTCGTCACTTATTCAAGCCCACATTATAATCTCGGCAAGCCTGTCTCTTTCTCGACATTTGTATTCGACATTTTTTCTCATCTCGACTTCTACGATTGGGCCATTTATCCCCCATTTAGCACTTCGACATTTTTTTTGGGCCTTGAGCAAGCCCAAGATGGACCCGACATCTTAAAACCCAACCCGACATCCTTCATCTTCCTCACTTAGTCTCGACATTTTACAACTAATCCCGACATCTTTTCGTCTTCCTCACCTTAAACTATCGACAGATTACATACATCACCGCCATCTCCATCTCTCGCTCAGATCATTACACAATAATCCTTCGTCATCCTCTGGTAAGCTCCACAGAGCCTTATTTTCCTCTATTATGCTACTAATGATTTCGATTGCAGGTATAAAAAAAAATTCGAAGAAATCACTGACGAAACTCCGACTTTTTTAATTTTTAATCTTCGATTTACATGTTTCCTCGAAATTTTCCGTAAGTTAAAACTGATTCCTTTAAAGTTCTGAACTTCTCGACATTTTCATGTTTTAACAATGAATTTTCGAAAAGTTTCAGAGCATCGACATTTTTCCCCAAATCTCGAGTGTTTAACCCTAATTTGTTTTTCTCTCGACATTTTCTCTCGAATTGGGGCTCTCGAAATTTTATTTAAACTGTGTGATATCAACATTTTCTTCCTCTCGACATTTTAATTAAACTGTGTGATATCGACATTCTCTTCCTCTCGACATTTTATTTAAAATGTGCGATCTCGACATATCCTTTCTCTCGACATTTTCTTTAAATTGACGTCTCAACATTTAGCCTTCTCGACATTTTAAAACTATCCCGACATTGTTACCTCGTTTGGGCCTTTCGACATATTCTTGAACCTCTCGACATTTTACTTAAATTGGGCCTCTCGACATTTTCAATAGATATCTTTAAAATGGGCCATCTCGACATTCTTTTTTACTAGATAAAATCTCGACATCTTTTCACTCCTATTTGGCTTTCTCGACATTTCAAAAGATCTCGACATTTTTAAGATTAACTTGACTTTATCGACAAATCACGCTATCTCGACATCTTCCAAATTGGGCCGCCTCGACATTTTCCATATTGGGCCCCTCTAATCACTTTTATTTGGCCCCTTTTTACTTAACAAAAATTTCATCCCTTGAACGGGCCTTCTTTCACTTAACGAAAAATTCATCTTTAGAATGGTTCTTTTTAACTTAACGAAAAATTCATTCATTTCATATCTATCTTTTACTACATATTATATAGTTATATATATTCATCTATCTATACATATATATATATATATATATATCCATTTATTTATACATATATATATATCTATATATCTATATATATATATCAAAAAAACAAAAAAAAAAACAAAAAAAAAAACAAAAAAAAAACAAAACAAAAAAAGGAGGAAGGAAGAAGAATCACAGCGAGCGAGGGCAACGATGGAATATTCGATGTCTAATGACCTTATGATCGTATTTTTCAGATTATGGAGATCCCAGACCGAGATACGATCTATCCAATCTCCAAATGGATCGAGCCGCTAAAGAACAACTACCAATTGGATACAGCGGCATTCAGATGCTCAGACATGGTGATCATAGCCATTCTGAAGAACCACTTTCTGCTCCCCGCCTTCACACTCACGGCGAGCGTTCCCCAAGTCTACCTACAACAATTTTGGGGTCTCATGGATCAAGTTCAAGACACCGAGGAGATCATTTTCCAAAGTCAGATTGAGAACACTTCGGTTGTTCTTAACAAAGATCTTCTGAGGACGATTCTACAACTGCCCACCTTTGATGAGCTCGATCCACCTCCGCTCAAGAGATCCTAAATGGAATGCTGGAACTAGGTTGCTCCCCACCTCTCACACAAGTCTCAGCACTCTCCTTCAACAAAATACATGCTCCATGGAACGCACTATTCATGCTGATTAACAAGTGCTTATCACCGAACCACACCGGCTATCGTTGCAACCTCAGCATCCTCACTCTCTTCCATGGGGTCATCTTCGGGAAATGCTACGACTACGCTGCCCTATTCATGCAAGAAATAGTGGATCAGATCTATACCAGGGATCACCTCAAGACGTCCAAGAGAAAGGGCCTTCCATATCTCCGATGCTTCCAAGTCTTGATTTATCATTACATGGAAATCCATCCAGAGATCACTCGTCGTCCAGCGGCAGAGTACCTAGGAGTCCCCAAGTTCAACTATCTGAAGAAATCAAAGGAAGGATCGACACTCCAAGGTATGTCTATCCCACGACACCTCCTGGACCTCGTTGATCCTATGGATGCCGAGGTGACCAAATACAGGCAGTCACAGAACCTTCCTGCCCCTACGATACGGTCAAACCCCACCGTATCCAACCCCGGGGCCAGCCCGAGTGTGAGACAGGGTCCTGAGCGACAACGCGAAGTACGCACAAAGAAAAAACACGACCGACGACCGCCTCCTTCGGTGTCCGTCGATTTCGCACCTCCCCTCCTCACTATAACTTCCAGAACCGAACCCCTAGGAACAGGAGCTGATTTAATCAGCTCCCATGTAGAAGCCGCCGCATTTGGTTCAACGGCGCATGCACAACCCAGCCCTTCCCATTCATCAACCTCCCAACAGGTTGATATCTCAACAGCTCACGGGGAACCATCTCAGTCATCCTTGCCTCACTCGGAGGCAAGTGATATACAAATCAGCGACCCCCAGCCCCATGTCGCTGTCCCTTCTTCCCTCACATCGAGTCTAGAGTCCACTTACCCAAATTTTTTCGATTTTGCTAGGACACAAACACTTTTCTCGACTGCTCTTGGTGAACAGTCCAGAACGTCTAAAGAGACATCATCTACCGATGATACTCGACGATCGGACGGAAGACCTGACACGGACAACATTATTACCCCTGTGCCATCAGGCCATCTAGATGAGCTTGTCTTATCAATGATGCCAACGGTGAGCCTAAGTGGCCCCGGTTCATCAAGTCCCACACACTTTTTAGTGAATGTGGGCCGCGACACAGGAGTTTACTCTGAAGTCGTGACAACAGAACGCCTTCGTGGCTCTGTTGAGTTATTTTCACCCTTCGTCACCCAAGCCCACCTCGACCAGAGCCTTGAACGGAGCCTCGCAACTATACGCGAAGAAATGAAGCAAATGGAGGCCTCTATCCTACAAAAAGTCGGGGCAATACCATCCTCCTCATCCCACCAAACACCATCACCTACCTCCACACCTACCCCCACAATTAAGGAGCTTCAACAGAATCTACTCGCCCGCCTCCTCAGCGAGGCCGACCATCTTGATGATGAGGATACGGAGCTCCTTCACCGCCTCCAACTACCGTACCACTGCCACTACGACCCGCCCACACACAAACGCCGACATGACGACTGGCGACGGTCGTCCTGAGGGGGAGGAAAAGCGACAGCGGGTCGTGGCAACCACCACCCATACAGAACCCTCAACCTCAACCCAAACTCAACCATAAACCTCCACGTCCACAAATCCACAACCTACTACCTCTTCTCATTCCACCCATACAGAACCCTCAACCTCAACCCAAACTCAACCAGAATCACCAAATCTCCATTTAACCCTAACTACTAACCTACCAAAAGGCCTACCCTCATTACCATCCGACTTCAGACCAGTCCCACCCCCACAGGAAATCGATGAGCCACTGCCTCCAGTCGTAGACATGAACATCCCTGATTCTCTGGTTGAGCTCAACGAGTTTATCGATCAGGGATGGGGATCTCAAAGATACAGCAATCATCCCGCAGGAGATGACCTTCAAGAGAGACTGGACAACGTCAGTGGATTAATCTGGGCAGCGGTTGGAGCAAGCCTCAGAATGGCGCCAGACGAGATCAGAAATGGAGAAGACTATGAAGAAACGTCATATACATATGATAGCCCATGGGACAAAGCAACAACTCCATTTCAAGAGGAACTTCGAAGCAGAATCTGGCGAGAACGTGACCAAATTCGACCATACAATGAGCTGAGAGGCCTATCACATGTTGGAGGATCCACAAAATTGGCCTACCATTTCCTATATAAATGGACGACAAAAGGTGGCTCGAGGGTCACGGATGCAGACAAGAAGAGAATGAGAGCGAAGGCACCAATCAAGGATATATTGGATGTCACCGTCCAGGAAATGGGAAGAAGCCTAAAATACCCAGTCTACAAAGTACAACGACTGGACGGCTCAGAAGACGTGATCACTGAAGGCAATCTGCAGTACATTGATCCCAGCGAAGTATACAAGCTATCAAGACTCTACAGGAAATTCATCCTACGAGAATTTCGATACAAGCTGGGATATGAAGCCATCAAAAGACACATGCTAAGGGATATTACCTTCTACACAGGGCATGACTTCCAGATAGCCATTGAGAATAATGCTAGGAAGGTAAACCTCACAAGACCAAACTTCACCGGCATGGAGGAGGAACTCAAACCATACCCAAATGGCTTCATCTTCAAAGAACCTGAACTCTCCGTAGTCTACAGTAAGTCTGGACTAAAGAGAGTCATGTTTCTCTCAGAAGTCGAGAAGTACTGCGACAGCACTCTCAGAATCATGATCGAGAAACTGAGAAGTAAAGTTAGAAGATACTCTGATTCTTCAAAAGGTGACCTTGCAAGCTTAGGCCTCGAGCAGTTTCGGGATGAAATCGTTAGTCTAAGCAATATTGCTATTGAAGAAATTCAGAATAGACTATGCCTTCGCCGAAGCATCAGACAATTTGAGTACGTTCTCAATCTAAGGAAATCTTTCTATAGAACAGAAGACCGCGCTACTACGACAAATGAACACAAAGGGGGAGATTGTTAGATATTATTTAATTGTGTTCATTTAATTATTAGTCTATGTTCTGTAATTTAATTACGCCCTAGGACTTAATTGTAAATATACCTAACTTGTGGATATATTAGTTATATCGGGCCCAATAGCCCATTAGGGCTTACGTATAAATACCCTAAACGATACATCGTTTAGGGTTGCTGATTCATATTTGAGTTGACGACTTTTCTGAAGAACTCGCGCGCTCTCGTTCCAACTCTACAATTCGTCTATCGGTATTACTTCTTTATTGCTTCCGTAATTCATCGTATCAGGTAATACTAATCCATTGAATCAGTTCAAGGTTGGATAAAATAGGCCTAAATGAGAGCAAATTGTTGACGTAATCTCTTGCAGTGTATGGACACCATTTGCTTAATTACGGCGTCTCGATTGACGCGTGCAGTTATTTCTACATCCCCCGAAATTGCAATTATGCTTGGGGGTCATTTGTGCTACTGCTTTTGAAATAAAAAAAATGGTGATTGTTTTGTTGACACGCAATATAAGTTTTTTTAGCTCAATATTATTATGGTACGTACGTTTGGTTTGTCATAACCTTAACAATAGAAGTAATTATTGTCGATCCGAAATAATTGTATGTACATAAGAAAGGACGCATGAATAAAATGTGCTTCATTCGATTATTAGTAATTCTCTTCCAACCCTTGATTTTCTATTCTAAATAAACGGAAGAATTTACGGTTTTCTTTTAAAACAAATTTACAAGAAAATAGCATGGCATGTTTGTCCTATTCTCCTTCGATCGATCCGAGCAGTGTACTACTATATAACACCCCCTTCGACAAATACAAAGAACAATAACGTCTTTCTCAACTATATGAAACTCGAGTTCCAAGTCCATTCTGCGAGGAAAAGGATGTGCATAACTAAATTGAAGAAGCTTGTGAGATGATTGAACGCACTTGAATGGAAGTATATCAGAAAAAGAGTTGGAGGTGAGTCCAAGTCTATGGTATATAATTTTCGAGCTCAAAATCGAGCGTAGAAAATTATACGAACGCAGCTTTTTAACACCCATACACCCATAGTTGGGCTATTATTTGAATAGTCTATGGGTTTTCAGTACATTATATTAAAAACACGTGTCACGTGGTGTATATGCTTTTTCTTATTGGGATTTTATCTTATTGAGTTTGGGTTTCACTAAGTCTTATATATACCGCTCTAGTCGCAATTATACGTATTTTTCTTGCTTCTATCATCCTCTGAAAATTTATTACTCATCTGCATTTTTACTATAACTCTTAACATGACAGTCACCCCTTGAGTTGTACTTAGAGTATGTTGTGTATATTGATCTGAGTGAGAAGGACGATAACCTGACTATAGAGGAGAACGATGGAATTCGTTCAGAAGTGAGTCTAGATGCGTGGATAGGTACAACAATAGAAGGAACCTGTAGACGACGGTTACGTGACTGTACTATACAACAACAACCTGTGGAGCCTCTTGATCAGAATGGAAAGGAAAATGATCTGATAGAGGATAACGAGGCAACTAACTCGGAGGTGAGCCTCAATATGTGGATGGGTATGCAACAACAACATGTTGAGTGTACGGATGAAATTATTGGTAAAGACATTGAACCCACTTTAGAGGGGAATGATGTGTGGTTAGGTTTTTGTTTTAATGGAGTTCAAACAACGACCGAAACAGACAAAGAGCAGAGAAAAGGAACTAAGAGGAAGTTTGTTGAGACCGAAAGAAGTCAGGGAATGTTACTTAATTCCTCTGATGGAAGCAACAAAAGGCTGCTCAATAAGGGAAATAATGTCGTGGAACTGCGAGAGGTGGCAGAAATACGTAGGTCTAGATGTTTGATTGAGAAGGAAAAAGTTAGTGAAGCTAACGAGGAAGCGAATCCAGTTAGAGCGGAAAGTTCGACTCAGCTGATTGTGAGAAATGAAAGCCAAGTGGAAAATGATGTTCACCATATCAACAATGCATTAAGTGAAGGAGAAGAAGGGGACAACTTAGAAAAACATTCGGTCTATTTCTTAGTACTTTTCTAAGGATCAAGCTAATCACAAATAAGAGTGCAAGAGTCGGAAAAGAGTTGAAAGAGATGTATGACGTATGAGGAGGTGATGGAAGTTTTGAATCCCTCGATAATGTCTAGGAATCTTCTTTTGGCTTCAGGTTATTATTCTCCTTCAAGCTTGTCATTAAACACATTTTATTATCTTCATATTACATCCATCTGAGCTGCAAAGTTATGTTTTAGTATCGTATTACCTATCATCATTATATCAGAAGATTGGTCATTAATGGAGCATTGCCAGTATTTGTTGGAGGTCATCTCTCCTCTCATGGATAGATCTTTCGAATTCGATATGAGAGATGTATATTACAAACCGAGTCGTGAGAACGACCCCATGCCCATCGACGTCAAAGATATCCTGGACATATTCTACTTTGTGAGTTTGGAATCCGCGATGATTCAACTTTTCTTGAGGTATCTCCATTTATCTTTTGAACCATTCATTACAGTCATGCAATTACTTTTTTGCGCCTTATTGTGAAAGGTAGAGGAATATAATATATTTTCTTATCTGTATAAACGTATATAAAGTTTATATCATACACTACTAGAAAACATGCATATTAGAGACGGAAATTTCGGTGTCTAAAACCAAAATTCCGTATTGATTGAGTGATAGGAAAATTCGTTGTCTAAAACCAAAATTCCGTAGGTGTTGTTCTCGTGGCAAATTTGGATACGGATATATACCGCTTCTAAAATTAATTTTATCACATTTCCGTTTTTATTTTCGTCTCTAATCCGTGTCTAAATAAAAACATTAATTTATTTTAAAACAAAAATAGAAAACAGTGTTGGAATCCGTTTCTAATACTCATAATTTAGGCACGACACCAATCCCGTATCTGTTTTCCGTGTCTATGTTTTCTTGTAGTGATACATGATTAACTTTGCTTGTTTCATTATTAGAAATCAATGGATATTGTTTGCGATCGTCTTTTCCACGTGCACCGTATTTGTGTTTGATCCTTTGGCACCAAACGACGGCCTTAGGAAGATTGGGTTATGTGAACGTCTAAACGTGTAAGTTTTTTATAAGAAATAATATTCATATTAGTAAGTTTATTTTATTTAGTAATCTTAATTATAGAACTTTTGAATTTCAGGGCAATACAGACGGGAAGATCCGTGGGTGATGCTCAACGTAAGAAGAATGAAACCCCTGTTAGTTGGAAAGCATACATGGCATTGTTTTATGAATTTTCAAAGTAATTTGTATTATTCTTATGATATTTTATTATTGGCTTAATTATTTTTTTTAATCCCATAAGTTAGGGTGGTTGGCATTATAGGGACCGGCATTATACGATTTTGCAATGCAGGGACTTTAACTATCGAAATACTGCACTATACGGACATTTTTACCCTTAAATTATGCACGTGAGACTAGGGTGGCAAAATTCACAGGGTGAACCATCTCTGTCGGGATCCGAGGCTATTGGGACGGGGAATCTCCGGTCAAAATGGGGATGGGGAGTTGACGGTGATTCCCCGTCGGTGAAAGAGTGGGGATGGATCGGGGATGGTAATCATGTTTCCCACCCATCCCCGTCCCCGAACCTGGCCCCGTTTGAGTCAAATGGTGATTCACCATTCCCGAATAGATTTATTAATAAATAATATGAAAACTAATTTGAATTCAGAATTTTCATAGATCATCCTTTTATATTCAAGACCGTAAGAATAAAAAAAAAATTCAACTCTCAATAGTTCTTCACAATACACGCATATTTCAATCTCATATTTATGTCAATTTTTAATACTCCAATATCATATTTTACATATTACTTTGTTTATATTACTTATTTTATTTTTTGTTGCAATGAGTTACATGAATATGGGGAACTCGAATCTCCCACAGGAAATCCGATCCCCGAACGGTGATTACCCATCCCCGAACCAATTTATTCTAAACAGTGAATTAGCGAGGATGGTATTAAGAACGGGAATTTGGTACGGGGACGGTATGTCGATTACCAGGCCCGAACCCGCCCATTACCACCCCTACGTGAGATGCACGGCACTGTATTTTAAGACGTGGATGGTGATGTGGCTCCAGTCCAGCTGAGTCACGATGTGGAAAATTGCCACGTAATAAATAGATAAATTGAAAAATAACCATTCGACGGGGAATCCGTCGCACAAAATCAACTGAACAATAAAGAAAAGGCAACACCCACCAGTCACAACGCACAAAATCCGTCGCCATCACCGCTAATTGCACCACACCGCAGCTGCCCGTCGCCGTCGCAGCCTCACACCATACCTGAGCAGCCGACGTACGGCTTGGAAAGATGGAGCTCAGTGATTTCGACGACAACCCAACTCTCTGAGATGCCTGCATTTGATTTCAGACCTAAGAAGTTAAGTGTTCTCTTACCATCTCCAAAACCTCGAAGCGGTGTATGGATACGAGTTCCCAGTCCCTGGAACGGAATTTGACCTATTTTGGGTTGAGACACTATGCCTGAGCAGGCGACGTGCAGCTTGGAAAGATGGAGCCCACTGATATCGACGCCAGCCCAACTCTCTGAGCAGTCGCCGTGCCGCCCAACACCACCACACCGCAGATCTGGCGCATCACGTCTGAGAGCAATCGCAGTCGCCATCGCCGCCCAACACCACCACACCTCAGATCTGGTGCATCACGTCGCCGGCCACCACGCAGGCCAACCCCACCTCAGATCTGGAGAGAATGAAAAGAGAAAGAGAGAGGTGGTCCTCACGGGGGTAAAATTGGGAGTTCACAAGCTGCTTGGGTCGTCTCCTCCTAGGATTAAGGTCGTCTCTTTTGCGGGTCTCTGATCTCGGCGGCGTAGCGTCCCCACGGCCGCTTTCGGACTCCTCAGAATCTGATCTCTTTGGATCCGCAGACGGCGAGGGGAGATGCAACATGTTGGACTATTTTTAGTTTTTTTTTTTAGTTTTTTCCTTTTATCGACGGACGTTCTGCCGCTAATTGTCTTGTGACGGGTAGCGACGGATTTTTTCCTTCATTTATTGTTTTTTATTTTTTCAACCATTTAGCGACGGTAAATCCGTCGCAAAAAACCATCGCTAATCTGGATAGTGACTAAGCATGCATGTCAGCGGGTCGGATTCCACGTCACCGAATTTGGGTCAAAATACCGGGTCGAACCGTATGGTGTCCTAAAAATGTTTACTTTTCGAAAGGTAAAGTCCCCATATTGCCAAACAGTATAATACTAGTTCCTATAATGCCAAACCCCCTGACTTACGGGACTAAAAAAATAATTAAGCCTTTATTATTTGTTAAAATTAGTGCCCATCGACCAGCTCGGTTCTCCTCAGGTTCTCAATGAAGACCCGCTCTACCAAATCGTGGGTCTTTGTGGGTTGCTCAGGTTTCCAATGTAATTTGGTGAAGAGGGTTTAGAGTGGTTGTGAGTACGATATGGTGGAAAGATTAAATCTGTTTCAACAAATTCAAACAAGGACATAGAGACACATATTCAAAATGCAAGTGACTCTTAAGTCTTAACTTTTCTCTCAGTTTTATCTTAAAGTTTCTGTTTCTCGACAAAGCAACTTTATGCAAAGTAGACTTCACGTTTACACTGTATCTTCTTAAAAAATTGTCAAAGATCCTCTGCACGGATGATATAAACCTAAACATTAGGAACCTCTCATCCATTACGACCTGATTACTATGAAATCGTCATAATCGATATAGAACCTAATGTTTAATACTTTTGAAGAAATGATCTCATATCATCCAAGAAATCGCGATGCGGTTGTATCTCAATTATGCATTCACCGCAATGTGGTGTTTCTGTTGAGGAAAGAATTACAGAGGTACACGTTTTATGTAATAATTATGTTCCGATCATTTTTAAGCAGTAGTTTTATATAGGTCCTGACGACGGCGATTGCCTGTCCGTTGCTCAGAATCTCGTGTGTTATCCCCGGATATAACCGGTCAAATATTCGAGTCTAGTTGAAAGTGACGGGAAACATTCCCCACGAAAAACATACTCCCGCCAGAAAACCTCCCGAGCGATGCCCCGCAAGAAACGTCCTGAGGCGGTCTAGGCCCGAAGAGGCGCTCGCGAGGAATGATGCCTCGCTCGAATAATATACTGAAGGCGCGCTGCTCGAGGAACAAAGCCTTGCTCGAGCACTATACCGAAGACATCACACGAACGAGTGGGTTGAGGAACACATATGCCAATTTGAGATAGTTGAACGAATTGAAGGGGCAAAGTGAAATATTCTAGAAGGCACTATGTGGCGAGCAAGAATAGGCAAGTGAGAACATGGGAAAAGCACACCAAACGTGGAATGCAAAGGTAGGATAAGGTTGTACTAATCGTGAGTGGTTAGTTACAAACACCACTACTTCCTCAATCGTGATATATATATATATAAGTAGAGATACAAAAAAAAAGCTTCTTGGCGCTCAAGTACTACGATAACTCCCTCTTTTCATCCGATGATTATAATACACGCTTGAAAGAAAAACGATGATGGAGAATGAGCCGAGGAGATAGACTGAAAGCCCGAGAACGAGCCGAGAGAGTCGGCAAGAACGGGCCAAGCGCGTCGGCATGAACGACCCGAGCACGTCGGCGAGAACGAGCCGAGCAGGTTGGCGAGAGCGAGCTGAGCGACTCCATCTTAATACGCGAAGTGGGTACGTCGAATTGGCCGCGCTTCACAAGAAAACATGGGGAAGACCACGTTGCCACTAGAAGTCCGCGAAAGAAGCGGGCTAGGGTGATGACCAGGTCAAGGTGAGGTAAAAGGAGGTTAGTATAAAACGAAACGGCCGAATCATTTCGCAGGGAGGCCAAAAAAAGCACGGAAACTGTCTTTTATGCCTAGCACCTGTAATTACCCATTTTGATGATGATGATTTATCTGACCTGAGCGTCGGAGCGGCGCCGCCATTCTCTTTGGTGTTTCAGGCAGTCACAGCGGCGACGGGGGCAAACTGTCTGATTTATGCGGCAATCAAGGAGGCGATTTTTTTGGACGCATCATCGTGTATTCGTCTTCCTCCCGCCACCGCCTCCGCCGCCGCAGACCGTCACGGCGCTGGTCTCGCTGCGGATTTTCGCGACGCACTGCCATATCAAGGCTGCAATGGCTTCGAAAGGGGTGGATTTTGATTTGACCTTCAATTGGGAGATGGCTCAACTGCGATGGGCTTATGTAAAAATATAGGGTGCACCCCGATTTTTAGGCCCAAGCCTATTGCACCTTGGTTTTGGGGCAAGTCGATCTCTTCTCACCTTTTTGCGCCTCGCGCCTTTAAATTATGATGGATGCTTTTTCTTTATACCAGTGGCATCTTTTCGATGTATGTTGCCTTGAACCTCCTTATAATACATTCCACACAAAGTCCACAACAATTCTCACACCCCGTCTAAGACCAAGCCTTTCATGAGACTATTCCAACTTCCAGCAAGACTATTGATCCAAATTCCACGTGAAAATGCACCAAAGCCACACAAATTGATAGTCATGGATTTCGAACACCATTTAACACTCGTGTCTATCGAAATGCCTAACGAAGTCGAATATCTATTGAGATACTACAATGGCGACAGAAAGGAATACATGTAGCAAAATGTTCTTATAGAAGAAATAATGTCATCAAACAATTATGAACAAACTCAATGTTTAAGGGCGGTGAAACCGCTCATAAATCCCCATCGGCAACAACAGGAACAATAGGAACTCCTCCACGCTAAGGAACTGCTTCGATATCAGAGGCGCGGACGATGGTTGCACGGAGTATGTATACCTCATCTCTGAGGACAAACTGTATGATTATTTGATCTTTTGCATCGACATAATTGTTTATTGTAAAAGTCTTCCAACCACCGGTGTACAGCCTGCGGCCTTGATTCCAGTCTTTCCGCTTCATATTATACTCCTCACCACTATCATCAACCAGCACAGTTGTTCTCGGGATCTCAATAAAGACACGCTTCACCATAGCCGTCGGGATATACTGTACAATATTACGAACAGAAGATTTTATCTTCACAAGCATTCGCCGTAGTGTTTGCAAGTAATGTAAGTATCACGGTAAGAAAATAAAAAATGAGTACCAAATCGTTATTCCGAGACACATTCGTGCTCGTAATGAAGTATGGGTTCCTCGGTTCTTCAGCCAATCGAGATTTGAAAATCCAATCACCATACGTATCGAAAACCCTTTTGGTCCTGCTTTTTTTTGCTGGAGGAGCAGCAACTGAAGATTGAAATAATGGAAATATATCAAAGAAAATAAAAATAAGCTTCTTCGGAACTCCAAATTTATTATCGATTCAAACTCACTTTCGGACTCTTCCTCTCGGAGCTGTTGACGCCTTTGAGACCCCGTCATGGCCATATTTGGAGGTAGTATGTCGAACTGCGGAGAAAAATAAATTTTCAGAGGACGATACAAGCTTAATGCACGCAACGCTGCAGCTTGAGCTGTATTTAAAACGTCATGAAACCCTAGCCCAATATGATAAAGCCCAATAGAAAACGTGTACCTCACGCGACACGTGTTTACTTTTTCATTTAATGTAACGTATCGCGATTCAAATAATAACCCAACTTTAAGGGTGTTAATGAATCGAGCTTCGTTCATTATAGCCTTGGTTCGAGCTCGACCTCGCCTTGACCTCAAATACGATATGCTAGACGAGCATTTAGAGCTCGATGGTAAACAATTAGGCTCTCGAGATCGGCTGGTGAGCTCGTTTTCTCAACGAATCAAACTTGAGCAATCAAAGCGAAGCTTTAGTAAGCATAAAATAGTTAAAACTAAAAACTTGATTTGCTTCATAAGTTAAAAATATTTAACAAAAAGCTGACAAGTTCGAACAATCACGACGAAGCTCAAGCTCGACTGTCTTGATCACACATATGTGCACTACAATCAGAGATATTCATATGCCGTATATTGTAATTTGACATTTGCAGTTCCATAAATGTAAAATTTCAGTTATCAGAAGACGACGTATCTTACTAGTAGGATGTTCTATGCTGTTACTGTTAATCAAATGTGACGCTTCGAAGGGAAATAGTATATCTTCGTTTTTTTCGGCAAAAATAAAAAGAAAGAAAAAAACATTTGTGAGACGTAAAAACCATCTGTCAAGCCATTTTAACAGGTAGAACATGTGCCTACTACACTGGAATGTGGAGGCAAACTCAAATGAGGAGACACATATTGGTCTCGATGCAGGCAAAATATGTACTGAAGGTTTTATATGTGAAGACTAGAGAAACATTTAAGAAAAGCTGAAGTTTTCAGTGTTTCTTGGAATAAAAGCTCACTTATAAAGCTGCTGCTGGGAACGAAGATTTCTACTGAAGAAGGAATAATCAGTTAAGAGTCGTTGGATGAAAACAGGAAACACGCGAAGGGATAAAAAGGCAGGAATGACAAGCTGATAAGATTTGACCCAATTTTATCATCTTCTTCGTTGAGTTTCTGTGAGAGAGGGTTCATCTGTATATGCACTAATGTTAAAGGAGTATACCTCAATAAGATCTAATTTACGGTTGGCCGTGGATGTAGATCCAAGAAAGGATCGAACCACGTAATTGATTTCTTGCTCAACACACACACACGATTACAATTCTATCCTTGTTCTACTCATAATCACATCGGACAAGATCGAGCAAAGAGAAGTTCAATACGATATACATCAGGATCAGAATAGATTTCAGTCTAGAGTCTCTTACTACACTGGTGTTTGCAGCGAAAGCACATAGCAGGTCCGTGCTAAAGATATTGCCACAAATAACGGTTTGGACGCTGACATTCCCAGTGGTGAAGCACATCATCAGTCACAAAAATTCTATTACAAGGTTGCAAGAAATTTGTTGCTAGTGAGAGCCATGCATGAAAGAGCAAATTGTTGACTTTTGAAGTGTACGGACACCATTTTCTTAAGTACGGCGACTCGATTGACATCTGCAGTTATTTCTACAGTCGTTTTAATTGCAATTATGCTTGGGGGTTATGGTGCTACTGATTTGGTAAAAAAATGGTGATTGTTTGTTGACACTCAATATACGTTCATTTAAGCTCAAGCCCACTTATTATGGGGGTGTTTGTTTCAGGTGATCCAACATTACGGTGATATGCATATCACGGTGACGTGAGTATCACCGGAATGTGAATCAAGGTGATATGTCATCAGTGTGTCTGTTTTAAGGTTATATGCAGATCAACGTGATATGGAAGTATATGTTTCTTTAATCACAATGATGTGTAGGGTGACGTTGTATAAATGTCATATTTGACCTATACATATGATTTAAATAATGTGTTTAATTTTCTTAAGGTGATATTTTATGTGATAATCATTAATATATTAAAATTTACATATTTATAAGTATTATTTATGTTTATACTTTTTCTAAAATATAAGTTTAAATATTTTTAAGATTTAATTATGTTAATCATATTAAAATATTTATAATGGCATATAAAGTAATAATGTTAAAATATGAGGGGTATTTTCGTCCATTAAAAAGATAGATAGATTACCCCATCACTGTGATATTGGATCACTTAGATTTTTTGGAGTGATCTGAAATATGAAATATCACCCCATTTTCATCACCTAGGTGATCCAACATTCCGGTGATGACTCGTCACCTAGATTACCAAATGCATTGATCCAAATATTGAACGGTGTCTCAATATTTATTATGGTACGTACGTTTGGTCTGCCATCCTCAATAGAAGTCATTATTGTCGATCCGAAATAATTGTGTGTACTTAAGAAAGGACAGGCGAATAAAACATGTGCTTCATTCGATTATTAGTAATTCTCTCCCAACCCTTGATTTCTGTTCTAAATGAAGGGAAGAATTCATGGTTTTCTTTTTTAACAAATTTACAAGAAAATAGCAAGGCATGCTTGTCCTATTCTCTTTCGATTGACCCGAGCAGTGTACTACTATATAACAGCCCCTTCGACAAATACAAAAACAATAACGTCTTTCTCAATTATATGAAACTCGAGTTCTAAGTCATTACTGCGAGGAAAAGATGTGTGTAACTAAACTGAAGAAGCTTGTGAGATGATTGAACGCAGTTGAATGGAAGCATATCAGCAAAAGAGTTGGAGGTGAGTCCAAGTCTAGTATATAATTTTCGAGCGTAGAAAACTATACGAGCGCGACTTTTTAACGCCCGTAACACCCATTGTTGGGTTATTATTTGAATAGTTTATGGGGTTTCAATACATACTAGTGGACCATATTAGTGGAATAGAGGATCCCATATTAGTGGAATATATAGTGGACCATATTAGTGGAATAGAAGATCCCGTAGGCTATATGCATCACCCTCTAGTCGCTTTTACATATTTTTGTTGCTTCGATCATCCTCAAAAAATTTATTACTCATCCGCATTTTTACTTTAACTCTTAACATGGCAGTCACCCCTTTGTGTTGTACTATACAACAGAAGAGCATGCTGGGTATATTGATCTGAATGAGGAGGACAATAACCTGACTACAGAGGAGAATCATGCAATTCATTCAGAAGTGAGTCTAGATGCGTGGATAGGTGCAACAATAGAAGGAACCGAGGCTTGCATCTGGGATGAAATTTCTCGGCTGATAACCTCCAAGCCCTGACTAACGACCTGTGCTATACGTAAGTTTCTTGAATCTTCTGCATCATCATCATAAAACTCCGCTCTCTTTGGCTTTTATGTTGATTGGTTCGGTTTCTCTCCACAGATATGCAAGATGCACAAGGTCTGTTTCCATCGGTACGCTTTTATTTAAACACAAAATGTTCTTATTTTTTCAAGTATCACAAAATATTTCGGAAATATCATACTACTATTGTATTGCGGCGTTTTTCAATTGTTTTGCCGCAGTTCCACTAGCTTATTACGCCCGTCTTGCTGCTTTTCGCGCTCGATTCTCATGGACACGAGACATCTGATGGTGGTTCTTTTATGAGTGGCAATTGTTCGAGGCTTCGAGAGAGAACTGGGTTCTCCTGGGGCGGTTAGGCCTTTGCCACGGGTTCGTTGGAGTGTAGAAGATGGTTATGTTCTATTGCTAAGGAGGGTGTCATACGGGCTTCGTTTGAGTTGTTATGCTTACATAACAATTTAACTACGGGCGTTAACTGATCTATTGATCAAAGCTATAAGGAAAATTATCTCATAGGGAAGAGAAAGGTGCAATTCGTTCGGAAGTGAGTCTTGATGGGTTGATAGGTGCAACAATAGAAGGAACGAGGCGTCAGGTATGCAGCCTGTTAAGGTATGCAATAACAGGATGTTGTTGCATATCTAACGCCTCGGTTCCCTCTATTGTTGCACCTATCCAAGCATTGAGACTCACCTCCGAGTGAATTGCATCGTTCTCCTCTGTAGTTAGATCGTTGTCCTTCCCGTCCTGATCAATAGACCCAACGACGGGCTGCTGTTGTATAGTACGACTCGTTCTTGTAATGATGGATGACCCGACTCTAGAGGAGAACACCTTCCCCGCCTTGCGAAATAGTTTCCTAGCGGATTACTCGTTTTATTATATCAGCAGAACCTTAATTTGATAATAATTTGCACTTATATTTTCTTTTTCGTTACTATTACGTCTGATTTTCTGTTAGTGAAAGTAGAAAACGATTTACAACGAGAATCAAGAACGCAATCAACCTAATTTTTCCAAAGAAATAATATTATGAACTATTATGGCTTAATTATTTTTTTAGTCCCATAAGTTAGGGTGGTTGGCATTACAGGGACCAGACTTTAACTATTAAATACAGGGACTTTAACTATTAAAATACAGCATTATACGGACATTACGCACGTGAGACGCACGCGACCGTATTTTAAGACGTGGATGCTGATGTGGCCCCGGAACAGCTGAGTAAAACCTTTCGACGTGGGCCCATGTCAGAAAATTAAGCCACATAATAAAATTAATTTAAAAATTAAAATCAAAATAATCTGAATCGTGCAAATTTCCCTCCTCTCTCTCTCTCACAATCTCTCTTCGACACAATTTTGAGATCCCCAATACAGTTTCCCCTCTTTCTGATCGGTTCAACCCATTAGAAATTCCCCAAATTCGAGTGCTCTAAAAAACTCTAGTTGGTGAAGTCTGATGTTTGGGAGTTCGCATTTGAGATTTGAGAGAGTGGGGGTGGCGATTGAAACCCTAGAGAAATTAAGGGAAGAGTCACAATGTCCTCTATCCAAAGCTGCCATTACTGTCATTGTAACCAACCAGCGCGTTTGAGAACTTCATGGACTGAGAAGAACCCCGGTCGCCGATTCCACTCTTGTCGAGATTACAAGGTGCGGTTTTTTCTAATTTTTCGCTAGGCTGGGCTTGTTTCAGATTATTTGAATTTTCGTTAGTGTTCGAGCGTCTAATTCTGCTTTTCTTTTGCAGAAAAATGGATGTGATTTTTTCGAATGGGAGGATCCTCCTCTATGTTCCCGATCGTAAAATATTGTAGTTGATTTGTTGGGGAAGATTTCAGTGATCGAAAACGAGAAAGGGAGCAGCTTGAGCTTGAAAATTTGCAGAAGAAAATGAAAAAGTTGAACAAAGAAGTTACAAGAAACCAACGGATGGCCATCATGTATCGCAACTTAGCACTTGGATGCGTTTTCCTCTTTTTCGTGTACTTGGCAATCTCTAATTTGTTTGCTACCAAGTACGTTATGTATCGTGAATTGCATTAAGATGCATGTTGTATCCAATTAATGGTGTGTTTGCTATTAATGTATTGAGTGAATTGTGTTTGCTATTAATAGACTGAATCGTGTTGTTTGTTTTAATGCATCGCATGTATTGTTTTGTTTGATTTGTATTTACCTTCTAACATACCAAGAAATAATCAACATACGAGGAAATCATCAATATTACGAGGGAAACATCAACATTACTGTCAAAAGGGCATACCCAACATCGAACATCCACTTGCATAGCAAGCAAAAGGGTATACCAAGCAAAATGACTACTAGCAAAGGGTTTAGCATACCAAACAAAAGGACATACCGAGCAAATAGTATAGCAAAATATAGTCTAAGAGGTTCCGTGGCAGCAAGCAACATCACCTACAACAGACACCATAGAAACATTTATGGCTTTCTCTTTTTGGAAGGTCTTCCTTCATTGGAAGCCATTGAGTTTTTGATGTGTTGAATCAAGGATGATCTGGTGCGAACAGATGGACCTCCTACAGTAGTTTGTGAGCATTGAGTTATCGGTTCAGCAGTAGAGGATGTAGCATTTGATTGCATCATTTGATCTCATCTTAGGTGCGTTTTGCACTCTTCGAGGTGCTGTATAATTCATGTGAGCTCCCTTCCCTTTTTTCCTTCTTTTGTCCTACATTAACAATAGCAGTCACTGGATGCAATCTGATAACAATTCATACATTGACTAGTCTAGACATATGAAACAAACCTGAACTGTAGGCAAAGCTGCATGACCACCTGAAACAGAAACTGAAACATTAACCAAATTACTTAAACAGAAACATACACATTACAGAAACTACTGTTTACCCTCATTAGAGACAACTGATGCTGTCCCAATTATGTCAGATTCTTCAGTAGCAGGCTGTGAGATGACCCGTTCAACATTAGATCCATCTGAAACAGCAACATTACAGAAACTAAAACATTAACCAACTGAAACAGAAACAGCAACATTACAGAAACTACAATTTACCTTCAGCAGATTCTGGAAATCTTATTGATGTTCAGATTCTGGAGGTTCAGTCCCTTTCAGGTTCTTAAGTTATGACCAGTTTGGCCACATTTGCTGCATTTCACAGCACTTGCCTTCTCTTAGCCCTCAGTCATTACAGCCTTTCCTTTCCTCCTTTTCATCACAGCCTCATCACTTTCTCTTCTTCTTGCCTTAGTTGGTCTACCTGGTTTTCTTCCAAAGTTAGGGGCAGTGGGGGCAGAAAAGGTGTTTCTTCCCATAACATAGTGCCACTGATCCCTATAATTGCAGGTGCATAAACCTTCTTGTAAGTTCTCACAGAATTTCTAATGGGTTGAACCGATCAGAAAGAGGGGAAACTGTATTGGGGATCTCGAAATTGTGTCGAAGAGAGATTGTGAGAGAGAGAGGAGGGAATTTTGCACGATTCAATTTATTTTGATTTTAAATATTTAAATTAATTTTATTATGTGGCTTAATTTTCTGACATGGGCCCACGTCGAAAGGTTTTACTCAGATGTTCTGGGGCCACATCAGCATCCACGTCTTAAAATACAGTCGCGTGCGTCTCACGTGCGTAATTTTAGGGTAAAATGTCCGTATAATGCAATATTTTAATAGTTAAAGTTCCTGTATTGCAAAACCGTATAATACTGGTCCCTATAATACCAACCACCCTAACTTATGGGACTAAAAATATAATTAAGCCAACTATTATTTACATGGCTTATCTGGATGAAGCTTTAGACGTGTGGTTTTTATATCTTCGGATTTGCTTTGCCGAGATAGAAAATTGTTTTTGCATGCCAATATTGATTATCAATTATCGGCTAAATGTGATGCACAATAATGGTCATGTGCGTTGAAGTCGAAGAAGATAATGATTTACGAGGTTTTAATTCGACGATGGGATATCACGTGTTAAACTTCGTCTAAACTAACGATTAAATTAATTGGGGGACGAGAATGGTCAGGAACTGGTAACATTTGGTGACTAAAACTCACATATCGGAATATGGAGATGCAAAATGACCGTGCCCCGAATATTGGGACAAAAATGTCTTTCGCACATATACAAGTTAAACATTGTTTTAGTTTAACTTTTATTATTAATTTTTTCTATCGAACTTAACATAATATCGTTTGTAAAAATTTAAAATACGGGGGTGATATTAAAATTGGGTGAGAAATACTTTTTGAGTTTGAGAATGAATATAATGTTTGGAGAAGAATTACCATATTTTGAGTTTTAGAATGAATTTTTGTTTGAAAATGACTTTGTTGGATTTTGTCTTACTATTCGAGAGACATATAAGAGCAGATTTGAAGTTTTAGTTGTAGTTCTTGGTCCATGACTTCTTGGTTTGAACATCCCCTAGTCCTTATGGAAGTTCAATTTACTCACGGATTTGTAATGATACTCGGCGACCGTTGTGGTCGCCGATTACTTATAAGAACAGCGCCAATTTATTCGATTCGTTTGCGGTCGAACCCATGACTATGTCGTCTTGTTTCCACCGGAGAGGCGGAAGTAGCTAGAATACTACTCCCTCTCTGTCCCAGCAACTTTATCACATAAGTTGTTGGGCACGCAAATTAAGGTGACATTATTATAATAATATAGTACAATAGGTTAGATATATACAATTTGTTAAATTGATAAACTTTATTCCCACCATTTACTTTTCCCTCCAACTACATTTAAAATAGTTAATTTTTTACCCAAAAGAAAAGGTGAATGGGACGCGCGGAATGGAAAAATGTGATAATATTAGCGGGACGGAGGGAGTATTATGTACGTTAGTCATATTCATGACCTTAACAATTTGAAAAACAATCCCAAAGAATTGTATATCCAAAGAGTTGTATATCCATAAGGAAGGCTGTCGTTCATTCAAGTAATTCTCTCCCCACCCTTGATTTACAATCTAAATGAAGGGAAGAATACATGGTTTCTTTGTAACAAATATACAAGAAAATATCCTTGTGCTATTCTCTTCCTATTGAGCCGAGCAGTGTACCAATAACAACCCCTTCGGCAAATACAAAGAACAATAACGTCTTTCTCAATTATATGAACCTCGAGTTCCAATAAGTCAATACTTCGATAGCTAAACTGAAGGAGCTTGTGAGATGATTGAATGAAGTTCAAGGGAAGTATGTCATAGAAAGAGTTGGCGGTGAGTCCTAGATTGGTATATAATCTTCGAGCACGAACTCGAACGTGGAAAACGACCCGAGCTCGACTTGTTAATGCAGACCTTTTTGGTCCAAATGTTTATGAGAGTTTTGATTATTCCAAGTAATTATGTATTATGGGAGTACAATTTAGAAAACTCGATATGTATGATATATGATGTTTAAGTATAAAGTATTCGATTAAGTGCTTCAATATGATTTAAATCGTTAAGAAAATCGAGTATATGTGATTTTGTGCTTAACTGGAATATTGCTGTGCTCAACTGGATATGAGCCGTTTCGCATGAATGGAATCTCACTATGTGCTAATTATGGAAAATATGCTATGTTGAGTGATATGTGAACTGTCTGCGAGAAAAGTTATTTTAGGAAAGAATATCGAAGTGATCACCTATGAACGACAGTATGCTATAATGAAAAATATATTCTGTTTGAGCTGCAATGTGATTGAGTTATTTTAGGGAAAGAATATCGACGTGATCACCCGGATATGAATGTGTGCTATTTATGGAAAAGATATTCTGCTTGACTGCTTACATGTGATTGATTTATTTTAGGAAAGAATATCAATGATATATCCGTTAGAGTGCTATCTATTTGACTCTTAAATCAGTGAATCATGATCTATCTTTCCTTGCGACTTAGGATTTATATTTTGGAAAGTGGTTAATTGATTGGGCTTATATGTGGTAAGATGCTGATTGAGTCTATTTATGGAATGTGCTGAAATCGGATGAGATCACCATACATAAGTATGCTTTGCATTATACTCAATAAATCAAATCTTTCTCTGTGCGAATTGACTATCATATTTTAGGAAAGAAATCAATTGAATGTGCTTATTATTGATAATATGATGAGTGTAACTATATATGGAATATGCTGATAATGAATGAGATAACCACGAAAGGAAAGTAAGACTGTCGTATTTATGGTAAGTGATCATGCATGACCGTTGAGCTTAGTTGGTTTATTCTTGGCATGATTCTTTGAGTTAATGCATGTGATTATTGAGCTTTCTCTTGCATATTCTGTGCTTAACTTTCCTTGTGAAGTGTAGAAGCTATTATTGGGTCTATATAGAAGATAAACACTGGGTACACAACGAACACACAAGCAAACGAATCCCTTAGAGTTATTGAGCATTAATTTGCGATTTATTCGTAGTTTTGTTGAGCTTTCATTTGCAAATTTTGTACCCTTTGAGCGATCTTTAGCAACACCCTACCCTAAACCCTTGTCTTCGGATGCGATTTGTCTTTGGACGTGTTGAGCGCACAACGGAGCACGAGTGGAGTCTTTCGCACATGGAGGGACGAATTTGGTGGATTAGGTTGCCCTTCGGTAGCAAGTTGCATCCAGTCGGGGAATTGGTTTCGTAGGAAAACGACGTGGATCGAAACTTGGCGTGCGACAGCCTAGAACGAGGTCTAGTATCCATAGTGCTTCGGTTGTGTACGGGTCAATCATTTTGTAACCAGAACCGGTAATTCCTAGTGATTGATTGGAACTCTTGGGGAGATCACACCCCAAGGACAGGATTAAACCCCAGTTGGGGATATAACCTTTATAAAAATCCCGTCTGACTTTAATTTCTGCTATTTACTTTTCTGTGAAACCCGGAACGTCTGCAAATAACTTGGTGATATCGTTGAAACAGTTTTTGAAAATAACGTGACATTTTGAAACAGGATTAGGGAGATAACGTTGATACTCGTACTGCTTTCAGAGAAATAACATACTCTGCATATACCTTCTTAAAGAAAATTATTTACAAAGGAGAACAAGCCAAAACTTTTTATAGCCTAAATCTCCCTAGGCATATTTTACACTTCTAACACCATAGTTGGGTTATTATTGGAATAGTTTATGGATTTATACATAATAGTAAAAAAAAGTAACCACGTATCGCGGATATATACGCTTTCTTATTGGAGTTTTATCTTATTGAGTTAGGGTTTCACTTTGCCATATATATACCATTCTAGTAGCAGTTTACATACTTTTCTCGCTTTTATCATCCTCTGAAAAGTTGTTGCTCCTTTGCAGTTATAGTATTCTTCTTCACATGGAAGTCACACCGTCGGGTTATACTATACAACATTAGAGCCTGTTGGATCTATTGATTTGAATGAGATGGATAATGACGACTACAGCGGAGAACGATGCAATTCTATTGTTGCACCTATCCACGCATCCACTCACTTCCAATGAGTTGCAATGTTCTCTCTATAATCAGATCATTGCCCTTCCCATTTTGAGCAATAGATCCAATATGTTGATGTTGTATAGTACAACCCGAAGGGGTGACTGCCATGTTAGCAGTTATAACAAAACTGCGGATGAGCAATAAATTTTCAGAGGATGATACAAGTGTGTTGGGTGTTAAACCCAAGTCCCCCATCGGATAAAATCAAAGAAAATGGTCATGTATATAAGCTCGTGGACTAATTTCCTCTATTGCTAATTGGTTCTCCACAAGCTTATATGGGCTTGGGCTTGGGCTAGAATTGGGTCTGAAAATCCCTATAAAGTGAGAAAAGTATGTAAAACTACGACTAAAGCGGTATATATGACACAATGAAGCCCTAGCTCAACGAGATAAAAGCCCAATAAGAAAGCGTATATATATATATATATATATATATATATTATGCGACACGTGGTTACATTTTTTTATTATCATGTATCGGAACCCTAAACTATTCCGATAATAATCCAACTACGGGTGTTTACGAGTCGAGCTCGGGTCGTTTTCAACGTTCGAGTTCGAGCTCGAAAATTACATGCTAGGCTCGGACTCAACCTGAAATCGATGATCCTTCTTAGAGCTCGATGAACAATTATGCACGACCTTGGTTCGTGAGCTCGTTTCTTCAATTCGAAGACTTTGATTGATATCTCGATATCAGCAGCGCAGATGAGTGAGTATGTATACCCCATCTCTGTGGACAAACTCTATGATGATGTGATCTTTTACATCAACATTATTGTTTTCAAGAAAAGCTTTTCCCATCAACGTACAGTCTGCGCCAGTGATTTCAATCTTTCCGCCTCATATCGTACTCACAACTACTCTCATCAACCAGCACGGGATTATAATGTGTGTCATGGTTCGCGATTCATCTTGGAAATTGGAGATAATAACATTTTGGAAACTAAGATAACCAATTTTTTAAGCAAACCAAAGTGACGAGTCACGAAAAGTCTATTACATGCACTAGTGCACAAAAGCACATGGGCGACGGTTCTTATAATGGGTGACGGTTTCTAGGCGTCGCCCAAAGCCCCGTCGCCCATGAGCAGAATTATGGGCGACGTTTCAGAACCGTCACCCAAATAGAAGCATGGGGGACGGCTACTTCTTAGAAACCATCGCCAAACGCCTTCTTTTATTTTTCGGATTGGGTCTTGGGTGACGGTTCTTAGCCAGGAACCGTCACTCATGCTTATTTTATTTTTTTAATAGGTTTTTGCGACGGTTCTTAGCCGGGATCCGTCAACCATGCTTATTTTATTTTTTTTAATAGGGTTTGGGCGACGGTTCTTAGATAGGAATCGTCACCCATGCTTTTTTTATTTTTTAATTTTTCTATGCCCAACAATCAATCCCAGACAACCCAAACAAATCAGAAAAACAATTCCCAACAATCGATCCTCAAACAATAACTAGTAATCCTCAATAAAGATCAACAATTACATCATCCAACAAATATCTCATAACATATATACAAATAGGGGTGTTCGAAAGTCGGTGTAACCGCATTACCGAACCGAAAACTGAAAATTCGGTATGAACCGAACCGAACCGAAGAGGTTCGGTTCGGTTTTCGGTTCTAAAAAGAAAACCGAAATTTTCGGTTCGGTAATTCGGTTAACCGAATAAAAACCGAAATTTAATAAATTAATTAAAATATATATTTAATATATTAATTAATATATAATTCGTTTTGGTATTAAAATATTATTTTCTATATATATTTAATATATAAATTAATATATATATAAATTAATTCGGTTTAGGTATTTATATATTATTTTTCTATATATATTTAATAAATTAATTACTATATATAAATTAATTGGTTTTCTTAAAATATTAATTTTTCCCCAAAATTTAATTTTTTTCGTTTCGGTTTTTCGGTCGGTAACCGAAACCGAACTGACAAAATTCAGTTTTGACCGAAACCGAACCGATTAAATTCGGTTCGGTTTTCGGTTCTTAAAATAAAATACCGAAATTTTCGGTAACCGAATTTTCGGTTCGGCTCGGTTTTTACCGAATGAATACCCCTATATACAAACATGTTACGCAAAGGTCTAATAAAGTACCTACATAAAAAAAAAAAGGCCTCATAAAATGCCACGTCTGCAACTCCCGAACTTCGTTGAGCGATTCGTCGCTGTAAGAGATGCATCCTAGCATCTATCACATTAAACAAGAGGATAATTTTAGAACATATTAAACCTATATTAAAATTGAAATTTTAGGAAGATGATGGTTATAAAGGTTCAATACCGTAGGCAAGTTGCACCTATCGCCTCCGACACATCTGGAGAGAATATCGTACATGTATCGCATGATGTAGTAGCCATTCGACGTTTCCTCCTAACGAGAAAACCTTGAAATGATGTCAAAGCTTAAAAACCGCAAGTAAATTCTCAAAGACAAAGGATATAAATGTACGGGTTTGGAAACTTCCGTAATTGTCGGGAGAAAATTGTCAAGAAGCATGAGCGCAGCTGTCAAAGCATGAAAATCTCCCGAAATTCGCCCAAAAATCGGCCACAAAGCCCAAATTCTCCAAATTCACCAAAGTTCACCAAAACCTAATCTTCGCAAAAATTAAGCTCATATCAACCTCAAATCGAATATAACAAGGACCAGTGACGGATCCAGGATTATACGCTGGGGGCGCGACAGGGTCGGATTTTGATCCGTCATCTAGAACCATATAATTTTTTGGACAACTTTAGTATTCTTTATGTACGATTTTAACTTAATTTATTTTATTGGGTAATGAAATTTTTATTTTGAATGTAAGTTTGTATTTTTCCTTTATAAATAAAAAACTTACAACATAACTAAAAATAAACAAGTTCAAAAGGCTAAGTTACGGCTCATAAATAAAATTTTCAAGGAAAACAATAAAATGAAATAAGTAATGGCCCAAAAACAGCAAATAATGCCCAATAAGTGAAAAGAATTAAAAAGCCCAAACCTTTTCTTTTAACAAGCCTAGCCCAACCCAAAATCTGAAAATAAAACCCAACGACTGCCTATTCATCGTCTTCTTTGGGGGGGGGGGGGGGGGGGGGGGGGGGGGGGGGGGGGGGGCTTTTCAGCTGCCGAGAAGGAAAACCAGTACCTGTCGGAGAGCTCGCCTAAGGGGTAATCCCGGCCGGCCGGGGGAGGCAACAGACCCCCCGAGCCCCGCTGTAGATCCGTCCCTGCAAGGGACTAAGCTATTAAACCGCATAAGTTAAGCACGGAATACAAGGGACTAAGCTATTAAATCGCATAAGATATTAAATTTCGAAAGACAGATTTTCGAAAAGCTTCAATTTTTCGAAGATTTCAAGCCATTAATCGCGAAATACAATGAGAAAAATTGTTAGGAGAGATCTTACCATGTTCTCTTAGCTCGGAATCGTCGGAAAAAGTCGTGGTCGCCGGAAAAATCGCCCAGAGAGGAGAGGTCGCGCGGAAATCGCCCCAAATTCGACCTCAAATTGTGCAAATTTATTTTAAAAAAACCTAATTTTCGCAAAGATTCTGCTCAATACCAACCCCAAATCAAATATAACTGAATACTAAGCTATGAAATCGCATAAATTAAGGTCGGGAAACGAAAAATTTCGAAGCAAACATTTTCGAAAAGCTTCAATTTTCGAACACTTAGAGCCATAAATCGTGAAATACATAGAGGGGAAATGGTTAGTGGTGGTCTCACGGTCAAGCTCGAAACGGAATATAGCTCGTCGTCGCTAATCTCCAAGAGGGAGGAGCTCGTCGTCGTCGCGCGATTACGAAATTGGGGAAGAAGCACAGGCGACGGCTACTTCTCAGAAACCATCGCCAATGCCTTTTTTTTATTTTTCGGGCTGGGTCTTGGGCGGCGGTTCTTAACCAGGAACTGTCACCCATGCTTATTTTATTTTTTTAATAGGGTTTGGGCGACGGTTCTTTGCCAGGAACCGTCACCCATGCTTATTTTGTTTTTTAAATAGGGTTTGGGCGACGGTTTTTTTTCAATTTTTCTATGCCCCAAAAATTGGTATGGGCGACAGTTCTTAACCAAAAATTCCGTAACCGTCGCCCAAAATGAAGATTTAAAAAATATTAAAAGCCTTTGGGCGACGGTTTTTGGTATCAACGTAGCAACCGGTTGCCCAAGTTCATATTTTTAAAAAATCAAATAAAATAGAAGAGTATATAGGCGACGTTTTTTAGAGAGGAAACCATCGTCGGAGGCTTTCGACAATTATCGGCAACGGTTTTGGACTAGAAACCGTCGCCTATGACGAACAAAAATTAAAAAATTACGAAAATGCCATCACGTCTATTATAGGCAACGTTCCCCGAAAGTGTCGTGACCTATTTATCGTTTTCTACTGGCGATGACGAGGAAGAAGTGTTTGGAACTATATATAGTGGAACCACCATTTTTGCTATGTGATGTAATTGTAACACAGCTATACTATATGTCTTGGCACGCCTCAAATGCGACGGGCATGCACTATTGTTACGCTCATATGCACAGTTGAATGATCACTTCAACTAAAAACTTAGTCAGACTACGAACCCATCACTATGTCATTGAAATGCCAATGGCTGACAAAAATTGAGGCGGATGTGAGTAATTGACGCTTCTGAACTTAGGAACAAATCGCTATTGTTCTCAAGGATTACAGTGAACTTATGCGATTTAATAGCTTAGTCCCTTGTATTCCGTGCTTAACTTATGCGGTTTAATAGCTTAGTCCCTTGCAGGGACGGATCTACAGCGGGGCTCGGGGGGTCTGTTGCCTCCCCCGGCCGGCCGGGATTACCCCTTAGGCGAGCTCTCCGACAGGTACTGGTTTTCCTTCTCGGCAGCTGAAAACCAGTACCTGTCGGAGAGCTCGCCTAAGGGGTAATCCCGGCCGCCGGGGGAGGCAACAGACCCCCCGAGCCCCGCTGTAGATCCGTCCCTGCAAGGGACTAAGCTATTAAACCGCATAAGTTAAGCACGGAATACAAGGGACTAAGCTATTAAATCGCATAAGATATTAAATTTCGAAAGACAGATTTTCGAAAAGCTTCAATTTTTCGAAGATTTCAAGCCATTAATCGCGAAATACAATGAGAAAAATTGTTAGGAGAGATCTTACCATGTTCTCTTAGCTCGGAATCGTCGGAAAAAGTCGTGGTCGCCGGAAAAATCGCCCAGAGAGGAGAGGTCGCGCGGAAATCGCCCCAAATTCGACCTCAAATTGTGCAAATTTATTTTAAAAAAACCTAATTTTCGCAAAGATTCTGCTCAATACCAACCCCAAATCAAATATAACTGAATACTAAGCTATGAAATCGCATAAATTAAGGTCGGGAAACGAAAAATTTCGAAGCAAACATTTTCGAAAAGCTTCAATTTTCGAACACTTAGAGCCATAAATCGTGAAATACATAGAGGGGAAATGGTTAGTGGTGGTCTCACGGTCAAGCTCGAAACGGAATATAGCTCGTCGTCGCTAATCTCCAAGAGGGAGGAGCTCGTCGTCGTCGCGCGATTACGAAATTGGGGAAGAAGCACAGGCGACGGCTACTTCTCAGAAACCATCGCCAATGCCTTTTTTTTATTTTTCGGGCTGGGTCTTGGGCGGCGGTTCTTAACCAGGAACTGTCACCCATGCTTATTTTATTTTTTTAATAGGGTTTGGGCGACGGTTCTTTGCCAGGAACCGTCACCCATGCTTATTTTGTTTTTTAAATAGGGTTTGGGCGACGGTTTTTTTTCAATTTTTCTATGCCCCAAAAATTGGTATGGGCGACAGTTCTTAACCAAAAATTCCGTAACCGTCGCCCAAAATGAAGATTTAAAAAATATTAAAAGCCTTTGGGCGACGGTTTTGGTATCAACGTAGCAACCGGTTGCCCAAGTTCATATTTTTAAAAAATCAAATAAAATAGAAGAGTATATAGGCGACGTTTTTTAGAGAGGAAACCATCGTCGGAGGCTTTCGACAATTATCGGCAACGGTTTTGGACTAGAAACCGTCGCCTATGACGAACAAAATTAAAAAATTACGAAAATGCCATCACGTCTATTATAGGCAACGTTCCCCGAAAGTGTCGTGACCTATTTATCGTTTTCTACTGGCGATGACGAGGAAGAAGTGTTTGGAACTATATATAGTGGAACCACCATTTTTGCTATGTGTTGTAATTGTAACACAGCTATACTATATGTCTTGGCACGCCTCAAATGCGACGGGCATGCACTATTGTTACGCTCATATGCACAGTTGAATGATCACTTCAACTAAAAACTTAGTCAGACTACGAACCCATCACTATGTCATTGAAATGCCAATGGCTGACAAAAATTGAGGCGGATGTGAGTAATTGACGCTTCTGAACTTAGGAACAAATCGCTATTGTTCTCAAGGATTACAGTGAATGGCTGTCAAAATTTCTATAAAAGATGATTGATAGAATACATCATATATTTTATATGACAAAGACAAAGGTGCGTAAAAAAGGAAAATGAAGTAGGCAAGTGTGTGATATTAATCCAACCTAAGGACGAGTTTTCTTGGCTTGCATGTGACTAGCATGTGATTCCTTTTAGTTGAACACTATCGAACTGTATGGTATTTTTCCTCCATAAAGTAATCTTTAAGATAACTTATGTGGCGTCCACCTCTAATTTTTTATGCAATGTATACGTGGCGTTCGATTATTGGCTCCATGACATGGCAGCTTTTCATTGAAGTTAACTTATATCGATCGATCCTTAACGTTATGGTCAAGATTATTTTAGAGTTGAAAGTGGTCAACTAAATCAAAAATTAGGTCCACCCACGATTTAATGCTCTAATCTTTATGTCCTAAAATCCTTATTCATATTTACTTTAGAAACAACCACGTACTACCTACCAATATTAGGGGTGAGCAAAAATATTCGGAAACCGGATTCCAATCCGGTAACCGATTTTCAAAACCCGAAAAAACGAATATCCGGTTTTAAAAACCGGATCGGATATTCGATCCGATTTATTTCAAAAAAAATGGATCGGATACGGATAGTGATTGTCTAAAATCTGGATATCCGGTATCCGGTTTTATATTTAAAAATAAAAAAATAAACAAATATTTTATAATTGCAAAAAACTTTGTTAGAGAATTGAGATAAAATAAAACTTAAAAACATCGAGATGCAAGTAAGAAAATTAATGTGAATTTGTGGTATTGTGTTTATTATTTATTATGTAATTTTGAATCATAAATTTACATATTGTGTGAATTAATATGTGTAGAAATTTTTATACTAAAAATATATTTTTTTATTGTCATATGATTTTGAATAGAAAATAATAAAAATATAAGAAAAATAAATTTAAAAATCGGATGCGGACGGTAAAAATATCCGAATAAAACGGATATCCGATTTCCGAATATCCATTAAAACCGGAGCGGATATGGATACCATTTTTGATATCCGAAAATCCGAATATTCGAATTTCGAATATCCAAAAAACTGGATATCAGCTTTTGCTCACCCCTACCTACTATGCCGTGTTGAAATAAAATCCCACGCAATTAACTCCAAATGGGAAGCCGTCAATATAATAATAATAAATAGAAAAATCCGCATTGAAGCTCGAACCAAAAGTCGTTCAACTTATAATTTAGTAAAACAAAACAATAGTAAAAAAAATAAAAATCCATGCCTCGTAATGTTCATTCGATAACAACAATAAATGAGAACAATAACATCGTCCTATTTCACCCTCAAAACCTAACAAGCAATTACTTTTTTCATCTCTCTCACCTTTTCTTCTTCAATCACAGACCAAAACACAGAGAAATGGAGATTTTGAACCCAGCCGAGGCGTGCTTCGACGACGACTTCCTCGACTTCGCCGCCGTGGAAGGAGAACTCGTCGGCGGAGAAAACGATTCCAAGGATTCCGTTTCCTCGTTCGACTCCGGCAAAACGACGGCGTTTAGCCACGAGATGAACATCAGTTCATTCACCGTAAGTTTTTCGTCTCTTCTGTTTTCCTCCTTCTTTGAGTCGACGCCGGCGGCGGCGACGTTACTAGCCGAAGCAGCCGCCGGCTTTTTGGTCCCATTTTGGGTATGAGGGTGTTTTGGTAATTTTGGGCGGCATGTGGACGGCTGCTATACGTCTGAAGTGCAAAAAATTAACTGATTTGCTAGGGACAAACACATTCTAAAGGAGGGAACGTGGTGCTAATTTCCCTGCAATGACCCTTTTGCCCTTACGCCGTACTATCTGATTATTTTGGTCATGTTGACGTGTCTTAGCCAATCACGACGTCCCACGTGGCATTTAGTTTGACTTTAACAAATAACTCTTCATTTTATAAGTAAAAAGCATCGCGCGCATCTGGCGTGTCATGGCACGTCATCTCTTTCCTCTTTTTTTCTTTTCCTTCTAAAATTCAAAACAATCCTCGACAATTATTCAATAATTTTATTTGGTTTTACCCTCTGAATTTCATTATGACGTCATCATCATCATCATCTTTCAGGACATAGTCGAAGAGGAGCTCGAATGGCTATCAAACAAAGACTCGTTCCCCTCGCTCGAGACATACTTTAGCATCTTCTCCGACGGTCCAAACGTCAGCTCAACCCACTCCGTGCTCGAAAACAGCTGCAAACTCCCGACGAATTTCCCCGTGAAATCCCGCTCGAAGACAACGCAGAAAAGAAGGGCATACACCTACGACGAATTGCCAGCTCAGCGATTTCGCCGTGGTCGTCCTAATAGGATCATCGCCAATAGAAGATCAGAAGAACAATCCTCGTTCTTGCCCGACTTTGATGGCAGGAGATGCCTTCACTGCCAGGCAGATAAGACGCCGCAGTGGCGGGCCGGGCCCATGGGCCCGAAGACGCTGTGCAATGCTTGCGGGGTCCGCTACAAGTCGGGGCGGCTGCTGCCCGAGTATCGACCCGCGAACAGCCCTACTTTTTCGAGCGATTTGCACTCTAATTCGCATCGAAGGGTGATTGAGATGAGGAAGAAGCAGAAGTGTGTGGTGGGGGAATTTGTTGGTTTATAGTGATATAGAAAGGTAAGGTTAAGCTAGTGGAGAATTGATGGTAGGTTAGATTGGAGAGATCTAGATTTATATTAGGGTTTCTTGTGGTGTGATTCTGATTTAGTTTTTTCATTTTTATTTTTAATGAAAGCTTCACTTTGAATTTGACGTGTTAGATATTGATGACACCTAGTGCTGAAAAAAAAAACCCGCCACGCCAACCCGACACGAACCGCGTCCGAAAATAGCAGGTTAGCATTTTCGACCTGTCTAATTAAAAAGGGTAAACATGAACCCAACCTAAATATTAAGGGAGTCAGATTAGGGTCATAAATCAACCCGTTTATCACCCCGTATAATATAAATTATTAAAATATCTTTAATATACATAAAAGGAAAAATGAATAATATGCTCGATGAATTATATTGATTGTCATGAAGAGCGGTGGAAGATCAAATCGAAAGTTCGAGTTAGATTTCGATCGATACCTGATATGAAATAACTTGATATGTAACTATGTTTTGTGAGACTTTTGTTATTTGAAACTTTAATTGTTTCTTAATTATTGATGTTTTAGGAAAAAAAACAACTACTTTGTTTATCTATTGTTTTTTGTTAATAAAGATTTATAATTCCGTTTATTTAACTTTTCTTATTCCTTTTCAATTTTAAACGGGTTGAAGGGTTAATGTGCTAGATTGGGTTAAAGCATGCCACTTGGGTTCAATATTTCAACCCATAAGTAACCAGGTCAGTCAGGGTTGAAGTTTTCAACAGTTTATTAAATGGGTTGAACCCGAATATGACAACCCGACCTGTTTACCACCCCTTGTAACACTTGGGAATTTGTGACGATCCGACACTTGAAAGCACATATTAATCGGACATTTCATAGAAGTAATCGTGAAAATTGGAGTACATTTTTATAAAAAAGAACATAACTTCGTCGCTCAATCTCATAATGCGCACTAATATTAAAATAAAAAACCATCCACTATATTTGTTATTGTGCATTCTAATTTTACCCCTCTTTTTTAATATATTTTTACATGTTATATAGCACTAGGACTGTTAAAAATTGACCCAACCCGGCAACCCGACACGAACCGCATCCAAAAATAGCAGGTTCGGGTTAGCATTTTTTACTTGTTTACGTAAATGGGTAAACCCGAACCCAACCCAGTTACTAAGTGGGTTAGGTTAGGGTTCGGATTTTCAACCCGAAATCAACCCGGAATCAACCTGAAATCAACCCATTTAACCCGAATAATATATATTATTAACATATTATTAATATAAATAAAATAAAAGGATTAATCCTAATTCTCTACCCACTCTCACGCTCACATGATATTTATAGAAAAAAATATTGCATTAGTTCTCCTCTTTTTGTTTAATTTGGATTTATAATTCTGAATTTTGTTTTTTTTCTTCTCTTTTTTAATTTTAAACGGGTTGGCGGGTTGGATTAGGGTTAAAGCAGGTTGGGTTTGGGTTTGATTTTTCAACCTGTTTAAGTAAACAGGTCAGGTCAGGGTTGAAGTTTTCAACCCGTTTATTAAACGGGTTGAACCCGAAGGTTACCCAACCCGACCTGTTTACCACCCCTATATAGCACATGCATTACTGTGCAAAAATAATAATAATACATATTATTGGGGAGCGATAATTATCTCTACTCATAATAGAGCATCGAAATGAACATTGTCAGCTTCATGCTATATCACCATTTCCGAAAATACAAACACTGAAGCAAGATACAAATGAAGCTAATACATGTAAACAATGAGGGGAGGGAGAAGGATTCGAACGCAACCAATGAACCAATTAACTTACAACTTTTCAAAAAATGGCAAGAGCCGTCAAAACCGACCGGCGTGTCTAGGAAAGTGGGACCCGCCCTGCGCCGTCGGTGTGCTGTGCCCTGGCGGGCTTGGCCAGCTCCCTTAAAGATTAGAACATTAAACAAAATTTAAAAATAAAGATGAAGATAATTGAGAATCAAACCCCCCATCACTTGAATACAAAACAATATAAGATAATTTTATACTTTCATATACAAAACTCATATATATATATATATATATATATATATATATATATTAATTTTTTAGATAATAGGATGGCCTGAGAAATCGCAGTCCGCCCCGCCACTTTGATCAGTATTGCCGGCCCGCGGGTCACCGACCCATTTGACAGCTCTAGACAGGGGCGACCCATGTTAAGCCTTAGGGGGGCACTTGCCCCCCTGCCCGGAAGCAGACTTAACTATTATTATGTGCTAATTATAGTAAAAAAGTGGCTTTGGTTGAGTGGTTTTTTGTAATACAGTAAGAGTGTGTTTGGTTGGGAGTATTAGGGGGGATTAGAGGGGATAATATTAGTTAATGAAGCGTTTGGTTTGAATCTTTATTTAAAGGGGAGGTTTAAATAATACCCTCTTAATACCTTCCCTAAGGTATTAAATAAATCAGCCCACCACCCAAGCTTTATTTAATCCCAAGCTCCTTGGACAACTTTATCCTTTATTTTAAAATTTATTGCGACTTTACCCTTTCTATGAATCGGATCTTCTAAACCTAATTTTTTCCCTTTTTATCTTCATCGACCCAACGTTCAATCACCCACCAAACATCGATGCACCAGAGATCATATACAATCATCGTGTAAATACGAAAAAAAACAACCAATAAACAATTGATTTGAGCATATAAGGTGAACGACAAATGAAGTATTGATAATACAATCGATCGATTTAATAAACAAAGAACGAACAACAAATTGAGAACAAACAAACAAACAGAGGTGAAGAAATATAATTAAAAGATGCTGCATCAAAGGTGAATAAGATTGAAATGAACCTGCGCAGATGAGTGCAAATTGTGTGCAGTCGATTTAAAAACCCTAATAACGAGGTGAGGTTTATAGTTTAAATTCAAAGGGTAAAATTGTAATTGAAATAATTTAAACCCAATACCATATAAATTTATCTACCAAACACATCCGAAATTATTATTTAAACCCATTAACCAAACACATCAAATAATTCATATTCTCCATTATATAAACCCAACTAAAGCTAATACTATCTAAACTCATCTTCCCTACCAAACGTACCCTAAGTCTTTCCAATATCATATGACCTAGGTTCTAGTCCTAATGACTCACTTTCTTTTTTTTTTAGTTTTTTGACTGGGCTTTATTGGGCTGGGCTGAGAACTTTGACCCCCAGTCAAAATGAGCTGGGTCCACCACTAGCTCTAGATATGACCTCTGTCCAAGTAGTGAGTGGGTGGATTACAATAGTTGTATAGCAGTCATCCGGATAGTCATACAGTTGAATATTACATGAGCTGGGTATTCATCTATTTTATTAATTGAGAGTCCTCTAGCTTTTTCCTCCTTTTCCTTACCATTTGTGAGGAAAATGATTTGCCATTGTTTTACTTTACCTTAAGTTTTCTTTTTTTTTTTTAATTTCGTAATCTATTTCTCTAGTCAAACCAAATACAAAAAATGATTTTCCTTAACTATTTCTTTTCATTTCCTTGCTAAATTCTTGAGCCAAACACACTCTTAGAGTAACAGTCGTCAAATTTGATTGGTGTATAATAATTACTATTTTACACTTTGTTTTAAATATATTTCAATTTTAACCTTTAAAGTCAATCTTTAATATACTTAAAAGTAATATGAATTTACATTTTAATATTTAATTTCACATATTAAATGCAACTTAAAATATAAGTAATAAACTATATTTATATAGGCACGCATATTCGGTATGCAAAAATACTAGTCCAATCAATATAATGGGTACAATGTATCATAGTCCTCATCCTCATCAATTCGAAATTGAGTTTGGGTCATTCAAGATTTCTAGATAGTTGCGCTTCAAAAATATATTTAAAAAAAAAGAGAAATCTTATTTTTTTTTTCTCTTGGCGTTAGAAAAAGGTGTCGAACCAGCTGGAAAAAGGAGGAAATCACACCTCAATAGAACAGTCTGGTCCAACCTCGTCAATTTATTAGTTCAACCTTCACCCACTTCGACGCACGCAACCTATTCGACAGAACTCCTCAGCCGAAGAACCATGCAGTACAATAACCTTGGCCGATCTGGACTCAAGGTCTCCCAGCTCTCCTACGGCGCGTGGGTCACCTTCGGCAATCAGCTCGACGTCAAAGACGCCAAATCGATCCTCCAATGCTGCCGGGACAGCGGCGTCAATTTCTTCGACAACGCCGAGGTGTACGCCAACGGCCGAGCCGAAGAAATCATGGGCCAAGCCATTAAAGAGCTCGGCTGGAAGAGATCCGATCTGGTTATCTCGACTAAGATCTTCTGGGGTGGTTCTGGGCCTAACGATAAAGGGCTGTCGAGGAAGCACATCGTCGAGGGGTTGAAGAGCAGCTTGAAGAGGCTGGATATGGAGTACGTCGACGTTGTGTACTGCCACAGGCCTGATATTATGACGCCGATTGAAGAGACCGTTAGGGCGATGAATCATGTGATTGAGAAGGGGTGGGCTTATTATTGGGGTACAAGTGAGTGGTCGGCTCAGCAGATTACCGAAGCTTGGGCCGTCGCTAATAGGTTGGATCTTATTGGCCCGATTGTGGAGCAGCCCGAGTATAATTTGTTCGCCAGGCACAAGGTTGGTGAATGGTGCTTTTACCATTTTTGTTTTGTGTCGCTAATTTGATGTAAAGATTTGATCTTTGAATGCATTGTTTTTCATCGACTGTTGCTGTTTTGAGTAGTTCTTTATTGCAGGGTTTTGGGTAGTAGGTAGAATACTATACCTAGGCTTAAGGTTGCTTGGGGTTTATTTGCATTTGCTTTGTTGAGCGTTGGAAGTTTTCATTTAGAGAGTGTGCTTTCAATTTTCTGGACCATTTGTGAGTTTAGGGTGGTAGATGACTCCATAGACGTCGAAAGGCAGAAATGGACTAACTACATGTTAATTTGTATTTGTACCATGTTAAGCTCTTTACCGTTCTGTTTTATGTCGCTAATTTGATGTAAAGATTTGATCTTGCAATTCACTTATTTTATCCGAAGTTATTAAGGATTGTTTTGTTGCTCTTTTGAGTAGTTTTTACTGCACGGTTTTAGGGTGTAGGTAGAATTACTATATCTAAGCTTAAGGTATTTTGGGAATGATTTGCAGTTGTTTTGTTTCTGTTTCGAGTATTTTTTATTGCAGGGTTTTTAGGTTGTAGGTAGAATACTAATCTAGGCTTAAGGTTGCTGGCAATGATTCCAGTTGCTTTGTTGAATTGTGGAGATTTTCATTTATTTGTGTTTGTTTAGTGTTCGGAGAATGTGGTTTCCATTTGTGAGTTTAGAGGTTGCAGAGTATGTAAAATTTTGATTCTAGACAACCCCAATAGATACTAATTTTTTTTTTAAAATGGGCTAACTACGTGGAGTTTTATACCATGTCGTAAGCTTTTTGATGCTGTCTGTATTCCTTGTTTCTCCTATATTTTAATATTTGCAATATACTATTCGAAATATCGCAGGTCGAGTCGGAGTATCTTCCACTGTACAACGACTATGGCATTGGCCTCACCACTTGGAGCCCTTTAGCTTCTGGGGTTCTTACAGGAAAGTATAGCTCGGGCAACATTCCACCAGACAGTAGGTTTGCCCTGGAAAATTACAAGGTAAAAGAAATGATGAGAAAGGTTTTCAATCTCTGTTCTTGGTTTTAATATGTTCTCAATCTCAAGTTGCCTGTGTGACTGTTTTATACCTTCTCTTGCATGATCATTGTCTCTAATCACGTTGATGAGTTTATTGCAAATATTGTCTTTTTCTTTCTTTATGACGAACTTATGGGAAAAATCATGGTGCAGAACCTTGCGAGCAGATCCTTGGTAGATGATGTCCTGAAAAAAGTGAACGGATTAAAGCCCATTGCTGACGAATTGGGCGTGACTCTTCCTCAGCTTGCAATCGCTTGGTGCGCAGCAAATCCAAACGTCTCTTCTGTTATTACAGGCGCCACTAAAGAATCTCAGGTGCGTACATAAGACAATCTCTCGACTTTTAGGACTCTTTCTTCCCTGACGAAATGAGAACTGTAAATTACCATCTAATCTTCGTTGCTCCTTTTACAATGCTTTGATTGAAGCAAGATTATGGATTTCACTTACAACCGTTGACTGCTTCACATCGTACATATTCTCTTCTGCAACGCATTTATGATATATAACGGTCCTCGTTTTACATAGCATAGCCCCTACACATGAAAGCTCCATTACATCTACCTAAGTATCATTGTACCATGTAATACATTATGGTCCATATATTTCATGTCCACCTCATAACCTATATGAATCAATGGGCCATTCAACATAAGGCTAATCAATTATACTCATACTTACATTCTTAATGAATCCCTCTTTTTCTCAAGAAAACTTAATAGTAGTTTGCAGGGTCAGCTGTTTGCTTATCTGTGATATATCGTTGCTTTCGTATACTTTAGAACCCTATGATGACGAACTAATTCCCACTTGGCTCGTGCAGATTAAAGAAAACATGAAGGCCATCGATGCGATTCCTAAGCTAAATTCAGAGGTAATGGAGAAGATCGAAGCCATTGTTCAGAGCAAACCGAAACGCCCTGATTCTTACCGTTAGACTTAATCGCAGAAAGAAAATATTATCCTCTCTTGTCTGCTTTCGTTTGAGAAGTCTCTTATTAATTAGAGTCAGAAGTACAATGACTTAAAATAGTTTGCCTCGTACACTTTCTACTGTGTTCTACTTTAAAAGACGTCTATTTTTGGGGACAGAGATTGGTCTTTAAGAGTTTCCTAGTTAAAAGGCTTTTAGAGTTGGGTAAAGTTAAAACTCTCTGAGGTTTCTGAAACTGAAATCAGTTTGAAAATTACACACACAACACAACATTAAATGCAGTTTATTAAATATGGTGGGTGCTGTAAGAACAGCCAATTTGCATCTACGTCGCAACAAATTCTTGCTCCATGTTAGGTACGTAAAAGGATCTTTAACCAATTACACAAAATTAGCAATGCTACAGAATGAAATTAGGTACTGCCTCAGCTTTTCTTTCACCTTCTGCTTGAAAAAAGATCATTCAAAATACGTCCTTGTATTCATAAAATACAACATTCACCTCTCCTGTCTCGGTATGCAAGAAAGCTTTAGTTCGAAACTTATTATTAAGTTGGGAACTTTCTGAAATTCAATATTCGGGGCAATTTCATGCGAATATATAGCGAGCCAAAAACTCGACTAATTAGTCACAATTGGATCTTACAGCTTATTATCAAGATAGTATGTAGTAGGTAAGCTCCATGAGTTATGTCGACTAATTAAGATGTTAAAACGAGCCAAAAATAGGATAAGAAAAGCATATAGTTTTCTTGAATTAGCCAACGGCCAAGATCGAAAGTGCGTATAACCTCATCTAGGCAACTAGTTCCTGTATTGCATGCACCATGACTCTCCACGTAAATTAATTTCAAATCTCTATTGATCTCGATCGCAGCTGTTACCTAACATTTCGATAAGAAAAATTAAAAAATAAAAAAATTCTAGTAACATTTATTGAATTCCCATATAGACAAAATAATAAAAAACTGAAATAAAGGATTGTGAAGAAGTCGTTAGAAAAAAAGACGCGACTTTGGTCTCGCCACGTGATCTCAGCTACCGTTGATGGGGTGTGTGCGTAAGTGTATCGGATGCTTACGGAAAAACGTCTTTTTACTATAAATACCTACCCAACTCTCAAACTCTCATCACTGTCCTTTGCCAAAGCGGTTGCTTCTTACCTTCAATAAAAATTTATACTCACATTTAGTTTCACTTTTCTTGCCTTATTTTTCTCCTTTCTTCGCTCCGAGGTTGGGATTTGAAAAATGGTGACCGTAGAAGAGATTCGCAGATCTCAGAGAGCTGAAGGTCCGGCGACAATCTTGGCCATCGGAACTTCAACTCCGGCGAACTGCGTCGATCAGAGCACTTACCCCGACTATTACTTCAGAATTACTAATAGCGAGCATATGACTGAGCTTAAGGAGAAGTTCAAGCGAATGTGTAAGAGATTCTTTTTTTCTTTTTCTTTTTCTTTTCTCAGGGGTTGTGAAATACAGTGAATATTATATTATTTGTTTGGAGCATGCAAGAAAGTACGTGTCACTCTCGGCGGCTCTCTGACGCCAACACACACAGTAGACGTGTTTCATGCATGGTCGGAAAATAGCCGCCACGTGTCTCTAACAAGACAGCACTAGTTTTAACTTTTGTAGATAATTAGTTGTATGTCCTAATTAATGAATAATCTCAGGCGAGAAATCTATGATAAAGAAGCGATACATGCACCTCACGGAAGACTACCTAAAGGAGCACCCAAACATATGCGCGTACATGGCACCTTCCCTAGACGCGCGTCAGGACATAGTGGTGGTGGAGGTGCCGAAGCTCGGCAAAGAGGCGGCGCAGAAGGCCATTAAAGAGTGGGGTCAGCCAAAGTCAAAGATAACCCACCTCATATTCTGCACCACAAGCGGCGTCGATATGCCCGGCGCCGACTACCAGCTCACCAAGCTGCTCGGCCTCCGGCCGGCGGTGAAGAGGTTCATGATGTACCAGCAGGGATGCTTCGCCGGAGGAACTGTGCTTAGGATGGCCAAGGACCTGGCGGAGAACAACGCCGGAGCTAGGGTTTTGGTCGTTTGCTCGGAGATCACCGCCGTGACCTTCCGTGGGCCCAGCGATGCTCACTTGGACAGCCTCGTCGGCCAGGCTTTGTTCGGCGACGGTGCTGCTGCCGTCATCGTCGGTTCGGATCCCTTGGTCAGTCGAAGATTCCATTTTTCCTAAAATTAATTTGTGACTTTTTTTTTCTAAAAATTCGTGTTTTTATTTTAGGTTAATTCCGTTAACGAAAGAAACGAAACTATAGCAGAACTAAAGAGATTCGGTAGCTAAATGCCTCAAATTTTAACATAGGGTTACTTATTTATTCAGTACTGAATTAAGGGGTGACATTACGTGAAAATAAAACTTAGGGTATGACATCTCATAGACAATATAGTTTTTAAATTAAACAAAATTAAGGATTTTAGAGAATAATGACGTCGTAGGGACAATAGTTTTTAAAATTAAACAAAATTAAGGGTTCCGGGGTATGATGTCCATAAATTGTTTAATTTTGAAATTTATTATACCTATATCAAGTCCTAAATTCGTGATCCCTACTATATTCTAAACTACAAGAACTAAAAGAATACTTAAGCCTATTCATACTGTATTATGAAATATTTGACACATTCTGAACAATTGGTGTGCAGAGCGTGGAGCGCCCGCTATTTCAGATGGTATCTGCGGCCCAAACCATACTCCCAGACAGCGACGGGGCGATCGACGGGCACCTGCGAGAAGTCGGGCTCACCTTCCACCTCTTGAAAGACGTCCCGGGCCTAATTTCCAAGAACATAGAGAAGAGCCTCAAGGAAGCGTTCGACCCTTTGGGAATCAACGATTGGAACTCAATCTTTTGGATCGCCCACCCGGGTGGGCCCGCGATACTCGACCAGGTTGAGTCGAAGCTGAGCCTCAAGCCCGAAAAGTTACGGGCCACGAGGAACGTTTTGAGCGAGTATGGGAACATGTCGAGCGCTTGCGTGCTGTTTATACTCGACGAGATGAGGAAAGCGTCGGCCAAGGAAGGGATGTGCTCGACAGGCGAAGGGTTGGATTGGGGGGTGTTGTTCGGGTTCGGGCCGGGCCTTACGGTGGAGACCGTCGTGCTACATAGTGTGCCCATCAATTGAGTGAAATGAATGTAGTGAAGGGTGCATTGGTTCTAATCTATGTCTTTTGCTTGTCCTTTGTCTTGCTTGTTGGTTGTTTGAATTTGATGTGGTTGTGTTTGTGAAGAGGATTTGTTGTGAACTTGTGGTGATTAATGTGAAATGGGATTTTGTTGGAAATAACGAATATAAAACCAATCTTAGGAGACGTGCTGAAGATAAAATTAAATTAAAAAAAAAAATCTCGTCGAATTTAGTTTTTTAAGTGAAGCGATCCTTCGACGGAGATACTGTGATGAGATTATTATTTATATATATTGTACGTTATGTCTACATTTGTTGTTAGGCAGATTAACTAAATCTGAAAACAAAATATACAGAGAAAGAAATATAAGATGGAACTGTTGTTTCGTGTAATAGCGGAATCAATTCCCTTGACATGTTTCTAGACGCAGGCTGTGATAGTTAGAAATTCAATCTGCCAACAAAATTGTTATGGACAGTACATAGAAGTACTTGGAAGATGTCTAAATGCTTACATCAATAAGGGCACAACATCCTATTTTCTTTTGTCCTTTAATTTATTACCGAATTCATAGATAGGCTTGATGAATGATGCATGAAATAAATATTCGTGAAACGTGGCCAAACACAAATCTCTCGATCTACCAACCTCGAGTTTTCATTAGTGTCATAACCTCTTCACGAGATAAATCGAGTAAAAGTGAACGAACTAATATCACTTCATAAAGAGATTGATTTGTAATGCATAATATGCAAATAAACATTATTAATGATTTTGTTTTTCAACCAACCAAAAGGTGGTGCAGAAAAGGAAAAAGACAAATGTGTATGTCACGTATAATTCATTGCGTGCGGCAATAATGCATCGTATTCTAGGACATAGGATGCTCATTAGCTATTACATTCTCCAATTTTCTTTTCAATAGTTCTCTTTTTTATCAAGATATTACGCGCTTGTGAATGTACTTCCACGTTTACATAATGTTCTTTTAATCGAAATATCGTATGCTTGTGAACTTGCTTCGCACAACGTGGCCCAACGGACACCACTTACGCTACCAACCCAAGACCTCTTTTAATTTTCTCGTACGTTAAGTAATATGAATGATCTTAAATTCTAATATCACGTCTGAGGTTATCGCAATAATTAAGTGAAGCACTAATCTTTATCTTCTACTTTTCCAATTTCTTTTATTTTCCAAGTGAATGATAGACGCTGAGTATGTAATTTTGGTAACGACGGTTCGTCAACGGTGAAATATATCTCGCCCGTCACCCGATGGCGTATGCCGTATCACCATCATTTTTGTTGCGGATTGCTATCTACGCCTAACATAAAGTAATTTCACAAAAACTAATATTTTGAAAAACATAAAAGACGAAAGCGTAACCATACCTAAGCGTAATCATAAGACCATCGCTAGAGAATACGTATCTGGGGTGGTTAAGGAAGGAATATAGGCAAATTTTTTTCCGAAAGGCGACCTTTGTTGCCCAAGTTCCGGTAGGCAACGGTTGTTAAAAGCATAGACGACAATTTCTAGGCGTCGCGCAGAATACAGACTCACACTGAAGTTCGGCGACGGTTCTTAACCATCACACTTGACGACAGCGACGATGGTTTAAATTAAACAACAGACACCTATAACGTGAACATAGGCGACTGTTGGTACGCTCTAATTTTTAAATATTTCAAAGCGTATAGGCGATATATTCTTTTAACAAAGTCACTTATTTTTATACTCTTTCGAAATATTATAATTGTTTTCCGATATCCCAACAAACTTCTATCAAACAAACAGATTCCCTAACAACAATTAAACGACAAAAAACTTCAATAAAACACTGAAACAGTTATTTACTCAACGTTTTCAACTATTCAAGCAAAAGCAGACAACAATGATTTTAACTTATACCACCCACTTATTTTTTTTCCATCTTCCTATTCCATTCTCTATTCCAATCCCTATTCCACTATTAAAATATTAATATTATAGCTCATTCTCTCTCCTAATCACCATCCACCACAATGTCCGCCCTCCTTTTACAGAATCTCTTTCATAGCAATTCATTATACTAGTAAGTATAATAAAAATTAATTGTATACTGTAAATCCTCTTCTCTCCCTCTCGTAATATTCTCTCACCACTAAACTAAAACCCTAAAACAATTAAGCCGTCCCCATCATTGAGAATTTACCAACAGGTAAAATCGATACTGTAGATATATTTCTTAGCAATAATGAAGCTTTCTTGATTATTGAAGAGATGAGATCATGCTAATTTCTATATAACCCCTATATATTTTTTTTCACTATCGTTATGATATGTTTTTTCGTATTGATCAATTCGATATCTGCTAATAATAATCGTCGAGAGGGCATCGTTCAATTCAAGCCGCTGACAGTTGCGTCTTGTACTTATGTGATCCGCATCTACAGATTTGCTATCTTTCGGAATTAACAATTATGGGCGATCATAATAATGCGCGCGAAGATCTCATGGTAAATATAATTCAGTTATGATCTTTTGTATTTTGGTTCTGATTCTTGTTATACCAAGGCTATATTTGAGTATTTATTTTTATGTTCTATATTATGCTCGTCAGGATGTAGCAGTTTCCTCTCCGCGTCGCATGCTTGATTTTGAAACAGTTGACAAGCTATCGGGTGGAACGAATGAAACTCACGAGTTGAAAGGTACACCAGCTAACATAAACTTAGGACGCTCTTTCACACCGGAAACAAAAATCCCAGCTGTGGGTATGGAATTTGAGACCGAAGAAGAAGCATATAACTTTTATAATGACAGAGGAGACGTATCATCAGACTAAAGATGTTCTTCTTAAGATGATTGAAGAAACCGATGAAGCTCTAGATAACATCTATTCTTCAAAATCATCTAAGACTTCCAAACTTATAGGAAAAGGAGTTTTGACAAGGGAAACGGATGACGGACCAGTTGATGCGATAAAAGGATGGAAACAAAAAAGGGCTTCGCGAGTCAAATCTGGAAAGAGGGTAAAAGCGGATTAGAACAGGCGATAAAGAAGCCAAAAAAGTCAAAACATACCAAAACATCGTTGGCAAAGCATACAACTGCTAAGGTAATATTTTGGTAAATTTGTGTTATTATACGACTACACATACCGAATCGTTGGCAAAGCATACAACTGCTAAGGTAATATTTTGCTAAATTTGTGTTATTATACGACTACAGAACCTTGCTAATGTCTTGCTTAATTACAGGAACCTAAAGAGTGCACGCCAAGCTTGGAAGTGAATCATCGAATAGGAGAAAAGTATGATATATATTGTTCGGATATTCCTCATCCTACAATGCCGGTCGATTCATTGTTCCTTTTACCAACATCTCAATCGTCACAGGTATGCCATTTAGAAATACGTTCATCTTTCACATAAGAAGTTAATCATTACTTCAATAATTTTAACTGCAGCAGATATCAAGTTCATCCATTCTGCACCAAATTCTCAATGGTGGTATCCTTCACAGTTCCAACGACGTAGCTCAAGTTTGACGAATTTGCTACAGGTTATATCTCCAATATTTATTTTGGGTATGTTGTTGACGATACAAAATAATATGATTTTGTATAGGAATTTTCAGGCACAGATTCAACAACCAAGTTACGAGTTGTCTTTTACCAATCAATCGAATGAAGTGATTAATGATGCAGCCCCAAGAAACCTACGGATATATAATGATGAGAAAGATGATCGAGTAAACGGAGATTAATCACGACCTTTCTAGACGCAACTGTGGTGTGTGTTCGAGTGTTAGACTTGATATTCAGTTATTATACTTTGATTATACAATAATGAAAGTTTTATTTTATTGGTGATTTATTCCGTGTTATTCAGTGTTCATGTCGAACTTGCATTATTTTATTCTGTTATATAATAATTAATATTCTTCTATTATATTTACAAGTATAATTAAAATAATATTTAGTGGTGAGAGAGAGATACGAGAGACTGGTGAGACGAGACCAGACGAGATCTGACTTAGGGCGCGTTCAGTTTACTGGATTAGATAGGATATCAGCCCATTTATCTTATTTAATATTGTTCAGTTTCCAAAGGACGAATTTACTAAAGCCCGAGATAATGAGTTGGCCCGTTGTTATAATCCAGCAAATGCCAGATAACTCATCCGACGCTTTCAGGAGAGACTAATAGTCTAGCCCATATACTAATTGCTCAAATTACTAAAACACCCTCGTTATTGTGAAATTAAATCCCCAAATTTACAGTGTGAGATTCTTTTTTTTTTTTCAGCTCCATCACAGCTCTTGTCGTCGGCGACCTGTGTACAGGTAAAAATTCAATTTTCGTGCTACCCAACTACACCGTTATTGACTGTTATAAGACCTATTCCGACAGGTAGCAAACGACTGAGTGGTAGAAGACCATCGCCAGCCACTTGTAGAAGACACAAAATTTCTGGCCGCTAAATACAAGCAGAAATTATTTATACGGTGCGGAGAATGGAACAAAGCATACATAAAGTTGGATTAAGCACAAATTCGTCTAGATAATAACCCCAATGATGCAGGTTCGTGCCATAGATTGAGTGTGATGACAGTCTGTGATCGAAAAGGCTTAGAACGGGGAAGAAAGCATTTATTATATGCAGGGGTAAAATAGTCGTTTCATATATTTTCCATGAGATGCAATCGGTTTTATTTTTGAAATGTGAACAACATTATTAGTCTCTTCAATAATGGTCAAAACGGCATTGACCAATATTACAATCTCAAGATAAAAGTTGTCCTATCTTATCTTATCAATTGCAGTAAACGCAGCATTATAGTATTCCAATCACCTATCAATATTCTTTATTATATTTTTAAGTATAATAAAATAATATGGAAAGAGAAAAGAAGAGTGGATGTTGTGGTGGATGGTGATTAGGAGAGAGAATGAGCTATAATATTAATAGTTTAGTTGAATAGGGATTGGAATAGAGAATGGAATAGGTGATCCGAGCCATTATTCCAATAATTACACAATTTATATTAAAAAAAAGCTTCTTAACTTGCGTGCCCACTGATAGATTTTATCTCTCCATACTTTAAAAGTGTACTATATTATTAAAAAAAGACTCTCTTAATTTACGTACCCACTAATCTTTGGGAAGAAATATGTGGGACTGATGAGTATTAAAGCAACACTCATACAAGTAGACAAACCTATTGAAATATTTGGCCCACAACCCAACAATTTCTTGGATCGTTGTGGCGTTGTATGTTGTGTGTTTTAAAATCTGTAACATTGAACAAGAATAACACGCCATTAAAACATACGACAGAATAAGAATGGGAAAATTATAAAAATGGGTCACTAAGTATGCCAATTTTCGATTTTGGGTCGTTATGTTTGCCAATTCCAAAACTAGGTAACTAAGTATGTAGATAGTAACAAAGTTGGGTCACGGACCTCTTTTCTCTTATTATATACATACTTACTGACTCAAATTTGTAACTATATACATACTTAGTGACCTAATTTTGTTACTATATAATACTTAATGATCCAGTTTTGTAACTAGTCACCCAATTTTGTTACTACATACTTAGTGACATAGTTTTGTCACTGGTCAACATAGTGATCCAAAATAAAAAAATGGTATACTTAGTGACACATTTTTATAATTTTTCCGTAAGAATTAATAGAAAAATAGAAGATAGTTATATACCTCTACCATATCACACCTCTGTTCTCCGGCAATTCTCAAGATATCATGCATGTATCGCATGATATAGAAACCACACAATGCACTACCGTACGGTTGTCGAGGGCACTAAATTAAACAAATAATAAAATATCATAAGAATGCCAATACAAATTGCTTTGAATTTTCATAAAATAAGGCGAACCTTGCATGCTTTCCAAATAATAGGGGTTTCATTCTTCTTACTTTGAGCATCACCCGCGGATCTCCCCATCTGTATTGCCCTGAAATTCGACAGTTCTATAAGATTATTAAATAAAATAAACTTACTAATTAATATTATTTCTTATAAAAACTTACACGTTTAGACGTTCACAGATCGCAATCTCCCTAAGGCCGTCGTTATGTGCCAATGGATCAAACACGAATACGGTGCACGCAAAAAAGTCGATCACCAACAATATCCAATGATTTCTAAATAATGTAACAAGCAAAGTCAATCATGTACGATATAAACTTTGGTATATATATATATATATGTGTGTGTGTGTGTGTGTGTGTATATTTATTTATACATATAAGAAAATATTATATTCCTACCTTTCGCAGTAAGGCGCAAAAAAGTAACTGCATGACTGGTATGAATTTTTAAAAGCCTCAGCCATGTAGCTAATCTCCGTATCCGCATTATTTTCAAGCGCCATCAAACTTAAACGGTTAGGGTTGAAGCAATGGAACCCCGACGATTCGTGACGAAGATACCTATAATGATAATATAATTTCTAAAACTTAAACTGATCCACAACTTGTAATGAATGGTTTCAAAGATAAATGAAGATACCTCAAGAAAACTTGAATCAGCGCGGAATCCAAACTCACAAAGTTGAATAACTCCCGGATATCTTTGGCATCGATGGACATGTGGTCGTCCTCACGACTAGGATTGTAATATACATCTCTCATATTGAATGTGAAAGATCGTTCCACGGGAGGAGAGACGATTTCCCATAAATACTGGCAATGCTCCATTAATGACCAATTTGCTGGTAAGAAAACTACATAAATACAAGATGGATGTAATATGAAGATAATAAAATGTGTTTAATGCAAGCTTGAAGGAGAATAATAACCTGAAGCCAAAAGAACATTCCTAGACGTTATCGAGGGATTCAAAACTTTCATCACCTCCTCATACGTCTCTTTCAACTCGTTTTCAACTCTTGCACGGTTATTTGCAATTAGCTTGATCCTTAGAAAAGTACCAAGAAATCGATCGAATGTTCTTTTGAGTCGAATGTCCCCTTCCTCTTCTTCACTTAATGCAATGTTGATGTCAACCTCATTTTCCACTTGGCTTTCATCTCTCACAATCAGCTGAGTCGAACTTCCCGCTCTAATTGGATTCGCTTCCTCATTAGCTTCACCAACTTTTTCCTTCTCAATCAAACATCTAGACCTACGTATTTCTGCCACCTCTTGCATTTCCACGACATTCTTTCCCTTATTGAGCATCCTTTTGTTGCTTCCATCAGAGGAATTAAGTAACATTCCCTGACTTCTTTCGGTTTCAACAAACTTCCTCTTAGTTCCTTTTTTCTGCTCTTTGTCTTTTTCAGTCGTTGTTTGACCTCCCTCAACACAAAAACCTAACCACACATCATTCTCCTCTAAAGTGGGTTCAATGTCCTTACAAATAATTTCATCCGTACAATCAACATGTTGTTGCATACCTATCCACGTATCGAGACTCACCTCCGAGTGAATTGCCTCGTTCTCCTCTATCAGGTTATTTTCCTTCCCATTCTGGTCACGAGGCTCAACAGGTTGTTGTATAGTACAGTCAGGTATATCATATGCAGGTTGTTCTGTAAGAAGACTATATACTTGAAGGTAATCGTTGTCTACAGTTTTACGGTTAAGATTGCTCCGCCAATCATCGAGCTTATATGATTGCGATCTCCATCCGTCATAAGCCTCAGCAGTTTTCCAGTTAACCATCTCTACTGAATTCTTTTCTGAATAAGCAATTCGTCTGTTTTTTTTTTCATGTTTAAGTTATCAGTAGAACTGGTAAGCAAAAGCATGAGATGATTTCTCAGAATCATATATGAAATGAACGATATGTAACGATTGATGAGTTTCACAACAATTTAGTTTAAGATTTCCAATCCTTCATTCTCATTTGACAACCATAAACTTAAATAAACTTCACTATACAGATCTTCAATCAATCTGTTTCACTCTAGTTTACATATAATTTCCTTATGCAACGGATGAAAATATTTAAGGATCCAAATGAATTCTTAAGCGCGGAGAAAAAAACCGGACAAAATTCGAAACAGCAGTTACATCACTCAATAAGGAATTCAGACAGAAAGGTTGAAAAAATCGAAGAGTGAGAAAGAGGAAGATTTGGATCCATGAATTCACTATTTTAAAAGAAGATAAAAAATCAAATCCATTCATCCACCATGGTACGAAACATCGCCAAAAATCAAGTTTCCTCGAATAAATCAGAATACAAAAACCAAATCTGATAAGAAAAAAGAAGTATCGAACGACAAGAATTACCTGGAAAAGGAACTAGCCAGAAACCCACACCAACAATCGCGGTGTTTCGAACCGTTCTAAGGGTTTTTTGAGTGCGGACGGAATTAGGGTTTTGCGCCTCCGAAATGCAGGTTTGAGAAAACAAGAGAGATTTTATTCATGTCACCGACTTAAAAAGAGAATATTCGAAAAGTAAATATTATCCATTATTTGGTCCTAACATCAAGATATAAGATAGGATTGAAGAGTCAAAAGAGGAAGAAATACAATTGAGATTCACACGGTCGAATTACTACACACCTTTCTGATTTTATCGGGTGAGAATAAAATATCATCGGACCACTCATGCGGTTTCTGCGACTCGCCTTGTGATTCATTATACAACGCGGCGTCTATCGTCAATACGTCACAAATCATTTGACGTCTCTCATTAGTGTTTATGGTTGTGCAAAGAACCCTAGCGAATTTTATTCATATGTATCTTATATGTAAAGCTCTCAATCAATAATAAGACGCTTCAGAACCTGTTCTACGTGCTTGTTTTAAGCGCACACTATGAAGTTTTTCGTTTTCATTTGACATGTTTCAAATCGCGATAGAAGTTCAATATCCAAGCTTTGTCCAATGGCAAAAATGAAAATGGACGAATCATTAACATTATAACTGCTGAGTCAAGTAAATGAACATTCCCGTATGAAAACAGAAGATTGGGATTACTTACTCCTTGTGTAACCAGAAATTAAGCGCGTTCAAGTTTTTTTTTTCTTGGCTGCATTATCTCGTACCATAGATTTTGCGTTAAGTTAGGATGTTTGCAAAACGATGAATTAAGTCGCAAATTATGGCAAAACAGCTTCTGAGGATGGTGTCCGATCAGAACAACCTGGGCTTCCTTCGACTTTCTCCATCATTTATGTGGAACTAACTGTGTGTTAAAGAAATAATCTAGTGTAGTGAAAAACCCCAAGCGCACTGGGTTCAACTTTAATTAACATACGGACAAAAGAATATGGTAAAAATAAAGACAAAGCAAGAACGCGTGTCTCAAGCTATTAAGAACGCACTTGTTTTAATACAATATTTTATAGCACTTGATATGAAAAACGGCCAGCAAAGTTGTCATCATGAAAATGCTAGAAGAATAGGCGCGAGATAAGAAGCTATGATTACATGACCATTCACCCAATAACGAGGGGGTTGCATAAACCAAGAAGACAGTTAGACCAAGAAATAGAAGTAAAAATGTCCTCCAGTTTTATAACACGTATAAGTATTAAAATGATATGGAAACCAACAGCAATTCTTCCGCCCAGTGCCCAAGGAGAATTTTTTAAATAAACACTATTTTATTTTTAATAGTGTTTGATTTGCCTATAAATAGGCATCAAGTGATCAAGAGGAACATCATACCATAGAAGCGAACGATTAGGAGAAACTAAAGAGAATCAAAGAAATATGGCAAAGGTGTTTTCTCCGATTATAGTTAAGAGTTTCTCCTTTACATATTGATATTATAACTCATAGATTTTCTCAATAGTTACCAGAGATCGAGGGGTACTTCCTAAAACCGATTGATGATAGCAGGGAAAGCCTCTTATTGTTGGGTCCAGCCAAGCTTTTGGCAAATATCATCTGCAAGCCGATCCACCACACACGCATTAGATAAGAGATGAGAAGACATAAATGATGGGACACGCATGACGAGTGCAATGACAATATGTGTTTTGGCTTGTCGCATGGTGGTTTGCCTATATAGGTCATGCGTTTCATTCGTAAACGGCACCCCAAACAGAAGAAAGAGTCCACAGAGAGAGATAGTGAGAGGGTAAAATATTTATCCACCTTCGAGTGGATAAGGGTGAGGGGTCTCGGGTTAGTTGGGAGTAGGTACAAACACATATCAGGTAGGTAAGAGGTACGGTTGAGATCACATATTCCACTATTTGTATTACATTCCGTATTCCAACGAACAAAAATCGTTACACCTCCCCCCGTCAAGTGTTAAAACACCCGAAAACATCATTATACCTATGCATTTCATTCAACAAGTGTTTAAACAAAAAACTTATTATTATGTATTTTTCTAATATGGTGTAGAAAAAATCAGTATATATATTAAAATAGAAATATACGTAATAATGAGGTTTTTTTTTTGTTTAAACACTTGTTGTAATGAAATTCATAGGTGTAATGATGTTTACGAGTGTTTTAAAACTTGATGGGGGGAGGTGTAACGATTTTCGTTCGTTGGAATACGGAGTGGAATAAAAATAGTGGAATAGGTGATCTCAACCGGTCTCGGGTGTGGGTTTAAATACGAGCATTAAATTTGTACTGTGTAATTTTCTTAATATCGTAAAACAGATGCTCTCCGTGGAGGTATGCGGTATTGACCGAACCACATAAAATTCTTTTGTTCTCGCTCGGTGTCATTTCAGTCCCGATCATAGTTATTTGGGGCGCGCCTGAGGTGAGGCGGCCGCCCATCGCCTCTACGTGCTCAGAGGCGTCGTCCTTTGAGGAGGCACATCTGAGGCGGCGCCTCAGCATAAGTTTTTGACGTGCCTAGGCGATGTGGAGGCCGTCTTGGTGAAGATTGGTCGATTTGAGGGTAGAGAAAGATGGAAAAAATAGTTGCAGGTCCAAGTTCACTGTAGCTGCATCTAAGTTCACTGTAGCCGCGATGAAGATGAAAAACCCTAAATTTGCTCAAATGGACTTTGATTGGACCTGTCTAATTAATTTTGAAAAGAAATACTTTAAGATATTAAAATCTTAAAAAAGCCCATATGAGTTTATTATATTTTAATTTTTTTTTATTTCTAACTATGCAACTTAACACTCAAATAGTTGAAGACTAATAATTATTAATTTATTAAATGAAATCATCAACATTAAAAAAATTTCATAAGAAAGCATCAACTATTATTTCATATATTAGGTAAAAGTTCTATTCCTGTATTCAATAAAAGTATATTATATATAATATTTATGTGATGCAAATCGCCTCAATTTTATAAGGCAACCGCCTTATTTACGCCTCGCTGAGGTATGGTAGTGCCCTTTCGCCTTTTTGCGCCTCTCACCATTAATAACTACGGCCCCGATTAAGTTGTCGCGGAGTCCAAAACCAACTTTCTGCTGGGCCCGAAATACTACTGCTCACCCCAATACTTATATATATAGTGGACTGAAGAGCTTGAATTATTCGATACTGGATAACCAATTTTTAAAATCTTAACACGCCCCCTCACGTCTTATATGACTGGCCTAACACGTAGGCATATGAATCAGAAGATTCGGAAGATTGCTCTGATATTATATTAGAAATCGAGAGGTCCTTCCTAAAAAACCAATTGGTGATAGGAGGGAAAAAACATCTTATATATAATATATACTAGTATTTCTGCACACCCTATGTGTGTGCAAATATAAATAAAGTTAATTATTAAATTAGTAAGTAATATACTAAAAATATAGTTTGGTAGTTATTATCAAGTGGAAGGTACGTGTCTTAATAAGTCTTTTTTATTTTTTAATAGATGTAGAAAAAATCTGATTGGTCAATTGATACAGACCAATTGATGGTTTATCCTAGCCACGCCCTTAATATGATATAATAAATACACATATATATAGTGTATTGAAGAGTTTGAATTATTCGATATGGGATAAAGGCCAATCTTTAGAATCTCAACAACTCCGTTTCAACCACTACAAGAAAACATAGTATCCAAAACGAAAAATAGATACGGAATTGGTTTCGTATCTAAATTATGAGTATTAAGAAATGGATTCTGACACGGTTTTCATTTTCAAAATAATTAAAAACGGAAATGTGACAAAATTCATTTGAGAAACGGTATATATCCGTGTCCGAATTTGTTACGAGAACAACACTTGCACATCAGTCACGGATAATCCGTGTCTAATCACTCAATAGATATGGAATTTTGGTTTTAGACACCGAATTTCCGTATCTAATATGCCTGTTTTCTAGTAGTGAACATTTGTCTCGGTCCAAATTTATAGGAAAGCAGCGAATTCAAACCATCCTATTTGCTTCTGACTGTTAACATGTTGGCCGGTCGCACGTTTTCTAGATTGTTTCTTTTAGAAAACAATTTGCCATTTACAGTGAAATTTTGAATTCAAGAATTACAATGAAAGGTATATAATCAATTGATAACCAAAAGCACTAGGTTATCTGTGTTCTTCATTCTCCGAATTGGTGTATATCGTCTTCTACTTCCAATAACTTTCTAGAATAAAACAACAGAAATCCAAATCAGAAAATATTTCTGCAAATTAATATAAAACTGAAGGTTCTGCTGGATTTGCAGTGAAGCGAAAACTCGACTAGGAATCAGGTGAGGAGATATATGATATACATGATGATGATTATGAGGTGAGGAGATATATGATATTAAAACTTACTTAGAAGCTCAGTTTTAATGGATGTAATGACGCATATAAATGCACGTTTAAGGAGAGGGTTTGAAGTGAATAATAACCTGAAGCCAAAAGAAGAGTCCCAGACGTTTCCTAGGGATTCAGAACTTCCATCACCTTCTCTTACGTCTCTTTCAAATAGTTTTCTACTTCAGCACTCTTGTTAATGATCCGTTCAATCCTTCTGAAAGTACTAATAAAGCGTTCAAATGCATTTTCGAATTGTAAGTTCTCTTCCTCTTCTTCAATTGAAGCATTGTTGATATGTTCTATTGGGTCCGGCCCATTTATGGGCTAATCCATGTTATATATATATATATATATATATATATATATATATATATGTATTATGTAAGAAAAAAAACAAATACTACACAACTCACGCACACGACGAACAGCAAAAGAGAGGAGAAGAGGAAAGAAAAAAGAGGAAGAAAGAAAGTGGGAAGCAGATTCAGTTCCGTACGATCCGTTGCCCCGTTTTCGTCGAAACTTCGGGAGGAGAGTCGCCTCGATGTACTCTACACATCTACCTTGTCGGATCGTTCGGTTTCTCACGTGTTGGTGGTAAGTCGCTTAACCTCTTTTGGTATTCCGAGTTTGTAACCCGATGATTATTGGAGTTTCGAGTTTGTAACTCGACGTCGTTAGTGTGCTCGCTTTATTGGTGTGATTTCGGTGCACCGTGTGTTGTTATACCTCGAGACGTTCTCGGGAGGCAGTTTCATTGTTCCGTTGAACTCGTGATATAGTGGATTGTTTCCTTGGATCGGGAGAGCGCACCCGTGGTTTTCCCGTTTTGGGTTTTCCACGTTAAAAAGTCGCTCGTGTTATTTTTTGGTTTCCGTTGTTGCGTTGATTGGTTGCCACTCGTATTAGCCGAACAAGCCTAACATGTTCAACCCCATTGTCCACTTGGCTCTCGTTTCTCACTATCAGTTGCATCGAACTTTCCTCTCTAACGTGATTCTCTTCCTCATTGGTTTCACTAACCTCATTCCGCTCACTCAAACGTCTAGTGAGCAAATGAATTCAGACACGACGTTTAAAGAATCAAACAGAATGGACGAAGGAAGAGGGAGATTTGGATCCATGAATTCACAATTTGACAAGAAGAAAAAAAATCAAATCCATTCATCCACTATGATACGAAACAATATGAAAATCACGTTTTCTCGTGAAATCAGAACAAACCCAAATCTGATAAGAAAAAAAGAAGATATCGAACAATGAGACTTACCTGGAAAATGAACTAGCCAAAATAACATGCCGACAATTGCGATTTGCAAAGCGTTCGAAGGGTTTTTTAATACAGACGAGATTAGGGTATTGCGCCTCGGAAACACAGGTTTAAGATCCAGATTTTATTTGTCACCGGCCTAGAAAGATAATATCCGGAAAGTAAATATTAGCTATTCTTTACCCCTAATATCGAGATTTAGGATAAGATCGAAGAGTCAAAAGAGCGAGAAATGCGGTCAAGATTCACGAGGGCGAGTTATTACACACCTTTCCGATTATATTGGGCGAGGCGCATACAAAAATATTATCTATTCTTCGTTACGCAACGTGACGTCTATCATTAATACATCCCGACGTTCTCTCATTACTCATTAGTGTTTTTTATTGTGTTGCTATAGTGAAACCCTACCTGCATTCAAATATCAAACACAATATATAACACGCTTCAGAACCTGTTTTTCAGTTTCAGTTTTAAGCGCACGCGATGAAGCTTTCAGTTTTCATTTGACGTGTGATCGCGTGTGTGTATGTTTAAATTAAAAGATCGTGCGAGTACGTCAAGTAATAATTAAAACGAATATATTATAACTAGAATCACGCGCGATAGGCAGTGTACCTATCGTTTGTAATATAGCTATAGCGAATATCCGAGTATCGAACACGAGGAATAAATTGAGTACTAGTATTAACCTATCGACTCGATATTTAACCTAAACTAAAATAACAGGATTTGTTTATATTACGAACTAACTTAACAGAGCAACTTAAAGGATCGAAAGACTAAGGAACACAACTAGAAGTAATAAAAGTGACTTAAGATGACAAATATGTGTCCGGGATTCGAATCCCTCTGAGTTTTGTTGGCTAAGGCTTACGGAATATCGCTCCTACGTGATTATCGACTAAATCGCAGTAATTTCCTACCCACTCACGGATTTGCTGTCGCCCTAAACGTTCGTGGGGATCTAAATTCAGCGATTACTAGACGGCGAGGATCGAGTATTTGCTGTCGCCCTATACTCGAATCCTAACGTCTACGAACGGCCTAATCGTTATTTAGCTGTCGCCCTAAACGATATACCACACATGCATATCAACACATAGACATATTGGTACAAAGAAACAACATCATAGAACGATAAATAGTCGAATACACGTGTTCACGATTATCCTACGCCTTAACTACAACATAACCCAACGTTCATCTATTCCCAAACACACAAGAGGGTTAGCTACTCATATTAAGCATAACAACAACGAGATTCAAAGGAAACGAAGATAAAGAACTCATAAAACCTCCCTAAGAAGTAGTATGGCGTTTCTGAGGTGGAGCTCTCGTTCCTCGATCGACTGGGCGTGGCTACGTTGTTGGATCGTCCCTTCAGCTTCTCCGAATCACAAGGTTGCTTCTAGTGTTCTTCCTCCTTCCTTTTCTCTCAATTTTCGTCTCTATCAAGTTGTTCTTCAGTTCTAAGGAAAGCTCCCCTTTTATGCTTCGAAAATGGGCTAAAACCCTGAAATTAGGCAAGTTCACGGCCTCTTAACGGGCCTTCACGGCCGTGAAGGCGGCTAAAAACCCTATTTCTTGACTTCCTGGCACGAGTCACGGCCTCGTGCACCGATCTTCACGGCCGTGACGGCGGCTTAAACCCTAAATATTGACTCTCTGGAGAGGGTCACGGCCTCTTGCATATAGGTTCACGGCCGTGACAGTGAATAGCATAGCGGTTGCTTAGTCTCTGCCGCGAGTCACGGCCTTTGAGTATTCACGGCCGTGACACGTTCCTTAAAACTCTCTGTCCACGTTCACGGCTTCTTACATGAGCGTTCACGGCCGCGACACTGGATCTTGAGCTCACTGCCCACGTTCACGGCCTTGTGCAAGGTGATTCACGGCCGTGACTGTTGGAACTTTTTCTTCTTGAGCTTACTGTCCTCGTTCACGGCCTCTTGCAAGATCGTTCACGGCCGTGACTTGTTACTGGCAGCTTCAAACTTTGCCGTTTTCGCGTCGTTTTCGCCTCGTTTTCGTTCCTCTTTTCTCGATAATCATTCGAAGGTCCTACAATATTTAAATGAGTGTAAATAGAGCCAATAAATGCATGGAATGATCAAAAGTTTCCTATTATAACCCAAATAAACATAACAATAAACGTATTAAAATACGTTTATCAAACCTCCCCACACTTAAGCTTTTGCTTGTCCTCAAGCAAATTAAAAAGCAAGAAAAGGTTATCAAGATAACGGCACGACCATTCACAATTCACAACGCAGATGGAAAACACAAAATGGAATCAAGCAAGCAATTATGGACACTGCAAAAAATAATCAGCACTAATCGACACGAATTTCCTTAGCACTACTAATCGAGATCCACACCTCGCAGGGATTCACTCAAATCACTCAGTGTATAGGCTAAAAAATCGGTGAATCACTCAATTCATGCAATAATCTCGTCTAAACCATATGCTTGCAAGTCAATCGCACGTCTACTACTTAAAGCAGTTAGCATGAATCAGAAGGTCTTTTTCGGGTTAAATGGGTTCAGATAGTATTGAAGTGGTAATGGAATCACATATGAGTAGCAGTCGTGTCGATCTTCATGTCATTGTCTAAAGCACGCCAACAATTAGCCTTTCTGATTACGCCGTCTTCATATTCTTATTTTTGCTGCGTTCCACTATGCCTTTCTTCTTCCAAGTCTATAAATGAGGGGATGATGTGGAAAACACGAGACCGGAAGATTATCAAAGGAAATGTTCTTTTTCTTTTCTTTTTTTTCGCAACAGCTTATTCTCCTCATGCTTCACTTCTCCAAATTTTTTTTTCTTCTTCTTCTTCTTTTTTTTTCTTTTTTTTTTCAACAAACTGTTCACTTCCGGCGGGCCGTCATCTCTGCGCTTTTCGACTTTGACATTTGACTTTCACTTCCACTTAACTCGTGTTCAAATGATCTCTGGAGGCTTATGTAGGTCAGAGGGTTATGATATACGAGGTGCAAGGAATAAATAGGCTTAGGCACAAAGTGGCTAACTACGGTGATCAGTCGTGGTCGGGAACTTTGGCCGTGGACTTATTTCCTAATGCCTTCGTCATATTCATACAAAACATACTATAAGCAATTTCAATGCGTATCAAACAAGCAAGTTCTAGAGAGACGTAAATTATGCACTACTCACACAACCGAGAAAAAATGAGCAAAAGCTCGTCAGCTCAAACTCTCACAACGGAACACGGGTTATGTGTGTGAATCTCTCAAAGTAACACTATATCTATTCATGCTGAAAAGATTAAATCACTGATGCATGTCTTTATCGCTCACTAGACTCCCTACTATGCAATCCACATTGAGATGAACGCAAACAATCATGCCAAACTTTTATAGATTTAAAAGCCCAAAACACGTCATAAAAAATTTTCACGTAACTTTTCAACAAAATTTCTTAACAAAATTCCCCCTCCCCACACTTAAGATTCACGTTGTCCTCAACGTGTAAAAGAAATAACAGGAAGGTAAAAGAAGTTGAAAAGAACGTGACTCCCCTGAAAAATTGGCGTGGCCCTGCCTCTATCATTTGATGTAGTTTGAACATGGTTGCTTCACTGATTATGAATATTTTGGGTCGTAGTCTGAATTCGTGTCACGTTTCCTGTAAGCACTTAATAAGAAAATTATACGTACGATGGAAATAAAAAGTAACAGCAAAACGAGTCAAAATCATCAAAAATGTCGTGATGACTAAACCAAACACACAAAGTGTTTTACAAAAGAAAAATCCCAACTGAAGTCGGAACTAAGGTGGTGGTGGTGAGGGCTGCGAGGGCGAAGGAACGCCAGTGACTCCTGTGATCGCCTGACCGCGTCTTTCATGGCTTTAAGGGCCTGCTCATATCGTTGTTGCTCCTCGCGGTAGCGTCGGTGGGCTTCCTCGTTTCGACGCTCATACTCTTCCTAGCGCCGTCGTATCTCCTCATCGCGTCGAATGGCCTCCTCGTTGTAGCGTAGCATGTCCTCGCGCAATGTGTGAAGGTCGGCTGAGGCAAAACGAGCAACCCCTGATGATTCGCCCTCGTGATAACCAGAGGAATGGGAAGTGCCGGCAGTGTCGGGGTGAACTGGGAATGGCCCCACGCCCTCAATTTGTAGTGGCTCTGGGTATGCGTCGCCCAGGTCTGTCTGCCCACGATAGACCTCGTGCCAGACGTATATCTTATTCGAGCGAGACCAGGTGGGAGCCTTGATCAATATTTTCATCTTCACCATCATATCCTCGTTGACCGGATTACGCCCGCCCACAATCTCCATCTCCGGTGGATTTTCTGGCCATAGGTTAAGGCCTTTGATGATCCTAATAACAAATGGCGCTACTGGAGTCTTAATCCTCGCTCACCCCAAACACTCCTGGAGTCTTAATCCTCGTATTGCCTCTCATGAAACTGTTCCTCGAGTAGTCTTCGATTAGGTTCCAAGCGTCTGTAGCATTGAGCTTTACGAGCCCTCCTCCCGCGGCTCCGTCTAACATATGAACTGTTTGATCATTGAGGCCCTCATGAAATCGGTTGATCATAGCGGCCTTCGACATCCCGTGTTGTGGACATTTCTTCAACAGCGATTTGTACCTCTCCCACACTTCGTAAAGATTCTCTGAATCCTTCTGGTGAAAAAGGGAAATCTCCGTCTTCAACCGTAATACCTTTGACAATGGGAAGTAATGGCCGATGAATGCTGCTCGTAGTTCTTCCCACGTAGTGATCGATCTGGGCGGTAACATCTCCAACCAATCCTACGCCCTGTACTTGAGTGAGAATGGAAACAACATTAGTTTAATCGCATCACTCGGGACCCCATTAATCTTAATGGTGTCTGTTACTGTAAGAAAAGCCTTCAGGTGGGAGTACGGATCATCATCTGGATTTCCTTCAAACTGGGCCGTCTGAAAGATCATCTGAAGCCAGGCGTGCTTCTGCTCGAAATTGTTGTTCTCGATCGGCGGAATAACGATTGCCGATTCAGTTCCGCCGAGGGAGGCACTCTTGAGTAGGTCTTGTAGAGATTGTTCCTCTTCTTGGTCCTGGTGGATCGGTACTCTGCGTTCAGCCATCTCGACTTCTGTCTCTCGACCGTCTACAGATGCCTCTGTTCGAGAATTCTCTGCCGACTCCTGAGAGTTGTCCTCTGAGTAGCTTACTAACGCTTCTTGATAGTTACTAGCCGTGCCTTCTGAATTGTATCTGAGTTGCCTTCGCAATATCCGCTCGAAATCTGGATCTCCTTCAACAATTGGACCCGATGGGTGGCTTCGGGTCATCCACCGTCAAACAGTACCTTCAATGAGTGAAAACGAAATTTAGCGAAGAACTAGACAAATACGTTGAAAAGGTAACGAGACTAATAATGATGTAGAAACAAAACGCAATTAACCAAAAACTGGGAAAATAGCTAAATTACCGAACTAGGGTGTTCCTAATATCAATCTATTCCCCGGCAACGGCGCCAAAAACTTGATCGCGTGTGTGTATGTTTAAATTAAAAGATCGTGCGAGTACGTCAAGTAATAATTAAAACGAATATATTATAACTAGAATCACGCGCAATAGGCAGTGTACCTATCGTTTGTAATATAGCTATAGCGAATATCCGAGTATCGAACACGAGGAATAAATTGAGTACTAGTATTAACCTATCGACTCGATATTTAACCTAAATAAAATAACAGGATTTGTTTATATTACGAACTAACTTAACAGAGCAACTTAAAGGATCGAAAGACTAAGGAACACAACTAGAAGTAATAAAAGTGACTTAAGATGACAAATATGTGTCCGGGAATCGAATCCCGCTGAGTTTTGTTGGCTAAGGCTTACGGAATATCGCTCCTACGTGATTATCGACTAAATCGCAGTAATTTCCTACCCACTCACGGATTTGCTGTCGCCCTAAACGTTCGTGGGGATCTAAATTCAGCGATTACTAGACGGCGAGGATCGAGTATTTGTTGTCGCCCTATACTCGAATCCTAACGTCTACGAACGGCCTAATCGTTATTTAGCTGTCGCCCTAAACGATATACCACACATGCATATCAACACATAGACATATTGATACAAAGAAACAACATCATAGAACGATAAATAGTCGAATACACGTGTTCACGATTATCCTACGCCTTAACTACAACATAACCCAACGTTCATCTATTCCCAAACACACAAGAGGGTTAGCTACTCATATTAAGCATAACAACAACGAGATTCAAAGAAAACGAAGATAAAGAACTCATAAAACCTCCCTAAGAAGTAGTATGGCGTTTCTGAGGTGGAGCTCTCGTTCCTCGATCGACTGGGCGTGGCTACGTTGTTGGATCGTCCCTTCAGCTTCTCCGAATCACAAGGTTGCTTCTAGTGTTCTTCCTCCTTCCTTTTCTCTCAATTTTCGTCTCTATCAAGTTGTTCTTCAGTTCTAAGGAAAGCTCCCCTTTTATGCTTCGAAAATGGGCTAAAACCCTGAAATTAGGCAAGTTCACGGCCTCTTAACGGGCCTTCACGGCCGTGAAGGCGGCTAAAAACCCTATTTCTTGACTTCCTGGCACGAGTCACGGCCTCGTGCACCGATCTTCACGGCCGTGACGGCGGCTTAAACCCTAAATATTGACTCTCTGGAGAGGGTCACGGCCTCTTGCATATAGGTTCACGGCCGTGACAGTGAATAGCATAGCGGTTGCTTAGTCTCTGCCGCGAGTCACGGCCTTTGAGTATTCACGGCCGTGACACGTTCCTTAAAACTCTCTGTCCACGTTCACGGCTTCTTACATGAGCGTTCACGGCCGCGACACTGGATCTTGAGCTCACTGCCCACGTTCACGGCCTTGTGCAAGGTGATTCACGGCCGTGACTGTTGGAACTTTTTCTCCTCACGGCCTCTTGCAAGATCGTTCACGGCCGTGACTTATTACTGGCAGTTTCAAACTTTGCCGTTTTCGCGTCGTTTTCGCCTCGTTTTCGTTCCTCTTTTCTCGATAATCATTCGAAGGTCCTACAATATTTAAATGAGTGTAAATAGAGCCAATAAATGCATGGAATGATCAAAAGTTTCCTATTATAACCCAAATGAACATAACAATAAACGTATTAAAATACGTTTATCAACGAGTTTCAAGATCGAATTTCGAATCTCAATCTACTTCAAAAAAAAAACGTAATGAACGGCTTTAGCTCCTCCAGCGTAACTTTTTCTTGAAAAGTGTCTTTTGTAGACATAGAAAAAGTGAACAAAATCTATATCCGATTTCAAATGTGAAAACGTAAGAATCATAAGTTCTAAATGCTGATTCAAGTAAACGTGAACTTCCACGTCGGACAAGAGATGATTAGGCTTTTGTGTAACCAAAGCGCAAAACGCGGTGAAGTTTACTTTTTCTTCGCTGCATTATTTAACAGCACAAGACTTGTCAATGCCTATTTGCTCTTCGAATGTCCATATACATATTATCTCGTTCCATAGATTTTTCATTAATCCCATATGTGTTTGGAAAACGATGAATTGTGGTGCATTTTATTGATAAAAAACTTGCACGATGTTGTGGTAGCAAAAGGTTTGTGAAAGAAATGATATATATATATATATATATATATATATATATTTATATATTAATAGCTATTCGATTACTTTCCGGATGACAAGAACTGAATTCGACAAGTAGACTGTATTTATTTAATTTGTTCATATGAATCGAATCTGTTGATATATTTTATTAATTCATCCATATCTAAACCATTCAATTAAAAACTGCATTCAAATATTAATTAAACACAAATGAATACATTTAACTCCAATCGTAAATTTTTGTGAGTTTATTAAGCGAATTCAAACAACTCAAATTCACCTCGTACGTAAAGTCATAATTTATTTTCATCAACCAAATCAGGCTCTATAAGATATTTCATATATATCTTCAAGTTATGATATATGTATCTTTTTCTATTTGAATGCCGATTACTGAATTAATTCATATAATAAAATGTGATCTTTTAACCAGGGAAAAGGGTCGGGCGTTGCGGCAATGCAATAAGTTGGGCAATTCCACGACCACGACAATGCACAGAAATACTCGTTTCCGTTCCAATGTTCGCGACCGTTTCGGTGAAATTAACAGCTCGGAGTCTTCTTGGAAGATTATAGGAAAGCAGCGAATTCAAATGGTCCTATTTGATAGGAAAGTAACGAAGCTAATAGATATCTACATTTGCTTCTGACTGTTAACATGTTTGGCCGGTCGCATGTTTTCAAGATTGTCTATTCTTTTAGAAAACGATTTTCCATTTACACTGAAAAGTTAAATTCAAGAATTAGAATGAAAGGTATATAATCAACTGATAGCCAAAATTTGGCGTGCCGAAAAAATTTTCTATCCCGGCACAGGAAAAATTTTGAAGAATTATAAATACACGTCTAAATCTTGATGCAGATGAGGCATGCTCGTTATATTATATTCTTTCTTTTAGAAAACACTATATATAATGAGCAACAGTAAAATACGAAAAGAAAGACTCTGAAGTACTAGGTTATTTGTTCTTCATTCTCCTAATTGGTGTGTAGCGTCTTCTACTTTCAGTAACTTTCTAGAATAAATCAACAGAAATCCAAACCTAATAAAAACAAATCAGAAAATGTTTCTGCAAATTATGATCAAACTGAAGGTTCTGCCGGATATATAGTGAAGCGAAAACTCGACTAGGGATCTGGTCATAAGGCAAGGAAATTGCGGTCGCTCCATGGCTTCATTGTTTCTCCGTTAACGTGCATCTTCTGATAAAAACAATATGTATACATGATGATGATTGATGATGATGGGGTGAGGGCGATATATGATATTCGAACTTACTTTGAAGCTCAGTTTTAATGGATGTAATGACACATATAAATGCATGTTAAGGAGAGGCTTGAGGTGAATAATTAACCTGAAGCCAAAAGAAGAGTGACAGACGTAGGCGGGGGACTCAGAACTTCCATCACCTTCTCATAAGTCTCTTTCAACTCGTTTTCTACTTCCGCACTCTTGTTAATGATTCGTTCAATCCTTTGGAAAGTACTAATAAAGCCTTCAAATGTTTTTTCGAGTTGTATGTCCCCTTCCCCTTCTTCACTTGATGCATTGTTGATATGTTCAGCCGCATTGTCCACTTGGCTCTCGTTTCTCACTATTAGTTGCATCGAACTTTCCTCCCTAACGGGATTCTCTACCTCATTGGTTTCACTAACCTTATTCCGCTCAACCAGATGTCTAGACCTATGTCTTTCTGTCGCTTCTGGCATTTTCCCAACACCCTTCCCCTTATTGCTCGGCCTTTTCTTGAAGCTTCCCATCTCATTCTCTCCTTCAATGGTCTTATTTCCATCAGAGATCTTGAGTGACCTTCCCTGACTTCTCTTGGTCTCAACAAACTTCCTCTTACTTCCTTTGTTCTGCTCTTTTTCAGCTTCAATCACTGAATGACCCCCCTTAACAAAAAATCCTAACCACTCGTCGTTCTCCTCTAAAGTCGGGGCACTACTATTCCCAATTTGGTCAGTAGAATCGACAGTCTGTTGTTGCAAACCTAATGCCTCATTTACTTCTACTGATGCAGTTATCCACCCTTCTAGGCTTACTTCTGAATGAATTTCATTATTCTCCTCTATAGTAGACTCAACAAACTTCTGTTGTGTAGTACAATCAGTCATTGTAACGGTAGATCCAGGTATATTTTCTGAAGGTTGTTCTGTAATAAGAAGATATACTCCAATGTAATCATCGTCTACATATTTACGGCCTTGATATACCCAGTTAACCATTGCAAGTGAATTCTTTTTCTGAATAAGTTCAATCGTCAGAGTAAATACAAAAAATAATGAACTGGTAAGCAAGAACAATGTATGATTTCTGAGAATTATACATGTGATTAACTATGTGTAACAACAATCAAGGAGGTTCACATCAATTTAGTATAAGATCTCCAATCCTTCTTCATGCTCATTAGACGGCCATAAGCATAAATAAACTTCATTTTTCAGATCTTCAATCAATCTACTTCACATTAATTTACATATCATTAAATCCTTATACAAGTTGAAAATAATGAAGGATCCAAATGAATTCATAAGCGCGGAGAAGAAAAAAGGATAAAATTCGCAACAGTTCAACATCGCACGATAAGGAATTCAGACACAATTGTTTTAACAATCAAACAGAAGCAAGATGGCGATTTGGATCCATGAATTAACTTTTTGACGAGGAAATAAAAAAAAAACCTCAAATCCATTCATTTACCATCATATGAAACATTGCGAAAATCAAGTTTGCTCGTGAAATCATAACAAACCCAAATCTGATAAGACAGAGGGAAGAAGAAAATATCGAACATGAGAGTTACCTGGAAATGAACTAGCCAAAATAACACGCCGACAATCGCGATTCTGCAAAGCGTTCTAAGTGTTTTTTAGTGGGGACGAAATTAGGGTTTTGCGCCTCGGAAACACGGGTTTGAGAAAACAATCGAGATTTATTTATGTCACCGACCTAGAAAGATAATATCCTGAAAGTAAATAATATATATTCTTTACTCCTAATATCAAGATTTAAGATAAGATCGAATAGTCAAAAGAGCGAGAAACACAATCAATATTCACGCGGGCGAGTTACTACACACCTTTCCGATTATAGTAGGCGACGCGCATACTAAAATATCATAGGACCGCTCAAGCGGGGAGTTTCTAGGATGCACCTTGTGATTCGTTTACGCAATGTGACGTCTATCATTAATACGTCCCGAAGCACTGTAGATGCTCTCTCATTAGTGTTTGTGATTGTGTTGCTATCGTAAAACCCTACATGCATTAAAAAAATCCTACATCTATATCTTGTATGTGAAGTTCTCAATATATAACACACTTCAGAACCTGTGTTTTCAGTTTCTGTTTTGCGCACACTATGAAGAAGCTTTTCGTTTTTGTTTTACATGTTTCAAATTGCGACCGAACTTCAATTTCGAATCTCAATCTACTTAAAAAAACATAATGGAAATCTGAAAGAGCTATAACCAAACCATTACGCCTTTAGCTCCTCCTCTAGCGTAACTGTTTCTTGAAAACTGTCTTTTGTACACAAAGCAAAAATGCACAAAATCTATATTCGGTTTCAAGTATGAAAAAGTAAGAATCATAGAGTTATTCAAAATGCTGATTCAAGTAAACGTGAACTTCCACGTCTGACAAGAGATGATTAGGCTTACTCTTTGTGTAACCGGGAGCGCAAAACGCGGTGAAGCAAGTTAACTTTTTCTTCGCTCCATTATTTAACCACACGACTTGTTCAATGCCTTTGCTCTTCGAGTGTCCATATACATAACTCGTTCCATAGATTTTTCAGTATATGTTTCTAAAACGATGAATTGTGTTGCAATATATGGAAAAGTAACTTGTCACGACGATGTTGTGGAGCAACAGGTCTGTGAAATAAATGTGATACACATCTACAAGTTGGGCTTTCTTTGATTACGTCCCCCATTTATGTGGAGCTAACTGGAGTTAAATAATTGGTCTCTAGTTAAAAAGATGAGAATGAAAAATAATGATAGTCTCTATATTCTTATACGTAAAATTAATAGTTGTAGAGACACAAAACAAACTCACCTGTCTTTACATTTGACGATATCTTATTTTGACCAAACCCTAAAGCAGTCGCAGTGGGTTCAATTTTCATCAACACGCTGACAAAAGAAATGTTTGGTAAAAATAAAGATACATCAAGAAACGAGTGTTTTAGCTAATTAAAAAGCACCTAGAATGTGTCGTAAGAAGCCCTCCCAAATGAGGGTTGATTCAGACTGATTAATTGCTAAAATACATGATGAATTTATTTCTGAGGTGGTTATGTATTGTATAAATTCATCTAACCTAATTAATCCAAATTATTTTCCACTGATTAAATTTGAGTGAATTAAATGAATTCACTTAGTGTACTTAATTTGGATCAATTTGAATGAATTCGTTGGTTGAATGAGATTCATTTCATTAAAAGGAGTTGAACAAATCAATGAGGTATATGAAGAGATTGAGTTCGTAAATATTGAATTTACTAAATTTACGTCCGACTCTTCGAATTCAAGAATGTTGGGAAATTTGGTACCGTTGGAACCGTGATTCTATGTCGAATACTTGCGTGACACTCGTAGGGATCGAATCGAACAAACGGAATTGAAAACGGATGAAAAACGAAAGAGAAACAAGCAGAAAAACACACAGGATTTAACGTGGTTCGGCCGACTTTGGCCTACATCCACGGATCAACCGAGCCTCCTTTGTATTAACACCCAACACGAAAGTTACAGAACTCACAGCACTCTACACTTTTCGTGTTTACCACTCTACGTGATTCTCACTCAATACAAAGATAATCGCTCGCCAAGATCATCAGTTGAACTCCAAAATCCTGAATTATATATAGCAGCAGAAATCGATCTTGGTCGTTGCTTCCGATCTGATCCGTCGCCTCAGGACGCGCCACGTCACGCTATGCATCTCACATGATCCAGATCTAGATCTAGATCTAGATCAATAGATCTAACGGCTGAAATTGTCGATCCATCTTTATCATCCATCGCGACATCTGAACCGTTCATCCCATTTGCGCGCCATCTGACGATCACGATTCAAAGACCGACCTTTGAATCTCAGCCCTTGATCTCGCGCGCATCCGATCCAACGGTTACTTTGCAATCGCGACCATTCATCAGCATTTCCAGCTCTTCTTCAAACTAGCATGATCCGACGACATTCCCGACTATTTCCGACGATCTTCGGCGAGTTGTAGGCTCGAAATTCTCAACAAACTCCACCTCGAGACTACAAACTCGCGATCACAACTCCAAGATTACCCGTATCTTCCCAAATCTGCAAACTACGCTCGCTTGAAATCGCCCGAAAAAATCAGCCTCATCATCGTCTTTGTTTCCGGAGAATCACCTTCGTGAGCTTCGAACTCCCATCAAAGCTCCACCTCGATTAATACTCTCTTGCTCGGTTGATCATCCAGCTCCCTTAGGAGCTCCTCGCCTCGAAAGTAAACTTACCAACTCCAAGATGGATTGAAATTTCCCACTTGGAATCGGTTCGAAAACTCGAGCTCGAAATCTTCGGTTCGCTTGAAGATTCTTCGTTCCTAGCCTCTTGAGCCACCTCCTCGACTCCTCTCCGGCTAGAGAACACCTTCCTTTTGGCCTTCTTCGAATCCAGGACCGCAGCGGCTCGATCTATCGAAAAACCAAAATCGCCCTCTTTAGAAAACTCCGAATTTTCCGTGGTTTCGAGCCACTTTTCGACCAAGTTTTCTCCACCTTTCTCGCCTATATCCGAGCCGTTCTCCACCTCCCAGACCACCCTACCATGTGACCCTGAAGTGCCTTCATCCCTTGGCACGAACAGCTCCACCTCAGGCTCGGAAATCGCCCCGTTCGAACCCAATAAAACCAGCCCTGTAGCAATAGCAGCAGGTTTCGTTTTTTCTGGTTCGAGCTTCAGTTTTGAGCGACCATTCTCCACCCTTTTCCGAGGTTTTCTGGGCTTCTTCTTGTCATCTTCGTGACCCCCACATTCCCTAGTTTCCGTAGGTATGTTTGTCACCACAGAGCACCCCTTCAAGACGTAGATACAACGCCTTTTAAACCCCTCCAGAACCAACCTGCTTTCCCTTTTCACTGAAATTTTCCCGGCGCTTAAGTGCGTGTTGTATCCCTTCTCATCCAACGATCCGAGTGAGATCAAGTTCCTCTCCAACTCCGGAACATATCTCACATCTCTAAGGATCACAACACCACCATTCTCGAGCTTCAAACGGACGGAACCACATCCCAAAACTTCGCAAAGTTTCCCATTGCCCAACTTCACTGGTTTCCCCTTCGACTCTTCGTAACCTTGCAACCACTCCTTGTTGTAAGTTATATGGTAGCTAGAACCTGAGTCAAGAACCCATTCTTCAACCCCTTCGAGCTCCGAGACATGAAGAAGCTCGGCGTACTCAAAACCATCATCATTCTCGGCCGAATTAACTTGGTTTTGATTTTCACTTTTCTTTTGCAACTTCGGGCAAAACCTCTTGATGTGTCCCACCTCATCACAGTTGTAACACCTCCTTGTCTCTGCCTTACCCTTCCCGTTCCACTTCTTCTTCCATTGGTTGGATTTCCCTTGCACCATCAACATATTCCCATCATTTGCACCTTCAATACCATCGAGAGACTTCTTAGTGTTTAGTTGCTTGGAGTTAAGTGCCGAGAGCACATCCTCCATCTTCAACCTCTCCCTTCCATACAAGAGAGCCTCCTTGAAGTAATCATGGCTTGGAGGAAGAGCACAGAGTAGGAGAAGAGCTTGATCTTCATCCTTCACTTCCTCTCCAATGTTTTGAAGATCCAACACCAACCGTTGGAACTCGTTTACTTGTTGATCTAGGGCCGATCCATCCACCATTTGGAACTTGTATAAGGCTTGTTTGAGGTACAATCTGCGAGCTAGAGATTTGGTCAAAGAGCATCGAGCTTCTTCCAAATCTTCTCCGCCGAAGTCTCCATAGCGACCCTTCGAAGCACTTGGTTCGACAAACTCAAGATGAGTGTCGAGTAAGCTTTTTCTCGTATCTTCTTTTTCGCTTCCGCAGTCAAATTCGCCGGCAACATCTCGGCTTCGGGTTTCAACGCTTCCTCCAATCCCCTCTCCACGAGCACAGCCTTCATTTTGAGCTTCCACAGGCCAAAATCATTCGAACCATTGAACACCTCCATCTCCAACTTCGTGGTAGCCATTTCGGAAGATTGCTTCGTTCAACCTCTCTCTGATACCAGTTGTTGGGAAATTTGGTACCGTTGGAACCGTGATTCTATGCGAATACTTGCGTGACACTCGTAGGGATCGAATCGAACAAACGGAATTGAAAACGGATGAAAAACGAAAGAGAAACAAGCAGAAAAACACACAGGATTTAACGTGGTTCGGCCGACTTTGGCCTACATCCACGGATCAACCGAGCCTCCTTTATATTAACACCCAACACGAAAGTTACAGAACTCACAGCACTCTACACTTTTCATGTTTACCACTCTACGTGATTCTCACTCAATACAAAGATAATCGCTCACCAAGATCATCAGTTGAACTCCAAAATCCTGAATTATATATAGCAGCAGAAATCGATCTTGGTCGTTGCTTCCGATCTGATCCGTCGCCTCAGGACGCGCCACGTCACGCTATGCATCTCACATGATCCAGATCTAGATCTAGATCTAGATCAATAGATCTAACGGCTGAAATTGTCGATCCATCTTTATCATCCATCGCGACATCTGAACCGTTCATCCCCTTTGCGCGCCATCTGACGATCACGATTCAAAGACCGACCTTTGAATCTCAGCCCTTGATCTCGCGCGCATCCGATCCAACGGTTACTTTGCAATCGCGACCATTCATCAGCATTTCCAGCTCTTCTTCAAACTAGCATGATCCGACGACATTCCCGACTATTTCCGACGATCTTCGGCGAGTTGTAGGCTCGAAATTCTCAACAAACTCCACCTCGAGACTACAAACTCGCGATCACAACTCCAAGATTACCCGTATCTTCCCAAATCTGCAAACTACGCTCGCTTGAAATCGCCCGAAAAAATCAGCCTCATCATCGTCTTTGTTTCCGGAGAATCACCTTCGTGAGCTTCGAACTCCCATCAAAGCTCCACCTCGATTAATACTCTTTTGCTCGGTTGATCATCCAGCTCCCTTAGGAGCTCCTCGCCTCGAAAGTAAACTTACCAACTCCAAGATGGATTGAAATTTCCCACTTGGAATCGGTTCGAAAACTCGAGCTCGAAATCTTCGGTTCGCTTGAAGATTCTTCGTTCCTAGCCTCTTGAGCCACCTCCTCGACTCCTCTCCGGCTAGAGAACACCTTCCTTTTGGCCTTCTTCGAATCCAGGACCGCAGCGGCTCGATCTATCGAAAAACCAAAATCGCCCTCTTTAGAAAACTCCGAATTTTCCGTGGTTTCGAGCCACTTTTCGACCAAGTTTTCTCCACCTTTCTCGCCTATATCCGAGCCGTTCTCCACCTCCCAGACCACCCTACCATGTGACCCTGAAGTGCCTTCATCCCTTGGCACGAACAGCTCCACCTCAGGCTCGGAAATCGCCCCGTTCGAACCCAATAAAACCAGCCCTATAGCAATAGCAGCAGGTTTCGTTTTTTCTGGTTCGAGCTTCAGTTTTGAGCGACCATTCTCCACCCTTTTCCGAGGTTTTCTGGGCTTCTTCTTGTCATCTTCGTGACCCCCACATTCCCTAGTTTCCGTAGGTATGTTTGTCACCACAGAGCACCCCTTCAAGACGTAGATACAACGCCTTTTAAACCCCTCCAGAACCAACCTGCTTCCCCTTTTCACTGAAATTTTCCCGGCGCTTAAATTTTGCTCCTGTTAGGCCAGCCCCTAAAAAGAAGAAAAAATAACAAAACAATATTATGTAATATTATAATATTAGTTTATATATATATATATATATATATAAAGGAAAAAGAAAAATGTTAAAGATAAAGAATGAGCGGCCCATATCAACTGGCAACGCGGCGGATTCCTGGCCACCGGTTTCGAGCGGTCCGGAACTGAGCGACGCGGCGGATTCCTAGCTACCGGTTTTGAGTGGTCCAGAAGAACTGAAGACATCTATACATAGGCTGAGGATTCTTCAGTTATTATCATCCCATGGATCATATAAGCGTGTTCAACGGACTTGTGGATCAGCTTATAAAAGTTGATGTAAAGTTGGAGGAAGAAGATAAGGCTCTTTTACTTCTTACCTCACTTCCTGATTCTTACGATAATTTGGTCACAACCATATTGTACGGAAATACGACAGTAAAGATGGTGGATGTGCAGTCAAATCTTTTGGGGCATGAAAAGAGGAGACGATCAAATTATGGGGATAGCCAAAACTCGACGTTGGCTACACACGGGGAGAATCATAGAGGAAGGTTCCACGCCAGGGAGTTTTGGAGGTAACAACAGGTCCAAATCAAATAATGACGGAAAGGGCATCGTGTGCTACAAGTGTGGTGAGCCGGGACACATCAAGAGGAATTGTTCTACAACCATGATAGCACGGGATACGGATGGTGTTGTAGACGTTCTCACAGTCTACAATAATGGCATTTTTTCTCAGGATGAATGGATATTTGATTCGGAATCGAGGTATATTTGTTCCGAAAGAAATATTTTGATGCGTTCCAGAAGATACGAAGAGGTTCGGTTTCCATGGCTGATGGATACCGTTATGCGGTTCGTGGTGTTGGAACTGTGAATATCAAAATGACTGACGGAGCGGTGCGAGCTTTTGGTGGTGTGATATTTGTCCCATTACGGAAGAATTTAATATCCTTGAGTCAGTTAGATTCCAAGGGCTATGGAAGTTTCATAGCAGGGGGAGTCTGTAAAATCACACGTGGCGTAAAAGTCCAACTAAAGGGAGAAGAGCGTGGAGGTTTGTATCGTCTGGACGGGAGTGTGGTACAAAACACTCTGACTTCGATGGGTTCACGAAAATCGCGCGCGCATGGTGGAAAGACAAACGATGGTGAGAAGGGAAGTCCTGCTGGAGAAGGGGTTGCGTCGAAGTCCCTCTTCAGAATCGACGGGTAGAGTCGGTTCGGCAGCTGCACATAGGATTGGCCGCGGGTGAATCAAGTTGGTAGGACCTGAATTCTTGATTCGGATATGTGTAGCTGGTACAAGGAAGGCCAATGGACGTTGGTGGTAATTACGAACGGGTTACTCTCAGACAGACTCGCTGTGATGAGTGCTTGATGGTGCTGAAGACGACGCTCGGATAGGTGTCTAATGCGGCTGGCGGGGGAGAATTGTTAAGCCAGCCGCCTAATAAGAACAAAAAATAATAAAATAATATTATATAATATTATAATATTATTTTATATTATATAATGGAAAAGAAAAAGATAAAGAATGAGCGGCCCATATCAACTGGCGACGCGGCGGATTCCTAGCCACCGGTTTCGAGCGGTCCAGAACTGAGCGACGCGACGGATTCATGGCCACCGGTTTTGAGTGATCCAGAAGAGCTGAAGACATCTATAAATAGGCTGAGGATTCTTCAGTTATTATCATCCCAAATCAAGTGAGACAGTGAGAGTGAAATAGTGAGAAGGAAACTTATCCGGGTGGATAAGGGTGAGAGCGGATTTTAGTTTTACTTGGATAGTTGGGAATATGTACAAATATATTACCCGGGTAGGTAAGGGGTCTCGAGTTTTGGTTTAAACACGAATGTTAGTTTGTATGTTGTAATCTTTCCCAATATAGTAAAGCTGGTGCTCTCCGTAGAGGTAGGCGGTGAACCACGTAAAAATCTCGTGTTCTCTATTGGTGTCATTTCGGCTTTATATTGTCCCAACAAAATCGTTGCGGATCCAAAATCAACCTTCCGCTGGGTCCGAAAAATTACCGCTCAACTCCAACGGAGTCAGGTTCAACCTTTTTTTCAGTGGTCATTTGTTTCTTTTCGCCCATAATGTTTTTTAGTGCAAAGTAGACTCTACGTTTCAGTTCTATCTTATTAAACGAATTGTCAACGACTCTTGCAACCAATGCACATTGTCATCTTTGCTACTCGTCATTTTCTCGCCTTTCTTGCAGCCTCACCTATCATTCTTTCGTTCAATGGTCTTATTTCCATCAAAGGTTTTAACTGAGATTTTCTTCGAGTACAATCAACGGACTTCCTCTTACTTCATTTTTACTGCTCTATTTTCTGCTTCAAAACAACCCTAAACCAAAAACTTAACCACACATGTTGATTCCCTTAATCATGTTCTGCCTTGTTCTCCTCTGAAGTTGGGTTTACTTTCCATCTTGTTCAATATGCATTGCATCGCTTTCCTCTAAAGTTAGATTGTTGTCCTTCCATACTGATCTTTAGACTCTACAGGTTATTAAAATCATCAACTATGAATTTTCAATTTAGTCATTTTATTTCATTTTCAAATGAATTGATGTAATTCATTGATTAATTGTGCTAACTCTTAGGTTATGCGACATTGACTAAATACAGTTATATAGCACAACATTTTGCCACTAGTTACCATCTTTCATTTGAGAAATATCAGAACAAATGGAATTAATTGATTACCAATAACTATTTCATGTTTTACATTCAAAATATGGAAATACATTTAGACATGTAATTTATTAGTCATTAATCCCTAAACATATATAAGGTTGTTCCAAGAACAAGATTAGAACGAAGAGGATCAACAACGAAATAGTCGAAATATCACTCGATTTCTATCTCATTCAAGAGGTAGCACACAACATAAAAATATGAAAATCTTCACTAACATAACTAATTCCAGGACACCTTCAAGTGAAATCTGGGATCATATTCCCCCTCACGTTGATAATATAAATATATCCCTTCTTTACGTGCCGCCCATTGGCAAAAATGACCAGGACAAATCCTCCCAACATTCACGTTAAAGACTTCGAATGCCTTGCTCGTCGAGCCCCAAGTGAGTCTACAGAAATACAAAGTCCTAAGGAAAACTTGCATACAAAATTCCCAATGAACTTGTTCGTCGTGAGCAAGCGTACGGTTTCCTAGATCGTCGTCCTTAGATGCGCAATGGACTAACATCTGTGAGCCTTCGATCTTATTGTACACGGCGACCTTGTGTTTAGGCGTGAAGAAACATACTTTTGCGACTGCACCTTGGAGGAAAATTAGAATGAGAAAGTAAGTGATGCTATCTTTCTTTAAGCACAAGCTCATGATGTGTGATTGTCCGATGGATAATTGGATGACTCAAGCTAACGAAAACATTCATGTATATAGATAGATATATAGGATTGCCTTGGAAAATAGTATTTTTTGTTGTAATTTTTTTCCTTTTTATATTCTATGAATTACGTTGGGTCTTTTGAATCAAATCAGCGAAGCACAGAAAAGGCAGAAAAATCATATACAAACCTATACTCTTTTATATAGAGGATAGGATGGATAAAAACTGCAATCAGATATTTTCCACATTAAGAACTATTAAAAAAAACTTACTAAACATATAGCCTCAATCTCATCATGGCTACATCATTCTATTTTAGTATCTCACTTATTAAAAGTACCCACTACCAATTATTTTTATTTAATTGTGTAGGGTGTGGTAAAAAAAGTAGTGTTGACAAGTATTTAACTATGCATGTTGAAATGGATAAACTCGATTAAGGGCTTACTAATATAAAAAGAGATTTGGGTATAGTGAAACAACGGGGTTAGAATACGTGTCTGACATCTGATAATATGTTTGATTGATCCACTAAACAAAACACATCTTTTTTTTTCACTTTTTATGTATTAAGAGTATTTGAATCTATTGTTTTGAATCTGATTTTACGAGATTAAAAACCTAGTTGATTTAATTCAAAAAACCCTAACATCTATAATTGTGAACTTTGTGGATCAAGTTTTCGGTTGATGCCCTCAATTTCTGACATGGTATCAGAGGGGGTTCGATGCATGTTATCACTTATATTTCATTCAAGTCAATTTTTCATATGTGCACGTATCAGCCCTTACGTCCTATCATAACTCACACAGGGGCATGTTGTGATTTATATCCCACATAATTCTAACTCACTCAAGTCAATTAGGGGGTGTTTGTTTTTAGTGATCCAACATCACGGTGATTCTCACATTACCGTGATATGGATATCATCGTGATGTTGAAGGTGATATGTCATCACTGTGTTTGTTTTGGAGTGATATTTCATTTTGCATATCAATGTGATATTGGAATATTGTTTTCTTTAATCACAGTCATGTTTGGGTTATGTTGTGTAAATGGCATATTTAAAATTATTTATATTATGTAGTAAAAATGTTTAATATATTCATTTGAGGTAATATTTAACGTGATATTAATATCTGAAAATCAAGTATTATTATTAAGCATTAATTATAAGCATGTTATTTAATTCATCAATAGAATTATTATATTCTTTCGGCTTTAAGCATAGATTTGTTAACCAATTATTAATTATAAGTATTTTATATAAATTCTTTAATTATTTTATTTTTTAAAGCTTTAATAGATTAATAAATTATTAATTATAAGTATTTTCTATAATCCTTCAACATAATTTTATTATTTAAGCATTAAATATAATTTCTTAATATTTAAATATGTTGGTTATGTTAATTTAAAATATGAATAAGGGTATATAAGGAATGAATGTAAAAAGATAAGGGATAAATTTGTCCAACGAAATATTGAAAACATCACTCCATCACGGTGATGGAGGATCACCCTGCTTTTTTGGGGTGATCCAAAGCCGGAATATCAGCCCGTTTCGATCACTTCGGTGATCCTCCATTACGGTGATAACTCACCAGGCTAAACAAATGCTGTGATTAGGAAGCGACGGAAGGATCACTGTGATAATTTGGTGGATCACCCCAAAACAAATAACCCTAGTCAATAATAGTGGCTTTGAAAAGTCATAAAGGGGACAACATTCGTCACGTGGGCTTTACAATTCAATGGTGTGCCTCGTTATTTTTCTTAGTTCGCATGGCATGTTCATATGCCAACTATTGCCTATAAAAGGACCCCCAATGCAGCGAAGAGAAATGAACCCACATATAGAGAGAAATCACAGAAGAAGTGTGAGGGGAAAATAGAGGGAAAATAATAGAGAGTTTGTCGAGTATTTTCTCCGACTATAAAGAGAGGTACTTAGAGTTTTCTTCTTTATAGATTGATAGGTTGTAACTCCTTTCCTCTATAGTGGATTCTTCTTCCTTGCCCGTGGTTTTTACCCCGATTGTTTGGGGGTTTTCCACGTTAAATCTCGGTGTCCACTTTTATCTTTAATTGCTCAAATATTAGCCGCGATATTACTCGACCGGTTCCGCTGCCACGCCAACAATTAGTATCAGAGCCGAGCTTGTGTTTTATATATCTATTTATCTTATGCGCTCTACTAACGTGGACCCTCCACATCAGAAAATAATAAATATTATATTGCCCTTGTAAAGGTGGGGAAAAAGCGGTGACGAGTTCAATAATTATCTGTTGCAACCCCCTCGGAGTTATAATTCACGACTGAGCAGAAATTATGGCGGCGAAGTCTGATATCGAAAAGTTCAATGGGAGAAACTTCTCACTGTGGAAATTAAAGATAAAGGCGATCTTACGGAAAGACGGCTGTCTGAAGGCTATCGATGGAAAACCAGCTACAGTGACAGACGACAAGAAATGGAACGAGAGGGACGAGAGCGCTGTAGTAAATCTCCATCTGGCACTAGCAGATGAGATATTGTCCAGCGTCGAATAAAGAAAACGACCAAGGGGATATGGGGTCATATAACCAATTTGTACGAGCCGACGTCGTTACACAACAAAATATTCTTGAAGATAAATTGTTCACCTTGTGAATGTCTGAATCTACTTCGGTTACGGAGCATCTCAATGTCTTGAATACTCTATTTTCCCAGCTAACATCGTTGGGGTATAAAACGAGGCTAAAAAACGTGCAAAAATTCTACTTCAAAGTCTGCCTGATTTGTATGATCAATCACCAACTTGACGAACAACGCGAAAGATCTGGTCTTCAATAACATTGCAGCTGCTATTCTTGAAGAATAAAATCACAAAATAACAATGAGGACCAGCAAGTAGGCTTGCAACAGGTCGAAGCGTTGACGGTGATGAGAGGGAGATCAACGGAACATGGTTTAAGTGGGAGTCACACTCAAAGCAGGGGAAAATCTAGAAGTAAGAATAAGGATATGAAATGCTACCACTATGGAAAGAAGGGTCACTTGAAGAAGGATTGTTGGAACCAAAAGAATTCCAATCCCCAAGAAAATCTGGCAAACGCGTCAGGTGAAGACGTATTGTGTAGCGAAGCAGCTATCTCACCGGAGAGCAGGAAGGCGTACCATGAGATATGACTTCTTGACTCGGACGCAACTTATCATTTGACTTTTCGAAGAGACTGATTCAACCACTACGAACCTATCTTAGAGGGATCTATGTACAGTTGCAAAGATAATGCCTTAAATATCGTAGGCGTTGGAACTTTGAGGTTGAAGTTGCACGATGGTACAGTTCACACTATTCAAGGAGTGTGGTACGTGGAAGGTCTAAAGAAGAATTTATTGTCTGTGGGACAACCCGATCTTGGCTTTGAAATCAAAGTTCGAGGAGGAATAATAAAAATATCCCCGAGAGCACTTGTAGTCATGAAAGGTAAAAAGGTTGCTGCAAATTTGTATATGCTGTTGGGAGAGACGGTGCAAGAAGGGAAAGCATATGTGGGTTCAGGAGGTTCAAACAACAGTTCTACTATGTTGTGGCATCAGAAGCTCGGACATATGTCAGAAAAGGAATGAAAATTCTTGCGGGTCAGAATCTATTTCCGGGTCTCACGAAGGTGTCACTACCATTATGTGAGCAATGCGTAGGAAACAAGCAGCACCGACTACAGTTCAACACGTCAAATTCTAGAAGCAACAATATTCTAGAATTGGTTCACTCTGATGTATGACAGTCACCGATTTCATCCCGAGGAGGAGGGACGTACTTGGTGTCTTTCATCGACGATTACTCCCGGAGATGTTGGGTGTATATCATCAAGAGTAAGGGAGATGTGTTCGCTACATTCAAAAATTTCAAGGCTCGGGTCGAACTTGATACAGGAAAGAAGATCAAATGTTTGAGGACGGGGATAATGGAGGAGAATATACTGGCAAAAAATTTGATAGCTTTTGCAAAAGGGAATGCATCAAAAGGCACTTCACTACGGCGTACACTCTACAACAAAATGGAGTGGCAGAGCGGATGAACATGACTCTATTGGAAAGAACAAGAGTCATATTGGAAGCTGCGGGTCTTGATAAATAAATCATATTTGGCAGAAGCAGTCACCGCCTGCTATGTGATCAATCGATCATCTCCAACGGTAATTGATCAGAAGACGCCAATGGAGATGTGGACTGGGAAGCCAGCGAATTATTCCAAACTCCATGTATTTGGATCCGAAGTCCAGAAAGTGTTTGTTCTTGGGGTATGCTGATGGTGTGAAGGGGTATCGCCTGTGGGATCCACTGGCCACAAGGTTGTCATCAGCAGGGAGGTTATCTTCTTAGACGATAGAATAATCGGAGGAAATGATGATAGCACTACAAAGGAAAGTCCATAGACTACGACAATTCAGGTGAAGGGAAAGTCTATAGAACAAAACTCTTCTGAAGCAGCACCAGAGCATGAGGAAGGTCCAAGCAAATCTTCAGAGCCAGAACTTAGAAGGGGCACACGCAAAAGAGCCGCACCATCCTGGCATGAAGATTACGATATGGAGAGCAACGTTGCATACTGTCTTCTAACTGATGATGGAGAGCCATCAACTCTTCAAGAAGCACTGAACAGTTCAGATACAGATCAGTGGTTAGCGGTAATGCATGAAGAAATGGAAGCTCTATGGAAAAATAAAACTTGGTAGCTGGTGCCACTACCGACTGGTAGAAAGAAGGCATTGACTTCAATGAAATATTCTCACCGGTGGTTCGACTGACGACTGTTTGGATACTCCTGGCGATGTGTGCTACATTCGACCTACATCTAGAGCAACTAGATGTAAAGACGGCTTTTCTTCATGGAGATATTGAAGAAGAGATTTATATGCTCCAACGGAAGATTTTGAAGACAAAGAAAAGAGGAACTTGGTTTGCAGGTTAAACAAATCTCTATACGGTCTCAAACAGATGCCAAGGTATTGGTATAAGAGATTTGATTCCTTCATCATGAGCCTTGGATACAACAGACTGAATGCAGACCATTGTGCATATTTCAAGAGGTTTACTGAAAGTGATTTGATCATATTACTGTTGTATGTTGACGACATGTTGGTAGCAGGCCCCAACAAAGATCGTGTTGAGAACTCAAGGCACAGTTGGCTAGGAAATTTGAAATGAAGGACTTGGGACCAGCAACAAGATTCTAGGGATGCAAATTTACCGAGACAGAAATAACATGAATATTTGGGTTTCGCAGAACAATTATCTGAGAAAGGTCTTGCGACGCTTCAATATGCAAGATTGCAAGCCAATTTTTACCACACTTCTTGTAAATTTCAAATTATCCTCATGTATGAGTCTTAGCAATGAAAAGGGGAGGATGGAGATGTCTCGAGTATCGTATGCATCAGCGGTGGGAAGTCTTATGTTCGCGATGATTTGTACACTGTCAGGCATTGCACATACAGTAGGAGTAGTGAGTCGATACATGGCGAATCCGGGCAAATAGCATTGGAGCGCGGTGAAGAGGATCCTACGATATATCAAAGGAACCTCAGATGTTGCATTATGTTACGGAGGAGCAGACTTTACTATCAGAGGGTATGTTGACTCTGATTATGCAGGTGATCTTGACAAGAGCAAATCTACCACGGGATATATGTGCATTCTTACTGGCGGAACCGTAAGCTGGGTATTGAAGCTTCAGTCCGTTGTCGTGACGTCAACAACTGAAGCAGAATATGTTGCAGCTACGCAGGCAAGTAAAGAGGCAGTATGATTGAAATAATCATTGAGGAATTCGGGCACGAACATCAAAATATTCCTTTGTTCTGTGACTGTTAGAGTGCCTTGCATCTCGCAAGGAATCCAACTTTTCATTCCATGTCAAAGCACATACGAGTCCAGTATCCCTTCATTCGTGAGAAAGTGGAAGATGGCACGGTAGATATGCAGAAAATTCATACAAAAGACAACCTAGCAGATTTTTTGACGAAGACGGTCAAACTGACAAGTTCGTTTGGTGGCATTCCTCGAGTGGCCTAGCGGAAACGTAAGCAACATGAAAGGCAAGGAAGAAAGAATGGTGTGAAGATCCGATTGATCCTCAACCAAATCTTCAAGTGGATATTGTCAATAATAATGGCTTTGAAAAGACATAAATGGGACAACATTCTTCACGTGGGCTTTACAATTCAATGGTGTGCCTCGTTATTTTCCTTAGTTCACATGGCATGTTCATATGCCAACTATTGCCTATAAAAGGACCCCAAAGCAGCGAAGAGAAATGAACCCACAGACAGAGAGAAATCACAGAAGAAGTGTGAGGGAAAATAGAGGGAAAATAATAGAGAGTTTGTCGGGTATTTTCTCCGATTATAAAGAGAGTAGATTGAGAGGTCGTAACTCCTATATTTTTCCTCTATATTGGATTCTTCTTCCTTACTCGTGGTTTTTACCCTTTGGAGGTTTTCCACGTTAAATCTCGATGTCCACTTTTATCTTTAATTGCTCAAATATTAGCCGCGATATTACTCGACTGGGTCCGCTGCCACGCCAACACCCCTTATATGTATATGAAAGAGGCAACCACATATCACTTGTTGATTTTAAAATTGAATACCTTAATTTTGAGGAAACAAGCTTCCATCTCGCAATGAATAAAAGAGCTCATCATTATTATGATAATACTAAATCATCTTATAGATGTACAATCATCTATACTAGTATGACGCTTAAACTATGCTGAAATTGTGATATCTTAGTTAAGCGAAAAATTACTAATTGCGATCATTTATTACGATATATGCCATTAATTACTTTTTGTTTTCGGAAATACGAACAAAGGAGATGTTGATCAATTAGAAAACGGTTTCATGCATTTTATATATAATAGTATATAATGTGAAGTTACACATTTATATAAATAGTTACCAATAAGCCCTCCCTAAACATACACAAGGATTGTTCAAATCAAACAAGATTAAAACAAATGTCTATCCAAATGGACCAACAAAGGACTAGTTGGAAATATCATCATAAGAGATTAGCATAAACATCTTTACAACCATAACTAATTCCAGGACACCTTCAAGTGAAATCTCGGATCATATTCCCCCTCACGTTGATAATATAAATAAATCCCATCTTTACGAGCTGACCATTGGCAAAAACTATCAGGACAAATCCTCCCAATGTTTGTGTTGTAGACTTCAAAAGCCTTGCTCGTCGAGCCCCAAGTGAGTCTGCAGAAATACAAAGTCCTAAGGAAAATGTTTGAACAAAATTCCCAATGAACTTGTTCGTCGTGAGCAAGCGTACGGTTTCCTAGATCATCGTCCTTAGATGCGCAATGGACTAACATTTGTGAGCCTTCGATCTTATTGTACACGGCGACCTTGCATTTATCAGTGAAGAAACATACTTTTGCCACTGCTTCTTGTAAGAAGAAGACGTTTATTATACTCATTAGAATGAGAAAGTAAGTGAGCATGGTGGAGTTATCTTTCTTTGAACAAAGCTTCATTTTGTGATTCTTCGATGGATGAATGGTGATAGCCAAAGCTAAAGAAAATCACACACGCATTTATATAGAGAGAGAATTATCGTGGCGTGTAATATTTTTTTTTCCAAATGGCGTGTAATTTTTAGGGTTTGATTTTTTTTTCTTTTTCTTTCTTTTTGTGTCTATGATATTCTATGAATCCGATTTTCACACTTTGACTCAAAATCATTTGAGAAACACGGAAAAGGCAGAAAATCAGACAAGAAAGGTTATTACATATTTTACTATGTTTGAATTTAGATGTTGAAACGGATAACATTGATTATGGGGTTCATAATATAAACTATTGATTTGGGTATCTCGATTCTCGAATCTCGACCCGACTTGTCTTTTTGTTTTCGGGCTTTACATTGAGGAGTTTACGGGCTTCAGCTTACTTGCAATTACTTGTTTTGAGATCCAAAAATGAGTTAGAAAATGAAAAAGAATGTGTTTACGCCTAATGATTCATTCAATGTAGTAAGACTATATTTAAATAAAGTAGTACATGAAATAGAATCTCATTATTAGAATGTGATTGTGGGATTAACTAAATGAAGTAAATAGCCTTTGACTAATAATTTTTGTAAGAAGACAGCCCTTTTACAATACTTTTTGGGTATACTACGTGTCATGCCCCTTTAGGTTTTTAAATCGGATTCAGGCCCTGTATAAAATTTAGTTTTAAGGACCCGAACAATGAAGTGGTACTGCCAATGAAATGGTACTGCAGAAATCGGGTCCTTAAAACTAATTTTTTCCTGATATGGCATGAATTCTAAATTCAGGCCCTTAGGACCTGAATGAAAATTGCCCCTACTTTTTTTTATCAATTGCATCTTCGTATAGAGAGAATGACACAAATATTATTATTTTGAATATTTCTATTACAAAAGTAGATACTATATACCAAAGTAATAAACTTTTGTAATTTACACAAATATTATTTTCAGTTTTCACCACAAAATTATTTTAAATTACAATTATCTCTATTATTACTCAAATAAGTAAAAAAATTCCTCTTAATTATATTTTAATCCTGAAATATTTTTTCCTCATTATTTTTATACATTCTTGCCATTTACCATCGGAAATCAGTCAGCAGATATGTTAAGAAATATTATTTAACGCAATAACAAACAAAAAAATCAAGGAAAAATGTAATAGTTCATAGAATGTTCTAAAGTATTATTTAACAGAAGTATTTAAGTTTTTTTATTACATCCCATCATAGTTTCCCTTGCGCTTTTCTTGTGAGACCTTCGATCCATTTCACATGGATATCTTCGTGATCGCTTACGCCCGACCTTTCTCTCCGGACGTAAATAAATATTATTTACTAGATGAAAAGGAGCATTCCGACGTGAATCCAATTATTCAGTAATCATCCGGAACATATTCACATGGATTTGAACGAAAATAGAGCAAACAGAAATTCAACAAGACAATAAAAATTAATAATAAACAATAATAATTTATTACAATATAAAATGGAATATATTTCTTATTGCCAACTAGTGATCTGGATTAAGTTTTATTTGCGGTTATTATTAATAATATCATCGAAATTTTAATCACTAGTATTGAATTACTAAGATTGAAAGTATTAAAAAGATGCTAAAAATATAATTATTCAACTATGTTGAGAATTTGAGATAATTATGGTAAAAAAAAGCAATATTAAAAAGATTTGTGGTGAAAACTAAAATAATAATAATACTTAAAATAAAGAAGTTTGATTAGTTTTGTAATAGGACCCGAAAGTTATCTACTTTGTAATAACACTATTCAAAATAATACTATTCAATTACCTCCTTTGTCTTGTACTTTTCGTCGTAAATAATAACAGTTGAACTGAACCCGTGTAAAATTAATCACTTTGATCACATATCTTAAAAAAAAAAATCACCAAATTTCTGTTCATGTCTCGTTGTATATAGAAAAGAAGCATCACGACTAACATAAAGCTTAACATGAATAAAGAAACATACATACTTTCTATGTGTCAAGAGTATATTGGATGTACCACTAATTAATCAAAATACGTGTGGAAACTGACAACTGATCAGCTCTTTCCTTTACTGTAGTTCAAACATACGAAAACAATGAGGTGTGGAAACTGACAACTGAGCTCGTCCTGTCTTTACTGTAGTTTAAACATACGAAAACGACTTGTAATCCTAAACTAAGTCAATTAATTCGTTGAACAAAACCACAAAGAAGTCCCACCAATCTTGACACTGACGCTATCAAATTGACCAAAAGGTCATTAGGTAGTTCAACTTTCACTAACACCATGACAAAGAGATACACACCAACTTGTCTCTATATCTAGCAATAGTACTTACAAAATAATATAAAGATCTCGTATCAATTAATCATAGTGATATAGCAATTAATGATGTCTTAAAGAGAAAAAAAAAATGGACCCTTTTGAAGGATTGCCAGAAGTATGCCTATCAGAGATAATATCCCACACATGGTCGCCCGCCGACGCTTCGAGGGCGACGCTTGTTTCGAAGGCGTTTAAATCGGCTTCAGAGTCGAACATAGTATGGGAGAAATTCTTGCCGAGCGATTATCGGGAAATTATGTCGAGGTCGTCGGTTTGGCCCGTCGATGTCCGAGACAAGAAAGGTCTTTTCTTTAGCCTTGTCGGAAAGCCCGTCCTCATCGACGGGGGCAAAATGGTAACTTTCCGAATGCCCTTTTATATTTTCATTCCTTGGCGTTTTTTTCTTTCATTCTTCGAACGTCGAAGTCCTGGCTTGACTTCGGTGTTCGAACGAACAGAGCTTTTCTCTCGACGGTAGGAACGGTAAGAAGTGCTTCATGATCGGAGCGAGGGAGCTTCTTATTTCGTGGAGGGCTTGTTGGGATTACGCTTCGCATGAACTGTCGAGGTTTGTTTTTCGACCCTTTTTTTCCATTTTTTTTTGTTAGTATGTTTTTATGGGGGGCCAATGACATTGTTTGTCTACAATTTTTGGGACACGGGCGTTTTCGATCGTCTATGTTAAAGAACCCTTTTGGTCTACAATGTTACCGATTATTGTATCGTTTTAGTTCCATGATTTATTTAACCGAGCTGGATCAGTCTGAATTACGAACCGTTTATTGCCGAAGAACGTGGGAGCAGAACGGTTAGTAATTCAGGGCCAGTAAAATCTATCTAAGTTAACCCAAGGACCATAATGATATAAAATCGTTAACATTGGGCACTGAAATTGAATCTCGGAACACGGAGCTAAAATTTTCTATACCCAACTAGGGACAAAAAATTATCGCTGACGGTTTTTAATTCCATCTTCAAATACAGATTCGGCGAGGTCGCAAAGCTAAGGTCGATTGGGTGGATTCACATCCAGGGAAAGATCAAATTGAGAACGCTTTCGAGGGACACTTACTACGCGGCTTATTTGGTGTTTTGGCTCGAGAAAATCGACGCCCTGAAGTCTTCGAACACCATGGTGAGAATTTTAAGGAACGATTCCACGGGGGCTAAGAGCAAAGATCATTTTTTCGAATCGCGGGAAACTGGGAAGGCTGCAAGAAAGAGATGCGACGGATGGATGGAGATAGAATTAGGAAAATTCTACGTTAAAAAGAATTTTGAACAAGACGAAGACAACGATGAAGTAGAAGCGTGGTTGATCGAGATTCATAGCCCTCAAGGAAAATGCGGGCTTACTGTCGAAGGCATCGAGTTTCGACCCGTATGAACAAAATTTCCAAAAAAAATGTTTTGATTCTGCGTCCGCTAATCAGTTCTTTGATTCCAGCAAACAAAAAAAAACGATCGATAAACAATGCAAGGCAATATAAAGATTCCAAGTTGAGCAAGAAATTGCTCCGAGAGAAAGATAATCACAAAGTAGTCTTCAATTTCTGTCGTTTCCCCTCAAATCATTTGGTAATTTTCATGATTTATCGGCTCAATCGGTATGAAATTAGCCACTTTGCTGTAGAAAAATAAGTTCATAACAACGGGCGGGCGAGGATTTATTCAGTCGAGCTTGACATTGGAGTACAGAAGTGTGTCCTTGGTGAGAGGCATGTTGCAGAGGAAGACAACCTGCAACAGAACAAGAATATACGATCTTATAATGTTATGATTAGCCGAGAGTTAAATGAGATAGGTACCCAATAGCTCGAATGTGATGTGAGATTTAACTCATATTGTGCTATGATAGACAAGAAAAAGAAAAAAAGCAATTTTTTACCCCCAAAAGAGTAGCGATTAGGAGAATGATTCCTGTAATCCACGCCAAGGTTGTCCTGACGAACGCCACCTCAGCAATTCTGGCTATGTCGGGTGAGATTTCCGTTTCTTGCAACCAACGTGCAGACGTTGGGGGATTCACCGTCAAACGTAATATACTCGCTTTCTCTGATCCCCTGGATTCACTAGTGGTTATGACCCCAACGATTTGTCCTAATTCCACAAAATGTCGAGCCTTACTTTCTCAAAAGAAACCGATAGAAGTATTTGGAGTTTGGACGGTCACGTGCTTGAAAAAGATTTCATAACGAAGGCGGGTTTAAGAGTCAATGACATCAATGAAGAAGGGGAGCAGCGTATCAGACCTTTATATTCTTCTTGCAATGAATCAAATATCCTCGAAATGGAGTTGAAAAATACTTCAAGTCCACTCTGAGCAATTCCATCTGTACCATAATGATCTCGCAGAACCTGAAACGATCAGATAAAATTACGAAGCATGGACGAGCGTGCTATGTTCTGTTCAACAATCTTACAAAGTTAACATAGGAGTAAACATTTACAACCTTGATTCCATCAAATCTGCCCGTGATCAGTTCTGAAGGACTTTGCTCAGTATTTGTCAACAGTTTATGCAACTCCATCGCACTTTTAATATTGTTAACGAGTGTTACGAGACTGGTCGTGAATTCCTTGTCGGCTCTCTGCCAAATATGAAAAGGAGAATGTGAAGCATCATCAAGTAAGGTCATCAATGGGAATAACTGAGCTATTAAGTTTAGCAAACCTCTGATAAATGAAGTCTCAGAATCGCACCATTTGCAATGGGGATGGTCAATTCTCCATTCAGTGATCCAGATGCATCTTCAACATATGTTCCACCCAACCACGATGCCTAATGACATGCCCGAATTTTATGGACATCACTCACAAGAGAGGTAAGGGGAGAGAGAGAGAGAGAGAGAGAGAGAGAGAGAGAGAGAGAGAGCTAACAAATTTACTAAGTTGTTTATCAGAAAGTTCTGAATCGCTCGATATTTCATCCAGTGAGAACACAGATAGTTCATCATTGCCTGCCCACACAACCAAAGTCCAAAACCATCCATGAACAGTGGGTAAAAACTAGCATAAGCTTGACTAAGCAATCAATAATTATATGCACCTGGCAATTGAATGTCTGATTTCTGATCACCGAAAACCTTAAACCTCATAGCTCTATTAAATCGTACTGTGGCTGGGTCAGCACTGGCTTGAGAATCTGCAAATTCAGATTATCTAGTCATTAGTGACTAATTCACAGCATCATCAACAATTGTAATTAATGGTGATTTCAGATTAAGAAACAGACCTTCAACTCCCGTAACATGAAGCATCAATATGGAACGAGGTTTATCAAATGGGTTCGGTGCAAGAACCTCATTCAGCTACGATATGCCAAATCAGTATGACTTCACAAACTATCAAAACTTATAAAATGAAAAATGCAAATATAATATTTGCATCCTGGTTGACCTTAGATGAGCCAGAAGCAGTAAGCGTTGAAGGGGGTGCAAACCCTAGCAGTACAGATACAGTAGCACCGATTTCCAATGGCGTAATCGAAGCAGACTACGTCAATATCAAACATAAATGGATCAGAATTCGTGAACCCGCTATCGCAGGATACTAGATTAGCCAATCTTGATCATGCACCGTTTAACCACAGGAAGGTTCCGAATTAAGTAATGTCTATTATATGAATGCTATAGTGTACTATTTGAAGAAGTACTGGCGCCCGAGTAATCAGTGTGATAACATCAAAATCAATCATAATCAGGATGCAACTTACCCTTCGAAATAAGATAGTTTATGAGTACTATGCACAATCTTTAACATCCCATAGTCGCTATGACCTTTCAAGTCAGCCTTTAGTATATTTCCGAATCAACCTTCCGTTACAGCTCAGAACAGCCAAGAGAAATTAAATCTATTGCATCTTGCAATTCATCAACTCATCACTTATGAAAATCATATGTTTATATCTTTATTTTCTTCTACTTCAATTCAGATTGCAGACAACAGGGTAAAAGGAAACAAATTAATCTTGAATAACAAGTTACGAGCTGGTACTAATCACATAGATGAACAGACAAAAAAAAGAAAGAACACACACCTCTTGATTTGATTGGCGAAGATAATGACGAGTTGGACTATCCAGGAACAGAACAGATGAGTCTCCATGAATAACCTGAAAAAAAAAAATTGAAACTGGCATCATCCTCCGTATCAAAAAGCTTGATGACGAGAAAATCAGGCAACAAAAAAGAAAAGCGAAGATTCAGTATACACAAAAATTGAGCTACCTTAAGATTCAGACACAGAAAGCATATGCAGATTACAAATGCTAGACGATCCATGATGAGAGCGAGCGAGGAGATTTGCAGATTGGGTGAATTGAATTGAAGATTCGTGAGATCAGATGTCGACGAAACGGCATCGTTTAACTCCCATTATGATTTTATTAAAATATAAAAAACATGTAGAAAATATAAAAACCATAATATAAAAGATTTCAATAATAAAAAAAAAAAATCATAAAAAATTAGTTATGAAATGATTGAATTTGAAATATTTAATCAAACAAATGCTTAAGATAGCTTCTATAATTTTACTGGAAATTGATTCGTTAAAAGAAAATTTTATATTTATGTAGTAATAAACTTTGGAAGCACACCATTTTTCAAACTTCAGTAACGTGAATAATGTTATATCCTTTAACGTCTTATCGTCTTGTGTGTAAAAAGCCAACTTCATATTTTCCAATTATCTACATCAAATGATAGTTCATATACAATCGAATTCGACTGCCATTTATTTCCTTTTAACTAATAGAGAACCAAATGCAAGTCACCTCGATTGTGTGTGTGAATGTTACAATTAGCCAACATAATAATCATCAAGTAACCTTCGAATCTGTAGGCTTGAGACTTTGCTCTACTTACCTATTACTTATTAGTACTTATCCTTTAGTAGTCCTTTGTACTTATTTCCAACCTGCCTTAATTAGTTATATAGTAGTGTAATAATAATTCGACCATGCTACGCAATGAAGATAAACAAACATTTTGCTTAAAACAACGTTTAACAACACAAGAAATGGAAGTGATAATGTTTCCACATTTCCTCATCCTACCCTAATCTTAAACGGCTCTCTAAACATAATCATACGCATAATAAATATGTGATGACTCCTTCGCCTAACGTCCTAAATCTGCGATGGAAGACGACGAAAACGAGCAACCTATGACCCCAATGGGCCGATACTTCATACACCCGAGAATCAACCTCCACACAACGATTTCGATCACCTTCGAAAACCCAATCGACGTCGAAACCCTAAAAACGAAAGTGAAGAACTACGAAAAAACCTCCCAATTAGGTTTCGAAGCCTAATGATGAAAGACTCGAAAGGCCAAGAAAAATGGAAGAAAACCCTAATCGACGTCGATCGCCACTTCATCATCATAGAAGAAGAAGAAGAACACAGTGTTAATGAATACATGGCTCACCTATCTTATTCACGCCCGCTCTCTATCGAAAAACCCTTGTGGGAGATACACTTACGCGAGGCCCGAAAAGCGGCGATCCTCCACGCACACCATGCATTGGGCGATGGGGCGTCGATGATGTCACTGCTGAAGTCATGCTGCCATGGGGCCCGCGATGGCGAGAGGCTTACGACTACTAAAAGGGTTGCGAAGAAAAAAAGCTATGGTAATAATCGGCCTTTGACGTGGTTGTTCAAGAAAGTTTGTTGCGATCTTGTCTTTGTTTACGGGCTTTTGTCGAAAGCTTTATGGCCCGTTAGGGATGAGTCGGCGGTGGAGAGCCGGGCGGAGATGATGATGATGCATAAGAAGTTGGCCACCGCGAGGTTTCAAATGAGTGACGTGGAGGCTGTTAAGAGCGTAGTCCGTGGTGCTGTGAGTTAAATTAAATTAACGTTATATGTGGATATATTATTAGGTACCTACTTGGGTGTAATCCAACTCCACTGAAACTGTGATAAGTGGCAATCTTATCCTGTCTATGTTGGTACACCGACCAACTTAGTTACGTGCAATTTAAATTAGATTATGGCGTGTGTCGCATATACTTGGGTTGTACCCCAAGGGAGTAGGTAAGACAAGATCATGTTATTATGTTCGTGCATATTTGCAAAACGATATATCAATATTTCACCTAATTTATGGTTTATCACACGCTATTTCAATTTTTAGAAATTAATTTATCGTTGCGATTTTGTAATCGATCAGGGCGTCGGTTGAAATCTCCGATCAGTTTCTCTTATGGATATTTGTGTGTATGTCGAAATCGTTGTTCGATTTCATCGTCCACATATATCGTTCACAATATTTTGGTGTTCGAGAAGCCAAAATCGGCCGGATATTTAGATTCGCGTCCTTGATTGCAAAAGTTGGAAAGTTGTATCTAATTCGTGAAAATGAGTTGATGAGATGGAAAAAAAATGAGGCATTTGTTCAGCAATTAACCCTAGATTTTGTAGGGATTTTTCTGATATTAATCACCAAGCTGTCACGCATACTTGTCTCTTGATCAAATTAACACATTTCTAATCGATAATTATCTGTATTTTGGTAGACCGTAAATGATGTTCTATACGGTGTAATATCATGCGGCCTTTCAAGATTTTTGTCATCATCAAAAGGTAACCTTGTATGCCATGGCAAATAATATATACTATGTACTTAAATCATGAGAAATTAACACCTGCACATGTTGATGTGACACCGATTCGTGCCATTTCAACATCCTACAACGACATCCTAAGGTTATGTCATCTTGATTAACACCATTTAGGTGTCATTAATCGACATTTCGGATGCTGATGTGACATATTGACGCCTTACATAACATTTTACGTGTCAATGAAATATATCGCGTCAATATGCCACATCAGCAATCCGAATGTCGATAATGGCAGCTGGAAGGTGTTAATTAAGACAACATAACCTTAGAAATCGATGTAGAATGTTGAAATGGCACGATCGGTGCCACATCAACAGGTGCCCACATAAGGTTCTCACATTATAAAATTCCTCCTTAGATCATTAATCTGTTTACTAAATGAGCTTGGGCAGACTTTAGTCGAATTACCAGTCTGATGTTCGTGAACCTAAGACAGCAACAAGTATTCAAGAAGGTATAAATAACACAACAACTAAAATCTTACTTCCCTTAGTTACACCTAAAAGCGTTTTTCAACAATTTATTACCAAAGGAAAAACAACTGCCGGCAATCGATGGAAACCTCGGAATCTCATGGGGAAACCTCGTCGGATGTTTCGTCATGCAAATCAATCATCGTAAAGTTCGAAAATACTACGGTGACCCACTTGAATTCGTAAAGATGGCCAAGTATGAAATCGCCCGAAAAAAGCTCTCAATCGAAGCCTCGTTCTTCTACAAGTTCGTCTTCCTCGCTTCTCTTTTCGGAATTAAGGTAAACATTATCATATCATGCAATACTAAATCTTAACTAACCATACAAGCCTTCTATATAATATGTGATGCATATATAGGTGGCTAGCTATATGGCTCAACGAGCCATAAGCCAAGGCACATTTGTTACATCAAATCTAATTGGTCCTAAGGAGAGAGTTACGATAGCAAATAACCCTGTCAAGTCCATAAGGCTAACGTCCACTTCTCAACCCCACGTAAGTATATTAGTAATGCAATTGATTTGCTACCATGGTTTTTCTTACAATAATATAATATATAGGCAATTGTGCCGATTATAATGCATGCATTGAGCTACGCGGGAAATTACGACATGCAAATCTCTGTGATAGAAGATGTTGTCGAAGATCCCAAGTCTTTGGCAAAGTGCTTCGAGGAAGTGTTGCTTCGCATGAAGGAATCTGCAATGAAGTGCCACTAACTATGTTGTCCGAGAAAGAATATATATATATATATATATGTTTGTGTGTGCGTGTGTAATATTGTGCCTTCTGAACTTCCCATATTATGAAAAAGAATAAAGGGTGAAAGCGGTTGCCTAAGCTTCTCCTCAGCAGCTTTTCTTGGCTTTCATCTTAAAGCTTTCTTTCCTTACTCTTAACTTCCAAGTCCTGCAAGGAACTGAATACGTAATGCATCGATTGATTCTAACCAGCCACGTTTTAGGGCTTCGATCAACCTTAGACGAATCGAAATAATATGTTCACACCCAACTTCAGAAGAGAGTTTGTCCAAAAGGCAATGCTTATGGGGAGATCATCCTACAATTATTACACAGCAAAGCCAATTACTGCCATGGCTAGTGCACTCAATGGGCAGTCAACATTGTTTTTGAATCGAAAAAGATGGAATCTTTGTCTCAAGATAAGGATAGGCCATAATGTTCTCCACGGAGCATATGATACAATCAAGCCAGCCGAAAAAACCAATTCGCAGAATATAAGAAGTTTATGCAATGTTTTCTTGCATACCATAAAGAAAGCACAAAATAGATCATACCTTTGGATTCTACGTATGGCCGTTTTCTCTAGCATCCACCGATACTCAACGAACATTTTTTGCTTATCCTTCTTATTTCCTTTCCTAACAGTTAAACGGTACTAAGATCAATCATCGGTTTTGGTAATAATTCGCTTACACTTAATACTCGCGAGTATGCGTAATAATTCGAATGGATAGGCAAGAACGACCCTCAATAAATTACCGTTAAAATCACCGGATAAACCGTTGCATTGATCACAAAACTTCCGACAAGATCTATGTTGGATTCTTCTGCCCCCAATTTAACAACATTCATGCCATACGAGCAGCAAAGCATTTACTTACGTAATCGAATGACAGAGTAAGCAAAGGGCGGAAAATATACCAAATTTCGCGGGAGCTAACTGATTATCAGATTCCTATATAGCAAAATGAATATGTAATTGCTCATTGTTCTAACACCTCAGCATCCACTCTTCACAAGATGTTTCAAATTGCATTTCACCCCCATTTTGTTCTTCCACACAAAAGAACACTAGGAGATTATGCAACTGATGAACAGATCTTGTGCAAGAGTGGATGCAGAGAGCTTAGAACAACGATCTTTCTTGATCCTTCTTGCAAATTTCCACCCGAAAATTAACAGATCTGCAAAGAAAAATACAAGATCTTGCAAGAACTACTCACAATCGGAGAAGGGCTATGAAAAAAAAACTAATCTTTGACTTCCGAAGGATGGGTCTTTACTAGAAATAGGCAAGAAGAAGAAAGCTGTTGGAGATTCCATTAAAACTCATACTAAATCTAACGTTTTTTACGCCAAGAAACGCCTCCGTAATCAATCAGTTGACACCCAAATGGGAAAAATTGGTTACTCAGAGATAAAGTAAAGAAAAGATCAAGAAATAGACCAGACTCACTCACGCCTGCGGATCTGCTGTCAGGCTAAACTACTGAAGCTGATAAAGACTGTTAGGTGGCTCAGCTTTCGTTTTTACAGAAACTCAATGGAACAGAATCTTAAGCTGTCAATCTACCTAGGGCTAGCTAGGGTTCGCTTTATAGTCTATTTCAACAACACTTGATGGGCCTTTGACTTTGCTGTTTATGGGCTAAAGTGTCCATTGTGATTTCTCTGACCTTTTGAGGAAAAGTTATCAGACAAATGAATGGCGGGACATGAGCTCAAGTCAACCTTTTGTTGGTTGGGTCGGGTCGGGTCAAGCCGGGTCGGGAGAAATCAAAATGGTGAGTATGGGCTCTCACACAACGTATAGCTGAGCCCAATTTCCAGTGTGTTCATTGGCGGGAGTTGAAAACACTTTTCACAAAGAAAGACGAAGGGCACCCTAAGTTAACTGAATGAGTTCTTGATTCGAAGAAACAATTTCACGAGAAAAAAAAAAGGAACAAAAAATCAGACCCATAAAGGCTAGCAGATATGAGCAAGATGGTTGATTCTTCGTCTCTTCGAAGGTTGGATTTTTATTTCTTGTTCTTATTTTTTGCGTAATTTCCTAAATCTATGTGTGCATTTGGATACTGATCTATTTTGTTTTTTTATTTCTTTTGGTTGAATTGATTTTTCATCATTTTTGTTTATAAATTGGCAGTCAGATTTTGGCTCTTAAAGTTTTTGACGAGGATCCGCAGATTTGCTCTCAGGAGCAGGACCATGAGAAGTTGAGGAATGATGGCGCATTGCTGCTTATGGTTTAGCTTAAAACCTTCAAACAGTTTTGAGTGAATTGTTCCCTTTTTGCTGCTTAATTTAGTTATGATGAAATGTTGAATTTCGCAGAAAAATATCGATGAGATATCTTCTGAGTATTCTTTGAGCTTGAGCTCAATGCCCAGTGAATCCCTTGGTAATTACTGATTTTTGTTTCAGCATATTGTTTCTCTGTTTTCTGTAGGTACTTATCAGGTATTGTTATGAACTCTGTCAAAATTTTCAGATGAGTACTTATTGCAACTGAGGAAGGAAGAGGGTGAGGGGCAACTAGAAAATGAGAAGATCGAACGTGAAATTGAAGAGCTCATTGACCAATCTTCCGAAGGTATAATGCATTGGCACTCGGGATATTTACTCGTTAGAGATTTCTGCTTCATCATATGAATATGTTAATGTGGTGAAGAAAACTCCGTGTATATTAGCTACTCTAGCTGACTAAGTCAACATCTACGGTGAACAATGTGTGGTGCCTTTTGAAGATCACCATGGCTTCCAATCTTGGAAAATGTAGTGGTACGGTTTATTAAAAAAGAAATAGACAAGTTTTTATTTGACAAATTTATTGTTTGGCCATGCAGATTATAATAGACTGGAGTTCGAGCTGCAGAATTTTATTAGTTGGTTGGAGTTCATCGAGTCACAGGTTCGTATTTTGGGCAGTGGATGATATTAATCGCTATTCCCTTGAGTTATCTTTTCGATATCAGAGGGTTATGTGTTGTGTGTCTATAGTTTTTCAGATTGTATTTCATATTCCGTCTGATAACAATGCTGCTAAACTTAGTATTGCTATTGCAGAACTTTGAGAAAGGAAACGAAGACATGGTAATAAATGACCCTTGTTCAGAAGATGGTCGGTCTAACGTTGCAGATTCACATACCTCCAAGTTTAAGGTTTGGAAACTTAATTAGGTTTCATGATTAGTAAGAGGAAACAAACATGATGCAAACTGTATCTTTTGTCATTGAATAAATTCCTATGCTATTTCACACGTGCCAATGTTTGTGATTTTGTTCGTTTTCTTTCCTCTTATAATTTAGATTGACCTACTAACAGTAACAGACAAGGGACATTGTTTCATCGCATTGGACTTTGATTGTCTTCATTTGATCTGCATTAATATCAGTTTTTTAAGACATGCTTACATATGCCCAAGATTGTCCTCAGAAGTACATTTTTCGCTTGCATTGTCGAATAATTTGGGCACCGTTTTTTATGTCTATTTTCAAGACGCTAGAACTGAGTGACCTGATTGAGAAGAACAAGACATCCTTGGAGTCTCTGGAGGATCTTGGCTCTGTTATAAAACGGTTATCTTTCGTTTGAACTTCTTACAACTCATTTTATACTTCATTTTCTAATATTCAGAAAAGAGACGTTCTATTGTGGCGCTTTGTATTGTCAGTTCCAAAGCCCTTGAAACATTCGAGAATGAATTGGGCTTCAAAGTAATCGAAGTTGAAGGAAACAGTATTAGACTGTCCTTGAGAACATACATACCAGACCAAGAATCTGTACTGCAGGAGCAAGACATTGATGGGCTTATGGAACCAATTGAATTGGATCATGAACTGATAATTAGCACTGTTGATGGAACACGGGAGCTAAAAAGCGCTGAGGTATGCCCTTTTCTAGTTTTCCGTAGAACAGCTTAAGCATTGATGTTTCAAATGACGTAGATTTATTTGCACGGTAGTCCAAGCTACAAGTTACGAGTGCAGTTCACTGTTATCACTTATCACCAATGTAGTATCCTGAATCAACTTATCTGTTAATATGTGCATAGGTCATAACACTAACACTTCTCAAGTTCATACCTTAATTGTCATTAAAAACTACCACATTGTCAATGATAATCATGGTAATGAGGTGCTTTTCAAAGTTAACGCCAGTGACGTCATGCTTTAATTTGTTTTCATTCAGTCGTTTATTTCAGCATTTTTATCGCTTGTTGCCCCTTTTCGCGGCGCAGATTTTCCCAAACGACGTTTACATTGGTGATATTTTTGATGCTGCAAAATCTGACAGGTCTGCAATATTTTCAAAATTAAAGTTTTCTTCTTCTTATGATCTGTTCTGCGAAATGTAGCCTGATACTCTCTCTTCTTACTACGGTGTTTTTTTCCAGGCAACATTGCCCGACACTTTCAATCGTCGAGACAAGGTCCTCATTTGAGCACTTTGTAAGAAGGGTTCAAGGCAAAATCGCTCTCTCCTCGCTCAGACGTGTTATTATCAAGAACGCAAATAATTCGAGGTAAGCGATTTTCAACTTCGTATTATCAGTGATTTTGGTTGGAGAAGACATAAATTGAATGCTAATAAAGATACATTTTTTTTAAAAATCAGGCACTCGTTCGAAAACTTGGACAGAGACAACACAATCATAGCTCATATAGCAGGTGGAATTGATGCTTTCATAAAGCTCCCTCTCGGCTGGCCTTTGTTAGATTCTCCGTTGGAGCTGATATCCCTCAAGAACACGAATCAGCACGCCAAAGAAATCTCTTTGAGCTTTCTTTGCAATGTAGTGGTAAAAAAGAAAACACTCGTATCTTATTCTTATTTTCTGTCCTTCCACTGAATCGAGTAATTCTTTACGATCCCTCTTTTGCGGGCTTGATTTTATTGCAGGAAATGGCGAATTCTTTGAATCCAAGCGTAAGGCTGAAACTCACTAGCTTTACCGAGAGTGTTGAAGGGATACTTATGCAGCAAATGCGCCAAGAACTCAACCCAGAATCTGTTTCTTGACTTTGCTGAGTTTTATTTCCAATCAGCACTGTTAAATGGTTATTACGGGCTGCTGTAATGTGTTAGTGAATTGCAATTAGCACCCTGGTTTATGTATCAGGGGTTATTTAGCAAATTAAGAAATTAAAATCAAGCCACGCAATTTTTGAGTTTGAAGAAGAACGCGGGATGCCATAAAAAATAGTTAAATTAAAAATAGATTAAAAAAAAATTGAGGGACGTAACTTACATACCGCAAATTTCACTTTCCAGGTTCTCAACAGTTTTCTTGTCTTCTCTGAGTCTCTCCCTCCATTTCTTTGTCCTTTCTTTCTCTGTCTTTTTTTTTTTCCTGATATTTTTTCCTTTTTTCTTTCTCAACAGTGCAGAGGAAGAAAAGACAAAGTTCAACAGAAGAAACATTTTTTTCATTTTTCTTTCTCATCCTAAAATCCGACGTGTCTGACAATAGCAAAATTTTTAAAGGAATTTCAGGGTCGTAGTTTTATTAATATAATGTGTTGTATATGCTGCAAATAACTTTTCAAACATGAGCAGTTCTTACATGCGTTAGGCTTCCATCGTTCTTCGGAATGCGTTGCCTTTGGAGGTCTTGAAAACTTCTGAAGTTTTCATCCATAATTTCTTTCCATTCCTGAGAAATGGTGGGAGTTTCAGACAACGTTCACGGATTGGTCTTAGCCATATCGTCTAGTGTTTTCATAGGCTCGAGCTTCATCATAAAGAAGAAAGGCCTTAAAAAGGCAGCAGCTTCAGGAATTCGAGCAAGTCAGTAGTTACCTAAATTCAATAAATTCTCATATCGTTTAGGCGATTAATTTGAGGGCGTAACGTTAAGATTCGTAGTAGATAACAATAAAAATCACACGGTTTCTCTCCATTCAGGCGAAGGAGGCTTCGCATATCTGAAGGAACCATTGTGGTGGGCTGGAATGATTTCAAGTAAGAATTCCCATTTCGATCCTTTCACAGACGTAAATCTTCAAGACAACCTTTGTAAATCCGTGCAGTGTTTATCGGGGAATTCTTGAACTTTGCTGCCTATGCATACGCCCCGGCGATCCTCGTCACTCCGTTAGGAGCCCTAAGCATCATCTTCAGGTAATCACAACATTATATCAAGGAGATGAGATTTAAATAACTAAACTTCACTTTTTTTCCTCCCTAAAAATTTCTTGATTGCAGCGCGATTTTAGCTCACTGTATCCTCGACGAAAGGCTACACATATTCGGAATCGTGGGATGCATGCTTTGCTTGGTGGGCTCCGTCACCATCGTCCTACACGCCCCCTTTGAAAAGGACATCGAATCCGTGAAGCAAGTGTGGCAGTTAGCAACCGAGCCAGGTTAGTTAGTTAGTTACTTTGTTAGGGTATGTTTGGTTCAAGGAATTTAGTGAGGAAAAAAGAAGAAAAGGAAACGGAAAATCAATTCTTGTGTTTGGTTGATTAGAAAAATAGATGAGGAAAAAATGAAAGAAAAGTAAACTTAAGTTAAGTTTAAAGGCAAAAATATGGAAAGCCATTTTCCTCGCCAAATGGTGAGGAAAGGGAAGGAAAAGCTAATGAAAATCAATTTCTCTTTAGTTTTCTTTTCTCCGCCGTTTCCACGATCCAAACAAGTCCTCCATTTCCCGGAAAAACGTTCCTTCTTTATCTTTTTTCTTTCGGGTAGGTTTCCTCGTGTACTTCTTTGTGGCCATGGCGATGGTTGCAGTGCTAATCTTTGTCTTCGTTCCGCGGTATGGGCAGACGAACATGGCCGTGTACATTGGGATATGTTCCCTCATGGGCTCGCTAACGGTAGCTACAATATTTATTGGAAAGAAGAAACGATCTTTATTATTCGCTATGTTTTTTTGGTTGTGTTTTTCGAACCTCTCGATTTTCCCAGGTCATGGCGGTGAAAACGGTGGCGATAGCGTTGAAGCTGACGTTTTCGGGCTCGAACCAGTTCGTGTATTTCGAGACGTGGTTCTTCACCATTCTCGTCGTAGCCTTTTGTGTCATGCAACTGATTTATCTCAACAAGGTATTAGCTCGGTTTTCTTATTAGGGAGAACGTCATTTTCTGGCCTTACGTGACGCTGCTGTTTTCGGATTAAGGGAATTGGTGATGAAAGAAAACTAAAGAAAATTATTTTCATGCTTTTCACTCACTATTTGACGAGGAAATTGATTTTCCATGGTTTAAGCTTTCTTTTCATTTATTCCCTCATCTATTCCCATAACCAACCAACACAGGATTTAATTTTGCCACTTTTAGACTCAATATTACTGATTCTGTACAGTTTTGATTACCCGATTAATTTAACCGTTAGTTTGATGGATTCCATCAAACTAACGTTTGAATGAAATGGAGGATCGAAAAGGCCCAAAATTGGTAATATCGAGGAAGGGCCGGTTTTTTATTTTACGAGGCCCTGTTCGAATTAAGGCCCATATAATGTTTTTTTTCTTTGTGTGGCCTTATTAAGAAATATGAGGCTTATTTCGTTAATTTATATATTTTAAAAATACAGCCCATAATAAATTATGTGGCCCTCTAGTATACTGGGCCGGATTTGTGGCCCTGTGCAGTAGGGCTGGATGCACAGGCCCAAATCCGGCCCTGATCGAGGACTAAAATTGACATCTCGAAACATCTGAACTAAAACACGCCTATATACCAAACGCTTGGGGAACAAAAATGGTGTTCGCCCATTTTCTTACGTATACTTTCGTCTTATTCTTATCATGGCTTCGCCTAACCCGAGCAGGCGCTCGATACTTTCAACACCGCCGTGGTTTCGCCAGTGTACTACGTCATGTTCACTACCCTCACCATCTTAGCCAGCATGATCATGTTTAAGGTTGAAATTAAATCGTTCGCTTAACGATCTTTTCGATTCTTTTCCCGCGTAAAATAAAAAGATCGATTTTTTTTCTAGGAATGGGATTCTCAAAACGCATCGCAAATAGTGACGGAGCTCTGCGGATTCGTGACTATATTATGCGGAACTTTCCTTCTTCACAAGACGAAGGACATGGGTTCGCCTACGGTTTCGTCCCCCGCCTTTGAACCCAGCCCAAGAACGAGCCCTAGGCGGGCCGAATTTTAACCGGGCCGAGAATTTCGGGCTTTCATGGGCAATGCGTAGGACGAACGAGCAATTAGTCGATTCGATTTAACGACGCTTTCGTGATTGTTTAGGTTTTTTTTAGATTTTTGTGATGGAATGGTAAGTGCTGTAGGATATGTAAGAAGGATGAATGGTTCAATCCCAACGTAGTTTCAGCATTAGTTAGAGGCAACAATGTCTTGATTGATGAGCACTAGGGGTGGGCATCGGGTCGGGTAGTCGGGTATCGGGTAGTTCGGGTTCGGGTAGTTCGGGTTCGGGTTAAGATTTTCACTACCCGAACCCGACCCGATCTACGGCGGGTACCCGATTGTCGGGTATATATCGGGTTCGGGTACCCGATTTTGAATTGAAAAATATGATTAAAAATTTTATAATGCAATATACATATCTAATATTCATGTTATATATCATTTATCACTTATAATATTTGGATGTTTTATATTCGATAAATATAATATATATACATATTTTTATATGTTTATTTATAAATTTTGAAAATATTTTAAATTATTATTATGATTTATGCATTGATAATATATATCACTTGTTAATTATGCAATAAAAATAAGAAATTAATCAAAAGATTATTTAAAATTTTAACACCACTCACGTTAGATATCGATATCTAGACATGTTATTATATTTTTTCAATGTTTATGTATAATAACTAATGTATTTTTTAAAATATAATTTGTCGGGTACCCGATCGGGTTATTCGGGTAATAAATTGCTACACGATACCCCACCCGATTAATAAATTCGAGTATCGGGTTACCCGATACCCGACAAATAATCCGAATTACCCGACCCGAACTACCCGAACCCGATCGGGTTCGGGTAAAACCCGAATACCCGAACCCGAACACCCACCCCTAATGAGCACAATCAAAGATTTTCAAGACATGGAAACCCCACAAAATCAATTCGGCTCAGCAAGAAATGCAACCCACAAAGATAATACTCCCTATATTCCTAAAAAACAAGTCATTTAAGGATATTAAGAAATAAAGTAAAATCTCTATATGTCATTAATTAATTAATTATGCTATCTTATTTAATTTAATTATTTCTATTTAAGATAATGTGTAAAGCTGGAAATAATCAATAGTAGTATTTTTTATCTTGAAAACTATAATAAGTTTTGTATTTATAAATAAAATAAATTCTAATTACAACTTGGAACGGAGTAACTAGTACTCCCTCTGTCCCAAACCTTTATGGACATGGGAGTTGGCACGAGAATTAAGAAACTGAATGGTTTAATAATATAGTATCAATAAAAGTAAAAAGTGTGTATTTTGACACGTCTTTTAAAAATATTTAATATTATTATATTGATTGTTTGTGATAGTTTTTTTGCCAAATAAGAAAATATACAAAAATTGTGGGACGTCTGATTTAGTAAAATGTGTAAAATGATTTGGGACTGAGCGAAAATAAATTATTAGAGATTGCCGACAGGCTTTTGCTTTGCCCATAAATGCATGCAAAAGTCCATGGAAAAAAACAAATAAAATAAGACTCTTGGTACCGATATTACGACTGAAATTGAATTGCGAAGCTAAAGATGAAATCTTTTTGTGTTGCGGTACCGATATTTTTACATACTATCATTACGAAGTCAAACTAATTTCCATTACAAGAAAATCAAATACGAGCATTAATTTCCATTACAAGAAAATCAAATACGAGCATTATCGGCAATGTAGAATGACTAATCAGCAACAGTCGCTCCTCGGAAATGGCAAAAAAAATCAAGAAAGCCCACTTCAACCTTGCATGTAAAACTTGGAGAATTTGGGTTTTAATGATGCAACTTTTTGTTTTCAGTTCAAAAAAGATTTATGCTTTGCATACCCAATCATGAAGGTCGTGGTGGGTACCATCATTCACTCATGCCATAGCCATATAGCGATAGGTTAGTAGGTGTACTGTGTGAATCTCAGGCTCGTCACTATTTATTTCACTTTTTCACTCCCCTTTCTTCCTCCTCTTTTCAGTCACGCTTCGCAGAATCGCAGCACCCATTGGTCACTCACTGTTCACCGCAAAAATCAAGGAAAAGAAGCAGAAAAGAAAGAAAGCTCCAGCCATTGTTTATTTCAAGAGAAATGTTCAAAGCTGGGGCATTTACTACTTTCTTGGTCGTCCTCTGCTTCTTGCAAGCCCACGTAGTAGTAGAGATCTGCTGCGGAGTCTCACTTGATTCTCTGAAAAGGGCTTGTTCGGACAACCTCGGCGACTGCCCAGAAAGTCAAGAAATGGCGATGGATTCTGAGAGCAGTAGAAGGGTTCTGCTGATGCAGAGGAGATTCATAAGCTACGATACTTTGAGGAGGGATTTGGTCCCTTGCGATAGGCCAGGCGTTTCTTACTACAACTGTAGATCGCCTGGCGTGGCTAATTTCTACAGCAGAGGCTGTGAGATCATTACAAGGTGCGCAAGAGGAGATTGAAAATGGGCTAAGAATATCTACTTGCATCAGTTCTTTTTCTTCTTATGCATTGGCCTTGAGCTCTAGCGTATGAAGATGAGCTCCTTACTTAATTTGATGTAGAGACATGGTGTTAGTTTGCTGCCTACGAATACGCTTTTTAGGGCATTATTAGGATCGATTTCGTGACTTTTATAGATCAAGTTCTACCTTGATCTGAAGATGCTTTTATGGTTAGATGGGTCTTTGTTAACTGTGAAGTTAGAGATATATTACGTTGTTTTGGGCTTGAAGACTCTTGCACAGAAGCACAGAGCATAGACATCCTTAACAATGGAGAACATATGTAGTAATAATGTTTATGCAGAAACACTTTTTTGGCACTACAAATTTGGGCAAACTCATCATCATAATGAAAGGGTAAAAAAGGTATACGCTTTGAAGAGGCGATATGATAATACTCAAGCAATGCGTGTGTTTCCTTCAGAGCAGAACACTTGGAAACTGGCATTTCCCATGACCTATGGTAGACAGGCAAAATATCATCGACATCGATTTCAAGAAAATAAATAAAAAAAATAGAATCTTTAGAAAAAAAAAAAAGAACTTACTCGGATTCTCAGTTGTCTGAACGGCGAGCCCATCAAAGTAGCAAGTTGCGCCATTTTCCCGATACTTAGCCCAGTAAGAGCTAAACGCATAGCTGGCGTGCGAGAAAGCCGAGACGGGCTTGTAGCAGTCTCGGCCCGGGACGAGCCCGTCGCAGGTCGTCCCGTTGCCGTGTGCGCAGGCAAACTCCAAAGCCGACTCCAAGCCCGCTTGGTCGGCACCAGGTGCCGCCACGCACCATATCTTCCCTTGGTAGGGCTCGTTGTTCATAGGCCCGGGCAAGTCGTCGGTGTACTCATCGTCCAAACGCGTCCCCGTTAGGTCCACCTATTGGAAAATATGACCCGCGCTTTTAAGCTTTGAGATTTATGTACAACCGACCCAGTTAGCATATCAGAGAGGCTGCACAGGCTTTCAGCTGACCAGAGAGGTCCTGGGTAATAATCTTCATGACCACCCACTAAAGGAAAAATTCAACGTTATGGACGTTAATCAGATTCATTAAAGACCTATTGGATCTTCAAACGGGTCTGAGTCTAGACCCACTTAGACCACCGATGATGCCGGACCTTTTATGTTGTCGTCGACGCACGGGCACAATCTGTGGTCTAAGGGTGTCCAGATTCATACTCATTTGAAGATCCAATGTGTCTTTAATGGGTCTAATTAACATTCTTATTCCAGTCGAGTACTAGATAAAGAAAGAAATCAGCCTATATGTGAGATATATAAGACTAAAAAGTGAAACACTTCGTATAAGCTTAAGCTTTTAGGTGAAAAGGTCAGTCATTCAACAGCTGCACATTTCAAGAATCTCAAATTTTGCAACATCGAAAACGATTTGCTAGCTCGTGTTTATTTCCTTACCTCATACACGGGCCTTCCGCTGCTATCGAGAATCCCCCAGTGCCTCTCCGTCCCGGGCCCGGGCTTTTGATCCTCGTCGTACAGCGAGAACACGAAAGTAGGAATCTCCACGCCGGGCCGGGCCGGCGTCCCGAGCGGCGGATCGGCCGTCATCTTCCTCACCAAGTTACGGTTATAAGTCGCTGCGTTGAACAAGTTCGTCCCGGGCTGATCGATGTCCCCCTCATGGGGCCATCCCGACTCAGAAAGCGCCAGCGTTGTGTTATCAAATCCCGCCTTTCTCATCGCGTATATCGCCGAGTCCATCATCTGATCGAGCAAGTTGGCGTACACCAATCCACTGTTCGGATCCGTGTAGTAATAACTCCCACTACTGTCATTATTATTACTATTACTATTACCATTATCGAGCCGCGCGTATCCCAGGCTCACGTTGAAGGGATCGTTGGCCCACAAAAAGTACGGATAAGCGTTGAGGAAAAAGAACGAGTTGGTATCCTCCAAGAACTGAAGGAGGTCGAGCACGACCCTGCCCGGGATGTCGTCCCTAAACCGCCCGCCCGAGGGCGGGAAGCTGCCCGTGAATGCGTCCATGGCCACGGGCGTGCCGACCTTTATGTTATGGACGTCGTGTGACGCGAGGGATTTCTTGATCCTCCGCATTGCCGGCACGAGGTCGAACCAGCGCTTGGTGTCGTTTTTCTGGCTGAAGACTTCATTCCCGACGAGCACGTAGCGTATTTTTGTGCTCGGGTAGAAGCGGAGGACGTTTTCTCGGACCCATTCATTCGCTACCGATTGGTTCGAAGCTATGGTTGAGATCTCCTCGTTTTTTACCATTATGGAAACGCGGATTTTGGTCGGGGAGAGTAGGGTTAGGATTTCTGGGTCGGCGTCGTAGAGCTTTACGTTGGTTACGTTTGTCGAGACGAGCCATTCGATGGACTTGTAGGGGGACGGGAGGTTGGCGCCCAGTCGGCCGTAGTTTATACCTAATGTGTTCGTCTTGTTTTTGTATGCGTCTGCACGGTCGCAAAACGGGCGAACGTTAAGAAAAAAAAGCGGAAAAAATGAAAAAACAAAAAGCACTTACGCGAGGCGGTGAGGGCGTGGATTAGGAAGTATGAGAGTGCGAGTACGGCAATCTTCGAGGTGGTCGGCGAAGGCATGATTTTCGGCGATTTTTTTGTGGAGAATGTGTGTCTTTTTTGTTTTTTGTTTGATGGATATGTTTAGGAACTATGGTTCTATGTATATTTATAGATGATGGGAAGGTTTTTGTGAGGTGGGAGGAAGAAAACGGTTGAACTAACACTGTGATCATGAGTTTTTGAAGAGGGGACAAATGATCTTTGTGAGTGTTCATTTGAAAAACAAATGGATGCTTTATTTTAATGATGGAGACGAAGCTAATGAGTTATCTTGTTAATGATTGTTTTATATTACATGCTTCGAATGTCGTACGTTACCATCTTTGAATATATTCTCTATTAAGTTTTACATATTTTTAATTTCAACCCAGCATTCAGTGATTAAATTTCTTCTTTTATTTTTTATCTGTGGATATTTGTGTTTACGGTGATGAGAATTCGTATCCTGGGCTCTTAATCTGAGTCGAGCTCCATAAAAAAAATACTACAATTTCATCTAAAACTAGAATCTTACAACATGAGCTGAGTTTCATAATAAAAAACTATTTAACCTAAAAGCTTAAACTTGTATTCACGACATGAGTTGAGTTTCATAATAAAGAACTGTTTAACCTAAAAGCTAAACTTGTATTCACGACCTCTATGCATGAGGACTTATCTATATAACACTCGCATTAAAGACAAGTTAAGTACTAAACCTAAAAGTTTAAAATATCATACTTTAATTTTATATGGTTTTAATTTTATTTCCAAAAGTGTATAACATATAATAAACTCATCCACTGGGAGAAAAAAAAAAGGACAGAAAATTCGTATGGGTTTCTAAAATTCGGTAAGAAATCTTACAACACGGCTCATCAACTCAATGGAAAACTGTTCAAGGATTTGTGACAGAAAGCATAGGACATTGATCCATTAATACGATCTACTGAGAAAGAAAAGATACAAAAAGTGAAACAGAATCCTGAAAATGGTACGAGCGGAGGTCTTCGGGCATCGGCCCCTTAAAAACGGATTCGAAGGAACTCAGTTGAACTTCGGCGTCATAATCTTTCTGGTCACTACCGTAAAGAAGAAGAGTAGATATCTCTTCTGACATCTTCGAGTACACAACTCTGTTGTAATAGAGAGATGTTTATGGAAATAGATGTGTGTTAGAATATGACATATCAAACATTAGCGCCTTGTGTCTTACATAAAAAAGAATCAATCATAGACCAAAACTGCTTAATGAGCTGAATACGGAAATATTCGAGGAATGAGTCATTCAAATATTGACGAGGTGAGTTTATTTCCAGGGCATGCCAAAACAACGTCATAATGAGTATGCTGAAATTGGAAAGTCCATAAGATTATTAAACTTTCTGTAGATTGATGAATATTGTACCTTGTCTCGAGGGATAACTTGCTGCCCCATACCACCAACGACTTGTTCAGACGCCCAATAAAGTCGGAGCATGCGGCGTTTTTCTCCTCGATAATGTTCTGCAAAAACATGACTTTGTTTACTCGAAAATAGTCGAAGGTTCAACTATTAGCGAAGTAAATTTTACCCGAGAGACATTAAAGAAAAGGTTTTATACCGAGTCCTGAAGTTCGAAAAATTGTTCCATGGAAAAGGGGGGGGGGGGGGGGGTTCTAAGACAAGTTTAAGTTTGAAAGTGGAATAGCTTCATTGGTTACGAACAATCAGCAAAAGAATCGATGGAAAAGAACAGCACACATACCGATTCAGTCATGGAGTTGCTTTCGTCCTGCAAAGAATTTCTCAATAAATAAAATGAAATATAAAGTCCAGCTCCGAGGTCCCAATCTTCAATTTCTGATTTATGGTCCTCCATGGATGTTGCAAGCTGCCATATTTCCGTATGTTTTGCTGCATTAAGAAGTCGAGGTAAGGCACGATAAGATGTTTTCGGCATTAACTAGGATGAAAGGGACTATCATTTGTCCAACTTAGAAGTTCCTCTGATCATTAACTATGCAGTTGAATTGAATGGACAAAAAAGCGAAGAACTTTTTTAGCAATTAAATGAATTTGGAATAATAGTAAAACTCAGAGGAACAATACATGTAACAGAAAATCAAGTTACGCGTCTCGATAATGGAAAAGAGTTGGGAGTCAATTTTGTTGAGCCAAAAAAAAAATCCCACCTGATAAATACAGAGAATGAGCAACTGACGTCACAAAAATAGAATGCGCTTTCTGCCAGTTTTCGCATTTCATAAAGTGGTGCAACGCTTTGGAGAGATCACCCATGTAATTGAAATATATTGCCTGCATTAAGATACAAGCTAAGAGTTTTATGAACAGCAGAAGTGAACGTCAAACACCATCAATGCTATATTTACTATTATCCTTTCCCAATAGACAGAGAACTAATAAAGATATAAGTCCCTAAAAATAAAAACAAAAAAAAAAATCTCTGACTGTAAGGAAACTCACCAAAGCTTCATGCAACCATGTCGAAGGAATGCCTAGATCATCGATAAATTTCCATTGTTCATCATGCGAACTCCAGACTTCACAGTATTGGAAGAGGATTTCCCTTACAACAGTAGCCTGCAAATAAGGATAATCTTCACGATGAGGCATATGTAGCACCACATAGATGGCCCAATGACACTGCCCAGCACAGAGCAACTGAGAAACATATGCCATGTCAAGAACGTGAAGATCGTTAGAACTAAAAGTGCCAATGGCCTCTAAAACAGCTCGGTGATGCCAGATCATGTGATAGTCGAGTGGATCATCTGTCGAAGCAAATGCACTGAACATTGTCTTTAGGGCACCAAAGTCGTTTTCTTGTCTGGCATGCAGCAGCATGAGATAATAAGCAAGGTCAAAACGACCATCCCAATTGTTTGCAACTTCAGTAGGCCCTTCGTCGATGTAGACTGGTACTGGGTAAGGAGCATTTCCTTCGTTAAGAAGCTTCTGATACGTATTAAAAACGACGGGCAAGGATGTATGAGGTGGAAGATGATACCACATCAACATGCCCAGAAATCTTTTCCAGTCGATTTTCACACCGTCTAAAGCTCCGTGTATATTTCCAGAAAGTAACTCAAGGAGTCTCAATCTATCCATCTCAATAAAATTAAAATCAAATCCATTTTTCCTCCATGTATCGAGTTGATTAGCAATGTCACCTCTGTTTGCGGGCGAGCCACCGCTTTGGCTCAAAAGACAAGCTAGTCTTACGTCACCTCTAGAAGCAGCAAGTTCCACAGCAGTATCAAGCTGTCGCCCAGTAAGAAGTAAGAATATGTGCATCAAATCACTTGAATCGTCTAGCGAACCAACTTCTTCTTGAACGCGATGATACACACTCTCTTGCAGCCAATAACTGAGCTCCGCTCGCCTCATGAGTGGAAGTGCTTCCTCATCAACATCTGGGGAACTTTCCATGTCATCATTCTCATCATCTTCCATCAAATTTAACTGCCCGCTCGTTTTTCTTGACGAAAATAAAACCTTAATTAATTCCCAAATCAAAACTTCGTGCATCAACAAAACACGAGAAACAGTGGGCACGCTGGACGCCTCTAGTTGCTTCTCGATGATGTCTATATACCTCCGACAAATATCAGGAAGATTGAACCGATCGCAGACAAGTTTCTGAAGCTTCAATTCGAAGTTTCCTGTTCCAACTTTTCTGGTTTCGTGATCTAACTCCTTATGGAATTCGAGGGGAGCTACGAAACAGAAATTGGATACTTCCTCATCGACAATATTGCTCTCATCCCTTGCCACTTTGTCCATCACAACCTTTTCGACGTTTATAACAGATGATAATATAGCAGGAGAATCAGAAGTACCAATAGACACGCCTGAATGAACGAGTACGCCGTTTGGTCCCCAACCCACTCGAAAAGATCTGCCCATGAACAATGCAGCATCGACGATATTATTCGAATGGCTTGCAGTTACAGGAGTTTTATTCTCAAGCTCAAGAACAAAACCTTGTTGTTTCACAGCCTTAAGACTCGACCCTTTATTTCCTTGGGCCAACACAATGGCTCCAGGCGAGGTCGAGCTGATAATATTGGGATTGTACTCTAATAAGGCCAATGGAGTCTTGCGAATGACAACACCGTTTTTCTTATGAGCTGTCTTAAACGAGGAATGACGTAACGGAGATCTTGAAAATTCTTCAGGACTATCATGAGAAAGGCCACCGCTAAGTCCCTCAAACTCATCTTCCTCAGAAGGGAACATCAACATCTTCAAATCCATCATTTTCGAAGGATCCAGCCCGAGATGCGCGGGAAGAGAATGCAGAAGAGGAGTTCCATTTGCCGAAACAGAATCTGCATCAATTTCCGACGATTCACTACCATTCATGTTTGGTGCATTTCGAGCCCTTTGAGAGGGAGATGCATCACCCATTACAATATCGTCCTCATCATCTTCAACAAGACCAAATCTGCTAAAGTGCTGCACTAAGAATTTCCATTCGCCACGAAAAGGATCGAACGACAGAAAATGCGCTCCTTGACTCTCTATCCTGCGCTTCAATCGACCCACAATTTCTCTCAAACGGCTTTCAGTCGAAGGTTTCACATGAAGTAGTAACGTGACCTCTGCAGGCTTGTTAAGCCCAGAACCAACCGAGGGCTTCGAACTCTCATCTTCATACACTATCACTTCGTGTCTTTCAATATTTACAATGCGGTCCAAATCCAAACCCCTAACATCTGTTCCTCCAATGAATTTCACAGAACCATACCCAATCCTTCCAATAACGAAATCTCGAACACTGCTGCAGTACCCTGGATTCATACACTCTTGAATCGCCAACTCACTTAAACAAGGTTCTGTGTAATAATCTGAACGGCAAAGCGTCGGCAAGGGATTTCTGAGTTCGTGTGCGTTCGAACAAGAACCATATGCATCCACGCCATCGATTGAAAGTCTTCTTCTTTTGCAGTGAGGCAGAGGAATGAGGGCTGGGCTTTGTAGCCCTAAATCAACTTCCATACCCATGCACCTTTCAATCATCAATCCTCGCCACTCAGCGACGGAATCAGAGGGGGGTCAGGGGGGCGATCGATCACTCGGCGGCGGGCGCTAAAAGGGTGCTGGTTGGTGGCGTCGACATTGATTTTTTTATTATTTTTTTATTGAGAAGATTAATTCGTGTCGAGTAAGAAGATCGAAAAATGAACCCTAAGGTGAACTCTTAGTGGGCTAATATTTATTGGGCTACATTTTTAAAATACTAAAATGATAACCTTGGCCCAATCCAATTATATTACTAAAATATATTAATATTCGAAATTGTAATTATTCGAGAACCATATTTAAATTAAGGAAACGAATTAAGTTTATTAATAATATTAATTATAAATTATTTAAATTATTATTAGTAATAGCTCTCTATATTATTTCAGTTATATTTAATACTTTTGTGACAAATTATATGCATAAATAATATTAACAATAATTTATTGCAGAAATTAAGATATTAAAAATAATTGTACTGCACATATAATTAGTATAAAAAGATAAATATATACATTATATCAATAGTTTTAAAAGAATTTATCAAATGGTGAAATAAATCATTATTTCAATAGATATGCATCGAAGTAAATACAAAAATTAGAAATTTCTTATTTTAATTAAATAATATTTATGAAACATCCTATTAGACAAAATTTTTTATTTTAAAAGTGTTCATTAACCCAAATTAATTCTTTTTTTTACATTATAAAATTTATTCTCATATACAAAATTAACATATTATAATAATATTGTTTGAAAGCAATTTTCAACTCTCCAAGTTATAATTCTGATTCTACAACTATTACAATATGTAATTTCTTCTTATTTCTATACTATTATATAATCTGTCTAGGATGGTTATAAACTGCCAAATCTGGTCTGTCAACTTATTAACAATTTAGTCCATTTATTTGTAATTTAATAAGTTAAACAATTGTCATATCACTTTTAATTTTTTATTTATCGTACTTATGCCTCTAGACATTATTTTTCTTTTTACATATTTAATTACAAATTTAACAATTTTATATTTTCAGCACACGTATTGTGTGTGCGGAAAAGTACTAGTAATTAATAAATGTCTTCTGAAAATGTATATAAGACACCTTGAGTTTTATAAACAATTTGTCGTTTTAATTATTTTGTTGAAACGTGTCATTTGTCCCTCAAGTTATACCTTCTAATTATGTCGTCTATTATAATATGAAATTAATTCTCATCTATGTGATAAACATGCTATATAAAACGTATATGACATTTTGATGATTTTATCACGAACTAGACATTTTTTATTATTTTTTAAAATATATTCTTTGACCATAAGTTACAATGCATCATTATGTAACTGATAATAATATGTAATTTCTTCTCATTTATGTAATAAAAATGTTAGAAAAAAATAATTATAAAAGACATATTGACGATTATATGAAGTTTCATATGATTCTGTTTTAAATGTTTATCTTGACGCAGGTTATAATTTATGGTTCATCCGTCTGAGTACAATTTGCAATTTGTTCTCAGATATGCACTGAACTTGTTATATAAAACGTATATAAATCTTTACGGTTTTACCACTAGCATTATGTTTCTATTTCCCTCTGTACCAAATGGTTTGTACATTTGGAATATGGTGTGGTTTTAAGAACTGAATATTTTAATAATATAGTACAATTAAAAGGTAAAATGTGTATATTTTCACACGTCTTTTGAGAATATTTAATATTATTATATTGATTGTTTGTGATAGTTTTTTACTATAAAAGGAAATGTATAAAAGGAATTGAGACGTCCGATATAGTAAAATGTATAAAATGGTGTGGGACGGCGAGAGTATTATGTTTGTTTAACATTCTTTGCCCCCTCCATCAACTTACAATTTTTTTGTTCTGTTGCTTTCGCCATCTTATGTGATAACAAGTTTAGTTTGACTCTGTTTACGGATGAAAGCGAAACAACACTGCAAGAGAGCGTAGTAAACTACTTTCAAAAAGGTTATTTACCCTTTGCTATCCCTTTATCTTCGACGCTCCTTTTTGGTATTTTCCTGTAATGTACCCAATCTGCTCGAAACTGCTCTAGTTTAGTTCACAAAGCCCTGATCAAAACCATCAAGAAATGGTTGAGTTTGATTTTCTCTGTTCAGCCCTCTTGACCCCAAAACAACGTAACCAACACACACCACCAGTTCGACGAAATACCTAACAAGCAGCAACCATCAATCTTACTTTGACCTCTCTGTGAGCCCTAGCCGCAACCCTACTTTGCGCTACCGCCGAAAGCATCTCACTCCCTTCCCATCCTCATTGTCGAGGATGATGGGGGTCGAGGATGATGGGGGAGTAGTAATTTTAATTTTATATTTGTTTTAATCATGTTTTGCTTGTAATTTTAATTTTTCGTTGCTCGTGTTTTCTTGTGTGTTCGCTTTTCTTATTCATTTCTTTTTTCTTGTGTTTTGATTGTTGTGTTTGTTGTGTTTGTGTGTTTCTTTTGTTCGTTCTGGGTTAATTTGTTGGGTGTCTGTTTCCATCCGATGTATGTTTTTTCATTTTTCATGTCTGTTTTGTTGGTGCTCGTTTTGTCGGTTCATTTGTCTTCTAAAATGGAAGTTTTGTCTCCTCTGAGGAGCTATAGTTCTTAGAGCTGTTAATTTGGCGGGGCGGTTCTTAAAATTGGAGCCCGCCCACTTAGAAAAAAATTAATTATTATTTATTTTAATTTTATAAAATTTAATTATTAATAATTTTTTATAATTATGGTTTATAAAAAAGATTACGTATAAACATGTTATTAGTTATATGTTTATTAATAAATATATCATTAATTAGACATAATTAATGAATTATTAATTAAATTATCTAATTAATCTAATATTTAATTTTCACAAAATATATGTTATATAAGATATATAACTTATTGGCGACCGGCCCGGGGGCTAGCCTGCCCCGCCAAAGCCCGCGGCCCCCTCGGGCCGCACGAAATCATCTGTCTCAAAAACATGTCCCCCTCTATGTCCCAAAATGATCAGATCCGTTAAAATTTAAATCCGACGGTTCAAAAATTTTCTTTTTATTTAGTAATTATTTTAATCTCATAGTCCATCAAATCATAAAATCGTTGTTATTTCATGAGATTTATATGATAAAAATAAATAAACATATCCAATTTATTCCTTGTTTTATGATAATCGATTTGATATCCATATTAATATTTTCCGATAAAAATAAAAATCAATTTTAAAGGAGAGACAGGAAATGGGACAGGATAAATGGGACAGAGGATTTCAACCGCCCTCGGGCTGGCTTGGCAGGTCAAACAAAGCTCCCAACTCCTCTTAGTGGGCTGAAATTATTAACTACCTAGGCCCATTCCAATAAATTACTAACATCTTTTTAATATTTGAAATTTCAATTATTCAAGAATCAGCTTTAGAATTGAGGAGTTAATTAAATTTTATTAATAATAGTAATTTTAATATAATTTATAATTTAACAAATTAATTTATTAATTGTAATAGCTCTTTGTATTATTTACTTCCGTTAAATATTTTTTATGACTAATCATATGCATAAATAATATTAGCAATAATTATATTGCAGAAATTAAGATATTTAAACATAATTTTACTGCAAATAAAATTAGGAGTAAATAGATAATATATACATTATATCAATGGTGTTAAAATAATTTATTAGGTGAAGTAAATCATTATTTCGATATATATGCATCAAAGTTCATATAAAAATGAAATAAGAAATAATTTTTATTAAATAATCTTTTATGAAAAATACTCCTATAAGACATTTGAAATATTTTATCACGGAAGAAGTTTGTAACTTTTTATTTTAAAGTCTTCTATAACCCAAATTTAATTTATGTTTTTTAACGCTATAAAAGTTATTCTCATATACATTATTTTGAAATCATTTTTTCAACTCTCCAAGTTGTAATTTCTTCTATGTAATAAATACCTTATGAAAAACGTATATAAGACACCTTAAAATTTTACAAATAATTTGTCGTTTTATTATTATATTTAAACGTGTCATTTATCCCTCAAGTTATAACTTCTAATTATGTCGTTGATTATAATATGAAATTAATGCTCATCTATGTAATAAGCATGTTATGTAAAAGTATATAAGACATTTTGATGATTTTACAATGAACTAGATGTTTGTTATTATTATTTTTTAAAATGTATTCTTCAACCCAAAGTCACAGTGCATCATTATATAACTGATAATAATATGTAATTCTTCTCATTTATGTAACATGTTAGAAAAAAAAAGTATAAAAGACATCTTCGATTATATGAATTCTTACTTTGATCTAATGTTATAACTTATGGTTTATTCATCGATTACAATTTGGAATTTATTCTCAGATATGTAATAAACTTGTTATAAAATGTATAAAAGACACATTTACGGTTCAGCGAATCTAATGTTTCTTATTATGTTTGTTTAAACATTCTCCGACCCCCGCCCAACTTATAATTTTTTTTTGTCATTGTTTTCACTATCAGCTGCACAAGCATGGCCGATTTTTTAATTTCAGTGGCCCAGTTCTTATATAATATATGGAGGCCCATTTTTTCTTTGCGTGGCCTTATTGGGAAAATTGGGTCTATTTTATTAGTTAATACTTTTTAAAAAATTCAGCCCATTTTTAATATGTGACCCTGTTATTACTAACTATTATACTGGACTGGATTTGTGGCCCAGTGCAGTAGGCCTGGTTGCACAGACCCAAATCCGGCTCTGTGCACAAGCACTTGCGATCCAAATCAGCATAAACGAATCAGTGATCTACAGAAAGAAAATCCCAGGTATTGTTCATACTCAAAATGCAAAATCTAAAAGGAGCAAAACGAGCAAGAAAACTTTAGAAAATACCAACACAATAAAGAAAATAAACGCCTTTCTAGTTCATCCTAACTTTTCTTCCGCACCATAGCCAATTCCGATCAACTAGTGTGATGGAGAAAGTGACGAAATAGGGATTTCACATATTTAGGATTTGACGGAACACTGAAAGTGTGTGTTTTTCAATGACGACGTTGAAAAATTAAGGACATGTGTGAGATTCGTTAGTTGCTACCGTTCTTTCAAGCGAAAGGCTTACATTTGGGCTGAGGTTTTAGTCCAAATTCTATAGGCCTATTTTGGACGTAATGACAAAACGATGGATCGAGCTCTTCTGATATCAAATGTATCATTAGGATAATCAGATTCCAATTTTCTATAGACGAAACATTATGGGTTGTTTTTTTGAGGTGATCCAACATCAATATCATAACTGGGTTCTTTTCAGTTTCAATTCTCGCCATTATCAGTTGCACATGAGAATCAAATTAGAAGGAACAAAACCAAGCTAATATACAAAACCCCAACTAATGAACAAGCTCGAAATGCAAGATTACGTTAGCAAAACCCTCCGTTTCGTATTCATTAGGCTAAATACCTATTTGTTAGGATATGCGGAAATCTCCGATAATTATTTGCCCGAAAAATGACGATAATAAATAATAGAGACGAAAATAAATTTGGACAGTGACACGAAATTTAAGTGGTTCGGTCAGAATGACCTACGTCCACGGGCCGGAGGATAGAACTTCTTTATTATGTGGAGATATTACAGACACGTACACTGACGTGGTACAAAAGCAGCTACAACGATATGAGGAGTAGGCTACAAAGAATTAATAGGAGAAGAATATCAGTATTTGGTGGTGTGTTTTTATCCTTCGACGAGCACTGCCTTTTATAGGCAAATGATATGAGATGGGACAAAACATCATATATCTTCGCAATCCATATCCTATCTTTGAACGATGACTTCAGTGGCTTGATGAAACCAATTTGCTTTTCTCCTTTGTTTTCCTTTGACCCATACGATAGAGAAATCCATTTTTTTCTTTTGGATTTATTAGGCCAACTTGCCAAAGGTCATTCAACAAATCTCCACCTTGACCTTTGGTAAGCTGTTCCAACTTGACTAGTAATACCTTTATCTCCCTCCGACCTTAGCCCCGACGGGCTAGTTCACCAACTTTAAAACACCAATCAAGTCCAAGCAATGCTTGAACTTGGAAACTGGAAGAGCCTTCATAAACATATCTGCAGGATTATCCTTCGTGTCGATCTTCTTGATAAACACCTTCTTATCTGCAATGATCTCACGAATAAAATGATACTTAACATCAATATGTTTAGTCCTTTCGTGATACATCTGATCCTTAGTCAAATGAATCGCACTTTGACTATCACAGAAAATAGTAATAACTCCCTGATTCTGAGTTAATTCGCTGAATAACCCTTTCAACCACAAAGCTTCCTTGATTGCGTCAGTAACTGCCATGTATTCTGCTTCAGTAGTAGACAACTCCACTACATGCTGTAGAGTAGCTTTCCAGCTAACTGCACAACCTCCAATAGAAAATACATAACCAGTAAGAGATCGTCGTTTATCGAGATCACCTGCGTAGTCTGAATCAACGAAGCCAACGAGAGTATCACTGTTTCTGCCAAACTCCAAACAAAAGCTTAGAGTACCCTTCAAGTATCTGAGAATCCACTTCACTGCTTGCCAGTGTTCTGTTCCTGGGTTAGCCATATACCTGCTAACAATACTAACAGCTTGTGAAATATCAGAACGTGTACATACCATTGCATACATAATACTACCGACTGCACTTGAGTAAGGAACTCGTGCCATGTACGCTTCTTCCTCTTCTGATGATGGTGAGCAGCGTTTAGCCTAAAATGGCTAGCAAGAGGAGTGCTGACTGGTTTGACATCATTCATGCCAAATCTCTCCAAAACCTTCTTGAGGTAACTTTCCTGGGTCAGGTGTAACTTACCAGCTCCTCTATCACGTCTAATCTCCATACCAAGAATCTTCTTAGCTGCTCCTAAATCCTTCATTTCAAATTCACCATTCAATAAGGCCTTCAATTGGTGAATTTCTGCAAGATTCTTAGCGCAATGAGCATATCATCAACATATAACAATAGATAAATGAACGAACTGTCATTTAACTTCCGGAAGTAAACACAACTATCATACTTGCTCCTGGAGAAACCATGACCCAACATGAAAGAATCAAAACGTTTGTACCACTGTCTTGGAGACTGCTTTAATCCGTATAAGGATTTCTTTAATAGACAAACATGGTCTTCCTTGCCTTCAACTATGAAGCCTTCAGGTTGCTTCATATATATCTGTTCATCTAAATCGCCATGTAAGAACGTTGTCTTGACGTCAAGCTGTTCTAACTCCAAAACATACATGGCAACGAATGCAAGTAATACACGAATAGAGCTATGTCTAACAACAGGTGAGAATACGTCATTAAAATCTACACCTTGTACCTGACTATAGCCTTTCGCGACTAATCGTGCCTTATACCTTGCATCGTCAGAACCAGATAAACCTTCTTTCTTCTTGAAGACCCACTTACATCCGACTATTTTCTTTTTCTTCGGCGGCGGCACAAAAATCCACGTACCATTCTTGTACAGAGACTCCATTTCTTCATTCATCGCTACCAGCCACTTATCAGAATTATCATCGCTTATTGCCTCCGAATAGGTAGAAGGTTCGCCGACTCCACCTGTTTCTTGCGCCACTGATAAAGCGTACGAAACTAAATTTACGTACCGCTGTGGTAGTCGAATTTCTCGTCTCTCCCTATCTCTGGCTATAGAATATTCCTGCTCGGTACTTTCATCTTCAACAGGATCTGAATCAGGTTCTGACTCATCCTCTTGATCTGTTGAACTCGTAGCAGGATCATCTGAAGGATCTTTGTTGATCTCGAGCTCCACCTCGCTGTGTACACTATCCTTCTTTTCTTCATTAGAAGAATTAGTAGACTCATTTGAAGGATGCAACATAGAAGACTCGTCGAAAGTAACATCTCTGCTAATTATAAATTTGGGTGACTTGGGATCAGGATTATATAGTCTATATCCTTTCACCCCTGAAGCGTAACCGAGGAAAATACACTTCTTAGCTCTAGGCTCTAACTTTCCCCGTTTACGTACATATAAGCTGGGCACCCAAATATTCTTAAGTTGGAATAATCAGCAGGAGTACCTGACCATACTTCCTCAAGAGTCTTGAAATTGATCGGTGAACACGGTGAGCGGTTGACAATATAACATGCTGCGGCGATAGCTTCAGCCCTAAAATCATTTGTCAACCCAGCGTTGGAGATCATACATCGAGCTCTCTCTAGAAGCGTCCGGTTCATGCGCTCGGCAACAGCATTTTGTTGAGGCGTCATTCGAACAGTGTGATGTCGAGCAATACCTTCATTCTTGCAAAATTCGTTGAACTCGCTTCCACAAAATTCTAAGCCATTATCTGTCCGCAACCGCTTGATCTGTTTTCCTGTCTGCTTTTCAATCAAAGCCTTCCATTGTTTAAATGTTAGGAAAACATCACTTTTCTGCTTAAGAAAATAGACCCAGACTTTCCTCGAAAAATCATCGATGAAAGTCAACATATATCTTGCACCACCTTTGGACGGAACACGAGAAGGACCCCATACATCAGAATGAATATAGTCCATACCTTTTGTTCTGTGGACAGCTGGAGAACTGAAGCTGACTCGTTTCTGCTTCCCAAAAATACAATGTTCGCAAAAGTCCATCTTATTGACCACAAAGTAGGCCCCGCTTGCTTAAAATTATCAAGCCCTTTTCTCCCATGTGTCCAAGTCGCATATGCCATAATCCGTGGTATCAACCTCCGGGGATGTCGAAACTGCAGCGGAACCTGTAACAGTAGTTCCCTGCAAAATATATAAATTTCCAGACCTGCAAGCTTTCATCACGACAAGGGCACCTCTGGCAATCTTCAAAACTCCACCTTCACCTGAGAACCTGCACCCTTGAGATTCAAGTGTGCCTAAAGAGACAAGATTTTTCTTCATATCTGGAACATGTCTGACTTCTGTGAGGGTTCGGATGATTCCGTCGAACATCTTGATCCTAACTGTGCCTTTACCAACAACTTTACACGGAGCATCATTTTCCATTAAAACATATCCACCATCGAATTTTTCATATATGGAAAAACAATCTTGACTCCGACTTATATGGTAAGAACAACCCGAATCTAAGATCCACTCGTTATCAGACCTAACAATATTTGCAGTTGCTACAAAAATAGTTCCATCGCTCTCATCAGCAGCTAAACTAGCTTCGGCGGCTTTACTAAATTGCTGATTATTTTTCTCCTTATTTTTTAATTTAAAACAATCAGCTTTAATGTGGCCCTTTTTCTTGCAAAAATTACAGACTTTATTTCTGTACCTGGATTTCGACCTTTCTTTAGATCTGCTATTTTCAGCGTCTCTACATTCTGGTCTTCTTCGTGCAAACAGGCCTTCTGCCTGGCTACCACTTGTTTCTCCCGTAATATCCCTGTCTATCTGTTCTTTCGATTGTAAAGCAGATTTGACACTAGCATACAATATCGTATCTTTCCCATAGATTATGGTCTCACGAAAATGCTTTAAAGACGTGGGAAGGGAACACAACAATATTATGGCCTGATCTTCGTCCGTCACTTTAACTTCTACGTTCGCCAAATCAATAATGATAGAATCGAATTTATCGAGATGCGAAAGAATAGAAGTACCTTCCGTCATTTTCATACTATAAAGCTTCTGCTTTAAATAAAGCCAATTCTCCTTTGTCTTCTTCATGTAGATAGCTTTTAACGCATCCCACATACCCATGGCCGTCGTTTCCGTAGCAACTTCTTGTAAAACCTCGTAAGAGAGATTTAAGAGAATAGCCGATCTGGCTTTCTTGTCCAATTCATTAAATTGATCGTCATTCATTTCGGTCGGTTTCTTCTTTGCCCCTTCAAGAGCCACCTCGCAACCGTCTTGAATGAGTATGGTCTCCATATTGAGACTCCACATTGCAAAGTTGACATGTCGAATTTTTCAATTGACATTTTTGTTATCGTCATGATGGCTAAAAAATAAATCGGGTTGGCTCTGATACCAATTTGTTAGGATATGCGGAAATCTCCGATAATTATTTGCCCGAAAAATGACGATAATAAATAATAGAGACGAAAATAAATTTGGACAGTGACACGAGATTTACGTGGTTCGGTCAGAATGACCTACGTCCACGGGCCGGAGGGTAGAATGTCTTTATTATGTGGAGATATTACAGACACGTACACTGACGTGGTACAAAAGCAGCTACAACGATATGAGGAGTAGGCTACAAAGAATTAATAGGAGAAGAATATCAGTATTTGGTGGTGTGTTTTTATCCTTCGACGAGCACTGCCTTTTATAGGCAAATGATATGAGATGGGACAAAACATCATATATCTTCGCAATCCATATCCTGTCTTTGAACGATGACTTCAGTGGCTTGATGAAACCAATTTGCTTTTCTCCTTTGTTTTCTTTTGACCCATACGATAGAGAAATCCATTTTTTTCTTTTGGATTTATTAGGCCAACTTGCCAAAGGTCATTCAACATAGTACATGTTCAATAAACAGCAAAACAAAAAAAAGAATAATTTAGAAAATAGCAACTCAACCCTTCGAATTCAGCCTAACTCTTCTTCGTCAACACCATAGCCGATTTCCATCAACTAAACCAGCGCACGGGAGCAAGTGACGAAATAGCGTTTTACAAATAGGCTTTGGCGGAACAGTGAATTGTGTTTTTTCGAACGATGACGTTGGAAAATTAAGGACATGTGTGAGATTCGTTAGTTGCTACTGTTCTTTTAAACGCTTTAATATTGGGATTTTAGTCGGGATAAAACCTAAAATGGTCCCCGATGTTTACCCTATGAACCAATTTAGTCTCCGATGTTTCGCGTGAACCAATTTAGTCCCCGATATTATCGAAAATGAACCAAATTGATCCCTCCGTCAATTCGTCCGTCAATTTAGACGGAGATTGCATTTGCGACGGCTTTAATTCCGTCGCTAATTGAAAATTTAAAAAATAATAAATTAAATATTAAAAATAGGAAAAATTGCAAAAAAAGGAAAAAATTCAAAAAATACAGTAAAAAACTAAAAAAGAGAGAATATTACAAAAAATTAAATAAAAAATAAATAATAATAAAAAAATAGAAAATAATAAAAGTAAAATAAAAACTAAATTTAAAATAAAAAATGATAAATTAAACATTAAAAATGAGGAAAAAATACTAAAAAAGGAATAAAAATTTAAAAAATAGAGTAAAAAATTCAAAAAAGAAAAGTTCAAAAAAAGAGACAATATTACCAAAAACTAAATAAAAAATAAATAATAATAATAAATAAAATGTAATAAAATAAAATAAAAACTAAATTTAAAATAGAAAATGATAAATTAAAAATTAAAAATGAGGAAATAAATCGAAAAAGGAAAAAAATTCAAAAAAAAGAGTAAAAATTAAAATAAGAGAATGTTACTAATAAACTAAAATATAAATAATAAAAAATAACAAATAATAATAAAAATAAATAATAATAAATTAACGTATTTTATTTTTTATTTTTTAAATCTAAAATTAATTATTATCATCTTTTTATTATTATTTATTTTTTAATTTATTAGTTTTTCTGAATTTTTATTCTATTTTATGAATTGTTTTCTTTTTTTGGATTTTTTCCTCATTTTTAATGTTTAATTAATCATTTCCCCTTTTAAATTTAGTTTTTACTTTACTTTTATTATTTTCTGATTTTTATTATTATTTATTTTTATTTAGTTTTTGGTAATATTCTCTTCTTTTTTGAATTTGATACTCTATTTTTTGAATTTTTATTCCTTTTTGTATTTTTTTCCTCATTTTTAATGTTTAATTTATCATTTTCTATTGAAATTTAGTTTTTATTTTACGTTTATTTTTTTTTATTTTTTTATTATTATTTATTTTTATTTAATTTTTGGTAATATTCTCTCTCTTTTTTGAATTTTTTACTGTATTGTTTTGTATTTTTTTTCCTTTTTTTTGCATTTTTCTCATTTTTAATATTTTTAATTTATTATTTTTTTAAATTTTCAGTTAGCGACGGAAATTCCGTCGCTAAAGCCGTCGCAAATGCAATCTCCGTCTAAATTGACGGACGAATTGGGGACTAAATTGGTTCATTTTTGGTTCATTTTCGATAACATCGGGGACTAAATTGGTTCACGCGAAAAATCGGGGACTAAATTGGTTCATAGGGTAAACATCAGGGACCATTTTAGGTTTTATCCCGATTTTAGTCCATATGAGCATGTTTTAGAGAATAAGTAGTAACTAGTAAGTAATGATAAAATGATAGGATAAGTAGTAACAAGTAAGTAATGATAAAATGATAGGATAAGTAAGTAGTAACTAGTAAGTAATGATAAAATGATAGGCCGATTTAATCAAATTCCAAATTTTTTCTTCTCTAGAAAACATCAGAAAGTATTAAATTACAATGTCTTACGTGTAGTCATCAATTCATATTGAGTGATCTGAGCGAACAAAGCAAAAGCATGTGTTGTTAGAAAATATGACTTCACCGTTCGAATCATGAGCTTGAGTTCGATCTTAATTATTTAAATAAGAAATAAAATGAGATAATAATAAAAATAAATGAATCCTATTAGAAGTGGAAACACAAATTTGACTAGTCAAAAGAGGATACAAACAAGCCTTATACTTATTTCAACTTTCGGTGACTGAAAACTGAAGTCATATAGAGTGTAAAATAAGTGCGGCAATTATGTCCCAAAATAATTAGTTGCGATTATTTAATTAAATTTTTTCTGGTTTAGTAAAACTACAAAAAATATTCCCTTCACATGGATAGATATATTTATACAATACATCTAATATTAAACAAAGAATGTTCTAGATTATATACTACGTCTACTATCTTGAACCGACAAATCATATGAAACTAATCCATTTGATACTTATCTGAAATTAAAAGTCAACAAAACTAACGTCTAGAGAGGTGCCCCATATTTCAATCTAGGCTGCTTGAATATTCAATCATTCTCATTATAAAAATCCAACTAGGAATAAAAAAAATAATTACAAAATAACCAGCCGAGCACTATAAATAACCCTTCCCATAAGCCGATCTTCCTCACACTTCCATCCAACTAAATATACCATCTTCGTTCTTACATAAAACAATTTCGTCTTAACCAAACAAATTTAAGAATGGGTGTCTACACTTTCACTCAAGAACTCAAATGCAAAGTGCCAGCAAAGAGGGTGTTCAAGGCCTTCGTCACCGAAACGCACGACGTCTTGCCCAAGATTGTCCCACACGCAGTAAAGAAAATCGAAAACACCCATGGTGATGGTGGCGTTATAACCCATAGATTGACGCACTTTGCCGATGGTTAGTACATATTTCATGTCAATTTCATCGATAATTTAAGGGTTAGTTATTGGAAGCTTTGCCTTATAGAGACAGGGAATTTAGCGATTGCATTAATAACCCTCAAAATTAAGCAATTCATGGACATTATACGACAACTTTTGTTTTTGTCCTAAAATTGTTTACTTTTTGAAAGTTATTACCCGCGTGTAGTGCACCCTTAAAAATTATACGGCAGATCCCTATTGAGGCAAAAACAAGGGTTCTGGTGTATAATGTCCCCAAATTGATTAATTGTAAAAGTTATTCTCCACATAATGTCACCCCGAAGTTTTTTGTCCAACGATGCACCCTAAAATGTTGGCTAAAAAAAATATCTAAGCCTTAATTTAATGGCATTTTCTCTTCTATACTACATGCAAACTAATTTTCTTTCATCCCCATTGACGACTGGCCAGGATTCCCATTTAGCCACGCAAAGTATCATTTCCACCACTTCGACGCCGAGAAGCTTGAGGTCAAGTTCACCCTGGTCGAAGGTGGAGGAATCGGCGGCGATCTCGAATCGCTCGTCTACGATCAAAAGTACGAAAATACCCCCGACGGCGGGTCGGTGGTCAAGATTACGAGGGAGTGGCACACAAAGGGCGACGCCAAGGTTGACGAGGCGATAGTTAAGGCCGATGAGGAGAGTTATGTCCAAGTTGGAAAGGCCGTGGAAGATTACCTCATTGCCAACCCTGAAGTTTGTGCTGCTTAAATTATATTATTAATGGGATGTATTATTAATGGGATGAATAAGCCCTGCATTATAGGGCATAAGGTGTTTTCATGTGGTTTGCTTTGTTTGCGAGTTAAATTGTGTATTGAGTATAAGTTTGTTCAATAAACCAATTGAAGTTGACAATGACGTGTTAGTTTCGTTGGATGCTTGCTATATGCTATGCTCCTGCTCTTTTACTACGGTTTTGGGCATTTCGGGCTGGGCTTTTTATCAAATTATATGCGCTTATCTTGGGAATTGATTAAGCGTAGTAAAAGTAACACCATGGGCCGAACTCTCTCGATATATTGTTTACATAAATAAATTTATATATTTTATTATATTAATGATGAAGTCAGGAAGAATGCTTATTAAGACCATATCCAACCGCAGGGCTTCCAACTCTCATCTTCATACACTATCACTTCATGTCTATCGAAACTTGTCCAAATCCAAGCCCCTAACTTCTGTTTCTCAAATGAATGTCATAGAACCATACTCCAATCCTTCCAATAACGAATTCTCGAACTTTGCTGCAATAGCCTGGATTAATACTCTTGAATCGGCAACTCATTTAAACAAAGGTTCTGTATAATAATTTGAACGGCAAAGTGTCGGAAAGGGATTGTTTAGTTTGTGTGTGTTCCAACAAGAACCACATGCACCACGCCATCGATAGAAAGTCTTCTTCTTTTGTACTAAAGCAGATGAATTAGTCATATGGTCTTCACTCTTCGTAGTCCTACTTCAGCTTCCATAGCTGGGTTCTTTTCAATTTCTATTCCTCGCCATTATCAGTTGCACATGTGGATTAAATTAGATGAAACGAATCTAATATACAAAACCCCAGCTATCGAGCAAGCTCGAAATGCAAGATTACGTTAGCAAAACCCTCGGTTTCGTAGACATTAGGCTAAGTACCTAGTACATATACAATAAACAGAAAAACGAAAAGGAATAATTTAGAAAATAGTAATTCAAGCCTTCCAAATTCCAATGCAGCTTAACTCTTCTTCAACACAATAGCATGTTTCCATCAGCTAACTAGTGCGCGGAAGCAAGTGACGAAATAAGGTTTTACATATTAGGCTTTTTACGGAACAAAGATTTGTGATTTTTAATAATGACGTAGAAAACAATTAAGGACACATGTGTGAGATTCGTTGCTTTTTCTGAAGTGCTTTAAAGGCTTTTCTGCATTTGGCTGAGATTTTGGTCCAAGATATGGTATTGACAGAAATCACATTATCGAATTTCCACATCATTAATTTACGGACAAAAGTGAGCAGGTCAGGTCAACTTGAACATTGTATTTGCATATTGGCGTGGTTTTACATATTTATAACTGGGATTCTTTGATTCCATGGGTAAGGATTTTAAATGAGAACGAACAAAATAAAAGTATGTATGTGTTGTTAGAAGACCATGAGCTCGAACTTGTTGTCGGATCATGAGTTTGAGTTCGATCTAGATTATCTAAATATATATAGATAAAAAATAAAATTCTAATGATAAATAAAAAAAATGAGTCATATTCTATCAGAAGTGGAAACACAAATTTGACGAGTACTGGTCAAATGAGACCTATGAAGTGAGGAGTGAAGTCTACCTTACTTATTTCCACTTGCGGTGAAAAGTCAAATAAAGAGTACTTATAAAATAACTTATAGTTCGGCAATTATGCCCACAATTATTGGTGAGCATTTAACTCGTTGTATCGCCTCGTCCAATCGACCCAAGTCAACCGAGACAGCAAGTGTCGGGTCGGTTTGATGGGGTTTTAACAAATAAAATTGCATAATTTTTTAAATCGCGTTAAATCGTGCCCAATCGCATTTAAGTATAATAAAATTTTACTATGTTTTTATCGATATTTCATAAAGTACATATAACTCGTAATAGTAGTGAAGGCAAAAAATTAATTATTATTAATACGAGGACATTCATCATAAGACGTTGCATAAAGCTAAGTTCCAAATGCCTTTATTTTTTACAAAAAAGTAAATATTATATAGTGAAAAGAAATTTATGTGTTTATCCACTGCAAACCTCCTCCTTTATTCGAAACCTATAACACTTGAAGTTTATAGAAGGCGAATTACAATTTTGAAATAAAAAAATTCTTGTTTCTAAAGGAGAATTGGATATAAGGACAGGGCTAATCATAACACATTATGTAAAACTAAGTTCTAAATGATGCTTTCTTCAAAAAATAAAGAAAAATAAATATTATGTAGTGATAAAAAATGTGTTTATCCAATGCAACCTCCTTTATTCGGACCTGAGATTGACAACTATAACACTTGATGATTATAGAACGCGAGTCAAAATTTTAAATAAAAAAATTTATTCTAAGGGTTTAAATCAAAATGAGGCACTTGCTTTAGTTGCTTTAACAAAAACCGGCTGTGTATAACGAAATACGAGCTTCTAATCAAGCTTCTTATCGGACTTTTTATTATTTGTTACTATTATTTATTACGTTGATGATAACATCATTGTATATAAACTTTTATATTTTGTAAATAGGTTTATCATATATCCTTTTGCTCTATCTATACTTAAGAATATTGCACTTAATTTTCGTTATGATACAAAAATATATTAAAACCGCAAAAAAAACCGCCCCAACCCAATCGCATCCAAGCAAACCACAATATATGGTGTTAAGATTTTATGATCAAGTTTGGAGTATATTTTAAAACCTCAATATATCGGGTCGGGTTAAAATTCCGATAAAAACCGCCCTAACCGCACCGCGCTCACCCCTACACGAATAACTAGTTGCGATTTTTTAATAACATTTTTGGTGGTTTGTGAACATGTTTTTTGTTATGGAAATTCGTGACTTAAAAATAGTTTTATGATAAATATAAAATGAATGAGAAGTCGGGAACGAAAGGTAGATAGATGGTAAATAATGTAACAAAAAATCTTTCTGTGACAATTATATCGCGGGAAATCTATCAAAACATATATATATATATATATATATATATAATTATATATTATATGCATATATAGATATTCTTGCTAGTCAAAAAACTGTATCCTCGTTCTTCCATCTCCATGACGTTTCGTTTCGATAACATTACAGAAAAATATCCCCTTCATACGGATATAGTATACAATACATCTAATCTTGAAAAAAATAACGTTCTAGATTATATGTTCCGTCTACAATCTTGAACCAACATATCATATGAAACTAAATCCTTTGATACTTATCTAAAACCAGAAGTCAACAAAACTTAACGTCTAGAGAAGTGCCCCATATTTCAATCTCGGCTGCTTGAATATTCAATCACTCTCATTTTAATTTTAATAATCCAACTAGGAAGAAAAAATAATTATTATAAAATAACCAGCCGAGCCCTATATAACCCTTCCCATAGGCTCATCTTCCTCACACTTCCAATTAAATATACCATCTTCTTACATAAGCAATTTTAACTTAATCAAAAAAATTTAAGAATGGGTGTCTACACTTTCACTCAAGAATTCAAATGCAAAGTGCCAGCAAAGAGGGTTTTCAAGGCCTTCGTCACCGAAACGCACGACGTCTTGCCCAAGGTTGTTCCTCATTTAGTCAAGAAAATCGAAAACACCCATGGCGATGGTGGGAATTTAACCCATAGAAAGACGCACTTTGCCGATGGTTAGTACATATTTCATGTCAATTTCATCGATTAATTTGAGGTTTAGCTATTGGAAGTTTTGCATTATAGAGAGAGAATTTAGGAATTTGCATTGTATAGATAATAACTTTCATAATTAAGCAATTTACAAACAGAACTCTGGCTTTTGTCCTAAAATTGTTCACTTTTAAAAGTTAGTACCCGTATAGTACACCCTAAAAAATTATACGTCAGAACCCTAGAATTTGAGGCAAAAATAAGGGTTCTGGTGTATAACATAATGTCACCCCCGAAGTTCGTTGTACCCTATAACGATGCACCCTAAAATGCAGGAAGCCTTAGTTTAATGTCATTTTCTAGTACATGTAAACTAATTTTCTTTTGTCCCATTATCGACTGGCCAGGATTCCCATTTAGCCACGCAAAGTATCATTTCCACCACTTCGACGCCGAGAAGCTAGAAGTCAAGTTCACTCTGGTCGAAGGTGGAGGCATCGGGGGCGATATCGAATCGCTCGTCTACGATCAAAAGTACGAAAATACCCCCGACGGCGGGTCGGTGGTCAAGATTACGAGGGAGTGGCACACAAAGGGCGACACCAAGGTTGACGAGGCGATAGTTAAGGCCGACGAGGAGAGTTATGTCCAAGTTGGAAAGGCCGTGGAGGAGTACCTCATTGCCCACCCTGAAGTTTGTGCTGCTTAAATTAAATCAATGGGACGTTATTACCAAATAATAATGAATAAGCCTCGAATGATATATAATTGGGCATAAGAGTTTGTATTATGGTTTGATCCTGCATTATTGGGCATAAGGGTTTTTATGTGGTTTGCTTCGTTTGCGAGTGAAATGAGTATTGAGTAAAATTGTGTGCTCAATAAACCAATTAAAGTTGACAATGACGTGTTAGTTTCGTTGGATGGCAATGCTATGCTACATCTTTCCCACAATCTCTGTCTCATTTCTTATCCCATTTAGTTAAAAATATATGATATGGATATCAAATTGATCATAATAAGACAAGGAATCAATTAGATGTGTTTATGTATTTTTATCATATAACTCACATGAAATAACTATGATTTTATGATTTGGTGGAATATAGGATTAAAAGAAATAATAAATAAAAAAGAAACTGTTTCGAATACAGAATTTAAAATTTAACGGATCTGATCATTTTGGACATAATTTGCGGGACAAATGATTTCATGCACTCTTTAGTACCGTCGGGCATTTTGGGCTGGGCTTTTGTTCAAATTATATGGGCCTCTTCGGAATGATGAAGTAGTAAAAGTAACACGATGTCTCAAACTATCTCGATAATTTCTTTGCATAAATATATATATACTATTATATTAAGGATGAAGGATGCTTGTTAAGCCCAGAACCAACCGAGGGCTTCGAACTCATTTTCATACACTATCACTTCATGTCTATCGAAACTTATAATGCTGTCCAAATCCAAGCCCATAACATCTGTTTCTCAAATGAATGTCACAGAAACATACCCAATCCTTATAATAACCAATTCTGGAACCTTGCTGCAATAGCCTGGATTCATACACTCTTGAATCGGCAACTCACTTAAACAAGGTTCTGTATAATAATCTGACGGCAAAGTGTCGGAAAGGGATTGTTGAGTTTGTGTGTGTTCAAACAAAAACCACATGTGATGTGGTCCAAAAATTCGACCCTGCCATCAACAGTGCGCTGGAAGGTATCGGTCCGTCGCCGTTTCGAGTTTGTCGTCTTCGTCTTCGGTGGATCCCTGAAACGTCACGAAAAAGCGGGCTAAAGGGCGCCGTTTCGGCGACGCCCCTCCGACGCTCAAGTCAGATAATCGGACAGACGAGATTAAAGCGTGTAAAGATAATCGAAAATAGCAAATAATAATCAAAGAGACTATAAACTGATGGGGCGTTAGGCTATGATCCGTCGTCAACCGTTTGTCATCTTATCCTCGTATCAGTATAAGGAATAAGGAGATGTGCGCATATATCATCAGTGAGAGGGAGGGAGTTGGGATGACAGTTGTTAATAGTGTAGATGAATGATCGACTGTACGTACCTCCTTTAATAAAGTCACACATATATATACAGATGATTTGCCTTAGGAGATAAGGGTATAACCACCCACTTTCTGCCCCACTACGGGTTTGTCATGGGATGGTTTTGTCCCACCATGTTCAAGACCTTAATGCAGCAAAATAAGTGGTAGACTTGTTCCATAACTGCTCCTTTTGGCTAGGGCGATTTCCACCAAGACAAGTTAGCCCACTATGTTCGCATAGATCCTCAGTCATTCGGCGTCCTCTCGGGAAATTGCTCGAACGAGGCGCTATTCCTCGAGTAGCGCTCCTTCGGGCATGGGCGGCCTCGGGAGGTATTTTTGCGGGAGATATTCCCGCCTATTTTGGTTAAACTCGAATATTGAACCGTTAAATACGGGGATAACAATAGTCCCCCTCACAAATAGTCCAAAAGAATAATTTTGGACGTAGTATAGGTAAAATATTTGAGTATAACATACGTCCTTTCCAAGCATCGACCTTCCTAAGTATCATGTTAACATATAAATAAAGGATAAATATTCATACCCGACGATGTCCCAAGCGTTGTCATTTGTACCGCTCTCAAATTCCTCTTCAAAGTCGGCTTACGGAGATTCAAGCCGTGGCGGTGCATTCGTATGATTAGGCTTTGAGCCACAATTGTGAGGAAGGAGATACGCAAGTTTCGTGCCACATTCGTGGGCTTTTATCCCGAGCAGGTCGGGTCTTCGAGCGAGATTCGTGGAGATTTATCCCGAGCAGGTCGGGTCTTCGGGTGAGATTCGTGGAGATTTATCCCGAGCAGGTCGGGTCTTCGGGCGAGATTCGTGGAGTTTTATGTCCGCCACAATTGTGGGCTCGGGAGGCCTGTTGCCCGAATGCACCGACTCCCACAGGCTTATTCAGATTCATGTGGCGTTCGTCGAATTTGTTCGATCCCCCGAGCGTGGTTATAATAGGCGGCGTAGCATCGAGAGTCCCCGCACTCAAATAACTCGAAAGAAGAGGTGAATGTGCTACAAAGTGTTGGGGAACCCCGGGTGTCCCGAGATCGAATCTCGGGCGCAGCGGAAGTTTAAAATTTTTCCCGAATTCCCCGTAAGGAGCCCCGGATCGCTTGGTTATAAAAGAAAATATGCATGACACTCAATAAGGGTTTTTCGAAGTTTACCCTCGTAGCAAAGATCCCAGCTCTCGCCTTGCTGTTCCGGTTGTCGTAGTCCGCTCCGGTAACGTCGTCACCTCTCCGAGCTCCAACGCCTTGGCAAGATCGTCACGCCGACCCCGGGACGTATCCAAATTCCACCACCTCCCAAGGATGGCTAGAGAGGTGCGGAAGATGTTTTAGAAGAGATGTGTTTAGTGTGTGTGCTTGTGATTTCTAAAACTCACAAACACTTAGGTTTTTATCAAATATCAACCTAAATGCTCTCACCACTCTCTAAACTCTTAGTTTTAGTGTGAGAAAGCTTGGATTAAAGTTATGGACGAAATTATTCAAAGTAATAAAGATTAATCAAATTTCACCCTTTGAAATTGACTTTAATCATAATTAATCCAAATCATATCATATATGACTCATACCTTGTTTGTTTCCTTTGTATTATATCATCTAATGACTAGGCATTGTCCCACAAGTCTAACAAAAGAACAAGGAACGAATTTGGATTTGATTTGGACAAGTTTTGACCAAAAAACTGTCGGTTCACGGCCTCTCGCAAAGGCCTTCACGGCCGTGACGAGCTTAGCCAAGCTTCTGCCCGTCGCCACGGCCCAATTCACGGCCGTGAACAAGTCCCTGACGGCCTTCACGGCCTAGGACATGATGGTCGCGGCCGTGACCAAGTCGGGGCCAAAAACCATGCCTTCTGTCAACCTTCACGGCCTCGTGCATAAGGTGTCACGGCCGTGACGCCTTCGACAGCTTTGCGACAGTTTTGTAGATCTCTCAGATCTAGGGGTAAACGATGTCCGATTGACCTGAAATTTTAACCACAGAAAGAAGACTCTCCAAATACAATCGCTCGATCATTGACACTCAGCGAGTAATTAGCCATGTGATCTTCGATTACGAGTCGTGTCCAAATACAAGTTAATCCCCTGATTCAACTCATACCAATGTTACGACCTCCCGCTTCCCAAGCGAATGATTGGCACAACCATTTTAGAGTCGTCAACAAATAAGTCATGATTGACATTCAGTCACCCTACTGAAGTCTAAGACTAATGGACTAATTTAATATCCGAGAATAATAGCTCACCGGTGCCCCCTCTCTCATCCCATGAGAATCGGTGACTAAACTCGTATATATGGGATTTATTTATTTACCGTCTCACCGGATGCCTAGTAAGACTGGATAGGTAAATAAATAATATGCCTTTTGTAAATTTCATAAATATATATTTGAATACAATATCCAAATATTAAAGTGAATAATAAATTCATGTCTATGCCCTATTCATTACATCCTCGAATGGCATTCCGAGGGCATATCCCCAACAATCTCCCACTTGCACTCGGTGCCATATGCTGTGTGTATCTAATACTCGTCTTCTAAAGACGTTATTCAGCACTGCCTGAATAAAAGGCATTGTGAACGGGATGGCCACGTTTTCGCAGCGCTATCTTCTGCACGGCTAAGCAGCCATTTTTCAACGATACATGCAACATGTTGTATTCCTTTTTCTTTTCGTTTGGATTACCTGTGAGACCAAGATTCATTGACTAAAGTGATCATTCTGCTATTGTCGGACCACAATGGCAGCAGTTGATTCACAATGCCTAGAACTATTTGAAGTTCATCCAAGAAGACTTCAATATCCAAACTGATCTCTTACCTCCCTGGTAATTATCTGCGCTCCTGCGCATGGTTGACTTGGGATTCGAGCTAACGATTCTCATGTACCAACAGTAAGTGCTTCCCTGAAACCATTTCAAGATACTGTTCTACCATTTAACTTTGTAAACTAAACCCTAAGTGGATTTTCGATCACCCACGTCAAACTGGAGTTCGAAAATAAGTCTAACTGTCCACCTATATTTCTCCATTCGAATAGACCAACATCATGGACTATTGTAATTACCTAGGTAGCCTAAATTTTGACAAACGCTCTTAGCGTATTTATCTTTTGTCAAAAATGCGAGTCAAACTCCGCATATACAAGACCACTTATTATAACTGTATATGGGACTCGATTCAGCTTTTCGATCTGTCTCGCAACGAGAACATAAAAAACTATATCGTAGGTAAGAACTCTTTTTCTTGAAATTGACCTTGTCTTTTCAAGTAAAGGATCTGGGATAAATCTACCATGCTGTACTAAGCACTATCTCCAATAGGTTGTTCCGTGAATGTAGATCTTTTATCCCAAGTTGTTTATGGAGAATTGGTCAAAGCCCCGCTTTTACCATTCGGAGTATTTCGATATTGTTCTCCTTCTTAAGGCAACATCTCTCGTACAATACGAAGATTATATCTAACTCCACTGCTTTTATTACGATACAAAAGGCTATCTATATACTTATGACTCCATAGTTCCCAACTATTTCATCAAACAAAAGACACCAACTCTTGAAGGCTTAAGAAAGTCTGTACGACTCCTTTTTCGATAATTTCGCACACTATGACCATCTGCTTGCGATATAAAATCGTTGGGCTTTTCATTTTACGTCTCCTAGAGAAATGCGATTTTCACATCCGTCTGACAGATCTCATAAAAGCATGCATCTGTGTGAATAAGATTTAGTGAACTTTATTGCAACAATCGAAAAGGTTTCTCAGAGTCGAAGACCATCATTTAAGACTCAACCTTTTCCATACAAGCTTTGCTTCATATGTTTCAACCACTTTGTTAGATCTAATCATGATATGGTTGTTGTGCATAGAGTTCATCTACTCCCACAGAATAAGCCACCTCAGCGAGTTTAACCATTATTGCTTGGTCAAGGGTAGTGGGATTATTAATAACATATCCCTTCATCGCAACAATCCCGTGCTTGATGTGTACTATACAACTCGCAGCAACCCCTGTGCTCGACTTGTATTATACAGTATCTCTCAGGCTGACGAGACACCCTACCCGGCCTATGCAACTATTGGTGTACTTCGGACTTTTCTTTAAGTGCTGTCTAGCACTAAAACATTTTTAAGGTGTTTCGGTCAACACTCCCAGTGTTACCACTCACACTCTTCATTCTCGAATAAACCATTTTTATAAAATCCTGAGCCTCTAAGGCTTTGACATTTTCCAAAAATATAGTGGAATGAAAAGTTTTCAGAGTCCAAAGACAATAATGACCTTAATTTTCTCGTTTATTATACACACATCTTTGCCAAGCTTTATCACTCAAATGGGGCAACCCCACTATATGATTTGAGCTCAGTTTCTTACTAATTCCAAATTTCGTAAGGTACAGAATTAATTGACCTCATAGGAATTCTGTATAGAACGTTCATTGCGTTTCATACTCAAACCCATACCATATGGAACAACGTAGTTCAGCAAAGATCAATTTTTATCCAATATTGTTTGATATCTAACAACTGTTGAAGCGCATGCGTGACTATCGACTATGATGGCCCGCGTGCATGAAGTCTAACTTCTCGTCTCAAGACATCGTTAACAGCGTTCTAAGTTAACTGTGAAAAGATGACGTTCTCTCCGAAGAACTCATTCTAAACTCGAGAATAATTTGCCAGTTTGATCAAATCAAAATGCTTCTTTTATCTCGTAGTTTATTTTAAATTAATTTCCTCGATCTTATCAAGGATTTAAAATTTGTAACTTAACGCATACACTAATCTCTAAGAAAAGTGATTATTTGTGAAGGTTACAAATTAATAGAAATTACTTTGGGCAAATACAACATTTTGTCCACAAACATTAATGCGGGTCAAATCCAGAAGATTTATGACTCTTTTATTAATTCCCTGTAAAGGGTGATTTGTCACCTTTTGCTGATGTTATGAGATTCCCACGACTTAACAATGTCGTGTTTATCCAATATTTGAATCACAAACTTCGGCATGACCAAATCAAAGAGACAATAATTTTCTTTATCAACTCAAAGTTGCGTTTGTTGATAATTTATTTCTCAGTATTAAATTTGGACAATACAGTTATTAATTGCCGGCGAATTTATTTCAAAAATAAAATGGCATACATTTATTCAAAATAATGTATTTAATAACCCATTGGGTATTTTAAGGCAATTATGTAACTGAAACTATGCCCAAATTTAACAGAGATTGATGCAATGTAATTATTTGGACACCTTGTCCGCATTTAACATTGATCATAATCTCTCAATGCTGAAAAACTTCCACTGGAATCTAGTATGTTCATAACTAATAAGTGAGTACCATCTCAACTTATCTAGAACCCAGTCATTGTTTTAGAATAATTAGTTTCAAAAACATATTATTCAAAATTTAAGGCCCTCAAACTCAAAGTTTAGGTAAGTACCAATTCCAATACCTTGCCCTTGGAAATACTTGTCCAACCGAATTGGACCCTTTTATTACGTTCTCTTATTCTTTATGTGTATTGGATCGATAGACTCAAATATGAAGCTATCCAAGATTGCTGTTTTACAGCCTTTTTTATGAAGTAATAAATTTATGCCAATTTATGCCACAATGGCTAGTTGTACATTATTACTAAACGATCCATTTTACGAGAATATGCATTTTCGAAAAATCCATATTAGGACCATCCTTAAATTGGATCAAATCCATATTGTTCAGTCCCACCAAACAAAAAGCAGTATTCATATATAATGGGTTTGTCAATCATAATAGAAAGAAATATAATGCAGAAGACATAACAATTATTGGGTCGAACGTATTATTCGTCAGGCACTGAAAGGACTTTTTCTCTTGGCCTGACTCCCACTATTTTAATGCAAAATCTCATTCTCCCGATAGAGATTTCGGAAACCTCGTTGATGGTTTCATAGTGGGGTTGAGATCCCCGCTCCACAGAAATAAGCCTCAACCTAACAGTTTGTTGGCCCATTAATCGGACGGCGCCGTGTCCCACACGAACCCATAGATGCCCCGTGTCCCACACGAGCCCATCTTATGAGTGTTTCAACAACTTTGTCTCCGGTCAGGAACCCTCACCCTAACAGGAATAATTGGGAAATAACCAGTCTAAGTGTGACCTATCAACGTCTGGCTCAATCATAACATTTAGAAATTCCCGCCCGTAGGATAACACTTTATAAGGCGTGAATATGTTTCGGAGAGCGGCGTTTTGACAGTCACCCGAAATATCAACGACAAAAGCGAAATGTTTGGCGCCGGTAACTCGGAACAAACCGCACAAATACCCAAGTCGTTTCAATAACGAGCTTGACTTTATATGTCTCAACGCACCCGGACCAACTACAACAAGAGCGAGATGATTGGCGCTGATAACTCGGAACAAACCGCACACGACACTCAAGCGCAATGGTTTCGAGCTTGATAGAAGACAGGAACCAAGTCCCTTTACCCACTTAGTATTTTGTCCAACCGGGAGAATACGTCTCACATGCAAGCACATAATTTATGCACGTAACGTCAAACAAACATGCATGAAATCGCGGTAAACCTAGTTTGCCTACAAGACGATCAGCGCGGACTATTTCTACTCTACTACATTTATTTTACAATCTTCAGGGTAACGCCATGTGTTCGAGCAACCTCCAAGTCCTCGAACAACTTTCCTTTGTATTTCTGCCTCGTACTTGTACGGCCACCATACTTTAACTAATTTTCTAAAAATTAATAAAGTACAGAACGGGGGGAACAGTTGTCCCGGACAACCCGTATAATATCAAATAAAATACAACCCGGGGGGAACCTTGTCACCCTTAACATATCACCCGGAAATAGAGCCTAAGTCCACGCTGACGTCATTATCATATCATGCATACACAACATAAATACGTACGCGACAACAAACGCTCAAAGAAGCCGAAACGAAATTTTGGGCTTGTCTTGGGCCAAGCCCATTAGTCCCATTAGGGTTACTTATTGGGCTTAAACTATTTAAAAAACCCATTAGAACTGTTAACATGACCCAGTCATTTAAAGTCCTAAAATGAATGAAATTGGACCAAAACCTTATCGGCCAATCGAAATGTTCAAAACAGTCCGGAACACAAAAACAACGTCACCGGTCCTTATCGCTACTTCATCGGAGTCGGACTTCGCCATCACCGGAGTTCAGACCCGGATCCGTTGAACGTCACAGTCCCGGTAAAAATAATGCGTAATTTAACGCATGACAAGGGGCAGCCGCTCGTTTTTGAGCTTTCGACGAGTCCCTCAAACTCGAATTGGAAGTCGTTGGCGTCAAGGCTTCGCCCGAAGCCAACGAGCCTCACTTTTCTCGCCTTAGGCATCGTTGAAAATTTCCGTTCAAACCACGTCTAACGTGTTTTACGCAGATCTACTCTAGACCCCTAGATCTAAGCAATCTTAATAACGTACACCCTTAAACTCATCTCCAAGAGTAAAGTTATAATCCGCGGGGAGACATCCACTACGGTTTCTCACCACGATACTGCAATACGTCGGACCACTCGCTCCAAGACGGTGTTCCGACTATGCGAGCACTCGGTTTGCAGACTCGAACTGAGAAGGACTCATGCTATGACGCTCGAGTGACTCAGCGATTTGCACAACCGAGATCATTTCGGGTTCATTTATGTCGTTTCTTAAAACCAAGCCTTGCTCTGATACCACTGTTGGGGAACCCCGGGTGTCCCGAGATCGAATCTCGGGCGCAGCGGAAGTTTAAAATTTTTCCCGAATTCCCCGTAAGGAGCCCCGGATCGCTTGGTTATAAAAGAAAATATGCATGACACTCAATAAGGGTTTTTCGAAGTTTACCCTCGTAGCAAAGATCCCAGCTCTCGCCTTGCTGTTCCGGTTGTCGTAGTCCGCTCCGGTAACGTCGTGACCTCTCCGAGCTCCAACGCCTTGGCAAGATCGTCACGCCAACCCCGGGACGTATCCAAATTCCACCACCTCCCAAGGATGGCTAGAGAGGTGAGGAAGATGTTTTAGAAGAGATGTGTTTAGTGTGTGTGCTTGTGGTTTCTAAAACTCACAAACACTTAGGTTTTTATCAAATATCAACCTAAATGCTCTCACCACTCTCTAAACTCTTAGTTTTAGTGTGAGAAAGCTTGGATTAAAGTTATGGACGAAATTATTCAAAGTAATAAAGATTAAATCAAATTTCACCCTTTGAAATTGACTTTAATCATAATTAATCCAAATCATATCATATATGACTCATACCTTGTTTGTTTCCTTTGTATTATATCATCTAATGACTAGGCATTGTCCCACAAGTCTAACAAAAGAACAAGGAACGAATTTGGATTTGATTTGGACAAGTTTTGACCAAAAAACTGTCGGTTCACGGCCTCTCGCAAAGGCCTTCACGGCCGTGACGAGCTTAGCCAAGCTTCTGCCCGTCGCCACGGCCCAATTCACGGCCGTGAACAAGTCCCTGACGGCCTTCACGGCCTAGGACATGATGGTCACGGCCGTGACCAAGTCGGGGCCAAAAACCATGGCTTATGTCAACCTTCACGGCCTCGTGCATAAGGTGTCACGGCCGTGACACCTTCGACAGCTTTGCGACAGTTTTGTAGATCTCTCAGATCGAGGGGTAAACGATGTCCGATTGACCTGAAATTTTAACCACAGAAAGAAGACTCGCCAATCTTGATTCTACCAAAGCGATTCTCAATCCGAGGTCTAGATTGGGAGATACAAATTTTTTGAATCCGTTGCTACTTTTCAGGCGGGATTCATAACCGTGACGAGCCTTGCTCGTGGTTGTGAACCCTATCTATGCTCCATTCTTAATTATTTCGTTTCGGGAATCTAAGCCCATGTAAATATAGTTTCTAAAACTTATATTTAACATTTCATTAACGACTCCAAGCCCGTTAAATAATAACACATCTCACTTTATCAGATACTGTCTCAGTGATCCTTTTTAAGCCCGACTCTCTTGGTTCGTCTCAACCCGGCAAGGGAGGAATCCAAGAATTCGGTAAGCGCCTAGCCAATCCCACGGTACCAAATAGATCCCGTGTTGAGTACGATCTTCGTATTTTACGAACCGACTATAGATCGTCGTACTACGTATAGACTCTTCACATATGTCCCGGTCGAGTGAGAGCCATGGTTATGTCAAACTCACTAACCTGACACTATGACTCATCCGTGACGACGAAATTACTAAACTATACTCGACGTCCCACGTGAGTTAGTTTTTATACTTTGCAAAGATTTTGTAATTCCTCGTCCACGAATATGCATAGGACATATACCTCGATTACTTGCTAGGTTGTGAATCCCTCACGATTGTCAATGCCCAGCAGTTGCACTTCGTTGTCAAGACTGCATGTCGCCGCGACCCATGTTCAACCTCGAACAAGACGGGCCTAGCAAACTAGTGACAAGTCAGGACCCCAAAGCCAACTCTGTCAATGACCCTTCGGTCTAAGGTCCACGCACACTACTATAGTCAATCGCTCGATCATTGACACTCAGCGAGTAATTAGCCATGTGATCTTCGATTACGAGTCGTGTCCAAATACAAGTTAATCCCCTGATTCAACTCATACCAATGTTACGACCTCCCGCTTCCCAAGCGAATGATTGGCACAACCATTTTAGAGTCGTCAACAAATAAGTCATGATTGACATTCAGTCACCCTACTGAAGTCTAAGACTAATGGACTAATTTAATATCCGAGAATAGTAGCTCACCGGTGCCCGCTCTCTCATCCCATGAGAATCGGTGACTAAACTCGTATATATGGGATTTATTTATTTACCGTCTCACCGGATGCCTAGTAAGACTGGATAGGTAAATAAATAATATGCCTTTTGTAAATTTCATAAATAAATATTTGAATACAATATCCAAATATTAAAGTGAATAATAAATTCATGTCTATGCCCTATTCATTACATCCTCGAATGGCATTCCGAGGGCATATCCCCAACACAAAGTCCGTACCTACCGATATTATTCGAGAAGTAACATCTCCCACTTTCAAAATTTCATAGCACATGATTAGACCCAACAGATAATCTTCGCAGCCAAATATCAGCCCTAGCAGTCTTCTAAAAACTTGGAAGTCATCGAAGCAAATATAATCGGGTTCTGGAGCTAAGTTATATTTATGCCATGACCCATTAATTCAACAGCCTGATAAAACGAAATAATAGCAGGCAGAAAAATAGTGCGAGCATTCACAAATTGGCCCAACAGAAACATCAGGAAACCAACGTACAATTTATTCCATCAGCTCGATATAACCCTAAGGAAAATATTCTAATATCTCCCATAGTTTCATAATTTTCGGAATGACCCCAATTATTCAGATTTCATTATATGCGCACCACAGTAAATAACAGAATCAACCCAATAGTTTCAGTAATTACGAATCAACCCCGATACACAAGGAAAGCTTACAACCAGGTCCCTGCCGTGAGCGATAGCGGATCTGTCGCCGGCTGCCGAAGGGGCGGCCATGGTGGTGACTATTAGATGTACGTGGATCGATCTCGTGGTGGTTGCGCCCCGCAAAATCCGGCAGTCGCGACTTCTAGGAGTATTTTGAGGCGATCGTCCTCCACGCCTTCAAACTGAGTCGAGCGTGATTTCGCTCCGCAAATCCTGGGCTGTACAGGGAAAAAGGTTATCCATCGAGAATACTTAACGGGTTACCTTTAATTTCACGAGATATGAGACGATTCGTTTGATTTCTCGAGTTGAGCGGTTCGGATTTTCTGTGTTCGATGTGATTTCTGCCCTCCATTACAGCGATGGTTGTAGGTTCTGGTCCTCAACAAGTAATCCCTTGTACAGTTAGCTTCATGAAAACCTTGTCGCTGTGTTCGATCGACGACGGGCTTGGCTTCATCGATAGTTGTGCCGGGCGTTTTCTAGCGACAGTGAGCAGTCTTTTGAGCGAGCCGAGCCTGGTAGTTGTCCGCGGTTGTGCCCGAAGATTCCGAATAGAGGCTTGATTACGAGTGCGGTGCGCTGCGACAACATTGCTCGGGCCAGTTTTTGGTTGACGACGGCTGGTTTCGATGATGAAAGCGGTTGGTTTTGGATGACGCTCGAGGCACCTCCTCCGACGATGGCATTTCGTGAACCCGAAGAGGCGGATCTTGACTGATGATGAACGAGGCTAGATTATGAAAGCGTCTGCCATAGTATCGCTACGAAAACAGCAAAGCTGCGACTGTTGGGGTTTTACGTTATTGTACTCTCGACGATAGCGTGCGGGCTATTTGATCGGGGTAGTCTCGCCAGTTGCTCAATCGCCGGGGATGGTTGCTGTCGAGCCGAGGCGTATTGACGACTCTAGATTTGAGAAGTGCGAATGGGTCTGCAGTTGATTTTTGGTGGCTCGTCTGTGCTGTTTCCGAGGGCGACAACGGCTGGTCCGCTCGAACAGCTTTTCGAGAGTTGAGCCTCGACGAGGGGCTGCCCGCAATTGCGCTCGCGAAGGTTAGCTGGTCGGGGCGCGACGCGAGCTCACAACGACAATGGTGCTTCGTCCCCGAAGCCTGAAAAGCGGCGAACTCAATGAATTTTACGACGAGAGCTCGAAACGGCTTCAGATTTTCCGAATCTTCCAAGTGCACCTTTTTATTTATACTATTCCCACAGACGGCGCCAATTGATGTGGACCGACAAATTCGACCCTGCCATCAACAGTGCGTTGGAAGGTATCGGTCCGTCGCCGTTTCGAGTTCGTCGTCTTCGTCTTCGTCTCCGTCTTGGGATGACAGTTGTTAATAGTGTAGATGAATGATCGACTGTACGTACCTCCTTTAATAAAGTCACACATATATATACAGATGATTTGCCTTAGGAGATAAGGGTATAACCACCCACTTTCTGCCCCACTACAGGTTTGTCATGGGATGGTTTTGTCCCACCATGTTCAAGACCTTAATGCGGCAAAATAAGTGGTAGACTTGTTCCATAACTGCTCCTTTTGGCTAGGGCAATTTCCACCAAGACAAGTTAGCCCACTATGTTCGCATAGATCCTCGGTCATTCGGCGTCCTCTCGGGAAATTGCTCGAACGAGGCGCTATTCCTCGAGTAGCGCTCCTTCGGGCATGGGCAACCTCGGGAGGTATTTTTGCGGGAGATATTCCCGCCTATTTTGGTTAAACTCGAATATTGAACCGTTAAATACGGGGATAACAACATGCATTCACGCCATCGATAGAAAGTCTTCTTTTTCACTGAGGCAGAGGAGTGATACCTGGTCTTCATAGTCCTACTTCAACTTACATAGCTGGGTTCTTTTCAATTTCAATCCTCGCCATTATCAGGCGCACATGGGTATTAAATCGGATGGAACTAATCTAATATACAAAACCCCAGCTATCGAGCAAGCTCGAAATGCAAGATTACGTTAACAAAACCCTCTGTTTCGTAGACATTAGGCTAAGTACCTCGTACATGTTCAATAAACAGAAAAACGAAAAAGAATAATTAAGAAAATATCAACTAAACCTTTCCAATTCAGCCTAAATCTTCTTCTTCAACACCATAGCCAGTTCCATCAGCTAACTAGTGCGGGGAAGAAGTGACGAAATAGGGTATTACATATTAGGCTTTTGACGGAACAGTGATGTGTGGTTTTGAATGATGACGTAGAAAATTAAGGACACATGTGAGATTTGTTTGTTGTTTTTTAAAGCGCTTTGAAGGCTTTTGTGCATTTGGAAAGAGTTTGGTCCATGATATATATATATATATATATATATATATAATATAATATAATATAATATAATATTTATATATGGACCTAATAATATTGACAAAAATCACATTTTCCACGTCATTGGACTAAAGTGAGCTATCACCTTGAACATTGTAATTTTCATATTGGCGTGGTATTAAGATTTATATCTGGGGGTATTTGATTCCATGGGTACGAACAAAGTATGTGTTCTTAGAAGACATGAGCTCGAACTTGTCGGATCATGAGAGTTTGAGTTCGATCTCAATTATTTATATATATATATATATATATATATATAGATAAAGAATAAAATTCTAATAAAATATTAAACAAATATGAGTCCGATTCTATTAGAAGTGGATACACAAATTTGACGAGTACTGGTCAAATTATACTTATGAAGTAGGGACTACAAGCCTTATTCTTTTTTTTTTACTTGCGGCGAAAAGTCAAATAAAGAGTATTTATAAAATAAGTTATACTTTGGCAATTATGCCTAAAATAACTAGTTGCGATTATTTTAATAACATTTCTGCTGGTTTGTGAACATGTTTTTTTATTAAAAATACTTTTATGATAAATATAAAATGAATGAGAAGTCGGGAACGATAGATAGATGGGTAAATCATTTAACAAAAGATCTTTCTGTGACAATTATATCGCGGTAAATCTATCATAACATAATATATATTATATATTTAATTATATATATACATATTCTTGCTAGTAAAAAAACTGTATCCTCTTTCTCCCACTCCATACCGGTTCGTTTCGATAAAATAACAGAAAAATATCCCCTCCATACGGATATTATACAATACTAATTTCGAAAAAAATAACGTTCTAGATTTTATATTACGTCTACAATCTTGAACCAACATATCACATGAAACTAAATCCTTTGATACTTATCTAAAATTAGAAGTCGACAAAACTTTTTTGGAATTTGAGTCAACAAAACTTCTAGAGAGGTTCCCCTTGTTCAATCTCGGCTGCTTGAATATTCAATCATTCGCATTTAAAAATTCCAACTGGGAATTAAAAAAAAAAGTAATTATTATAAAATAACCAGCCGAGCCCTATATATAACCCTTCCCATAAGCTCATCTTCCTCACACTTTCATCCAACTAAATATACCATCTTCTTACATAAGCAATTTTAACTTAACCAAAAAAATAATGGGTGTCTACACTTTCACTCAAGAAATCAAATGCAAAGTGCCAGCAAAGAGGGTTTTCAAGGCCTTCGTCACCGAAACGCACGACGTCTTGCCCAAGATTGTTCCTCATTTGGTCAAGAAAATCGAAAACACCCATGGCGATGGTGGCGCTTTAACCCATAGAAAGACGCACTTTGCCGATGGTTAGTACATATATTTCATGGCAATTTCAAACATAAAACTTATGGGGTTTTTTTTTTTTTGGGTCCAGTAATTTAGAGGATTTGCATCATAAAGGGTCAGATAATTTAGTGTTCGGCATTATATTGACAAATTAACTTTTGAAATTATGCAATTTAGGACAATACGAAACCGTAGATTATGTTCAAATTCCATAATTTTGAAAGTTGATTATTAAATTTATCGAAATCCTAACACTATAATTTGGGACAAAATCAAGCATTCCTTAAATTTGTAATTAACAATACAATATCCTTAAATTTGCTTACTTGTGAAGTTACTGTCCTTACAACTAACACGCGGGCCGGATATGGGCATGTGCTTCCTGCCCACTGTACATGGCTCCAATTTTTTGGGTTAATTTTGGTGTTCCATTTTAAGGTCTTTCCTTCTAAATATATTTTAATACATTATCTTATAGCCCAATACTATCTAATTAATAAAAATAGCCCAAAAAATTATAATAAAAATTAAATGGCTGCAGGGGCCCATAAATTTAGAAACGGCCCTGAATAACAGCCCCTAAGTTTGTTGTCTGTACAATGGCAAACCACATAATCTGAACTAAAATTTTTAAGCTTTTTAATTATAATTGTTACTATAAACAACGCGCAAACTAATTTTCTTTTCGACTGGGGCAGGATTGCCATTTAGCCACTCGAAATATGATTTCCACCACTTCGACGCCGAGAAGCTTGAGGTCAAGTTCACTCTGGTCGAAGGTGGAGGCATCGGCGGCGATCTCGAATCGCTCGTCTACGATCAAAAGTACGAAAATACCCCCGACGGCGGGTCGGTGGTCAAGATTACGAGGGAGTGGCACACAAAGGGCGACGCCAAGGTTGACGAGGCGATAGCTAAGGCCGACGAGGAGAGTTATGTCCAAGTTGGAAAGGCCGTGGAAGAGTACCTCATTGCCCACCCAGAAGTTTGTGCTGCTTAAATTATATTATTAATGGGATGTTTGTTACTGAATAATAATGAATAAGCCTCGAATGATATATTATTGGGGCATAAGAGTTTGTATTGCGGTTTGATTTTCCTTTGCGAGTGAAATGAGTGTTTTAAGTGTTGTTCAATAAACAGATTAAAATGAGGACTTTGGTCTGCCACTGCGCTTTAATGGCCTTCCTACATTTTGGCTGGGCTTTTATTCCAAGTTGTATGGGCATATCTTGGGAATTTATGAAGTAGCGAGCTCTATAAATTGTTCATACCATGATTGACTTGGCATATCTTTGTGGATTACATGCAGTGATTTACTAAACTATCCACCACAATATTCTATGTATAAATACTGTCCCAAAATCATAATTTTTTTCATCATTTCTAGGTACTCATAAATTTTCACGCAGTGTTACAATCTTATCTCTTTCTCTTTACTTCTAATATTACCTCACAACCACTTCCAAATATGTGTCTCAATTACGACTGGGAAAATATACCGAAATACCGATGTACTGATCGACACGTGGTGTGTGAATGAAAAGTGCGACAAGTAATAATTAAAACGAATACCAAATTACTGTCACCGACGTGCGATAGGCAGTGGACCTATCGTTTGTAGTGTAGTAAAGCGAGTAAACGAGTATCGAACACGAGGAATAAATCAAGTACTAGTAATGACCTATCGACTCGATATTTAACCTAAATAAAATACGCAAATTGTTTGACGACTTAACCTAACAGATTATATCTAACTCAACTAGAGATTCAAACACGCTTAGAACTGGTATGAAGGTTCAGATGATAGAGATGTGCTCGGGATTCGAATCCCGCTAGGTGTGATCGCCTAAGACAATGAAATATCGTGCCTACGTGATTCTTGACTAAATCACGGTAATTTTTCTACCAACTCGCGAATTTGCTGTCGTCCTAAACGCTCGTGGGGATCTAAAATTCAGTAATTACTAATAGCGAGGATCGATTATTTGCTTTCGCCCTATACTCGAATCCTATCTTCTACGAACGGCCTAATCGTTGTTTAGCTGTCGCCCTAAACGATTTTCCATACTTTCACTTTAACACATAGACATATTAAAGCGAAGAAGCAATTTCATAGAACAATAAATAGTCAGAATACGCAAATCACGATAAACATGTCTTAAGTACGACTAATCCTAGCGTTCATCTAATCCCAAACACAAAAGGGATTTAGCTACGCATGATAGACGAGAAATCAACGAAAGAAATAAAGGATAAAGGCGAAGAATTCATGTTCTTGATATACGGATGATCTACGATGGGAGCGTTGAAGATTCTTCGTTCTTCGTCAAATTCGGCGTGATCTCGTCGATGATCCGTCTCTTGCGCTTCGGGATGCGATTCTGCGTTCTTTTGTGCTAATTTTCGTCTCTAGAGTGATTAGGGTTAATCTCTGGTCCGTTTTTCCCTTTCTGTGTCGAATTTGGGCTTTTTATAGTGAAATTCGACACTGTCACGGCCTGGGACAAGATAGGTCACGGCGGTGACACTCTCTGGGCAAAAATTGAGCTTACTGCCGCTCGTCACGGCCTGGTGCAGTAGCGTCACGGCCGTGACCATCTCAACAGCTTTGCGGCAGTTTCGTATTTCTCTCGGATGGATGGGTAAACGATGTCCGATTGACCTGAAATTTTAACCATAGATTGAAGACTTGCCAATATTCATTCTGACCAAAGGGATTCTCAATCCGAGGTCTAGATTGAGAGATATGTGTTAGGAATATTTTATAGTGTTCAATTTCAATGTGTTTATCTTAGTTGGTTTGTATTTAATTAACTTTGGGCTAGTTTGTAATATTCTAGTTCTTAGTTACTAGGGGTATAATATACCAACTAATGTGGTATATATACCCCCAAACCCTAATTCATTAGGGTGTGTGTTTTTGGTGTAGTATGTGTGAGTGCGTGTGTGTTGAATAGTAAAACAAAGCATTTTCAAAGCACCCATCGTCTACACTTTCACACCCCACGTTCGATCTTTAAAACTTAGCGTGGTAAATCGTCCTAGGTCAGTGTTGTTGGATCAAATAGGGACAGTGGTATCAGAGCAAAACACGTTCGGATTTGAACAATTTTCGAAATTTTTGGGTATCTTTTTTGGGTTCGAATTTCTGCCATTTCTTGAGTTTCAGAGCTGATTTTACTGATTTTGCAAGCTCAAGAGGTAATTAGGTTGTTTTCGAATGATTTTAAGTGATTACCCAACTTTATTCAGTTGATTTGGGTGAGTTTTGGGTAGAAATCGCGTCTGTTTTTCGTCATTTTCAGTCCAGAATCGGGTAGATGAACAAATTGCCCGATTGCTACAGTACCTGAACAGCTACAGTACCAATTTACTCAGTTTCGGGCGTTTTTATTCAGTTTCGGGCGAATTTTGACTGGTCAAACCCGAAACTGGAATGGTCAACTCGAAACTGGACTGGTCAACACCCGAAAGTTGACTGGTTAATCGAATTTTGACTGGTCACACCCAAAACTGGACTGGTCAAACCCGAATTTTGACTGGTCAACCCGAAACTTGACTACCCGAAAGTGGACTTTTTAAAAAAAAGAATTAATTTTTTAATATACAGACTGAGTTTCGGGCGAAACAAGTAGACTATTTCACTGTAGCAAATCTGAGTTTCGGGCGAAACAACGGGTTTCACTGTAGCAAATCACTGTAGGGAATTCAATTAAGGGCTAATTAGATATCAGGCCCTTCTAAGAAGTTTTCATATGATTCAGGCCCTCTTTATATTTTAAATAGGAAAAAGGACCCAAACCAAGTTTAAGTTAGGGAAAAGGACCATTTGGGACGGAAAAGACATTTTTACCCGTTTTTGTATCTGAAATTACATCAACGTTTTTAGACTGTAAATTTTAACGTGTTATTAAGTGGTATAGAAATATATTTTAGTGGTATGTATTCAGATTGAAGTGTTATTATTAAATCATCTGTAAATGTTATGGTATATACCAATTAAGAGACGAATTGAGGCCCAAAATCGATTTTCATACCAGAAACCCTAAAATTCGACTCCCCCCCTTCGACGCGAAAACCCGACGACATTTCCCCCGATTTGCCCCCTTAATCGACGAAACTTCCCCCGATTTGACGAAACCCGACCAATTTCTAGCGATTAGAACCCTTAATCGACGAAACCCGAGCAATTTCGACCCATCATCGACGATTATTGCGATGGCTCCGAAGAAACCCGTCAATCGACAAGAAAAGGGCCGAAAGAAGGATGCTGGGAAGAAGAAAGTATCTGGGAAGAAGAGCGGCGTCGATGGCCGAGTTAGTGGCCGGAAGAAGGATAGGAAGCTCGCCGGGAAGAATAAAGTCGAGGGATCGAGCGAAAGGCGTCCAACGGGCATAAGAAGTCGATGCCAACCCAAGTTTTTCCTGAAGTGTATGACGGACATTCTGGGAGGAGCCAGCGAAGCCCATATCGAGGCTGTGGAGAGGACGCCGTTCGCGGTATTCCGGCGGCTAAGCCCATGCGAAATCCCCAGTGGTAGGTTAAAAGCCGTGCTTAGTCGACTAAATGAGGATGCCACGATTTTCAGGTTTGGAGAAGATAATTTGGTTCCATTTTCTGTGAAAGAGTTTTCAGTGTTTATGGGTCTTAAAGCATACGGTCAGTTAGTGGATTTGGCACATAAATATGGGTCTGAAGTAGGGTTTGTGAAGAGGTGTTTCCCGATCAAAAATTCAGTCGATTAGGCCGGGACGATGTAATTAAGAAAATGTTAGAATTAAAAGGTCGGTGTGATACAGTCAGTTTGGAGGATTTCAGCCGAATGTATGTCCTCTTAGTGTGTATTTGCATTTTGTTTCCCACACCGAGCTACAACTTCCCTGAATTCCTTGCGTCTTACGTTGAGCGTCTAGACTGTATTGGTAATTTAGCGTGGGGGCCGGCAGTTCATTCGTTCCTTGTAAAATCGATTTTGCAAAGGCCGGCGTACATTGAAGGGTGCACTCTTGGCTTGTTAGTAAGTCTTCTTCCCTGCTTTTCAGTAATGTTGTTTTATTTCTTTCGTATTCATCGCTTAATGTACTTATTTGCCCCTTTTCAGGTATGGGTGTACGAGCATGCACCCTCGTTAGGTACGTGGCAGTCGGTGGATGGTGTTCCTCGGTTCACTAGATGGGTGAACCCATCAAGTCGAACCAGAGAAGAGAGATTCTTGGAATCTATCGAGAAGTTGGCGCCTAATGAAGTTGCCCACCCCCTTCTACTTCTCAAGGACGAGGTTAACATGTACCTCTCTTTGCCCGCAAGCCTAACGTGGGTCGATGGAGTTGATGTTGATGTTGATGAGAAGCCAATGGATGACGAACCTGATAAGGCAGAGGATCGGGCTGAGAAGGCAGCCGATGCAAAGGTGGACGATGGGTCTGAGAAGGTGGCTGAAAGTTCTGATGGGTTGTTGGATGATGAGAAGTTCGATGAGCAGGTCCATGAGACTGACAAGGTAGCTGAGAAGGTGATTGATGCGAATGAGAAGGAAGGTGAGGTTGATGATGCTAGGGCTGATGACAGTGCTAGGGCTGATGAGAGCGTCAAGGGTACTGAGGATGATTATGCTAGGGATGATGAGAGTGCGAAGGGTGATTGGGATGATAATGCTAGTGCTGGGAAGTCTGTGAAGGGTGCTGAGGATGATGACGCTAGGGCTGATGAGAGTGTGAAGGGTGATGTTGCTAGGGATGGGAAGTCTGTTGATGACGCTAGGGCTGATGAGAGTGTGAAGGGTGATGATGCTAGGGATGGGAAGTCTGTTGATGATGCAGGGGCAGACGACATGATTTCCAAGTTACTGAAGTCCTTTTCTGTTTCGACGGTGGGTGATGAGTACAAGCAATATGTAGCTTCGAAGGCGCAGGCGGATGATCCCTCGATAGCTCAGAATGTCAGGACAAGGGCCAACAGAAACAGAAAAAGGGACGAGGACTTCGTTACACCACCCGGAAGCACAAAGGCTGTTTGATGAGTGCGGTTTCGAAGGATGGAGATGATGGCCTTCATAGAGGATCATATGATAGACTGAGGTGGTATTGCGACGCAGTCAGGCAAACGAATCCAGGAAGTGTTGCGGACTGCGAACTTTACGCCGAAACCAACAAATTTAGGAGGTTGTTTATATGTTTCGAAGCGTGTATAACTGGTTTTGTTCGTGGCTGTCGTCCCCTAATTTTCCTGGATGGGACACACATCAAGTCGAAACACAAAGGCTGTTTGATGAGTGCGGTTTCGAAGGATGGAGATGATGGGTTGTTCACAGTTGCCTTTGCAGGTATCTCAATTATATTGTGATTTTGTATATATGTTATAGCTGGGTGTTTACATAAAATAACATGTAATTTGTTCGCAGTGGTTGACGGAGAGAACAATGATAATTGGGAGTGGTTTCTCTTGAAGCTGAGACACATCTTCCGGTATCGTGGAATAGACAACTTCAGGGAGTATGTCTTTTTCTCAGATCGGAATGAGGGCCTCGTTAAGGGCGTTCCGCTGGTCTTTCCGGCCTCTCATCATGCTTATTGTCTAAGGCACGTGATTGATAATTTTCGAACTCAAGTGTTGAGGAAAAACCCTTTCAGGAACAAAACCTATTGGACATCATTGTTCAAGAAAGCGGCTTATTCTCTTTATGGGCATGAATACTTAAAATTCATACAAGAAATTCAAGCAGCATTTGAAGATGCCGAAAGCTTCATACGGCAGTCTAAGCCAAATTCATGGGCTAATTCTTTATTTGCTGGCAAGAGATGGGGAATTATTGACAACAATATCGCAGAAAGTTGGAATAGCTGGGTGAGTGTGGCTAGGGCACTGCCAATAGTGGGATTGGTCGACGAAATACGGCGAAAAGTTATGATTATGTTGAATGACAAAAGAAATGAAGCGCAGAAACAAATCGGGCGCTTGTGTAAGAAGCCGAAAAAAAAAACTGAAATTCAACATTGATAAATCTCGTATATTGTTTGTTGATACTGCTTGTGGCTGGAAGTTTGAGGTTTCAGATCACGGGGAGAAATTTGCCGTAGACCTAACCAATAAGGTTTGCTCCTGCAGATTGTTCCAATTGGAGGGCCTTCCATGTAAGCATGCTTGTTCTTGCATCCTCTCCTTAGGTCTTTCACCATATGATTTTTGCGACGACTATTATAGTTTGGCAAAATACCGAGAGACCTACATGTCCTTTATAAATCCAATTCCTTCTGATATTGCTGTTGAACATCCGTTACCTGAGGATGTCGTTGAGCCGGATGTTCAACGACCCCCCGGTCGTCCACGAACAAAGAGGATTCCTTCGCAGATTCAAGACCGCCGCCCGCTCAAGTGTGGAAGATGCAAGAGGATCGGGCATAATCGCAGGCGATGCAACGAACCAATATGATTCTGCATATTCATTTTGTCTTTTTGTCATTCACATTAGCTGTGAATAATACCAGGTACCGGTGGATGGTCGCAGGTATCTTTTGTTATTCCAGTGTTAGGTTATATTTTGTCATTCACAAAGGATGTGAATAACCAAGCTTTGGTCACTGGTATTTTTGTTAATACAGTGTTGGTAGATTTTGTCATTCACAAAGGATGTGAATATACCAAGCTTAGGTCACTGGTACCACTTTGTTAATCCCGTGTTATTTATGATTTTGTAGAGTGTCCTTTTGCTCTTCATAATGGTTGTGAATATAACGCTTAGTTCATTGTGTTGGTATATTTTATGATTTCAGTCTGAAAACCACTTCTTATGGTAATTATACCACTTTAGTTTGTTTTGGTACCGCATCTTGTAAAATTAATACCAATTGAGAATAACTAATATCTCGTACCAGTTCGCATAACGCTTCTTATCGTTTCCATACCACTTTACGCGTAAAGAATACCTCTATATGCTGTTTCAGTACCACATATCATAATATCTATACCAGATGATAATAAGTAATATCTCGACCCAGATCGATGTTATACCACTTTACGGCTCCACTATACCAATTTATGCTTTTCGGGTACCGCATCTTATAAAACTGATACCAGGTGAGAATCATTGTTATCTCGTACCAGTTCGCATAACGCTTCTTATCGTTTCCATACCACTTTACGCGTAAAGCATACCTCTATATGCTGTTTCAGTACCACTTATCATAAAATCTATACCAGATGATAATAAGTAATATCTCTTACGAGATCGATGTTATACCACTTTACTCCTCCTCTATACCAATTTATGCTTTTCTGGTACCTCATCTTATAAAACTAAGTATACCTCTTCATGCTGTTTCAGTACCAAATATCATAAAAGCTATATCAGATGATAATAAGTAATATCTCGTACCAGTTCGATGTTATACCACTTTACGCATAAATCGTACCTCTTTATGCTATTTTGGTACCAAATATCGTAAAATCTATACCAGATGATAATAAGTAATATCTCGTACGAGATCGATGATATACCACTTTACGCCTACTATATACCAATTTATGCTTTTCTGGTACCGCATCTTATAAAACTGATACCAGATGAGAATGAGTAGTATCTCGAATACCGGTTGAGTAATGCTTCTTATCGTTGATATACCACTTTAGGCCTCTAATTACCACTATACGTTGTTTTAGTACCTCATCATATAAAATTATTAACAAAGTAGAATAACTATTATCTCGTACCAGTTCGAGTAACGATTCTTATCATAACCATACCACTTTACGCATATACTGTACTAGTTATTGTGGTTTTCATACCACTTTAAGACTTTCTCATACCACATAACGAACACTTGTTTTAAACGATTTTTTTCTGCCGATTTCACTTTCAGTTCCTTAATCTTCAGTGACGAACGATTGAGTCACCTCTATGGCGCCACTTAATTTTCAAGCTATGAGTCTCTCCAATTTATGCATATTAGCTTTAATTTCGACCAAAAACATGCTCGATTTATCTTAGTTGCGAAATAAATTTCTAGAAATTATTCCTCACAAATCTTAAATCTGAAGACGTAAATATCATTGACATCATCGAGTGCACATCAGACTTGATTTTGTGCCCAGTATGGTCGAAAGTTTACGGCAAATCGATCGTTCAAAGAGTTTTTTTCGATTGATAACACTTGAATAGCATATTGTAACACAATATAGTGATATCATACCTCTTTATATTAGACCAACAAAGGGCATTTTTGTCACTTCAGTGATTGTGTCCTTTACGTTGAATTTAATTTAATGTGGGTCCTTAAACCTATACTTTATGGGAGGAGGGCCTGAACTCGACTCCAAAGTTTCGATGGGGCCTGAAATAGAAAGCCCCCTTCAATTAAATCACTGTAGCACTCACTGAGTTTCGGGCGAAACATTAGATTATTTTACTGTAGCAAATAACTAATTTCGGGCGAAAATATCAATTTCACTGTAGCTATCTCATTGTAGCAACCAATCGACCGAAACGCTACGCTCGAAACTCATTTTCTTGGTCAATCAATTTTGTCAAAAAGCACTCACGAAATGGGCACTTGCATTTTCATAAAAAAAAAAAACAATATGATGGTGAGTTATTGGTGAGTCACGTTTCTTAATTGTTCCACTCACAAGTCACACATCGATTGTCACATTAGTCTAACACAATTAAATATATATATATATATATATATATAAATATAAAAGGTGTATCACACCTTGGAATCGGTCGATTCTTTGTGTGACTGTGGCTCATCAACTGATTACAATTTACAATTATTAAAGGGCACTATTTCACTGTAGCGAATTCAATTAATCGCCGAATCTGATTTTTAGCCTTAAATAATTTTAGTGTTTCACCCGATGTTGATGTTCGCCCGATTCTGATATTGGACCGAATTAAATTCAACGAATTCGCTTTGCAAGTTCGCTCGATTGATTTCTACCCAATTCAAAACTTAGATGTTTCGGTCGAATCTTCACCCCTCGAAACCTTAAATCAAGCGATCCAAACTCACTCTACAAAATCACACATCGTTTTCAATCACCAAAATTATTGGACCCCTTGAATAAAAATTATTCTTTCATCATTTGATGAGAAGAACATTCTGAGTCCAACGGGCATAGTCAGTCCTAACGCCCGTTTATAACTTTCCTTCCGGACCAAAAATTTTCGGTGTAGACTGCCTTTCTGTCAAATTTTTGAAATCAAATCCCTAAGCATGACAACGATCAATCATCCAATAATCTATTTAGGACAATTTGGCAAATTATAGAGAAAGTTTTGGTAATTTTCACGAAGGTTTCGAAATTATCTCAAAATTTTTAGGTGCACACCAAAAAATTTTCGACGCCGACTTTCTTCGATACTTCACGATACGTCTCGAGTGAACCAAACTTTTCGTCACTGAAATTTCAAAAGCCACTTTCTATTTTTTAATTAAATATAAAATCAAATTAAAATGGATGCTCAAGCTATGAAGATTGAGGAATTAGAAGCACGCCTTGCTAATAATTACTCCGTGTTGGTTAAGCAACAAGAAAGCCTAGCTTATGAAGATTTGACAAACGCAAAGTCAAATATAATTAGCCTAGAAACTAAGCTAGAAGATAGTGAAAATAGGGTCTGCGAGATGACTAAAAATTTACGTTCTTGCGAAGCTGAGCGAAACGAAGTCTCATCAAAATATGAGACCATCTTAGAGGAACAACGTATGCTTTACTCTAAGATTAAACAATTAGAGAATGTTATTTCGAATATAGGTCCAGCAGATCAAAACTCTCCTTCTAACTTAATTTCTAACGGGGAAAATAATTTACATGATCAAAAACCTACCCTGTGTGATACTCCAGAGACTCTTCGTAAATTGAAAGATTTACAAGATACTTTGAACTCTGAAAAGATAGGTTTTGGCGCTGAAAAGGAAAAGCTTTTAAAGGAGATTTTATATCTCAAAAATTCCCCGTCTTTATCTGTTTCCAATAATTTGTCAAGTAATACATCTTCCTCGAAACAGGTAAATAAAACAAAAACTAAAAGAATTATCCTTGTTCCTAAAACTGAAAAGGCTTTTACTAATCATTCCAAATCAATTTTGACTAAAGCTGAAACGTTAAGTAAAAGCAAAGCGCTAAAAATAGCTAAGGAACAATTAAAGATTACGAAGGAGAAAGGAAAATCAGTATTATCTCCCAAAATTAAAGCCAAGAATGTTCAAGGTTTTTCCTCTCCCATTCCTATCAAAAAGGAAGCGTGCAACGAAGAAGTTCCAAGCTTACGTAGACGAACTTCTCAAATCCCGCACGCTCATCATTATATAGTGAATGATGTGAACTCTCGTAGGCAATACTCATCATCCAATGACGCATATAGCGCCATAAGCTCATATTCCTACTTGAAATACCCAGTCCAAATTCGTTCCAGAAAGCTTATACGACTGGCTAGGGAGAAAATCTTTAGGTCTTCTAAACCTAGACATACATTCACCGGCGCTGAATTGTCATTTCCCTCTAAGGTTCACCAAACCTGGATTCCTAAATCACAAATCAAATTTAATGGGACTTTAAAGGATGATTTAGGATCAATACATGAACCAAATGTGCGTAACTTGTTTTCTGCTAACAAGGGAGGACCCATCCAAAAATGGGTACCAAAGTCCGAATAAAGTTTTTGCAGATTCCCAGCATGGGTAGGTACTAAGAGAGCTGCTCCACACTCATGACTGGTATGCGACGAGGGCAGCCAAACATCCCAGCGTGTATGGTATCTTGGGTTGCTCCACATACACGACTGGTAAGCGATGCGAGCAACTACGTAGGTAAATTCTATATGCATCCCATAAGAAAATTGGCATGCATCTTGAGCTGAAAAGACAATATACCTACTTTGAAAATAATAGGGTACATTATGTACATGCATGATTTAAAAGAACTTTAAAAGTTAAATTTTAGCATGCATATGAACTGAAATGTCTAATGCCCTCTCATAGGTACATTTTCATTATGCATACATATTAAAAATTTTCAAGCTTAAACAATCAAGTATGCATATGAGCTGAATTCTCAAAAATACCTACTTTTTGGGAGCAATAAAAAGTGAAAAACGTATATTCTAATATGCAATTTTTAAAGAATAATAATTCTTTTTGCATCTGATCCGAAAATAGATAAATACGCTCACGCTTATTTTATTTGGAGAGAACTTATATGTTTTAACGTGCATGCATTGAGGGGAGTATCACTCCATATTTACGAGGGGAGAGTACATTTTTAGGGGGAGCACATCTTAGGTGCACTATTTGAGGGGGAGAAACTTCATTTAACCTATATACAGATACGTATACATATACCTATATCTATTATTACTATGATACTACTTATCTACTACTATTACGATAATATATATATATATATATATATACATAAAAAAAATGAGAAAAGAAAAGCAAAAAAAAGAAAGAAAAACCCTCTCAGATGCTTCCACCTCACAAGACGGACTTCACCTGAAAAACTCGACCCTCAAGAGTTCGAGAATTACAAAAGGCGTGACATCCATACACAAACACGACAACGATCTCAACCGCCCTGCTCCGACTTGCTGATGAAGCAGCACTCACCAAAAGTGACGGACGCATGGATTCTAGGTTCCCATGGTTCAGTCAGACCAAACTTAACCTAACCCCGGAACATAGCCGAGTGTCAGTGAAGAATTCAAGTCCATAAGCCACATCCCTATTTGGCATTTCTTGATAAGACCAAAGAGCGGAAGATACAAAATTCCCTGAGCTCACAAATTACTTGGACCATCCCATATAGGTGCAGGAGTTGATTTCTATCAGCTCCCGGGTAGAAGTCGCCTCATTTGGTCCAATGGCGCATGCACAACCGAGCCTTACCCACTCATCGATCTCCCTAAAGACCGATGTTTCATCAAATAACGGGGAGCCACGCATGCTATCACCGCTTCACTTGGAAGCGGGATATATTGATTTAAGTGGTAGTTAGCCCCACACCACTGAACTTCCTTGAACACATCGAGTCTAGGAATCCTCACTACCTAAATGTTTTATAATTTTTTGGACACATACACTTTTTCTTATCTGGACTTCGTGACCAGATCAGAACTTCCATAGACACATCCTCTTAGATGTGATTCCATGATTGGAAGGAAGTCCTACCGTTGCAACATCAAAACAACAACGGCATCAGGCCATCGTCTGCGAGCTACGCTCCTAGATCGATGTTAACGGAACGCCTATGTGGCTCCGGTTCTAAGCCCTGTGCTTACAGGCCGCGTCTCAGAGTTTAACTCTGAACTCGTGTCGATGGATTGCCTTAGTGGCTCCGTCTGGTTATTACCCACACCGACCTGTCGTTTGTTTATTCCTTCGACTCCTATACAAGCATGCCGATCTCGTTAACACGAATCGCCATGAGGGGGAGAAGGGGATACGTATAAACAAACAGGTCGGACCACCCGCCAACTTCCGCCTCGCGTACCACTATGAAGCAGGGCTCTCCTTCACTCAAACGTCAATTCAGAAGGAGCCTTGGCACATTTTATAACACATCCCACGCTCACCATCAATATTCCACCGCGCTTTCCACGATGAAGCCGAACTCCACTGGAACCTACAATGTCACATTCGAAAGGAGCTTCGGCACATGTTAAAAGACACCCCACACATATCTTCTTCTGGAGCCAGACAAGCTTCCTCGAGGCCGAACCAGACAAATTCCTTCGACGAAGACGAATCTGTCGCCGAGAAGAAGACTGGAGAAGACTTGACGACTTCAAAATACGGAAAAACGAACAAGATGCAAACAGAATTTCAAAGATCTGCGACATCATCAAGAAACGAATATCGGGGCGTGGATCACAGCATACATCCGATCTACAACGTATAGCGTCAAGACAAGAGAGTTCTAGCTGGAAGTGCATTCAAACCCTCCACAAGAAGAGGAGACAGCCTTTGCAGGGGGAGCAATGGGAGATTGTTAGGACTCGAGAGATTCTCCATGTACCCAACAAAGATAACCCGCGTTGGTTTGTATTTAATTAACTTTGGGCTAGTTTGTAATATTCTAGTTCTTAGTTACTAGGGGTATAATATACCAACTAATGTGGTATATATACCCCCAAACCCTAATTCATTAGGGTGTGTGTTTTTGGTGTAGTATGTGTGAGTGCGTGTGTGTTGAATAGTAAAACAAAGCATTTTCAAAGCACCCATCGTCTACACTTTCACACCCCACGTTCGATCTTTAAAACTTTCATTATTAGCGTGGTAAATCGTCCTAGGTCAGTGTTGTTGGATCAAATAGGGACAAACAATATGAATTTTCTAATATTGCTGCTGCTATGGGTCACGGCTTGGTGCAATAAGTGTCACGGCCGTGACCATCTTCAGTCTAACTCTCTGCCAGGTGTCACGGCCAGGTGCACTATGTGTCACGGCCGTGACCTTCACCAGTTTTCATCGTTTTCGCGCCGTTTTGCCTCGTTTTCGCTCCTTTTCGCCCGAAACTTGTCCTAAAGCCTTATAATACCAAGACAAGCAGAAATAGGGTTAATAAGTGCATAAAATGACTACGAAAACTCTATTATGAGCCAATTAAATACTATGATAAACGTACTACGATACGTTTATCAAACCTCCCCACACTTAAGCATTTGCTTGTCCTCAAGTAAATTAGAAGTCAGAAAAGGCATCAGATTAAGATAACGGCACGATTGTTCGCAATTTATCAACAGAGCTAGAAAGCACAAAACGGAATCAAGCAAACAATCATGGACATCGCACTAATGACTTGCACTTGTTGACCTAAACTTCCTTCGCACTGCCAATCGAGACTTATACCTCACAGGGATTCGGTCAAATAGTAACTCAGTGTATAGGTTAGCATATAGTGAATCACTCAAATCGTGCACTAGTTCGACCCCTACCATAGGCTTGCAAGCTAATCGCATATCTACTACTTAAAGTGGCAAGCATAAATCTGAGGATCTTCTTGGGTCTTCTCGGGTCAAATAATAATGACTTGACAAGCATAGATATTGAACACGTAATCTTAAAGTTAGGACACATAAGCAAAAATTCAAAGAATATAGCATGATCAAACTGATAGTCACATGCCCCAACATAAGACTCAACATTCTCGCTCCGAAATCCTAGACTTTTCTGCCCGACCCCTGTCAACTCAGTTCCCTTTCATTTTCTGCCCTTTCTCCTTAATTACGCTCTAGTGCACTGCCCTTATTCCCTAAAACATCAAGGTTCGGTTTTTGTCGCAAAGAATACATCGTCACAGCGAATGCCGTGTACCTAGGGATACTTATTACCAAAACCTATATCTTGCCAAAAGGTTTATGGGCATGCTTATGAAAGGGATCAGGTCATTTCAGAAAACGGTCAAGTCAGGGGCGAGTCTTTTCACGAATAGCAGAGAAGAACATCAAATCATACACTGAAATAGTAACTCTCAAGTTCGACTTCTGCTCTATTCTAATGAATTTGGGTTCATATAATCTCTGGAGGCTTATATGGGTCAAGGGCATTTCATATCATATGAGGTAAGCAACGAATAGGCTCAGGCTCAAAGTGGCTAACTAGTGGGGTTAGTCATGGTGGGGAATTTTGGCTCTGGACTTAATTCCTAATGCCCTCATCATCTTCACACTAGCACTCCAAAAACAGTTTCAACACGCATCAGACAGGCAAGTTCTAGAGAGATGTAGACTAGGCACGTCACACAACCAAGAAAAATGAGCATAAGCTCGTCATGCTCAAACTCTCACGTGAAACAGGGTTATGTGTACGAATCTCTCAAAACAGTGCTATATCTATTCAGGCAAACATTATTCAATCAGTCATGCATATCTTAATTGCTCACAAGGATTTCATAACATGCAAACCAACTCGAGATAAACGCAACAATCATGCCTGATTTTAATAATTCATGCCTTTCTAACAAAATTGATAGCTCACGGACACGTCATAAAAAAATTTCACGCACATTCTCAACCTAAATTCCCCTCCCCACACTTAAGCCCTACGTTGTCCTCAATGTAAAAATTGAATAAACGAAAGGAAAAAGTAGGTGTAAGAGAACGAAACTTCCCTGACGAAAAATATTGACGTGGTCGTGACTAGACGCGTGATGGTTGTCATATCGTGACTCGTGATGCCTGACATGACTAAAAGGAAAACTAAACATAACAGAAAAAACATGAATTGTAATAATAATAGGCATAATAATAAAATACTAGATAGATAAAACCTGGGTTGCCTCCCAAGAAGCGATTCCTTTACCGTCTTTAGCCGGACGTGCTTTCGTTCGCTTAGGGTGGCTGGAAGTCGAGGTACAGCATCTCTTTTCTGCTTAAGTTTTCCTCGGTGTCTCCTTTCGCCGGGCAGTGATTTCAACTCTAGTGGCGTTCGCTCCTCGACTGGGCTCTTGCCCTTAACTTCTTTGCTGCTTTCGGCGATGGTTATGATGGGTTCGTCGATCTCCTCCCCACACTTATCGATTTCCATAATCGTGTGCCTATCATACTTGCTGACCTGTGACAGACCTTGCACAGAGAAGAGAAAATCGCGCTCAAAGACATCTAAGAAATAGCATTTATCATCTTGCCCGTTGCTCTTTTTCATCGAATCAGCCATATTGAATGTAACTTTTTCGTCGTCTACTGTCAAGGTTAATGTTCCATTCCTAACATCTATCATGGTCTCGCCTGTAGCTAAGAATGGTCTACCTAGAATTAATGGAACATTTTCATCCTCGTCCATGTCTAAGATCACAAAATCAGCAGGGATAACGAACTTATTGACCTTAACTAGAACATCCTCGATAACACCTAGAGGGTATTTTAACGATATATCGGCCAATTGAATACTCATTCTAGTGGGTCGTGGTTCACCTAATTCTAAGCGCTTAAACATGGAGTACGGCATTAAATTTATACTAGCACCTAGATCAGCTAAAGCATGTTCAACAACTAAATCACCTATCAAACAAGGAATAGTAAAACTCCCTGGGTCCTTGAGCTTTTTCGGTATCTTGCTCTGGAGTATCGCTGAGCACTCTCCTCGTAGGTATACCGTGGAGACGTGTTCGAGCTTCCGTCGGTTCGTCAGCAAGTCCATCAGGAACTTAACGAAACTGGGCATCTGCACAATAGCTTCAATAAACGGTAAGTTAATATGTAATTCTTTGCACATACCCATAAATCTGCCAATTAGCGCCTCGTCTTTGTCCTTCTTCAACCGTGCTGGATAGGGAATCTTCGGCTGGTACGGCATCACAGGTGGCCGCTCATTCTCCCTCGCTTTTTCTATTTCGGGTGCAGCCTCCTCCTTTTTAGGTTACTCTTTTTCAGGTGCAACTTTCCTCAACCGAGCTGGGTACGGGATCTTTGGTTGATACGGCTTCACGAATGGTCGCGTCTTTCTCTCGTCATCCTTGACCTTCTCGACTCCGTCGCTCTTGCTTTCCTCTACTTCTGGCTCGTCGTGGCCCTCGAAATCGACTTTCTCCTTTAAATTTTGCTTGGTGGGAGCTTCTTGTAATCCTCTCCCGCTCCTCAGGGTTACCGCATTGCAATACTCCTTGGGGTTTGTCTCGGTGTAGCTCGGGAGTGGTCCTTGATTTCGCCCCGCCATTTGCTTTGCTAATTGCCCCACTTGCTGCTCCAACCTCTTGATCGAGGCATCTGTATTCTGAGCACGCAAGTCGTTTGCCTCCATGTACTCCTCCATCTTCGTCATTCGGCTTTCGTGGGCTGCGGTGGTGCTACTGAAATTCGTGAGAAGTGCCTTCATCATGTCCTTCATCTCCCTCATGTCGTCGGATCCTCCTACGGGCGCGTTCTGGTACTGTCGTGGTGGCCCATTTTGGAGTCCGGACGGTCGGGGCTGAAATCCTGACGGTCCTTGGCCCTGATGGTTCTGATTCTCGTACGCCACGTTTGGATGTGCCCGAGGCTGGAAGCTTCGCTGGCCACCTTGATAATTGCCCATATAGTCTACGTGCTCCAGCGGCTGCCCAAGTTGGCATTCTGATGTCTCGTGGGCTGCGCCACAAATTCCGCACAATGGCACGTAAGACGTGTGCTGCGTCGGTGCGATGGTGGCCACGGCATTCACGGGCTGAGTTTGCCCGGACTTGGGAAGTAATGCGCCAATCACCGTCTGCAACTGAGAGTTCGTCGAGGCGATTTGTTGCTGAAGTGCCTCGATTTTAGCGTTAGTGGCCGTCTCCTCACTCACTCCGAACACACCGGGTGTCTTCATCCTGGTATTGCCCCTCATGAAGCTGTTCCTCGAGTAGTCCTCGATCAGATTCCAAGTGTCGGTAGCATTGAGCTTCACGAGTCCTCCTCCTGCAGCTCCGTCTAGCATATGGACAGTCTGGTCATTGAGCCCCTCGTGAAATCGGTTGATCTGGGCTGCCTTCGACATCTCGTGCTGCGGGCACCTCTTCAGTAGCGCCTTATATCGCTCCCACACCTCGTAGAGGTTTTCTGAGTCCTTCTGATGGAATAGGGAGATCTCTGTCTTTAACCTTAGAACCTTCTTCAGCGGGAAATAGTGGCCGATAAACGCGGCTCGCAGCTCCTCCCATGTAGTGATTGAGCGAGGTGGAAACATCTCCAGCCAGTCCTTCGCTCTGAACTTCAGGGAGAACGGGAACAACATCAACTTAATTGCATCACCCGAGACCCCGTTGATCTTGATGGTGTCAGTCACCGTCAGAAAAGCCTTCAGATGGGAGTAGGGATCGTCATCGGGATTGCCCTTAAACTGGACTGTCTGGAAGATCATCTGAAGCCAAGAGTGCTTCAGCTCGAAATTGTTGTTCTCGATCGGCGGGATGACAATCGCCGACTCAGTACTGCCTAGCGCGTCATTCCTGAGGAGATCCTGTAGTGATGGCTCCTCCTCGTGGACGGGTACTCTATGGTCCGCCATGTCTACTTCTGTATCTGGACTAAAAGAAATCGACTCGTAAAAGAAATAATGAAAATAACAATAACTAGAAGAACAAATAACGCCAACAGTAATAAAGAAAAGAAAAGGAAAACTTCAAATAAAATGGCTAAATTACCGAACTACGGTGTTCCTAATATCAATTTATTCCCCGGCAACGGCGCCAAAAACTTGATCGACACGTGGTGTGTGAATGAAAAGTGCGACAAGTAATAATTAAAACGAATACCAAATTACTGTCACCGACGTGCGATAGGCAGTGGACCTATCGTTTGTAGTGTAGTAAAGCGAGTAAACGAGTATCGAACACGAGGAATAAATCAAGTACTAGTAATGACCTATCGACTCGATATTTAACCTAAATAAAATACGCAAATTGTTTGACGACTTAACCTAACAGATTATATCTAACTCAACTAGAGATTCAAACACGCTTATAACTGATATGAAGGTTCAGATGATAGAGATGTGCTCGGGATTCGAATCCCGCTAGGTGTGATCGCCTGAGACAATGAAATATCGTGACGTGATTCTTGACTAAATCACGGTAATTTTTCTACCCACTCGCGAATTTGTTGTCGCCCTAAACGCTCGTGGGGATCTAAAATTCAGTAATTACTAATAGCGAGGATCGATTATTTGCTTTCGCCCTATACTCGAATCCTATCTTCTACGAACGGCCTAATCGTTGTTTAGCTGTCGCCCTAAACGATTTTCCATACTTTCACTTTAACACATAGACATATTAAAGCGAAGAAGCAATTTCATAGAACAATAAATAGTCAGAATACGCAAATCACGATAAACATGTCTTAAGTACGACTAATCCTAGCGTTCATCTAATCCCAAACACAAAAGGGATTTAGCTACGCATGATAGACGAGAAATCAACGAAAGAAATAAAGGATAAAGGCGAAGAATTCATGTTCTTGATATACGGATGATCTGCGATGGGAGCGTTGAAATTTCTTCGTTCTTCGTCAAATTCGGCGTGATCTCATCGATGATCCGTCTCTTGCGCTTCGGGATGCAATTCTGCGTTCTTTTGTGCTAATTTTCGTCTCTAGAGTGATTAGGGTTAATCTCTGGTCCGTTTTTCCCTTTCTGGGTCGAATTTGGGCTTTTTATAGTGGAATTCGACACTGTCACGGCCTGGGACAAGATAGGTCACGGCCGTGACTCTCTCTGGGCAAAAATTGAGCTTACTGCCGCTCGTCACGGGCTGGTGCAGTAGCGTCACGGCCGTGACCCTCTCAACAGCTTTGCGGCAGTTTCGTATTTCTTCGGATGGATGGGTAAACGATGTCTTGACCTGAAATTTTAACCATAGATAGAAGACTTGCCAATATTCATTCTGACCAAAGGGATTCTCAATCCGAGGGCTAGATTGAGAGATATGAATTTTCTAATATTGCTGCTGCTATGGGTCACGGCCTGGTGCAATAAGTGTCACGGCCGTGACCATCTTCAGTCTAACTCTCTGCCAAGTGTCACGGCCAGGTGCACTATGTGTCACGGCCGTGACCTTCACCAGTTTTCATCGTTTTCGCGACGTTTTGCCTCGTTTTCGCTCCTTTTCGCCCGAAACTTATCCTAAAGCCTTATAATACCAAGACAAGCAGAAATAGGGTTAATAAGTGCATAAAATGACTACGAAAACTCTATTATGAGCCAACTAAATACTATGATAAACGTACTACGATACGTTTATCATGTACCGTCCTTATCGTATTGAAACGAAATATCGAAAATTTTGGTTACCGACGTTTTTGGTAAGGTATGATACCATACCGAAAATTTTCGGTACATAATGATATGAAAATTTAAAAATTAGGTATACCGATTATACCGAAATATAAATTTTTTTAATGTTTTGTATAATATATATATATATATACACACACACCTACATATATTATATTCTTTAAAAAAATATCAAATCGATAAAAATATTATAAGGATCTTCATAAATTTATTTCAATATAAGGAAATTGAAGAAATTGAAAAGAGTAAGTCTTTCTTTTACAAGTTACATTTAAATGTAAGTTTTATTTAAATGTGTATAATATATATATATATATATATATATATTATTAATTTTTCCGCAGATGCAACTGTTACTCCGGATCATGTTAGCTAGCACTTCAACTTCTGCCTCCACTTTTGTCTGACTTGAAAACTGTGAGAATATATGTTTCTTAATTATAACGATGACTTATGTAACTCAAGTTACGTTTAATTTTCGCCATGTTTTTTTTCAGGATTTTGAAAGCATGAAGATGCAATGCAATTACTTTTTGTTAATCTTCACTAATTTTTTTATATAGCCGTTTCGTTTTAATTTTAATATGTATATAAAGTTGTATTTTGTGGTTATGTAAAGTTCTTTGTCTTACTAAGGACACTGACTAAAATATGTAACTTATTGATAGCGAGCATGGGCAAGGACTCGGTTCAAAGGCGGGGCCGAGACCCTTGTTAGTTTACCGACGGCGGGGACGGGCTTGAGCCTACTGTTCGTGGGCTGGAGAGTTGGTTTTTAGTTTATATTCTTATATTAGTATTATTAGTATTATTATTATTATTATTATTATTATTATTATTGAGAATTATTGAATAATTATGGGCCATTAGTATGGCCCATTAGTAGGTGTATTTAAACCCCTGTTAGGGTTTATTTGAGAATTATGCAATAAGAATATATTGGTTTAGCCGTGGGGTTGGGCAACTGTGTCATCCGTTGATTTTTTTATTTCTGTTCATATAACTTATTTAAGGTTATTTTATGAATTAAAAATTTTTTTCTTTTGGAAATTTTGGTACTAATAATCCATCTTATTGGGGCCTAATGAGTGTGAATTGACTAAAAATTCGAAACAACAAATTAACGAGTTACGAGACATGCATGGTAAAAAACCCTCCGTGTGAATGGTATAGAAGGTATGATACCGTATCAAAATTTAAGGTATACCGAAATTTTGGTATGATATGGTATGATTTTTTCGATACCGAAATTTCGGTAAGGTATTCGGTATCACAGTTTTGGTACGGTATACCGTACCGAACCACCCCTAGTTTCAATTAGCCAAAAATAAATTATACGTTGGAAAAAAACTGTTAGGATCTTTTATGTGTTTAAATGGGATGTAAACACTTTTTAAAGCATTTAAACGAGTTGCAATAACTAGAGCTCTTGAAAATATTTAAGCATCGAGAGATTAAGCGAGTTTGAATTAAAAACCAAGCGGATCCTCTTAAATCGATTTTATGAAAGCTACTTAAAAACCCTTTCAAAACAGTGCAAGTTGAAAATCGGTTTTAGTTGAAGTATTTTAACGAACTTAACATGCTTCAACTATGCACATGCTGGATATATGAATGCAATGCAAGTGACACACGATTTGTTTATGGAATTTCAGTCTCAATACTCTTATAGCTCCTCTTCTTTCCCGCAAGGAAGGCTCTCACTAGAATACTGTTTACATACTACGATGTACAACCTTCCATAGCTAGACTTACACAATCCTAAGCTATATTCTGCTAACTAAACTTCCTAGCGCTCAACCACCGGCAGCCTTTTAGAGTCCACCGTCTTCGGCCAATATTAAAGTCGAGCGGAACGTCTCTCTACCGTTAGCTTTTTAAAATCAACCGGTAGATTATTTCGCTCTATGATTCATAGGCCGCGACCCTATGAAAGGCAGTTCTTTTACGACTAGAAAAGACTACTACAAACACATAGTTTTACGCCTGTGCGTAGACTCTCACTCAACTAATCTACTTATGTTCATCTCTCTTTTGTGTGAGTGAGGCGTGTTGGTTTGAACATTGTAGCTATCTCTTTTGTAACTCACACACTTGGGAAGAACTCTCTTGATTTTTCTGCCCTTCAAGTGTGCATTTAGTCTTTCAAACTTGATATAGCTGTTACATTAAACTAGCCGTTTGAAGTTTTGTCTTCATATCGCCAATGATGTCAGTTTCAGTTGCTTGTACCTGCCGCATTAAGGGGCTTGTACCTCAGAGCAGTAGTTGACCAGTCAATCCAGTCATTGATCGGACCAGTCCAGATCGAGATCGGATCAGTCCAGTAATGACTGAGACCGACAAGTCCAGACCGAGATTGGTCAATCCAGTTCAGAGATCGGCTAGTCCAGTCTGAGAACGAGACTGAGATCGAGACCGGGTTGACCGGTGTTAGTAACACAATAACAAGTTTTGTGTTCATCAAAACTAGATTGCTAGATATTACAATCCAACAAAAACATTTAGGAGAAGGGATTTCACGCGATGATAGGGAGGGGAAAAATTTCTCCCAGTTGTTTTATTTTTTTCTCTAGGAAACATTATAAGGCTGTACGTATATATAATGAATGGCCTTGACTCATTGTCTAGAAGTTCCGATTTGCAAAACGCCATACTAGATTGATCTTGTAATAAACAGAACATTATTTAGTTGTGCATCAATTTCGAACGAATTATTGTTTTATACTGTGCTTAAGGCCTAATACCCAATCATCAAAGACAATTGAAAACAAAAGGAAAGAAAAATATGTATTTCGAATAGGCATTGAGTGAATGTGAAGCAACACAAGTATGTAATAGTTTGCCCAACTTTTGGATCTTCTGCACGCGGAATCTCCTTTTTTTCTTGAGAGTTTCTAACTTTGTAGACTTTTATGTTAAATGTTCCTTTTTGGACTATTGTATTTTTCTGTATGGAAACGGTAATATCTATTGACTTTATGTACTGATTATGTAAAGAGGAAATAAATTGATCGTATATAAAAAATTACAGAGTTGTATCCTCTCCACATATTGCCCCAATTATGAAGGTGAGTCGACGCATGATACAATTTATAGGAAAATTGTATGTTTCTTGGCATTTTTTTTTTTCTTTTTTCACACCAAACATATCGAGACGAGCGAAAGATATTAGCAATGATTGATTTATCATAATTTTGGCACAATTCGTGCAGACAGCTAATAAAATGAGAGGTTAGGAAACAAAGTATTTTTTTTTGGTTGTGAGAAAGCACCTAGGCTTATGATGATGAGTAACCCATGATTAACCAGCATATGAACTTTATTTTTTAATAAATTCATGATGGAGATTCTCAACATAGGACAATTCCTTTTTCCTACTAGTTTGACTGAAAATACTTTAATTTCAAAAAAGAAGGATAACAAGATGTGAATATTGCCCCTTTGTTATCCTTTAAACATTTTGATAATTTTAGTAATAATAAATGTTTCGATAAATTATAGAACGTTGTGAAATATTTTTATGAATTTATTAAGAAATTAAATGATTTTTTGAAAAAAAATCGTTGCTAAGTGCTAACTTATTATAAGTTTTGAAATTTTTTACAATTTCCATGAAGTGGTAGAAAATTCTCAACAATAGATGTTTTTTACTTAATAGTCAAAGAATTTAATCGGCTTTTGAAGACTACAGTTTCCTTGGTATTGTTGGGATACTTCCCAACTGATTAAAAAAAAGGGAGAACATATCATATCATTCATTCAAATTGCAAAATTACTTAAACTCTCGGTTTTTGGTATCAAATTAAACGAGTTAATTAATACAACACGTCAAACTCCATCAACTATACTAGTTCATGTGAAGCTGTCTTATTATGACAGCGACATAATAATCTAACCGTGACATTCATAGACTACAGTTAATCTAATCAACGGTCAAAAAAACGTTCAATAAACTTCCAAAAAAAAAATGTTCAATATCCCAATCAATCGAAGTTTAAATATTCGTACGCGCTTATAGTTGGTTGTTAAACTGCTTAACTATACTCAGTAGAATAGCTGGCTCGAACTAGCATGTGATTTTAAGACATAATCTAAGGAGTGAATGAAGGAACACAAGATCCACGTCAGCATCTCTTAGTTAACGTCTGTGGCGTAACGGTCAAAAGTGTCAGCTACTGCTCTACGTGCCCTAAAGTCCAAGACGTGCATTATACTTTACATAATTAGTAGTGCCTGCAAGGCCGTGCACAAACTGTATAAAAATATATTAATAACAAAACTTGTTAGTCGTAGTAAAAATAAATAAATGAATTATAGTGACCGTATTTGTTTGTATCATAAAAGAATGATATTGACCTTACCGCAAGCACATGGGCAGGTTCTTCCTATGTTTAGCAAATGTGTAATATTAGACGCGATCACCCACATTTACTTGTCTGGGTGCATGTGATATTTAATTTTATTAAATCATACCATCGTATATAAGAACCACAATTTATTTCATCATCATGCAATAACAAACGCCCGTGGCCATCATCCCTCATCAATATTTTATTATAGCGTTTGCATTAGTATAAAATCCCTAACTATCCATCCCCTTTGGTAGTAAAAACAAAACCATAAAAAATACGTAAAACATCATCATAGATTTTGCTCTTTTATCTATATTTCCTACGCAAAAAAAAAAAAAAAAATCAGCTAATTAGGTGAATATTGAAATATAAGTAGGGCCTACTTTCACGTCCCAGCTGAAAGCCGCAAAGATATGATATAAACTCCTTTACTACATAAAACAAAACCCCTTCATAGCCCTCTGTTTTCCTCCAACTTCAAACCACCATATATATAAACACGTTATATCATCGTTCACTTGCCTCAAGTCTCAACCTTGTAATAAACAAAAAAAATACTTAGCTTCTTCTCTCTATATATATTCTGCATAAGAGAAGGGAATTTTCGAGCTTTGAGTGATAAGCTAACCACGCATATATACTAACTAACTAACCATGGTTAGGCCTTCGCAGCAGCGTTACCGAGGCGTTCGACAGCGCCATTGGGGCTCTTGGGTTTCAGAGATTCGCCATCCTTTGTTGTAAGTATTTATAATTAGTTCGTTCATTTCTACTTATTACAATAATAGATGACATTCGTTCAAACCTAAGTCCCACATTGGATAATTTATTCAAAGAAACCGTGGAGTGCTCACTCTACTGCCAATAATGGTTTTAGAATGATACCCTACTAGGTTTTATATTCACGAGTGTTTAAATTAGTGAGATTTATATAAAACTAGTTCATGAGTATAAATTAAATGTGTGTTTAGTTGGTGGGTTTAGATTAACACGTCTAAGAATTTATGTTTATCTAAAAACCCATAGGCATGGGTCTATGAGTTTAGAATTAGATTAAGTAAAATCCATGACTTATATATTATAGCTATGAACCAAACATCTGAACATATATTAAATATAACGAGGGCTATAATAAGGCTATGAAATTTAATACACATTTTTTTGTTGGTAAGTTTTGTCGCTTATTAAGACATTGTACTATTGCTTCTTTCTTTATGTATAATTACAGAAAGACGAGAATATGGTTGGGAACGTTCGAGACGGCCGAGGACGCAGCTCGAGCGTACGACGAGGCGGCGAGGATCATGGGAGGGCCTCGGGCCCGCACGAACTTTGCGTACGGCCCGAACGAACCTCAGCCTTCGTCGCGGGCCCTACTCTCGGCTACTCTCATGGCTAAATTACAGAAATGCCACGCCAAGAATAAGCCGCCGACCCACGCTTGCAATGATGATATTAAAGGCGGCAATAATAATGCTATGGTTGATAGAGGAAATAATATTAATGTCGATGGTAATAATACGCTTGAAAAACACAAGTCTCTTGAGGACGATCATATTGAGCAGATGATTGACGAGTTGATGGATTATAACGGTTCGATTGAGATTATGGCTAACCGTTGAGCTACGTTGTGTTGTTGATTTTTGATTAAGATTTTGATCTTCGCACATTTGTGTTTTTGAGTTCATGATTTTGAGTACTGTGTAATTATTGCCCAGGAAAAAAAAAGGGTGTAATTTTGAGGTAGGATTTTTGTGTATTTTGTATGTTTAAGGGCGTTGATGTCACGCCATGCCCCGTAATTTCAAAAACTTGGGATTTTTTTATGTTATTAAATTGAACTTGGAAAATAGGATAAGTAGATAATGATCGATGCCCGTGATTAGATATTATTTCGATTTGAGAATAGAAGAATTGTCGTCTTTCGTGTGATTTTGATTTCGTATTATTATTACTGTAGGAACTAGTTGAACTAGTTGATAAAAAATTTAGAGAACTTGGAAAAGTTGTAATGACCTAAAGTCACGCAAGCAAACACTGATGATCAATAGTGGAAATTTTTCTAACCATGTGAGCTGTCCCCAAAATCACATATGTGATTATTATGCAACGCCTGCAACGTATGAACATTAATCCTTTTTTTAAGTGTATCTACGTTTAAATATTCAAGTAAAAACTGAAAGCTCGTCTGATTAAGTAAATTTTATATAGTATAAGTAACTAGTAGAATAAATTTTTTATACATAGCTACACGTTTAATTGAGAGTACCGTTTTATCACATCTTTCTATTTATTAAGTATATTATGTATCATTACGTGTTTATGTTGTACCTAATTTCTAAATATGTTGGTGATATCTCTGTAAGTATTATGTATTTTTTTTCAATGTATATGTACGACAATACGTGACTCTATGATACCTAATTTCTTATATGGTGTCCCTTCAGCCAATCCGATGGTATTTCTTCCCTTTTCTCAGTTATAAGAAACAGTCATATGTGTTAGGATCAGTGTTTTAAAACGCGTTGGATCGCGCGCTTCGCGTGTTTCTCCGTCAAAACGCTTCAATGCGTTTCAAATTCGCGTTTTATTTTTCTTTTTAATTTTTTCATTTTTTGACGGATTTTCCGTCGAAAATTCTTGATATTCCTTCGCAAATGACTTTAAGCTCTGACATAAATGCGTTGTAGACTTGCTCTAAGTAGCTCAGACAATAATTTAAGCTCTGACATAATTTATCGGTTTGCTCATACAATAATTTTTATTTTTATTCCTTTTTTATCTAGACTTATACTAATAATTAAAACGTCTTTATTTTGAATAATTTAGATGAAAAAAATACATAAGTATATCCATTTTACTCCTTGTTTCATGATGATCATAATGACATGCATATCATATATTTTTCGATACAAATATAATTTTCGATAGTTATAAGAATCATTTTAATAGCTTATTTTAGTCGTATTTATAGTAAGCTGTAACAAGAATGATTATTTAATTGATATAAGTCCTATTTTATTGTTGGGATTGTATAAACTTTTTACTATATAATACATATATATATTTAAAGTTTATATTTTAATTAATTATTTGTACCTTATTATTATTTCATTGAATTTCTAAAGAAAATATAGATTATTTAGTTTCATAAATAGAACAACGATATAAAAAGTGACCATATTTATATATATATTATATATAATTTATTGTATTATATTTAGATTATCCGTAATACTCACGCAATGCGCTACGCTATTTACGCTACGCGCTACCGACACTAAAACGCGACGCACTGCGCTATGCGCTTTTTAAAACATTGGTTAGGACCACTCCAGCCAAGCACCACAAGAAAAAGCCACCAGCCAACTTGAGTTAATTCTTATTTCCCAACTGCCATGGATAATGCAAAAAGTGATGCAAGCAGTAACGATTTAAGAGCTCAAGTATGCCTATAAAAGGCTTGCGTGTTAGTTCATTTGAGCATCCCCAAGAGCAAAGCAAATATATATAGTCTTAGTGCGAGAGAGCATAGAAAGAAAACTTATCCGGGTGGATAAGGGTGAAAGCGGGTTTAGTTTTATTGGGGTAGTTGGGAATAGGTACAAATACATTACCCGGGTGGGTAAGAGGTCTCGAGTTTGGGTTTAAACACGAGCGTCCAATTTGTACGGTGTAATATTCTCAATATAGTAAAGCTGTTGCTCTCCGTTCCGTGGAGGTAGACGGTATTGGCTGAACCACGTACAAATCTCGTGTTCTCTATCGGCTTCATTTCGGTTTTATATTGTCCAGATAAAATTGTCGCGTGTCCAAAACCAACCTTCCGCTAGGCCCGAAAAATTATCGCTCAATCCCAACAAGTGGTATCAGAGCCAAGCACAATTGATATTCTGAGTATGCTCTGTGGTTGCAACTTTGTTTGATCTTCCACATCAGAAAAGATATCAAGAAGGTTTATCGTTACGAGGGAGCCAGTGTCGGGCCAAGCTGTTGAATTCTGCAAGGATAATGGCGACGGAAAACAGTTTCAAAGAGCGGCAATTTGATGGTACGAGGAGTTTCACTCTGTGGTAGAGACGAGTGAATGATATATTTGTATTTGAATCTGTCCAGCTTGGCACGTCGAGTATCATGCATTCCGGTCTTCAATGTATTTTCGGTAGCAGTTTTGATCCGGTTTCAACTTGCGCTGTTAATCTGCTGACTGTATCCGATTTCACCTATGTATAACTAGTATACTTATTTATGTTAATTTCAATCACCGAAACTACTAATCTGAATACTTAGCTTCACAATTTCTAGCAAAATATGTAACTTGTGTCGTCATAGTTGAACTAAAAGTTAAAAATAAAAAATTGAGATGTGCATGTTCGAAGAGACATCAAGATATGTGTAGTAGACCCAGAAAAGCGCTGATAATATTTCCAAAGACAACAACATTTTTTTCCATAGTGTTTGGAGCACGGCACCACCATATTCTCATATACTTCTTTTAGCCCGCAATATTGTCGATTTTTGGACAGTTTTGGTCTCCTGATTTTGTTAATTTAGACGAAATTCAACAAATGAGATCACACGATCTCATTTTAGTCAACTTACACCCTCATAAATCACTCCCTAAATGTGATTTGTAAAGATGCTTACATGTATTTAATTCGAAGAAAATGAATTATTAGGTGTTAGTCAATTAAGAGGAGATTATACACTTTCACGTGTTAAATTTCGGAACTAATGATTAGATTAACCGAGGGACTAAAACTAACAATTTTAAAACATGAAATTGTAGAATTGAATGAACAAGAGATTTAACGTGGTTCGGGTTCTTTTACGTAAACCCTACATCTACGATCCAAGAAAAGATTATATTTCTCATCAATGGTGAATTTTACAGAGAGTGAACTGTGAAGAAGACTTCATCTATGCATCGATCTTATCTGCCCTATTTAAAGAGTAAAAACCGCCAAAATTCAAAAGCCAGTTAAAAACTAATCTATCGGCCTTACTAGAAGAATAGATGCTGGCAACGGCATCTCTATAAGTAAGCCTTCGTTAATAAGATAAACGCGCTTATGTCCTTCACCAGCGTTTTTCCCTTGCAAGCATTCCTCCTTCTTTCTCAGCGAACTGAAGTTATGATTCATCTCGCCTGTTTAGCTGCTGTTTCTGATCATGGTTTAACATCCCCCCGCAAGATGGACGACAAAAATTCATGACAGGCATCTTGACTAAAAAATACTGTAAGAGAGGGCCTGTGGGGAGCTTAGTAAAGAGGTCGGCGAACTGATGCTCAGTCCTTACTGGAAATAGCCTGATGACCCATTTCGTGACATGATCTCTAAGAAAGTGGCAATCAATTTTGATGTGTTTGGAGCGTTCATGGAACTTGGGGTTTGAGGCAAGCTTCAGGGCTGAGACATTGTCACAATAAATGATTGGAGGCTGTCGCAGAGTAACTCCCAACTCTGTTAGAAGTGATTTGATCCACAGAACTTCAGCCACATTTGATCCTAATGCCCGGTATTCAGCCTCAGTGGATGATCTTGATACTGTAGGTTGTCTTTCGCCTTCCATGTCAGCAAGGAATCACCAAGAAATGTGCAGTACCATGTGATTGATTTTCTGGTATCCAAGCAGGTACCCATTCGGCATCAGAAAAGCCCCTAAGTTCCAAGTTGGAAGCAGAACTGAGAAGAACTCCTTGTCCAGGTGAGCTCTTTAGGTACCTGAGTAATGATGAGCTGCCATCATATGACTTGTTCGTGGGACTGAGATAAATTGGCTTAGCTTGTGTACAGCAAAGGCTATGTCTGACCTAATAAAAGTCAAGTACAATAACCTCCCAACTAGTCTTCGATATTTAAAGGGATCAGTCAGAATATCTCCATCAGATTCTGTGAGCAGAGGGATTCATTGGAGTGGTCAGGGGCTTTGATTCCAAATAGCTGTGTCTTCTAGGAGCTGTAGTGTATATTGAATCTGAGAAATGTATATTCCCACCTTGCTCTGAGCTACTTCCACTCCCAAAAAATACTTCAGATTGCCCAAATCTTTGAAATAGTCCTTCAAGAAAGATTTCATATTTTCAATTGCCTGACTGAAGGTCCTGCCAAGATAATGTCGTCTACATATACAAGGAGGACTAATCCATCTCCTTTGCCCTTGATGAACAAGGTATGGTCTGATTGAGCTTGAGAGAAGCCAAAAGACTTGACAGATTCGGTGAATTTTCTATTCCACTGCCTCGAGGCTTGCTCGAGCCCGACTTGTGGAGCTTACAGACCATTTCCCTGGTCCTTTTCTTTCATAATGCTGATAATAACCTTGAGGAAGTTCCATGTAAACCTCTTTGTCAACTCTCCATTTAGAAACGCGTTATTGACATCCAATTGCTCCAAGTGCCAATCCAGTTTCGTTGCTAAGGAGAGTACTATTTTAATGGTGTAGGGCTTAGCTACGGGGGCAAATGTGTCAATGTAATCGACCCCTTCCCTCTGATCATATCCCTTAGCCACCAACCTTAATTTGTACTTCCTAATTTTCCCATCCGAATTGAACTTAAGCTTATATACTCATCTACTGCCAATGGATGCCTTGTCCTTTGGGAGAGAAACCACAGACCATGTTGCATTGGATTCCAGGGCCTCAAACTCTTCATCCCTAGTCTGTCGCCACTGGACTGATTTGGAGGCTTGATTGTATGTTTTTGGTTCTTCTGCCAAAGAAGTAATGCTGATGAAGTTCTGGTATTCTCCTGAAAAGTGCTGGTAAGAAAGAACTCATGCCTTCTCTGTGACCTTGTGGTTGTGATAATCCTCTAAGTAAGGAGGTTTCCTAATATGCCTGCCTGTCCTTCTATGTCCTATATGCAGCTGGTTTGGTTGGTCTGAGGCTGAACTCTGGTGTCCATGGTCTGTCTGCAGCTGATTTGGCTAGTCTGAGGCTGAGGAGATTTGATCAGCATTGTCTAATAAGTGGTCCATATTTCCACCTTCAGCTGTCTGAAGATTGTTTATTACATGAGGCAGATTGAACTGCTCCTCAGTTACATTCTGCTGTTGAGAAAATTCTTCCTCAATGCTAGGTTGATGAGCAGAGGGTCTGGGCAACACACATGTGGAGAATGGATCTTCTGTCTGAGAATGGGACAGATTCCTGCATGGATATTCATCTTCTTTGAATTCAGTATCTCTTGTGTGAATATTTCTCCCGTATTGATATCTACCACTTTATACCTTTTCATTCCATTGGGACACCCAAGAAAAGCACACTTTCTTGCCCTTGCATTAAACTTTCTTCTTCCTGCAGTAAGAGTTGAAGCAAAACACAAAGAACCAAAAACACGAAGGATACCATAATCAAAGGGCTTCTGGTATAAAAGTTCATAATGGCTCTTGTTTCCTAGTGTCACTGAGGGTGTCCTATTGATTAAAAAGGCAGCAGTCAACACACATTCAGACCGGTAAATTAAGGGCACATCAGATTGGAAGAGGAGGGATCTAGCCATATTCAATAAATGCTGATGTTTCCTTTCAGCAACAGCATTATGTTGGGGCGTGTGTACACAAGCCAGGTGTTGTATGATCCCAATATCCCTAAATAATTCTGTTAGACTGAATTCCTTTCCTTTATCTGATCTAATTGTCTTTACTTTGCATTTAAACTATGTTTCAATCATTCAGGAAGTATGTTAGGACAGTCTTCACTTCTGATTTAGTTTTATTAAGAATTGCCATGTAAATCTAGTTTTATCATCAACAATGGTTACAAAATATCGATGACCTATGTGTGAGGGGACATCAAAGGGTCCCCACACATCACAGTGCAAGATTGAAAGCAGAACAAGTCACATTAATACTGCAGGAAATGAATGCCTCTTGTGTTTGGATATGGGACAGATTTTACAGAAAGAGCCTGATCTATCTCTACCATGCTTAATAGAACTCCTAAGCATGTCTAGGACGTTATTAGAAGGGTGCCCCAGCGTCTTGTGCCAGAGATATAATGACAGGTTAGCATGAAAAACAGGAACATTACTAACTAATTTTGATTCTGCTTGAAACAGGTACAGCCCACCAACTGCTTTACCCTTGCCAATCAGTTGCTGGGTAAGATCCTGCACCTCAAACTCCCTAGTACCAAAGAAAAACTTGCAGTTTAATTGGTTAGTTAATAAACTGACTGAGATCAAGTTGAAATGAAACTGAGGAACAACAATAACATCCAACAAAGTTATATGCTCATTCAAAGTAAATGATCCAGCTTTCCTAACTTTGATTATGGTGTTATCTGGTAAGATGATGCTTGATTCCTCTATATCATGAACATCATATAATAAACTATGATTACCACAGATATGTCTTGTAGCACCTGAGTCAACCAACCAAGAACCTGAGTTTATGAGTCTGGACAAGTCAAAGGAAAGACACATACCAGGATTCTTGTCTCCAGCCTGACCCTGTTCCTTGGCATCCTGCACTATGCTTGGGGCTGGCTGATTGAACAGAGCTTCAAGCTCTCAAGCTGGAATGGAGTCATATGGACCTGTACCAGTGCTTCCTTAACAGAGGTGGAACGAGTTTGATAGCTGTGATTTCCAAGTTTGCCAACTGAGTCCACTTGAAATTGATTCGCCCCAGCATTCTTAAGCCTCTAAGTCTGTCTGTAGCCAGGTGGGAACCCATGGACCTGATAGCAGGTTTCTATGGTATGTCCCTTTTTATGAAAGTGGAAACACACTTGTTTTGGCATGTCCTTTCTTGAGTACTGTGGTCCTTTTCTGCCCCAATCTTGATCATTCTTGACTGTTAGCATTGCCATGGAGCTGGTCTAATCATTCTGCCCTTGACTTGGTACCATCGATCTCTGTTTCTCCTCCTGTATCAGGAGGGAGAAAACCTTGTTGATGGATGGCAAAGGCTCCATCAGTAATATTTAACCTCGGACCTGTGAGAATGATTCATTCGGGCCCATGAGAAAAGTGAGAACATAATCTCCATCCAAATATCCCTTGAGCTCTTTAATCCCTCCACAAGTGCATTTGCAGCTCGGCCTGTAATTGACAAGCTCGTCCCACAGAGTTTTAAGTTTAGTGAAGTAGATCGAAACACTGTTTGAACCTTGGCTGAGGTTTAGCAAATCCATACTTATCTGGCCGATGCTTGTAGAGCTAGATGTCCTTTGCAACAGAATTAATGATCCAAGAAATGATCACGTTGTTTTCCTTCGCCAAGCTGTTATCTGATTCTGAGATGCGACAGAATTCTGTGAGTCCGCAACAGGTTCTTTGACTTCCCCAGTAATGAAACCTTCCTTGTTTCTCCCTATTAAAACAATCAGCATTGCTCGACTCCAAGTGGCGTAATTGTCACCGGTGAGATGTTCGTGCACAAGGAGTTGGCTGGAGGTGTCATTATTATTGAGAGAGAAGGGATCATTGATGGGTACCGCAGTGGTTGAGCTCGAGGAATGTGGTGTCGTTTCTGCCATTGAAAGTTTTGAGGAAACAAAAACACAAACAGCTGTGAGGCAAGAATTAACTGAATTAACCGTGATCGATGAGATAGATGAATGGTTCTTCAAGATTTCTGCGCAACGTCTTGCTCTGATACCATAACAATTTTAAAACACGAAATTGTCGAATTGAATGAACAAGAGATTTAACGTGGTTCGTGTTCTTTTACGTAAACCCTACATCTACGATCCAAGAAAAGATTATATTTCTCATCAATGGTGAATTTTACAGAGAGTGAACTGTGAAGAAGACTTCATCTATGCATCGATCTTATCTGCCCTATTTAAAGAGTAAAAACCGCCAAAATTCAAAAGCCAGTTAAAAACTAATCTATCGGCCTTCTAGAAGAATCGCTGCTGGCAACGACATCTATATAAGTAAGCCTTCGTTAATAAGAGAAACGCGCTTATGTCCTTCACCAGCGTTTTTCCCTTGCTGTCTTTAATCATCGTTTAACAAAAACGGATCAAAATCGTTAATATGTGGATGAAAAGTGGCATCTCATGATATGGAGGCTAAAAAATGTCCATATCCCAAACACTGTCGACTAATAATGTCGTTCGCCATATTTAATAATTTTCATCATTCGAAACGTGTAAGTATCTAATATCTCATTCTTATGCAGTCTCAATATGTTATTGGTTATATAGAATTACTTTGAAGCTTAACAAATTGATTTGAAGCTTAGGACGAACAAATAATTTCATCAATAATTCAATTAATATTATTATTTAAAACATCAACATCTTAATAATTCGCCATCTTAAGAATTCATTAAAAAATTATTATTTAACAAGTCTATAAATATACAACTTGAGTAAATCTTACGTGTAGAGCTTAGCCAAGTGGAGGGAGCCTAACAGAAGCCATGAACGCATCATTATTATTACCCTCTTTTCCAATCACCCCAAGGAGAAGAAACAATAACGTCTACTCATTCGCCACAAATATCCATCGCAAAAGATCATCACTCCCTTACACAGCTCCGAATAATAACAATAATCCCATCACAAGGTTGTTCGAAAAGATCTTCAAACCCTTAGACGATCTCATATCTCAATTCCTCGACTTACCCCTTCGCCCTTCCTTAGACCCTAACCGCGTTTTGTCTGGCAATTTTGCGCCTGTCGACGAACTTCCTCCCACAAAATGCGAGACGATCGAAGGCTCTCTTCCCAACTGCTTAGACGGCGGCGCATACATTCGAAACGGTCCAAACCCTCAGTTCGTTCCAAAGGGTCGTCGCCGGCACCCTTACCACATCTTCGACGGCGATGGAATGCTTCACGTAATAACGATCTCCAAGGGCGAAACCGTCTTTTGTTGCCGTTATGTCGAGACTTATAAATACCTCGTCGATAGAGAGTTAGGGTATTCCATATTTATAAGTCCCTTCTCTTCGTTCAATGGCGTAATGGCTACATTAGCGCGCTGCGCAGTAGCAGTTGGGCGTATTATTGCGGGCTGTTTCGACCCTTTGAGGAATGGCTTGGGAACTGCGAACACTAGCGTGGCTTTGCTGGGCGAGAAATTGTTTGCCTTGTGCGAAAGCGATCTGCCTTATGAGATGCAGCTTATGTCCAATGGAGATGTCAAGACCATTTCTCGCAGCGATTTCAAGGCGAAGAATTCGCTCTTGAACATGACCGCGCATCCTAAGATCGATTTTCGTACGGGCGAAATTTTTGCGTTTCAATGCAGCTTAATTTCTCCGTTCTTGACTCTCTTTAAGATCGACGGTTCGAATGGAGAGAAGGGCCAAGATTTACCCATCATGTCCATGAGGGGACGGCGACCTTCCTTCTTGCACGACTTTGCCATTACGAAGAACTATATCGTCTTCGAGGAGACGCAGTTTGTGGTCGACGTAATTGAGATGTTGATCGAAGGAAAGTATTCGCCTTTAATGGTGGACGAAGGAAGAACGCCCCGAATAGGAATTTTGCCGAGAAATGCTGTGGACGAAAGCAAACTTATATGGATCGACGCGCTTGGGCTTAACATGCTTCACTTTGTCAATGCTTGGGAAGAAGATGAATATGGCGATGAGATTGTGATCATTGGTCCTAACACAGAGTTAAGCAATGGTGGGCTTGAGTCCCTCGATTCATTACGTTCGACACTAGAGAAGATCACCATCGATGTCAAGACGAGGAGTGTACTCAGAAGGGATCCATTATTGTCCATGGAGTCGTCGTCTATAGACTTTGCCGCCGTTAACCCTTGTTGTTATGGAAGAAAGACGAGGTCGGTTGACTTTTTGGTTTAATAATATTTTTATGCTATGAGTCAAGGGGTGAATATGTGAAGCAATTTAGGGAAAGTTAAACCCAAAACCCTAATTATAGCTCGCAATTAATATGCGTGATGCCGGAAATGATGACTTGGACTAGATTTGTTTTCTCTTTCCTCTAATTAAGCGCCACCCCTATCCAATTCAGCATCACCGCGCCACATGTATAAATTCCGGGCTGCATTTAGGTTTTATGGATTAACTATCCTGAAATTGCTTAAACTTTGATACTTGCACGACTAAACTTACTCTTTCGTCCAATTAAGCTCGTATTTATTTATTTATTTGTTTACTTATGAGGGGTGCTTAACTGGAGGAAAGAGAAAGCAAATTTATCGCAAGTAAGCATCTATGATGCGACGTGTATAACTTTCTAGCTGACATTAGGTCTATGGGTCAAGTGTCCTAAAACTTCCTCAATTTTCATAGTTTGCAAGACTTTGTTACTCTTAAGTGCCCTTAACTTATTTCAATTTTGATGATTACAAGATTGAATATGCAACCATTAACTTTAGTGTCCTTAAAACGATACCCCTCCAATATACATGACTAAGAATATAATTAATCCTGGCAATTCTAATCTACTTCAATTGTTGTCTGATTATTCCAATTATCCACTTTTTTGTTCAATTATATATATAGATGCGTGTACGCAGCAATCGGTGCACCAACGCCAAAGGTGTCGGGGATATTGAAGATAGATACGTCTTTGAATTGCTCTGTGGCTAGCCGATTATACGGGGCGGGGCTGTTATGGAGGTGAGCCAATTTTCGTGCCGAATAGTTCTTTGCCATCTAATAACGATGACGGGGAAGAAGACGATGGTTATTTAGTGACGTATTTGCACGATGGGAATGAACAAGAATCATATTTCTTGGTTATGAACGCCAAATCGCCATCTTTGGATATTGTTGCTAGGGTTAGGTTGCCTCAACGTGTACCCTATGGCTTTCATGGAGTCTTTGTTAGGGAGTGTTAGGCCGATTTTATCCAACCTTGTACTGATTCAATGAATTAGTATTACCTGATACGATGAATTACGGAAGCAATAAATTAGTAATACCACGAGAAGGATTGTAGAGTTGGAACGGAGAGAGCGCGCGCGAGTTCTTCAGAAAAGTCGTCAACTCTATTATATGAATCAGCAACCCTAAACGATGCATCGTTTAGGGTATTTATACACATAAGCCCTAATGGGCTCTTGGGCCCAATATAACTAATATACCCACAAGTCGGGTATATTTACAAGTAAGTCCTAGGGCGTAATTAAATTACAGAACATAGACTATTAATTAAATGAACACAATTAAATTAAACTCTAACAATCTCCCCCTTTGTGTTCATTTTACGTAGTAGCGCGGTCTTCTGTTCTGTAGAAGGATTTCCTCAGATTGAGAACGTACTCGAATTGTCTGATGCTTCGGCGAAGACATAATCTATTGTGAATTTCTTCAATAGCAATATTGCTTAGACTGACGATTTCATCTCGGAACTGCTCGAGGCCTAAGCTTGCAAGGTCACCTTTTGAAGAGTCAGAATATCTTCTAACTTTACTTCTCAGTTTCTCGATAATGATCCTGAGAGTGCCGTCGCAGTATTTCTCGACTTCTGAGAGAAACATGACTCTCTTTAGTCCATCCTTGCTGTAGACTACGGAGAGTTCAGGTTCTTTGAAGATGAAGCCATTTGGGTATGGTTTGAGTTCCTCCTCCATGCCGGTGAAGTTTGGTCTTGTGAGGTTTACCTTTCTAGCATTATTCTCAATGGCTATCTGGAAGTCATGCCCTGTGTAGAAGGTAATATCCCTTAGCATGTGTCTTTTGATGGCTTCATATCCCAGCTTGTATCGAAATTCTCGTAGGATGAATTTCCTGTAGAGTCTTGATAGCTTGTATACTTCGCTGGGATCAATGTACTGCAGATTGCCTTCAGTGATCACGTCTTCTGAGCCGTCCAGTCATTGCACTTTGTAGACTGGGTATTTTAGGCTTCTTCCCATTTCCTGGACGGTGACATCCAATATATCCTTGATTGGTGCCTTTGCTCTCATTCTCTTCTTGTCTGCATCCGTGACCCTCGAGCCACCTTTTGTCGTCCATTTATATAGGAAATGGTAGGCCAATTTTGTGGATCCTCCAACATGTGATAGGCCTCTCAGCTCCATTTCATTGTATGGTCGAATTTGGTCACGTTCTCGCCAGATTCTGCTTCGAAGTTCCTCTTGAAATGGAGTTGTTGCTTTGTCCCATGGGATCTCATAAGACGTTTCTTCATAGTCTTCTCCATTTCTGATCTCGTCTGGCGCCATTCTGAGGCTTGCTTCAACCGCCGCCCAGATTAATCCACTAACGTTGTCCAGTCTCTCTTGAATGTCATCTCCTGCGGGATGATCGCTTTCGTTGAGCTCAGCCAGGGAATCAGGGATGTTCATGTCTACGACTGGAGGCAGTGGCTCATCGATTTCCCGTGGGGGTGGGTCTGGTCTGAGGTCGGATGGTAATAAGGGTAGGCCCTTTGGTAGGTTAGTAGTTGGGGTTAAGTGGGAGGAGGTAGTAGGTTGGGGATTTGGGGATTCTGGTTGAGTTTGGGTTGAGGTTGAGGGTTCTGTATGGGAGGTAGTAGGTTGGGGATTTGGGGATTCTGGTTGAGTTTGGGTTGAGGTTGAGGGTTCTGTATGGGTGGTGGCTGCCTCGACCCGCTGTCGCTTTTCCTCCCCATCAGGACGACCGTCGCCATCAGGGTCGTCATGTCGGCGTTTGTGGGTGGGCGGGTCGTAGTGGCAGTGGTACGGTAGTTGGAGGCGATGAAGGAGCTCCGTATCCTCACATCGAGGTGGTCGGCCTCGCTGAGGAGGCGGGCGAGTAGATTCTGTCGAAGCTCCTTAATGGTGGGGGTAGGTGTGGAGGTAGGTGATGGTGTTTGGTGGGATGAGGAGGATAGATTGCCCCGACTTTTTGTAGGATAGAGGCCTCCATTTGCTTCATTTCTTCGCGTATGGTTGCGAGGCTCCGTTCAAGGCTCTGGTCGAGGTGGGCTTGGGTGACGAAGGGTGAGAATAACTCAACAGAGCCACGAAGGCATTCTGTTGTCACGACTTCAGAGTAAACTCCTGTGTCGCGGCCCACATTCACTAAGAAGTGTGTGGGACTTGAGGAACCGGGGCCACTTAGGCTCGCCGTTGGCATCGTTGATAAGACAAGCTCATCGAGATGGCCTGATGTCACGGGGGTAATGATGTTGCCCATGTCAGGTCTTCCGTCCGATCGTCGAGTATCATCAGTAGATGACGTCTCTACGGACGTTCTGGACTGATCACTAAGAAGAGTCGAGAAGGGTGTATGTGTCCTAGCAAAATCGAAAAATTTGGGAAAGTGGACACTAGACTCGATGTGAGGGAAGAAGGGACGGCGATGTGGGGCTGGGGGTCGCTGATTTGTATATCACTTGCCTCCGAGCGAGACAAGGATGACTGAGATGGTTCCCCGTGAGCTGTTGAGACATCAACCTGTTGGGAGGTTGATGAATGGGAAGGGCTGGGTTGTGCATGCGCCGTTGAACCAGATGCGGCGGCTTCTACTCGGGAGCTGATTAAATCAGCTCCTGTTCCTAGGGGTTCGGTTCTGGAAGATGTAGTGAGGAGAGGAGGTGCGAAGTCGACGGACACCGGAAGAGGCGGTCGTCGGTCGTGTTTTCTCTTTGTGCGTACTTCGCGTTGTCGCTCAGGACCCTGTCTCACACTCGAGCTAGCCCCGGGGTTGGATACTGTGGGGTTTGACCGTATCGTAGGGGCAGGAAGGTTCTGGGACTGCCTGTATTTGATCACCTCGGCATCCGTAGGATCAGCGAGGTCCAGGAGGCGTCGTGGGATAGGCATGCCTTGGAGTGTCGATCCTTCCTTTGATTTCTTCAGATAGTTGAACTTGGGAACTTCTAGGGATTCTGTCGCTGGACGACGAGTGATCTCTGGGTGGATTTCCATGTAGTGATAAATCAGTACTTGGAACCATCTGAGATATGGAAGGCCCTTTCTCTTGGATGTCTTGAGGTGATCCTTGGTATAGATCTGGTCCACGATTTCTTGTATGAATAGGGCAGCATAGTCGTAGCGTTTCCCGAAGATGACCCCGTAGAAGAGAGTGAGAACGTTGAGGTTGCAACGATCGTAGCCGGTGTGTTTCGGTGATAAGCACTTGTTAATCAGCATGAATAGTGCGTTCCATGGAGCAGGTATTTTGTTGAAGGAGAATGCTGAGACTTGTGTGAGAGGTGGGGAGCAGCCTAGTTCCAGCATGCCATTGAGAATTTCCTGAGTAGTGGGAGGTGGATCGAGTTCGGCAAATGTTGGCAGTTGTAGAATCGTCCGTAGAAGGTCTTTGTTAAGAACGACCGAAGTATTCTCGATTTGACTTTGGAATATGATCTCCTCGGTGTCTTGAACTTGATCCATGAGGCCCCAAAATTGTTGCAGGTATACTTGGGGGACGCTCGCCGTGAGTGTGAAGGCGGGGAGCAAAAAGTGGTTCTTCAGAATGGCAATGATCACCATGTCTGAGCATCTGAATGCCGCTGTGTCCAATTGGTAGTTGTTCTTTAGCGGCTCGATCCATTTGGAGATTGGATAGATCGTATCTCGGTTTGGGATCTCCATAATCTGAAAAATACGATCATAAGGTCATTAGACATCGAATATTCCATCGTTGCCCTCGCTCGCTGTGATTCTTCTTCCTTCCTCCTTTTTTTTTGTTTTTTTTAATATATATATATATATAGATATAGAGATATATATATATATATGTATAAATAAATGGATATATATCTGTATAGATAGATGAATATATATAATTATATAATATGTAGTAATAGATAGATATGAAAGGAATGAATTTTTCGTTAAGTTAAAAATAACCATTCTAAAGATGAATTTTTCGTTAAGTGAAAGAAGGCCCGTTCAAGGGATGAAATTTTTGTTAAGTAAAAAGGGGCCAAATAAAAGTGATTAGATGGGCCCAATATGGAAAATGTCGAGGCGGCCCAATTTGGAAGATGTCGAGATAGCGTGATTTGTCGATAAAGTCAAGTTAATCTGAAAAATGTCGAGATCGTTTGAAATGTCGAGAAAGCTAAATAGGAGTGAAAAGATGTCGAGATTTTATCTAGTAAAAAAGAATGTCGAGATGGCCCATTTTAAAGATATCTATTGAAAATGTCGAGAGGCCCAATTTAAGTAAAATGTCGAGAGGTTCAAGAAAATGTCGAAAGGGCCAAACGAGGTAACAATGTCGGGATAGTTTTAAAATGTCGAGAAGGCCAAATGTTGAGACGTCAGTTTAAAGAAAATGTCGAGAGAAAGGATATGTCGAGATCGCACAGTTTAAATAAAATGTCGAGAGGAAGAGAATGTCGATATCACACAGTTTAATTAAAATGTCGAGAGGAAGAAAATGTCGATATCACACAGTTTAAATAAAATGTCGAGAGCCCCAATTCGAGAGAAAATGTCGAGAGAAAAACAAATTAGGGTTAAACACTCGAGATTTTGGGAAAAATGTCGATGCTCTGAAACGTTTCGAAAATTCAGTGTTAAAACATGAAAATGTCGAGAAGTTCAGAACTTTAAAGGAATCAGTTTAAACTTACGGAAAAATTTCGAGGAAACATGTAAAACGAAGATTAAAAATTAAAAAAGTCGGAGTTTCGTCAGTGATTTCTTCGAATTTTTTTTTTATACCTGCAATCGAAATCATTAGTAAGCGAGAGATGGAGATGGCGGTGATGTATGTAATCTGTCGATAGTTTAAGGTGAGGAAGACGAAAAGATGTCGGGATTAGTTGTAAAATGTCGAGACTAAGTGAGGAAGATGAAGGATGTCGGGTTGGGTTTTAAGATGTCGGGTCCATCTTGGGCTTGCTCAAGGCCCAAAAAAAAATGTCGAAGTGCTAAATGGGGGATAAATGACCCAATCGTAGAAGTCGAGATGAGAAAAAATGTCGAATACAAATGTCGAGAAAGAGACAGGCTTGCCGAGATTATAATGTGGGCTTGAATAAGTGACGAGGCCCAACATATAAGATGTCGAGTTGAATGTCGAAATGAGATGGGCTTGGCGAGCTTACGGTTTGGGCTTTATTTGAAATGGTCCATTGAGATTTCAAAACTTAGAAGAATCATGCAAGTAAGCCTTATAAAATGCGAATAAAATGAAATGCATATAAAATGCAAAGATAGCATATAATAATGCGAAGGTACTGAAAAATTGGAAATAGTGATGCTCCCCCTAGACATATACGCAAAATTTTTTTTTTAATTTAATAATTTAATTTTTTTTGTTTTTTTTCTTCTTTCTTTTTGTTGTTTTGTTTTGTTTTGTTTTGTTTTGTTTTTTTAAAAGGAAAATAGGAAATCTAATTCACCCTAAATCAGCTATGCAAATATTAAAAGACAAATGCTCCCCCTAGAATTATGCAATTATGTTTCTCCCCCTAGACACATGCATAGGCTTTTCATAATATATAACATGGTTATGTCTGAGATGTGCAGCCTAGCATGAATGTGACTATGCTAAGGGGTGAGATTCAACATGCCCAACCTAGATACTAAGAATTGGAATCGTTTCTCATCCAATGCTTTAGTAAAAAGGTCAGCTAGTTGAAGTTCAGTACTGACAAACTGCATCTCTATGGTGCCATTTTCAACATGATTTTTTATAAAATGATATCGAAGACAATATGCTTGGTGCGTGAGTGATGTACGGGATTGCATGTAATGGCAATTGCACTTTGAGAATCACTGTAGATAGGAATATTATGTAAATCAAACCCGTAGTCCAAGAGTTGAGTGCACATCCACAGAATTTGTGAACAGCAACTGGCAGCTGCGACGTATTCTGCTTCAGTTGTTGATGTAGAAACACAATTTTGCTTCTTGGAGGACCAGCAAATTAATTTGTCACCGAGCAGTTGTGCGCCACCTGACGTGCTTTTTCTATCCATGCGACAGCCTGCAAAATCTGAGTCAGTGTATCTAATTAATTGAAAACTAGAATTTTTGGGATACCATAGACCAAGAGTTGGAGTTCCTTTCAGATAGCATAGTATTCTCTTAACGGCAGTTAGGTGTGATTCTTTGGGGTTTGCTTGAAATCGTGCACAGAGGCAGGTTGCAAAGACGATATCTGGTCTGCTCGAAGTTAGATAGAGTAGTGAACCGATGATTCCTCTATAGTGCGTTTCGTCGATAGGTTTGCCAGAGGGATCCGCGTCAAGTTTGCATGCAGTGGACATTGGTGTTGCTATGGAGGAACTGTTTTCCATCTGATATTTCTTCAAGAGATCACAGATATATTTAGACTGATTAATAGAAATACCTTCTGGTAGCTGTCTGATCTGCAGTCCTAGAAAGAAATTCATTTCCCCCATCATGCTCATTTCGAACTTGGTGGTCATTAAGTGACTGAATTCCTCGCATAGTGTCACATTCGTGGAACCAAAGATTATGTCATCAACATAAATTTGGACGAGCAAGATGTTTGAGTTCTGTCTTTTAACGAAGAGCGTGGTATCAATTTGACCTTTGGTAAATCCGGATTCGATTAAGAAGGTGGAAAGAACGTCATACCAAGCTCGTGGTGCTTGTTTAAGGCCATAAAGGGCTTTGTCCAGGCGATACACGTAGTCGGGCTTGGTTGAGTCTACGAATCCTTCAGGTTGTCCAACATAGACTTCTTCTTTTAGAACTCCGTTTAAAAAGGCTGTCTTGACGTCCGTCTGGTAGACAGTAAAGTCTTTATGAGCAGCGTATGCAAGGAATAGGCGAATAGCTTCTATACGAGCGACTGGTGCAAAGGTTTCATCGTAGTCAATGCCTTCTTGCTGATTGTATCCTTTTGCTACCAATCTCGCTTTATTACGAATGACTTTGCCGTTTTCGTCTCTTTTGTTTTTGAAGACCCACTTTGTTCCTATGATCGTTTTTCCTTTGGGTCTTGGAACTAAGGTCCAGACGCGTAGGCGTTCTAATTGATTGAGTTCGTCTTGCATAGCTATGATCCAGTCTGGGTCCGAGAGAGCTTCTGATACTTTTCGTGGTTCGAGTTGGCTCATAAAACACGAGAGATGTTCGTGAACAAATGAGATGTAGTCATTCGGAATTGCACTTTTCTTCTCACGAGTTGATCTTCGTAGGAGTGGTTGGGACGTGTGAGAATCATGAGTATGGTCAGGATTTGTCTCAGCTTCTACTTCAGGAGGTTGATCGTGTTGTGAGCATACGGTGTCAATGTTTGTTTCAGTATGAGGTGTTATGGCATTTGGAGTGAGATCATGACTTGAGTGAGAAATTTCGTCCTCTGTGTCTGTGGCGTTTGGAAGCGTGAGGTCTGTTTCTGAGGAAGAATTGTCTTCAATATCCGTGAGTGTTTCACCTTGTGGAATTTCTGCCTCAGGAGAAGCCATTGGATTTGAAGTTAGATGAAAATCCTCAAGTAAAAAGTCGAGAGATGCCATATTTTGATTGGAAGAAGCCGAGGCTTGTTGAGAGTTTGCTGATGCATGTGAGGAAGCTTCTGATGTTGTTGGGAATGTTTCGTCAAAGACGTTGGCACTTTCCCGTACAATCTTAGCGTCTTTGAGGAATACTCTAAATGCTTTGGACGTCGAGGAATACCCAATGAACGTGCCTTCGAGAGCTTTAGGATCGAATTTGCCTCTGTTGCTTCGGTCATCTGCAATGAAACAATTGCAACCAAACACTCGAAGAAAAGAAATGTTAGGAGCACGGTTATTAATGATCTGATAGGGGGTCTTCTCAAATCTTTTGTGGATTGAGGTGCGGTTCTGAGTGAAGCAGGCAGTACTTAGTGCTTCAGCCCAGAAGGAGTGTGGAAGATTTGATTGAATTATCATCGTGCGTGCTGCTTCAACAAGGGTTCGATTTTTTCGCTCGACGACTCCATTTTGCTGTGGAGTTCCTGCAGCTGAGAATTGTTGTGAAATGCCCTGAGATGCATAGAAATTTCTCAAACGGTCGTTTTTGAACTCCGTACCATTATCTGATCGAATGGTGCCAATTCGAGCCTGTAGCAGATTCTGTGTGGTTGCAACGAAGGTTTCAATTATGGAGGCGGTCTCATCTTTGCTGCGTAGAAACTTCGTCCAAGTATACCTCGAAAAATCGTCGATAAGAACCAGAACATATTTGCGACCAGTGAGACTTTCTGTTCTCATTGGACCGCACAGATCCACGTGAAGTAGTTCTAAAGGTCGAGAAGAGCATGCGATGTGTTTGGACTTATGGGAGGCTCTTTCCATTTTTCCTAGTTCGCAGGCACTACAGAGATGTTCCTTTTGATACGTAAGGTTTGGTAGGCCAACAACTAGTTGCTTAGTGGATAGCTTATTAATGTCCTTAAAATTTAGGTGGGATAGACGATTGTGCCATAGAGTGTTTTGATGATGTGAAGCTTTAGAGAGTAGGCAGATATTCGAGGATGGGGTGGTTGTTTTAAGGTCTATCGTATAGAGGTTCGTTTTTCGAATACCATGGAGCAGATCATTACCGTGACCGTCATTGATGCTGCATTTTCTTGCTTTGAAATTTATTTCGAGCCCTTTGTCGCACAGTTGACCAATGCTGAAGAGGTTGTGGCCTAGTCCCTTGACGTATGAGACGTCTTGGATGGTTAGATTCCCGTGATTTAGATCTCCTCGTCCTAAGATTGGGGATGACTCATTATTTCCAAAGCGTACCTTTCCGCCGTACTTTTCAGTGTAATTGCCTAACAGTTCTTTGTTCCCAGTCATGTGTGTGGAGCAACCTGAATCGAGATACCACACATGATGGACCTGCAAGAGGAAAGATGTTAGAAACGTTTCGGTACCCATTTGAGAATGGGCACTATCCATTTCTTAGTAGATGACTCAGGCGAACTAGTGATACGATTAGTATTCGAAATAATAGTTGTGTTGGAGTTCTTAATATCCGGCTTGGGAATCCATCGTTGAAATCCGTTCTTTGGGTGTTGTGGAGATGTAAGATAATTTTTATGTTTGGGCACCCAAGTCTGTATAAATTTAGGTTTATGCGACGTGGTTTTTTTGTTCAAAGATCGTTTGACTTTAGGAGTGCGTGAGACGTGCCCTGATCGAGTAGGAAAATAATGTAGATTATATGCAATAGATTTATCAACGCGAGAAACATCAAATGTCTTAGAGTTCTTTAAAGGAATAAAAGCAGAGTCATCATAAGCGTAGGTAGTAGGATAGGAAGTCTTGAAGTGAGTTTGATCAGGTTTCAGTTTCTGGACCCAGGCCAACGTCTTCTTCTTCTTAGTTATTCTCTTGCCTGTAGTCAAATTTGGCATGGCATTAGGAGTTAGGTCAGAAGAAGAAAAAAAATGAACGTCAGATGAATAATCGTTGAGGTTTCTAAGAAGTGAAATTTCATTAAGCAGTTTCTCTTTTTCGAATTTGAAGATTTATATTTGATTTTGATGTTCCTTGGCTTGTGACGTGTTGATGTCTTGCAGGCGTGATAGTTCAGTTAGGAAGTCCGTCTTGTCTTTGGTTTGTTTTCTCTCCATTTGGGTTTGCGAACTTGACTTGGTAAAGAAGCGTGAGTCGTTCTTGATTGAGGTTGCAGTTGCTAAACGAAAACGGGAATTTAAGGCAAGTGCATCATCGTAGGAATAGTAATGTTTTGAAGGGGACGCGTAGTTTTCAAATAGCAGCTCATGTCTTTTGACTTTTTCTTTCCCTTTAATTTCCTTGTGAGGTGATGCATCCATCTTAGGCATAGCTAGGTGACATTGTGTGGAGAGAACGTCGGGGTTGTTGATTTGCTTTTCGAGTGAGGAGATGATTGTCAGGAGTACGTCTTTTTCCACTTGAGAGGCAATCTTTTCGAGTTCAAAAATCGAGTGACAATCACTAATTTCTTTCATTTCTTTGATGAATGGAGGAATATACGGACAAGATGTACTTGATCTTTGGACGTCTACTTGTTCTGAGGAGGGTGGATATAGGAGTAAGTAGTCATCCGATGGACAGGGTTCCTTAGTTCTTGAGCTTTTATTTAGTTCCTCGTAGTCGATTGGTATTTCAGCCCAGTCTTCCTTACTTCTCTTTTCTGTTCTAAGTTGTCAATAATAGGCGAGCTAGTGAAGGGCATAAGACTAGGTATTTGTAAGCCTAGGAAACTAATATCGTAAAGAGGTAGGGGCTTCTTTACGACTGGGGTAGAGTCTGGAACAAAACCTAGACCGTTACGGGGATCATAAAATCTCGTGTCTCTAGCAGTATTTATAAGCATGTTTTTGTCTGTTAGTACTCTTTTTGTTAGAAGATCCTCAAGGTTTTTAATTTTCGAATATAGACGATTTCGTTCCTTAGACAAAAATTCATATTGTTGGGTTATTGTGTTTCGCTCTTCCTCACTCTTCTTAAAGTCGCTTTCCTTTTTGAAGAGTTTTTCTTCTAAATCTCTTATCCTACTCTCATGTCTGAGAGATGTATCCTGAGCTTGTTCTAGAAACGAGGTTAACCTAGCCTTTTCTACTAGCTCGGTTCGCAAGACCTTTTCATTGTTTGCTAACCTAGATTCTAGTTTTCTTAATGACTGATTTTCATTAGACATGGATGTTAGTCTATTCTGAAGAAAACATAATTGTTCACGTAGATTGGAGTAAGATTCGTGTACCTCAGTTTCTGAAGATGAATCGGTTGAGGGAGTGGCTGCAGTGTTGTGTGCCTCATCTTCGGTGTCAGCTTCAACGTTCGCCATGAGTGCCAGGTTTTCGTCCTCACTCTCAGAGGTATCCTCGAGCCATGATTCATGTTCTGCCATGAGTGCAACACCAGACTGTTTTTGTTGGAGAAGCTGTGCCTTTTTGGTGTAGTAGTCGACATTCTTTGTCTTAGGCAGGAAGCAGTCTCGAGCAAAGTGTCCCAGTTTGCCGCAATTGAAGCACTTCTGATCTTTCATGGAGGGCTTAAGCTCACCATCTTCAGTCTTTCGATCCCGTTTCTTTGAGGAACTGGTCCTGAGTCGATTTGAGGATCTGTTCTGTGTGTAAGAATTGAAGCGTTTGGTGATCAAGGCCATCTGTTTTGTAATCTCTGCCAGCTCAGGATCCATATCTGCATTTGTGTTGTCATTGTCTTCTTCAGAGGAGCTAGGATTTTGTACAGGTTTTGGATTCTTTCTTGATTTTCGATGACTGATTAGTGCAAGTGTCTCCATGGCTGCCTTTTCTTTTGATGCTTTCTGAATCTCATTTATGTCTTCAACATGCTGGGCGAGGTTTTCGAAGAGACAGTGAATGTCCATCTCTTCTAGATCCTTGTTCTGGCGGATGTTGCTTGCTATTTTCCTCCATTCTGGCTGTAGTGCTGAGAGAAAGCGTATGTTGATCTCTTCACCAGTTCTGGTTACATTTATCTTTCTCATCTCATTAACCAAGGTCAGAAATCGTTGATAGGTCTCGTATAGTTCTTCTCCATCTTTGGCTTTGAATGAATCATAAGCCGTAAGGATGTTGGATTACTTTGCTTTGTACCCAGATTCAGTTCGTTGCATCATTTTGCTAATCTCATCCCACATTTCCTTAGCAGTTTGCAAGCTATTGACCTGCATAAAAATGTCATTTGGGATGCTTTGACAGAGATATGTTCTAGCTTGACGGTCTGCACGAGCTCTGAGTTTTTCAGCTTCAGTGTAGGCGGAACGAGCTTTGAGTTCCCTGGTGGCTGGAACGGCCGGTTCATTGTCCGGATTTCCTGGAATAGTAACCCAGAATTGAACTGGGCCTTCAGTGAGGGATTCATACATAAGGTCTCCATTTTCCTTGATGTCGATGAAGTTCATGAACCTGAGTGTCCATGCTGTGTACTCGTCCCTCTTGAGGATGGGGGGTCTCGCGTCGTTTCCAAGTGAGTAGAGGTCCATTGCTTATAGTAGGTTGGATGTGGATCTTTATCGTGTTGATCAGCTAAAATCTTAACTCAAGGAAGGCAAATAGAGTTAGAGAAATATATGAAATAATATAAGCACAAAATTTTATTGGAAATTTTAATGAAAAATTTATTTTATATATATATATATATATATATATATTATTTATTTATTATTATTATTATTTTTAATTAATTTTTTTTTTATTTTAAATGTTGAAAGAAAGCAATAGGAATGTCGAGATAAATGTCGAATGGAATGAGGTGCAAGATGTCGGGTCCTTTGTTAAAATGTCGAGTTCAAAGATGTCGATATAAATGTCGAAACAAATGTCGAACTGAAAAGGATGTCGAGATAGAGAACAATGTCGAGAGCTAATGAAGAATGTCGAGGTCTTCAAATGTCGAGAAGGTACGCATTTTCGAAGTTAAGACCGATTTCAAAAAAAATGTCGAGGTAAATGTCGAGGAGAATAGAATGTCGAAATAAAGATGTCGAGTACTTTAAATGGCTTCAAATGTTGACAACTATAAATGTCGAGATCTTCAAATGTCGAGATGTAACAAAATATCGAGCCAGATGTCGAGACCCTTATTTCATAGTAAATGTCGAGGTCGAAGTCGAGCTAAGATTGGCACTAAATGTCGAGATGTTTAGGAAATGTCGAGCCAAAATGTCGAGGAATATTATGGGAGAGAGCTTCAAATGTCGACAAGATCAGATGTCGAGATGGCTGATTTCGATCGAAGATCTCGGGAATTCAAAAAATATGTTCGTCGTCTAACACTGTTCTTCGGCCTGAAAAAAAAATTCGATCACGAATAAGAAATAGCAGATAATCAACTAAGCGTTCTCCATGAGCCTAGTGGAATCTGTGAATTCGGATGAGAGGAAATTGATAAAATTTCGAAAAAAAAGCAAAAACGATAAGAACGAGCGAGTAGAGATTCGTGCGTCTTCGATGAGTTTGATCCACGAGTTCGGCTCTGATATCACTTGTTAGGCCGATTTTATCCAACCTTGTACTGATTCAATGGATTAGTATTACCTGATACGATGAATTACGGAAGCAATAAATTAGTAATACCACGAGAAGGATTGTAGAGTTGGAACGGAGAGAGCGCGCGCGAGTTCTTCAGAAAAGTCGTCAACTCTATTATATGAATCAGCAACCCTAAACGATGCATCGTTTAGGGTATTTATACACATAAGCCCTAATGGGCTCTTGGGCCCAATATAACTAATATACCCACAAGTCGGGTATATTTACAAGTAAGTCCTAGGGCGTAATTAAATTACAGAACATAGACTATTAATTAAATGAACACAATTAAATTAAACTCTAACAGGGAGTGTGATCTTCATGTCGTGAATAAATAATATATGAAATAAAAAAATCTCTTTCAATTTTCTTTTTTATTTTGGGATGAATAAGCTTAAATATCAGAAGAAATTGCCGTGGAGAATAAAACATTTCCCCAACTGGCAACCAAACGTCATATTCATAAAAGTAAAGTAGACTTCCGCTCGTATCCGCTCATTTCAAACATTGCGTAGACGTACCAATTTGTGTGTCTTACGTTTATCTTTGATTCAATTAATCTATAAATCACATCTTCACGTAAAAAAGTTCAAATTTGCGTTAAGTATATCATATTTATTTTATCTATTTTATTTGTGACACAAGTCGTTTCCCGTCTAGATTGATTTTTAGTTTCTTACTGTATTAGACGTGAATTTTTCATTTAACAGAGTTGGAAGTCATTTAACGCCAAATCGTTTTTATCATGTTAAAGACCACATCACCAAAGTTTAATAAATATAACACATTTTCAATAATTTATTTCTAAAGCTACTTGTTTTTCACGCATTATGATGCGGACCGAAAAATCGACACTAGCATCAATGGTGCGCTGGAAGTCATCGATACGTCACCGTTTCGAGCCTGCCGTCTTCGTCTTCGACGGATCCCTGAAATACCACGAAAAGACGAGCTAAAGGACGTCGTTTCGGCGACGCCCCTCCAACGCTCAAGTCAAATAAGTATTCGTTGGCGTTCAAGCGTATAAATAAATAAGAGCAATCAATAATTGAAGAGGGTGTATGAAGAGATGTTCGGATATGAGATTGATTATACGTCTGGTCGTTGTCTTTCTTCAGCAAGAGAGATAGAGTTGTATGCCATGGGTGCTAGTAATAGGAGTTAGTTGTAGAATGAATGAACGTACCTTTTTCGGAGAGAGTTTTGGTATATTTATAGGTGAGATATCGATGTGATAACTTCCCCTTTACTTGGTCCAAAAATTGTGGTAGTGGGTAGACCATATAGTTTAGCGGGGTTAATTATGTGTAGGAGAATGATAGTGGATTTTTTGTCTTTTAAGTGGCGTCCTCGGGATATTTCTCGAGCGCGGTCCGGGTAAGACGTCGTCCCTTGGGAGCGCTTGGGCCTTTAACGCCTCGAGATGTTTTCGCGGGATTGTCGCCTCGGGAGATCTTTTTCCGCCGGAGATGTTTCCCGCCTCGGGATGTATTTTCGCAGGGAATAGTTCCCGCCCCTTTCAAATAGACTCGAATATTTGACCGCTAAAATACGAGGATAACAATAGTCCCCCTCACAAATAGTCCAAAAGCGTGTTAGTGAATTTGGACGTAGTATAGGTAAAATATTCGAGTATAACGTACGCCCTTCCTGGGCATCTACCTTCCGGAATATCATGTTAACATATATATTGAAAAGGATAAATATTCATACCCGATGGTGTTCCAAACCTTGTCACATATACCACTCTCAAAATTCCTCCTCAAAGTCGGTTTATGGAGTGCCAAGTCGTGGGTGGTGCATGCGTATGCTTAGGCTCAGAGCCTCAATTGTGAGGGAGGGATACGCAAGTTTTGCGCTACATTCATGGGCTTTTATCGCGAGCAGGTCGGGTCTTCGGGCAACATTCGTGAAGTTTTATCCCGAGCAGGTCGGGTCTTCGGGCGACATTCGTGGAGTTTTATCCCGAGCAGGTCGGGTCTTCGGCCACATCCGTGGACTTTTATGTCCGCCACAATTGTGGGCTCAGGAGGCCTGCTGCTCGATACACCTTTCCCACGGGCTTACCCAGATTCACGTGGCGTTCGTTGAATTTGTTCAATCCCTCGAGCATGGTTATACTAGGCCTGAGTAGGCGGCGTAGCACTGAGATTTCCCTGCACTCAAGTGGCTCAAAAGAGGCGGTGAAGGTGATATTATGTCCGTACATGTCGATGTTGATATTATTTCGTCGAGCAGCCAAATTAGTTTCAAAGACATACATTAGAGCTCAAACCGATTGTAATCAAGCTAGTAAACATCTACAACCCCATGTAATTTCATCAACTCGGCAACGAAGTAAATAGTTACAGAAGCTAAAGAAAAATAATTCCAGCAAAAAATGATGAAAGAGGCATAGTAAAATTAATCCAGCAATCCAATCAAAATCACCGGCCAATATAATTAATTCTATGTCGCAAGAAAAATCATCATAGCAGGTCCATATGCATTGTGGATAAAAACAACAGATGTATATAAATTCAAGTTGCCCAACGTGTATAAATAGGCCCAACAACGAATGGCCCAAGGCAACCCTCACATTTAAAATATTAGTAGAATGACCCCTAAACTTCATCATAGGCGATACCAAGTAAAATAACATGATCGATCCACCCATTAGTTCAAGTAATTTCAAACAAACCCCAATACATAAGGAAAACTTACAACCGAGTCCCCTCTTCGAACCGGCGATGGAGGCGTCATCGGAGGTCGGAGTGGTGGTCGAGGTGGTCGTCCTCAGACCTACGGGGATCAGTCTCGTGGTGGTTTCGCCCCATAAACTCCAGGGATTACGACTTATGGGAGAATTTTGAATCGATCGTCCCTCTCGCTCCTTCGAACAAGCTGCCAGCGATTTGGCACCGAAGAGTCTGGGCCATGTAAGAGAGAAAGTTAGTCATCACGGATATGCAATGGGTACCTTCAATTTCGCGAGACGTGAGCCGTTTAGTTCAATTTGTCGAGGTTGAGCGGTTGGGTTTTTCTTTTTTGGTTGGCTGTGTTTGATTGGCGATGGGACAGAGATAAAGAACGACGACGACAAGGTGGTGCCCGCGAACGCTGCCATCGGACTTTTCTTTCGCTGGAGCGAGTTGCTCATCGTCATCGCTGTTAGAAGGTGTGCGACAGTAGTCGGGCAGTTGTCTCAGATTATCCATCCAGGATGTTGGCGGGAATCATCGCTGCATGGATGACGCTCAAGGCACCTCCTTGGGCAAAACACTTTTCAGCATGCCCGGTGATGGGCTCGGCTTCTTTGATAGTCGTGCTCGTGCCTTAGGTACGACTGCGAATATGGGCTGTTTTGCGATGGCTCGCTCGGTGTTGTTCCAAAGGCGACAATGGGTGGTCCATTCGAACAGCTTCCCGGAATTGAGCCCCGGCAGTCGGCTGCCCTCAACTGCGCTCGTGAAGATTAGTGGTGGTCTGCTCGGGACGGCAAAGCGAGCCTGTGGTGCTAACGCCCTTGAGCTTCGTCGTCGTCTATCTGAAAGGCGGCGAACTCAATAGTTGGCGATGATGAGCTCAAAACAGCTTCAGATTTTCAGATTCTTCCAAGTGCACCTTTTTATTTTTATGGTTCCCACAGACGGCACCAATTGATGCGAACCAAAAAATTGACCCTAGCATCAATGGATGCGAACCAAAAAATTGACCCTAGCATCAATGGTGCGTTGAAAGTCATCGGGTCGCCGTTTCGAGCTCACCGTCTTCGTCTTCGACGGATCCCTGAAATACCACGAAAAAGATGAGCTAAATGACGTTAAAGCATATAAATAAATAAGAGCAATCAATAATTGAAGAGGGTGTATGAAGGGATGTTCGGATATGAGATTGATTATACGGTCTGGTCGTTGTCTTTCTTCAGCAAGAGAGATAGAGTTGTATGCCATGAGAGCTAGTAATAGGAGTTAGTTGTAGAATGAATGAACGTACCTTTTTGGGAGAGTTGGTATATTTATAGGTGAGATATCGATGTGATAACTTCCCCTTTACTGTTTGGGATGTGCCCTTGGAATGCCATTCGAGGATGTAATGAATAGGGCATGTATTTAATAATTGATGTATTATTCGTTATGTATTTGAATAATGTATTCTCATACGTATTAAGGGAATTTATACTTTATTATTTATTCTTCAAAAGGCATATTATTTATTTACCTATAGTCTTACTAGGCATCCGGTGAGACGGTAAATAAATAAATCTCGTATATCGTGAGTTTATTCACCGATTCTCATAGGATGAGAGGGGGGCACCGGTGAGCTATTATTCTCCGATATTTAATTAGTCCATAAGTCTTAGACATTAGTAGGGTGACTGAGCGTCAATTACGACTTATTTGTTGACGACTCTAATATGGTTGTGTCAATCATTCGCTTGGGAAGCGGGAGGTCGTAACATTGGTATAAGTTGAATCAGGGGATTAACTTGTACTTGGACACGACTCGCAACTGACGATCACATGGGCTTTATCGTTACTCTGGGTAGCGTCATGATCGAGCGATTGACTATAGTAGTGTGCGTGGACCTTAGACCGAAGGGTTTTTGACGGAGTTGACTTTGTGGTCTTGACATGTTACTAGTTTGCTAGGCCCACCTTGTTCGGGGACGAACATGGGTCGGCGGCGACATGCGGTCTTGACAACAAAGGGTAACTGCCGTGCTTAGACTAACGTTAGGGATTCACTATCTCGTTAGTAACCGAGACATGTGTCCTATGCATATTCGGGGACGGGAAATTACGAAGTCTTCGGCCGAAGATATAAACTGACTTATGTGGGACGTTAGGGCAGTTTAATAATTTCACCAGTCAAGAATTAGTCATAGAATCGAGTCTAGTGAGTTTGACGTAACCATGACTCTCACTCGATCGGGACATTTGTGAAGGGTCTATACGTATGACGATAATCTATAGTCGGTTCGTAGATTGAAGATCGTACTCAACACGGGATCTATTCGGTACCGCGGGATTGGCTAGGCGCTTACCAAATTCTTGGATTCCTCCCTTGCCGGGTTGAGACGAACCAAGAGAGTCGGGCTTAAAAATGATCACTGTGATTGTGCCTAACTAATATGAGATGTAAATTAATTTAATGGTCTCAGAGACGTTAACCAAATGTTAAATATACGTTAACCATTTGTGAGTCTTTTAACTATGGTTAAAATTTCAGGTCAATCGGACATCGTTTACCCCTCGATCGGATCGAAATACGAAACTGCCGCAAAGCTGTCAGGGCTGTAACGGCCGTGACAACATTGCACATGCCCGTGACGACCGGCAGTGGCGAGCAAAAATGAAGCCCGACAGTGTCCCGGCCGTGACACATCATTCCCAGGCCGTGACAGCCTCCAGACGATGGTCACGGCCGTGAATTAGGCCGTGACGAGCGGCAGAAGTCGTCAAATGATGTGTCACGGCCGTGACAGGTCATGTCATAGGCCGTGACCGACAGTTTTTTGGTCAAATTTGATCCAAATCAAATCCAATTTCGTTCCTTGTTCTTTTGTAATGATTTGTGGGATAATATCTAGTCACTAGATGATAAAATAACAAGAATCAATTAAAAATGAGTCATGTAGGACATGATCTCATTTAAACAAATCTAAAGTCTATTTCATGATTTAAAACTTGGTTTTACAAATATTGACTCGGGATTTTCGTCCATAAGAAGTTCATAAGCATTCTCACACTCAAAACTTGAGTTTATAGAGTAGTGAGAGCTCCTTAGGTTGTTCTTTGAGAAAACCCTAAGTGTTTTTGAGTTTGTAGTAAATCAAACACACTAAAACACATCTCTATAAAACATTCTTCACTTCCTCTAGCTATCCTTGGGGAGGTGAAGTCTGTGGCACGTCACGGGGTCGGCGTGACTCTCTTCGGCACAGTTCGTGAGCTGCGGGAAGCTAAGGATCTTCGCAACGAGGGTAAGATCCCTATTCCATTATACGTGTCGAACGTGTGTTTTTCTTTATTTAATCGAGTATCCTGGCAAACCTGTATGGGGAACCGGGAAAAATTTTAAATTCCGCTGCGTCCGAGCAAGGCCTCGGGGCACCCGGGGTTTCCCAACAGTGGTATCAGAGCCATAGGCTCGGTTCTAAGAAACGACATAAACGAGTCCGAAACGAGCTCGATTGTGCAAGTCACTAAGTTGCTCAAGCGTCAAAGCATGAGTTGTACTTGGTTCAAGTTTGTAAACCGAGCGCTCGCTTGGTCGGAGGTCGCTTAGTTGCGAGCTTTCCGACGTAGCGTAGCAACGTGGAGAGAAAACCCTAGTGGGAATCTCGTCGAGGTTCGTAACTTGTGGACCCATAAGTCTAGGACTAGCCCAAATTTTGTTTCGGTTTCTTTGAGCGTTTTGTTGTCGTAAATGTGTTTATGTTGTATGCATGTTTGTATGACACGTATTAAGACGTCGGCGTGGACTTAGGCTCTATTTCCGGGTGATATGTTAAGGGTGACAAAGTCCCCCCGGTTTGTATTTTATTCGTTAATATATGGGTTGTCTGGGACAGCTGATCCCCCCGTTTTGTACTTTAATTAATTTTTAGAAAAATTAATTTTTAAGTACGATGGCCGTACGAGTACGACATGGGTCCACGAGAAGGCCGTTCGAAGACTTGGAGGTCGTTCGAGAACATAGTATGAGCCCAAGACAAAAGATGTAATTTTATAAAAATAAATGTAGTAGAGTAGAAATAGTCCACGCAGACGGTCTTATAGGCAAACTCGGTTTACCGCGTATACTAGCATGTTTGTTTGACGTTAGTGCGTGTTTAAGTCTTAAGTGTGTGAGACATATTCTCCCGGTTGGACTAAATACTAAGTGGGTAAAAGGGACAAGGTTCCTGTCTTCTATCAAGCTCGAAACCATTGCGGCTTGAGTGTCGTGTGCGTTTGTTCCGAGTAATCGGTGTCAATCATCTCGCTCTTGTTGTAGTTGGTCCGGGTGCGTTAAGACAATAAACTCAAGCTCATTCTTGAAACGACTTGAGTGTATGTGGGGTTTGTTTCGAGTTATCGGCGCCAAATATTTTACTCTTGACGTGGATATTTTGGGTGACTGTCTAACGCCGCTCTCCGAAACATATTCACGCCTTATAAAGAGTTATCCTACAGGCGGGAATTTCTAATTATGATTGGGCCAGACGTTGATAGGTCACACTTAGACGGTTATTTCCCTGTTAGGGTGAGGGTTCCTGACCGGAGACAAAGTTGTTGAAACACTCATGAGATTGACTCATGTAAGACACGGGTTCATCTATGTGTTCGTGTGGGACACGGCGCCGTCCGAGTAATGGGTCAACAAACTGTTAGGTTGAGGCCCATTTCTGCGGAGCGGGGAAATCAACACCACTATGAAACTATCAACGAGGTTTCCGAAATCTCTATCGGGAGAATGGGATTTTGAGAAAAATAGTGGGATTTTGACACATCATGCCCAGGCCGTGACAGCCTCCAGAAGATGGTCACGTCCGTGACTTAGGCCGTGACGATCGGCAGAAGTCGTCCAATGATGTGTCACGGCCGTGACAGGTCATGTCATAGGCCGCGACCGACAGTTTTTGGTCAAATTTGATCCAAATCAAATCCAATTTCGTTCCTTGTTCTTTTGTAATGATTTGTGGATAGGGGTGTTCAAAAATCGGTTTAACTAAATTACCGAACCGAAAACTGAAAATTCGGTATGGCCGAACCGAAAATTGAATTAACAATTCGGTTCTTAAAAACAGAAAATCGAAAATTTCGGTTTTTTCGGTTCGGTTATTCGGTTAACCGAATAAAAACTGGATAATTACCAATTTATATATATCTATATATATTAAGAAGCTAGGCCCACTATATACATATATGTAACTGTTTGGGCTTTTAGTTAATTGAATAGCCCATGTTGCTTAATATATTAATAACATATCGTATTCAATACCTAATTTCAGCTTCATCATCTAAAATCCGCCGTCGTCCTTCGTCCATGACGATGCAACTCCATTATTCTCTGTTCTCACTCTCAAAAAAAATTCGTGAAGATGCAACTCCATTTTTGTCTCTGTTCAAATTTCTAGGGTATTTAGCTTGAGCAGTTGGTGTCGTCCGTTTTGGAGCTTCAGCAGGCAAATAAATTTTTTTTAATTATTTCGGTTTTTCGGTCGGTAACCGAAAAAACCGAAAAAAAAATTCGGTTTTACCGAAACCGAACCGATTAAGTTCGGTTCGGTATTCGGTTTAAATATTTCCGAACCGAAATTTCGGTTCGGTTCGGTTTTTACCGAATGAACAGCCCTATTTATGGGACAATATCTAGTCATTAGATGATAAAATAACAAGAGAATCAATAAAAAATGAGTCATTTAGGGCATGATCTCATTTGAACAAATCTAAAGTCTATTTCATGATTTAAAACTTGGTTTTACAAATATAGACTTGGGATTTTCGTCCATAAGAAGTTCATAAGCATTCTCACACTAAAAACTTGAGTTCAGAGAGTAGTGAGAGCTCCTTAGATTGTTCTTTGAGAAAACCCTAAGTGTCTTTTAGTTTGTAGTAAATCAAACACACTAAAACACATCTCTATAAAACATTCTTCACTTCCTCTAGCTATCCTTGGGGAGGTGAAGTCTGTGGCACGTCACGGGGTCGGCGTGACTCTCTTCGGCACAGTTCGTGAGCTACGGGAGCTAAGGATCTTCGCAACGAGGGTAAGATCTCTATTCCATTATACGTGTCGAACGTGTGTTTTTCATTATTTAACCGAGTATCCTGGGGAACCTGTATGGGGAACCCGGGAAAAAATTTTAAATTCCGCTGCGTTCGGGCAAGGCCTCGGGTCACCCAGGGTTTCCCTACATTTACTTGGTCCACATGGTGGTAGTGGGTAGACCATATAGGGTGAGTGGGGTTAATTATGTGTAGGGGAATGATAGTGGGTTAGTGGTCTTCTAAGTGGCGTCCTGGGGAGATTTCTCGAGCGCGGTCCGGGTAAGACGTCGTCCCTTGGGAGCGCTCGGGCCTTGAACGCCTCGAGATGTTTTCGCGGGATTGTCGACTTGGGAGATCTTTTTCCGCGGGAGATGTTTCCCGCTGGGGGAGGTATTTTCGCGGGGAATAGTTCCCGCCCCTTTCAAATAGAATATTTGCCGATAAAATACGAGGATAACATTTCGGTCCGCATCACATTACATTACAATAGTTTATGGCACTTGTCCACTAGGAAGATGAAATGTGTAAATCGTCGGTTAAATAAATAATTATTGAAATTTAAAGTAAGTGTGTACCAAACACTAGTAGAAAATGATAAATAGGCCACGCCACTATGGGCGATAGTTTCCCGCAGACGCGGTTGCATTATGGTATTTTTTAGCTTCGGTACTTTGGGCCACGGTATCTAGAAAGAACCGTCGCCTATGTTATTAATATATTGTCGGCTACGGTTTTTTACAAAGAACCAGTCGCCCAACTCCTTAAGTTTTTAAATTTTTTTTTAAATATTGGCGATGAGTTTTGGTCGAAAACAAAAAACCGTCGCCCACTATTTTTTTTTAAAAAAACTATATATTTTTTTTTTTACTTTGGGCGACGGTTTCTAGAAACCGTCGCCCAATTCGCCGGACTATAAGGGCGACGGTTACGGGATAACAATAACCGTCGCCCATTAGGTTATTAAAACCCACTTTTTTCCCCCAAAAACAGTCCAAACGCGAGCTCCTCCAAGCTAGGCAAATTTCCGGCGACGACTTGCTTCTTTTCCGACGTTTTCGAGTTAAGAGAACATGGTAAAGCACCTCACAATCCATTTTCTTCTACTAAGCTTTCGATTTAATGCTCTCATTTTCGAAAATTTAAGATTTTTTGAAAATATGGTTTTTCGCTTTTTAGCCTATTCGGGGCTTAATTTCTGCGCTTTGAGTTTAGGTTGACTTTGAAGTTGTTTTGTGCATTTTCATGGCTTAATTTCTACGATTTGAGGCTTAGACTTTTGTTAATACGATTTGAGGTCGATTTCGAGCTTGATTTTTATGAAAATTTGTGGCTAACATTTGGTATTTTGGGCTTAAGTTGAGCTCGATTTTTCCGATTTTGGAGTTATTTTGTGCGATTTCATAGTGTTTTGTCTTATATTCGATTTAAGGTTGGTTTCGAGCTTGATTTGTGCACAAATTTGTGGCTAAAATTTGGTTTTTCGGACTTATTTTGAGCTCGATTTTTTCGAGTTTGGAGTTATTTTGTGCGATTTCATGGCTTAGGATTAATGAGATATCTACGATTTGAGATTTATTTTGATGATGTTTTGGGTGATTTTCGAAATCCAACTGTTGATTTTAACAAATTGTTTATGAATTTGAACGAAATTAGGGCGAATTTCGGGCTTGACGTGCTAAGACATCTATTTATCGTGCTTCTTGACAAGTTTTCGGACGATTACGTGAGTTTTCAAACCCGTATTTGATTTATGTGCCTTTGTCTTTGTGAATTTACGTTTTCATAGCTTAGATACACATTCAACAATGGTCCCCGTTTGGGACCGTTCTTAAACGTTCATTGTCGCTTTAGGATGTAAATGTGTGTTTGAGCTTCGATATTGATGAAAAATTTGGTTTATTTCCCTTAAATGTTCTCCGGATAGACATATGGATTGGACGCATACCCTTTCATATTTTTCATCTACTTGAAGAACTATGGTGAAATGCTATCGAATTTTTGTCAACATAGAAGCTCAAACACACATTTACAAGCGATAGTGAATGTTTAAGATGGGTTAGGTTGGAGCGATAAGGACCCTATCAACGGGTTGTATTTGCTTATGTGAGTTCCCTGTAAATATTTATTTGTATAGTTTCGGCGATTGGAATGGGTCGGGGTTGGATGCGTAGTATCCGAACGGGTTCAGTATGCGAAGAGTGTTGAGGAATTTATGAGATGTATAATCATAGGAAAAAAGGCAATTGATGATTTCGTGCCCTTGTCGTAATTGTAATAACATGAACTGGTGGAATTGTGACTTTATGAAGGAACATTTGCTAAAAGCCGATTTTAAACATGGGTATACGAATTGCAGATGGCAAAGTGAAGCTGTCGTCGATGAAGCTAGTTATGCGGGTGTCGGAACTAGTACAAGGGTGCCACTAGATTTGGAGGACGATGTTGTAGCTGAATGTTCTTCGGACGACGATAATGATCGTATCGAGGACATGCTTCGTGATGTCCAAGAGGATCTTGAAGAACGCCCTCCCACTTTTGACATCCTTGTTAGGGACCACAATATCCCTTTGTACACCGGGTGCTCAAAATACACAAAATTGTCTGCTGTGTTCATGCTGCTGAACGTTAAAGCTAAATTTGGTATTTCAGACAAGTGTTTCTCAACACTTTAAGAAATACTCGCGGATATACATCCAGATGGCAATGACCTTCCGACGTCGACTTACGAGGCAAAGAAGCTATTATGCCCTTTGAACCTACAGTACGAAAGAATACACGCTTGACCAAACGACTGCATATTTATAGGGGAGATAATGAGTCGGCCGATAAGTGTCTGACGTGCGTCACTTGGGTTATAAGAGAAAAGACGAAGTCGGTGGCCGCCTGCTAAAGTTTTGTGGTATTTACCAATAAATCCTAGACTAAAACATATGTTCTCAAACGTCAACAACGCTAAAATGATGAGGAGAGGAAAAAGGATGGAAAATTGAGACATCCGGCGGATTCCCCTCAATGGAGGAACATTTATTCTATGTATACGTTTTATTGAGTAATAGTTACAAGTTTTTTTGCTTTTATACGTATTCTCAGGTATCTTAATAATGAGTCAAACCACTTCAAGTGTTGTGATCCAAGTCATCTGGCGGCTATGGAAAATAATGATAAAGCAAATAGCGAAATTGATTTCCTGGCTGATATTATCAAGTTCACATCGGGGCATCGGGACGTCAGTTACTTGTTTGCGCCTTTTTGTGACTGGTAAGAAAATAAGATATATATTATCCTTAGTGCATATATTATGTTATAAATAATCATTTCATTTCGTTTATTTAGTGACCATTGGATTCTATTCGTCATCGACCTTCCCCCGAACACGGTATTTGTGTTCGATTCGCTCGTACCGTATATCAATGTAAGGAAGATAAAGATTCATCCTCGAATACATGCGTAAGTTTTTTATATACAATAAAGTTCAACACTTTATATTATAAATTTAATTTATTTTTACCTACCTTCGAGTTCCGGGCCAATTTTCACGGCGTTTGGGTGCGGTTGAAAATAGGAGTAAGAAATCAAAGGTTACTTGGAAGAGATGTTGGAAGAGATGTAAGGTTTGCATTTGACATATGAATTTTCAAAGTTATTTGGATTAAATTATTATATATTGAATTACATGAAAATCTTTCTAAATTAGTGCCCACGACAATACAATCAATTTGGCAACGGTATTGAAATTTAAAACCATTAGCTTCTTTTAAGTTCCAAATTTAAATCTGTTTATTAGTATGTTTTTATATTATCCTCTCGTTTAATGTTTTATAGATGCTAGAGCGCTTCTCCTCTTACGGCGTCGAAGAGATCAACGAAGTACGTGAATTGTGGGCGAAGCATGTTATGCCCTCTTTGATGTAGGTTAGACTTTTGAGTTATATATGTCTGTGTAAAGTTATGAGATAGATATTTGTTGGCCGATGATGTAAATCATGATTTTATTGACAATTAGTAGTTATTGTTGAGAATTAAATGTTGGGATAATCTTTTTGATCTATTTGGTTGATTTGGATTTGATTGTTGAGGTATAATAAAACCAAAATAAATTTTTAAAAAATTACATATAGGCGACGGTCTTGGCCAGGAACCGTCGTCCAATCACATTAAAAATACATATGTCGTGGGAGACGATTTCTGGTGTAGAAATCGTCGCCCACTCACTAACAACAACATACGGTAGATTTTGGGCGATGGTTTCCTCGAGAACAGTCGCCCATATGTTGTCGTGGGCGATGGTTGTTTGTCGCCCAAAATTGTGCAAATGGGCGACGGAGCTTTGGCGACAGCATAGAAATCGTCGCCCATGATAATTCCTGTACTAGTGAAAATCTAAACTACATGATTAAACAATGAATTTATCGTATAATCAATTCATCTTGCATGTTCCAATCAGTAAGGAGAATGACATGTAGTTAATTTAGAGAAGGATTTCGTGTAATCTAAATAATATAAAAAATGAAACTATTCACGTCACGCCTAGACCTGTCAAAACGACCGGCAGGGCGGGGCGGCCCGTAGCCCGCCAACGCCCACCCATTTTAGTCTTAGATGAATCGCCCCAATTCGCATGTATTTTCTGCATAAATATCATTATTTTTGCCTAAAGTAAGTAGTTTAGTCATGATTTAAGTATTTTATTACTGAATTCAAGTACTTCATCTTGTACAAGGTGAAGTTGCCAGAAAACCCATTTTGTGCTGTTGATAAAGATCAATGTCCTTATTATGTGACATGCTTGATTAAAACCCACCATTTTTTTTGTCTTGGATGAACCCTCAATTCGCACGTATTTTCTGCATAAATATCAGTATTTGTAGCTTAAAATTAAGTATTTTTGTTCCGAGTTAGGTATTTTATTGTTGAACTCAAGACTTGACCTTGTAAGAAGGTGAAGTTAAAATCCATTTTGTGGTGTTGATTACTCTCCCTCATTGATAGGTACTTCTTATGTAAATATCAGTATTATTTGGTGAATATTAAGTACTTTTGTCTCGAAGTAAATGTTTAAAGCCCAAATTTAAGTATTTGATATGTAATATTGTGGAATTTAAAAAACTAGATAATAATTCTTAAGCATATCGGAAAATATAGCATATGGGTATCATTTTGATCGTCATGACAATAAACCAATATAAAATAGGACGAATTTATAATTTGGAGATGACATATTGATATAAATTTGAGTGTTCTATTAGAGGATTGACGTTAGAAGCCTCTTTTTCATATGGTACACAATCCTAGTTGTCTCCAATGATGACGCTCGTTCTCGGGATGAATGGATATTAGATTCGAGTACCATGTTTACCTCGAGAAAAAATATTTCGATATGTTCCGAGAAATACGCAGGGGATCGATTTCCATGGCTGATGGATAATGTTGCGATGTTCGAGGTGTTGGAACAGTAAAATGGTTGACGGAGCGGTGCCTACTTTGGGTGGTGTGATCTTTGTCCCAAATTTGTGCACGAATTTAATATCATTGAGCCAGTTAGATTCCAAGGGCTATGAGAGTTTCATAGCAGGGGAGTCTGTAAAATCACACGTCGCGGAAAAGTCCACTGATGGGAGAAGAGCATGGAGGTTTGTATCGTCTGGACGCAAGTGTGGTAAATACTCTGATCCATGGGTTCAGGAAAATCGTGCGCGCGTGGTGAAAAGACAGACGATGGTGAGAAAGGAAGTCCTGCTGGAGAAGGGATTGCGTCGAAGCCCCTCTTCAGAATCGACAGGTAGAGTCGGTTCGATAGCTGCACATAGGATTGGCCGCAGGGTAAATCAAGTGGGTAGGACCTGAATTCTTGATTCGGATATGTGTAGTTGGTACAAGGAAGGTCAATGGGCGTTCGAGGTATTTACGAGCAACTCTCAAGATCGAACTCGCTAAGAGGAGCGCTTGGTAATGTTAAATGTGGCTGGAGGGGGGAGATTTGTTAGGACCACTCCAACCAAGCACTACAAGAAAAAGCCACGAGCCAACTTGAGCATTTACTTCCTATTTCCCAACTGCCATGGATAAAGTGATGCAAGCAGTGACGATTTAAGAGCTCAAGTATGCCTATAAAAGACTTGCGTCGTTAGTTCATTTGAGCATCCCCAAGAGCAAAGCAAAAATATAGTCTGTGCGAGAGAGTGAAGTAAAAAAACTTATCCGGGTGGATAAGGGTGAGAGCGAGTTTAGTTTTGCTTGGGTAGTTTGGAGTATGTATACATACATTATCCGGGTGGTAAGGGGTCTCGAGTTTGGGTTTAAACAAGATCGTCAAATTTGTACGGTGTAATATTCTCAATATAGTAAAGTTGTTGCTCTTCGTGGAGGTAGGCGGTATTGGCCGAACCACGTAAAAATCTCGTGTTCTCTACGGCTTCATTTCGATTTTTATATTGTCCAGATAAAATTGTAGCGTGTCCAAAACCAACCTTCCACTAGGCCCGAAAAATTATCGTCGACCCCAACTATATGTCTTCGTACAAGTAGACAGTTTTATATTATGCGCAGTCCTCTCGCGAGGTATACGTCAAATAGCATCTCCAAAAGATTGATATAAATTCGAATTCACTATGTGGCATGTGGACTTAGGACGAAACTTTTTCAATTTTTTTGTAGAATTATTTTGGTTCTAACATCCCGTTAGCACCTAAAAGCTCCTAAACCTAAAGTCACATTTTTTTGTCTTTAAAATTAGGAGGTTATATTTCGTCATAAATAACTAGGTAACATTCATGAGTTGAACCTAATTTGGGCATCAACTGAAAATTTTAGACACATGACTGTCCCATCGTATTGAAAAAAGTTTGGATTGTAACGAACGAAGGAAATAACTAGTTGAAGAATACCTGGGCAATAATTGAAAAAGCATAAAGTATAAGGGTACAACCTAATTTTCCCTCGATTCATTTTAGCTTCGAGTTCTAGTTATCATGGGTTTAGTAAATACGTACAATAATGTTGAGTACTATATTGTTGATTGAATATAATGTAAATATTCATCTTCTCACTACTAATTTTGCAGTAAAATAAACTTTAAGTATTTTAATTTTCTGCAATAATATTATTGTTGATATTATTTATGCATATGATTTGTCAGAATATAAATACAAGTAAAATAATAAAGAGGCATTACTTTAAGGTGAATCTATAGAAAAATACCCAATTGTATAAAAAAATTTGCAAGTCAGTACCCATGTCAGAAAATTTTTTACATAAGTACCCGTTCGACGTTGCGTACCATTTTTCCAGTCTTGACGTACCTTTTTATATGTGTATTGCGTACCGTTATGCCTCTATATGGTACCCACATATGGTACCTATATATGTTCCATACGGTACGTTGTGGCAAGCTATATGGTGGTACCATTTTCTAACCGTATTACGTACCACAATAAGTTTCTCTATGATACCCAAATGTGTGATATGATGTACCTTGCGGCGGGCGGGTACCAATGTGCAAACAATTTATTCTCACATGTACCTGGATGTAAAAAAACAAACAGGGTACTGATTTGCTAATTTTTTATATTATTGGTTTATGTAACATCCCCTTATATTAATAAATTAATTTATTAAATTATTAAATAATTCATATTAAAAATAATATTAATAATAAATTATTTCCTTAATCTAAATCTGATTCTCAAATAATTAGGGGTGGCAAAATCCCCACGTGAACCATCTCCGTCGGGACCGAGGCTATTGGGATGGAGAATCCCCGGTCAAAATGGGGATGGGGAGTTGATGGTGATTCCCCGTCGGTGAAAGAGTGGGGATGGGACGGGGATGGTAATCATGTTTTCCACCCATCCCCGTCCCCGAACCCGGCCCCATTTGAGTCAAATGGTGATCCAACATTTCCCGAATAGATTTATTAATAAATAATATGAAAACTAATTTGAATCAAGAATTTTCATAGATCATCCTTTCATATTCAAGATCGTAAGAATAAAAAAAAAAATTTAACTCTCAATAGTTCTTCACAATACACGCATATTTTAATCACATATTTATATCAACTTTTAATACTCCAATATCATATTTTACATATTAATTTGTTTATATTACTTATTTTATTTTTTGTTGCAATGAGTTACATGAATATGGGGAACCCGAATCTTCCACGGGAAACCCGATCCCCGAACGGTGATTACCCATCCCCGAACCAATTCATTCTAAACGGTGAATTAGCGGGGATGGTATTAAGAAAGGGAATATGGTACGGGGACAGTATGTCCATTACCAGCCCCGAACCCGCCCATTGCCACCCCCTACGAATAATTGAAATATTTCGAATATTCGTAGATTTTACAAATATTAATTGGAATGGGCCTAGGTAATAATTATAATATTTTTAAACAGAGCCCAATAAATATTCAGCCCACTAAGAGTCAATTTAGAGTTCTTTTCTTAATCTTCTTTCTCCACTCCACAGCCACACGAATCTTCTGAAAAAAAAAAGTAATTATAAGAACTAAATGTGACGCCACAACAACCCTTGTAGCTCCCGCCGCCGCCTGACAGCCCTCTGATTCCGTCGCCGACTTAAGGAACTGCCGAGTTATCACTTCATCTGTGCTTGTAAGGAACAGCATTTATTGGGGTATGACGGATTTTTTCTTCCTTTGTTAATTTGTTGAGCGCTGCTGTTGGTATTTCTCAATATCATTCCGAATAACTGTTACTTATGTGCAAAGATTTGAGAATTTTATTGGGGATTAGCATGAGGAAGGAGTTATAATATGAAGCAAAGTTTATGCATATTTACCTGAGAGAACGGATTTCACTTTTAATACTGTTTCTTGACTATTCAGATGGGAAGTAGCTCGGATGATATGTCAGATGTTAGTGACTCTGAAATACATGAGTATAAGGAGAAGCCATTTGAGCTACTTAAATCTGGTCATTATAAAATAAAGGGCCCAAATGGGTGCCTAAGGTGTCCATTTTGCGCTGGAAAGAAGAAGCAAGATTATCAGCGTAACCATCTTTTCCAGCATGCCATCGGAGTTTCCAAGGGAACGGCCAAAAGTGCAAAACAGAGGGCAAACCATCTTGCATTGGCCGAATATTTGGAGAAGGAATTTGCTGATGTGGCTGAACTTGTACCCCAACAGAAAGCACCTTCAAATGTGGCTGATTCCGAGAAAACTGAGTTGTTCTGCTGGCCTTGGGTGGGGATTGTTACCAACATGCTAGAGCCTCCTCATGATGGTTATCAAGTAAGCGATCGTGGTTACTGGATGAACAAGTTCAGCAAATACAAGCCCAATTCGATCGAAATTTTCTGGGATGGTGAAAAGTGCTCAGCACAAGCCGTCGTGTGCTTTGAACGCGATTGGGCTGGCTTCAAGAACGCGATGGAGTTTGAGAAACACTTTGAAGCTTGCAAGCTGAGCAAGAAAGAGTGGCAAGAATGCAGAGATTCTCCGGGTTATGATTTTTATGGTTGGATCGCTAGGGAAGATGATTACAAATCTGAAGGTAGCGTTGCAGATTACCTTCGCCAAAATGGGCAGCTGAAATCAATTGCCGAGGTTATTAAAGATGCCACTGATGACAGGAACAAAGTTGTGGGTAGCCTGGTGAGCGAGATTGCCCTAAAAAATGAAAACATTGACCAGTTAAATCTTAAGTACAATGAGAAAGCGCTCTCTCTCAGTCGGGTGCTTGAAGAGAAGGACACGCTCCACCGTGCCTACTATGAAGGTATTTCGTTTCGTTTGTTTTTTTCTTAACCTGATCTCTCCTTTGGATTTTGGTTTATTGAATTGGCTTTTGTCAACATGCTCATGTGAATTTTAGTTTTTGAATGGAATTGGCGCAAACATTTCTTCAATAAACCTATGGGATTGTCTGATGCGCTAAATAAGGGCAGTCAATTGATGGGCAAGTTTGATGGGTGGGCTCACTAGTTATTTGTTGTACTTACTGCTTGCTGTATAACTACCGCCCTGACTATCTCGTTGATGCTGATTGTGGGTCTTTCAGAAACAAGAAAGTTACAGAGCCTAGCACGTGAGCAGATTAGTAAGGTTATGGAGGAAAGGGAAATTTTGAACTCGGAGTTGGAGAAAAAGCAGCGTCGACTTGATGCATGGAGCAAAGAACTGAACAAGCGCGAGGCTTCTACTGAACGTGATAGGCAGAAACTTGAAGAAGAAAAAGCAAAGGTAGCTGTAGTTCCTCCCATTGGGACAGGAAACAATGGTTTCTTAAGATTACCATGGAATCTGCTTAAATATTTCTGAATATTTAACCTGTACCAACTTTTATTGGAGGAGGATACAAAATCTGATTCTATTATATTTTTCTTCAGACAGAATGATATTTCCCTGCCTTTCTTTCTGCTCACTGGTTTGATAACCAGCATACATATGATCAGTTAAACTTTGTTCTGACATGACTGTCCCGTCAAATTTGTCAGAATAATAAAAGGATCAATGACCTAAGGATGGCTTCTGAGGAGCAACAGAAAGCTGATGAAGATGTCCTAAGGCTCATTGAGGAACAAAATGTATGACTCTTAGTGTTGTCTTCCTCGCGCTCAATCACATGCATACATGGTTACACTTGCCATTGTTTGCAGAGAGAAAAAGAGGAGTGCCTGAAGCAGGTTGCAGAACTTAAAAGAAGGTTAGACGAGAAACAAAAGATTGAGATGGAGATTGAAGAGCTTAAAGGCAAGATCGATGTGATGAAGCACATGGGAAGCGATGAAGCCGTTCAGAAAAAGATAGATGAGATGAACGAGAAGTTGCAGGAGAAGAAGGAAGAACTGGACGACGTTGAAGAACTGAATCAGCAACTCCTTTCGAAGGAACGCCAAAGTAACGACGAGCTGCAAGAGGCACGAAAATCATTGATTGCGGTATGACATCATCTCTACTTTCTAGCTTAACATTTGCATGCTGGAGATGGTGCTTTTGTGAATTTGGAGAACAACGATAGAATTTTAGTCTTCCTAGACTTGTGTTCCATCTCCATAGAGTCTAATCTTATATATTTCTGTATACTTTGGTTAGGAGTCAATTTGCTGCCATAATGTAATGAACACATGTCATAATTCCCCCTCACCTGCTTGCCTAGGAATCCTTACCAATCATATTTCCGTTGCAATCAAGCCCTCCGTAATTGCCGACTAAAATCTCAGGCTCTGATCGAAATGCCAAGTGGGGTCCGCGCAAACATAGGCATAAAGAGAATGGGTGAAATCGACGAGAAAGCTTTCGCCTTAGTGTGCAGGCAGAGGTACCCGCCCGGCGAGGCGGACATAAAGGCAGTCGAGCTCTGCTCTTCCTGGCAAGAAAAGCTGAAGGATCCCGAGTGGCACCCTTTTCTTATAATCGAAGATGAGAAAGGGAATCATAAGGTTATCTCAGGATAACATCAAATCATTGAAGCCCAATTTCGTTTACTATTACTATACGTATGAACGTAATGGATGTACTATGTTGTTGTGTTGCTTGATTGTAGCGTGTGATAAAGGAACAAGACGAGTCCCTATGGAAGCTCAGGGAGGAATTGGGGGAAGAAGTGTATAGTTCTGTGACTACGGCGTTAATGGAGCAGCAAGAGTATAACCCTAGCGGGGGATACGTTGAGCCCGAGCTTTGGAACTTCAAGGAGGGACGAAAAGCGACTCTCAAGGAAGTCATTGCGTTTATCTTTACTCAGCTGAAGAACCTTAAGCGCAAGAAACGCTGACTGATTGAATGGTTTGTTTGGTGCTGAGTCCTCCTCTATCTATCTTTGCTGCCTTGTTGGATGGTATGTATGGTTTATGGACGAGGTTTGTTCTAACATTGGGATTAAAGATGTTTCAACTAAGCTTTCAACGTTGTAAGGATGTTTCTAATATTAGTGGATGAATTTTCCTAATGGCTAAGATTGCGTTTGGATTCGCGTATTTGAACGGAATCGGATGATTTAAAAATTATGGATTTCAAAATCGTAATTTTAAATCCAAGTTCAATGTTTGGCAAACGTTAGGTTTTCGAAATTCTGATTTCAAAATGAAGCTCGAGCTCGAGAAGCTCGTCAAATTCAACTTCTAAATTTTTCTTAAAAAATTTAAAATACAAAAAATGAATAAATATAATAAATTAAATAAAAAAACAAGCTCGCAAGCCGGCTTGTGAGCTTTCGAACACCACGAGTGGGCTTAAGCTCGACAAGAGCTCGTGAGCCCGAGCCGCTCATTAGCAATCCGTAACGAGCTCGAGCCGGCTCATCGAGCTCACGAGTTAGCTCGACTCATCATTCTCCCTCTCATTTTTATATTATCTTTTTATTTATTATTATTATTTTTATTTATTATTATTATTATTGTTATTTATTATTATTTACGAAAAATTCATTACGAGTCAATTATGGAAATGTAGTGACTTAGAATATTTCACGTATCCAATAATAATATTATTTTATTATTTTTTAAAAAATAAGAAAATTAAAAACAACTCAGTATCACATGTTAATTTGACAATAACTACCCACTATCAAACATAAATTTTAATATTTTTATTAACATATAATAATTACTGGAACTTAATACACGTATTGTAGAGGTTTCAAAAGTCGGTAAATCGACCGAACCGATACCGATAACGAAAGTTCGGTGCAAACCGAATACCGATTTTTCGGTTCGGTTCGGTATTCGGTATGAAATAATGTAAACCGAAATTTTTCGGTTATTTCGGTTGGGTAATTCGGTTAACCGGAAAAAAACCGATGTACTGAAATACATAAATATATATAATAATATATATACAATTATACATAAATAAAATAAGAAAAAAATAATAAAAAATAGGAAAAAATTATGAAAAAAATAAATAAAAAATAGGAAAAATAATATAAAAATAGAAAAGAATAAACAAAATGAAGAATTAAAGTTGGAAAATATATCTTATTTATTAAACTTTTTAATATTAATTTATTTATGTTATTAAGTATCACTTATAGCTAAAAAATATAAAAATTATTATAATTTATTTATAAAGCTTATTATTTAATATAATTATACAATTACATAAAACTATTATTTAATGTACACTTATATATCTACAATATTACGTTTTATTTGTTTTTTTATTTAGTTCGGTATTTCGGTAAATAACCGAAATAATTTCGGTTTTTACCGAACCGAATTGGTTAACTTCGGTTCGGTTTTTGGTTTAAGTTTTTTATAACCGAAATTTTCGGTTACCGAAACTTCGATGCGGTTCAGTTTTCCCGAACACCCTATTTGAATGTGAAAAAGATACTAGTAAAATTAATTCCCGAATCCCGAGTGAAATTATGAATTATTTAGAAATATGAATAGGTATTTATTTTAATATTTGGGCCATACTTCCTGAAGCATCAGGTGAAGCCCACTAGCGTTAGGGTTTTAGGTTTCGCTATTTATTTCCTACTACTCACTCAGAATTGTTCACTGCAGCACTCTTCACGGCTTCCTTTGTTCGAAGGTATGAGATCTCTCCATCTTTTCTATACAATCTTCTATCTTTTCTGTACAATCTTTTAGTCTTCGTACCATTCTCCATGACTGAGCTAGCTATCTACTCTTGTCGAGATTAAATCGTATATTATTTTTCATATTTATTTGGTTGGGAATTTTGTGGCTCATATGTCCGTTGGATATGCGTTGCTATTGATAATTCCTAATTGAGCGGTTGATCAATTTGCAGGTGCACATCGAAAGGCTTGATCAATTTCAAAGAAGGCAATGTCTGGGTATGTAGCTTTCACATCTTCGTTTTTAACTATTTTTGATTTTGCATCGTTTAGTTCTGAATATCTATTTACGCATTCATTGGTATGCAAGTTGATCTGAAATGATCTCAAAATTGTTTACTCATCTGTTACGGCATGGTTCCTATGTTTCCTTCGATCTGAGTATGAAAAAGTTCATATTTGATTCAACTGTCCTTTTTTTTCGATTTACTTCTAACATATTCTTTAAAAAAGCGCACCTTCTCTACGCAATCAAGATAAAATGGAAGTGTATTTAGCCATAGCCATGATCCACAAAAAACTCTTGTCTCACTTTCTCACCAAAAGTGCAATTTGGCAGTGAAGAGCCCGTTGTTTCTGAGGCACCTGCCCCAGCTCTTGGGGAGCCTATGGACATCACGACAGCTCTTCAACTTGTCCTGAAGAAGTCTTTGGCTCACGGAGGACTCGTTCGAGGACTTCACGAGAGTGCTAAGGTGATCGAAAAGCACACAGCCCAGCTCTGCGTTTTAGCTGAAGACTGCGACCAGCAAGACTATGTCAAACTGGTCAAAGCTCTCTGCGCTGACCACAACGTCAACCTCATCACCGTCCCGAGTGCTAAGACGCTCGGCGAATGGACAGGCGTAAGTTAGCTTTATCAAAATATCAATGTCTATCATAAAAAGTGCACTCGCCATGTTGGGGATCATACGCTTTTTGTGGTGAAACTTGAAAATCGTAAGCTGGAATTGTAGTTGAAATTCTTGGACAACTATGGTGATGACGGATCATCATCTTGAGCCAGTTGTCCCTTTGTTTGAAGGGCACGTCAAATATTACTGTTGATTTGTAGTTTTTGGTTGTGTGATGTGTCACAGCTGTGCAAGATTGACTCTGAAGGGAAAGCTAGGAAAGTCGTCGGCGCCTCTTGCGTCGTCGTGAAGGTATGTATATATTCTTTACGCCATAACGAGATTATATCTCTATCTGATAATATCTTAGTCTGAGATTAAGAAAATGTCTTGCGTAGGATTATGGAGAGGAAAGCGAAGGCCTTCACGTTGTGCAAGAATATGTCAAGTCTCACTGAATGGGTGTGAAGTGAAATCTTGGGAGTGTTTTAAGTTTTTATAGTTGAAGAGCTTTTCTTGATCGAGGATCGTTTTCTTCTTTAACTAATGCTTTTTGGCTTTTGATTTTCTTGAATACTGCTATGAATGTTCTGTTGCTGAGTTCATTTGCGCTCCTTTTCCTTGTTCGTTTCTCATTTTTTTGATGATATGAGTTGCTCTTGCCGTTAACATTATTATGGCAAAAAAATGCAAATTAATAACTTGATGAAACTACAGAATTTGTTACAGTAAAAATTATATTAAAACCCTATTCACCATTTACTTGAAAATAACATTTTATATTATGGCAAATTTCAATGGAGTCGAGATAATACTGACCAAACAAGTTAGCTTCTCTTATCGTCCGTCCATGTGTCCGTGATAGTATCATCATCATCTTCATCATCACTTCTTCCCTTATATCCTCACCTCAGTCACAGCTTGGATTCTTCTGATCAAATCGTCTTCAGTTAATCAGCAATTGCGGCGAGGTAGAGCGAGCTAATGCTTCTCTAGGTAAGAGATTCATCAATATATACTATACATCACTATACACAGCTGGTGATTTTTTACGTACTGGACACGATGATGGGCGGTGGTTGTCTATTTCGGCCTGCTCCGGCGGTGGCGGTTTCTCCTTCGCCTTATCTCCCCTGCCGGCTTCTGCAATTTCGGAACCTTCCGTGCGCCGTCGTTGGGTGGAGGAGCGGACCTAATAGGCGCAGTATTCCAGGATTGGCGTTCGCGAAGGGAAAGGACGACGGCTCTTCAGCTTCAATTTCCACTTCGTCGCCGTCTAGGACGGAGCAAGAAGAGCTCGACGAAGTCGAAGAAGAAGAAGATGATGAAAACTACGAGCCTGATCCTCAGGACCTTGAATACGCGTCGCAAATTAGAAGAGTACGCGTAGTTCGCACACTGCTTGCTTGTTCGTTTAATTTGAGCTTCCGATTTGCTCCGATGTTTATGTAATCGGTGTTTAATTGTCAAATTAGGTTTTGGAGCTTCTTAAGAAAAACAGGGACATGCTCTTCAATGAGGTTTGTTTTATCTAACCATCCGCCGAGCTTGATATTCCTATTGTGAGTATGGAGATTATTTAGTACCAGTGAACTTATTTACTCTTGCTGGTTTTAGGTAAAACTAACCATCATGATTGAAGATCCCAGAGATGTTGAGAGAAGGCGTCTGCTCGGCATCGATGATGAAAACGCTCCCACTAGAGATGATCTTGCCGATGCTTTAGTCCAAGTAACTGATTTTTCTCTTTGATCTTCTGGGGATAATTCTTACACTGTCTGTAAAGCTTCGATTCTGATTTTATGAACATCGCATTACTTCCACGTAACCAGTCTGTAATAGTATCAACATGTGGAAGATTCTCAGTGAGTGCGGGCAAATGTTGTAGAGGAATTCAGTCCTTTATTTGTGTTAGAAGGAACATTTTCTTTTAGGGAAAATTGCATTTTTCTGTCTTATTATTGCTCGGTTTGACAATCATTCTGCAGATGGTCTTTCTTATCTTGTTTATATATTTTTCTGTGCGTATCGGATATCTTTTTATCTGAATTGTTTTACTGTTCTTTCTGCTTTCAATTTTTCAGCATATCTCTAACTGCCAACTGCTTGTTTATCCTTAGGTAAATGAAGGGAAAATCCCGAAAAATCGTGCTGCCTTGCAGATGCTAGCCGAGGAAATGCTTCAATGGCCTAACTTAGAGGCAAGCAGCATACATGCTTCTCATACTTTGCAAAAAACGAACAAATATTATCAAAATTAGGACACTCACCGCCACTTTATCTCGGTTCACCGTAAAAATTCCACCTCAAATGATACACAGGTCGAACCACCAAAGAAGAACAAAACGAGCAAATCTTTATACGCAAAGATAACAGATACGGGAATCGACCCTCGGGAAGCTGCAAAGAGGCTAAACGTCGACTGGGATTCAGCTGCCGAGATTGAAGAAGCTGAGGATGATAACGTCGACGTACCGCCCGCTTTGGTAAATTCCTTTTGTCTTTTCCTCTGTGGCATTTCTAGGGACATAAAGAGAAGGTTCTTCCATCACTGATTATGTCTAGTTCTGATATTATTATCACAGGGATATGGAGCTCTGTACCTTGTAACGGCTTTTCCTGTCATAATTGGTATCTCTGTTGTTTTGATTCTCTTTTATAACTCTCTGCAATGATATATTTGTATTTTGATGTTCCATGCTTAGTGTAAGAATGAGTTGGGATTTTTTTTCTGTATGAGATTTCTGTTCCACAAATGAACTGTGTTAACACTTAGCATCAGTAGTTTTAACTTTTAACCTCTTTTTTACCTTGAGTAAAAAAAATCAGATGTCAAAGAAATAAAAACATGTTAATCTCTTGAACTTACAAAGCCTACTGTCATAAAGAAACATTTTGACAAGCCGATAAATTACAATAGAAGTATGATTTGAATTTTTGAAAAGACTTAATCAATTTTTTAGTCCTGTATATTGGGCAGGGCGATTTCCGGCACCTTAATTTAGCGTAGCATTTTAGTCCCGTCTTAATAAACAGAGCAATTTAAGGGCAATTTCGCCGAAAGTAACACGTGTGCGTGTGCCGATATCGATGATTTGGATCTAATTTTTTCTCTATCATCCAACTAAGCGCCACCTACGTAAAGAAAATTAAATGATAAGTATAATTAAACAATAATAATTACATAATAACAAATAACTAATTAACAATAATTATAAAGTAAAGAACTTATCTTCACAACGAGCAACAACACGATCATGATAGTCAGGGGGGGATACCCCCCCCCCCCCCCCAAAAAAAAAAAAATTCGAAATTTTTAGTACTATATCGTAGTTAAATATATCATAAATGTATAAGTACCATTGTTTTTGCAATTAGATCGATATGTGCGTTTGGTCCAGCAGCAGGCGTCTTGGGTACATATAAAAGAGACCCAAGTTCGATTCCAATTGCTAGGTTTTTGTGAATTTTTAAGACTTATTAGGAATAATAGGCGAAATGGGCTTTGCTGGGCTGGGTTTGCTCATTGCTGGGCTACTGGCATGCTGGACTGATGCTTGGGTAAGAGTTTGGCCCAAATTGTTACAAAAATGGTGAGTTGTCGCAGTCGCTGAAGATTTTTTAGTTTTTGAACAACTACAATTCGCATAAACCTCTTACAGACATAGACGTCAATCGACAATCAAGGAACAAGACAAACAGTACTTTGATTTCCCTAACTTTATATTCATCAGAACAAGCTCGCTTAGATATTTCAAGGTTATATCGAATTTCCTTTAATCTTCTATATTCATTGTCTTTTTACAATTGATAGTTTATTGTTCGGTACTTATTTTATGATTGTAATTTGTAGATTCCATATCAATGGGAAAAGCGATCACTATTGATAGATATTTTCAAAGGAAGAGGGCAAATGAAGATATATCTTCCCCCATGATCGCGTCGCCGGCGCCGACGCCGACGCCGACATCCAATGACAATGATGTTTCATCCCAAGTTCCTCTTAAAAAATTCAAAACTACAGAAATTGAAGATGTTGATCTCAATTCATTGGAGCGTGATCCGGGGATACGTCGGCAAATTTGGGAATATAATCCTAACCAGCAAGAAGAGGTACGTCGAGCTTATATAAATCTAAAGGCATATCAACCAATTCTTCAGGAGTTTCATCTTAATAAAAATAAGCACCCACGGAGATTTCAATCCACCTGGTACAAACGATATCCTTGGTTGGAGTACTCGCCGGCTAAAGATAAAGCGTATTGCTTTCCATGTTTTATCTTTAACAAGCCATCGGCGTGCTCAAATTAGACGGCTTTTACCGTTGATGGGTTTGATAATTGGAAGAAAGTTAAAAATGGAAAAGCTTGTGCTTTTCTAAACCACATAGGAAAGGAGAATGTTTCTTCACTACATCGTAATGCTGAAAAAGCATGCGAGGATTTGATGCATCAACCACAACATATAGCAAGGAGATTTGATAACTTTGATGCTCAACAAATTGCAATTAATCGTCTCCGATTAAAGGCTCATATAGATGTTGTACGATTTCTCGCACTTCAAGGTATTGCATTTAGAGGTCATGATGAGAGATCTTGCTCATCAAATCGCGGTAATTTTCTTGAGTTATTGGATTTCGTAACTGGATATAATGACGAGCTTGCGAAGGCGATTGCGAAAGCTCCAAAAAATGCCAAGTATACGAGTCACGATATTCAGAAGCAGATACTTCATATGCTTTCTGTGAGAGTTAAGAATGCAATTCGTGAAGAACTTGGAGTTGCAAAATATTGCATAATTGTTGATGAAGCCCGTGATGAGTCAAAAAGAGAGCAAATGTCTATTGTGTTAAGGTTTGTGGATGCTAAAGGGCTCATTCAGGAACGTTTCTTTGGGCTTTTTCAGGTATTTGATAGGACTCTTAAAGGCGTTATATAAATATTCTTTTTTTATCTCACACTAACTTGAACGTTTGTTTGGGCCTCAGGTACCTGATACAACTTCTTTGACCTTAAAAGGTGTTATATATTCTGCTTTAGCTCACTATAACTTGGACGTTCAAAATATTAGAGGCCAAGGATACGATGGGGCTAGTAACATGAGGGGTGAGTTTAATGGATTGCAAGCTTTGATTGTAAAAGATTGCAGAAGTGCTTATTATATTGAGACTTTCTCTCAAATACGTTAATGATATATATTGAGAGAGAATTTGTTACAAGAGTGGGTCCTGAAACAATCATTGAAGACTTTGAAAATCTGAAAGAACGTCGAATTCCTTTTAGTTAGGAAGTTTTTTTATTTATATTCAGACGTTGTATCTCAAGTACTATTTTAAAGTCGATTATTCATTTTATTTTTTTATTGATGTATTATTTATTTATTTATTTATGTCACGGCCCCCCCGGAAAAATATTCCTGGATCCGCCCCTGATGATAGTCAAAATTTTTTTCTCCAAATCAAAGAACTCAGTTCTTCTTCCAAATTCATTAGCATCATAATTTTAGGGTTACGTGGGAAAATGCTTCAATGTCTTGGCTTTGTATTGCCATTGTAGTAGTCCCGCGAGATTGAGAAATTGATGGTTGGAAAAAAAAATCCCCACTGCTTTCGAGATTACAAGGTGATCAATTTTTAGTTTATGTTTATGCCACTAAGTATGTTGCTCAAATATTAAAGCGGAATCGGGGACAATGATGAACAAAAAAGTTACAAACTTCAGTGAATTCTTTGGCGATATATGAATATTATCATCCAATATGTGGCCGAAGTCACTTGATTTTTTTTTGCCGAAATCTAAGTTCAACTCGCGCCTCGTAATTGAGGAAAACACATCGTCCTTTTTAGTTGGGCAACGACACAATAAGCACGTATTAATCGTTTTTAGAGGGAGATTTCTATCACAAATGCGATTGTGAAAGATATAGTCGAAAATTATAAAATGAAGGAGCTGCCTAGCGTAACACCCAGCGGGAGATAAAATTGGTCGTAGGCGGGATTTTTCAGAACAATTTATTTTATTTTGTTTGGATATCTCTTCTCTGTCATCTCTATCTCCTTTTGTTTCTCGTTTTCCTCGGTAAACGTTTTTTTCTCTTGCTATTTTCGTTTAGGTTTGGTTGTTTAATCCTCAGCTGTGCTTGCTTGCTTGCTTGCTTGGGTGAAGAAAGAAATGGGTTCTGCTAGCCTTGCTGAACTATCACAGATTGAACTTGGAAATGCTCTTGTGGAAGCTGCTGAGAGGATTAAGATGCCTCTGTCAACAGATCAATTGATCGCCAGTCTCGAGGTAAATTTTTATAACTTCTTTTTTTTCCGCTTTTACCCAGGGGTTTCTTCGATCGTCTGTTTTTTTATGGTATTTTGGTAGAAGGATTGGCCGTATTTGGAAATACTTTGTATTCCCTTTAGGTAAAGAACGTTGAGTCATGAGTGTGGTAGTTCTTCGAGCCCTTGTGGTTTGGTACCCTCGAAATTTTGGGGATTTCTGCTTAGAAGAGTGATTCTTAGGTATTTAGTCATTTGACCTTGATGTTGATGGTGTTGTCAAGTTATTACATACGCTAGCTCAGCCTACTGCTGAAGCTGTAGAGAGCGTATCATCTTTTTGAAGCTATTGCACTTATATTTACTTGCAATTATTTACCTAGTTCTTAGATCATTAATCTTTTGGTTCCTTCAGAATGCCAATAGCCTCTTAGCCCAGGTGTGGCAACGGCCTCCTCGACCTACATGTATGAAGCTCGTTCCAATTATGAAGGCGATGATCTCCGATGAACTCTTGCATCACCCTGACGTCAATGTCCAAGTCACATTGGCTAGTTGTTTTGTTGACATTGCTAGGATAAGTGCCCCCGATCCCTCTTTCTGTGATGATACAATGAGGGTATTACGAATATTATTTTCTTTCTTTCTTTCCTTATTTTACGTGCACTAGGCTCACGCCTAACAAATATTCACTATGTTGGTACAGGAAGTTTTTAGGTTGCTCATGGTTGCATTTAGGCAGCTGTTGTCTGAATCTGGTCGGAACTATTTGAAGGCTTTAGATGTTCTTAAGACCGTGGAACAAGTGAAGCTACCTTTGCTGTTATTGGACATTGGTCCTCAAGAGCGGATTTATGAGATGTTCCAAATTTTTCTGGACAGTATTCGGTAAATGCTGAGTATTGCTATCTGTGTACGTCAGTTCGTATGAGTTGCTTGATGAGTGAATTGCTTCCCCTTTCTCAAGTGATGCTACAATTATATTGTAGGTCTACTCATCCTCCTGATGTCTTCAAACAAATGGAAACAATCATGACGATGGTGATAAAAGAGAGTGATCGCATCTCATTTGAAATGCTGAGGCCCCTTCTGCACAGCATCAGAAGGGAGTGTAAGGTAGTTTATGTTGCTTTCTAGTGTTTGTAGTTAGTTATCTGACGAATTTTATATTGTCCCCATTTTCCAGGGTGCTTCTCCTTCCTCGTGGGAGCTGGGCTTGAAAGTCTTTGAGATCTGCGCTGCGGAACTCAGACATCCTCTTAAGCAATCTGTGAAACTGAAGAATCTCGATGTTTATGATTATGCCAAAATAGTATCTTCGATTTGCCAGACTAAGTTTAATAAGGTAGTGATAAAATGCTATTCCTGAAGATTTGGATTAAGAGTCCAGATTTGATCATGATTTGGTCTATATAAGTGTGTTTTAGGAAGTCAAATGATTGATATTAGAGGAATCTCATTGAACGTGTGAATGGTATTATTGTCAGCTTTTCAAAGATAGGCGAACGATATGGCAGTTGGAGTTCTTGGACTTTTTTTGATGGCTGTTTGTGTTTACATCTAAATTTTGGTTTTTGGATTTATTCACTCCAAAGTCCAAACTCGTAACTGACCTTTTATCCCTTGCTTGTTTCATGAATCCAATACTATCTTTATGGTAGAAGCAAGTAGTATTTGTTTGTCAAGTGAATGAAGCTACGATTACCATTCATCAGTGTCTTACTGTACCATTGTAGCATTTATGATGTCCTTATGTGAAGTCCTGAGTTTTTCTTTCCTATGTGTCCCATATCCATCCAAGACAGCTGGTTAAGGAAATGTTTAGAAATGACTGTGATAGTAATAGTATTTTATCCAGATAGATAAAACATACATTTTCGTCTCTGTATCATATCAGGTGTCAGACAAACCGGATGCTCGTGCTGGTGATGTGGACGAATCAGATGAAAAAGGTGAATACTAAGATTTTCTCTATTAGTTTTTTCATTTAAATTTTCGGAAATTTTGGTATTACTATACATATTATTTTGTGGTACATGAATGGTAGTTCTCAAAAATCTTGCTTGAGCGCAGAATTTGCACAGTCGAAGGAGGATGCAGGAGCTCTTTCGACCAACAAAGGCAGACAGCATAGTAAGGTCAAAGAGTTGGAATCTTCATCTACTTTGAAACCGAAAAAAATGCAAGATAAAACGAAGGGCAGTAGGGATTCAAAGAAGTCTAGTAAAACCGAAGCTACTGGATCCAGCATTGGAAAAGGAAAGAAAAGAAGATTGCCCCATGACAACGACTTGGAGGAAACAGACAAGTCGCTGCATCGTGTAAAAAAGCTGGCTAGTAATGAAGATATCAAGGAAACAATGTCTCAGAAACATGTGAGTAAAGATGTTTCAAACCAGGTAAGCAGTCTTTCCTTTTTTATTTCTTAATTTATTGTGGATATGCCTTTGGGTTCTTTCATTAGTGATAGTGTTTGGGTATTTGATCTCAGAAAGGTGATACTAGGCCTGGGACTGTTGAACAGAAGAGAAAAGGGAATAAGGTATAGTTTCACATTATGGTATAGAACTGAACTTCACTCATGTATCTAAATTCTAAAGCATTTTTAGGACATTATATGTGTTCTATCTCGACCTCGATTGTATTATCTTTTGTAATGATGACATATAGGGAATTTCATTCCCATTTATTTCCTTACATTCCATCTCTAAGTACGGAGTGAAGTTCATTCAATCAAGTATACACACATTACCATGCAGACGCGCAAGTTGAAAAAGTCCCGTGCGGAGGAACTGATAAATGCACGGATAAAGGTTTGGTGGCCCATGGATAAAAGGCAAGTATTCATGCGAGCTAAATAACCAAAATGATTAACTAATTGACATACTTGTTTGTATAATACTCCGGTTTGTTATAACCCTGGAAAGCTTACTTTAATAGCATTTGTTGTGGAAATGCTATGTTATTTTTCCTTGTCTGTACTTCTGAAACTAGTTTTCTTATATGTATTTGAATGCAACGTAACGAAGGCATAAGCCAATTTGGTGGTACAAGTTCGAACCTCTGCCTTCTTGTTTTGCGTAAAACTACTTGACGACACATATTATCAAAGCATATCTCTTGTGATGCGATCAATTTTTTCTGGATGTTATGACCAGAACTTTTATCTCATTTAAGTTTTGCATTTACAGGTTCTATATAGGCACTGTCGTGGATTTCGATTCTGCAGTGAAGAAACATAAGGTGATACGTTGCTCGTCTTTGTTTTTTTCTTTTCTTATTCTCTTGTGTCCCTTTCTTTCGTATTTATCGTGCTTTTTGTCTGTATTTCTCCTGCGTCTATGATAATTTGTATGCATTTTCTTCTACAGATAGTATATGACGACGGTGAAGAAGAGATACTAAAACTGAGAGATGAAACTTGGGAGTTTGTTGATGATGAGCTGCCTCTAGACGTAGGATAAGATCCGTTGCAAAGCCTTTTTATTTGATTTTTTTTACGTTTATATGTTTTCATGCAACATTATTTTCTTTGGCTGAATCTTAACAGAAACAAGAAATGGATCGGACATCTCCCGCCAAGAAAGCTGTCAGGTTAGTGAATGCCTTTTACCAGCATTTCATGATTTATTAATTAGTTCAAATATCTATTTCGGGTCCTACTGTAAGACAAAAAGTTGGAATTCGTCGGTTTGAAGTACTTTTTTCGAGCATGTTATAAGTAATTTTTGAAAAAATCTATGGAAGTTTTAATTTGAAGTGCATTTGTGTGATGAACTATAGCAGGACTGAGGAGAAAGTAGTCAAGAAGAAGAAAACTTTACGGAAGAAACAGCTTGGAACCTCGTCTTCGAAAGAGTTAGTTTCATTTTAACTTATTTCACACACACACACACACACACAGTTGTACAATGATAGAAAGTCGGGATTACCCATAAATGTCGAATTTTATTTCTTACTAAGGTCGAAGAACGAAGGACAAATCATCATCACGGGTAAGTCGGGAAAGAATCGAGAGGCACAAGAGACTAACACAAGTATGATGGAAGTTGACCGAATATCGGAGGATGTAACAAATCCCTGAAAAAATCTCTGAGATGAATTTAGCACCAATCATCTGTTATGTTTCCTTTTAGGAATCTATGTATTTTCCAGCCCTTAATCTCGTACTGTAGGCAGTTAATTCAGTATATCGGAGCAAAACAGAGGAGCAAAGGTGTGCTTGTTTTGATATATGCCATGAAAGATTAGTTTTTTCAACTTATATTGAGCTTAGGGCTTATTTTTAGTTATGCTTATGTTTACTTTTGGATATTTGATTTAAATGAAGCATGCAAAATAATGAACGAAGTGAAATCTGAATAAAAACAAACCACCCCGGAAAACTTGTATAGGCACGACTATATATTTTGTGTGAAATATTTATTAACGTTAATAATATTAGTTGAAAAAATAATGGAGATCCAAATTTATACCTACATAGATACGAAGTTCATGGTCTACTTTAGAACATCAAATATAACGGACATAAATATAGTTAGTGATCCAAATCCATGTGACAATCTGTAGAGATAACAGTGGGATACACGGAGATGCCAATGAGGTTATATTTTAGGGGTGCTACAAACATGGGAATAGTTGACAGTGGACGTTATAAAATAGCCAACTTATCTAAAACATTTTACAAACTTTAGACCAAGGGTGGAATATAGTAATAGTAGAATGCATCAATTTGCAAAATAAATAAATCTAGAAAGTATGCGAATACAGCTGATTTGTCTTCTTTCAATAATATTCAATTGCAAAATCTTGAAAATATGCATTTGCTATATTCAACAATATTCACCTGCCAATGAACAGAAAACAAGTGTCTCCCTAATTCCATATCCCATTGTCCAAACGTTGTGAGCGAACCAAATTATTACAACGAATGATCTTCGAATAATGACAAGTGTATTAAAAAAATTCTAATAATTTATTATTCAAATTCGTACTACGACTGATCTACTCGTATTATGGCAAGTGTATTTTCTTCTTATTCAAAATAATTGAATACATACTATAAATTACTGCTTCAAGTCAAGCCACGCTTTCGTTCCTCTCAAACGTGACAGCAGAAAAGTCGCAGTAATGCCCCAGAAAAGTAACAAATGGACAAATCAAACAATTGAATGAAGTCAAATGGATTACTACCTATTATAGTAATTTATAATTCACACTTGTCTTAGTTTATTATACAAGTTACAACATACGTGATACAAGTCCTACGATTTTAGTCCACTATTCCACTGCAAAGAGGACACCTGTGTGTACTTCCATCAGAGAAACATCTAATGATCAATTGCCATCTGTTAAAAGAATATGACTTATTGGAGAATTTTCCGAGTCAAAGTGACATCCAACAAAATAAGGGCACGTTGCTTTATTTTTTATTTTTATGATACTTCGAGATAGGTCGCACGGCACGTGAAATATGGTCCTATTAATAATTTTAGGCTAAAATGGACAAAAATTCTTGTGGTTTAGGCAACCAAATCTTTATAGTTTGAATTTGCACACAAATCAACTCGTAGTTTAGTTATGCATGCATTATCAATTATACCCCTGTTTGGAGGTATGATGCTAAAGAGGATTCGCGAAAAAAAAAAAGTATAGGGTACTATCCTGCATTTTTGTACGAGTACATAAGAGTGTAACATATTTTATTTTTTTTTATCGAAGACGGCAAACTTGTCATTAAAAATCAAGAGTCAATGGATTTGAGTCGTCGGCTCATATCGATCTGTTCTCTCGAGTTGGATATCTTATCAGATCTATACCAACTAATTAAACGAGTCAAGATCCGTTCTCAGCTACGACGCACATTCCGAGGATGAGACCAATCTTCACGGATAATGTGAATACATTTCATACAATATGTTTGTCTCGGGGTGAACCCATGACTTAAGAGGTAAAATGCATCTCACAAGTCGTTAGAGTTTAGGGTTTGGGGTTTAGATCAATTTTTTTTTATTAACTTGGGATTTTTTTTTCTTTTTTGATCAAAGATGTAACTAAGTTCAATGAAGAACAGTTTTCTCTGAGTTAGGATGGTTTAACTATAATTATGTAACGAGATAATGTGCTCTTGTGTGAAATTACGTCTAAAACGACGATTCAGAATTCCTCCAAAACAATGCTATTAGTTATGTTTGACCATCAGTCTACTTCCCCATTCCCAACCACAATCTTATCTTTCAAAACCTCAAAAATAAAAAATAAAAATAAAATAATCCAAAACCCACAAACAGATATAGACTTCCCAACGTTCACCATAGATGCAGAGAAAACTGTTCTTCATTGAACTTAGTTACATCGTTGATCAAAAAAGAAAAAAAAACTCCAAGTTAATAAAAAAAAAAAAACATTGAGCTAAATCAAGAAGAGATGGACCCTTGAAAAAAAAAAAGAAAAGTAAAAAACATTTCTCATTCATTACAAAGAAGAGAGACTAGAGCTCTCTCCCTGCCAAGTCCACACTATGTCCTTCAAACCCGTCCGTACATCCTCGTCGCAGAACTTCCTATACTCAATCGTATCGCCGGCGGACTTTGCGAACTCAACCACCGCCACCTCCGGCGCCACCTCGTACACCTCCGCCGTCATCGTCAATTTACCCTTTCGCCCCTCGGAAACTCCCTCCATCGTCACCTTATACCCACACTTGCTCGCAAAAACCCTAAATCTGAGCTTCTTCGCCAGCCCTTCGATTCTATCTACGATCTTCTCCGCCGAGCACTTCGAGGTGAAAAGAGAGCTCAGCTTAGGCTTGCTTTCGAAAAGGCTAGAAAGGTCCAAACCTGAAGACATGGAAGATATGAACTCGAAGGCATTGCGAAAGGGCGGCGTAGATTTAGACCTGGATAAGCTCCGCTCCTCGGCATCCTCGCCGTCTTCGGCGGCGGTAGATGTGATGATTTCCCTGTGATGGTACTTCTCTTGGGTAGAAAAAGAAGCCGACTTGGAGAAGCCCTTTCTAAACCATGGGACCTTAGTGATTCCTTGTACGGTGATTCTCTTACACGGATCTGCGACGAGGATTCTTGAAATCAACCTCTTCGCCTCGTAAGAAAACCACGGCGGAAACTCGTACTCAGCCTTGAAGATCTTTCCGTACATCTTCATCGCGTTTTCGTCTTGGAAGGGCAAAAACCCAGCCAACAAAACGTAGAGAATCACGCCGCAGGACCATATGTCCGCCCTAGCGCCGTCGTACCCCTTCTTCCTCAGAACCTCCGGCGCGACGTACGCCGGCGTCCCGCACTGAGTGTGCAACAACCCGTCGTTCCTCAGCTGCTCGGGCAACGCCGACAGGCCAAAGTCGGCAACTTTGAGGTTCCCATCGTCGTCCAGGAGGAGATTCTCAGGCTTCAAGTCCCTGTGAGAAATCCCACGGCTGTGGCAGAAGTCGACGGCGCCGATCAGCTGCTGAAAGTACTTCCTGGCGGCGTCCTCCTTGAGCCGCCCACGCGCCACCTTGGCGAAGAGCTCGCCGCCCCTGACGTACTCCATGACGACGAAGATCTTGAGCTTCGTCGCCATGACTTCCTTGATTTCGACGACGTTTGGGTGGCGCACGAGCCTCATGACTGCGATTTCTCGCTGGATCTGATCCGTTAGGGTTTGCTGCTTCTTGATTGCGTCCTTGTAGAGGACTTTGATCGCCACGCTCTCGCCGGTCTCGAGGTTCCGCGCGTGGTATACCTTCGCGAAGGTGCCTCTGCCCAGGAGACGACCAACCTCGTACTTTCCGAAGATTATGTTTCGTGGGTTTGTTGAAGTGGTTGTTGTCTGATTATTATTGTGTTCTTCCATTTTCTTGGCTTGCTGCTTGAGTAGTTTGAGGAGTTCTTTTTTTTTTTTTCGGTTTTTAGTAGGGGTTTTATTATTGGGACATCTTGTGGTGATTTTGTTGAATGAGGAATGGGCTTATATATAGAGAGGGATCAATTGATGGGAGATTTGACAATATGTGTGATTGGTAATAAAACGTATAAAATAAAATAATATGATATGTATACTATTTTTAAGTCTGTTGAAGTCCTCGACGTGATTTGACTGAGAGATCGTGAGTGTATGAATGTAAAAATTCACATTAAGAACACAGCCTATAGATGCAACGATGGAAATAAAACTAAATTTTAATGTACTATTTCTAATTGGAAGTAAGAGATATAGAAATATAATATGATTTAGTGATTTCGGACTTAAAGTGGTAGATATTATGATCGATCTTATCCGCGACCAATGCTACGTGTATGATGTTCGTGAAATTTATGAAGTAAAATTATACGAAAACAATGAAATTTTTATACTATAAGCTATTAGTTATAATTGTGTGGGGCTTTGGGTTGCTATGGTCGTGAACAATTGGATGGCAATGTTTTGTCTAGCATGTGGAGAGCGGTACCTAATGATAAAACATATATATATATATATATATATATAATATATATATATATTATAACGATACAAAATCTCGTTCTAATATAATAATGCAATTACAGAAAATATCTGGGGTTATGAATTATGATATTATGAGTCCACTAATGCCCATCGTTGTAGTTTCCATGATATTAACGTAAAATCCTTTAAAGTTTAAACAGGAGTAACCACTTGAGGCGCGTTATAGCTATACAAGTAGACAAATACGAGAGACAATTCAAATATTTTTCATCTATATGGAAAATTACGTAATTCGGCTGCTTGTAAAAAATTAAATGTGCAATTGGGGATTCGGTGGAGAATGAGCTGGAAGTAACATACTAGAACTTCCCATTTATTTTATTTCTTTTTAAAATGGATCATGTATTTATATATTATGTGTATTATATATGCATATAGAGTGGTTAATAGTCATGGGTACCCTAAGATGGGATTTGACTAAGTAGTAGATAACCTAAATTACATACATTGATAAATCGTACGATTTTTTTAGGATAACTTTTTATAATAATCAAAATGACTCGATTCACTTCATCTTATCAAGAAATTCTAATAGTGCCAATAGGCTCTTTTGTCGCACATGTTTTTTTGATAAGAGTATAATATAACGCTGTCTCCATCGCCACATAAAAGATGTAAAGATATGTTTCATTTTGTCCTAATTCACAATATTTCACGTTGTAATATAATATGATATTTTACATATTGGCATCTGTTTGCAAGGTTACCGACCTCAACATCGGTTCCATTAATAAAGTGGTGTGAATATATCCATTTTCCTTTTTATTTACAGCTGTTCGGTTTAAGTTATAACATTTAAACTTGTAAGATAAGAAACGATGTAAAAGATAAGAATTAGGCGTCGTGCATTCCTCGTAACGTTGGATGCATATTCTTTTTCCTTCTATCTCTAGTCTCTTCTTGACTATTTGGGTTAAACAATAAGCTAATGATATTATGAGGATTATCTATTGCACCACCCGATTACCCTTCAATTGTACTAGTACTCTTTGCACACACTCAATGCGTGTGCATATATAAATATCTAAATACTAAAAATATTTAAATTTAAAATAGTTAATTGAAATTATAATTTAAATTTAATTTTGTATACATAAATTATAGAACTAAAGGTATAAGAATTAACTTAATATTGGAATTAACTAAAAATCTACATACATGTGTGGTCTGTCATAAATTAACAGTCAATAAATATAAACCACCCGCTACATAACATTTTTACATTTCCTATTTTATCCTTCTATTTTTAATAAATTATTAGTTTATATAATTAATATACAAAATATATAGCTTGCATTATGTGTGTGCAAAAGAAATAGTAGTAATTAATTGGCAAATCAAGAGGACGGTTTATAGGCACTTGGCTGCGTTTAGTTTATTAGATAAACCAAGATAAAGAATGATTATCCAATGAAATCTTGTTCACTTTCCAAAATAAAATTTATGCAAAGCCCGATATAATTTTAAAGCCCGCTGTAATAATCGTACGGACGTGAGATAACTCATCTCATATGGATGGACAAGATAATTAATCGAAGTCCTACTAATGATTGAAATGACCACTATACCCTTTGAAGTGACTATTCCACCATATTTAAAATCATGGTTATTTTATGTGCTTTTAATGATAAAAGTAAATAAACATATCTAATTTATTCTTTACTTCATCGCGATCAAAATGATATCCATATCTTATATTTTTCAATAATCCTAAGAATAATTTTTTTATAGAAAGATTTTTATGTAAGGCAAGGATATAACGGTAAATTAGTATGCTATCTAATATATCCTTATTTTTATCTTGATTGTAAACAAGATAATAATCTATCCAATCCCAATGCTTAAATGGAAACTAAACAAGATATGTTAAGATATACTATCTTAAGATGAATTAAATCTCATTTTCTTATGTTACAAACTAAACGCAGCCTTGACTTAAGATAATTTATCTTGACATAGCTTAGATTTGATTAGATTACTATCTTGTTTACATTGCAAGATAAAAATAACACTATTTTAGATTAGCTTGTGAATATTAAAAAGTATATAACACTAATATCAAAAAAATTAATTCTTATGAATATTAAAAAGTATAAGATATGCATATCCGTCATGAAATGAAGAATAAATTGACTATGTTTAATTATTTTCATCATATAAGTCACATAAAATAACTATGATTTTATAATTTGGTGGAGTTGTCATTTCAAGGGTGGTTTTTTTAATTTTCTTGTTATATTATGGTTAGATTAATAATCTTGGCAATTCATTTGAGATAAGTTATCCAACCTTCATTGGATTATTGTAACGGGTCTTACAATTATCTCGGGCCTCATTTATATAATTTTGTGGAAATAGAACAAGATAACATTAGATAAATGATACCTTATCTTGCTTTATCACGTGAAGTAAACGCAATAAAATAGAATAGATATTAGATGAAATTATGTGTCACTTCAATAGCTTAAAAATAGCCATTTTGATCCTTCATTAAGACGATTATTTTTTGTTGTGGCCAAAGGGCGACTTTCACTTAAACATACGTATTTGTTTATTCTTTTTTTTTGTGCGACAGATGATATATGATCACAAAAAATCACCAGCATTTATGAAATATGGGTTAGTCATCTCTAAATACGTAACATATATATACGTGAAACGAAAGATCATACAATTATTATCATATTTTATATATACTACCTTTTAATCAAGCCCACGAAAGAAAAGCCTGCGACTTTTTGGGTCTCTTAATCCATTAATATCTTCCATATCCGCAAAAAATAAATCGGCAGACATTGCATGTATATGCCCTTTTGCCCGTAATTCGTATGGAAATTCGAATCTTTCTTGATTACCTCCACTTCCTCAGATTGATGGCATATTTGCAGAGCTGATATGCCTTACAGGTTTTCTTTCTCAGTTCATTTACGTCAAAGGTATTATTATATTATATGTAAAAAGCCCGAAAAAAGTTCCATCAGTCAAAGAAAGGGAGATTTTACCTTACGTTTATAGTATCTGAACTCTGAAGATGAAATGGCGATAGTCTTGTCTTGACCAAGACACAATTGCAGTGTGCACCTTATGTAGTGAACTACAATTCCCTTTGTTTAGATAGACAGAGAATCGACAGAAAATGTACTACATATTCATACGTTATTAAGAATCAAGAAACTAGAAGGCAATGAGAAACTACTCATGCTAACTACAGTTGACATAGATCATGGATGCATTGAGTGCTTTTTATATCACACCATATATGTTCGACACGAACAAGAACTCAGACAGGCACGAAAGCAAATGTTTTTTCTTCTCTGTTATTGACTATGACTATGAAAAGAAGAGGAAATAAAATGAAAACCGTAAAATTGCCCGAATAAATTGACGAATATGTTCACAGTCACAGTCCAGGAGCAATATACGCAGATGGTCTTCATTCTTGTTTAAGACACGAAGTGTAAAATATAGCAGTTATGCAATGCAATGCAACGAAATGTAAGAAATGCGATGATGCACTCACATTATACAGCATTTTCGACAAATAGGTGAAGAGAGATGTACCTTTGTCCTCGTGCCATTCAACCACTGTTCTCCAATTGCTCATTACAACATCTACTACTTGTGTACTCCTCTTCGAAAGCGCATCACTTTGTCTCTCTTTGTGTGCCCCGCCCTCGACCCATTTTCCTTCCCAAGATTTGACCCGTCTTTAGTGGGTCGCTCCAAGAGTTTCTTCAGGGAAGGGTCTTCCATCATCCCATAGCTAATCATATCCTCGTAAGCTTTCCCAGCTTCAAGCATCAATCCATGCTTCGCAAGCCCTTCCACGAAAACCCTATAATGCTCGTGATCGGGCTTCACATTGTGCTCATCGATCATCGCGGCCCATATCCTCTTTGCATCGTCGATTTTCCCAGATTTAAAGCACTTGCTAAGAATAACGACGAACGTATCCCTATTGGGGCCCAGCCCAGCTTTCCTCATGCGAATCAGAACTCCCAAGATCCCATCGATATCTTCGCCGACGATCAACGAATGATATGTATCGATCGTAGGGCTGATGCCATCCTCTAGCATCTTGGATAGGACGTTTTTCGCCTCTTCGAACTTCCCAGCTTCACAGAGGGGGCGTATTAGGAAGTTGTAAGTGTTAGAATCAGGTTTTAGGCCCTTCTCTTTCATCAGCTCGACGATCTTCAGAGCTTCTTTCGAGCAGTTCTCACGGGACAGCACGTAAATCAGCGAATGGTAAACCTCAACGCTTGGGATCCAACCCCTTTTCTTCATCTCATCGTACAGTCTGAGAGAATTGAAGAGATCGCCGGCGCTTGAGTAGCAAGAAATCATGCTACTGTAAGAAGTCCCATTTGGCTCGATACAGTTTTTGGACATCTCCCGCCAAACCCTCTTTGCTTCGGACATATCCACAGCCATTTTGCACCAGGCGTGAAGAATTATGTTGAAGCTCTCTGTTTCCAATGGAAAGAATCTCTTGTTGAGGTACATGAATTCTTCGGCCTCTTCGACGTTTCCGTGCCGACACAGAATGGCCAAGAATGCAAGGTAGGCATTCTGATCTGGGGAGAACTTAAACCTTTGCATTAAATGGAATGTCCTTACGGCTTCGTCGGGGTAGTTTGCAGCTGCATATCTATCAGATTGCAGTGAAAGGCAACCAATTAACCAATGGAAATCCTCTTATTACAAAAGGTTCCACTTCACTTTCGAACATTGTAGGGTGCCAATAGGCATAGGCCAATGGCGACTCAAATGCTGGGGAAAAACCAAGATGACAAAGCAGAAGCAATCACTTACCTGTCAATCAAGATCAAAATTGCTTGCTGAGTATCCTTCGAACGACGATGAAGCTCTCCGATCACTGTCCAAGCAACACCGAACTTTTGATTATTACCTAAAACCCAAATCATCGAGCACCACGTCCTCTCCATTACGAAGCCCAGCTTCTCGCCCCATTTGAACACCAAGAATGCCAGCTTCCACTCGTCTCTCAAAGCCCATATCAAGTTACGTATCGAATCAACGTCAGGTTCCATGCCACACGTGTCAAGAAAAGCCATGGCTTCATCGCCAAGGTCAAAGTCCTTAGCTTTACGAACTTTTTCAAGAATGTCACCAGGGACCAACTGGTTACAATCGTGGGTTTCGCCGATTTGATCTGATAAACAGAAGCTTTGGAGCATGGTTTTGGTCTGGGCGTTGAAATCGCCTGTGTGTGAAGGAAGTCTGTAAGGTGCTCGATGAAATGCTTGAGGGATCAAACATATTGTAAATGGTATCGAATGTAGTGGCGTGGCGTTTGATAGTAATTTAGAGATGCGCGTAAAAGGAAAATGAGCGCAGTGTCGATGCCTTTTCATTGTATTGAAAAACGCCATGAACGAAGTTATTTGCTGGACTGAATAAACGATGACGAGCTAATATCCCCTGGAGAAGAAGTGTCCCAACTCGTAATTTTGAATCATATTGAAAATGGGCCTATTGAGCTAATGAAAGAGTGGGCTATTCTTTTATTGGGCCGCATTAGTAATTCCAATTAAATTAAAAGCCCAACAACTTCAGGCATTATGATTTCTTGCCGAGCAGGAAATATTTGTTGTTAGTAAGCAAAGTAGCACTAAATTGCCTTTCGTCGGCTTAACAGAACTTCAACGAAGAAAATTTCTTCAGATAATCAAATCGAAGATGAATGTGAGTTTGATTCTTACGTATTTTTGCTAAGCATTATGCCCACCTCAATTTGTTGATTATTCGAAGCTTTTTTTTTTTAATTGCAATTTAGCGAGTTTGTATCATCGCAGGTGTCTGATTCTTCTCCAGCTATGACCAATCTGCTTGGATCTGAAGGTGACTTGCAGAGAACTCTGTAGGTCTTCTTCCCCTTGATGTCATTGATTCCGTATTTGATTTATCTGTTTTGATATCAGGGTTTCAGTTGTCTTTATGGCTTTTGCCTTTTCTTATTTCTGGATCTTCTTTGGTTAATTTTAGTACTGTTCATGAAGTTTGTTAGTTTTTTCTTGCTGCACAGGTATCCTTATGTTACTGGGACGTCGGTGATTGGAATAAAGTACAAGGATGGAATTCTGTTAGCTGCTGATATGGGAGGTTGGGGATGCTGTTCTTGTTATTAGGATCATTTAAATAGTAATAACGATTTTTTGAGTGGCCGTAGTTTTGCATTTCATGAAAAAACTGATATTTTTTTTATGCGAATATGAAGTCTTCTTTCTGATTCTTGCTAACACTTTTTGCTTTTCATCTACCCAGGCTGGTGTAAATCAGCCTTTGTCTGTTGTTTCTGATCTCGAAAAATGAATTTTTAATTCTCTTTAGTAGCATGAAGTAACATGAATGGTGGCCTGTGTACCCATCATGTGTTCTGATAATGAAGTTTTCATGGAAGATAGAGTGTGATTCATCCTACTCATTGTGTTTTCGGTTAACAGGGTCCTATGGGTCTACTCTTAGATACAAAAGTGTGGACCGATTGAAGTCTGTGGGAAAGCATTCGATTATTGGTGCCAGTGGGGAGATCAGTGACTTTCAAGAGATCATGCGTTATCTTGATGAACTCATGTAAGTCCAATTGCATCAAAGGGAAATCCTTCTTGAACTATCCCTATGTCTTGTGAGTTATTTTTATATTGGGTTTTTAGTTACGGTGCTTTCAGCTTTCTACCCTATTTTTCCATAGCTTGTACGATAACATGTGGGATGATGGCAACTCATTGGGCCCCAAGGAAGTGCATAATTATCTAACCAGAGTGATGTACAACCGTCGTAATAAGTTCAACCCGCTCTGGAACTCACTTGTAATTGGCGGAGTTAAAAATGGGCAGAAATATCTGGGAACGGTGAGTTCTAATTTTATTATGAAACTGCTGCTTTTGTATATGAGAATCAGGTTTTGTAAAATGCTCACAAACTTCCCAAATGCTAATGAATGGACGAAAAACTGCAGAAAATTTGCAGGCTGATACTCGATGAAAGAAAAGATGCTAGGCAACTTAGAAAGAGATAAACTCTTGTCATAATACATTTGCAAGAGATAAACTCTTTCGCCCATTCTTATTCCGAATCCAATAGAATATGCAAATGCATCTGTTACAAAGCATATGTTCCTTTTATGCACCTACGAAGTAAATTACATAAAAAAATGTAATTGCAACAGTATCACATTATCTTTAACTTAGAGCTCAAGTTATATTGCTCTTTCTCGTGTGGTTTCTGCTTTCAGGTGAGCATGATTGGCGTGCAATACGAGGATGATACTGTAGCTACTGGGTTTGGCAATCACCTTGCGAGGCCCATACTTCGAGATGAATGGAGTGAGAACTTGACCTTTGAGGAGGGCGTCAAATTACTAGAGAAATGCATGCGTGTGCTGCTTTATCGTGATAGATCAGCTGTTAACAAGATGCAGGTAATGGTCATATTTTTCATTAAGCTTCTGGTAGAAAATATTTCACTTGGAGATTCCAGGGATCAATAAATATAGTGGGATGGTTTTCTTATCAACTTGTGTGATAAGCTCTAGTAGCATAGCATTTCACTTTACAAGGGGTTTCTTCAATGCTCTAGCTTTGCAAACGTTCCTGTGTGAATATCAACAATATGTCAATCTCGCTAACGTTATATTGTGGAGGGATTATGCATTTTCATTCTCTTCGTCTCTATACTTCATGTACTACTTCCTTCCAATCCTTAATCAGCTACACTACCTCTTGAGAATGTCAGGCATATAAACATTGTCAACCCATTGTCGTTAACTTGATATGTATTTTTTTCCTTTATATTTTCAGATTGCAAGAATCACAGAAGATGGAGTGATGATCTCCCAGCCTTACTCGTTGAGGACTTTCTGGAATTACGAAGCATTCAAGAATCCTACCGTTGGTGTTGAAGGTTCGTGGTAAAAACTAAACCTGGCTACAATGTGCTTCTCCATATTCACTTGAAGATTTGTGTTTGCCTTTGTATCGTGACACAGCAGATTTCAGTTGTTTAAGCTTTTTGTGTGCTTATGTTTTCTTGAATCAGAACGAATTAAGGTGATGAAATGCTGTTTGCAGATTCTGATAAGTACTCCATCTTTCCGTACTGCCATTTTTATTTATAGCACAAGCCAAAATCGACCAAAACAAAGAGGAAAGCAATGGGGTCGAATAACAGTGTTATCACTGAACTATAATCACAAAAAATTTCCCGTGTTTCCCAACAGGTCAAGTTACAATGCGCGTGCAAAATTTCCATGAAGAAAGAAATCCCAATGTCTATTCGTTCATATTCGAGCGATGAGGCGATAGGGCAAGCTCAGTCCCCCCGTGGGCTGCTACCACTACTAGAAGCAGGTCTTTTCCCTTTGTATTTCTGTTGTAAAAAAGAATTCACCAAAATGAGCTGCATAAAACATATGAGGAACGATTCTTGTCTGAAGACATTCCAATGAAGAAAATATACCTGCTTTCCAATGTTGAATGGGATGTACTTGTACTTGATCATGTGCATGATTTGACGCTTCATCGTGAGCCCGAAAAGAACAAACCAGTAGAACACAAGGATGGGCCAAAATACGGGCACGTCGAACATTGAAAAGAAGGTCATCACGAACGCTATGCAGAACACTTTCGTAATGGCATACCTAAGAAAAGAACCGCAAGAAAGTTAGCATATCATAACACTTAACTCGGACAAGTCAATGTTTGTGCTGTGAGGCAACCCAGAGAGTTAGATACACAACACATCGGCAAGACATCATTGCAATCACACCATCAATGTCAAATATTATCCCATGTTTTCATGATGCGTTATTAAACTCATGGATCTTTATAAGAGTATAAAGACCCCATAAGCACATGGCACAATCCCATCAATGACAGAGTCGTTAAGGAAAAGATATCTCCGACAAGGAGATACACTTCATAATTTCACAATATATATTGTAAAACACAGCATACAAGGAACGAATGTATATACATATAATATATATATATATATATGTATATATATATGTATGTAACACTGACTGCATGGTAAGGAAAAAACACACTGTTGGCGAAAAGTTACCAGAATTTGAACTCGGGAAGACGACGTATGAAAGGCTTGAATTCATCAGAACCCTTTGTAGGCAGTAAAGGTCCACCCGATGGTTCAAGCTCAGGATCAACAAGTGGCGATAGAAATCCGATGAGCAGGTTCAGAATGTAGATTCCAAGACCATAAGATACAATGTAGAAACCTTGGACGTAGTAAACTCTCAGGGCATAGACAAAAACTAAGAGAAGAGTTCCAATCCAACGGTAAAGAGAATGAGGTGTAGATTTATCCAAGTAATGCTGAAAAAGCTGCGTGAACTCATGCCCTTCTTTGGTTCAATGCCTCAGCTGCCATTGAGGGACCATCACCTCCAACTCCCTCCATGATAATGCACTTCAAGAAATACTTTAAACATTGAGCACCTAATTCTTTACAAAGATAGAGCCCAGAAAATCCATCACAAGTGATACGCAGTTAAGCAGATGATGGGCACGAATCAGATTAAAGCTATTCACCAATCATTAGGAAATATACACCCCGACCAAGAAGGATAATAGTACCCAATTCCCATTGCATTCGGCAACAAAATGCAATTAGATGACTGATCAACATAAAAAAAAGAGGTAGTCATAAAAAGCTCAAAAACAAGGATAATGCTTTCTTCGTTTTCATCATAAAGGCCTGATAAAATGCCCTAAACAGCAATATAAAAACTGATCTAACTCCACTGGTTTTGTCGCGCCTTATTATCTATAAAATCAAGTACAAGTATGGGTTTCACTACAATTTATCAATTAACAGAACTAATTTTGCATTTCCGTTTTCCAACCTAAGCATCACAGCCAAAAAAAAAAGGTAAAACGATTCTGATAACATAGCCGATGCCGAAAATCCTAAACACATAAGTACACGTACAAATCGGTTTTGAAACATGCATCACGTCATTATCAATAAAGAAAATACATCAATGTTATTTATGCCTCAAAAACCAGCTGCAACTATGACGCCTGCCGCCTCTTCCTCGATAACACCGCTATTTTTTTGCTTGGAGGTGGTAGAATCAATATGGATTAGATCTTACAGCAGGCAATGAAAAAATTGAAGATATCACACACACCAAAAAAAAAACAAAATCAATTACGTCAGCAAACAAAAAGTCTACTGTATTTGGGAACGTTGAAAACGCGATTAGAGCAGTAGACCCCTTTTATGTGAATATGCTTTCAAACTTGGGGCATTTTCGTCAATTCACAAGCAACCTTCAATGTACGTACTCGATTACTACAGTAGGGTAAATTAAGACAAGTAGGGTAAATTTCGAATGATGATGTTTTGAGTTGTCAATTGTGGCTTTTCGGCAGTCCCATATATGAATTAGGCTTGGCTTGAATATCATTCCAGTATTGAAGGTTAACAAGAAGTATTACTACAGTGGCCCAAAAATCATAATTTAAGTCAGAGAAAAAATGAAATAAGAGAAAACACAGTTAGGTGTTGGTGGCCCTCGTGTATATCTGCTGGCTAGAATGAGCGGACACCAATCGAATCAAACCCCTGGCCATCAGCTCTTTGATTGCCTTTCTAGCTAATGATCCATTGATCTGCAAACAGATTAATCGAAATAAACGCTTACCAAACTCGAGATAGAACAAGGTGAGAATGGTAGGATTATAAAAGAAGGATCAAGAACATCGGTACAATAGATCAAGCTAAGCAGCAAAACAAACATGTAAGTAACCAAGCTGATATTATAGCAAATGTTTAGCATACAAAGTGGCCGAGGGCACATTCGAATTACGTAGAGTTAACGTGAACTGCAACCCCATTAAAGAATTTCCACTAAAGGGCTCAACTGCAAAAGACTCAGTAAACTTCAGATACAAAACTTAGCAAAAGCTGGTTTCGTTCCACTGCAAAAGACTCACTAAATACTTTAATGCAAGATAAAGCACATGTGCAATGTTATGAGCTCGTGTGAGTTTAGACAAGATGCAAGAGCCAACCTAGGAGATGAACTGAAGCTAGTATAGTGGTACACCATAATGCAATGTCCCAAAAGATGACATACACAAATTGCCGAAACAGACTATTTTACTTGGAGAGAATCTTCAAAAAGCTTATAGTTTTCTGAATAATTCTGATCTAGTAAAAACAACCGTTCACAAGACACTAGATCCGAAGCATGCCTACTAAACATGGATTCTTAAGTTTGATTCACATTAAGCCGATTCTACTTTCAATCTCTCAGGTCGAAAAAAAACTATACAGTAAAGAAATGCGTAGGGCGAGGGATGGGTAAATTAATTAAGGTCATACCCTTAGACGATCGGAGAGAACTGAAGGTGTGATAAGCTTGAACTTAGGAGCTTCAGACAGCAACTTGTCATAGGTCGCCTTATCGAACAGAACCATATTGTTCACCTTCTCCTTCTGCTTTCCCTTGCTCCACTTCTGCAAATTGTTACAATTCCGCCCAAACATGAACAATAAATTCCATCACAGGTCCAAACAATTAAAGCATTCAGAAGATACGAAGACTAAACAATCAGACAAGCACCACACACGCACCTTCTTCTTCTGCTTTCCTCCTCCTGATTTGGATGGCTTCGACGATGGCGGAGGAGCCTTATCCTTCTTCGGTGCCTGAAAAATACAAATCAAAACAAATAAAAACTTTGTAGCAGTAGACCATTACGCCGTACATGCGACGGGGAAAATCGAGAACGAAAGAGATCGACGTACCATGTAAGATAGTGGATGAACGCCGAGAGGATTTCGATCGAAGGTGAAAAATTATACACTGATGATTTTCAGTCTCAGGATTGTAATAGCTAGGGCTCTTTGTAGTTTGAATGGGCTTTTAGCGGGCCATACTACTTAGCCCAGCCCAATGAATTGGAGTATATACCCAACGCATTGACCCATATCCTACATTTTCTTTTAGGTCAGTTTGGTTTTTAAGAATTTTAGTGAGGAAATGAAAAGAAATGGCCATGGAAAATATCGCAAGAAAAGCCGGTGGAAATTATTTTCTCTTCTGGTTTTCTTTTTCTCGTTGTTTTCCTCGATCCAAACGCAGCCTTAGTTTCATTTTTTTTTGTCTCGACTATTTCGAATTTAGGATTAGTTAGGCGTCAAAGAGCTCCAAGAGCACTGCAAACTATGGAATTCATCAAACTTTATGTTGACAACAAAATCGAAGGTTAAAATAAAAAATAATGAATGATAAAGAAATCTATGTCCCGCTCGATTAATTCTTGCAAGGTGAAAAGGAACCAAGAAACAATGGGACTGAACAAATAATGGGAAGCCATTAATTTTTTTTTCTTATATTATTAAAAATAAGGTCATGCGTCCTTTGATTTTTAGTAATATTTTAGGCATTCTCTACCATTTATTATTCTTTCTTCTTGATCGAGTCCTGCAATCTTCTCATCACTGGTAAGGAATTTTATTGTATATTTGCCTACGTTTGTCTCTATATGTTCCTCATTTGGTCGCCATTCATTGATGTTAGTTATATAGTGAACGGTAATCTTGTTGAAATAATGCTTATTGGAAGATTCTTTTTATTTTCTGCATTATTTCCTCTTATCCTTGATTGCGTTTCGAGTTAGTCCTACATATTCGCAAAAGAAAGAAGATTTTTCGTTCTTCATATATCATGTCTGATTGTGAATCCCATTGATAATAAGCATAAATGATCAACGGAAGCATGTTATTATGATCAAGAGCATAAATATCTGATGATAAATGTTACGTATAATATTGCAGGCGCATTAAAAGTCTGTGACGACATTTTTACGAAAATCTGCTGTGTCCATCTCTTTGATCATACTTTCAAAGAAGACTAGCAGCAAACATGAGTGAAAATATGTCAGGACCCCTTGAACGCCCCATCCGATCAAATAAATAATAAGCTTATCTAGATTTCTTATTTATTTTGCATCATTGAAATAGATGAATCTTCCACTAGATAACCTTAAGGCTGCTTTTGTTACGCGGAAAATTTTTTGCATCGAACTTATTTATTTTACTTATTTATTTTGCATGTTGTACGTTACGCTTCTTGTTTGTCGTAAAACGCATTTCTTATCCCTTTTCTACGTACCAAGCGCACCATAAACGAAAAGTAACGAACTATTTTCGATTTCCCATGATTTATTTTTTTTCTCGGGAAGGTCTCGAGAAGATTGACATGGCGGAAAACACAGAAGAAGAAAGGAAAATGCGCATCGGTTCCCTCAAGAGGGTGGCATAAGCGCGTCGAACAAGTTCAGAAACTCACTTACCAAAAAAGGCCGAAGATGTAGCAAAGTCATGTCCATCGTCATCGACGACGAGCACGACGCCGAGGAAATGCAGGCCATCGACGGATTCCGTCAGGCACTCATCCTCGAAGAGCTCCTACCCTCGAAGCACGACGACTACCACATGCTCGTCAGGTAATCATTATTATTCGTGCATTAACGTCGAAATAGAAGTATCCGAGGAAAAGAAGGCCAATTTTATTTTTGGCATATGAAATGGCATTTAAGGACACCTATATTATATGGTTGTATTTTGAAAACAATAAGTTTCAAAATGTAGCAGTTGGAGAACTACAAAATTAAACGTTAAAATTTCATTTGTAATGTTACAAATGGAAGTAACCACATCCAGGAATTTTAATACATAATGTTATCAAATTGCATCAATTTTGGAACATTACTGACCTGAATTTGCAACGCCAAATATCTTTCCCTCAAATATGCAGGACTAAAAAAATAACTAAGCCGAAAAAATTAAGACTTTACGCGATCTCCGCTTTGTCGCTATGACTTTATGCAACGAATAATTATTTCATCAGGTTCTTGAAGGCGAGAAAGTTTGACATCGAGAAGACGAAGCAAATGTGGGCCGATATGGTTCAGTGGAGGAAGGAGTTTGGCGCAGACACTATTATGGAGGTTTCTTTATTTCTTTATTTCTTTCTTTCCCTCAGCATTTTTCGATCATGTGGGATATGGGGTAGGCCACATAAACCAGGGAAGATTAGTCCTTACCGAAAGCAATGCTCGTCTCATAGTCGACATTTCAGACTGACTTCGTCAGAGTTACGGATTGCGGTGACATTGTGTGGGGATACATACATGTCAGAAAAAAGGCAGTGAATATATATGTAAGAAGAAAAACTGAGCTTTTTTGTATTGTAGGACTTTGATTTCAAGGAGAGGGACGAAGTCCTTAAATACTACCCCAAGGGCACCACGGTGTGGACAAGGATGGGCGTCCAGTCTACATCGAGAGGCTCGGGCAGGTCGATTCGACGAAGCTCATGCAGGTCACGACCATGGACAGGTACCTAAAGTGCCACGTCCAAGAATTTGAGAGGACTTTCATCGACAAGTTCCCCGCTTGCTCCATCGCCGCAAAGAAGCACATCGACCAGAGCACCACTATCCTGGACGTCCAGGGAGTAGTAATAAACAATTACGATATATTCCGCTTTTTTTCCTTAATCGTCTCGCCAAATTTGCGCCGACGTTTGATTTACCTTTTCAAGACCTAATTTTTTAGGGGCTCAAGAACTTCAACAAGAACGCGTGCGACCTTGTCCAACGCCTTCAAAAGATCGACGGTGATAATTACCCTAATTTAATCCGTCCTTTTTGTTAGTATTTAATGAGATTATCGAATATTTTTTTTGCGTCTATTCGAAGATGTTGTGCCGCATGTATATCATAACTGCGGGATCAGGGCTTAGGCCATTGTGGAACACTATCAAATCGTTCCTCGACCCAAAGACCACTGCCAAGATCCATGTAAGAATCTCGCTATCATCGATCGGTATCTCTTCTTTAGTAATCCGATGTATTTTGGTAATAATGTTAAATTTTTTTAAAAGGTTCTCAGCAACAAGTACCACAGCAAGCTTCTTGAGGTCATCGATGCTAGGTAGAGAAAAATTCAATATTGCCGACGAGTTGGTTACTTTGTTTTTTTTAAAAATTCAGGCGGTTAAATTGTAATAATTTACAATGTCTTAATATATAGCGAACTCCCTGATTTCTTGGGCGGAACGGCATGTGCGCTGCTAAGGGCGGATGCATGCTCTAGGATAAGGGGCCTTGGAACGATGTTGACATAATGAAGGTTTGTTTTATTACACGAAATAACATCCATTCTACGCGCCGCAATTTATTTATTGGTACGTCTTTGATGTTGTTGATATCTTTTAATTTTTTTTGGGTGATCAGATGGTCCGAAATGGCGAGCACAAATGCGCGCCCCAATTAACCGTTACTTCGCCGACAAGAAACCATCTCGGAGGACGATGGCGCTTCGAAGGTAATTTACTTAAGTTACATTGTTTTCATCTGGTTCTAATACCATAGAATGTTCAAGAATCATAAAAATAAACTTCTTTTTTAATCGCGCTTAGGGAGTGAAGAGAAACAACTCTTCCAACTCGACGGGCGCTTCTTCTCCGAAAGCCACGAGGGACCACATCGCACATCCCCGTCTCTCTGCCGTTCAAGAAGAGGTGGTTTAATCAATTTTTGTTGGCGACGACCCAGACAAAGATGGATGTCTTAATAATAACTCCATTTGGTTCGAAGGAAGTGAAAAGCTGCGAAAACGCCGCTCGTGAGCTGGAAGCCTACGTTCCTGCGGTGAAAAGGAACGTCGCTTTGTCTCGCCGAAGGCAGAGAACTGCGACAACGTCAAACCCTCCAAAGGTAAAAAAACCCAAAGTCATCGAAGATTGCACGGCGAAATCGCGAAGCTCAATTACTACTCACATTATTATACGCGATCGAGAAACCACACCAACCCCAAGGGCACGATCCCAATTCGTCTTGAAGGTCAGGTTTCTAATCTACCAGGGACCCAACCTTTGCTGTTGGGAGGGGTGTGACATTCTCAGTGCGTGGTGCAAGTACATAGCCGATAAAGTGGGAATACCTCAAGATAACAGAAAGAAAGCCAGTATATACAAATAGGGTTTTGTGGAAGCCCTCTTAGTAAAAAGATATTCGCAACTTTTAGTATGAAATCCTCAATTTTCTGCTAACTCGTTTTGATTACCAGAGTACTACCCGTCATCGCACGACGCATGCAAGGACGACGGCCTTATCAGCAACCAGATATTTGCGGGCATGCTTACGTTCGTGATGGGAGTGGTCACCATGGTCCGTATGATGAAGAACATGCCAAAGAAGCTCACCGACGCCACCCTGTACTCTTCGTTCATGCACGAAGGTGACTACGAAATTAGGGCCAATCACGATCAGATGACCACCACCGCCACAACCTCGAAGGGAATCTCGACCGCGGAATTCATGATGATGACGAAGCGCGTGAACGAGCTCAAGGACAAGGTGACTGTCCTCGGGAAAAAGCCGGCTGTCATGCCGTCCGACAAGGAGGAAGTGCTGGCTAAAGTCGTGGGGCGAGTCGAGGAGCTCGAGCAGTAGTTGCCGGCGGCCCAGAAGGCGCTCAAGCAAGCGCTTTCCCAACAGGAGGAGCTACTGGCTTACATTGAGAAGAAGAAGAAGAAAATGAAGAAGTTCTTGGCTTTCTGATGAGCGAATATAGATGAGTGCTATGACCTTATTTTATACTTTTTTTTGGTGTTTTTGTCTCTTGCGTGAGTTGGAGCATATCGATAGATCTTGTCCGAATTCTTCGAAGATAAGAAACTGTGTGTTCGTGTGGGATAAGTTTTCGTGAACCATTTGTCCGAATCAAAATCAAACGAAAGTAGTGCATAAGATATCGGTCGAGATCACCTATTTCACTCTCTGTATTCCACCGTGTTCCAACGAACGAAAATCATTACACCCCCTCCGTCAAGTGTTAAACACCAATAGTAACTTAGGAACTTGACATTAATTGCCCAATAGTAACAACCATCATGTATTAGAAAATTATAAATTAAAATAAAACCAATGAGAGGAAATCTGAACCCTGAATTGGACACTTGTCAAGAATCCGTGGTGTGAGACAAAAAAAATGGCACAAAAGAGTGGGACAGAGAATCTAAACCCCGCTCTAAAATCACACCAACAATATTTAAACAAATTGGCAAACACAAGGCGATCAAGAAATCCCAACCTTTTTCATTAATTCGAAAACTCGGGATTACAACACGACTAAGACCTCAACTCTAGGCTCGACATAACAACACTACGCTCTAGTATTTTTCCTCTCAAGCTACATGGATACTAACTCATTTAGTCATCTTCTCTCTTATGCTTCAAGTCTTGGCCTTGATCACGTATTTGTAGCCATGAGAAAGCTCCTTCCTTAAGCAATGATGTGGCGTCGTGCATGGGAGGTTTACCTCATTTACATTCATAATGATTACTTAAGGATGTCCAGTGAAATGCTTTGCTTAGCTTGATTATTAACTTGAGTGGAATGAATGAGGGGTTATCATGGAAATTCACCGTATCGAGTCGTAACATTTCTTAAAAGATAGTCGAGTTCGAATTTAATTGAACTCATTGAACTGGCATATTTTAGTTGGACATGAAACGATACATATAAAGTTATGTACGTAATTTAGTCCCACTAAAATTTAAAATCTAAGATGTTCCAAGTTCATTTCAGAGTCCAAACGTCGAAACTACGATTCATAAGGTCTCACTCTCGTAGGCGACACTCGATAATTGAGTACCAAAAAGGCATTCGCTCATCGCTTATAATATTTTCCCTTCTAAAAAATTTCTCTAATGCAATGGCAGTAAGTTCAAAACCATATACTACATGTCCCATTTAATACTTCCAAAAAATTAGTGGGCACGTAGATTAAGAAACCATAATTTTTTAATATTATAATACACTTCTAAGGAATGGGGAGAGAAAATTAATTAGTGGGCACGCAAAATAAGAAGCTTTTTAAAATATAAATGGTGTAATTAGTTTAATTATTGAAATAATTAACCTAGCTAGGGCTGAGTAGGTGCGATTTTCTCACTGGGCGAAGTGTTCCATTGCTCGGACTCTTCCTCTTTCGACAGCGACGTCGAGCTATGGCTAAGAAGAAAAGGACGGCACGATTGGTTGATTCTCCACCTGTGGACGTGGTGAAATCACCTGCTGGGGAGGTCAAAGCCCCAAACACCTAACACCCCCACTGTTCCAAATCCCTCTGTGAAATCACCTGCTGGGGAGCTCAAAGCCCCAAACACCTAACACTCCCACTGTTCCAAATCCCTCTGCATGATGTTACTAAGCTCATAGGAACCTACATTAGCAGTGCGCACCTTTCCAAGAGGCCAAAGAAGCTGCAATTTTAGCTAGGGCTGTGAAGGAGATGACCCAAACGGGAGGCAAGGTGCTTCAGGAAAAGGCTGAACAAACAACGAAAAAGAACCAATCAGTATGGGCTAAGCTTGATATTTCGAAGCTGCGTAATGCGGGTGGGAAGCCGGATTATGTTGAACCAGCAAAAAATGGTGAACATGAAGTCAGACGAATTGTGATGGATGACATAGCTGATGAGGTGAAGTACTGGAGGTCAGCGATCATTTGTATGTGCTTGGGTCGAACCCACCCTATGCTGTCATGAACGGATTTCTGAATCGTGTCTGGAAAAAGCATGGGCTCCAAAAGGTAATGCAAGTACGTGCGGGATTGTTTCTGGCTAAGTTTGAAACTGAGGAGATGAGGGATTTGGTGCTGCAATCTGAGGTACTCCAGTTTGATAAAAAACCGTTGATACTTGCCCCTTGGACAGATGGTACACAATTTAAGAAGGAGGACATTGATAAGGTCCCTCTCTGGGTTCAATTTCCTCACTTGGAGTTGAAGTATTGGGGGGTGAAGGGGCTGAGCAAGATTTCTAGTTTGGTTGGTATTCCTATTATGGCTGATGAGGTCACAATGAAGAAAGATAGAGTTCAATATGCACGAGTGCTGATCGAAGTGGACCTGAAGAAGGAGCTGAGGGGAAAGGTTACATTCCTCAATGAGTATGATCAACTTGTTGAACAAGAGGTGACCTACGAGTGGAAACCTGATAAATGCAGTACTTCCGGGCAGTTTGGCCATACAACTGAAGTATGCAGAAAGGCAGTCCGGAGAGAGTGGCAGCCTGCTACTAAGGAAGCACCTGAACCTGAAGGGAAAGGGAAAGAGTCTTACGAGAAGAAGGCACAGAAGGAATCTACTGAAGAGGACGGATGGATAACTCAGGGGAGAAAGAAACTACTGATGAGGGGTGCTGCCACTTCCCCTACAAAGACAGACAGGACAGAATGCAGCCAGCAGTTCAGGGCAAGCTGAGGGTAGTCTGAGAATGGAACATCTAGTAGATCCACTTCAGCAGAAGCAATCGGAGATAGATCCTGGACCAAACATACAACAAAGTAGCTTGCTCCTAACCCATGGATAAGGCCCTGCTCTGGAATGTGAGGGGTATGAATACCCCGAATAAACAGGCCGAGATTAGGCTGAGGTGTGGGAGGCTTCAGACTACTCTTGTGTGCCTGGTTGAAACAAAACTGAAGAAGGATACTGTAGATAGAGTCATGAGTAATTGCTTTAAAGGTTGGAACTATGTACATAATCTCACCCATCATCCTAGTGGGAGGATCATAGTGGTTTGGAACAATGAGTGGGGAGTAAGTACCACATTTCAGTCAGACCAACTAATCCATTTGGTAGCTGAGAAACAGGGGGAGACTTTTCATATGACCTGTGTGTATGGACATAACAACAGTGCACAGAGGGAAGTATTATGAGATGACATCAGAGCCTTAAAGCAGCAAGGTGACCCGTGGATTGTATGGGGTGACTAACAATGTACTGTCAAGTGGGGATAGCTTGGGAGGTACCAGTGTACAGGCAGCTGAATCTGAGAACTTCTGGGGCTGTCTCAGGGACTGTGGCCTTGAAGAACTGAGAAGGAAGGGACAACATTATTCCTGGAGCAACAAACAGGGAGTCGAAACCAGAATCTATTGCAAAATCGACTGGGCTTTTGGCAATCTGCAATGGCTTTAGACTCGTATGGATATTGAGGCTCATTTTCTACCTGAAGGAATATCGGACCACTCTCCCATTTTGCTCAAGAATGGTAGGTCTCCCCCTATTGTGAGACGAGACTTTAAGTTCTTTAACATGTGGGTAGACTCTCCAAACTTCATGACAGTGGTGGGAGATAACTGGACTAAGGGATTGGGGGGAAATCCAGAGGAAGACATCTTGTAAACCAGATGCATATGCTCAAAGGCCATTTGAAGCAACTCAATCACACCCTCTATGCTAACATAGTCCATAAAACTGAGGAAGCCCAAATGAGGTTGGAAGCTGTCCAAAATTTACTAAGCATTGACCCATTGAACCCCAACTCAATTGAGCAAGAGAGGGCTGTTGCAGAGGAATTCCTATTTCTCAGTAAGGCATGTGCGAAATTTTTGGCTCAGAAGGCTAAAGCTAATTGGCTGAAAGAGGGGGACAAGAACACTAAATTCTTCCATGCACTCATCAAACAAAGGGAATATAGGAATATGATTATTTCAATTGAGACTGCTGAAGGACTGGTTTTGGAGGAGCCTAGTTCTATAGTTTCTTATTTTATAGATGAGTATAAAAGTACCCCGGGGTGTGCTGAGAGGAACTTGGCATAAATTGATGCATTGGCCATAAACGAGGGCCATACTCTAACAGTTGAGGAACAGTTTGGCCTAACTGCACCCTTCACAAGGGAAGAGGTTAAAGCTGTTGTGCACTCCATCCACAGTGACAAAGCCCCAGGGCCAGGGTATAACAGTGAGTTTTTCAAGGCAGCTTGGCCGGTAGTGGGGGATGATTTCACTGAGGCTGTCGTGGAGCAGAATGGAAGAACTCCCTGAATGCCACGACCATTACCCTAGTGCCTAAAACTGATCAGCCCAGAACTGGCAGGGATTACAGACCGATAGCCTGCTGCAAGACAGTATATAAATGTATATCCAAGCTCCTGTGTACTCGGTTGAGAGCTGTGCTGCCAAGCCTGGTGCATTCTAACCGGAGGCTTTTGTCCCTGGAAGATCGATCAGCCATAACATAATGCTATGTCAGGAGCTGCTTAGACTGTACAAAAGGGGGCAAGTCTCAGCAAGGTGCATGATGAAGATCGATTTGAGGAAGGCATATGATACAGTGGAATGGAACTTTCTTCTAAGCCTCCTCAAACACTTGAGGCTCCCTGTGAAGTTTGTGGCATGGGTAAGGGAATGCATCTCTACTGTCACATATAATATAACTATCAATGGAAGACGAGAAGGCCATATCATAGGGTCTAGAGGGTTGAGACAAGGAGACCCTATTTCGCCACTGTTATTTGTGTTGATAATTGAGTATCTGACTCGAAAACTTATCCTGGCATAAAAAACAGATGGATTCAAGTTCCATCCACTGTGCAAGCGGGTTAATATAGTTAGCATGTGGTTTGCGGGTGATCTTTTGATTGTCTGCAAGGCTCACATCCCATCTGTTGAACTGATTATGGGAAGTCTACAGCACTTTCAGAGGGCTTCTGGACTGGCAGCAAATCACATGAAATCCAGTATATTCATTGCTGGTGACTTTCAGCCTTTGAGACAGGGCATTATGGAGCTGACTGGTTTTTCAGAGGGATTCTTCCTGATGAAATACCTCGGGGTACCTATATCACCAACAAAATGGAGCAGACTTGACTATGAAACAGTGGTGGAGCGAATAGGCAAGAGGATCACGTGCTGGATTGATGGCAAAATGCACAGCTACTGGGGTTCGATGTTTCTCCTACCTCTATGTCTAGTGAAGCGGATTGATCAAATGTGCCGGGAGTTTCTATGGGGCAGAGGTATTCCGGGTAGAACTAAAGCACTAGTGGCATGGGATACAGTATTCACAAAAAAGAGCAGGGGAGGTCTGGGCATCAGAGACCGTGGCACTTGGAACTGTGCTAGTATTGGGAAGAAGGTATGGGAAATTTCGCAGAAAAAAGATAACTTGTGGATAAAATGGCTACATTGTTACTACTTGAAGAATGTCAGGTTTTGGGATTACCAAAGAGCTGCAGATAATAGCTGGCAATGGAATCAAATTCTAAGAATAAGAGATAAACTGAGGGAGGGATTTGGGGAAGGGATCTGGACTGTAACAGGGGATGGCTGCTACACTATCAGCTCGGGCTATGCGTGGCTAAAGGGAGACAGGGACAAGATGGTATTAGCAGTAGCCATATGGAGTAGGTGGAATGCACCTAAATATACGTTTATATTCTGGCTTCTCAAGCATGGGAAACTGCTCACACGGGACAGAATTGCTCAATGGGGGATACCAAAACCAATGCCTGATGCAAGATGTGTGCTGTGCCTTCAGGCAGAAGAGAGCCATAAGCACCTGTTCTATGAATGTGATTACATCAGAGTTACTTACGGAGGCATGCAACTGGTTACATATTATTAAATCCTATGACTCTGCTGGCTGGGACATACAGCTAATACGCATGAGCAAGCAGAAGAATATGATTGCGAAGATACAACTCGCAAGGGTAGTGGCTGGTACATATGTGCTGTGGAAGGAAAGAAATGCTCGAGTCTATGGGGAGGGTGCCAAACCTGCTCGGGAGTTGGTTCAGGTATTCAAGCGAAGTTTTAAAGATCAAGTGAGAGGGATGAAGTTTAAGAAGCCGTCTCATGGTGATTAAAGTACGTATATACGAGAGATATGCTATTACTAGTGGTTAGTTGGGAGATGTGAACACATTCTGTAAACCTTAGTTCCTGTGGCGATGATATTTCCATACCAAAAAAATTATTGGAATAATGTTTTACCAAAAGTAGATGGAAGAATTATGTGGGACGCCCGAAACAGAAAGATGAGAGAATAAGTGGGACGTATGAAGTATTTGATTACTACTGTATTCCCAACCGAAACCGTAAAAAGAAAATAATTACATATATAAAATAAATGCTTGGAAAAAGGGTATAAAAAACTTTGTGCGTCGTGCGTGTCACTTCAATTAGCATGGAGTTACATACGTGTCAACCAAAGAAGACATGCAACTCCCACGTGTATACACCTCGCAGACATGCAGAAGAAATTAAAAAACACATCCCCTCTTTATAATTTTGACGAAGGAACAGTTATCAAATCACATCAATAAGAAAATTTCGATAGAATAAAATGGCAGATCTCCGTGATGAGCATGGAAACCCTATTCAGCTGACCGACGAACACGGCAAGCCGGTCAAGCTAACCGACGAGTTCGGCAATCCCATGCACCTTAGAGGCGTCGCCACGACGGCGACGACCCCTCCGACGACGGCGACGCTGGGCTCTCAGTTTGAGCACGAACAGCCACCGCTACAGCCTCAAGAGCCGCCGCCACAGCCTCCCCCGCCGGCGCAGGAGCAGCTCCGCCGCTCGGGATCAAGCTCCAGCTCCAGCTCATCGGTCATTATCACAACATACTATTACAACATATTACGACGACGGCTCTATTCATCTCTGTCTTATTTTAATACTTCTTCCATTGTTGTAGTCTGAGGACGATGGGCAAGGAGGTAGGAGAAAGAAGAAGGGAATAAAGGAGAAGATAAAGGAGACGTTTGGCGGAGGAAGCAAGCACAAGGAGGAGGCGGCGGCGGCAAAGACGTCTTCCACGGCGGCGACGGCGACCACCGTGCCGCCTGGACAAGTTCATGAGAAGAAGGGAGTCATGGAGAAGATCAAAGAGAAGCTTCCCGGTCACCACCACTGATAAATAATATCGATTGAAAGAGAACACCTTAGAATAGTAATATCTTCATATATTTTATCATGTGTGTAGTAGTAGTAGTGTGTTATTGCTGTGTGCATCAATCGCGTGTGTTTCTAGTGTAACAGTGCGTGTTTGATTTTGTTTATATAGTTGGTTTCCATTGCTTTGTATTATCAAAACTGCAAGGCATGGAAGCAATTATACAACGCACGATTCTATCAATTATCTAAGTGACAAAGTTGAGATCATATATATCTGAAGAACAGCAGCTATACCTTTTCTAAGTTGAGTTGTAAGTGCTCGAAAAGAGGACACGAAAGAATAATCTTCCTACCATAAATAATATTTGTCATCTTAGTAATTCTTTTAACAGAAGATCTTTTCGTTCTAATAATCTATTCGAGAGTTATTCCTATCTAACTGAACGCTATGGATCAAAACAAAGACATTGTTAAGTAAAAGAGAGTTATTCCTATCCAACGGATGAGTTTGATCAAATGACAAAGAAAAGATGACTTTTTTCGGATGAAATGAAAATTGAATTCATGAAAAAGATGGCTTTTTCGGGTGAAATGAAATGTAATAGGAGAAAGATTTCTCATTCCTTAGCCGGAAAGATACGTGGCTATGGAAGAGGGATTAAGTGGGATAGGATTAACTGGGTGGTAGAGTGGTGAAAACGTTCCTTTCTTCCATATTTTGGACCAAACTCAATGAACAATATGTTACTGCCTTCCATATTTTGGACCAAACTCCATGAACAATATGTTACTGCCGAATAAAAATACCATTTATATAATAAATTTGCAAGTCAGTACCCTGTCAGAAATTTTTTTATATAAGTACCCGTTTTGTTGTGTGTATCATTTTCCAGTCTTTACGTACCTTTATATGTGTGTACCATTTTCCAGTCTTGACGTACCCGTTCGATTGTGTGTACAATTTTTCCAGTTTTGACGTACCTTTTTATATGTTATTACGTACACATCACGCGTTTATATAGTACCACATATGGTATCTATATACGTTATATATGGTACCTTAATATGTTATATGATGTACCATTTTCTCACTATATTATTACCACAATGCTTTTCTTATATCTAATGTGTTTTATGATGTACTTGTGGCGGAACCGGTATCATTATGTAAAAAATTTATTCTAATAGGTATCACTTATAGGGTACTGACTTACGAATTTTTTGTATAAATGAATATTTCGCTTTTTAATTAAAGGTTACTGAAGATAGGTTAGTTAGTTTGACTTTGGTCAAGCAAAGGAGGCGCCACCAATCGGTTTCGGATCGTCTGTTCCACAACAATGTTCCACCTTTGTTAAACTAAGTTGATCAATTGTACACTTGTTCCAATTTGGTTGGTGGAACACCAAATTGAAACATCAATCTGGAACACATGATTCAATCTACAATTTGGCTGGTGGGACACTAAATTGAAACACCAATCTTGAACAGAGTATTCAATCTACCGCCAATCACAATCAAGGATGGCAAGGCGGCGCGACGCAGGACAGCGCGACAATTGAAATTACTATTATAGCCCCTGATTTGGTCCTCCTTGAAAAACCATACAGCACTATTTCTGTCTCACTCTCTCCACATGGCTAAACCCAAAGCTGATCGACGTACGCTCGATTCCTACACCGTCAAGCGTGTCAACGTAACCGTCCGCCGTGAGTTGATTTCGTCTGTTTCTCCGTGCCTCTTTTTATTTAGCTGAGTATGATATGATGATGCCGGAGCTACTTACTTTCCTTGACTTAGGGCTGTCGCATCGCCGTAAGATTTCGTTTGCGTTGATGTTTCAGGGCTTCGATTTCATGTTCGTCCCTTATCTTACTTGTTTGAATTGAGCTGAGCGGTTGAATTGAACGGAACGTTAGTTTTAGGTTTCGAATTTTTCTATGTTAGACTTTTTTTTTTTTTAGATTCTTGTACGTACGCTTTATTATTGTACTTAAGAATATAAAAGATCATGCCTTACCTTTCGATTGATGTTTCTGTAGTATCGTCTAGCTCAAATTGAGCGGTTGCAATTGGCTTACTTGTTTGGTGAAGAGTTATGTTCTTTAGCTACTTTCATCAGGCTCAATCATATGATGCAGATGCTTGCTTATATATCACTACGTGCTGTAACAAACTAGCCTTAAAGTCTAATAATCCCTTCTGCAGCGAACGACTGTGTCCTTTTGAGGCCTTCAGACTCATCAAAACCATCTTACGTGGCGAGGATCGAGAGGATCGAAGGAGATAGTCGTGGAGCGAACGTGAAGGTCCATGTTCGTTGGTACTATCGCCCAGAAGAGTCCATTGGTGGTCGATGTCAGTTCCATGGGTCGAAGGAAGTGTTCTTGTCTGATCATTACGATATACAGAGCGCTGATACTATAGAGGGCAAGTGTGAGGTTCACAGCTTCAAGAGCTACATGAAGCTGGATTCAGTTGGGAACGATGATTTCTTCTGCAGATTCGAGTACAATTCCATGAATGGTGAATTTAAGCCAGATAGAGTTGCCGTGTAAGGTTCTTTCTAAATCTTTGTGTTGTTTTGTTGTTGGATTACTTCATCTAATTGACTTTGTATTTTTCTAGTGTTATATTTATCGAAATAAAAGTCACTATGCCCTATAATCAACATGAACGCGGAGTGCGTAGAGACTAACCATGCATATGCCCTTTCTACGTTTAAGTTTCTTGGACCATAAACGTAAAACAACAGACGCAGAGAATGCTTGCTTGTTTTACCTTGCTTGCTTTGGTATTAGGACTAGTCTCTGATGTAACCTTTTAATCAATGTGCTATAACAGGTATTGTAGATGTGAGATGCCTTATAATCCTGACGATCTTATGATCCAATGCGAAGGGTGCAGTGAATGGTGAGTTAGAATTCGCTTTCCATTGGCTTACAACGGACGATCTCATTACTAAAGGGTCGTTAGAAAACTTTTTTTCTCTTCTAATCAAGAAAAACGTTAATAATTCTAGTCTTGATTGCTATTTCTACTCTGAACTTATTTACGATTCAGGTTTCATCCGACATATATAGGATTGAGCCCTGAAGAAGCCGAAAGACTTGAGCACTTTTACTGCCTTAGTTCTTCCTAGAACCACGACATTCAGTTACATACGTAGTTAGTTTATATGGTGTGTACAGTTTAAATGTTTCCATGTGAAAGTTTTACAGAGTTTGAAGTGGTAAGTAGCTAATGAGAAGTATGCTGAGCTGAGTGAGGTTTGTGATCCTGTTAACATCTTTGTGAATATTTTTGTTTATATGTAAAATTTATTCAACTTCTTGGCTTGGCTGACCACCTTAAGTCGTCCGAATTTTGTATGCCAGGAAAAATAAATTAATAATTCTGGACTAAAACCGCTAGAGCAAATAAATAGACAAATAAAATGGAAAAGAAATTATTAATAAAAGATTCCGTTGCCGGGACTTGAACCCAGGTCTCTCAGGTGAGAGCCGAGTATCCTAACCAACTACACTACAACGGACTTTATCATAAATGGACTCTCATTTTTAACAATGCGAGAAACATATAAATAATACGAAAAATCATATCATTATCTATCAATTTATATTTTACTAAGGGAGAGCAATCTTAATCCTCTCTAATCTACCTACTTTGCAATCTCCTTTAGGGTTGTCAATGGGACGGGGAATAGGGATCCGCCCCGAATAGGGCGGGGAATCCCCGCTATTCTACCCCCGGGGGCGGAGACGGGGAACATTTTTTCCCGCGGATATCCCCGCCCCGTTCCCCGCTAATAAAATTAATATATATTATATTTAATTAATATTATAAGATAAACAATATAAAAATATACTTTGAAATATTAAATAATATAAATATGATTAAAGTATAGCTCAAATAATATAAATAATTTTAAATATAATTTAAATAATATTAAAATAATATAAATTGCACTTTTTTCTCAAATAGTGACGGGGTGGGGACGGGGATTGGATTCCCGCCCCGAATCCGCCCCGTTGACAACCCTAATCTCCTACCTTTCTTTTTCTTATATTATTCCTTTTCGGCATCTTTTCGAATTTCTTTTAAAGTAGAACTAATCCAAGAAAAAAAGCATGAAATTGGATAAGAGTCGTTTAAAAGAAATACGGGAAAACGTCCAACTTGTTAATGGTCCAATACAAACACTCCACTCCAAAGGGCCAATGATAAAACTAATACGTGATGTAAAAATGTATTCAATAAATATGAGCTTTATTCGCACGCTAAAGAAACAAATTATTATTCCATCCTATTACCTTTCGCCACGTGTCCAGAAATTTGCTACATAACCACGCATCAATGCATCAGATCTACAAATTGCAAACAAAAAGAGCGACAGAATATGGCTTCTGCTTCACGCTTCCTCTTTCTTTGCTTCCTCTCCACTCTTCTCATTGCGGCGTCGTTTTGTTCGCCGGCCAGAGCTGACCTCTCCGATTCCGACGACGTGTTGATCCGTCAGGTAACCGACGATGACGGAGGTTCCTTAGGCGCCACGCCGTTGTCCGACGAGCACCGGTTCAGAATCTTCAAGCGCACCCACAAAAAGGCGTATGCGTCGAAGGAGGAACACGATTACAGGTTCTCGGTGTTCAGGGCGAACCTGCGCCGCGCTAAGCGTTTCCAGAGGATGGACCCGTCGGCCGTGCACGGAGTGACTCAGTTCTCCGATCTGACTCCGAAGGAGTTCAGGAGGCAGTTCATGGGGATCAATCGGAGGCTGCGATTTCCCTCGGACGCTCAGAAGGCTCCTATTCTTCCGACCAACGACCTTCCCGGAGATTTTGATTGGAGGGATCACGGTGCCGTCACGCCCGTGAAGAACCAGGTTCGATCTCGATGTTTGTAAAAATTGGGATAAATTACGGTTATCTCCCCTGAAAAATAGCCATTTTGCAAATGCATCCTCTCTATCTTAATATCACCGTTATTTCGCAAATTCATGAATTTTTTTAGCTGTTAGCTTTTAAAAATCTGTGCTTTCATCCATTGCTGGCTTGTTTTCTAAATCCTAATGGGTGATTGCGTTTTTTATTGTTTTTTTTATTAGGGTTCATGTGGATCATGCTGGTCGTTTAGCACGACAGGTGCACTAGAGGGAGCGAACTATCTGGCAACGGGGAAACTCGAGAGCCTCAGTGAACAACAGCTAGTGGATTGTGATCATGAGGTTCGCCTTATTATGCCATACATTAACATCTTACTGATTAAAAAAATTGTAACTGTAAGTGTTTAACTGCAAAATTGGCCCCCCTTTGACTATAGGCTCATGAAATCATTATATTGAAGCTGAACCTTCTAACATTCTCTTTCTGTCACGACCCACACATTAGTTGAATAACTTTGCAGTGTGACCCAGAGGAAAAAGATTCGTGTGACTCGGGCTGCAGCGGTGGGCTAATGAATAGCGCTTTCGAGTACACGCTTAAATCAGGCGGACTCATGCGAGAAAAAGACTATCCATACACGGGAACTGACCGCGGAGCTTGCAAGTTCGATAAGACCAAAGTCGTCGCGAAGGTCGCCAACTTCAGCGTCGTTTCCCTCGACGAGGATCAAATCGCGGCTAATCTCGTCAAGAATGGCCCCCTTGCTGGTATGTTAGTATTATACATTGTTAACTCGTTGGGTTTTATATGCATCTCAATAGTTTTACATAGTATGTTCCCAACTTGTTGATTTGGCATGTTTCTAGGATAAGCTTCAGACATGGTATTAAGAAAATCTTGTTACCCAATTTTTTGTCCAGACCATGACACCTCTTACATGGGACAGTGTCATATATTCGACAGATTCTTGATTGAACGATAAAGAAACATGACAGATATGATCCCCCTTTTTACTCGATTCACCACTGATAAAGAAATTTCGATCCTTGTTGTGGGCAGTGGCGATCAACGCTGTCTTTATGCAGACGTACATTGGAGGAGTGTCGTGCCCGTACATATGCTCCAAGCGTCTGGACCACGGCGTTTTGCTGGTGGGTTATGGAGAGTCGGGTTATTCTCCTATTCGCATGAAGGAGAAACCGTATTGGATCATAAAGAACTCGTGGGGCCCGAACTGGGGCGAGAAAGGCTACTATAAGATCTGCCGAGGCCGCAATGTATGTGGAGTGGATTCGATGGTTTCCACCGTGGCTGCGGCCGTCAGCGTATGAGAATGTAAGAGTCTCTCTTCGGCGACAACCTCGTACTTTGTGAATATTGAAAAAGGGGTGTTATGCTGTTGTTGGGTTTTCTGATTCGTTTTTTATTTGACTTATTTGCAGTTTAACTCTTTTCCTTTCTCTATGTATGAGGGCTGGCATGCTATTTATCATGTAATGGTCAGGGCCTCACCTCTCATTGTTATGAATTATGTTACGTATTTCAAATGCCAGTGGGATTTTAATTATATGAGATATGTCGTTGCTTTACAGCATTCTCATGACTTTATATGTCTCCACGGTTAACAAGTTTTGTCGAAACGTTAACTGATTATTCATAGCGTCCATCATAGAGTTGGATTGAAACAGTTATTATTTTTACACTATATGTAAGAACCTGAAAAACTAAAGATTCTGCTGGCGAACAGACTAACTTGCAGAACTAGAGAGATAATGAAACAAAAGGCTTTGCCATCATGCCTCTAAGCCTTTTTAACTACTTGAACTTCACATGCAACAAACATGATCTAATTATGTTCAATTTAATTATTCTTTTTAACGCGATATGGAATAATAGTTTCATACCGATTTGAGTTTGTAACGTGACACATCATCAGAGTAAAGAATCCCATCTGGTAAAGTGAGCCTCCTTAGAGCCACCAAGAAACGCGCCTAAGCCAAAACAAATAAATATATCGTTACCACCAAAATAATAAAAAAAAAAGAAACTTTATTTTCCTACGTTCCAATGTGTTTTTAGTATACACACACACACAGGCACATAAAAGTGAAACTTACCCATTGAAAAGCCACCAGCGTAAACCAACACCCAAGTAGCCCATGGCCATTGCTGCTCAACAGCTTTATTACATGCAAAACAAAAAAACAAATATTAGATTTGCCATGAACAGACTTTTGTCTATTCCATGATTTTCTACTATCTTATTAGAGCTTTGGTGTCAATGGAGCAATCCTAAGAAGCTTAGAACGATCGAAAATAACAGGGACGCTAAAAGACGGTTCCTTTTTCTTTTCCCTTTTTTCTATTACCACTAGAAAAAGGGTGCCCAAGGAAAAGATTGCACTCGTCGACATACTAATAAACTTCAAATCTCGCCCCGCCTGCACATGGTGGAGAAACAACTCAGTGGTCAATTTTACGAGACTGAAATCAGATGCATAAAATTTTCACACATTCTTTTTATAAATTGACAAAACCATATTACATAATCAAGAAAAAAAGTATTGGCCAGAAACATATACCAGTAATGTACCCTCGAGGCTGAGGGTGCTCGGTGTGATGCACAGCGCAAGGAAGTAGGGGATCAGCACTTGGTGCATCTGCAAAAAGGAGAAATTTTATTAGCAAATTTCTGTTGCAAATTCAACAATGTTTGATTTTCATTTCGATTCTTTTTCAGAGTTTATTCATGAGGTGCAGTCAACTAACCCCACGTGTGACCTCGGGGTCGGGGGAAAAGATCTTGGGAAATAGCCAAGGAACAGATGTTCCAATGACTCCCAATACAAGCCCAGTTATTGCACCAATGATGACGAGTGATTTCAATAACGATCGAGCCTGTGATTTTATTACACGGTTTTAGAGGTACAGATGTAATCATTTTTCACAGAAATTGAAGTTAAAACTTTAATATACCCTCTCCATATTTCGATTAGCTCCATAGAGTAGCTCGGGCATAAAAGACTGGGCTGTTTGTGACAGAGGTTCGCCCCATACGGCACACATGCAGAAGATTTGTATCATCACCTGCGCAGGTGACAGTTAAGATGTTTTCAGCTGTCATCAAATGGCTTTTGAATAGAAAAGTTAAAGATACAAATATTACTTGATTGAGATAAATCACACCTGATGAGCGGCAACAGTAGTTTTTCCCATCGATGTGGCAAAGTACACAAGTAGAGAGTAAAATGCAACCTACAAACATTTGATTCAGAAAACTGGCAAAAGAACAGCTTATAACATAGGTTTGATTATGGAAGTAGCTGCATTTATTTTGTTGCATGCAGTAAGATGTTTCTTGCAACCTTTGACATCATTGTCACGAAAACTGGAGCTGCAAGCATGACTATCTGAAGAAGCTCATCGCTGGATGGGATAGAGATGGAAAAACCGTTGTACCCCTTTTTGTTCAAAGCCTGAATCATCATGTAAGCTGCGACAACCTAGGAAGAACTATGCATTACGTCGGATAAAAGATAGTCGATCCTCGTATTGAGCACATTATCTTATACGCATACCTGAGATACCATGGTTGCCCATGCTGCCCCAGCGATACCATATCCCATGAATCTGCACAAAACGATGTCACCGAAACCATTCACAAGGGTTGCTGCTGCCAAAGCCTTTAACGGACCCCATGAATCTTTCATTCCTAAGCTGCACGATAGGGAAAAACAAAAGTTGTCACGATTTTTAAAAAAGGAGACATGTAGAATTTCAATTAGCAGACTGTCAAAGCATTAAACTGTAAATTTTCTAGTTTTGAAAACAAGATAAGACATATTTCCTCGTTTTCAAGCTACAGACGGAAACTCAGAGACATATCGTTGTGGAAGTCCATTCCTAAAACATCCAAAGTAAAGTTTGAATGCATGAGAATTCGAGGGAATTATGAAGTAGAAAAAAAGAGAACGCATTCTTTTGAAGGTATTTAAATTGGATACCAGCTCCATCATAGCTACGCAATATATATGCATATGAGCCTGCAAATAGTATTAACTAGATATTGACGAATTGGAATCCACAGAAAACACCAATCAAGTAAATATATCGAACCTTGCGCTCTGAGCAACCCATCCAATTAGCACGGCAGGCCATGCCAATCCCCGAATCTGGTAACGAGGCACGGTCAAATGTCAAAAACTGAAGCAAAGGAACCTAGTGAGAAATCAAGTGCTCATGGAGTTAACGGAATGAAATTATCCATCTCCAGTGTGAATATATTTTTTATAGCATCAAAAATTATAAGAAGATAGTCAATTAAATCAAAATTACATAGAGATTGAAAATGCAGATCAGACAAACAACTGAAACCTTAAGCAACAAAGGTAGGGCAGAATCTCAGTCAATGAACCTGAACATATGTGTTAGCCGCAGATATGATATCCGCATTACTAGCACCGGTAAAAGCTGCACATCAGTACAAGAAAGTTGATTAATTCTGCGTGTATGCACATAAAAGCTTCAAATAAATTAACACAAAGCCATGATACAGTTATTTGAAAATTACCCTTCAATGCCAATGGACCGTAACATCTCGTGAAGAAAAGCATGAGGAAACCACCAGCCAACCCGATAAACAGCAACGCGGATATTTGATGCTGCACCTCACTTTTGTCCTGCCCCATTTGATTGAGAAAAGATTTTGCAATTCACTCAAACACAATTATACAATATCCATATACGTAAAGTCCAAAGCACACTTTTATTACTATATGAAGCAAGATCTAATCAACGAACTCTAAATAAACCAACAACATTGTTATGAAGTAAACAAAGACAGCGAGAACAAATGAGTCGTCTTAGCGCCAAATGTAGCAACACGTTTTTAAGTCAGATGTTTCCTTCACTAGAAACAAATGCAATTTCGTTTGATGCGAGCTTCTCACATTGACACATGTCAGTAATATGGCCGTAACTTGTCAAACTTAATCCATTTATTGAGTCCATAAACTCCTACCTGTCTAGCAAGAGCTGTGGCGACAAGGTTCGAAGTTGCGACAGAAAGAAACATGAACACGTAACTAGTGTAATCACAAAACACTGTCCCTGGACCTGTTAGAAGTCACACGATCAGACAAATAGGACGGAAAAAGAAGCAACCAATAGAAACAAAACAAAAGCGAAGAGAAGTTGAAAAGGCATAAAACCTAAAGCAGCAAGCTCAGTCGAACTGCCTTGACCAACGACGGCGGTGTCAATCAAACTCATCAGCGGGCCGCAGATCCAAAGCCCGACAGCAGGGCCCGAAAACTTGGCGATTTCAGTCATTTGAGTCCACAAATTGTCATCCTCAGATAACCTTTCTTCTTTGTGATGACGTTCCTCCGCCGCCGCGACGGTCAGCCTTTCCTCCTCTTCGTCTTCAATCGGAAATACCTCCTTAAAGCTACCGACGACATCATCAGTTGAGGAAATGCAGTTCGAAATGAGAAGTCGATTGGTTCTACGATTCACGAACGGAAGCTTGAGGTTAGTAGAGAAGCTGAAAAGGACAGTGCGATTCGATTTGGCTTTTAGGCTTCGAAGATTGCAACCGTAAGAGCTTTGACACAGAGCTGTTGTGACCACCATTGTTGAATTTTTATCTGTTACCCGTGTAATATACGAAGAAACTGTTTCAGACATTTATATTTGTTGGAAGAAATAAATAGTAATTTATTTGCAGATAATTTTTTGGTTTTAGTTATATATTTGTTTACTCAATCAAACTCCACCGTGAATTGAAATATAATTTTCATTGTTTTGGCTTTTTATCTTAATCACGTACAGCTACCCATTGATGATAGTGACTCCAAAATACATACCATAGCCATACCGTCGGTTGGTGAGTCAGCCATTTCAGAAAGTCATGCCATAATCCTTTTTTATATTTTTGTTCCTGAGAATGCTTTGCATAATTTAAAATAAATTCATAATTCATATCAACATATTATTCATATTCCAGACTAATTTCGAATATGTACCTCACTGTTGGCCAGAAGACGACATACAAGTCTCGTCCCAAGTCAAATAAAATTTAACCCACCCCCCCCCCCCCCCCCTCTTAAATATACTACATATAAGACTGATGATATCAAAACTGCACAGCACTAAATTTTAGTTCCCTGCGACTTTGTTTATCCATGACCTTCAAAACCGGGTAATGAGAACAAAATAATTACTCTCTCTCCACATTCACAACCTACACCTTAACAATTTTCATACTTTATCAACAACCAAGCACAACCTATAATATTTATTTTTTGTAATTATTTTTAGTTGTACTTAAATGTTTGAAATTATATTACATTATATGATATAAAATTTAGATACTTTGGTTATTGGAGATAGAAAAATAATATAAATTATGATATATTATCTATACTATATAAAAGTTGCATGTGGACTCGCCGGTATGAATGCGACATGTCAGCAACCTCAACACAAATGACTATTTTAGGCAGGTTGGAATTACACTGCCAATGCTATGGGCAAAATTCTCTAGCTATTCGCGTTTGTTTATGTTGGAAGTTGAAGAGGCTAGGCTGCAATCGGTAGACGAAGAGTTTCGTCCATTAGTTAGACCTTCAACGATTTATGAGCTGAGAAAATAAGAAAACCCTCAAAGCGATTCAGTGGATTGTCTCTTTCGCGGGTTCGGTCTATATGTAACCAGACTGAATCTGGGCGAGGATAGGGAGTTGGGGGCGGCGGTGAGCTTGGTATTGTTCATTTGGATCCAAGATTACAAAGGGTTGGGCTGGGGTTTCACGGCGAGATACAGTTCAAATTAGTTGTTAGCCTATGAGCAACACAAGACGAAAACGACGTTTCCATCCTCCGATCTACATCAGAACCCCGCACCTAACGTCTCGAAGATTGCGACTTAGTCGGATTAACAGCAATATTCTTTTCAAAGGCTTGGAGAATCACACGGAGGAAAGAAGATGCAGTAAACTCATGTATCCGCTTCAACTGCTTACAATGACTGAGAGGGCGACTTTGTTCCCGAAGACGGAGGGCAAACAAGATGATGCTGACGATTGCTTGGTGATGCTGAAAATAGCAGCGATTGTGAGGCTAGGGTTAACAGTGATGCTGGGGAGAAGCAGGATAACCCAAAGAAGGTGAAGGAGCAAAAGATCACTGTGCTCAGGCGGCATCCAAGTTCGACACTTGCTGCTTTTCTCTGTAATATTTCGGTATTCATCTATTTAAGTTGTTCTGCTTGTGATATGAACTTGCACTTTTGACAGTTTATTTCTATAAAAAATATTGCTAAATAAATGAACCGCTATAAAATTTTCAATTGGATTATTTTGTTGCTCTGATCACTTTGAAGAATATGTTGGTTTTAGGTTCAGCGTGATGGTATCATTATTATTCGTATGCTTCTGAATTGGTGTTTATTGTGTACATCTCCTTTCAGATTATTCTGATGAATCTATAGAAGAACTTGCTTTTGTATTTGTGTCCTACTTCTGGTGCACTGCAGACTGAAAAATAAATTATAAAATCAGGTCAAAAAACCGACATGAGATTGTACCTTTATAAACTAATGAGAGTGATCCTTCACTTGAAAAGACTCATTTACTTCGTTTTCTCTATTTTTCAGCACTAATAGATCATTTAATCAAATATATAATGCTGATTAAGGATTGGTATTTTTATGATTCACCATGGTGCATTTCCTTTCCTTGATATGGGAACTCTTACTAACATTTTCTAAATATCTTGCAGATTTACTCCAGGAGACCTACTGATTTTTCATGCAGAAACGAAAATGGAACAGGACACAATTGCAATCATGATTTAAAGACCTCGAAGGTAAGTTTAAGGAACCAAAATACTAACTGGTTAAAGAAAGGGAAACTTTAAATGAAACAGCTGAGCAAATCCAGGTAGTGAATGGTGTATCTTTGGACAATAAAGCTGCATCAGCTTTCGTTATAGGATCAGAGAATACATTGTTCACTTCAACAAGCATGATGGCCCGGTTGTTGGAGCATTCAGTTTACAAATCTCATCCACTTTTCTGTTTCTGGAAGTGGATTTTTCCTTTCATTTTGTTTGTTTTTGATTTATTTTGCTTTAGTTTTTGAGTTTTTAAAATTACTACAAAATTGTGATCTGCTGGTGATTAGTTTGGCGTGGATATGTAATCAGTCAGAGAAGAAGATGAATGGAGAGGACGGGGCTGACGATGTTACGAAGAAGATTAAGCAGATTGGCGTCCCGGTTCATTTGTCGAGCAGGAGAAGCGCAATTTTCGCGCCTTAGGTACCTTCCATTTAATTTTACTTTGGTTGTGTTTTGTTGTTTGTTGGCTTTTGGATGGGCTTTTGCATTTGTCCATTGGCTTTAATTTTACTTTAGTTGTTTTTCGTAAATACAGTGAATCATTAACAAATAAAATTTCCTCTGCAGGGGATGTGTCTGAACATTCCCAAGGATCAGATATTCTGCTTTTCCAGACGTGATGCGACTGGAAATAAAATGCTTATCAATTGTTTGCCTATCAATTTCCTTTCCAGCATTAGTGCATGGATATTTAGTTTGAAACTCCATGCGCATGTCCAACATTTGCAGCAGTGTGAGTGGAGCCTGCACGCCAGTATGCGCATGTTTTTCATTTGTTGTGCATGATCCTGCATGATCCATTTCAAATAGAAAAGCTGGAACATTGGCATAATGTCGTCTTCATGTTTGATGTCTTTTCGTATGCATTGTCTGGAAAAGAGCATCTTTTAACTCTTTGCTAACATTGAAGGTCTGCCATCCTATTCAATTAAAGCGGTTTATCTAGACTCGCAGCCATAGTTCTTCAGTCCCACTGTCCAAAGCCAGTGGATATTTTTTGGATACATAACAGATTGTGCTCAAATTACTGGGAGAAGTGAAACTTATCGAGGCAGCCATGGTTAGAGCAAGAACCTGTAGTGGGAGATTGCGAAATCGACTTAAGTGTCGCCGTCGCATTAATTGGTAATCCCAAAGTAGCAATTCCGATGAACTGGTGGGTCAGCAAAACGTCATTCTTTAATTCCATTATAGATTATATAATATGCTGATATATTATTCTTATCTGCTTTGGGGCGTGCAGGTATGTGCCTTTTTATTTCTTAGTTAAATTTTGCGACCCAGACAACTTGAGGTCCGTTTACTAGAAGACACGTTTGGATGCTACTATCTAAGAGGCTAAAGAGGTCCTGCAATCATCTTGACAGTTGACACCTCATTCAATGGAAAGGGATGGATGATATTTTGCGCAAAAAACAATAAACATTTGGACATTGCACCAAAAGAGGGAACAAGTCGTTTCTGAACTTCATCCCCGTGAGAATCATTTATTTCTGCTACTTTAGCAATGAAAATTTCCCGGATCGCTAATTAAACTGGTTTTTATAGTTGGGAACCTAGGCAGGTGACGCGGCGTCGGTTTTTTGCCCGAAGTTTCGTGTGACATCGGTCTGTGGGGAGGAGATATGATCTGGAAGACGCCTTCCACATTTTCCTTCGTTTTGTGGTTGTGTGTCTGATGGTATTCACTCGGAGTTTACAACGGCCATCTGCTAACATGTAAAAACATTGAAGATCACATAACTTAAGATCGGCTTCTCTTTTTTAATTGAAAATCCAAAGGTTGTAATATCAAAACTATGTGGAGTTTCTTCGTTTTTTTTTTATTACTATACATGTTCTATAGTGATGCTTATTTTTCGTCATGTCTCGGGATTGTTTGAGATTTATGTCGACCTTGGCCCAAGCGAACTTGAGATGATACATAGCTTTGTAATCTTCTTTTTTTTTTTTATAGTAGGGAGTGCACATTATCTGGGCAACATATTGCAGATGTAATAAAGATGAAAGCCTATTCATGTTTTTCATTATCAATTAATAATTCTACTGTTTGTGGTTTATGATGGTAGAAGATTGTTGATTAAACTATATTTTCTGTTCTAATCATTTGTTTGATTTTGTAAATTATATATCGGGTTTTCTTGACAATCAATACTGATCGTTGGCAATATTCTAAACTGCCTTCATCAAATGCTAGAAGATCTACTCAAGAACATCAAATTAACAATGGGCAGAAGTTACTATTATCTCTCATTAAACATATTATGACATATTACTTCTCCTGACAAAACTTAAAATGGTGGAATTTTTAAGATATTTAATGTTTATCTAATAACAACATATTTGGACACATACAAATTCCCGTCAGTATATCTTAAAAATTAACAAATGTGACTACTCTTTTATGACATATACCTTATTAATTGGCATTATCGATTTATTAAGACCCGTGCATAGCACGGGCAAAAACTAGTAGAATGTAATAGAGAAATAGATAATTTGAAATTGTGACTAGAAATGTAGCAATATTAGTCTCTATTTGTAGAGAAAAAAAATCATACATTTTGGTAAAAAATTAAAATAAAATTTTAATAGATAATTAAGTGTATCATAAAAATCAATAAAAACCACAAAAATAATTTTGAAAACTATGCACAACCGGTTGGTGAACCGGGTTAGTCCACCAACCGGGTTGTGAGAGGTCGTGGGAAATATTTACTCGTTTAATTTATTTTATTTAATTATATTGCACAACCGGTTGTCCGGGTCATTGATAAACATAGTCTATCACTAAGAGTCCTACAGACCTGAATAAGATTATGGCTGCAAGTTAATTCCAAAAGAAAAAGAGGCACATTTGCAACCATTTTTCAAGGAGTAAACGGCAAATTTGGTGCTTAAACTATACCACTGTCTCACTGTTGGTGCTCGAACTTTCATTTGTGCCGTCTTAGTTCTTAAACTATACAAAACCTTTCATTTTCGGTTCTTTTGACCTACTCGATCATATTTTAACCGTTTAATACTCCCTCCGTCCCGCTAACTTTATCACATTTTCCATTTCGGACGTCCCACTAACTTTATCACATTTCCTTTTTGGGTAAAAACTATCACAAACAATCAATATAATAATATTAAATATTCTTAAAAGACGTGTCAAAATATACATTTTTTTACCTTTTCATTGTACTATATTATTATAATAATAGAACCTTAATATCCGTGCCCACCAAGAAATGCGATAAAAATAATGGGACGGAGGGTTACTAAAGGGTATTTTCGTCTTTTAGGATTTTGTAGTAGTTAGAAATAGTAAAATAAAAACAAAAAAAAAAGATCGGGTGAAATAAAAAGCTCTGTAACATACACTCACTAAGAAATCTCAAACATCACCATTGAAATCGAAAGTTCTTCGATCTTTCAAGTTTCACGACATAAACTAGTACAGCTTCGCGATTGTGAAGAATGTAGCTTTCTCACCTTCGCATATCCTAGGTTGACGAACTTACCCGAACCCTAAATCACTTGTAAAGAACTCGGCGTGGTAAAAAGATGTCCTGGTCTATTAGGCCGGAAGGCGAAGATCTAGATCCGACTTCAGCTTACATTAATGGTGAGTAACTTTATTTAGTTGTGTTGTTGACGATTTTCCAATTTTGTCTGGAATGTGAGGAGTTTATTTGGTTTTTATGAAGTCTGCCTTTTTCCCTTTTTTGCTCAGATGACGATGGTGTTGAATTTACACTAAAGTTCCATCATGGGGGGGCGGAATTATAAGGAAATATCAAAATCGTATGTTGGGGGCCAAGTGTTGTATGTTGATTTCTGCAACACAGACAAGTTCAGCATAAACGAGCTAGATAGGATGTTCGATCATTTGGGTTATCCAGATGATGAAAAGGTGGTGTATCTCTATCTAGACCCTCGATATTCATAGCGAGAGGGTATTCGAGAGTTGACCAACGATGCGCAAATGCTCCAATTTATGTCCAATGCGACTGCTTTCAGAGTTTTGGATGTTTTTTGTCATCATGCAACCGAGGAAGAGATGGAGCAGTTTCTGAATTTGGAAATAGAGTAGCCAAAAAGGACCTCTTGTGTTGTGATTGAAGAGATTGAGACTGAAAGTATTGATGAGATTCGCAGAGATTCTATCGGCAAAAAGAAGAAGTCGATTCAAAGTCCTCTGCCAATATGTTGGATGGATAATCTTATGATATTAGATCTGAATGGACGCATTCAACATTAGCTCGTGATGCAGCAGAAACTATTAATGTGCTTAGTAATATTGATGCTGATGATGTGATTGATGGGGCAAGGACTTCAATAGATGAAGAAGCTGAAAATAATGAAGATGAGGAAGTTGCTGATGAAGATGAGGAAGTTGCTGATGATGAGCATAATAGAGCTGATAATGAACAAGTCGCATGTGATGATGAAGATGATCAAGTTGATGATGAACAACAAGAATGTGATGATGAAAATAACCGGGCTGAAGATGAACAAACTGAAGGGGATAATGAACATGAGCGAGGTGAAGATGAAAATAACCGGGCTGAAGATGAACAAGCTTCGAAGCTTAATGAGTTGTTTGAGCCCGAGCGCAATCAAAAAGATATATTACAAAACCATTTAGCCTCGAGTTCGTGGAATAGATTGAATTCTGATATTGATACGGAAGATGATGATGATGATTCTGATGATGATGAGGAGGACGATAATGATGACGATGATGATGAGTAGCATGAAGTTGCTGGCACTGGTGAAGAGACGAGAGATAGAGATGTTCGTGGTGTGCAATATAAGTATACCGATTACATACCGTTGGAGGATCGGGCTCCTATCTTCCATGTTGGCTTAAAGTTTGGAAGTAAGAAGGAGTTTAGAGATGCAGTGAGTCTATATGCCATCTTTGAGAGGAGACCTGTGAAGCTTGTGAGAAACATTAAAAATTTAATGAGGGCCGCTTGTGAATTCCCCTGCAAATGGCATGTATTTGTGAAGCATGTCAAGTCTCTTACCCCGCATGACTATGTTTGTTATTCTCATGTGGCAACTCACAATGACTGTAACGAGTAAATGGTTTCTTGACTCCAGCAATTAAAGCAATGATAGATGAGAATGTCAAGCATGCTACGAAATGGGAGCCAATTTGCAATGGTGATGATGGTTTTGAAGTAAGAGGCCCGAGACTTGAGCAGTTTGTGGTTTACCTTCGACGAAAGACATGTACATGTGGGGCATGGCAACTTAGTGGGATGCCATGCCGTCATGCAATAGCATGCATTTATAGAGTCAAGGAAGAATCTGCCTTGTATGTTGACAAGTGTTATAGTCGAGCTGAGTACTTGAAGTTATACTCACATGTCTTGCAACCAATTAATGGAAGAAGATTATGGCCTAAAGGAATTATGGATTTGGATCCTCCGGTAATTTGCAAGCAACCTGGCAGGCCTCGTACTAAAAGAAGGATTGACCCAATCGAACATACGAGAGATGATGGTGCAATTAGAATGAGAAGACAAATTGTTATTACATGCTCCAAATGTGGTGTCCAAGGTCACAATGCGAGAGGATGCAGTGAACATGTAAGATTTTTGTTGCATCCAAGTTATTATAATCTTATCTTATACTAACTGTTTTATTATTAATGCAGAGAAGTGAGGCTGCTCAATCTTCTACTTCCAGGCCAGTTAAAAGGCTCAAGAAAAAATTGACTGAGGCTGAGAAGATTGCCATTAATATGAATTATGAGTATTTGCAAAAAGAGCCGCCATACAAGGTTGGTCGTTGGACAGGAACACGTAAGAATGCTGGAGTACGAATGCGGGGAAGAGACTGATTAAGAAAAATGTTATCTTTTGACTTAGATTATGACTTGACGTTGTTTTGAATGTGTTTTGAACGTACTATAGATGTTTTTGGTTATGCGTTTTGAGTTGCTTAGGAAGAACTACTGTTTTTTAGAATTTCTGAACTAATGTTGGTATGCGTTTTGAGTTGCTTAAGAACAGCAGTTGTTTTTAAAGACCTTTCTAAACTGATGTCGGCGTTTTGAGTTGCTTAGGAACAGCTGCCAAAACTCTGAACCTACCAAAACTCTGAAAAAAATCTGCCAAATCTTAACATGGGCAAAAGAACACTAAAAGCCAGGAATTACATACGAGCTTCTAATACAACATCACGCAGCATCGATTGCAAGAAAACTTGACCCAACACTTCTGTCATTGGATGAACAAACGCCAAAAAACACAACAAAAAAGTACAGAATATAAGATGATTTTCAACCTTCTTTTCTCGCTCTTCATCTTTAAGTTTTCCACATTGAGTTTGAAGTTTTCATTTCTCAGCGCCTCCAACGTATCACTTGATATCTTGCATTCATGAGTTTGCATCATCGCCAAATCTTCTTTCAGTTTGTTGATTTTTCTCAAAAGTCCTGGAATGACTTCCTTCGCCCGTTGACAGATTTCCGGGTCTATCCATATCCAAAAATTACATCGTTCACCCTGAAAAACTAAAACTAAAAATAATAGTTAAATTCAAATACAAAATCTTTCAAATATTGAAGTACTCCCATCGAAATTATCGATGTTTTTCTTGCAGCAGGCAAATCTTCTTGCTGGATTCTCGTTACTCCACGATGCGTAATTTTCGATGGAATACCACAATAACATACTGGACCATTCATTGTCGAGTAACTTCTTGGCATCTTTCGATCTTTCCACCTGTAGCCCTAACACATAACTCTGCGAGTAGTAGCCCAAATCGTAAATCTTAGATCTTCGACCTAATAAGCCTAATTTCGACCTAATTGACACTACTTTCCGTCGTCTGCGTGCTCTATTTGTGATTCATCTTCTGATTTGTTTCTCTCCTTTCCCAGTCCTATTTCTTACTTTTGTTTGTTTCGAGTTTCGTTTCTGTTCAAGATCTCTATGTTTTAACTTTTTAAAGTCTGTTTGTTTGTTTTTAATTCTAGTAAATGACTTTTCTACCCCCTCGTTTCTGGGCTACCGGTTAGTTAACCGGTGAATTTGGTCAAAAGAACCGAAAATGAAAGGTTTTGTATAGTTTAAGAACTAAAACGGCACAAATGAAAGTTCGAGCACCAACAGTGAGACAGTGGTATAGTTTAAGCACCAAATTTGCCGTTTACTCTTTTTCAAAATATGGTCTACTCAAAAGGAAAATAAGAAACCTAAGTAACTCCAAAAAAGTTAGCAAGTCCCTAAACATGCCGATAATCACACCTCGATCCTTTCCTACACCTACCGTTTGCATTGTAAGGACATATCGTGTCCCTCCTCCAAGCTCCTCCGCCCCACCATATGGCCGCTGCTGCCCATTGTTGTTCCATGGCCTCCCTTGGCTCGTATTGCCAGCTGGCAACGGTTGCCCCTGATTCATATTACCACCTTGTGGGACCCACCCTCCGCCGGGCATGGGCCCTTGGCCCGGCCCGGCCCGCCTCCAACCCACGGAGCAGCCCAGCCCTGATTGACATTAGCAGGAAAGTTCCCTGGCTGCTGCATCTGCGTGGGACCCCAGAAATTGGGCTGCTGTTGGACGACCCCTCGTTTGGCCCGAGCTCGAAAGGTTCGAGCCGGGATTTTGAATATTCGGTGGGCCCCAGCCGTAGACCTGAGGTTGTTGGTGAGCAGATTGTGGGCCGCCGCCGCCGCTCCAATTTTGCGGGTCGGCGAGCGGGTTCTGACCCGTTAGAGATTGAACCGCTCCATTCGACGAACCGCCCGCCGTAGTTGTTGCTTGGCTATGTAGAGGATTGGTGGGGCCCGTTAGCAAACTCTCTTGTGTGTTAGGAGTTGGGCTAATCACGCCACTGATAACCTTTAGAGGAGAGTTCAGATTGGAGTTAGTAGCCATTAAGTTGCGCAAAATAGGAGTAGGAGATGGAAGAGATTGAGCGGCGGCTGCAATGTTAGCGGCAGGTGACTCAATGGCGAAAGGACTCTGTTGCCCAGGTGTTGGAGAGGGCAGATTCGTACTTTCTGTCCTGCCCCATTTCTCGGAAGAGAAATTCGAGATGGACCCAGAAATTTGCTGAATCGATGGCCTTTCTTTGCCTTCTTGCGAACTGTGATGGCCAGCCGAAGATTGTGAGCCTCGAAGACTATTAGCAGGTGAAGGCGGCAATTCTTTGGGGGACTTTCCAGCTAATGCCTCGGTTAGGAGTATTGAGCTTTCGAGAACATCCTCTGCTTTCCAGATTTTGAGATCAGAGGGAAAGTAGCCATTGTTGTTCCACTTAAGCAGCTGAATGATAGAGAAGGGTCCTTGAACTTTACCGCTGGGATCTTTGTAATTCCACATCTTTTCTGATTCGTTCATCTTATGAGGAGCAGGAGGCTCTGTTTTCACCACAGGAGAGAGAGACGATGGTGGTAACAGGGTTGATGATGCAGCAACAGAGAGTGATTCGTATCGAGGCACTGAAGGCTCTGTTTTAATGCCGACATTCTCTGGCAAGTTCAGTTCTCTCAAACGTCTGTCTCTTTCAGGTTTCCCTAAGTTTTCGCTCGCTGTTACGCTAATTTGACTCGAACTGATGGAGAAGTTATTATTACCAGGCGTGTTTCTACTCACTTGCCTGCTTGAGTTTGGCTTGAGCCACTCCAAGAGTCTTTATCAGTAACAGGGGAGATTGGACCTCGTGCTCGCTGGTTAAAACTCGAAGCTCGAGTTTGCGCGGAAACATCTATTGGCAAATATGCATAATTGACAAGATCATAGAAAATGGATAGTTTGAAGATTGATGAATAACTAAATAGAGAAGGGGTCGGTAAGAAACCTCGTCTAGCGTCTTCGGGTTCGCTACTGTTTTCATCAGATTCATAAGCGGGGTCCATCTTAGGATCAGAGTGTATCTCGGGGATTTCTGCCATTCTTCGTTGACGCTCCTCGGGTGTTTTCAGGAGCTGTAATTTCTCCACACATTCTCTAAGCGTGAAATTGTTGGTTAAGGAGAGACAAACACAAAACTATATACTCAACGTTCTAGCGAGCAACATCAATCCACTGAAAATAGAACACTGCATGAGATTAACAAGGAACTGACTGAATGTTTCAAGGTGTATTGTACGCTTTATTGACTAGTAAACTAGTTCTATATATTTCTCATGGTCATACAAATAGAAGCCACACGAAGAAACAACACAAATGTTCATATCTGCAAAGAAACAAAAACTTTGTTAATCATAAAAAAGGCAGAAAAGGATATTCTTTTCGATGTCCCAGATCACTCGCCCTATCACGAAGGTGACTAAGCCGCATTGTCTCCGATTCCAACCACTGCATACCAACATTGAAACAAATATTAAACGAAGTGACACAAAAAAACCATTTCTCCAACAACAAACATCAACATATCAGTTTCAAAATAAAATGCCAAGTATGGCACAAAAGAACATACATCATCGACTCTAGCAGTCTGTATCTCCGCGGTCTTGTCAAGTATCTCACCCTAAAAAGGGGACATTTTCACTCAACTGAAATAATGGTTAGCATCACGAGAAAAAGATCCATCATGTCTATAATTACCACATTCAGACGACTAATGAATCCACATTTGATGCCCTGGCGAAGGCGCTTGCATTCCTCCTGAAAATGTAAAGTATAGATTGTGCCACTTACAACACGAATTTCAGATTAATTTTTATTCTCAAAAGAAATAAGAAAATAGGATAGGCTCAGGGTGGGCTGAAAGTGATTATAGAATCTATTCAACCATAAAAAACACTTTTCATTCAAATTGAAATAAAAATGAAACACCGTGTTAGCTTCTTGAAAAATTTTACCAGATTAACTCGGTCCAGAGTCAATAAGGTATCCTATACGTTAGAGCAGTAAATATACAACATTTAGGCAATCACCTCGGTAAACTCTTGATTTGAGAGTGTATCAATAGATACAGTTTCGTTCTTGTCTAGATTTAAAATATCCAACATAATGTCAATGGTCTTTTTGCCCACTTTGTATGGATCTTGAGCTTTGCTTGTACCTGCATAGGAATGCAAAGAAAATCAACTGCCAACCTTCTGCTGCAAACGCGAAACCACAATCTTAATGCACTTTGGTTATTGCAAAAATGTTCTTACCCACAACTTGCACTAATCTATAAAGATCCTGCTTTTGATTGCTACCCAATATCCTAATTCGAACAAATGTTCCCACCACTTTATCGCTGAAATTATCAGCATCATCGAGTAGGTCCTCGACCAACTTTCTCCGCAGATAAATTAAATTAATATTATGCAAATCTATAGCAGCATAATCCTCGAGATTTGACTGATGGCCCCGACCTTTTCTGCGAGCTTTTCGTTTTTTAGCTTTTGCTGGGGGTTCAATATTGTCATCAATATCTAGCTGGCTTTCAGTATCAACATAACTCACTTGAATATCATCATTCTGCTCACCCTTCAGGAGAAAATGAGACTCCAGAAGTTTTAGCATTTCAAAATGCCCAACTCGCGGCTTCCCAAATAGATTTTGAAGCCTCGCATCACAAATGATTTGACTTTTTCTCCGAGGGTCACGGAGATTTTTCCTCTTAATATAGTCCAGAAGAAGAGCTTGTACATCATACTGAGATATCATGGATGTGTCACCATTTTTCATGTAAGAAACAAATACAAGTAATTCTTTTGATGCCCAATCTAAGTTTTCGATTGAAGAGGCGGCTTTGGCTCGAGGCACAACACCATTATTAGGAGTTGATTTTGCCTTTTTACTTATTTTCCTCATGTGTCTGTTACTTGCCGAGTTCCCAACGAAATTATCCGAACCAGATTCTCCATTTCCAGCATCAGCTCGTGCTTCAAATGGTTCTTCTTTGCTGGGATCAGATAGCATACCCCCTACCCTTCTTGGATTTCTAGCCCCCGAAATCTCAGCTGAGGAGAGCGATAGTTTCTCTTTTAATTCAATATAGTAATCTTTAAACAAATAATCCCAGCTGTTTTTGTCATCAAAATCTACCATAACCTGCATTAGTCACAAAGGCAAAAACAAGATAATCAGATAGTTAACAAAAGAATCCAAAATAGCTGGTCATTGCAAAGCTTTGAAATGCCGAGATTGTACAGCCAATTGCCAATAGAAACATAAAAACATATATAGAAGGGTTTCTGCAAATGTACAGTAAAGACTTCATCAAGGCTCCGCGAGAAATTAGAAAGATGATCTGAAGTTTATCAATTCAAACTACTAAATGTGACAAACAGTATCTCCCGAAGTCAATGACGAATGAGAATCATGGTTATGTGTGCTCAGAAAGCTAAAGATGAGACAGCAGCTAAAGTGAACGACCGTGAATTCACAAGAATCAAAGTACGGCTGATATTCATGGGAAGCAAGCTTTCCAAAAGAAGAATAGTGACTATCACATGGCTGCGTAAAAAATAAATTTGAAAATCTAGAAGCATAACCAAATGCCGTTTTGAACCAATTAGTTGACAACTTCACAAATGATGACGATAGACAAACCATAGTATCTCATCAAATTTACGACTAGTACCCAGTGGCAGGACATTGTGTTCTACAAAACAAGTGGCATCCTAAAAAGTATCCAAAATGTGAAGTTAAATAACCCCAAGATCAGATCAATGAACGAACAATCTTACAAAACAATGCTTAAGCATAACTACAGTTATGGTCTTTTGTCAACTCAACATTTCATGATTCAATTATGTTTACAACTGGACTAACTAATACACGAAAAGGAATTACAATGGTTGTGGTTGGTATAAACAACCTAAAGAGATGGCAGTCAGCGATGCTAGATGTACTAACGCATTCCGTACTTACATTAAATCGATCAAATCACAAGAACAACAGAAGGGGGTTTCACTCTAGTGAAGAAATTAGAAAGAGGGATATCACAGGACTTACATCTTTGCTTTCCTGTTCGCTGTTATCAATCAGCCTAACAGATTTCATACAGGTCTCACAAAACCCTTTGGTTTCTCGGACACAAAAGAAGAGTGCACCTTTAATGCAACTATTGCACAAGGAGAAAGTGCATGTATAGCACATATAACGGGCATTCTTCTCACAAATGCTACAGAAATGCCAACCTGAACGAAAACGAACAAATGATGAGCTTCTATATAATCTTTCTTAGCATTGAAACTCTTGATGGATATAATCGACAATACAAGTTCAACAGCTAATCAGCTAATTCAGCTCCAAGGATCGAACTAATCTCCAGGGGGCTGGGTCAACATGTGTCAAGTTAACCTAACACGATAGTCGGTCACTGGTGGGGAATTGAACCAAGTTAGGGGACAGTATATTTCTTGTAATTACATAGAGTGGAAAGGGCAATGCCTTCAGGAATCAGCTCAATAACTGGAATATCTACGAATATCGACTTTTTCGTACATGCCCTAAAACGAGAAATGATTGTGCAGCAGGCCAACTTCAATGACTATAAATGAATTATAAAACATTTCTATTGTACATGTCGGGATGATACAGAAAAGCTTACCGCAATTCCAGCGCCCCTTCGATTTAAAAAATGCCTTATCTCGATTGACGCATGAAGGATGGTATGCTTTAGGGCAACCCCTGAAAGCTCAAAAAGAAAATAATGAATGAAAGGCATGAATATCAATAGACTAGCAAAAGAAACCACGTATTAAAGTTCAGTGAATAATCGGGAAAACCTTACCTACGGTCACATAGCACTAGTTCCCCCCCATCGAAGCAAATGAAACAAACATCTTCACCTTCACTTTTCTTTGATGTTGCTCTGGGAGAGGCCTTTGAATTAGGAATTTTTGAAATGTTATCTCTCTTTCGCTTCCCCCGGGATGTTTTTCCTGATTCAGCAACATCTGTTTCAGTTTCCATCTCAGTGTCTTGAGTCTCTGTATCCTCCTTGGCTACCATGTTTACGTCTTCCCCATCTTGTGGAGTACCCGATGAATCATTCCTCTTAGGAACAGGCTCATCAACATCACTCCTTGTTTCATCTGAATCTATCCCAGCAACTTCATCTTGGGGTTCATCAGCTAGTACAGTGGTCCCCATGTCAAATACTACATCATCATTATCCAACGAGGTCCCCTCCATTATGTCCTTCCTTGTAAATTCTGCTTCCTCTCCTGCTCTTACATCCATTCTAATATCCCCTGCCAGACGCTCCTCTGTTTCAAGAGGGGCATCCCTCCTCTCTGTTGTGTCAGGTATATCCTTCTTTGTCAATTCCGCTTCCTCTGTTGCATCAGTTTCGGTTCTAATATTCCCCATTGGATGCTCCTCTATGATAAGTGTAGTACTCCCACTTTCTGAGGCGTCAATAGTCCTAACTGATATAGATTCTACTGAAGTCTCAACAACCATATGCTCACTCTCCTTGGTTACATGTTCAAGACCATTAACATCATCCATCTCTTTATCCTCAACATACCTAACCATGGATTCCTCTAATCTGGAATTGTTAGGAGCCTCCATACTTGCACGCACATCCACCGCCATAGCAGACTCCAAGCATTCTACGTGCTTCACGTCATTGTTCTGTCCACCTTTGTCCGTGGGCTCCTCGACCTTGGACTCTGTAGCAAATTCCACACCCATATTCTCATCCTTTAGCACCTCAGCTCCTGATATCCCATTGACTGAACATTGTTGATCACCCATCTCGCAATGCTCTGTATGCTCACATCTCACAACATCATGCTCATCAGCGTCGCTCCCTAACTTCGATCCATTTAAGACATCTGCGCCCACATTCTCATCCTCACCTCCAGGAGCCAGAGTCCCAACATCATCTACTCCTTTCACTTCCTCAAGCTTGCAACAAGCATCTGCATCAACAATTTCCATACCAGCATTAAATTCACTATTGCATTCATGTCTACTAACGCCAACGGCATCCTCAGTTTGTTCCTCTGCCATCATCGCCTCTCTTCTAACTTCAATCATTGTTATAGCGTCTTTACTCAAAATCTCCACATGCCCCTCACCACCCTGCGTTTCGACTTTATCACCTTTCGCCTCCGTCCCTCCATCAACCAACTCAGTCATTCCTTCCTCGACTCGTTCCATTTCATTTACACCTTCCGCTTCGACCTCATCTCCATCAGCCATAGGCAACTCGGTGAACTGATGGCCATCAACACTATCCTTCACCTTCTCTTCCACCTTTTCAGCAGCAACGCTTCGACCCAGTTCTTCTTTACCTTCACTCTCGACGTGCGAATTTCCGCTCTTTGCCACAATCATCTCACTGCTCCCAACATCCACTTCCAACGCCTCTTCAGTCACTTGATCATCCAAAATGCCCACTCTTCCACCCACTCCATCTTTCGATTCATTTACAGCCGACGCAATTTGGTCCACGTCCTCGCCAGCGTCTTTAAAGTTTTTTGCCTCCGATTCGTCCAATTTCCGCAGCGTCTCGCCGTCGGTTCCCGATATTTCTTCGCCCGCCCCCGCTTTATCAACGTTCGATAATGCCTCTACGCCTTCCTCCATGATTATACGAAATTTTTTAAACCCTTTTTCTCCTCAAAAACCAAACCCCAGGCCTAGCTAAGCTCGAGGGATGCCCACACTTCAGACATGCAACAGCTCAATTGAGTGTGTCCAGAGCTGTTGATGCTGAATAAAAACTCTCGGGTGGATTTTTAATTTTCAAGAGGAAATTGTTATTTTTCTTTTCTATATTTTGCAGAAGAGATCAGCGATGGGTTTTGAATGATCGAAGGGTCTCAACAAGTACTGTTAATGGGCAATAGTAATGGTCTTTGGGCTTATAACCTTCAATTGGGCTGGGCATGTTAATGGATGGAGCTGGCTATTAATTTATTTTACACCATACCCTTATATTTATTTACATCACAATCGCTAAAGAAGAATTTGTACGATTCCCTTCCCATGATAATATATTTTCTATTTCGGATGATTTATTATCCAATCAAGATCATGCTTAGAAAAAAAAAAGAAATGGAAAATAAATTTTCAGTGTGGCATGGAGTTTATATGATCCCACGAGCACACACCAATAAGATGCTGGTTATTAGTTCAAGCAAATAAAGCATGTCTTGTAATATGAAACAAAAGGCATAAAGCATAATCGTCCTATGCTTCGTAATAAAAACATTTCATTTCTTTCTTCTGCTCTTCTACATCGAAGGGTGTTTGCTGTGATGCCACCTACTCTGGGCTGCCACCGTGAGCACCATAAACAAATAGTTCGATTTTGTGCTTTTCTTGCAATCTCCAACGACGCCACCCCTATGTCGACCGTCTCAGATATGTTGTCACCTATATCACCTCTCCGACACATTGAGTTTTAATAAAATTATCATCCTATTATACATGTGTGGACGACATAACGAGATAATAAATTTTCTTTAAAATCAACTCGTCGAGAGATCGATTTAGCTGATATTAGATCTGTGAGGGTCAACGGAGGTGACGGCGCCGTCGGAAATTGAAAAAAGCACTAAATCAATATATTGGCTTACGGTGCTCCCGATGATTGCTTCCAGTAAATAACCATATCAAATTTATATATATATATATATATGTGTGTGTGTGTGTGTGTGTGTGTGAAAGCGCGCACGTGTATACACACATCTACAGAAAACAACTTCATTGCTTAAAGCTACTATTTTGTCATCAACTAGAGATAGTTAGTTAACGCTTGAACAAGTCAATACCTTTTTTCTTTCTCACTTGTCACAATCTCTTGTTAGTTCCTGCCTATTGTGAGGTTTTAGCATTGAGACCGAACTTGTTAACTCCAAATCGAAATTCGTTGTTAGACAAACGTTAGGATTTCGAAATTCGGACATCAAATGAAGCTCGAGCTCAACTATTAAAAAAATAGTAATAAATAAAATAAAAATAAAAATTAATAAATGTTGGTGAACTTTCGAGCACCGATAAGTGAACTTAAACTCAACTATAATAAGCTCGAGCCAGCTCGTCGAGCTCGTGATTCAACTCAACTCACCATTCAGACCCTAATTATTATTATTACTATTTTTAATTATTATTATTATTTACGGATCATTTATTACAGAATCTGTTTTGATTTTCGGTACGGATCATGTGTCGTGGAAAAATCCGATAAATAATGGACGTTTAACTACCCTCGGACTTGGATGAAATCAAAATCCAAATCTAGATCCCTATGTTTCTCAAACGGTGATTTGACGGAAACCTGGATTTCAAATCAAAATCCGGTAATTCTTGGCCTTCTAATGGAAATACATAACCTATCCTATTTCCTCCATTCTGGCTTCACATTGTGTAGAACATGGTTCTGAAACCAGGTTTTTGAATCGGACCGGAATTTTTAGTGGTTTAAGGTTCAGTGATTTAACCGCTATAAAATCGGAATCAAACCGGAGTCAAACCGGTATGTTTATATATGATTTTATATATTTTATGATTGAATAAACCAAATAACATAAATTATATACATGTTTATTTAGTAATTGTTTTCTATTGTACACTTTTATAAAATTATGGGTCAAAATTAAATAAATAAATTGTATTGGAGTTAGGAATTAATATCCAATGGGTTCCAGAAATTAAAATTATAAAATTTGGGGTCAAAACGATATACAAATAAAATAAATGGTTCATAAGTTAATTAGAAAATAATAAAATGAGGGGAAGGAGATTCAAACCCAGCCCACTCGGATAAAAAGCCCATTCTTGACCACCGAGCCACATTAAATGACCTGCATATTATTCGTTTTCGTAACTTATACAGTTATTTGCGTTTTTTTCTTATTTATTTTATTAAAGGTTAAACCGGACCGGAATCGGACCGAATTTCCGGCCGGTCGAGTTTTCAAAACCTTGGTGTAGAATCATCACCGTTTAAAGTCCACTTACAGCTCTTACATTCCAATCTACAAACCTAACACAACCAATGCCCAACTGACCTCAGAGCTCTGCTACTGCCAGCCAATTAACCAAAGCAAATCACTGATTTTACCTAATTTTATTAACCAAACAAGCAAGACTGACAAGAACAGCATTTGATTGTGCAATAACACTAGAAGTCGCGCCACGAATCCTAATAAAGAAGAGTAAACAAACCATTCGATACGTATCCATCGCATCAACCAAAATCAAATGAGCTTGAGAGGTAAAGGCCATGGAGTAGACCTAGGAACCTCGATCTTATCCTTAATCCTCTCGATCTTCTTCTCCATCTTCGGTCGGCTGTTGCCGTACGATGCTTTGAACCGTTTTCCCCTCTTCGTCCTCTTATCGCCTCGACCACAAGTTGCCCCCGCCGGCGCTTCCGACGACGACATCGACGGCGCGAGCGATGAAAAGGCGAGCATCTGCTCGATGCTCGCAGCTAATCTACGCGATAGCACAGTGCAAATCTGATTTATCGCCATTTTCAGCTGCGAATTGAGAGTAATCGTTCTCAACTGTGTATTCGTTTTTGATCCGTAAAGCCCTAAAACTTAACGCTGCCATGAAAAGTATTCGTTCTATTTGCAAAGAAGGGCTCCTCATAAAATTTATTTGCAAATTCGAAACCGATCTTAGTAAAAATCAACAAACGTTCGATGCATAAACTTCTAATAATACTACAATCCAAATCATTTTAAAAACCAAGAACCCAAGTTATAAAAAGGGGTGCGAAATAACACCAACCATCTCTTTTACAAACAAATCAACCCCTCAAAGAGTATTTCTTCCCAGTAAAGGCCTGAAATTTCGGCTCCTCCTCCTTAGGAGGCGGCTCTTTATTAACCTCCTTAGGTGTAACCTTTTGCGTCCCCGAAGTTCGATCAGCATTAGAACCAAAGACGAGTTTACCCTTAGTGCCTTGCGAGCCCGACACTGAGGCGGGCCCACCGATCGGCCCCTTTTCATTGGGCATAGACGACGAAGATATTGGCTGGGGCTGAGGCTGAGCTGCCGAGGGCTTACCATCCAAGCGCCTCGCCGAGCCAGTGAATGGGTTGAACTTAGGCTCTTCCTCAGTCTGATGTTCTGCAATAGAAACGTTGATACATAGCGGAAAAAAGAAACCCATGTGATTCTATTATACAAAGGGTAAGGAATCATCAAACCTTCGACTTGTGCCTTGCCTTTGGAGAGGGGCGGGGCGGGTTTTTCGGGCTCTAAGTAATCGAGGGGAGGGGCAAAGTCCACTTCGCAGTCGGTTTCTATGATGCTTATCGCATGGGAAGGCTTTGACTCGACGATATCGATGTAGTACTTCTTGTTGTTATAAGCGACCATGATGCTGTCGCCCGTGGTCAGACAAGAGAAGTTCCTCAGCGTAGTTTCCAATCTGTGCAATAATTGATTATTTTATTTCTCAACTGTGTAAATATTTTCATTTGATGATGAAGAAATATCGTAAAAAATAAGAGGTCACTCACATGGCTTTGGGGTTAGATATGTCGAGGAAGTCCTTGGTGTGAGGTTGCAACTTAACGTACGTACCCTTGGGAAGGGTAACGTTCTTGACTTTCACAAAGTCTCCTTCTCGTAGAAGTAGATTCTCCATCATCTGAATGGTAATAGAAGTTCAACGGAAAGTCGTATAGGCAATACTCTCGAAATTGAAAATAGGCATGCGTACCCAATAAGGCATATATATCATGCCTTCTTCGGCAATGAACTCTAGAACACCGCAGTGGGAGAGGCGCTCCGTGGTGGTGTTTTGTAGCTCAAACAGCATAGGATAATCGATGTGAAGCGAGGCTGTAAGATTGAAGATAGAGCATATCAAACTATAATGTTGTTAGAAAATTGATCATGCAAGAAGTAGATAATGAGCAAAAAGGAAGAGTGACTAACCAAGACGATCAAGAGCTGAAGGAGGCATGATAACTGCAACAAAAAAAAGTTAAGTGAAGAAAGTCGAGCATCAGGCAATAGCTAACATGGAGTTAACTGCAAAAATATACGGAAAGTTAGACGGTTTTTTACCTTTATCACCGTTTTCTATCTGCGCCTGCAAAAATCACAAAAAAGAACAATATAATAACCCAATCGTATGGGGAAAAACGTAGTTAGACATCAAATGTTATTAGGAGAAGAAATGGCTAAAGATATTCGATCACTAATCTAATCTTTTTGATAAAACCACATACAACATAAAAAGAACACGTTCGAACCTTGTCAATGAACGACGCTGGATAGCATCGATAAGTCTGCTCAAATGATGCTCCGTGGTATCTGTACCCGTCGAAAAACTGAAAAAACATATGCATATATAAGATATTTACGATCGACTTCAGCAAGTGCGCTCGATAATTAGCTAATGGCCATCTCAACTTTCAGAAAAAAAAAAAAAAATTCACATGTCACATGCCCAGGAATATAATCAACCAGTAAACTCAGTAAACATCCAATCCGAAAAGATATCCCTCCATTAAAACAACCCAGGGGAACATGAAAATTAGTTCCCAAGAGTTCCATCACGTCTCAAACGGTTTGTTGAAACATGAAAATCGCGATCGCCTTAATTCAATATTAATCGTCATGAAACATCAAAATTAAACGGTACGAGTAGGAAAAGCACATCCATGAAAGCACATCCATGAGGTTCAAATCACAGCAAAGAGCCGATCAAACAAAAATCCCTAAACTTCATCATCATAATATAGCTCAGAATCGAGATCAAAACTTACCATGTTCTCCAAAAACTTGTACCCCACTCGATATCCTCAAACAGGATGAATACTTTACTTCAATTCAATCGACCGAGGATACAAAAACAAAACGAATCTTGAGGAGATAAAGGACTTCGAAAACGCTCAAGTCTTGAACAGAATTAATCAGAAGAATAAAGTACCGGCAGCAGTAGAAAAGCCCAAGAAAATCGTTGATCTTGATTCTAGTCGTAGATAATTGAGAAAACTTGCCCAAGGGGATACTCAAGACTTGAACAGAGTCTCATTGTGCATCGAACATTTAGGGGCTTTGCTAATTGGGCCTTGACAGCATAATATTCTGTAGAGTAAGGCCCATGTACATTGCCCAATATGATTGCGTGCATATATGGGCTTTTTTCGGCGTTCAACAAAATTATCATAAAATGAAACTATAAATTAAAACATTGGTATGATACTCAGATGTTCAATACCGAATTCTTTATTACCATGGAAACTTTAATGCTTCAATGCATTGATTGGTCCACATTGCTATTATCACTCATTTTCAATTCCACGTATTTGGCTCTAACTTCATTCACAAACTGACGGCCATGTTGAGAATGAGCTCATCCATAAAAAAACACAGAACCACACTTGCTAGCTATGTACTTTTCTGTTGGATTTATTTTCATTGCAATTCAAAAGATTGCACATAGTTAGGTGGCCTTTTGTATGCCTTGATTCTTGATGAACCGAAAGGGTGCTTATTGAAATTTGTATTTGCTTAAATTAGTAAGTACCACTCTCATTTTTATTCAGTCTAATTATAAAATTAGTGGGTTAATCATAAGAATACCATGCAACACATTTTATTTGAATGAACTTAATCCAAGTGATGTACACGAATACAAAATATTGGGTAAACTTGTAAGAATTGTACATAGAGATTCCTGGTTTCCACATTTCAAGGACCTTCACGCCTTTCAACGACAATCTAAGGTCGTTTTAATTACAAAATTAAGAGCGGCCATTATAAAAGCATAAGTACCAGATCTGAAAATAATAAGCAAGCAGAATATAGAATCACAGCCGTATCAACAAGATCGGAAGTAAAATATTATTTAACCATTTAGGACCACGTAAGACAAAAACAGAAACTTGTAGGAGCCACCCAATCATGTCCAAGAATCAACTGGCAAAAGAATCTAATATTTTAAAAAATATATACTATGAAAAAAGCAAGCATCAATCAAATCAAGATTCTACAAATTCATGAAGATCGGCGTAAAAAGAAAAGGCTGCATTTTTATTGAGAGAAACTGATATCATCCATCAACGAGCAACAACAATCATGAAAAAACATCAATTTCCACGACAAACTCACCACAATAACTGTCATGAAAACAAACCCGGAAAAAGAAAAGAATGGGATAATAAAACCCGAAAAAGATCTCAATCTCAAGCAGCGCAATAAGGCCACTGATCATCATCAGTAACCACTGAATCGCCCGAAGAAGACGACGCATAGCACTCGTCGCTACAATAAAAGTACCCATTATCCTCACCTTCGCCGCCGTACAAACCCGTCATTACCCCACACGAGCCCGAGCCCGAGCCCACGTCCAGTAGATAAGGCATATTCCCGAAAGAACAAGCAAGCCCGTCCACCACCATCACCTCATCACCCACAAATTTCCCGACCCTACGCTTTAACACCTCGAACATAACCTCGGGTTCATGGCCCATCACCCTCAGAACATCCCCGGACGACGGCCCGGTCACGGCCCGTTCCACAGCGAACCCAAGCGGGCCATCAGTCTGAACCGCCCGAACCACGCTGGGCCCACCGAAGAGGTTGTGGAGCCCACCCAGCGATTCTTGGTAGGCTCCGCCCAAGAACATGCCCATGTAATAAGGTTCAGACAAGAAATTACTACCGAAACCACCCTTCAGTTCATGGACGGGCAGGCTCGACTCACCGTCTATGAACCGATCGATCTTACCATCGCTATCGCAGGTCAGGTCGGATAGAACCGCCTGAACCGAGGGCTTTTCGTCAAGCCTATGAATGGGGATTATGGGGAAGACCTGCCCGATTGCCCAGAAATCAGGGATCGAAGTGAAGATTGAAAGGTTCACATGGTAAGTGCTGACCGAATCGTGTGCCCCAATCGATTTCATTATCAGCTCATAAAGCCCGTCGGCGGAGGCCAACTGTTCCATGCCCAAAGAACCTTCTTTGAACTGCTCAACGCACCTTTGCTTTAGCCTCTCCACATGAACAAGGCAAGAATCATAGTCGCCTCTTATGACCGCCGAGGATAAGCTGCGATATTCAGACAAGGCATCTTCGGTCAGTGCCTCGACCAATGATTGTATCCCGAAAGAAGGTGTCATCGAAAGCCCATTACTATCATCATCATCAGCAGCGTTAGGAGACGAATGATGATGACTCGATGATGAGAAGGCTTCGAACACTAAAACAGAGTGATGAGAAACTATGGCACGCCCGCTCTCACTGCATATCAAAGGGTGATCTACGCCGTTTCTATCGCAAACAAACTTAACTGCCTTGACGACAGCTGCAGCGTATTCTTGGAGTGTGTAGGAAACAGAGATGTCTGAATCTTGCGATTTTGTCCCATCGTAATCGAGCCCAAGCCCACCGCCTACGTCGAGGATGCCCATATGAGCGCCAAGCCTAACGAGCTCACAGTAAATCTGTGCAGCTTCGCCTATGCCATCGGCTAGTAGTGTGGTAGATGGGATTTGTGAGCCAATGTGGAAATGCAATAGCTGTAAGCAATCAAGCATGTCGTGTTGGGCCAGTTTCTTCACCACACGCAGTATTTGGGTCGTCGTGAGCCCAAACTTGCCCTTTTCGCCCGAGGTCGAACCAAAATGGCCCGAGTGTTTGGTCCTAAGCTTTGCTCTCAGGCCAATGGTGGGCCGAACGCCGAGCTTTTTGCTGACTTCGATGACGATATCTGCTTCTTCTTCTTGTTCGAGCACTATGACAGAGTTCAGCTGCAGTTTCTTTGCGATTAGGGCTAAAGAGATGTACTCCACGTCTTTGAAGCCATTGCATACAAGCAAAGCTTCGGCGCTGCCATTGCATAGGCTGCTCATGGCCAGCAAAAGCTCGGGCTTTGAGCCAGCCTCTAGCCCGAATCCAAAGCCCTTACCAAACCTGACTATATCCTCGACAACAAACCTGTCTTGGTTACACTTGATGGGGTAGACGCCTCTGTAGCAACTGTTGTAAGAATGGGCTTCAATGGCAGCTTCAAAGGCCATCTGTAAGGACTCTAGGCGGTTTTTTAGCACGTCCGGGAGACGGATCAAGAGAGGTAAGGCGAGGCCAAGACCAGCCGAGGATTTCGGATCTGTCGCCATTTTCACGACCTTCAACAGATCGATTTCATGGTGGGGAGAGGTGTGAACGCCGTGAGGGAGGACTGAGACGTTACCGTTAGAGTTGACGGCGAAGTAAGGAGCGCCCCATCCTTCCACACGATAGAGCAGCGACGAGTGGGCCGGCGACCACTGGTTCTCCGCCGATTGTGCGGCGTCGGAGGAGTAAGTAGACGGCGGCGGTGGAGGACCGTTGCAAGCTAAGGCAGGCATCTTCGTTCAACGGCCGAGATCAGTATCTGTATCTCCCTCGGAGTCAATGTAAAAAATTCCCAAACAGACAACAACGAATGAAAGAATCGGCAGCAGTGAGGATGGTTGTAATAGGTGGGGGCTTTGAACCTCGCCGAGGCCTGAAGCCTCGGCTACCCCCTCAAAAGAAGCAAAAAGGGGTCTAAATCACAATAACACAACGGCCGCCGTGGAGATTACAGATCTCGGAAATCCCCACGCCTAACGATCAGAAGAACGAGCTTTCTAGTAATGGATTGAGGAATTGGCAAATTTTTCGAGCGGTGAGAACAATTATCAGAGACTGCGAAGGAGATCGACCATGCGGCGTATGGAGAACGAAGATGGGCGGTTAGGGTTTCAGATTGATAGCTGACAAAGCGCAGAGCTTTAACGAAAGATTGCGAAGATTAGATGAGATGAGATTCGCATGGCATGAATATAGCGGCTTTTTATAGGAGAAAAGAAACCAAAATGTTGCGTGCGTGTGTCTCCGTGGGGACCGACACGTAGGATGTTTTGGGAAACGTGGGGCCCGCTTAATGGGCCTAATTGCCTTTGGCCCACTTAATGGGCCCATAGAAATTTTTTCCTTTTCGCTCATACTCCGAAAATGTGACTAATTATACATTTTGAAATTTATCTTTCGAAACTAATTTCGATATATGCTATTAAGCACATTCGATGCATGTGCAATTATCGATATATTGATTTACATTTTAAAGTTATTTCATGAAGTTCCAATTTAACTTTTTATATATTGTATAATAAAATGATTTGAGGATATAATTGTAATAAGTTAAAATATTAAGGATAAAAATTGTAAATACGATTGATACACCAAATTGATTGATAGATAGTTATTAGGTGGTGCTGAGCAACAGTAAAATAGAAAGATTATTAATTGGTAAAAGGATATAATCCATCAACTTAAGGGGGGCAACTTTTATAATGTGTGACAATGGGCATAGGCCCGAAAAGGCCCAACAACGAAAATTCTCACTTACAACATATCCCAAGGCAAAAAAAAGACATCGACATAATTTTCGTTATTATTGTTGTTTTGAAGATGAGATGGAACGTTATGGGTAAGATGGAGTTGGGGCGGTATAAATATCAGATAAGATTGTTTAGACCCATCAATGAAAGTAAATGATGGATAAGAGAATTTCATTAATAAATAAAAATCAATGGGGAGGTAATTCAATTTTGAGACAAGTAAATGAAATTAAATGGAAAAAAGGCAAATGAAGAAAACATAATGTGTTTTGAAATCTATGAGTGGACCAAAACAATGCATGTGCTGCAAGCAATTTAGACCAATTTCAACGAAACGATATTGCTTCTTTTACCCGTAAACAAATGATGGCTTTGACTCGTTTTTATTATTTTTAATGTCATTACTAATTCTTCGTTGTGACACGACATATGTTCGAGATGACGTCGATTCTTTGTGTTTCCATAAGATTGTTTTCCATTATTCTTATAATTGTAATGGCCAAGACTGTAATACTTTTTGAATAACCTCACTATAGAATAAATATAATTTACTTAGAGCCCACTTCTTTTATTTGGATTACAAAAAAAAAATTAGTTTGGGTATCCTACATATCCCCTTACAACTTACGTTAATTTATGGTGTCGTTTTATAAAACGTAGTGTGTCATATTTAAAATATGATTGTGGACTCCATCTTGAAAAAGCCATTTAACGATCTAATAACCTTGTGTACTGGACGTGGTCAACTTCTTGTTCAGCCTCATCAATTTCGTTTTTCTTCTCCTAACCTATTTATCTAAAAGATGTATAAGTAGCAATCAATATATGGAAACATGCCTTTATATGAGATGATACATAATTAGCCTTTATGAGTGCGTGAATGTAACTTCTATATACTATACGTTCGTAAAAAAGGAAAACCAACTATAAAGGGCCTTTCATATATTTAGTAATGTTTTATTACCGCTACGCGTCTCAACAATGTCATCAAGAACAAATTAAATAAGGGTCCTACTATTCACACCCTCCTCTACTATTTACACCCCCTAACGCTTGAATTTTGTTGTCTACCCACATGAATTCAACAACATTAATAGCATAATTTATTCGAAAATATTAATTGCACAAGTTATTAACAACATAATTAACTTATTTTATCCAATGATATAACAATATAATATTTTAATTTACTTATTATTGTATATTTTATTAATAAACACACCTTTATATTAACTTTAAAATATTAAAATTTTAAACATTTATTAATATTAAATAATTAATTTAAATAAAAATATATGTAACATAAATATTACTTATTGTGCAAAATTAAACAAGCACATTAAAAATTTTAATGATCTTTTACAACTTATTACTTTTTTTAAGTTATTCAATTCATGTACGGCGAGTTTCAAGTATGGCTATTAGAGATATGATTGCATGTTCCATATTAGATAATGACGTGAGAGGTTGGGAGATAGAGGTAAATCAATAAATCATATTAGTGGAAATAATAGTCTCTATCGTTTTCTTAGATGGATATTTGGGGGTATCTATTGTTTTCTTTAATGATAATTATCTAATAGTTTAAATTTGGTAAGTACTTAATGGTTTAAACTAGTTATTTTTTAATTGGTAAGTATGTAATAATCTACTTATATTTAATTAGGGGGGTGTAAACAGAATTGAGGGGGTGCCAATAGAATTACCCATTAAATAATAGTGTCGGTGGCTTAACTTCGACAAGCGTTAACGACCCAAATCTTTGAATCTCGACCATGAACCTAAATTTGATGAAAGTTACATGTAAAATGAAATATATATATCGTAGGTTAATTTCTATGTGATAATAAAGAAACTTTGTCGGCAGTGAAGTAAATGATCGAGAGTCAGTCACACCAAACATTAGTCTACAGGGAGAGGTTATTATTTTTATTTCACAAGGCAAACAACATATATTTATTTACATATGCGAACAAGATAAGACATTCATAATGTGTGTAACCTAATTATATAGATCTGTAATTCACAGAATATTAGGAGCATATGAACTTATTTTTTTGTTTGTTTCGTTAATGTAATGGATATGTATGTCATTTAATCCAACCTTGCGGATTGTCGGACCTATGTAAACGGGTCGTTATTACCATACCCTAACTAATATAATATACCTTTGCATAGCATGATATTGTTGGCGTGGCAGCGGACCCGGTCGAGTAATACCGCGGCTAATATTTGAGTAATTAAAGATAAAATCTGGACACCGAGATTTAACGTGGAAAACCCCCAAACAAATCGGGGTAAAAACCACCGGCAAGGAAGAAGAATCCACTATAGAGGAAAAATATAGGAGTTACAACCTCTCGTACTACAAAGGAGAAAACCCTCAATACCTCTCTTTATAGTCGGAGAAAATACCGACAAACTCTCTTTTTTTCTTTCTCTCTATTCTCTCTCTTTTATTTCTTCAGTGGGATTGATTTTCGCACTGATGCTCGTAGCCTATTTATAGGCAATAAGATATGCATGTGAACAAAGCTTCAGCACATCGTTTGAATGCTGCGCCGCCGTATTCCAATTTTTTTTCTTTCTCACATTGCTTTTGACCATTCAAAAGGCCATGCGGCCGTATTATGTTGACAATCTCCCACTTGAAGATTTGATTGAGGATCAATCGGATCTTCACACCATTCTTTCTCCCTTGCCATTCATGTTGCTTACGTCTCCGCTAGACCACTCGAGGAACGACACCAAATGAACTTATCGGTGTTGACCGCCTTCGTCAAAAAATCTGCTAGGTTGTCTTTCGTATGAAATCTTCAGCATATCTACTGTTCCCTCTTCCACTTTCTCACGAAAGAAGTGATACTGGACTCGTATGTGCTTTGACTTGGAATGAAAAGCTGGATTCCTTGCTAGATGCAAGGCACTCTGACTGTCACAAAACAGAGGAATATTCTCTTGTTCGTGCCCGAGTTCCTCTTTACTTGCCTGCGTAGCTGCAACATATTCTGCTTCAGTTGTTGACGTCGCGACAACGGACTGGAGCTTCGATACCCAGCTTACGGCTCCGCCAGTAAGAGTAAACACATATCCCGTGGTAGATTTGCTCTTATCAAGATCACTTGCATAATCAGAGTCAACATACCCTCTGACAGTAAAGTCTGCTCCTCCGTAACATAATGCAACATCTGAGGTTCCTCTGATATATCGTAGGATCCTTTTCACTGCGCTCCAATGCTCTTTGCCCGGATTTGCCATGTACCGACTTACTACTCCCACTGCATGTGCAATGTCTGGCCGTGTACAAATCATCTCGAACATAAGACTTCCCACCACTGATGCATACGGTACTCGAGACATTTCCATCCTCCCTTCTTCACTGCTAGGACTCATACTTGAGGATAATTTGAAATTAACAAGAAGTGGGGTAGAAATTGGCTTGCAATCTTGCATATTGAAGCGTCCTATGTAAACGGGTTGTTATTACCATAAATCAATATAATATTCTTTTGCATCATGATGCATATCAAGAAAAAGCGTCAAACCTATATCAAAACGAGATAAATGGCGACTTTGCATTCACGAATCAAACCAAATAAGCACGACAACATTGTAAGCGCTTCAAAAGCAAGCCAAGCCATGAACCATCATTACACTGACAAAATAAACCTCTCACTTCAGCGACTTAATAATAAAATCAACAAAAAAACAAACAATACAGAGCCACGACTTCTCTACGACGCACGCTTTATCCATTAGAACGCTTGGATAACCAAGGATGAACCATTGGCGGCTTGCAGCTATGTAAACAAGTCGTTATTACCATATCAAAAATAGCCAAACGTATATCAAAACGAGATAAATGACGACTTCGCATTCCCAAATCCAACCAAATTGAAACGACAACACATTAAACACTTCAAACCAAATCCAAAGAAACCCTTATCATCCATCTTTATTTTTACACCGGCGAAATAAACAACACTTTCAATACAATGACTTCATAATAAAATCAACAAAGAACAACAATACAGAACCACGAATTTTCAACGACGCACGCTTTCTCCACTAAACCGCTTCGACAATCACGGATGAGGAATCGTCGGCGGCATCGGCGGCCAATGTCCGAACTTTGGGTGGTGGAAGTACTTCGGCGGAATCTTAGGGAACGGAGGCAGCTTAGGAATAATAGGCGGGCACGGAGGCTTCTTATAGATCGACGGCTTGTAAATTGGGATCGGCGGCGGCAAAGGCTTCACAATCACCAGCGGCTTATAAATTGGGATAGGCGGAGGCAATGGTTTCACAATCACGGGTAGCTTGTAAATTGGGATCGTCGGCAGAAATGGTTTCACAATCACAGGCGGATTAGGCTTGTGAATAGGTACGGACGGTGGCTTGGGCTTGGGCTGAGGCTTAGGCTCGGGTTTTGGACTGGGTTTAGGCTTAGGCTCATGCTCATGCTCATGCTCGTGTTTTGGCTTGGGCTTAGGTTTGTTAAGAGGGACGGGCGGGGGAAGAGGTTTAACTATCGGAGGTGGAATTATTATAGGCTTGTGAAGCCAAGGGTGGCCGAAGCTCTTCAAAGGGGGAAGAACTTCTTCTTCAGCCAAGGATGGTGGGATATCTTGGGTGGCAGCGGCGGGTATTTGAAGTGGGGCCATAAGAACTCGGAAGTGCAAAGGGCGGCGGAGAATTTGACGTTTTGGGCCGGCCCGAATGTGTTCTTACCGTTGGATTGGGCTTTGAGTTCGATTTTGTGGGCCTTTAAGCCTTCGTGGGCCGGGCAAGGGATTTGGGCCGCGCTGTGGAGCAGAGCGTAGCACTCGGCGCCGCCTTTGGCGGTGAGTTGTTCTTTGGGGACGGAGACTTTGAAGTTGCCTTCTTTGTCGAGCTCGCCTGCTCCGATTCTCTTTATGTCGCCGTTCATTAGCTTGCAGTCGATTGTCACGCCGAGCCCTATATAAAGATAAATAAAAAAAATGAAAAATTAGGTAAATTCGTAATATATGTATTATGTATGATTGAAATGATACATCAATCATGTCATGTACGTGCAAAGTATAAATATATCGTGATATAGGGTTGGGTTCTATTTTATTTTGACTTTGACTATCGTAATTCGTATGGATTTGGAACAGTACATGCGGAACAAGTTGAGATTTTTATTCCGCTATCAATGAGATTAGTCGAAATGTAGGAAGCAAGATTGTCGTATTGCTGACAAGGAGGTATTAATTCATGATTTAGATTGAACTTAGTCAAAATATAGAGACTAAAATTGCAGCAATATATACATCATCATCATCATTGATGATTTTGGTTTTACCTTGATAAGCTAGACTTGGTTTGAGGTTATTCTCCTTACAGTCTGCGCATTCTCCATAGCCAACAACCTCGAACTGTGTTGTGTCCTCAGCATTGCAGATGCTGATTGCAAGAAATGAACAAAAGAACAAAATACGTAAAACACAAAGAGGATTAGTAACCCTCATTTTCTTTCCTTTTTCTTTATAAATGTATTTCATCAAAGAAAATGGAGAAACTTCAGAAGCTTAAGCTTCTTCGTAATCTTGAATATTGGTTTAGAGCACGATTGGGGGTTTTATATATAGTGATTTCTATAGTCTATTGTTTATGTGTTATTATCAAACCGACAACGAACTTTAAATGACATGAGGGTTGGGTGACTTTGATAATGACTTGAATTAAATAATAAATTTATTAATTGTTAACTAATTGGAGTCACGAAAATAATAATATAGCAGCAAAACGTGGCCATGCATGCAACAGCTTAGCAATAGATAGAAACGACCATCTTTTATTTAATGAGGCTTCAACTGTATATATGTATTTATGCAGCTAGCCAGCAGCTCAAATGATAACTATTACTTCTATAGAAGATTGGTTAACTAATTTATTACAATAAAAATCTGATTAGTTTCATTTTTCTATTATCATCTAGAGAATAAAATAAAATAGCAATCGATTTCGTTTCGATTCAAAACTAATAACCCAGCCGAAAATAGCGGTGGTGGCGAACTGATGTATCACCACATTAATTAAGATGTTATAGTTTTTAAGTACATTAGGGTCACCATAAAAAAAAGTACATTAGGGTCCATAAATATATCATTGGATTAATTTTGTGATTATAGTTAAGCAGAACTAATTAGTTACTTTAGAATACATTTCAAACCTCTCGTTATATTTACTCCATGCCCCAAATTTAAAAAGCAGTAATCGTCTATCTAATATAAATATCTATAGAACAGTTTCATGTAAACAATCGAATATCTATCGTAACTATTAACCACAAAAAGACTACCAATCCTATACATACATTTAAATGTAGGTTTACTCTCATTTCGACACGTGTCCTTTCAATTAATTATTTTTATTTATTTCTTTTGCTTACGTAGCAATAAAAAAGGATTATAATCGAATGAAAAAATTTATAAACCACCCACTTTCACAGGATGGACAAAAAAGGCGATAACTGTCTCTCAAATGTCCAAGTCTAACATGGATCGATTTATTCCCACACCTCTTCATCATCATTATCGTCGAAGCTCCTAATGATGCCTCAGATTACAACTCGGCAGAAATCAATCAACAAGGCGTTGAAGATTCGGATATGCAGTTTGACGTTCTTCGCTGGGGATTCCTCAAATCGGACGATGATCTGAAACCTAAGTTGTGCTCCTTACGTGAAGAGCAAGGTTTAATTTTATGATTGTTGCATATTAATTTTTGGTTTTCTGGAATTCCAAATGGGGACTTTATGTAATCTAATGAGCATTCTATTAATTATAATTAGGGTTTCTGCCAATTCCAAACCGAGAGGGATTAGAGATGTCCTGATAGTTGCTGAATAATTTATAGTTCTTAGGAGCTGAGTTCATGTTTAACAAATGATTGGGGGGTGTTTATGCGATGCCGTACCCATTTGGGCTACGAAGTGCGTGAGTTGTGTATTTGATGCTAACGTTCCTTCTTAATTATTTCTTGGCAGTGGGATGGTCCGCATGTTGCTTGCACTTTTGATGCTCGTGAATGACATTTTCACGAGCACGTGTTTAATGTGGACGTATCGGCCTTTTGTCCTTTTTCATATTCTCATCAATTTACCACACGTCCACTTTCGTGAAGTGGCAATCACCGCTACTTGGCTCTTGCGCGTCTGTTAGTGCATTATTGATTGAACTTTCTTATGCACTTTTCTCAGCTTTCATTTTTTGGTCATGAGATCATACAAGATTTATGAAGACTAGTTGTCCTAACATCAGTTGTTGTATCAACTGTTTTCTGCATTGACGTTGAATGGATTTGTAGGATTTATGAACAGTACTTGTCCATGAGCTCACGCAATGATTTGTAGGTTAAAGCTTCTCCACCAGTTCAACATAGCCCAACGGTGAACGTTAATCCTTCAATTATTTAGACGAGTCGCGCTGGTACTTCAGTGGTAATAATATGAAGCAATAGTTATTATATTTAACGGTCTTAATACCTTCTCATTATCGCGTGTTTGTTCCAGATATTGGTTTCAATACCGAGGCTCTACGTAGCAGTTTTTTTATATCACGGAGCAGAACTTGAAATCTTAGGGCACATCTCCTCCAAATGCAAACATTAGTTGGCTTGCCAATACAATGCATTGACAAGGAATCTTTGAGGCAGCTGTGATAGCCAACTTGGTGTGCCGTAGATTCCTTGTCAATACATTATATTGGCTAGCCAACTAATGTTTGCATTTGGAGGAGATGTGCCATAAGAATTCAAGTTCTGCTCCGAGTTGATATAAACAAACTGCTACGTAGAGCCTCGGTATTGAAACCAATATCTGGAACAAACACCCGATAATGAGAAGGTGTTAAGACCGTTAAATATAATAAGTATTGCTTCATATTATTACCACTGAGTAGCAGCGTGGCTCGTCTAAATAATTGAAGGATTGACGTTCACCGTTGGGCTATGTTGAACTGGTGGAGAAGCTTTAACCTACAAATCATTGCGTGAGCTCATGGCCAAGTATTGTTCATAAATCCTGCAAATCCATTCAACGTCAATGCAGAAAACAGTTGTACAACAACTGATGTTAGGACAACTAGTCTTCGTAAATCTTGTATGATCTCATGACCAAAAAATGAAAGCTGAGAAAAGTATATAAGAAAGTTCAATCAATAATGCACTAACAGACGCGCAAGAGCCAAGTAGCGGTGATTGCTGTTGGGAAACCCCGGGTGACCCGAGGCCTCTCCCCGGACACAGCGGAAGTATTGAATGGGTCTCCTAGGTTCCCCGTTGGAACGAGTGAATTTCAAAAATTTCCTCGTTCCCGCCACAAGACCAAACTCGGTATAAAGAAAAACACGCATGTATACACGTATTAAGGTTTAGAACATTACCCTCGTCGCAAAGATCCGTAGCTCCCTAGCTCACGAACTGCACCGAAGAGAGTCACGCCGACCCCGTGAAGTACCACAAACCAACACCACCCCAAGGATGTCTAGAGATGGTGTGGAGCGTTGTGTAGAGATGTATATGTATGTGTGTGATTTCTAAAACTCACAAACAATTAGGGATTTCTCAAAGATCACCCTAAATGCTCTCACTTCTCTCTAAAACTCAAAGATAGAGTGAGAAAGAGCTTAATTCAAGTTATAGACGAAATTCTCTAAGAAAATATATTAAAAGTCCATTTCCAAACCAAGAAAATGACTTTTAATTTAATCCAAATGAGATCATGTCCTACATGTCTCAAAAGGTGTTAGATTCCCTTTTATTATGTCACAAAATGACCTAATAATGTCCCATATGTCTAACTAAGAACAAGGATCGAAATTGGATTAGGTTTGGCCAAGAAAATGATGTTTTGATGCGCGTTCACGGCCTCAAACAAGATTGTCACGGCCGTGACTCATCATTGGACATGTTCTGCCACTCGTCACGGCCATTGTCATGGCCATGACCATTGCTTTGAGGCCTTCACGGCCTTGGCAATGAGTGTCACGGCCGTGACACAGTCGGGCACCATTTTTGGTCGCCACTGCCGGTCGTCACGGCCACGCGCAATGTGTTCACGGCCGTGACTCTTTGACAGCTTTGCGGCAGTTTCGTATTTCGATCCGATCGAGGGGTAAATGATGTCCGATTGACCTGAAATTTTAACCATAGTTAAAAGACTCATCAATCTTATTTCTGACCAAAGGGATTCTCTATCCGAGGACTAGATTGTGAGATATGAATTTTTGAAGCTACTGCAACTTTGCAGATGGGCTTCACAACCGTGACAAGCCTTGCTTGTCATTGTGAACCCTATTTACGCTTCAACTATTACCATTTTCGTTCCGTAAATATCCGTCCATGTAAATATAGTTTCTAAAATATATATTTAATATTTTATTAACGTCTCTAAGTCCGTTAAATTAATTTACATCTCATATTAGTTAGGCACTATCACAGTGATCATTTTTAAGCCCGACTCTCTTGGTTCGTCTCAACCCGGCAAGGGAGGAATCCAAGAATTTGGTAAGCGCCTAGCCAATCCCGCGGTACCAAATAGATCCCGTGTTGAGTACGATCTTCGATCTACGAACCGACTACAGATTATTGTCGTACGTATAGACCCTTCACAAATGTCCCGATCGAGTGAGAGTCATGGTTACGTCAAACTCACTAGACTCGACTCTATGACTAATTCGTGACTGGCGAAATTACTAAACTGCCCTTACGTCCCACGTAAGTCAGTTTATAGCTTCGGCCGAAGACTTCGTAATTTCCCGTCCCCGAATATGCATAGGACATATATCTCAGTTACTAACGAGATAGTGAATCCCTAACGTTAATCTAAGCACGGCAGTTACCCTTTGTTGTCAAGACCGCATGTCGCCGCCGATCCATGTTCGTTCCCGAACAAGGTGGGCCTAGAAAACTAGTGACATTTCAAGACCCCAAAGTCAACTCCGTCAAAAACCCTTCGGTCTAAGGTCCACGCACACTACTATAGTCAATCGATCCATTGACGCTACCCAGAGTAACGATAAGGCCCATGTGATCGTCGATTGCGAGTCGTGTCCAAGTACAAGTTAATCCCCTGATTCAACTTATACCAATGTTACGACCTCCCGCTTCCCAAGCGAATGACTGGCACAAACAACCATATAAGAGTCGTCAACAAATAAGTCGTATTGACGCTCATTCACCCTACTGAGGTCTAAGACTTATGGACTAATTTAATATCGGAGAATAATAGCTCACCGGTGCCCCTCTCTCATCCCATGAGAATCGGTGAATAAACTCACGATATATGGAATTTATTTATTTACCGTCTCACCGGATGCCTAGTAAGACTTTATAGGTAAATAAATAATATGCCTTTTGAAGAATAAATTATAAAGTATAAATTTCATTAATACGTATAAGAATACATTATTCAAATACATAACGAATAATACATCGATTATTAAATACATGCCCTATTCATTACATCCTCGAATGGTATTCCGAGGGCATATCCCCAACAACTGCCACTTCACGAAAGTGGACGTGTGGTAAATTGATCAGAATATGAAAAGAACAAAAGGCCGATACGTCCACATTAAACACGTGCTCGTGAAAATGTCATTCACGAGCATCAAAAGTGCAAGCAACATGCGGACCATCCCACTGCCAAGAAATAATTAAGAAGGAACGTTAGCATCAAATACACAACTCACGCACTTCGTAGCCCAAATTGGAACGGCATCGCATAAACACCCCCCAATCGTTTGTTAAACATGAACTCAGCTCCTAAGAACCATAAATTATATTCAGCAACTATCAGGACATCTCTAATCCCTCTTGGTTTGGAGTTGGCAGAAACCCTAATTATAATTGATATAATGCTCATTAGATTACATAAAGTCCCCATTTGGAATTCCAGAAAACCAAAAAATAATATGCAACAATCATAAAATTAAACCGTGTTCTTCACGTAAGGAGCACAACTTAGGTTTCAGATCAGAGTCGTCCGATTTGAGGAAGCCCCAACGAAGAACGTCCAACTGCATATTCGAATCTTCAACGACTTCTTGATTGATCTCTGCCTAGTTGTAATCTAAGGCATCATTAGGAGCTTCGACGATAATGGTGATGAGGTGTGGGGAATAAATCGATCCATGTTAGACTTGGACATTGAGAGACAGTTATCGACTTTTTGTCCATCGTGTGAAAGTGGGTGGTTTATAAATTTTTTCATTCGATTATAATCTTTTTTTTTATTGCTACGTAAGCAATAGAAATAAATAAAAATAATTAAGAGGACACGTGTCGATTGAGAGTAAACCTACATTTAAATGTACATATAGGATATGCAAATAAAAAATTACGTTATAATATTAGCGACACATGTCTGTTCTCCAGTGCGTTATGTCTCTGATGTAATTGATTTCACTCAAAATTATCTTAATTTGGTGAGTTTGGCAGGTTCAGAAGGCTATCACGAGCGGATTTGATATAATGATGGTTTTTAGGCAGGAGAAGGATAATTGGTAGAACGTTGCAGTTTTAAAAAAAATTTAATTGAAAGGAAACATTCACAAAGTTTTTATCCTGCCGGTCTTTTGAAGAGGACGATCGGTTAGGGGATAATCATACAGGTAGTCAAATCTTCCGACAGAGTGACGGGGTCGCCACCATGAGCTCATCCGTGCAATGCTATAAGCACGTTAGCTTCTGTTTTCTTAATTCGTATCTTACTAATCGTTCGGTAAAGTGTCGTGCATATCAATATTTGAAAATTTGAAGCTTCAAGTTGTGTTATTCGAACAGAAATTCTCCTATGTTTTGTGCTGATTAGCATTGTGCTTTATATTGGCTTCTTGCGCTTTTTTTTTTTTTTCTTTTTAGAATAAAAAACCATTGCGATCTTTGACCGCCGAAGCACTACGAAGGATATTAAAATCTCGATCAGTTTCATCGGTCTTTGATTCGTTATAAGTGCTTAGGTTACACAGGTGATCTCCTCTCTACGTCTCAATTATTTTTTTTGGGATTTGCAGGTGAGATTTGCACTGAAAATACACAGGAAAGTGGAGAAAACCCATTACTACCGAATTTATAATAATCTTATCTTGAATCCTCTATTAGCTTAAGCATGTATCAATGAGGTGTCCGATAACTTTTCCTTTTGTTTTCTATTGCAGCGAGCCAACCAAAGCCGTCAACAACAACAAAAAAGAAAGCGATATAACCGATGCGGCGAAGAAGCTCGAAGAAGAGGTGAAGAAGTTGAAGGTGGAGAAAGCCCAATATTCGAGAATAAAGCTGAGTTGAGGCACTCTCGACGCCATACTCAGTCGAGTCAAAGCCGTAAGTTCCCAGCTGATCATTGATAATGGTTAAATAAGTTGTGATTGTATGATATTTTAGACCTCATCAACGCGTGTTTTCGGTCGAAATTTACTCGGAAGTAAATTTTTATATTTCATATTTGACAGGATATCGGAGTAAAGTAAACCAAAGAAGATCCGAACGTGGGAAGAATTCAAAGAAAATTAACACGGCGTTGCAAAACTCTTTACTCTCATGCAGAAGTGGGCCTTGAAGAATGATTACTTGATCAAATATTAAAAACCCATTTACGTGATGTCCCAGGCCCAATTTGGTTAATATAGTCCAATAGGGTTTTAATATTGGTAAGTACATTGGGGCAAGAAGGATAAGAAAACCACTTGAACGGCTGAGAATGCAAGCTAAGGAGATTGACTGCGATGCATCCAAACAGACAACGTCAAGCAAACATCTCACATCAACCGAACGGCTCAAGATCGATGCACACAGCTCAAGGCAGGAAAATGAAATCAACAAGATATATCTTTGACTACTGAATTTCCCTTGGCTGCCGAAGAAGAATTTGGAGGATACGCTCGATAAAACCAAATCCATATCTCCACCGTGAAAAGAGAAAACCAGATCGTGGCTATCACCTATATAAAGGGGCGATTATTACTAAACGAAAAAAAAGGAGAGAGCGTAGTAGAGAGCGTTTAGAAGAGATATCATTTTCTGCTATTTTTCATCGTTGTTTTTTTTTATTTCAGTAATTGTCAAACAATCTCACTTTCCATATATTTTATATTAAGTCTGTTATTTGAGTTAACTGTTGTTTTCGTACCTTGAGAAAATTCAGAGAGATTGAGAGAATACCTTGCCAGTGAGAGATCGATTTCTGCTGTCATTTTAAGAGCATCGATCTTTCTTCTTCATTTTAAGATACTGTTGGTGTTTCCATAGTTGCTGGGAGTTCTATTTCTGTTACTGTTGCTACTTTGAATATTCAAGCTTTCCTAGTAATGATTATTTAGTCAAAGCACGAATGATCCATTCCTTTTGGTGCTAATTTTCGAAGACTAAGTCATTTGCTGACTTGAGGTGAGGTTTTGTGCGAAAGAGATAAATGGCATATAAGGACTTGATGATTCACACGGTCACAATTTCATTATTATTCGTTTTCCATCAATATAAATATTAATTTTATATGCATTTTGATTAATATGGTTAACGGTTAATCACACACCCCCCAAATATTATATTAATCTTATTATTATTATATATATTATCATTAGTAATATTATTACTATTAATATTATTATTAACAATATTATAATCATTAATATTATTACTATTAATATTATTATTATTATAGATCGAATTCTGAACTAGAAATAAATCAACCATTTTCCCTGAGGAGACGATCCCTACTGTCGCTATACTAATGTTTAGTGAATAAGGTGATTAATTTATTTTTGGCCGTTTTCGACGCGACCAAATTTTGGCGCCGTTGCCGGGGAAGGTGGTGTCTTAATTGATTTACTTCTACTTCTAATTCGATTTTTTGTTCTAGTTTATGCCCCGCTCTTGTCGAACAGGTATACTAATATTTGATCCAGAAATCGAGAGAACTGCGAGGGCGAATTGAAAGGCAAAAAAGGAAAAGGATTCCACTTTATCAATATCTAGCACGGAGTCCGAACAAGAATCTTCTGCAAGCGACATGGAGGAAACCGAACAGCAGGTGCCAATCCGTCTTACGTTGAGGGCTATGGCTACACCGGATGTTAACCAACGGCCGCTTTGCATTGAATTTCCTATTCTTCAAACACCTTTTGAATTAAAATCAGGGTTAATTCATTTACTTCCTACTTTCATGGTAACGCAGGTGAAGATCCGCACAAGCACTTGAAGGAGTTTTACATGGTTTGCTCGACCATGAAGCCAAACGGAGTCACGGAAGATCAGATAAGTCTTCGCGCGTTTCCATACTCGCTGGCGGATCACGCAAAAGACTGGTTATACTACTTACCATCAGGTTCGATTACTACGTGGGCCGAACTTAAAACAATTCCTTGCAAAATTTTTCCCTGCATCTCGTGCCGCTAACATTCGGAAGGAGATATATGGGATTCGACAAATGATCGGAGAAACTCTTCACGAATATTGGGAAAGATTCAAGCGGTTGTGCTCAAATTTCAGAATTGGCGCTTATCCAATATTGCTACCCATGGAGAGAAACATGATTGATGCAGCAAGTGGAGGAGCGCTAGTCGATAAAACGGCAGACGAAGCACGTCGGCTGATCTCAAGCATGGCTACAAATGCGCAACAATTTGGAACACGTCAAGACGTAGGCCAACACAGGATGAACGAGGTAAATACTACTTTGTTTGAGCAAAAAGTAGATTCGCTAACGTCTCTTGTGGAAAAACTTGTGATTGGAAAAACAAGTCAGGTAAAGGCTTGTGGTATATGTACATTTCCTGGACATGCAAGAGCGAATTGTCCTTCACTTCAGTTTGATCTTAGCGAGCAAACCAATGCAATTGGAGGATACACAGGACCATCTCAAAGGCGCTATGATCCATCCCGGATGGCGTGACCACCCAAATCTGAGTTACGGAAATCGACCGCCAGGTTTCATGCAGCAAGCACCAAGGCCACCAAATCCTCCACAACAAGCCGCACCATCAAAGCCAGGTATGTGTTTGGAAGATATTGTTAAGAATTTAGCAACTAGTACTGCCACTTTTCAACAGGAAACTCGATCAAGCATTAACGAAACACGCTCGAGCATGCATAATTTAGAAAGGCAAGTGTCTCAACTCGCAGCGCAAATGAGTCAAATGCAGAACGAGAAAGGAAAACTACCGGCCCAAGTTGAGATCAACCCAAGAGAGAATGTGAGTGTTATGACTCTTCGAAACGGGAAAGAGATCGGTCAGCCTAATCATGACAAAGTTTCCTTAAAATCCCCAAGAGAAGATAAGACTAAAGACCATGCAAAGAAGGTAAGTAATGATTCTGTTTTCGATAAACATAATATTGTTGTTCCTCCACCTTTTCCTGGAAGGTTTGCTAGGGTAAAACAAGAAGAAGAAGAAAAGAGCATAATGGAGACCTTCAGCAAAGTTGAGATCAACATTCCACTGTTGGATGCTATCAAGCAAATCCCACGGTACGCCAAATTTTTAAAGGAAATGTGCTCGAACAAAAGGAAACACAAAGCCGAAGGAAAAATCCTAGTAAGTGACAATGTTTCCGCTGCGCTTCAACGAAAACTTCCCCAAAAATGCAAGGACCCGGGTATGTTTGCTATCTCGGTTACTATAGGGACGAGAAAAATAAATAATGTCATGTTAGACTTAGGAGCGTCAATCAATGTTATGCCATATCGTTGTTCAATGAGATGAGTATGGGACCTCTTAAATGCACTGATATTTGTATTCAATTAGCAAATAGGTCCATTATTTATCCCGAAGGATTGGTTGAAGATGTGTTGGTAAAATGTGGTCAATTTATTTTTCCAGCTGATTTTTACATAGTAGACATGGGTGATGATCCTGCGCTTGATTCTGTTGTTATTTTATTAGGACGATCATTCATGAAAACGGCTAAAACTAAGATAGACGTTGATTCAGGAACTCTTACTTTTGAGTTTGATGGTGAAAAACTTACTATGAATGTGTTTGATGCTATGAAATATCCTGATGAACCCGAATCTGTTAGTATGATTGATACATTTGTTCGAGATGATTTTGAGCGTAATTTCACTAACGATACACTAGACTATGTGATTAAGAATAGCAAAACAGTGTTAAAAAAAAAAAGAATAGCAAAACAGGAAAAGATTTGCATTTTGAAGTGGACGAAGATATCAGAAGCGCACTCATGACGTTACACGCACTTCCAGAAATTCACGATCAATCAGGTAAGAACACTTTTTCACTACCTATTCCTAACACAAAAATTGTTCCTTCTATAGAGCAGGCACTTACGTTAGAGTTGAAGGATCTACCAAAACATCTCAAGTACTGCTATTTGGGAGACGAAGAAACGTTGCCAGTCATTATTGCAAATGACTTGACCGCCATCCAAGAAGATAAATTGATACGCGTTTTGAAGGAGTACAAGAGCGCGATAGGATGGACTTTGGCCGACATAAAAGGAATAAGCCCCTCGATATGCATGCACAAAATTCTACTTGAGCCCGACTCTAAGCCGATACGAGAAGCACAACGCAAGCTTAATCCGGCCATGAAAGAGGTAGTTATGAAAGAAATAATCAAATTATTAGATATGGGGATAATATTTCCAATATCAGACAGCCAATGGGTAAGTCCAGTTCATGTTGTTCCTAAAAAATCTAGATTCTCACTTGTGAAAAATGATAAAAATGAACTGGTACCAATGAGATTACAGACGGGTTGGCGCATGTGCATTGATTTTCGTAAGTAAAATGCGGCTACCCGAAAGGATCATTTTCCGCTACCTTTCATCGATCAAATGCTAGAAAGACTGGCAGGTAAGTCTTTCTTTTGTTTCCTTGATGGATTTTCGGGTTATTATCAAATTGTCTAGCACCCGAGGATCAAGAGAAAACTACTTTCACATGTCCCTTTGGTACATTTGCATATCGTCGCATGCCTTTTGGTTTATGTAATGCTCCTGGAACATTTCAACGATGCATGATGAGCATATTTTCTGATTTAATAGAAACATGCATTGAAATATTCATGGATGATTTTACTGTTTATGGAGACTCGTTTGATCATTGCCTTGGTAATCTAGTAGAAGTACTCAAACGATGCATTGATAAAAATCTCGTGCTTAACTATGGAAAATGCCATTTTATGGTTAAAGAAGGAATAGTTCTAGGTCATGTAGTTTCATCTCGAGGAATTGAGGTAGACAAGGCTAAGGTTGATTTGATATCTAATTTGCCATACCCCACTAATGTTCGAGAAATTCGAAGCTTTCTTGGTCATGCAGGTTTTTACAGGAGATTTATTAAGGATTTCTCAAAAATGGCTCAACCGATGTCAAGACTACTTCAGAATGACGTACCGTTCAATTTCGGGGACGAGTGCAAGGAGGCGTTTAATAAGTTAAAGCTATTACTAACTACTGCACCAATAATCCAACCCCCAAATTGGGAGTTGCCGTTCGAGCTCATGTGTGATGCAAGTAAATATGCCGTTGGGGCTGTGCTTGGACAAAAAGACGGAAGGAAAAGCCACGTCATTTATTATGCGTCAAAAACTCTCGATTCGGCACAATGCAACACACCACAACTGAAAAAAAGAGCTTTTATCTATTGTTTTTGCATTCGATAAATTTAGGTCTTATTTACTGGGATCTAAGGTTATTGTTTATTCTGACCATGCAGCTCTTAAGTATTTGTTGTCGAAGAAGGAGTCAAAACCGCGGCTAATACGATGGATATTACTTCAAGAGTTTGATTGGGAGATCAAGGATCGCAAAGGCGTGGACAACTCTGTGGCGGACCACTTGAGCCGTTTGATTCGTGACGAAGAGCCACTGCCTATTTCTGAAACGTTTCCAGATGAGCAATTATTTCGCTTTCAAGGTAAGGAATATCAAGAACCCTGGTTTGCCGATATAGTTAATTACTTGGTAAGTGGTGTGTTATCTTCACATTTGAGCTCCTCAAGGAAAAATAAAATTAAGAGTGATTCTAAATACTATATTTGGGATGAGCCAATCATATGAGAGAAACTGAGTTCCCAATTCAACACAGCCATCAAAGGGACGATGATACTCGGTCGAGTCCAGCTAAGATTTCATGGATGTGGCCCATCGAGGTTCCCTTAGTCTTAAAGAAGATGATATGGTATGTTTGACAATGATTGATTTATTATGATCTCTGAAAATTTACGGTTTGATAAAAGAAAATCATAATAGGTATGTTTGACACACTGGATAAAAGAAAGCCATATTCTACCGTATGTGCATAATAAAATATTTAAAAGAAAATCATAATAGGTATGTTTGACACACTGGATAAAAGAAAGCCATATTCTACAGTATGTGCATAATAAAATATTTAAATTGAATTTCTTTGCGTACCGAACAGATGAAATAATTTGAATTTACACAAGAAGATAAGTAGGATACTGGGAAATTGCATATTCTAATTTGTTCCTTGCACCAGCCTCTCAAAGCAGTATGGCATTATCTTAGATTGTCCTACCCTTTGGCAATAATAATGTAATAAGGCATAAATAGTTGGACAGCAGCAGTTTAATTTCTTCAAAACCATCACAATGTTAGTCGTTGGATTACACATAATAATAATTACATATATGAAATGAGGGCAATGCTCAGAAAATGTTTATCATTCAAAAGGCTGTCAAAAAAATAACATCTTACACGTAATTAAATTATCTTACTAAATTATAATAATTATTCATTCCGTGCAATGCACGGGCACCAAACTAGTATATAAAATATGATTGTGGACTCCATCTTGAAAATCCATTTAACGATCTAATAACCTTATATATTGGACATGGCCAACCTATTGTTCAACCTCATCAATTTCGTTCTTTCTTCCTCTAACTTATTTATCTAAAAGATGTATAAGTAGCAATCTATATATTGTGGATGGGAACATGCATTTATACTGAGATGATACATAATTAGCTTTTATGAGTGCGTGAATGTATGTATCTATTTATATTGTTTGTTTGTAAAAAGGAAAACCAACTATAAACGGCCTTTCATATATTTATTAATGTTTTATTAGCGTCTCAACAATATCATCAAGAACCAAATTACATAAATGTCGGTGGCTTAACTTTCACGAGCGTTAACGACCTCGACCGTCAACCTAAATTTGATTAAAGTTACATGTAAAATGAAATATATACCGTGTGTTAATTTCTATTTGATAATAAATAAACTTTGTCGACAGTGAAGTAAATGGTCGATGAGTCAGTCACACGAAATTTTAATCTACAGGGAGAGGTCATTATGCCATTATTTTTATTTCACAAGGCAAATAACATATATTTATTTATATATACGAACAAGATAAACATTCATAATGTGTGTAACCTAATAATATAGATCCGTAATTCACAGAATATTAGGACCATATGAACCTATATTTTTGTTATATATTTCGTTTAATGTAATTGATATGTATGTCATTTAATTCAATCTTGCAGATTGTTGGTCCGGGCCATTATTACTATGCCCCAATATAACATTCCTTTGCATTGCATGATATTAAAAAAAAACAAACGTTTATCAAAACTTGATATTAATCGATGACTTTGCACCTGTGACGTTTGAAATGTAGAAATTCCCAAAGTAAACCAAATAAACGCAACAACACTGCATAAATACTTCAAACTCAAGCCAAAACAAACAAACAAACAAACAAACACTTATCATCCATCTTTATTTTTACACCGAAAGAATAAACAGCATATTCACTTGATTAATAATAAAATCAACAAAAAAAAATAATACAGAAACATGACTTAACGACGCACGTTTAGTTAAAATGCTTCGATAATCATGGATGAGGAACCGGCGGCGGCTTGTAGGTTTTTTGCCCTATGTAAACGGGCCCTGATTCCATAACTCAATATCATATTCTTTTGCATTATAATACATATCAAGGGAAACCGTCAGACGTATATCAAAACGAGATAAATGGCGACTTTGCACTAACAAATCAAACCAAATAAACACGACAACATCGAAAGTGCTTCAAAATCAACCCAAGCCTTTATCCATCATTACACCGGCAAAATAAACAACGTCTTCGCTTCAACGATTTAATAATATAATCAACAAAAAAAACGAACATTACAGAACCACGACTTCTCAACGACGGACACTTTCTCCATTAAACGCTTCGATAACCATTAATGAATCATCGGCGGCATGCAGATTGTTGGACCTATGCATACAAGTCTTTATTGCCATGACTCTTCTTTTGCATTATGATACTTATCCATAAAAATCGCCAAACGTATATCAAAACGAGATAAATGATGACTTCGCATTCCCAAATCAAACCAAATAGAAAGGACAACACTTTAAACACTTCAACCCAAATCCAAAAACCCTTATCATCCATCTTTATTTTTACACCGGCGAAACAAACAACACTTAAAATACAACGACTTCATAATAAAATCAACAAAAAACAACAATACAGAACCACGAATTTTCAACAACGCACGCTTTCTCCACTAAACCGCTTCGACAATCAAGGATGAGGAATCGTCGGCGGCAGCGGCGGCCAGTGTCCGAACTTTGGGTGGTGGAAGTACTTCGGCGGAATCTTAGGGAACGGAGGCAGCTTAGGAATAATAGGAGGGCACGGAGGCTTCATATAGATCGGCGGCTTGTAAATTGGGATCGGTGGCGGCAAAGGCTTCACAATCACCGGCGGCTTGTAAATTGGGATAGGTGGAGGCAATGGTTTCACAATCACGGGCGGCTTGTAAATTGGGATCGGCGGCGGCAATGGTTTCACAATCACGGGCGAATTAGGCTTGTGAATAGGTACGGACGGCGTCTTGGGCATAGGCTTAGGCTCGGGTTTTGGATTGGGTTTAGGCTTAGGCTCATGCTCATGCTCATGCTCGTGTTTTGGCTTGGGCTTAGGTTTGTAAAGAGGGACGGGCGGGGGAAGAGGTTTAACTATCGGAGGTGGGATTATTATAGGCTTGTGAAGCCAAGGGTGGCCGAAGCTCTTCAAAGGGGGGGGAGAACTTCTTCTTCAACAAAGGATGGTGGAATATCTCGGGTGGCAGCGGCGGGTATTTGAAGTGGGCCGGGCAAGGGATTTGGGCCGCACTGTGGAGCTGAGCGTAGCACTCGGCGACGCCTTTGGCGGTGAGTTGTTCTTTGGGGACGGAGACTTTGAAGTTGCCTTCTTCGTCGAGCTCGCCGGCTCCGATTCTCTTTATGTCGCCGTTCTTTAGCTTGCAGTCGATTGTCACGCCGAGCCCTATATAAAGATAAATAAAAAAATGAAAAATTAGGTAAATTCGTAATATATGTATTATGTATGATTGAATGATACATCAATCATGTCATGTACGTGCAAAGTATAAATATATCGTGATATAGGGTTGGGTTCTATTTTATTTTGACTTTGACTATCGTAATTCGTATGGATTTGGAACAGTACATGCGGAACAAGTTGAGATTTTTATTCCGCTATCAATGAGATTAGTCGAAATGTAGGAAGCAAGATTGTCGTATTGCTGACAAGGAGGTATTAATTCATGATTTAGATTGAACTTAGTCAAAATATAGAGACTAAAATTGCAGCAATATATACATCATCATCATCATCGATGATTTTGGTTTTACCTTGATAAGCTAGACTTGGTTTGAGGTTATTCTCCTTACAGTCTGCGCATTCTCCATAGCCAACAACCTCGAACTGTGTTGTGTCCTCAGCATTGCAGATGCTGATTGCAAGAAATGAACAAAAGAACAAAATACGTAAAACACAAAGAGGATTAGTAACCCTCATTTTCTTTCCTTTTTCTTTATAAATGTATTTCATCAAAGAAAATGGAGAAACTTCAGAAGCTTAAGCTTCTTCCTAATCTTGAATATTGGTTTAGAGCACGATTGGGGGTTTTATATATAGTGATTTCTATAGTCTATTGTTTATGTGTTATTATCAAACCGACAACGAACTTTAAATGACATGAGGGTTGGGTGACTTTGATAATGACTTGAATTAAATAATAAATTTATTAATTGTTAACTATTGGAGTCACGAAAATAATAATATAGCAGCAAAACGTGGCCATGCATGCAACAGCTTAGCAATAGATAGAAACGACCATCTTTTATTTAATGAGGTTTCAACTGTATATATGTATTTATGCAGCTAGCCAGCAGCTCAAATGATAACTATTACTTCTATAGAAGATTGGTAAACTAATTTATTACAATAAAAATCGGATTAGTTTCATTTTTCTATTATCATCTAGAGAATAAAATAAAATAGCGATCGATTTCGTTTCGATTGAAAACTAATAACCCAGCCGAAAATAGCGGTGGTGGCGAACTGATGTATCACCACATTAATTAAGATGTTATAGTTTTTAAGTACATTAGGGTCACCATAAAAAAAAAGTACATTAGGGTCCATAAATATATCATTGGATTAATTTTGTGATTATAGTTAAGCAGAACTAATTAGTAACTTTAGAATACATTTCAAACCTCTCGTTATATTTTTACTCCACGCCCCAACTTTAAAAAGCAGTAATCGTCTATCTAATATAAATATCTAGAACAGTTTCGTGTAGAATCGAATATCTATCGTAATTATTAACTACAAAAGACTACCAATCATATATATACATTTAAATGTAAGTTTACTCTCATTTCGACACGTGTCCTTTCAATAAATTATTTTTATTTATTTCTTTTGCTTACGTAGCAATAAAAAAGGATTATAATCGAATGAAAAATTTATAAACCACCCACTTTCACAGGATGGACCAAAAAGGCGATAACTGTCTCTCAAATGTCCAAGTCTAACATGGATCGATTTATTCCCACACCTCTTCATCATCATTATCGTCGAAGCTCCTAATGATGCCTCAGATTACAACTCGGCAGAAATCAATCAACAAGGCGTTGAACATTCGGATATGCAGTTTGACGTTCTTCGTTGGGGCTTCCTCAAATCGGACGACTCTTATCTGAAACCTAAGTTGTGCTCCTTACGTGAAGAGCAAGGTTTGATTTTATGAATGTTGCATATTAATTTTTGGTTTTCTGGAATTCCAAATGGGGACTTTATGTAATCTAATGAGCATTGTATTAATTATAATTAGGGTTTCTGCCAATTCCAAACCGAGAGGGATTAGAGATGTCCTGATAGTTGCTGAATAATTTATAGTTCTTAGGAGCCGAGTTCATGTATTAATTATAGGTGGTCCGCATGTTGCTTGCACTTTTGATGCTCGTGAATGACATTTTCACGAGCACGTGTTAAATGTGGACGTATCGGCCTTTTGTCCTTTTTCATATTCTCATCAATTTACCACACGTCCACTTTCGTGAAATGGCAATCACCGCTACTTGGCTCTTGCGCGTCTGTTAGTGCATTATTGATTGAACTTTCTTGTGCACTTTTCTCAGCTTTCATTTTTTGGTCATGAGATCATACAAGATTTATGAAGACTAGTTGTCCTAACATCAGTTGTTGTATCAATTGTTTTCTGCATTGACGTTGAATGGATTTGCACGATTTATGAACAGTACTTGGCCATGAGCTCACGCGATTTGTAGGTTAAAGCTTCTCCACCAGTTCAACATAGCCCAACAGTGAACGTTGATCCTTCAATTATTTAGACGAGTTGCACTGGTACTTCAGTGGTAATAATATGAAGCAATACTTATTATATTTAACGGTCTTAATACCTTCTCATTATCGCGTGTTTGGTCCAGATATTGGTCTCAATACCGAGGCTCTACGTAGCAGTTTCTTTTATATCAACTCGGAGCAGAACTTGAAATATTAGGGCACATCTCCTCCAAATGCAAACATTAGTTGGCTTGCCAATACAATGCATTGACAAGGAATCTAAGACACACCAAGTTGGCTATCACAACTGCCTCAAAAGTTGGCTATCACACCAAGTTGGCTATCACAGCTGCCTCAAAAGTTTTGCTTAGACCACCTATAGGCTTGCCTTCTTCAACTCAAAAAATGCAGCTCGCCAACGTGTCTCTTCTCCACTGCTTAGACCACTGGCTTTGAACGTGGCTGTTTCTAATATATCAGAGTTAAAATTCTTCCTTTCTCTTCTCTTATCTTGTATCTTACTAGTTTGTTGCCCGTGCATTACACGGAATGAATAATTATTATAATTTAGTAAGGTAATTTAATTACGTGTAAGATGTTATTTTTTTGACAGCCTTTCGAATGATAAAACATTTTCTGAGCATTGCCCTCATCTCATATATGTCATTTTTATTATATGTAATCGAACGGCTAACATTGTGATGGTTTTGAAGAAATTAAACTGCAGTTGTCCAACTATTTTATGCCTTATTACATTATTATTGCCAAAGGTTAGGACAATCTAAGATAATGTCATACTGCTTTGAGAGGCTGGTGCAAGGAACAAGTTAGAATATGCAATTAAACTTTCCCAGTATCCTACTTATCTTCTTGTGTAATTTCAAATTATTTCATCTGTTCGGTACGCAAAGAAATTCAATTTAAATATTTTATTATGCACATACGGTAGAATAAGGTTTTCTTTTATCCAGTGTGGCAAACATACCTACTATGATTTTCTTTTATCAAAGCGTAAATTTTCAAAGATCATAATAAATCAATCATTGTCAAACATACCATATCATCTTCTTTAAGACTAAGGGAACCTCGATGGGCCACATCCATGAAATCTTAGCTGGACTCGACCGAGTATCATCGTCCCCTTGATGGCTGTCTTGAATTGGGAACTCAGTTTCTCTCATATGACCAGCTGCGAACTTACGGCTTTGACTCGACCGAGTATGGCGTCGAGAGTGCTCAACTCAGCTTTGTTCTCGAATATTGGGCTTTCTCCACCTTCAGCTTCTTCGCCTCTTCTTCGAGCTTCTTCGCCGCATCGGTTATATCGCTTTCGTTTTTGGTTGTTGACGGCTTTTGTTGGCTCACTGCAATAGAAAACAAAAGGACAAGTTATAGGACACCTCACTGATACATGCTTAAGCTAATAGAGGATTCAAGATAAGATTATTATAATTTCGGTAGTAATGGGTTTTCTTCACTTTCCTGTGTATTTTCAGTGCAAATCTCACCTGCAAATCCCAAAAAAAAATTAATGGAGACATAGAGAGGAGAACACCTGTGTAACCTAAGCACTTATAACGAATCAAAGACCAATGAAACTGATCAAGATTTCAATATCATTCGTAGTGCTTCATCGGTCAAAGAGGCTAAAATTTTTGGATCTATGAGAACGATCACAATGGTTTTTTATTCTAAAAAGAAAAAAAATCGCAAGAAGCCAATATAAAGCACAATGCTAATCAGCGCAAAACATAGGGGAATTTCTATTCGAATAACACAACGTGAAGCTTTAAATTTTCAAATATTGATATGCATCACACTTTACCGAAAGATTAGTAAGCTACAAATTAAGAAAACAGAGGCTAATGTGATTATAGCGTTGCACGGATGAGCTCATGGTGGCGACCCCGTCACTCCGTCGGAGGTTTTGACTACCTGTACGATTATCCCCTAACCGATCGTCGTCTTCAAAAGACCGACATGATGAAAACTATGCGAACGTTTCCTTTCGATTAATTTTTTCTAAACTGTAACGTTCTACCAATGATCCTTCTCCTGCCTAAAAGCCATCATTATATCAAATCCGCCCGTGATAACCTTGTGAACCTGCCACACTCACCAAATTAAGATAATTTTGAGTGAAATCAATTACATCAGAGACATAATGCACTGGAGAACAGACATGTGTCGCTAATATTATTAACCTAAATTTTTATTTGCATATAAGATATAAGATAAGATAAGATAAGATAAGATAAGAGAAAGGAAGAATGATAACTCTGATATATTTGAAACAGCCACATTCAAAGCCATTGGTCTAAGCAGTGGAGAACAGACACGTTAGCAAACTGCATTTTTTGAATTGGAGAAGGCAAACCTATAAGTGGTCTAAGCAAGACTTTTGAGGCAGCTGTGATAGCCAACTTGGTGTGCCGTAGATTCCTTGTCAATACATTATATTGGCTAGCCAACTAATGTTTGCATTTGGAGGAGATGTGTCCTAAGAATTCAAGTTCTGCTCCGAGTTGATATAAACAAACTGTTACGTAGAGCATCGGTATTGAAACCAATATCTGGAACAAACACGCGATAATGAGAAGGTGTTAAGACCGTTAAATATAATAAGTATTGCTTCATATTATTACCACTGAAGTAGCAGCGCGGCTCGTCTAAATAATTGAAGGATCAACGTTCACCGTTGGGATATGTTGAACTGGTGGAGAAGCTTTAACCTACAAATCATTGTGTGAGCTCATGGCCAAGTACTGTTCATAAATCCTGCAAATCCATTCAACGTCAATGCAGAAAACAGTTGATACAACAACTGATGTTAGGACAACTAGTCTTCGTAAATCTTGTATGATCTCATGACCAAAAAATGAAAGCTGAGAAAAGTATATAAGAAAGTTCAATCAATAATGCACTAACAGACGCGCAAGAGCCAAGTAGCGGTGATTGCCACTTCACGAAAGTGGACGTGTGGTAAATTGATGAGAATATGAAAAAGAACAAAAGGCCGATACGTCCACATTAAACACGTGCTCGTGAAAATGTCATTCACGAGCATCAAAAGTGCAAGCAACATGCGGACCATCCCACTGCCAAGAAATAATTAAGAAGGAACGTTAGCATCAAATACACAACTCACGCACTTCGTAGCCCAAATCGGTGCGGCATCGCATAAACACCCCCCAATCGTTTGTTAAACATGAACTCAGCTCCTAAGAACCATAAATTATTCAGCAACTATCAGGACATCTCTAATCCCTCTCGGTTTGGAGTTGGTAGAACCCTAATTATAATTAATATAATGCTCATTAGATTACATAAAGTCCCCATTTGGAATTCCAGAAAACAAAAAATATGCAACAATCGTAAATTAAACCTTGTTCTTCACGTAAGGAGCAACTTAGGTTTCAGATCAGAGTCGTCCGATTTGAGGAAGCCCCAACGAAGAACGTCCAACTGCATATTCGAATCTTCAACGCCTTGTTGATTGATCTCTGCCGAGTTGTAATATGAGGCATCATTAGGAGCTTCGACGATAATAATGATGAGGTGTGGGGAATAAATCTATAGGACTTGGACATTGAGAGACAGTTATCGACTTTTTTGTCCATCGTGTGAAAGTGGGTGGTTTATAAATTTTTTCATTCGATTATAATCCTTTTTTATTGCTACGTAAGCAATAGAAATAAATAAAATAATTAATTGAAAGGACACGTGTCCATTGAGAGTAAACCTATATTTAAATGTATATATAGGATGTGCAAAATAAAATTTAGGTTATAATATCATGTCTGTTCTCCAGTGCGTTATGTCTATGATGTAATTGATTTCACTCAAAATTATCTTAATTTGGTGAGTTTGGCAGGTTCAGAAGGCTATCACGAGCGGATTTGATATAATGATGGCTTTTAGGTAGGAGAAGGATCATTGGTAGAACGTTGCAGTTTTAAAAAAAAATTAATTGAAAGGAAACGTTCACAAAGTTTTATCCTGCCGGTCTTTTGAAGAGGACGATTGGTTAGGGGATAATCGTACCGGTAGTCAAATCCTCCGACGGAGTGACGGGGTCGCCACCATGAGGTCATCCGTGCAACGCTATAAGCACGTAAGCTTCTGTTTTCTTAATTCGTAGCTTACTAATCATTCGGTAAAGTGTGGTGCATATCAATAGTTGAAAATTTGAAGCTTCAAGTTGTGTTATTCGAACAGAAATTCTCCTATGTTTTGCGCTGATTAGCATTGTGCTTTATATTGGCTTCTTGTGCTTTTTTTTCTTTTTAGAATAAAAAACCATTGCGCTCGTTCTCATGGATCCAAAACTTTTGGCCTCTTTGACCGCCGAAGCACTACGAAGGATATTGAATCTTGATCAGTTTCATCGGTCTTTGATTCGTTATAAGTGCTTAGGTTACACAGGTGATCTCCTCTCTATGTCTCAATTGATTTTTTTTTTTGGGATTTGCAGGTGAGATTTGCACTGCAAATACAGAGGAAAGTGAAGAAAACCCATTACTACCGAAATTATAATAATCTTATCTTGAATCCTCTATTAGCTTAAGCATGTATCAATGAGGTGTCCGATAACTTGTCCTTTTGTTTTCTATTGCAGTGAGCCAACCAAAGCCGTCAACAACCAAAAACGAAAGAGATATAACCGATGCGGCGAAGAAGCTCGAAGAAGAGGCGAAGAAGCTGAAGGTGGAGAAAGCCCAATATTCGAGAACAAAGCTGAGTTGAGCACTCTCGACGCCATACTCGGTCGAGTCAAAGCCGTAAGTTCGCAGCTGGTCATATGAGATGAGGGCAATGCTCAGAAAATGTTTATCATTCAAAAGGCTGTCAAAAAATAACATCTTAAACGTAATTAAATTACCTTACTAAATTATAATAATTATTCATTCCGTGCAATGCACGACACCAAACTAGTATCTAAAATATGATTGTGGACTCCATCTTGAAAATCCATTTAACGATCTAATACTCTTATATATTGGACATGGCCAACCCGTTGTTCAACCTCATCAATTTCGTTCTTTCTTCCTCTAACTTATTTATCTAAAAGATGTACAAGTAGCAATCTATATATTGTGGATGGGAACATGCATTTATACTGAGATGATACATAATTAGCTTTTATGAGTGCGTGAATGTATGTATTTATTTATATATTGTATGTTTGTAAAAAGGAAAACCAACTATAAACGGCCTTCATATATTTAATAATGTTTTATTAGCGTCTCAACAATATCATCAAGAACCAAATTACATAAATGTCGGTGGCTTAACTTTCACAAGCGTTAACGACCTCGACCGTGAATCTAAATTTGATTAAAGTTACATGTAAAATGAAATATATACCGTGTGTTAATTTCTATTTGATAATAAACTTTGTCGACAGTGAAGTAAATGGTCGATGAGTCAGTCACACTATAAATTTTAATCTACATGGCGAGGTCATTATGTCATTATTTTTATTTCACAAGGCAAATAACATATATTTATTTATATATACGAACAAGATAAACATTCATAATGTGTGTAACCTAATAATATAGATCTGTAATTCACAGAATATTAGGACCATATGAACCTATATTTTTGTTATATTTTTCGTTTAATGTAATTGATATGTATGTCATTTAATTCAATCATGCAGATTGTTGGTCCGGGCCATTATTACTATGCCCCAATATAACATTCCTTTGCATTGCATGATATAAAAAAAACAGACGTTTATCAAAACTTGATATTAATCGATGATTTTGCACCTGTGACGTTTGAAATGTAGAAATTCCCAAAGTAAACCAAATAAACGCAACAACACTGCATAAATACTTCAAACTCAAGCCAAAACAAACAAACAAACAAACAAAAACTTATCATCCATGTTTACTTTACGCCGAAAGAATAAACAGCATATTCACTTGATTAATAATAAAATCAACAAAAAAAAATAATACAGAAACATGACTTAACGACGCACGTTTAATTAAAACGCTTCGATAATCATGGATGAGGAACCGGCGGCGGCTTGTAGCTTTTTTGCCCTATGTAAACGGGCCCTGATTCCATAACTCAATATCATATTCTTTTGCATTATGATACATATCAACGGAAAGCGTCAGACGTATATCAAAACGAGATAAATGGCGACTTTGCACTAACAAATCAAACCAAATAAACGCGACAACATCAAAAGTGCTTCAAAATCAACCCAAGCCTTTATCCATCATTACACCGGCAAATAAACAACGTCTTCGCTTCAATGATTTAATAATATAATCAACAAGAAAAAAACAAACATTACAGAACCACGACTTCTCAACGACGCACACTTTCTCCATTAAACGCTTCGATAACCATTAATGAATCATCGGCGGCATGCAAATTGTTGGACCTATGTATACAATGTTAGACTTTTTAATTTCCAAAACGATTATTTAATGTTTAGAAACCCCAGAATAACATAATACAGATTTGATTTAATCAAGCAAACCAAATAAGAACTAACCTGAATCCATATGCTTTAATCTTGATATCTTCGACGGGTGTTGAAATGACTTCTTATTCTTCTCTCTGCTTCCTTCACTTTTATGTATATCTCTGATGATTGAGACTAAGATACAAGAGCCCCTTTTATAGTTAATGAAGAGATTCTCACGAAAAGTCATGCCCCTATAAAAGGGCATGTCTTTTCCAACATATATGTCTCTTCCTAAAGGGTGTAATGTTTAGGAGCAGATTGAAAGGTCATTAAACCTTGTACCCTAATCTTTAATATTTAATAATCATCATATTAAATATATATAATTTAGAGTATTATATTACATGAGTCATTTAATATAACAATCTCCCACTTGACTCGTGTAATCAATTGACGATTCAATAAAATATAAGTGTACACTATATGAATCCATCAACCATTCATAAATGAATTGAAATATTCGAATCGTAGCGGTCACATGTTATTAAGTCACATGATTCCTTTTATGTATTACAATTAACTAAATCCATGAGAACTATAATTGAGGAATACTTTTAACTTTTAACTTCAATATTATTCACTTTAAAAAAAATATTATACATGTATATTCCATAATGTGAATAAATATATACAATATATTCAAAACAAAACTTTTAATTGAATTCACAAGAGTCATAACAGTAGTATGAGCACAAAATAGCTATATACATCATGATGTTATTCTATCAGGGACTTGTCCGTGATACCCATCCGTTTAACATGGCCAATAAACGTCTTGGGTGGTAATCCTTTAGTTAGTGGATCCGCTATCATCAAATTTGTACTAATATGCTCAATCGATACCTTTTGTTTTTGAACTTCTTCTTTGACAACTAAGTACTTTAACTGAATGTGCTTCGCTCCCTTCGAGTACTTGTCATTCTTGGAGAAGAATACAGCAGCAGAATTATCACAATAAATCCGTAGGGGTCGCTCTACGTTATCAATTATAGCAAGTCCTTGTACGAAATTCCGCAACCATAGTGCATGAATAGTGGCCTCAAAGCATGCCACAAATTCAGCCTCCATAGTAGAAGTAGCAACTGTAGATTGTTTTCCACTTTTCCATGAAACTGCTCATCCCGCCATTAGAAACACATAACCGAAAGTAGATTTCCTCGTATCTACGCATCCCGCATAGTCTGAGTCTGAGTATCCTTGCAATTCAAGGTGATTTGACCTCTTGTATGTGAGCATGTAGTCTTTGGTACCTTCTAGGTATCTGAGTACTTTCTTCGCAGCTTTCCAATGATCTATTCCGGGATTACTTTGATATCGACCCAACATCCCAACAGCAAAACTTATGTCTGGTCGTGTGCAAGTTTGGGCATACATCACGCTTCCGACAACAGACGCATAAGGAATAGATTCCATTGCCTTTCGTTCCAATTCATTTTTAGGACATTGCATTGTACTGAACTTATCCCCTTTCTGAATTGGAGCTATACTTGCGGAACATTTATCCATATGAAATCTCTCTAATATTTTATTAATATAGGCTTTTTGGGATAATCCTAACAATCCTTGTGATCTATCACGGAATATTTCAATTCCTATCACATACGATGCTTCGCCCATATCTTTCGTTTCAAAGTTTTGAGAGAGAAATTTCTTCACATCATATAACATGGCAGAATTATTTGTAGCAAGGAGAATATCATCAACATATAAAACTAATATAATAAACTTACTCCCACTGATATTCATATAGATGCACCTATCTACGGTGTTCTCTATAAACATGACGTATTGTTATTATTGAACTTAATATACCATTGCCGGGAAGCTTGTTTTAGTCCATATATCGACTTCTTTAATTTACACACTAAATTTGAGTTTTCTGCAGTCAAGAATCCTTGAGGTTGGTCTATATAAACGTCCTCTTCTAAGTCACCATTCAAAAAAGCAGTTTTCACATCCATTTGGTGAAGCTCCAAATCATAATGAGCTACCAAAGCCAAAATTATTCTTAATGAATCCTTTTTCGAAACAGGAGAAAAGGTTTCCTTGTAGTCAATGCCATCCTTTTGAGTGTAACCTTTGGCGACGAGTCGAGCTTTATATCTTTCAATATTGCCTTTTGAGTCTCGTTTGGTCTTATAGACCCATTTACAACCGACTCTTTTGAATCCTTTGGGCAACTCAACTAATTCCCAGACTTTGTTATCATCCATTGATTTCAACTCTTCTTTCATAGCTTTGACCCAATTTTCAGAATTACTGCATTCCATGGCTTGTTTAAGCGAGACTGGATCTTTATCGATTCTTAAATCACATTCATGCTCAAGTGAATAAATTACATAATCATCAGAAATAGCCGATCGTTTCTGCTTCGGACTTTCTTAAAGCTATATCTTGTGGTATCACTTGTTCGTTTACGATCTTCTCAACAACCATCGGTTCATTATTGGCGCCATTATATTCTGAATTCTTGATACCTATATGTTGGCTTAAATTGCTATTTAATCTTGATATAGCTAAAGGATCAACAACAGGTGCAGAAATGTCTGATGTAGGAGTTTCATCCTGAATTTCATGTATTTCTACTTGTCGTGGTTCTTCACTCCCACTAACTTGACCATTCTCAATAAACCGAGCATTACCAGACTCAACGATCCTCGTACTATGCTTAGGAAAATAAAATCTGTAATTTTTCGACTTTTCAGGATAGCCGATAAAATAACCACTAATGGTTCTTGCATCGAGCTTTCTTTCATGCGGATTATATATCCTCACTTCTGCTGGACAACCCCAAACGTGAAGATGCCTTATACTAGGCTTTCTTCCTGTCCACAATTCGTAAGGAGTCTTAGAGATAGACTTACTTGGAATTCTATTTAGCAGATATGCAGCAGTTTTCAGCGCGTGTCCATAATGACAAAGGTACAGAACTATTACTCAGCATATTCCTAACCATATCCATAAGAATACGATTTCGCCTTTCAGCCACACCATTTTGTTGTGGTGTACCAGGCATTGTATATTGTGCACAAATACCTCGACTTTCAAGGAACTTTGCAAATGGACCTGGACATTGTCCATTTTCGTCAAATTTGCCATAAAATTCACCACCTCGATCAGATCTCACAACTTTAACCTTTTTATCTAGTTGCCTTTCCACCTCATTAATGAACACCTCTAGGATGTCAACTGATTGTGATTTTTCATGCAACATATACACGTAACAATACCGTGAGAAATCATCAATAAATGTGATGAAATATTTTTCACCACCCCAAGATGGTGCGTCAAATGGACCACAAATATCAGTACGTATCAATTGAAGTTGCTCACTACTTCTTACGGCCGGATATTTCGATATATGTTTAGTTTGTTTCCCTTTAATACAACTGAAATCCAACTGAGGTAATATGTCACTTTTCATTAACCTCGTCACTCTTTCTTTGGATATATGACCTAATCTTTGATGCCAAAGAAAAGCAGAAGATTCATTACGGGTACTACGTTTATTTCCAATACTTTGTTCAACGTGAAACAGGGATTCTACAAATGCAGCATTGAGATTGAAACGGTATAAACCATCAATCAAATTACCACAACCGTAATATTTCATGCCTTTATATAATAAAAAACCATTATTTTCAATCTTAAAATCATACCCTAAACAATCTAACTTTCCAACAGAAATTAGGTTTCTAGAACACTCAGGAACATACAAACACTTTTCTAGATCTAGATTACAACCATTATCTAAGATCAATCTATAAGTTCCAATTCCTTCTATTCGCGCCTTCAATCTGTTTCCCATGTATAAGAACTTCTCATTTCCGTTTATGGGCTAGATCGAAAGAAATCCCTGTAAAACATGTGATACATGAGTAGTTGCACCAGAATCCAACCACCAAGTGTTATGAGGCACTTCTACAAGATTTGATTCAAAACATACTGAAATAAAGTATGTACCTTTCTTTTCGAACCAAGCCTTTCTTTTCAGACAATCCTTTTTCAAATGTCCCATTTTCTTGCAAAAGAAGCATTTGTGCTCCTTATGGATCTTACCCTCCTTGTTCTTTAATGAGTTTTTTCCCTTCCTTTTGCTTTTGGCTTTGCTAGTGCTTCCTCCATCGTGAACGGTAAGGTGAACAGAGTGTTCCTTCATTTTCTTTAACCTTCCCTCCTCTTGAATTAACATGGCTTTAATTTCTTGTAAGTTCCATTTTTCTTTCAAGGTGTTACAGTTCACCAGGAACTGACCAAACTCAAGATGAAGTGAGTTTATGATAAACTGAACTAAAAAGGTTTCGCTCACATCCATCTTCATCGACTTTAGCTTTGACGCCAGATTTGCCATATTTGTCACATGCTCGTGAATTGGCTGTGACCAATCAAATTTCTTGGTTGTCAGCTCACTCATTAAAGTGCCCACAATAGACTTGTCTGTAATGTCTGATTGTGAGTACTCTTTCACTTTCATCATAAATTCCCGTGCGTCTTCCGTTACAGGCATTGATGGCTTGACATTTTCAGCCATCGTCATTTTCATCAAGTTTAAGCTTAACCGATTGGATCTTTCCCACTCATCATTGAATGATTTTTCGGCTTCCGTACTATCCTCTGTGATAGCTGCAGGCTTTTGCTCAGTCTCTAATGCTAGGTCCAAATACATTGCACCAAGTTGAAACTTGATCTGCTCGCACCAATCAACGTAGTTTAGCCCATTGAACTTGACAATTGAATTGCCCAATGCAAACACATTATTAGTTACTGCGAACAACAAATAAGCTCACGTATGTTAATTTAAATAGATTTTAAACAAATAATCAAACTATAAGTATGCATTTAAGTTCATCTTTGGACGATACTTAAACAAATAAATAACAATAATAATGCTAAAGTAAAATACTTAAATAGATAATCAATCATAGATATGCATGTTATCTTATTGGATATACAAACATAAATGATTATTAATATATCTCTTTATTTTCATTAACTTCACGCATTAATCCACCTTTGGGCGAACTTCTAGCAATTTGTTTATTCATTTCTTTAATAGCATCATATGAACAAACGATAAACTTTATTTAAAATGAACTTAAACTAGGTCACTTTGGGAACCCACATGTTTAATTCACAGAAATAGATACAATATATAGCCATATACAGAATCTGAAATTCATATTTTCCATCCGTTACGTACATATGCAATTATGCATGAATAGTGAATTTGCAAGGTGTCATCCTAATCTACATGTACTACACGTTTTATACTAATGAATGTGTTAATCAATGCATTTATCAAATGATGAGTTTACGCATATATCATGTCATTTAAACAAATTATCAATATCAAACATAAATGTTTGCAAATAACAGACACATAAATTACAATTTAGCCCATGGCCTTGCGTATGATTCTTATGACTTTCTTATTATCGTTCATCGCAACTTTAATGTGAAAGTTTCGTGAAGAGACACGTCCTAAAAGTTGTTAGGTCTTGTAGAATACCCAACCACTCTTATTCACCCCGATAAGCACAAATCGTATTCATATGAGCAATTGAATCAAATAACGCCACTGCCGGTTAAATTTCCGAATACATATCTCACAATACAAACAGAAGACGGGTACATGCATAGAATCAAGTTAACACCGTAATACCTATTTACATACACTGAAGTATGTCACGAGTAAATTTCATATCATTAGCAGAATACTCCGTCATACATCGTGTACACAAAAATACCAATTATGATAAATCAAAAGTATTATGAAAGCTCTGATACCAACTGTTAGACTTTTTAATTTCCAAAACGATTATTTAATATTTAGAAACCCCAGAATAACATAATACAGATTTGATTTAATCAAGCAAACCAAATAAGAACTAACCTGAATCCATATGCTTTAATCTTGATATCTTCGACGGGTGTTGAAATGACTTCTTATTCTTCTCTCTGCTTCCTTGACTTTTATGTATATCTCTGATGATTGAGACTGAGCCCCTTTTATAGTTAATGAAGAGATTCTCACGAAAAACCATGCCCCTATAAAAGGGCATGTCTTTTCCAACATATATGTCTTTTCCTAAAGGGTGTAATGTTTAGGAGCAGATTGAAAGGTCATTAAACCTTGTACCCTAATCTTTAATATTTAATAATCATCATATTAAATATATATAACTTAGAGTATTATATTACATGAGTCATTTAATAAAACATTCAAGTCTTTATTGCCATGACTCTTCTTTTGCATTATGATACATATCAATAAAAATCGCCAAACGTATATCAAAACGAGATAAATGACGACTTCGCAATCCCAAATCAAACCAAATAGAAAGGACAACACTTTAAACACTTCAACCCAAATCCAAAAACCCTTATCGTCCATCTTTATTTTTACACCGGCGAAACAAACAACACTTTCAATACAACGACTTCATAATAAAATCAACAAAAAACAACAATACAGAACCACGAATTTTCAACAACGCACGCTTTCTCCACTAAACCGCTTCGACAATCAAGGATGAGGAATCGTCGGCGGCAGCGGCGGCCAGTGTCCGAACTTTGGGTGGTGGAAGTACTTCGGCGGAATCTTAGGGAACGGAGGCAGCTTAGGAATAATAGGAGGGAACGGAGGCTTCTTATAGATCGGCGGCTTGTAAATTGGGATCGGTGGCAGCAAAGGCTTCACAATCACCGGCGGCTTGTAAATTGGGATAGGCGGAGGCAATGGTTTCACAATCACGGGCGGCTTGTAAATTGGGATCGGCGGCGGCGGCAATGGTTTCACAATCACGGGCGGATTAGGCTTGTGAATAGGTACGGACGGTGTCTTGGGCTGAGGCTTAGGCTCGGGTTTTGGACTGGGTTTAGGCTTAGGCTCATGCTCATGCTCATGCTCATGCTCGTGTTTTGGCTTGGGCTTAGGTTTGTAAAGAGGGACGGGCGGGGGAAGAGGTTTAACTATCGGAGGTGGGATTATTATAGGCTTGTGAAGCCAAGGGTGGCCGAAGCTCTTCAAAGGGGGGAAGAACTTCTTCTTCAACCAAGGATGGTGGAATATCTTGGGTGGCAGCGGCGGGTATTTGAAGTGGGGCCATAAGAACTTGGAAGTGCAAAGGGCGGCGGAGAATTTGACGTTTTGGGTCGGCCCGAATGTGTTCTTACCGTTGGATTGGGATTTGAGTTCGATTTTGTGGGCCTTTAAGCCTTCGTGGGCCGGGCAAGGGATTTGGCCGCGCTGTGGAGCTGAGCGTAGCACTCGGCACCGCCTTTGGCGGTGAGTTGTTCTTTGGGGACGGAGACTTTGAAGTTGCCTTCTTCGTCGAGCTCGCCGGCTCCGATTCTCTTTATGTCGCCGTTCTTTAGCTTGCAGTCGATTGTCACGCCGAGCCCTATATAAAGATAAATAAAAAAAATGAAAAATTATGTAAATTCGTAATATATGTATTATGTATGATTGAAATGATACATCAATCATGTCATGTACGTGCAAAGTATAAATATATCGTGATATAGGGTTGGGTTCTATTTTATTTTGACTTTGACTATCGTAATTCGTATGGATTTGGAACAGTACATGCGGAACAAGTTGAGATTTTTATTCCGCTATCAATGAGATTAGTCGAAATGTAGGAAGCAAGATTGTCGTATTGCTGACAAGGAGGTATTAATTCATGATTTAGATTGAACTTAGTCAAAATATAGAGACTAAAATTGCAGCAATATATACATCATCATCATCATTGATGATTTTGGTTTTACCTTGATAAGCTAGACTTGGTTTGAGGTTATTCTCCTTACAGTCTGCGCATTCTCCATAGCCAACAACCTCGAACTGTGTTGTGTCCTCAGCATTGCAGATGCTGATTGCAAGAAATGAACAAAAGAACAAAATACGTAAAACACAAAGAGGATTAGTAACCCTCATTTTCTTTCCTTTTTCTTTATAAATGTATATATCAAATAATGCGTTTCATCAAAGAAAATGGAGAAACTTCAGAAGCTTAAGCTTCTTCCTAATCTTGATTATTGGTTTAGAGCACGATTGGGGGTTTTATATATAGTGATCTCTATAGTCTATTGTTTATGTGTTATTATCAAACCGACAACGAACTTTAAATGACATGAGGGTTGGGTGACTTTGATAATGACTTGAATTAAATAATAAATTTATTAATTGTTAACTAATTGGAGTCACGAAAATAATAATATAGCAGCAAAACGTGGCCATGCATGCAACAGCTTAGCAATAGATAGAAACGACCATCTTTTATTTAATGAGGTTTCAACTGTATATATGTATTTATGCAGCTAGCCAGCAGCTCAAATGATAACTATTACTTCTATAGAAGATTGGTAAACTAATTTATTACAATAAAAATCGCATTAGTTTCATTTTTCTATTATCATCTAGAGAATAAAATAAAATAGCAATCGATTTCGTTTCGATTCAAAACTAATAACCCAGCCGAAAATAGCGGTGGTGGCGAACTGATGTATCACCACATTAATTAAGATGTTAAGTACATTAGGGTCACCATAAAAAAAAAGTACATTAGTGTTGGCGTGGCAGCGGACCCGGTCGAATAATATTGCGGCTAATATTTGGGTAATTAAAGATAATTTGTGGACACCAAGATTTAACGTAGAAAACCCCCAAACAAATCGGGGTAAAAACCACGGGTAAGAAGAAGAATCCACTATAGAGGAAAATATAGGAGTTACAACCTCTCGTACTACAAAGGAGAAAACCCTCAATATCTCTCTTTATAGTCGGAGAAAATACCCGACAAACTCTCTATTATTTTCCCTCTATTTTTTCCTCACACTTCTTCTGTGATTTCTCTCTGTCTGTGGGATTATTTTGTACTGATCGTTCGTAGCCTATTTATAGGCAAAGGCTTGAAGCCTTTTTTACATGTGAGGAGATACGCGTGGGTCTGAAAGCATGAATTTTCATATCATGCGCCCACCTAATAAAGCATGCCACTTTGACTATTAAAAATCCCACGTGCAGTTTGTCTTCAAAACGATTTTGGATTCTTCCAGCTCATCTATTATGTCGACAATCTCCCACTTGAAGATTTGATTGAGGATCAATCGGATCTTCACATCATTATTTCTCCCTTGCCATTCATGTTGCTTACGTCTCTGTTAGGCCACTTGAGTAACGACACCAAACGAACTTGTCAGTATTGACCGCCTTCGTCAAAAAAATCTGCTAGGTTGTCTTTCGTATGAATTTTCTGCATATCTACCGTGCCCTCTTCCACATTCTCACGAACGAAGTGATATTGGACTCGTATGTGTTTTGACCTGGAATGAAACGCTGGATTCCTTGCAAGATGCAAGGCACTCTGACTGTCACGGAATAGAGGAATATTCTCCTGTTCGTGCCCGAGTTCCTCCATGATCATTTTCAACCATACCGCCTCTTTACTTGCCTGCGTAGCTGCAACATATTCAGCTTCAGTTGTTGACGTCGCCACAACGGACTGAAGTTTCGATACCCAGCTTACGGCTCCGCCAGTAAGAGTGAACACATATCCCGTGGTAGATTTGCTCTTATCAAGATCACCTGCATAATTAGAGTCAACGTACCCCCTTACAGTAAAGTCTGCTCCTCCGTAACATAATGCAACATCTGAGGTTCCTTTGATATATCGTAGGATCCTCTTCACCGCGCTCCAATGCTCTTTACCCGGATTCGCCATGTACCGACTTACTACTCCCACTGCATGTGCAATGTCTGGCCGTGTACAAATCATCTCGAACATAAGACTTCCCACCACTGATGCATACGGTACTCGAGACATTTCCATCCTCCCTTCTTCACTGCTAGGACTCATACTTGAGGATAATTTGAAATTAACAAGAAGTGGGGTAGAAATTGGCTTACAATCTTGCATATTGAAGCGTCGCAAAACCTTCCTCAGATAATTCTTCTGCGAAAGCCAAATCTTCTTGTTATTTCTGTCTCGGTAAATTTGCATCCCTAGAATCTTGTTTGCTGGTCCCAAGTCCTTTATTTCAAATTCCCTAGCCAACTGTGCCTTGAGTTCTTCAACACGATCTTTGTTGGGGCCTGCTACCAACATGTCGTCAACATACAACAGTACTACGATAAAATCGCTTTCACCAAATTTCTTGAAATGTGAACAAGGGTCTGAATTCAATCTGCTGTGTCCAAGGCTCATGATGAAGGAATCAAATCTCTTATACCAACACCTCGGCGCCTGTTTGAGACCGTATAGAGATTTGTTCAACCTGCAAACCAAGTTCTGTTTTTCTTTGTCTTTAAAACCTTCCGGCTGGAGCATATAAATCTCTTCTTCAAGATCTCCATGAAGAAAAGCCGTCTTCACATCTAGTTGCTCTAGATGTAGGTCGAATGTAGCACACATCGCCAAGAGTACCCGAACAGTTGTCAATCGAACTACAGGTGAGAATATTTCGTTGAAGTCAATGCCTTCTTTCTGAGCGTAGCCTTTAACCACCAGTCGTGCACGAAACCGCTCTACTTGATCATCGCTGTTCTGCTTGATCTTAAAGACCCATTTATTGCCGATTGCCTTTCTGCCGTTCGGTAGTGGCACCAGCTCCCAAGTCTTATTTTTCCGTAGAGCTTCCATTTCTTCTTGCATTGCCGCCAACCATTGATCTGCATCTGAACTGTTCAGTGCTTCTTGAAGAGTTGATGGCTCTCCATCATCAGTTAGAAGGCAGTATGCAACGTTACTGTCCATATCGTAATCTTCGTGCCAGGATGGGGCAGCTCTTTTGCGTGTGCCCCTTCTAGGTTCTAGCTCTGAAGATTCGCTTGGCCCTTCCTCGTGCTCCGGTGCTGCTTCAGAAGAATCTTGTTCGATAGACTTTCCTTTCACCTGAATCGTCGTAGTCTCTGAATTTTCCTTCGTAGTGCTATCATTTTCTCTGATTAGTTTATCTTCTAAGATTATAACCTCCCTGCTGATGACAACCTTGTGGGCAGTGGGGTTCCACAGGCGATACCCCTTCACACCATCAGCATACCCCAAGAACAAACACTTTCTGGACTTCGGATCCAGCTTCGTAGTTTCTTGGAAATTGTACATCACGTACACAAGACTTCCAAATACATGGAGTTTGGAATAATCCGCTGGCTTCCCGGTCCACATCTCCATCGGCGTCTTCTGATCAATTGCCGTTGAAGGCGATCGATTGATCACGTAGCAGGCGGTGTTGACTGCTTCTGCCCAATATGATTTATCCAGACCTGCAGCTCCCAACATGGCTCTTGTTCTCTCCAACAGAGTCCTGTTCATCCGCTCTGCCACTCCATTTTGTTGTGGAGTATACGCCGTAGTGAAGTGCCTTTTGATGCCTTCCCTTTTGCAAAAGCTATCAAATTCTCTGCCAGTATATTCTCCTCCATTATCCGTCCTCAAACACTTGATCTTCTTTCCCGTATCAAGTTCGACCCGAGCCTTGAAATTTTTGAAGGTTGCAAACACATCTCCCTTACTCTTGATGATATACACCCAACATCTCCTGAAGTAATCGTCGATGAAAGACACGAAGTACTTCCCTCCTCCTCGGGATGAAACCGGTGATTGCCATACATCAGAGTGAACCAACTCTAGAATATTGTTTCTTCTAGAATTTGATGTGTTGAACTGTAGGCGATGCTGCTTGGTTGCTACGGAATGCTCACATAATGGTAGTGAAACCTTCGTGAGACCCGGAAGAAGATTTCGGCTCGCAAGAATTTTCATTCCTTGTTCCGACATATGCCCGAGCTTTAGATGCCACAGCATAGCCGATCTTTCGCTTGAATTTCCCGAAGCTACAGACGCTTCCCCTTCTTGCACCGTCTCTCCCAACAGCATATACAAATTTGCAGCGACCTTTTCACCTTTCATGACTACAAGTGCTCCGCAAATATTTTCATTATTCCTCCCCGAACTTTGATTTCACAGCCAAGATCATCGAGTTGTCCCACAGATAATAAATTCTTCTTTAGACCTTCCACGTGCCGCACTCCTTGAACCAATCTCTTCGAGAGGTCATATGATAAGTTGCGCCAGAGTCAAGAAGCCATATCTCGTCGTACGCCTTCCTGCTCTCCGTTGAGATAGCTGCTTCGCTACACAATACGTCTCCACCTGACGCGTTTTCCAGATTTCCCTGAGGATTGGAATTCTTCAGGCTCCAACAATCCTTCTTCAAGTGACCCTTCTTTCCACAATGGTAGCATTTCATATCCTTCTTCTTACTTCTTGATTTTCCCCTGCCTTGAGTGTGACTCCCACTTGAACCACGTTCCGTTGATCTCCCTCTCATCACCGTCAAAGCTTCGGCCTGTTGCGAGCTTGCTTGCTGGTCCTCCTTGTTCTTACGCCAATTTTCTTCTTCGAGAATAGCAGCTGCAATGTTATTGAAAACCAGAACCTTCGCATTGTTTGTCAAGTTGATGATGAGTTGATCAGACGAATCAGGCAGACTTTGAAGTAGAATTTCCGCACGTTCTTTATCCTCCGTTTTATACCCCAATGATGTTAGCTGGGAAAATAGGGTATTCAAGACGATGAGATGCTCCGTCACCGAAGTAGATTCAGACATTCTCAAGGTGAACAATTTTCTAGAAAATTTTGTTGTGAAACGATGTCGGCTCGTACAGATTTGTTAGATGGTCCCAAATCTCCTTTGCCGTTTTCTTTTCTTCGACGCTGGACAATATCTCATCTGCTAGTGCCAGATGAAGATTTGCAACAGCGCTTCCGTCCATCTCGTTCCATTTCTTTTCGTCTGTAACTGTGGCTGGTTTTCCATCGATAGCCTCCAGACAGCCGTCCTGTCGCAAGATCGCCTTTATCTTTAATTTCCACAGTTTTCTCCCGTTGAACTTTTCAATATCAAATTTGGCCGCCATAATTTCTACTCAGTCGTGAGCGATACCTCCGACGGGGTTGCAGCAGATAATTATTGAACTCGTACCGGCTTTTTCGTCACTGTAACAAGGGCATTATAATATCTATTATTTTCTGATGTGGATGGTCCACGTTAGTGGCAACCACAGAGCATACGATAAACAGATATATAAAACCCAAGCTAGGCTCTGATACCAATTGTTGGCGTGGCAGCGGACCCGGTCGAATAATATTGCGGCTAATATTTGGGTAATTAAAGATAAATTGTGGACACCAAGATTTGACGTAGAAAACCCCCAAACAAATCGGGGTAAAAACCACGGGCAAGGAAGAAGAATCCACTATAGAGGAAAATATAGGAGTTACAACTCTCGTACTACAAAGGAGAAAACCCTCAATATCTCTCTTTATAGTCGGAGAAAATACCCGACAAACTCTCTATTATTTTCCCTCTATTTTTTCCTCACACTTCTTCTATGATTTCTCTCTGTCTGTGGGATTATTTTGTACTGATCGTTCGTAGCCTATTTATAGGCAAAGGCTAGAAGCCTTTTTTACATGTGAGGAGATACGCGTGGGTCTGAAAGCATGAATTTTCATATCATGCGCCCAGCTAATAAAGCATGCCACTTTGACTATTAAAAATCCCACGTGCAGTTTGTCTTCAAAATGATTTTGGATTCTTCCAGCTCATCTATTATGTCGACAATTAGGGTCCATAAATATATCATTGGATTAATTTTGTGATTATAGTTAAGCAGAACTAATTAGTAACTTTAGAATACATTTCAAACCTCTCGTTATATTTTTACTCCACGCCCCAAATTTAAAAAGCAGTAATCGTCTATCTAATATAAATATCTGGAACAGTTTCGTGTAGACAATCGAATATCTATCGTAATTATTAACTACAAAAAGACTACCAATCCTATATATATATATATATATATATATATATATATATATATATATATATTTAAATGTAAGTTTACTCTCATTTCGACGCGTGTCCTTTCAATTAATTATTTTTATTTATTTCTTTTGCTTACGTGGCAATAAGAAAGGATTATAATCGAATGAAAAATTTATAAACCACCCACTTTCACAGGATGGACAAAAAAGGCGATAACTGTCTCTCAAATGTCCAAGTCTAACATGGATCGATTTATTCCCACACCTCTTCATCATCATTATCGTCGAAGCTCCTAATGATGCCTCAGATTACAACTCGGCAGAAATCAATCAACAAGGCATTGAAGATTCGGATATGTAGTTTGACGTTCTTCGTTGGGGCTTCCTCAAATCGGACGACTCTGATCTGAAACCTAAGTTGTGCTCCTTACGTGAAGAGCAAGGTTTAATTTTATGAATGTTGCATATTAATTTTTGGTTTTTTGGAATTCCAAACGGGGACTTTATGTAATCTAATGAGCATTGTATTAATTATAATTAGGGTTTCTGCCAATTCCAAACCGAGAGGGATTAGAGATGTCCTGATAGTAGCTGAATAATGTATAGTTCTTAGGAGCTGAGTTCATGTTTAACAAATGATTGGGGGGTGTTTATGCGATGCCGTACCCATTTGGGCTACGAAGTGCGTGAGTTGTGCATTTGATGCTAACGTTCCTTCTTAATTATTTCTTGGCAGTGGGATGGTCCGCATGTTGCTTGCACTTTTGACGCTCGTGAATGACATTTTCACGAGCACGTGTTTAATGTGGACGTATCGGCCTTTTCTCCTTTTTCATATTCTCATCAATTTACCACACGTCCACTTTCGTGAAATGGCAATCACCGCTACTTGGCTCTTGCGCGTCTATTAGTGCATTATTGATTGAACTTTCTTGTGCACTTTTCTCAGCTTTCATTTTTTGGTCATGAGATCATACAAGATTTGTGAAGACTAGTTGTCCTAACATCAGTTGTTGTATCAACTGTTTTCTGCATTGACGTTGAATGGATTTGCACGATTTGTGAACAGTACTTGGCCATGAGCTCACGCGATTTGTAGGTTAAAGCTTCTCCACCAGTTCAACATATCCCAACGGTGAACGTTGATCCTTCAATTATTTAGACGAGTTGCGCTGGTACTTCAGTGGTAATAATATGAAGCAATACTTATTATATTTAACGGTCTTAATACCTTCTCGCGTGTTTGGTCCAGATATTGGTTTCAATACCGAGGCTCTACGTAGCAGTTTTTTTTATATCAACTCAGAGCAGAACTTGAAATCTTAGGGCACATCTCCTCCCAATGCAACATTAGTTGGCTTGCCAATACAATCCATTGACAAGGAATCTACGACACACCAAGTTGGCTATCACAACTGCCTCAAAAGTTGGCTATCACACCAAGTTGGCTATCACAGCTGCCTCAAAAGTTTTGCTTAGACCACCTATAGGCTTGCCTTCTTCAACTCAGAAAATGCAGCTTGCTAACGTGTCTGTTCTCCACTGCTTAGACCACTGGCTTTGAACGTGGCTGTTTCTAATATATCAAAGTTAAAATTCTTCCTTTCTCTTCTCTTATCTTGTATCTTACTAGTTTGTTGCCCGTGCATTACACGGAATGAACAATTATTATAATTTAGTAAGGTAATTTAGTTATGTGTAAGATGTTATTTTTTTGACAGCCTTTCGAATGATAAAACATTTTCTGAGCATTGCCCTCATCTCATATATGTAATTTTTATTATGTGTAATCGAACGGCTAACATTGTGATGGTTTTGAAGAAATTAAACTGCAGTTGTCCAACTATTTAATGCCTTATTACATTATTATTGCCAAAGGGTAGGACAATCTAAGATAATGTCATACTGCTTTGAGAGGCTGGTGCAAGGAACAAATTAGAATATGCAAATAAACTTTCCCAGTATCCTACTTATCTTCTTGTGTAATTTCAAATTATTTCATCTGTTCGGTACGCAAAGAAATTTAATTTAATATTTTATTATGCACATACGGTAGAATAAGGTTTTCTTTTATCCAGTGTGTCAAACATACCTACTATGATTTTCTTTTATCAAAGCGTAAATTTTCAAAGATCATAATAAATCAATCATTGTCAAACATACCATATAATCTTCTTTAATACTAAGGGAACCTCGATGGGCCACATCCATGAAATCTTAGCTGGACTCGACCGAGTATCATCGTCCCCTTGATGGCTGTCTTGAATTGGGAACTCAGTTGCCTCATATGATCAGCTGCGAACTTACGGCTTTGACTCGACCGAGTATGGCGTCGAGAGTGCTCAACTCATCTTTATTCTCGAATATTGGGCTTTCTCCACCTTCAGCTTCTTCACCTCTTCTTCGAGCTTCTTCGCCGCATCGGTTATATCGCTTTCGTTTCTTGTTGTTGACGGCTTTGGTTGGCTCACTGCAATAGAAAACAAAAGGACAAGTTATCGGACACCTCACTGATACATGCTTAAGCTAATAGAGGATTCAAGATAAGATTATTATAATTTCGGTAGTAATGGGTTTTCTTCACTTTCCTGTGTATTTGCAGTGCAAATCTCACCTGCAAATCCCAAAAAAAAAATCAATTGAGACATAGAGAGGAGATCACCTGTGTAACCTAAGCACTTATAACGAATCAAAGACCGATGAAACTGATCAAGATTTCAATATCATTCGTAGTGCTTCATCGGTCAAAGAGGCCAAAATTTTTGGATCTATGAGAACGATCACAATGGTTTTTTATTCTATAAAGAAAAAAAAAGCGCAAGAAGCCAATATAAAGCACAATGCTAATCAGCGCAAAACACAGGAGAATTTCTGTTCGAATAACACAACGTGAAGCTTTAAATTTTCAAATATTGATATGCATCACACTTTACCGAACGATTAGTAAGCTACGAATTAAGAAAACAGAGGCTAATGTGCTTATAGCGTTGCACGGATGAGCTCATGGTGGCGACCCCGTCACTCCGTCGGAGGTTTTGACTACCTGTACGATTATCCCCTAACGGATCATCGTCTTCAAAAGACCGACAGGATGAAAACTTTGTGAACGTTTCCTTTCAATTAATTTTTTTTTTTAAACTGCAACGTTCTACCAATGATCCTTCTCCTGCCTAAAAGCCATCATTATATCAAATCCGCCCGTGATAGCTTGTGAACCTGCCACACTCACCAGATTAAGATAATTTTGAGTGAAATCAATTACATCAGAGACATAATGCACTGGAGAACAGACATGTTTTACTCTCCTAAGAAGCTCGAAGAAGAGGTGAAGAAGCTGAAGGTGGAGAAAGCCCAATATTCGAGAATAAAGCTGAGTTGAGGCACTCTCGACGCCATACTCAGTCGAGTCAAAGCCGTAAGTTCCCAGTTGATCATAGGAGAGAAACTGAGTTCCCAATTCAACACAACCATCAAAGGGACGATGATACTCGGTCGAGTCCAGCTAAAATTTCATGGATGTGGCCCATCGAGGTTCTCTTAGTCTTAAAGAAGATGATATGGAATGTTTGACAATGATTGATTTATTATGATATCTGAAAATTTACGGTTTGATAAAAGAAAATCATAGTAGGTATGTTTGACACACTGGATAAAAGAAAGATATTCTACCGTATGTGCATAATAATATTTAAATTGAATTTCTTTGCGTACCGAACAGATGAAATAATTTGAATTTACACAAGAAGATAAGTAGGATACTGGGAAAGTTTAATTGCATATTCTTATTTGTTCCTTGCACCAGCCTCTCAAAGCAGTATGACATTATCTTAGATTGTCCTACCCTTTGGCAATAATAATGTAATAAGGCATAAAATAGTTTGGCAGCTGCAGTTTAATTTCTTCAAAACCATCACAATGTTAGTCGTTGGATTACACATAATAATAATTACATATATGAAATGAGGGCAATGCTCAGAAAATGTTTATCATTCAAAAGGCTGTCAAAAAATAACATCTTACACGTAATTAAATTACCTTAATAAATTATAATAATTATTCATTCCGTGCAATGCACGGCACCAAACTAGTATCTAAAATATGATTGTGGACTCCATCTTGAAAATCCATTTAACGATCTAATAACCTTATATATTGGACATGGCCAACCCATTGTTCAACCTCATCAATTTCGTTCTTTCTTCCTCTAACTTATTTATCTAAAAGATGTACAAGTAGCAATCTATATATTGTGGATGGGAACATGCATTTATACTGAGATGATACATAATTAGCTTTTATGAGTGCGTGAATGTATGTATTTATTTATATATTGTATGTTTGTAAAAAGGAAAACCAACTATAGACGGCCTTTCATATATTTAATAATGTTTTATTAGCGTCTCAACAATGTCATCAAGAACCAAATTACATAAATGTCGGTGGCTTAACTTTCACGAGCGTTAACGACCTCGACCGTGAACCTAAATTTGATTAAGGTTACATGTAAATGAAATATATACCGTGTGTTAATTTCTATTTGATAATAAATAAACTTTGTCGACAGTGAAGTAAATGGTCGATGAGTCAGTCACACGATAAATTTTAATCTACATGGAGAGGTCATTATTTTTATTTCACAAGGCAAATAACATATATTTATTTATATATACGAACAAGATAAACATTCATAATGTGTGTAACCAAATAATATAGATCTTTAATTCACAGAATATTAGGACCATATGAACCTATATTTTTGTTATATTTTTTCGTTTAATGTAATTGATATGTATGTCATTTAATTCAATCTTGCAGATTGTTGGTCGGGCCATTATTACTATGCCCCAATATAACATTCCTTTGCATTGCATGATATAAAAAAAACAGACGTTTATCAAAACTTGATATTAATCGATGATTTTGCACCTGTGACGTTTGAAATGTAGAAATTCCCAAAGTAAACCAAATAAACGCAACAACACTGCATAAATACTTCAAACTCAAGCCAAAACAAACAAACAAACAAACAAACACTTATCATCCATGTTTATTTTACGCCGAAAGAATAAACAGCATATTCACTTGATTAATAATAAATCAACAAAAAACAAAATAATACAGAAACATGACTTAACGACGCACGTTTAATTAAAACGCTTCGATAATCATGGATGAGGAACCGGCTGTGTAGGTTTTTTGCCCTATGCAAACGGGCCCTGGTTCCATAACTCAATATCATATTCTTTTGCATTATGATACATATCAAGGGAAAGCGTCAGACGTATATCAAAACGAGATAAATGGCGACATTGCACTAACAAATCAAACAAAATAAACACCATCGAAAGTGCTTCAAAATCAACCCAAGCCTTTATCCATCATTACACCGGCAAAATAAACAACGTCTTCGCTTCAATGATTTAATAATATAATCAACAAGAAAAAACAAACATTACAGAACCACGACTTCTCAACGACGCACACTTTCTCCATTAAACGTGTTAGGAATTTGTTGTAGTGTCCTCTAGTTATTTAAGTTTTGGGTCTTTGTTTCTTGTTCTTGGGTTGTAGTAGTTTGGGGAGACAACTTGTATATTGTAGACATTTTGGACTTGGGCTTTAATATACCAAAGAGTTGTGGTATATAAAGCCCATATTCACCCTTGTTAGGGTTTTATCAAAAGAAAATTCCTTGAAGCAGTTCTCGATAAACACACGCACAAACACACACTGAAAGGTGCTTCATACGGTTTTAAGCTTTCTAATAATCTTTTGATCCTTGTTTGGTAATAAGTGGACCAACAAGTGGTATCAGAGCTAAACGTGGATCGATCTCATCATTTTGAATCCAGTTTTGTTCAATTCTGAAAAGATTCGAAAGAACCCTGCTCAAAATCCATTTCGATTTTTCATTCATGTGCCTTTTAAATCGTTTTTTTACCATCTTTTGGTGAGGAAAATCGTTAATGAGTGCATTTCTGTTCTTTCACAGAGATTATAGTCAAGTTTGAGTTGTTTTGAAACCAGAAAATCGAGTCTGAAATTTTTTTTTCTGGGTCTGTTCTTCACTTTCGGGTAGATTTTTCACACAGCTTCTTGAATTTTGAAGGATTCGATGGAGATGCTTTAATTTCGCAGGAATCGCCCGAATTCCTATCATATAAGGGAAAATCAGTCGATTGCACCACAATCGCTCGATTTAAGCCTCGGCGATTTCCAGTCTCTAAGACTAAATCGCCCGATTTCCTTCCTTCCTGCAAGAGGAAATCGTATGATTCCACAGAATCGCCCGATTTCACTGTAGCGAACATGAATTCTCTTCAAAACACTAATTGGTAATTTGAGTCAAATCGCCCGATTTGATAAATCATCCGATTAATAAAATCGTTCGATTTAACCTTACACGATTTCGCTCAAATTGTCCGATTGACACATTCTTCCCTTACCACAAATCGTCCGATTTAAATCTCTTAGTAATAAGTTTCAAATCGTCCGATTTTGTTTGCTAAAGTCATTCGTCCGATTTCAGTTTCTGACCCAACCTATCCAAGTAAATCTGTTGAGTCGCCCGATTTAAATCAACATCAAGTCACTCAATTTTCACAATTAGGATCAGTGCTGTCCCGTTCCAGCTCTTAACCTGTCCGAACAATTTAAAACTGAAATCGTCCGATTTATTTTCTTAACAAGAGTTGCAAGAACCAAAAGTTTTTAAGTAAAATCGACTAGTCTTAGATTATTTTTTTGCAACAACCACCATATTATAAATAAATAAAATAAGAACACTTAATATTATTCTTATTTTTTTTCAAACTTGACTAAAATTATTCGAGACTAACATTTCATTTCGCAGATCACTTCCACGTAACGATCACTACCAAACAACAAATGGATTCCTTAGCCATGGGAAGCGACATCCGTGTTCCAGTTCTGAGGCGCGGAGACTTCGGAGTCTGGAGAAGCAGATTCCTGAACTTTCTTGAAATAAAGGACAATGGCGAAGACATCATTGATTCTATTGAGAATGGACCACAACAATTCTGGGTCACAGTCCGTGGTGACAACACCGTCACTCCAGCAGTTCAAGAGAGCACAATACTCAAAACTCCAGCACAATACAATGATGCAGAAAAGAAACGAGCTAAAGCAGATCTTCTGGCAAGAAATTACTTGATGCAAGCCTTACCTAATGACATACTGATTCAAGTTTTTCCAACTGCTAAAGCAATGTGGGATGAGATTGCAAAATTAATGCAAGGAACAGAGAGTGGACTAAGAGCCAAGAAAGCCAACACCCTTGCAGCATACGATTCATTCAAGGCTAAGCCTGATGAGCAAATCAGCGAGATCTACAACAGGTTCATGGTCCTCGTAAACGAATTAAGGAAGATAAACATCATAAAAACCAACATGGAACTCAATGTCAAATTTCTTACCTCCCTACCTCCAGAATGGAAGAAAGTCACCACACACTTCAGGCTTAACAAGGACCTAGATCAGATTGATATTCACAGTGTTTACGAAAGTCTGGAGCAGTACAATGACGAAGTTTATGAAACGATCGGAGAAAAGAAAGATAAAGCAATCATGGACACCGTTGCCCTAGTGACAGAGACTAATCTTAAGAAAAGTGCAAAAGCTGCAAGGAGCAAGTCTGTTAAGTCCTCCAGTCCATTAGAAAGTGAAGACTCTGAGTCAGAATCAGACCCTGAATTCAAAGATTTCGAGAAGCACGTGGCTTTTATAACGAAAAGAATGGCAAAACAATATTTCAAAAAATCATCATCATCGGTCAATCGTCAGAGAGTCTCATCAAGTTCCAAACCGCCGCCAAAGCTTTTTCAACAACCTGATACTAGGAATGACTCTGAGCCTAGCAAATGCTTCAATTGTGGAAAGCCTGGGCACTTCGCTAGAGACTGTTACCTTCCCAAGAAAAAGGATGAAGAGTACTACACCAGAAAACTTCAACTGCTCAAACAGAAGAAATCTGGAACCGCATTGATGGCTGAACAGGATCACTGGCTAGAGGATACATCTGAAAGTGAGACAGAGAAGATAGCCCTGATGGCTCTGGTGGAAGAAGATGACTCTGAGCAAAAGAACATGGAAGCCAATGCTGATACTGAAGACAAGGAGCTATCTTCCGGAAAGGAGGTAGAAACTCTTAACCTAAAACTGTATTCTGAACTTCAAGAAAAAAACATTATCCTTCAAAATGAACTTAAATACCTCATGTCAACAGAAGTGAAGTTATTTAACTCATTAGAAATCCTAGATACGACCCGTGAAGAAGTATGTAGATTAGAAACTTGCTTAGTTGACTTGAGAGCTAAACTATCTGAATCTGAATCAAAGGTAAATGACTTACAGGCTCGGTTTGACAATAATTACGCATGCCTACTTAAGCAATTACGAGAAAATAGCAACCTAGAATGTCTGCTAGAAGTAGCACAGTCTAAAGTTGATAGTCGTGACTTAGAAATAGAAGATTTGAAAACACAGACTAGTGAGCTACAGGACAAATTGACAACTTGCAACGATGAGCGAATCAACAAAACATGCGAGTTCGATATCCTAAATAAAGAACGTGCAAAATTGTATGCTAAGATTAAGAAGCTCGAAGACTTACTTATTAGGAGAGGACAATCAGATAGAACGATCTTCATGAATAAGCCTAGAGACATAGAATTCTATGACCCACATGAAGGATTAGGCTTCAATCCAAACTCTATAGTAAAGAGACCCCTACCTCTTTATGATGTTAGTTTCTCCGGGTTAAATCTGCCTTATCTAATGCCTTTCACAAGCTCATCTGCGCATGATGCACTAGAAGAGAAAAAGAGAAATAGGAAGGATTGGGCAGAAATCACTATTAATTATGAAGAACTGTATGATAGTTACAAGACGAGGGAAATATCATTATCTAATCCTGATGACTTCTTACTTATTTATCCGCCTTCGTCTAATGAAGTAGGTATCGAAGAACCAAATATCTCTAATACATATATACCAACTAAAATCAGAGTAATGTCAGACTTGCAATCAAACTTGGAATCTGAAAGGATAAGGTTCCAGATAGAGAATGGAATACTACTTAGTATAATTTCCTCACTTGAAAAACAAATTGACAGCAGCGGAATTACAGTCTCAACTCTAGAGTCAGAAAGGATAACTCTCCAAGTAGAGAATAAAAATCTATTAAGTATAATTTCCTCTCTAGAGACTCAAATCGACATCGGCATAGCTTCAGGATCTCTACAAATTCCTTTAACCAAATGTCAAATATCTATCCCCACCGACACTAGGAAGAAAAGAAAGCAGATTGCATCTGGCAAATCTAAGCTTACTAACCCATCCTTGCATGTGCTCACAGGCAATCCTCTAAATAAGAAAGGGAAGAAGAAAGCGACACGAGACAGACTACCAAAGAGCGATGTCACTTATTCCTCTAAAAAGAAGCAGCCTGTTGATTTTGAAGCATCTAGTTCTAATTTTTGTAATAGGCGTCAATTGTGTGCTAATAATTATCCTGGTGAACCTTCGTCTATTCTTTTGAAGCCTGTAACGACCACTAAAAATCGTACCTACTATTCTAGCTATGATGATGCTTTTATCTTAAACGCTAAATACCAATCTATCAATGTGAGTACTTCAAAGGAAACACCACCATCCTCTCTTAAATCAAAGTACAAACCTGACAAAAGACAAGGACAAGCCAACAAAGTTAAAGCTATAGGAAGGCGTAGCATATGGGTTACAAAACAACAACTCAGAGCATGGACAAATTGTTGGTCCAGCCACCAAGGAGGACGCCCACCTACAATGACCAAAAAGAAAAAAATAAAATATTATTATAATATTTTATTATTATAATGAAAGGTCCATATTGAAGGGCGACGCGGCGGATTCCTGGCCACCCGTTTTGAGTGGTCCAGAAGAGCTGAAGACATCTATAAATAGGCTGAGGATTCTTCAGTTATTATCATCACAAGCTCATTCGAGTTTTACTAAATAGAGAGAAGTGGTTCGAGTGATTTGTGAGATTATCAGTTCAGGTAGAAACTGATAGGGTTCCACATCCACAGAGAGGTGTGAGGTAAACACGAGTGGTAAAAGTGAGATAGTAAAAATTCGAGGTTGTAATTTTTACTATAGTGAAGATTTTGCCGACTCGGCCGTGGTTTTTCCCTCTTCGTTAACAGAGGGTTTTCCACGTTAAAGTTCTGGTGTTCTTTCTTACCTTACGGTAAATTTTATTTTTACCGTGGTAGTTACTGTGCGGGTCCCACCAAATTTACCCCGTGGGTCCCACTTCTCCCGATCGTCGTACCGAGCCAAACCGGGACTTGTTCCGCTGCGGGGCCCACTGACCACCGCGGGGCCCACCACCATTCCCAACAAGTGGTATCAGAGCCTGATAGTATTCTGAGTATGCTCTGTGGTTGCAGCCTTGACTGATCTTCCACATCAGAAAAGGTACTAGTAGGTTGCTGGTAATTTTGACGGCCATGGAGAACGACGGAGGGATGATCAAGCTGACAGTAACGAATTACTCCATATGGAAATCAAGGATGGAGGATTATCTTTATTGTAAAGACCTCCATGAACCAAGCGAAAATGAAGGCAAGATGCCTGAAGACGGGAAGGCTGACCAATGGAAGAAATTGCAACGAAAGACGCTAGCTGTGATCCGCCAATGGGTGGACATTAGCCTCTACAACCACGTCCGAAATGAGACAGACCCCTACAAACTCTGGACGAAACTGGAGGGTATGTATGAGGTAACGAATGCGCTGAGCAAGGTATTCATGATGCGAAAACTCATGAATGTGAAGCTGAACGAGGGACGATCAGTTGCTGAACATCTGAACGACTTCGAAGGACTGGTAACTCAACTCACAAGTGCCGGTCTAGTCCTTGATGATGAGCTACAAGCATGTCTACTATTGGGATCTCTACCTGATAGCTGGGATACGTTAGTGGTATCGCTCACTAACTCCGCACCAAGTGGTAAAGTCACGATGGAGATGGTGAAAAATAGACTATACAATGAAGAGATACGAAGGAAGGATGCTGCCAGTACTAGTACGGGAAATCAGGCCCTTGTCATGGAGAATAGGGGTCGGAGCAAAAGTAGAGGACCAAAAGGATACGACAAGTCCAAAAATAGATCCAAGTCCAGGGAGATGAGGAAGTGCTACCATTGTGGAAAAGTTGGCCACTTACAAAGAAACTGTAGGCTTCTCAACAGAAAGCAGAAACAAGATGATGACAAGAACACGTCTGCAATCGCCTCCAACGATGGTGGAGAGGTTACTCTGGTGAATGAAGCAGACTGTTGTCATGTTGCGGATGCAAGCACCGATGGGTAGTGGACTCTGGTGCCTCCTACCATTGTGTTCCAAGACGTGAATACTTCTCCACGTATAAGGCGGGAAACTTTGGCACTACCAAGATGGGTAACCAAAGTGTTTCTAAAATAGTGGGGATCGGTGATATCTGTATCCAGACGAGCGTAGGGTGCACATTACGGTTGAAAGATGTGCGACATATTCCAGACCTGCGTCTCAACCTAATTTCTGTGAAGGTGCTGGACAACGAAGGATACTATAACGAGATGGCGAATGGCAACTGGAAACTCACCAAGGGATCATTGGTGGTAGCGAGAGGAAAGCTATGCTGCTCGCTGTACAAGATGCACGCGACGATATGTGCTAACCAACTGAACGCAGTTGCAGATGATGCTTCTCCAAATTTGTGGCACAGACGGCTGGCGCACGTAGGAGAGAAGGGGTTGAATGTCTTGGCTAGGAAGTCCCTCATACCAGTAGCCAAGGAAAAAGCGCTAAACCCCTGCGATTATTGCTTATTTGGAAAGCAACATAGAGTTTCATTTGCGAAGAACTTAACCAGGCGAATGAAGAAGTTGGAGTTGGTACACTCTGACGTATGCGGACCCATGGAAGTCGGATCTCTGGGAGGCAGTAAATATTTTCTGACCTTCATTGATGATGCGTCTCGCAAGACCTGGGTATATCTGTTGCGGACGAAGGACCAGGTGTTCTATTATTTTAAGAAGTTCCATGCGATGGTGGAAAGAGAAACGGGAATGCCGCTAAAGTGTCTACGCACAGATAATGGTGGTGAATACATCTCTCGGGAGTTCAGAGATTATTCCACGAAGCAGGGCATTAGGCATGAGAAGACAGTTCCTGGCACTCCTCAGCAGAACGGTGTCGCGGAGAGAATGAACCGAACGATTATGGAGAGAGTCCAAGCGATGCTCAAGATGGCTAATCTATCTAAGTCATTTTGGGGGGAAGCTGTCAACACTGCAGTCTATCTTATCAACCGACTACCTTCATCAGCGTTGGATTTCGATATACCAGAGAAGGTGTGGACCGGTAGAGACATCTCATATTCACATTTGAGAGTATTTGGCTGCAAGGCGTTCATGCATGTGCCGAAGGAACAAAGATCGAAGCTCGATGATAAATCGAATCCTTGCATCTTTGTTGGGTACGGAGACGAGGAGTTCGGCTACAGGCTTTGGGATCCAAAGAAGAAGAAGACTGTTCGAAGTCGCGACGTAGTATTCCATGAGCATGAGACCATGGGCGACTCAGAGGTGGATGCGGCGAAATCCACAGGTGGAGGTGTAGACGATTATACACCAGTTAGCATTCCATATGACAGTGCCACGGAGGAAGGAATGCAACAATCAGAACCTGAACTAGAAGAGCCAGTCATTGATGATGAAGATGATGATGAACCTGTCGTAGATGAACACACTGAAGGTACTGAGCAGGGGGAGCCTTCAAATGTGCAAGAAGCAGTTGAACCTCAGCTAAGAAGGTCAACCAGGGAACGCCAACCATCGACGAGGTATCCGAGTTCTGATTACATTTTGATTACTGACGAGGGGGGGCCAGAGAGCTTCCAAGAAGTACAATCTTGTAGGGACAAAGATTGTTGGATAAAGGCTATGCAAGAGGAGATGGATTCTCTGAAGAAGAATGATACGTACGAGTTAGTTCGATTGCCGAAAGGAAAGAAGACACTCAAGAACAAACGGGTGTACAAATTGAAGAAGGATGATGGCAAGCTGGTCAGGTACAAGGCTCGATTAGTGGTCAAAGGTTTCACTCAGAGGAAGGGGATCGACTTTGACGAGATATTTTCACCGGTTGTGAAGATGAGTTCAATCAGAGTCATACTGGGATTAGCTGCTACCATGGATCTTCACTTGGAGCAACTCGACGTGAAAACCGCATTCTTGCATGGTGATCTTGATGAAGAGATATATATGGAACAACCCGAAGGGTTCGAGGTTAGAGGTAAAGAGGACATGGTCTGCCGGCTGAGGAAAAGCTTGTATGGTCTGAAACAAGCTCCACGGCAGTGGTACAAGAAGTTTGATTCTTTCATGGTGCATCAGGGATTCAAGAGAACAGATGCAGATCCATGTGTTTACGTCCGGAGATACTCTAACGGTAAATTTATCGTTCTTCTCCTGTATGTTGATGATATGCTAATTGTCGGACAAGATGCAGAGATGATTAGCGGGTTGAAGAAAGATTTGTCAAAGACGTTTGACATGAAGGATTTGGGTTCGGCAAAGCGAATTCTCGGAATGGAGATTACCCGAGATCGAAAAGCTGGGAAATTGTGGTTATCCCAGGAGCGCTATATTGAACGAGTTCTAGAGAGGTTCAATATGAAAGATGCTAAGCCAGTTAGCACGCCACTTGCCGCGCACTTTCAGTTGCGAAAGAAATTCAGTCCATCAACAAATGAAGACGGTGAAGATGTCCCAGATGTTCCATATTCATCGGCGGTCGGAAGTTTGATGTACGCCATGGTGTGTACAAGGCCAGATATCGCTCACGCAGTTGGCGTTGTGAGTCGATTTCTATCAAATCCCGGGAAGTCACATTGGGAAGCAGTGAAGTGGATCATGAGGTACCTGAGAGGAACTTCCAAATTATGCCTAACATTTGGAAGTGGTAAATGTTTTCTTACAGGCTATACGGATGCTGATATGGCCGGTGATCTCGACAGCAGAAAGTCGACGTCGGGATACATATTTACATTCTCAGGGGGGGCTATCTCATGGCAGTCGAGGCTACAGAAATGTGTTTCTTTATCAACTACTGAAGCGGAGTATGTTGCAGCAACGGAAGCTGGCAAGGAGATGCTCTGGTTGAAGAGATTTTTTCAGGAGTTGGGAATTCAACAGGAGGAGTACATAATATTTTGCGATAGTCAAAGTGCTTTGGACTTGAGCAAGAATACTATGTACCACTCGAGGACGAAACACATCGACGTTCGATATCATTGGCTCAGACTAGCTATTGAGGAGAAAGCGTTCAAGCTGCAGAAGATCCACACAGACAAGAATGTTGCGGACATTCTAACGAAGGTTATTCCCAAGGAGAAGACAGAGTTTTGCGCCGGGGTTGTCGGCATGGGCTATCGCTGAGGCGGTAAGAGATCTTCCCCGCAAAAATGAATGAGGCTGGAGGGGGAGAATTGTTGGTCCAGCCACCAAGGAGGACGCCCACCTACAATGAACAAAAAGAAAAAAATAAAATATTATTATAATATTTTATTATTATAATGAAAGGTCCATATTGAAGGGCGACGCGGCGGATTCCTGGCCACCCGTTTTGAGTGGTCCAGAAGAGCCGAAGACATCTATAAATAGGCTGAGGATTCTTCAGTTATTATCATCACAAGCTCATTCGAGTTTTACTAAATAGAGAGAAGTGGTTCGAGTGATTTGTGAGATTATCAGTTCAGGTAGAAACTGATAGGGTTCCACATCCACAGAGAGGTGTGAGGTAAACACGAGTGGTAAAAGTGAGATAGTAAAAATTCGAGGGTTGTAATTTTTACTATAGTGAAGATTTTGCCGACTCGGCCGTGGTTTTTCCCTCTTCGTTAACAGAGGGTTTTCCACGTTAAAGTTCTGGTGTTCTTTCTTACCTTACGGTAAATTTTATTTTTACCGTGGTAGTTACTGTGCGGGTCCCACCAAATTTACCCCGTGGGTCCCACTTCTCCCGATCGTCGTACCGAGCCAAACCGGGACTTGTTCCGCTGCGGGGCCCACTGACCACCGCGGGGCCCACCACCATTCCCAACACAAATCACTGTCATCCTCTTGGAATTAGAAAGATATGGGTCCCTAAGCAATCAACTGGAGTTGTAGATAAATTTAATACTGACCTTAGAAACAGACCCATAAGAAAGAGATACACAGACTACAAAACTAATGAGGGAGGACCCGTCCTTAAATGGGTACCTAAATCTCATTGATTATTTTTTGCAGATCCGTCATGTGTGGATACTTGATTCTGGTTGCTCTACACACATGACTGGAAGAAAAGAGCTTTTGAGTAACTACACCGAACAATTCGGTGGAAATGTGCCCTTTGGAAACAACCACGCGGCTCCTATCTTAGGACATGGCGATCTAATTCATGATAACCTGACGATCAAGGGGGTTTCATATGTTAAGGGTCTCAGTCATAATCTCTTCAGCATTGGACAATTCTGCGACAGACAACTAAAGGTTCAATTTCATGCTGAAGGTTGCAGTATTACTGATAAGAGTGGTCGAGACCTTCTAACTGGAACGAGGAAAACAAATCTTTATACCATCGATTTGAAAACTATTCGACCCTCGTCCAAACTGTGTCTCATAACGAAGAATTCAATTCAACAAAGTGATCTTTGGCATCAAAGACTTTCCCACCTCAACATCAAAACGTTGAATAGACTACACACTGACAAACTAGTGAGTGGATTACCAGCCTTGAAATATCACAAGGAACATCTCTGCAGTGCATGCGAATTGGGGAAAATGAGAAGAGCGTCACACAAGGCAAAGCTCGTAGCTTCAATGTCCCGACCACTAGAACTACTGCACATGGATCTGTGTGGACCTATGAGAGTACAAAGCATCAATGGACGAAAATACGTTCTGGTAATAGTGGATGATTTCTCTCGATATACGTGGACTAGATACCTTAGGACAAAAGATGAGACGCCCGACTTGATCATAGATTTTGTGAGGAAAACTCAGAACTCACTGGAATTCAATGTACAAGTGATTCGAACTGACAATGGTACTGAATTCAAGAATCAATTGCTTGACAATTTCTATTCATCACTCGGAATCACTCAGCAATTCGCAGCAGCGAGGACACCCCAACAAAATGGAGTTGTGGAAAGGAAAAAAATCGTACTCTAGTTGAAGCTGCTCGTACAATGCTAATACAATCGAAACTTCCTCATTTTCTCTGGGCCGAAGCAGTGAACACAGCGTGTTTGACTCAGAACAGAACTAGCATTCATAAAAGATTCGGAAAAACTCCTTACGAGCTCATCAACAAAAGAATACCAAACATCAGGTTTCTTCGAGTATTTGGCTGCAAATGCTTCGTTCTAAATGATAGAGAAGATCGAGGAAAATTCGATCCTAAAGCAGTCGAAGGGATATTCATTGGATACTCTGCTGAGTCCAAGGCATACGGAGTCTACCTGCCACAAAAACGAGCCGTTATGGAAAGTTCAAATATTACGTTCGATGAAGCGCCATCTATTACTGCTGAACAGATAAGTCCACATTCTGGAGTCTTAAGAGTTTTGACTGAAGATCAACGTAACTCTTCAACCGAAGAAGGATCATCTACTTCACAGACATTTAATGAAGACGAACTGAATCTCCTATTTGATCAGCTATATGTATGCCCTCGCCCACAACTAAATGATACAACAGTTCCATCTATACACACTTCAACAGAGGCTGATGAGATGACTTCAAGTACCCCACCTCAGCTCCCAACTGATCCTCAGCAAATCTATAATGAAGATGCAGGGAATGTTCCATCGGATAATTCAGGTAACGAAGATCAAACTCTCATTGAAATCTCTAGTACCAGCGAAGCTGAACCTAGTGAGGAACTTGACCATGAGGAATTGAGTCAACCACTTCCTCACACAAGGAAATGGACTAGAGCTCACCCAACTTCTCAAATTATGGGAGATCCAAATCAAGGAATAAGCACACGCTCCTCAACAATAAACGAGAATTTATATGCATGCTTTCTAAGTCAAAGCGAACCAAGTAAGATTGAAGATGCATTAGCTGATCCAGACTGGATACAAGCCATGCATAAAGAAATCAATCAATTTGAGCGACTCCAAGTGTGGAAATTAGTCCCAAGACCACAAGGAAAAACAATTATAGGAACCAAGTGGATCTTCAAAAACAAAAGAGATGAAGATGGAATTGTCATTCGGAACAAGGCCCGAATGGTGGCAAAAGGCTACAATCAACAAGAAGGAATTGACTACGACGAAACATTTGCTCCAGTTGCTCGAATTGAGGCCATCCGACTATTTCTTGCGTATGCTGCTCACAAAAACTTCACTGTTTACCAGATGGATGTCAAGACAGCCTTCCTCAACGGGGTACTGAAAGAAGAAGTTTATTATGTAGCTCAACCTGCAGGCTTTGTGAGTGAAACTCATCCTGAACATGTGTACTTTCTGGAGAAAGCTCTATATGGACTAAAACAAGCCCCACGTGCTTGGTACGAGGCACTCTCAGATTTTCTGATTAAATCAGGATTCACGAAAGGAAAGATTGACACGACACTTTTCATTAAAAGACACATTTCAGGGATTCTCCTCGTTCAAATATATGTTGATGATATTATCTTTGGGTCCCCCAATCCAAAATTGTGCAAAGAATTTGGCGATTTAATGAAGACGAAATTCGAAATGAGCATGATGGGAGAACTCAATTTTTTTCTTGGACTTCAAGTTAAACAACTGTCAGAAGGCATTTTTATTAACCAATCAAAGTACATCCACGACATACTCAAGAAGTACAACTTGGATAATTCAACTACGAAGAACACCCCAATGTCTCCTTCCTGTAAGCTTGACTCAGACCCAGATGAAAAGCCAGTCAATCATGTTAGGGAGTGTGCCCTCGGAATGCCATACGAGGACTAGGAATAGTATAGGGCGCACGATGATGTATAGGTTGATAGACAGGTTTATTGTATATACCGTCAAATAAATTAATGAATATTTATTTTCATTATAATAAAGGCATTATTATTTATTTATCGAATTTAAAGTCTACTTGGCATCCGGTAGTGCGATAAATAAATAACACCCAAATGTTTGAGTTGGACGTCTGATTCTCGTGGGACGAGAGAGGAGACACCGGGCAGTCCTTAATCTCAACATTAAATAAAAAGTCCGTAAGTCTAAGGATTCTAGGTGGGTGACTAGATATCCGAATATGATTTATCCATTGACGACCACATAGTATCGGTAGTGTCACCGATTACCTGAGAGGTTGTGGGTCGTGATGGAGATATCGGTGATCGAAGAGATCGCATATCCGGACATTCGGCTCGTATTCGTCTCAATCACATGGCTAGGATGTTGTCAATGATTGAACGAATGACTATAGCAGCCTCAGACCAATAGGGTCATTGACGGATTTGCTTTCGCGATTTCGGTTTGTCGCTAGTTGGCTAGGCTCGCAAGTGTTCATAAATGAGACACGGGTCAGCGACGAAACGCAACCGACTTTACGGAGGTGATTGCTGGGCTTTGACTGCTATCGGGATTCACTGCTTATATTCGTATAGGTTAATGTCCTATGAGGTAATTGGAGAGCGACGATTATAAAGCCTTCGGCCGAAGCTTGGAAAACTTGCTTGTATTAGATACGAAGCGGAGTTTAAATAATCGGTTCGGTCTCGATTATAACATAGTGTTAGGTTAGTGAGTTTGACATTTGCATGGCTCTCACCTAACCGGGACGCAAGTGAAAGGCGTAAGAAGTATTTAAATGTATACACTATAGTTGGTTCGCCCCGAATTTCGATTAGATCAAAATTCGTTCTCAACTGGGATCTGTCCGGTACCGCGGGATAGGCTAGGCGAATGCCGGGACTCGTGGATTCCTCCCATGCCAGTTGAGACGGACCTAGAGAGTCGCGCTTAAAAATGGTAATGAACTTGAACGAAAACGGCGGACTTTTCTGTGGAACCTAACGAATGAGATTCGTTGAGGTAGTGGCAAAGTTGATACGAGGTGTCGACGACTTAGTTAAATTCCAGTGACTGTCACGGACATAATTAGGATTTGAGATTGTCTTAAGTGCTTAATTATTAATTAAGTGAGGCTCAATTATAATTAAAATAATTAGATTGGATTTAATTATTTTTATTATTTAAAAGATGGACTAAATTGAGAATTTAGAAATCTCAGGGGCCGAAATGAAATTATCACTTAGTAAATAAAATATATATATAATACTAAGTGCTAACGTGTGATGCTAGATTAATCTAGCTTAATGACTCACCTTGACATGTGGTATTGTTCCATTAGAAAAATAATAATTAAAAAAAAAAAATTAAACATGTATAATAAGAAGGCAACGTGAGTTTCTACATGGGTGTGAGAAACTTTTGTTTTTTTTTCCTAAGTATAACAAGAGAGGAAAAAGAGTTAAAAGAATTCCTTAACCCACGTACGACAAGCCACAGATTCGTTTGACGAGTCCTAACGCCCGAACCGAACTGTGCTAGCCATTGGGAGCAGTCTCGGAGGTTTATTCAAAGTCATACCGGCGTGACGATCTAGCCCGGAAGCCCCGGGATCCAGACGAGGTGTAGCCACGTCCATCCGAAGCGACGACAGAAGAAATCTCGTTCATCGAAGGTATACCTCGAACCTTAACGATTTGATTTACGAAAAATACCAAACGGTATCGGAATAATTCTCAAGACCCCTCGTTGGAAACGCCAGGAAGTGTAGAATTATTCTGGAAAATTTGGTGTTGATCGGAAATCGTTTCGGTCGTCAAATAGTCAAAAGACGGCAGACTGCCGTTTTACTCGAATTAATAATTTCGAACCACAGATTTTATTTTGAGAAAAATATCAAACGATGTCGGAATAATTCGAAAGACCTATCGTTGCGAACGTTAGGAGGTGTAGAATTATTCTGGAAAGTTTGGTATTGATCAAAAATCATTTCGGTCTCCAAATAATCGAAAAACATCTGGTTGCCGCTCTGTTCGATTAATTTGGATCTAAATTATTAATTCAAATAAATTGGAAATAAATTCGAATTTTGATAATTCGAATTAACCGCGATCTCCCGAGGCTTAGGGCAGCATCTCAGACCCTCGGGAGAAGCCGAATAGCGTAAGGTTAAATTTAGATATTAAAAATCGAAAATTCGCCACCCTACGCCGCTCGGTACAAATCGCGCTTCCGCTATAGCCACGTTGCGCTGTTCGGGGGCCGGCGTCGATTAATCGGGCCCACCCCAACAGTGGTATCAGAGCCAAGGCTCATGAATGGTTCGACCGAAGGCCTCGATAGCCGATGTGGCGAACGAACGGTCGACGTAGTTTGGAGACTATCGTCGCTCGTGACGTCGGTTGGGCACCCAACGTCAAAATTCTGTGTTGCATGTTTATGTAGGACATTTACGCGGGCTTAGGTTCTAACCGGGTTATTTGTTTAAGGGCCGTTTGTCGCCCCCCGGTATGTACATGGATTATGGGTTGTTTGGGAAATAATTCCACCCGTGTTGTATATTATCGCTTTATTAGATAAGTTAGATGAATGACGGCCGTTCGATGCAAGGCAAGGTTGGAGGGTTCGACGACCACCGTGTCAATGACTCAACGTTGAGAAGATCGAAGACCCCGGTCGTTTTACGACCCATGTAATAGGACAAGTCTAGAAGTAGCCCGCATATTTGTCCATTTAAATTGCTTTCCTAGGGTTAGGAATTTATTTATCGCATTTACGTGCTCGTGCTTAATTTTAATATGCTATGAGTTATAAAGATCTCCCGTACGAATACTAAGTGAGTAAAGGGATTGGATGCCCTGTCTTCTATCAAGCTCGGGCCTAGTTGTTACAAAACCTAAATGCAAGGTTTGGTTTCGGGTATGCCGGTGCCTTGCATTTGCTTTTGTTTCGGCTTGCTCGGGTGCATTTGTGCCGCTCGCCAAGACCACACTGTGCGGTAAAACGTACGGTTCAAGTGTGCGGTTTTGAGCAACGTTGATAGGTCGCACTTAGACAGTCATACCGCCTTGTTCCGGGTTTGCCGGCGGGGGGTCCCTGACTGAGACAAAGATAGTTGAGACATTCGACAAGGTCGGATTCGTGCGGAGCACGACTTCGTTGGCCGCTGCAAACCAATAAAACGACAGAGGTTGAGGTTTGCACCCGTCCACGAGGACATCAACTCCACTATCGAAGTTATCAACGAAACTTCCAAAATATCCGTAGGGAGAATGGAGTTTATGAAAAGATAGTGGGAGTCAAACGGAATAAAAAGTCCTTGTTCGCGTTTGATAACTTATACAATCGACTTAATATGCCTTTTATTTTTCTGCAGCATTTTCTCTCTTTGTGAAATTATGTCGACCGCTTTAAATGTACTGCTCAAGGAGAATAGGTTGACTGGGCCAAACTATTCAGACTGGCTTCGCAACTTGAGGATTTTCCTCGAGATTGAGAACCTAGTTTATATCCTTGACTCCGAAATGCCGCCAGCCCCAGGGGCGCGGGCATCCGAGCAGGCTCGTGCCGCTTATGACAAGCGACTGCGTGACGAGAAGCTCGTAAAGGCTCGTGTCCTCGGATCGATGAGTAACGCACTGCAGCGTAGCCACGAAAGTATGGCTGATGCTCGGGTGATGGTTCAACATTTGAAAGAGCTTTACGGTGAGACGTCTAGGACAGCTCGCTATGCGACTTCGTCGCAGCTCTTCCGATCGAGGATGTCTGAGGGTGAGAATGTTGGCGAACATGTGATGAACATGATCACCATGATCGAGAGGTTGGAAACTCTCAATTTTCGATTTGATCGGGAATTACAAAATGATCTCATCTTGCAGTCCCTGCCTTCGTCCTTCAATGCGTTCATTGTGAACTACCATCTGAACGGCATGACGCTATTGCTTCCTGATCTGATGAATCAGTTAGCAACGGCGCAAGGTCAGATGAAGAGGGCAAAGCAGACTGCACTTGTCGCCACTTCTTCAAAAACCCAGAAAGGCAAAAAGAAGACGGGCAACAAGCTCAAGCCAACAGGGAAGGTTTCCAAGAAGAAACTATCTTCTGGGAAATCGAAACAAACCGGTGTAAAGCCGACGGATAGGTGTCTGCATTGCGGTGTGCTGGGCCACTGGAAGCGTGACTGTCCGAAGCTCAAGGGTGAGCAGGCTGCGTCAGGTATGGAACTTAATGTTTTAGAAACAGTTTGTTCTTCATCTGTATACTCTACTTCCTGGATATTGGATTCGGGGGCTAGTACTCACATTTGTGTTTCCACGCAGGGTCTGGGACCAAGTAGAGAGCTTGGGGAGCGTGAGATCGAGGTCAGAGTGGGAAGCGGGGATAGTATCTCGGCAAGCCACGTCGGATCAAGATCTCTTGTATTATCTTCTGGGCATGTGTTGCGTTTGTACGATTGTCTTGTACTCCCGAGGGGATTTAAGAACATCGTCTCCGTTCCTGTTTTGAGCATGTTGGTCCTAATCTATCCAACTAAAACACATTTCTAGCATTTTAACCACGAAAATAATGGGAAGAATTTAACTTATCGTGGGGGCGTGCGTGCGTGTTCTTGAGAGGGGTTTGGAGCTTCTCTCACAAAAATTATCTTCTTTGTATTTCTCACACACACAAGACACTTAACTATGTGTTAGGGTTTTAGTACTTATACCACATGTTGGTATATTGTACTTGGGCCCTTGTAAGCCCATTACAAATAAGCTGACTAGGCTTTACAAATAAAAGCCCATTTTACTTAAATAAAATTACAAGGCTTAGATAAAATAATTAATTGAACACAATAAAATATTCCTAACAATCTCCCCCTTTGTGTTCAATTTGCAATTCAGCGCTGGTTATCTTCGTCTTGTAATCGTCCTGACTCCTCAAAGAACACGTATCAGAGTTACGTACGAGAATCCATTTGCATGCGTGTTCTTCTTCAATCACATCCTCATTTGTCTTGTCATGTGACCCTTCTTTAAAAGATCTTTAAGCTCATTGTCTCTTGAACTTCCCTTCTCTTAAGTGTTGAAAGCTGCTTGTTGGATCATCACTTTTTTTGTGTTCGAACTCTCCCTTTGATAGTCACCACTTCCCCTGCATTTGATCAAGCTTTGGGTTGTGGATTTCTCTTTAAATTTGGAGAGGCATACACGAGTCGAATATTCTCTTTAGGTGTTCCAGCTCTCCCTTCACTTGTCGCAACTCCCCTTACTTTCAACCTTGTGCTGATATTGGGAGTTTTCTTTAAACTGAAGAGCTATACACGAATCAGCAGCTTTAATCTCTGAAGTCCGTGCTGAAGTTGTTGGTCGTATCTTGTCATTTGAGTCTGATCTCTGCGTTTGATAGTGGCACAACTCCCCTACATTTGCTCAACCTTGCATTGGGATTGGGGAGTTCTCTAAAGTCGATGAGATGTACTTGAGGTGGCAACTTCAGTCTTTGGAATCTGTGGTCTTCGCTGGATTCTTTGACGACGCTTGAGATTTAGCATTTTCTGATCTATCTTGCTCTTGAGTCGTGGTGTTGCTCCCATTTTGCTTTCATAGCCCTCCCTCTGAAGATCGAGCTGGGGAGATCATCATGCGATGGGTAGATATGGGGCGTCATCTTTGGTAAGAAGATCGCGTTGTTGGGACAAGATAATGGAGTTGATTGGTGGTCACGATTACTCTAATTCTCGGTGTCAGATTCGTCATCTTCGAAGGAAGTTGTCTGGTTCGGCCTCGAAGAAGCTTATCTGGCTCCAAAAGAAAGTAGGCGTGGAGTGTGTTTTCTGACAATGTGTTTGGGCACCTTGAGATTATCCATTCAAATGCATGAGAGCCCGGCTTCAGAGTGGTTGGCGTGGCAAAAATAGTAGGTACTCAGGTTAGTCTTCTCCTTCACTGCAGTTGAAACATGGTGAATCTTCTTCTTCACGACACCAGATTCGTCATCGCCGAAGTAAGTTGTCTGGTCCGGCCTCGGCGAAGCTCGTCTAGCTCCCAAAGAAGGTGTACGTAGGGTGTGTTTTAAGTTGTGACAATGCTCCTTTGGAATGTAACGTTTGGGTGCAGCAGTGCCCCGCTTCAGAGTGGTACGCTCGGCGGAAATTTGGTGGGTGGTCCGACCTATTTGTTTATACGTATCGCCTTCTCCCCCTCATGGCGATTCGTGTCAACGAGATCGACATGCTTGTATAGGAGGCGAAGGAGGACACACACGACAGGTCGGTACGGGTAATAACCAGACGGAGCCACTAAGGCTATCCGTCGACACGAGTTCAGAGTTAAACTCTGAGACGCGGCCTGAGGATAGGGCTTGATAACCGGGGCCACTTAGGCATCCCGTTAACATCTATCTAGGAGCGTAGCTCGTAGACGATGGCCTGATTCCGTAGTTGTTTTGATGGTGCCACGGCAGGACTTCCTTCCGATCATCGAAGCATGTCTTGCAATGACATATCTACGGAAGTTCAGATCTGGTCACGAAGCCAAGATGAGAAAAAGTGTATGTGTCCTAAAATATATAAAACATTTAGATAGTGCAGACACCTAGACTCGATGTGTTCAAGAAAGTTCAGTGGTCTGGGGCTAACTACCACTAAATTCAATATCTCCCGCTTCCAAGTGAAGCGGTGATAGCATACGTGGCTCCCCGTGATTTGATGAAACATCGGTCTTATGGGAGACCGATGAGTGGGTAAGGCTTGGTTGTGCATGCGCCATTGGACCAAATTAGGCGACTGCTATCCGTGAGCTAATAAAAATTAGCACCGGTACCGATGGGGGTTGGTCCGAGTAATTTGTGAGCTAAGGGAATTTTGTATCTTCCTCTCTTCAGTCTTGTCAAGATTTTCCACATATGGGTAGCTTTATGAGTTTGAGATCGTCAGTAACACTGAGCTGTGTTCCGGGGTTAGGTTCAGTTTGGTCTGACTGAACCATGGGAACATGAAATCCATACGTCCGGTAAAAAATGATGTGTGCTGCTTGATTTTGGTCAGCAGTTCGGGGCAGGTCGGTTGAGGTTATTCTCGAGTTAGCACTAGAAGCCACCGTTGCCTTTGGATTTCTTGAACTCTCGAGAGTTGCTTGTTTTTGGTTGGAGTCCGTCTTGGAGATCGAAGTGCTTGAGGGGGCAGTTTCTTTCTTTGTTCTTCTTCGTCTTTTTTTTTTCATTTCTTTTCCCCCTTTTTTTTTTTTGCGTTTCTTTTCCTCTTTATATATATATATATATATATATATATGTATGTATGTATGTATTATCGTATTAATAATGTAATAGTATATTATATGTTATACTACGTAGATATGTATATATATATATATATATTTTTTTAAACCATGCGTCTTAAAACTGAATACCTCCCCCTCAATAGATGCAACAAAAAAAACTTATCAAATTTATCTTTCGAATCTCTTTCCTTAAGTTCAAGTATTTAAGTTCGCTCCCCCTCAAAAATTTAATTATCTCTCCCTTTAACACAATAGGAGTTGCTTCTCTTTAACCATAAAGAGTTGCCCCCCTCAAATTTAGCTCAATTAAAAAAATGGTATTTATAAGTTGGCCACGGAATATGCGTTGTCTATTTCAAAATCTTGCAAGAACATGCATATTCAAAATGTACCATTTAAAAGATATAGGCATTTATCAATTCAGCGTATATGCATACGTAAAAGTTAAGCTTGAAAATTCTGTAAGTTGTATGCATAATGACAATATACCTATTATGGGGTATTTATGCATTTCAGCTCATGTTTGCATGCAAAAATTTGAAATTTAAAGTCTTTTGAAGCATGCGTAACTATAATGTACCCTATTATTTTCAAGATAGGCAATTTGAAGTTTTAACATGATATGCATGCATAACTTACAAAAGGATGTATATAAAATTTACCTGCGTTGGGTTGCTCGCATCCTAACCAGTCTAAGCAGCAGCCCGAGATACCATACACGCTGGGAGGTTTGGTTGTTCACTAGGTATTTTTGAAGAATTTTCAAAGTAGGATACCGAGTTTATAAAATTAGGAGTTCGAAGATGTGTGGTGCTGTTAGTTTCGAGGATCTCAAAGTGTTGTGCCAAAAATCCCGTATGCGAAAATGATTTTCTAAGATGTATGTCTTCAAGAGAATTTGAAGTCTTTGAGTCGCAAATTGGAATTTGGCTTGGCCCGCGAATTGAGCTATGGTTCTCGAACTGAGGAGGGTTCGTGAAACTTGAATTTTAATGACACGGGAACTGAACTTGCGAAACTCTAGTTCTTAAGATGACCCGCGAAGCTTGATGACGTTATGGGTATGATTCGTGTACACGATTTTGGGAAAAGTGAAAATCAGAGAAATTTGGTATATATATATATATATATATATATAAGATGCACTGTAGCACGTTCGATCGATTGAGGAATCAGGTGATTGGAAGAATCCAGCGATTTGATAAATCGGGCGATTTTGAAGAATCGGGCGATTTGACAATTCGGTCGATTCTAGTATTTGATGGAAAGTGATTGTGTCAGATAATTTTGATAGATCAGATGAATTGAATCGATTGAGAAATCAAGCGAACTGAGGAATCGAACGATTTGAAGAATCGCTGAGAATATTTAGAAGTAGTTGAAATCGCCGAGAGATTAAGTTGAAATCGGGCGATTTTGAGAATGATCAAACTTTTATTTTTTATAAAAGACTTTGACTCAAAAAAAATCAATTAAAGAAAATCTGAGTAAAATCACCCTAACACTGACATATGCGAGATTTTCAATTAATATGTAACACAAAGTTCAAATTTTTTTTTTTTCAAATTAAATGTCAAATCAACTCAGTTTTTCAAAGTCGATTTATGTGACGCAAAATCCAATAAGCAACGACGAAAGCATCACTTTCACTCGCGGCGCTGAGCTCTCAAGTCAAAGATCCGTCGATATCATTTATCATGTTTGTCGGGACTATTACGATTCCGTTGGTCGATTTACGCCTATAAATAGACACGATTCGAGCAGCACAGTAATGCCATAACAAAAAAATCTAGCTGACGGAAATGAACTGGAATCAGAAGCAAGACGATGAAGAGAACGAGGAACATGCGGAGTTAAGGCGTCGTTTTAAACGCAATTTAGATATGTTGGTGCTCGAGCTCTTTCTTCTTTCGTGTTTATCTGTTGCTTTAATGGTTGTTCTGTTTTGGGTCCTTACAAAGCGTACTGGCTTTTGAGAATGATCTATGTATTTTGGTGATGTAATTTTCATGATTTGTGTGATGAAAGTGGTTTTCGCATTTTGAAGGTGTTTTGCGTATTTGAGTTGTAAGTGCTTTTTTTTTTCATTTGAAAGGATGTATGAATCGTTTAAAGACTAGTTCGCGAAACACATCTACTCCCCCTCAATATTTGAAGTTTTGGGAATTTGAACCTCAAAGATACAAACTTAAAGCAAAGAAATATTTTAATAAATAAAATATTTCCCCGATTCTTAAGTTCGGGCGATTCAAAAGTTGCAAAGGAAGTTTCGAGCGATGATCAGTTTCGGGCGATTCATAGTTTCGGTCAATTAATTAAAAATAAAATCCAAAGCAGTTCCGAGCGATTCTTAGTTCTCCGAGAAAAACATCAATTAATTTGAAATTTCAGTTCAAATTTTATAAAGGTAAAATTGACGAAATATTTCAAAACCTCCCCCTAAATTAATTGATTTTGTAAATTACTTAATCATGTAAACTAGGATTGAAAATGTTTTTCAGAATAAAATGCAGTTCTTCCTAGATTTTACTAACATAGTAGGTATGTTATTCATTTGAGCACATATGCATACTGAAAATACAGTGAACTACGAACAAGTAATTTTATGCATATTTAGAATTTACCAAATTTGTCAGTGTGGTTTTAGCTGTCCGCATCCCATTCCTTAATCACGTATGTGGGGCTGCTTCAGGTACCATACGTGAGGGATAATCGTGGTTACTCGCGTCGCCAACCAGTCACAGGTGTGGAGTAACCATCTCTATGTACCTACCCATGCTTGAAACTGCAAAACATCTCAAGCAGATTTTGGTACCCATCTAAGAATGGGTCCTTTCGTATTAGATCTAGAGTTTATGCATGCGTCTTTCATAGATTTATGTCCTAAGTCAACTTTAGGTTTATCTATAGCGTTAATTGTTGATTTAGGAACCCAAATCTTTCTAATTCCTAAGGGATAACAAAGGCTGGTGCTTGCCCTAAGTTCTTGTTTTGTAATCCAGATTTTCTTAATTCCCAAAACTTTAGCTTTAGCTTCAGTCTTAGGGTGCTTTGACTGGATGCTTTTGTGATCTTCTCGTTTGTCAAGTTTAGAACTGGACTTGGGAGACGAATGAGCAGGCTTTGTCTTTCTGTTCGTTTGAATCTTCTCCTTTTGAGTTTGTGAGCCTGACTTAGCAAAGAAGCGTTCGTCGTTCTTGATTGTATGTGCATTTGCTAATCTAAAACGAGAATTTAAGGCAAGTGCATCATCATAAGAATAGTGGAAGTTAGAGAGAATAGATGTCCGTACAGGTTCAGAAAATGAAATCGATGGAGATGTGGCAATTTTAGATTTAGCTTGTGACAGATGCATACTATGCGAATTTGAACTTGATGCTCTAAATTTAATTGCCTCATTTTTAGAAGAAGGGGCACAATTTTTAAATAATAGGTCGTCTCCTGTGGCTATCTCCTTTCCTTTCATTCTGTTTAAAAGTTTACCTGTAGGTGCATGCGATGATAAGTTGGTACGCATTGATTTTCTCGATGCATTCTGCTTCCTTAATGTCCTAGGGTTGGTTAGAGTTTCTATTTTAGACTCAGCTAGAGACATTTGTGGAGACGCTGAAGCTATAATGTTATTGATTTGTTTTTCGAGCGAGGAAATTACTGTCAATAGCACGTCATTTTCTAACTGAAAAACAATTTTTTCGGACTCTAGGGTCGAGCGCAAGTCATAGATTTCCTTAATAACTGCTGGTATATATGCACTAGAGGGCCTGGATTGTGCTAAGTCACGGGACGTGTTGTCGGCAGTGATTGGTGTTGAAGGGGGAATAAGAGCATCTAAATAGTCATCAGACAAAGGTATTTCCCTTGTCTTGTCACTGTTATTCAGTTCATCATAGTCAAAAGAAATTTCCGCCCTGTCCTCTCTATGTCTCTTCTTCTTCTCTAATGCATCGGATGCAGATGAGTTAGTAAAGGGCATAAGTCTAGGCATATTTAATCCTAGGAAGCTGACGTCATACAGAGGTAGAGGTTTTTTAATAACCGGAATGGAGTTTGGATTAAATCCTAATCCTTCTCGTGGATTATAAAACTCTATGTCTCTAGGCTTATTCAAGAATATTGTTCTATCTGTTTGTCCTCTTTTTGTTAGGAGGTCCTCTAGCTTTTTATCCTAGCATACAGTTTTACACGTTCTTTATTCAGGAGATCGAACTCGCATGTTTTATTGATTCGCTCGTCGATGCAAGTTGTCAATTTAGCGTTTAGCTCGCTAACCTGTGTCTTCAACTTTACTATTTCAGCATCGCGACTGTCAATTTTTGATTGCGCTACTTCCAGCAGGCAATCAAGATTACTCATCTCTTGAAGCTGCCTGAGCAGACATTGATAATTGTTATCAAACCGAGCTTGCAAGTCGTTGATTATCCTCTCGTGATCAACACATTTGCTTGTTGTTTGCTCGTAGTTTGAGACTTTGTTAGTTAAGTCAATGACTTTTGACGCTGATTCAGCTAAATTGGCTTCGGAATTAGCTAAGCTAGTTTCTAGTCTATCTACTTTTTCACGTGTCATCTAGATCGACTATAGTCTTAGCTAGTTCATTTTCTACTGACCTAAACTTGCTATGAAGAGCCGTAAATGTTTCTTGGAGTTCGAAATACAAAAGGGGGTCAATAGATTCTACCTCCCTTTCTGAAGACGCTTCCTCGTTTTTACCACCATCGACTGCTTCCATGTCATTCGGCTCCAATTTATCTCCTTTCACCAGGGTTATTTTGGCTATACTCTCTTGCTCGCTTTCAGATGTTTCATCGAGCCAGCTGTCTTGTTCTCCCATCAAGCCCAGTCCATCTTCTATTTTAATCTGTCGTAAATTTCTAGAGTAGTACTCTTCACCCTTCTTTTTGGGTAGGAAGCAGTCTATAGCCGTGTGCCCAGGTTTGCTGCAGTTATAGCATTTGATTGGCTCGGCGCCTTTCTTACTATGGGAGTTGTGGAAGGGTGCCATTGATTGATTTGAAGTTTTAAGAATTTAAGCGTTGAATTCTTTTTTTTTTTGTCTACACCCGAAGACTGTGTGATGATTTCGAAACTTCGAGAAAATGTCAAGTCTTTTTCTATAATATGCTTGAATGTTCTAAGTAGATCGTTGGATATGTGATCGTTGACACGTTTGTGGATTTGCTTTCAAACTTTTACAAGGACGTCGTTTCACAGATAAATTTTCGAAAAAAAAGGCCTAAAACAGACTGTAACTGTTGGGTTCAATTTTCCTTTTTTTATTGTTATTTTTATTTTATTTTACTTTTTTTTTTTTGTGATCAAGAGTGTTTAAGTGTGAATTTCAAAGGGTGATTTAGTGAGAATTGGATTTCCCGATTAAATTTTTTTTTTTTTTTGAATGATGAAGATTTCTTTTTTTTTACTAAAATTATAAGTTCTGAAATCGATAGCAAAAATCGGGCGAATTTGCAAAGTGAAGATTCATCGAATTTAATTCGGGCGAATTGCTGTTCAAAGAGGATCAGAATCGGGCGATTGTTTGTCAAAGGACTGAAATTCGCCGAGAGTTTCAAAATCGGGTGATTTGCAAATTCTAACTACAGTACCAAATCGTGTGATTCAGCGATTCGTATTCCTACAATGAATTTACTGAAATCGGCCGATTTGCTCTATGAGGAACAAGTGAACTATTTATTAAAATCGTGCGATTTAGTGCGTGGAATCGAATTCGCTACAGTTGATTAGCTACAGTGAAATCGCCACAGTAATCGGGCGCTAAAGTAAACTTTGCTACAGTGAAATCGGGCGATTTTGCTATTTGCTACAGTGAATCGTCCGATTGAAATTGCTACAGTGAAATCGGGCGATTTTGCTACAGTAATCGGCGAATTTGCTACAGTGAAATCGTCCGATTTGAAATTGCTACAGTAATCGTGCGACTTTGCTACAGTGTAATTGCTACAGTGATTTTGTGAAAACTCGTTTGCAATCGGACGATTACTTGAATTGCTACAGTGCTTTGATACAGTGATCGGACAAGTTGCTACAGTACGCGCGACTTGATGCTACAGTAAATCGGAACTCGTTGCTACAATGAATCGCTACAGTGAATAGCTAAATTGAATCGGACGACCTTTTGCTACAGTAACCAATTCGAATCGGGCGCTACAGTAAACTTTGCTACAATATAGGGAATCGGGCGATTTGTTCATCTACCCGATTCTGCACTGAAAACTGACGAAAAACAGATTCGATTTCTACCCAAAACTCACACAAATCAATTGAAAAATGTTGGGTAATCACTTCAAATCACTCTAAAACTATCTAATTAGCTCTTGAGCTTGTAAAATTAGTAAAATTAACTCAAAAACTCAAGAACAATGCAGAAATTCGAACTGAAAAAAAATACCCAAAAGTTTCTAAAATCTCATTCAAATCCGAACGTGTTTGCTCTGATACCACTTGTTGGTCCTAATCTATCCAACTAAAACACATTTCTAGCATTTTAACCACGAAAATAATGGGAAGAATTTAACTTATCGTGGGGGCGTGCGTGCGTGTTCTTGAGAGGGGTTTGGAGCTTCTCTCACAAAAATTATCTTCTTTGTATTTCTCACACACACAAGACACTTAACTATGTGTTAGGGTTTTAGTACTTATACCACATGTTGGTATATTGTACTTGGGCCCTTGTAAGCCCATTACAAATAAGCTGACTAGGCTTTACAAATAAAAGCTCATTTTACTTAAATAAAATTACAAGGCTTAGATAAAATAATTAATTGAACACAATAAAATATTCCTAACAGAGCAGGAATGGTTATGTATTTAGTTTTAATAATAATACATGCCACATTATGTATAGAAATAAAAATGTTGGCAGCGCAACACTAATAAATGGTTTGTACTATTTAAATACCCAAGACGATATATCTGTGAATACTGTCACAAATAAACGAAAGTCAGGAATAAATGCGAGATACTTGTGGCATCTTCGATTAGGTCATACTGGAGAACGTAAGATCCACGAGTTGGAGAAAAACGGGATATTGACACCGTTGGGATCAGATCCCTATCCGACTTGTGAGTCATGCCTCAAAGGTAAAACGACCCGATCACCCTTCACCGGACTTTTAATAGAGCCACTGAAATTCTCGATTTAATTCACACGGACGTTTGCGGGCCATTCAATGTGAAAGCTCGAGGTGACTTCCACTATTTTATTACCTTTACGGATGATCACAGTCGTTACGGACTAGTGTATCTGATGAGGTATAAAGCTGATGCTCTTGAAAGGTTCAAGGAGTATAAGGCCTTGGTGGAAAACCAAACTTCGAAGCTCATTAAAGCCATTCGATCGGATCGAGGTGGCGAGTACATGAGTGACGAGTTTGACCAGTTCTTAAAAGAGAACGGTATAATATCGCAGATGACTCCGCCCGGCACGCCACAGTTGAATGGCGTGGCCGAACGTAGAAACCGAACTTTATTAGATATGGTTCGTTCTATGTTAAGCTATACAGATTTACCAATGCCATTGTGGGGATACGCGCTTTTGACAGCAGCGTATACAATTAACCGGTGTCCCTCGAAGTCTGTTAACGGTATTCCGTATGAGATATGGACTGGTCGTTTACCCAGCTTATCACATATTAGGATTTGGGGTTGCCCCGCCTATGTGAAAAAGCTGAAAACAGATAAATTGGAGTCTAGGTCAGTAAAAGGACGTTTCATAGGTTACCCTGAAGACTCTATGGGTACCTATTTTATTTTCACGATGATCAAAGGATCGTTGTTGGCCTACATGCACATTTTCTCGAGGAAGAGTTCATTCGAGATTTTGGCATTGGCCGTGAGGTCACTCTCGAGGAGCAGTCAACCGAAACGCCCACTCAGGATTCGGATGGTCCGAGCGAACCAGTCATGCGACGATCTGAAAGGGTGCCTCGCCAACCACAGCGGTATGGCATGTCACATGTCGAACAAGGTTATGTTGCGACTAGGGAACTTCTAAGAGAAGATCCCGCTACTTTCGATCAAGCTATATCCGATGTTGACTCAGCGAGATGGATTGAGGCTATGCGAGCTGAGATGGACTCAATGTACTCCAACAAAGTCTGGACTCTTGTAGACCTACCGAGTGGTTTTAGACCAATCGGTTGTAAATGGATTTACAAGAAAAAGATTGGATCTGACGGACAAGTTGAGACGTACAAGGCCAGATTGGTTGCCAAGGGCTATAACCAAAAAGAGGGAGTTGACTATGAGGAGACTTTCTCGCCTGTAGCCATGATCAAGTCCATCCGGATAATGCTCGCGATAGCTGCGCACTATGATTATGAGATTTGGCAGATGGACGTCAAAACGGCGTTCCTTAATGGATTCCTCAAGGAGGAGATCTATATGGAGCAGCCAAAAGGTTTTGAGTCGCATGCAGATGCTCACAAAGTGTGCAAACTGAATCGGTCGATTTACGGACTGAAACAGGCCTCTCGCAGCTGGAATCTACGTTTTGATGAAGCAGTTCGGAACTTTGGATTCGTGAAAAACGTAGATGAGCCATGTGTCTACAGAAAGAGCAGTGGGAGTATGGTGTCGTTCCTTGTATTGTACGTGGATGATATCCTTTTGATAGGAAACGACATTGGGATGCTCTCATCGGTGAAAGCATGGCTTTCAACCGAATTCTCCATGAAAGACCTGGGAGAAGCGACGTATATACTAGGTATTCGCTTGTTCAGGGATCGAGCGAACCATACGATCGGCTTATCTCAGGCCCTTTACTTAGAGAAAATCCTGAAGAAATTCAGAATGGATGACTCTAAGAGAGGGTTCTTACCAATGCGACATGGGATCCATTTGTCAAAGTCAATGTCACCTCAAAGTGAGGAAGACAGACGACGGATGAGTGGGATACCGTATGCGTCTGCAGTGGGTAGTCTGATGTACGCGATGTTGTGTACACGACCGGACATTGCCTACGCTGTGAGCGTGGTTAGTCGGTTTCAGGCAAACCCAGGGGAAGAACATTGGACAGCTGTTAAGAATATCTTTAAATACCTTAGACGGCCTAAAGACTTAACGCTGGTTTATGGAGGAGCGGGACTAGAAGTAGTTGGTTATACCGATTCGGACTTCCAGTCGGACGTGGATGACCGAAAATCTACTTCAGGTTTTGTATTCGTGCTCAACGGTGGGGCAGTGTCTTGGAGAAGCTCCAAGCAAAGCACAACTGCCGATTCCACATGCGAGGCAGAATACATAGCAGCCTCAGAGGCAGCTAAAGAAGCTGTTTGGATGAAAAAGTTCTTGGAGGAACTTACTGTGGTACCAGTTGCTGACAGACCGCTTACACTTTGGTGCGATAATAGCGGTGCAGTCGCGCAAGCAAAGGAACCACGATCTCATAGCAAGTCCAAACATATCGAGAGAAAGTATCACGTATTACGTGAGTTCGTTGAAAACGGGATGGTCGCCGTGCAGAAAATCGCCACCGCAGAAAACGTGGCGGACCCGCTCACGAAGCCCTTGTCCCAAGCAGTTATGGAACAGCATCTGGACAAGATGGGGCTACGATACCATTGCGACTGGCATTAGGTGCATCGCATGGCATTCGAGTGCAAGTGGGAGGCTGTTAGGGAGTGTGCCCTCGGAATGCCATACGAGGACTAGGAATAGTATAGGCGCACGATGATGTATAGGTTGATAGACAGGTTTATTGTATATACCGTCAAATAAATTAATGAATATTTATTTTCATTATAATAAAGGCATTATTATTTATTTATCGAATTTAAAGTCTACTTGGCATCCGGTAGTGCGATAAATAAATAACACCCAAATGTTTGAGTTGGACATCTGATTCTCGTGGGACGAGAGAGGAGACACCGGGCAGTCCTTAATCTCAACATTAAATAAAAAGTCCGTAAGTCTAAGGATTCTAGGTGGGTGACTAGATATCCGAATATGATTTATCCATTGACGACCACATAGTATCGGTAGTGTCACCGATTACCTGAGAGGTTGTGGGTCGTGATGGAGATATCGGTGATCGAAGAGATCGCATATCCGGACATTCGGCTCGTATTCGTCTCAATCACATGGCTAGGATGTTGTCAATGATTGAACGAATGACTATAGCAGCCTCAGACCAATAGGGTCATTGACGGATTTGCTTTCGCGATTTCGGTTTGTCGCTAGTTGGCTAGGCTCGCAAGTGTTCATAAATGAGACACGGGTCAGCGACGAAACGCAACCGACTTTACGGAGGTGATTGCTGGGCTTTGACTGCTATCGGGATTCACTGCTTATATTCGTATAGGTTAATGTCCTATGAGGTAATTGGAGAGCGACGATTATAAAGCCTTCGGCCGAAGCTTGGAAAACTTGCTTGTATTAGATACGAAGCGGAGTTTAAATAATCGGTTCGGTCTCGATTATAACATAGTGTTAGGTTAGTGAGTTTGACATTTGCATGGCTCTCACCTAACCGGGACGCAAGTGAAAGGCGTAAGAAGTATTTAAATGTATACACTATAGTCGGTTCGCCCGAATTTCGATTAGATCAAAATTCGTTCTCAACTGGGATCTGTCCGGTACCGCGGGATAGGCTAGGCGAATGCCGGGACTCGTGGATTCCTCCCATGCCAGTTGAGACGGACCTAGAGAGTCGCGCTTAAAAATGGTAATGAACTTGAACGAAAACGGCGGACTTTTCTGTGGAACCTAACGAATGAGATTCGTTGAGGTAGTGGCAAAGTTGATACGAGGTGTCGACGACTTAGTTAAATTCCAGTGACTGTCACGGACATAATTAGGACTTGAGATTGTCTTAAGTGCTTAATTAATTAATTAAGTGAGGCACAATTATAATTAAAATAATTAGATTGGATTTAATTATTTTTATTATTTAAAAGATGGATGGACTAAATTGAGAATTTAGAAATCTCAGGGGCCGAAATGAAATTATCACTTAGTAAATAAAATATATATATATATAATACTAAGTGCTAACGTGTGATGCTAGATTAATCTAGCTTAATGACTCACCTTGACATGTGGTATTGTTCCATTAGAAAAATAATAATAAAAAAAAAAAAAATTAAACATGTATAATAAGAAGGCAACGTGAGTTTCTACATGGGTGTGAGAAACTTTTGTTTTTTTTTCCTAAGTATAACAAGAGAGGAAAAAGAGTTAAAAGAATTCCTTAACCCACGTACGACAAGCCACAGATTCGTTTGACGAGTCCTAACGCCCGAACCGAACTGTGCTAGCCATTGGGAGCAGTCTCGGAGGTTTATTCAAAGTCATACCGGCGTGACGATCTAGCCCGGAAGCCCCGGGATCCAGACGAGGTGTAGCCACGTCCATCCGAAGCGACGACAGAAGAAATCTCGTTCATCGAAGGTATACCTCGAACCTTAACGATTTGATTTACGGAAAATACCAAACGGTATCGGAATAATTCTCAAGACCCCTCGTTGGAAACTTCAGGAAGTGTAGAATTATTCTGGAAAATTTGGTGTTGATCGGAAATCGTTTCGGTCGTCAAATAGTCAAAAGACGGCAGACTGCCGTTTTACTCGAATTAATAATTTCGAACCACAGATTTGATTTTGAGAAAAATATCAAACGATTTCGGAATAATTCGAAAGACCTATCGTTGCGAACGTTAGGAGGTGTAGAATTATTCTGGAAAGTTTGGTATTGATCAAAAATCATTTCGGTCTCCAAATAATCGAAAAACATCTGGTTGCCGCTTTGTTCGATTAATTTGGATCTAAATTATTAATTCAAATAAATTGGAAATAAATTCGAATTTTGATAATTCGAATTAACCGCGATCTCCCGAGGCTTAGGGCAGCATCTCAGACCCTCGGGAGAAGCCGAATAGCGTAAGGTTAAATTTAGATATTAAAAATCGAAAATTCGCCACCCTACGCCGCTCGGTACAAATCGCGCTTCCGCTATAGCCACGTTGCGCTGTTCGGGGGCCGGCGTCGATTAATCGGGCCCACCCCAACAAATCCAACAACATATCGGGGAATTATCGGATCACTCATGTATCTCACAGCCAGCAGACCCGACATTGTTTTCGCCACATGTCTATGCGCTCGGTTCCAAGCCAATCCAAAGGAGTCACACATGCTAGCTGTGAAGAGAATAATGAAGTATCTCAAAGGAACCCCAACACTTGGACTACGGTATCCTAAGAACTCAAATTTTCAATTACTTGGTTATACTGACGCGGATTTTGCAGGATGTAAGATGGACAGGAAAAGTACATCAGGAGGTCTAGAATTCTTAGGTGACAAACTAGTAAGTTGGTCATCTAAGAAGCAAAACTGTGTATCCACATCCACCGCCGAGGCAGAGTATGTCGCTGCGGCGAGTTGCTGCTCTCAAATTCTGTGGTTGCGAACGCAACTACAGGATTACGGGTTTGATTTCAATAATATTCCTATATATAGCGACTCAAAGAGCGCCATAGCCATTACTTGCAACCCTGTTCACCATTCTCGCACAAAGCACATAGACCTTAGGTATCACTTTATAAAAGACCATGTGGAGAAGGGCACAATTGCCATGTACTTCGTAAATACGGAGGTTCAGTTGGCCGACCTATTTACGAAGGCCTTGGATGAAACACGATTCCATTTCCTTGTAACTGAGTTAGGAATGCTGAATCGTGAATCTTAGGTGATCTACCTCCACGTTTTTTTTTTGAGTGCACATATTTGTTTCTCTTATTAAAAAAAATATATATATATATATATATATTAATAATATTTGGTTTAAGGGAGCACTTAATTATATGCATATATGCTTAGTTTGAGGGGGAGGTTTTGCAGGAATTACTCGAATCTAGGGGGAGCGTTTTAATGATATAACCCTTCAATAAGCGAAAAACGCTCTTACAACTCAAATACGCAAAACATCTTCAAAATACCAAATCACTCCAACGCTATTACAACTCAAATACACAAAACATCTTCAAAATACCAAATCACTCCTATTACAACTCAAATACGCAAAACATCTTCAACATACCAAATCACTCCAACAAGGAAAACTATGAATATCACTTGAAATGCGTACCAAGGTCTCAAAAGCCAGTACGGCGGGTTAGAACCCAAAACAGAATCGCCATAAAAACGATGAACAAGCACATAAGAAGTACAATCTCCAGTACTAACATATCCAGATTGTGACTGAAGCGACGCACTAACTCTACGTGCTCCCTGTTCTTTTCTTGGTCTCGCTGCTGATTCCAGTTCATATTTAGAAACTCGATTCGTTCGATTGAATAATTTACGGTCTTACCATGTTTCCTCAATCGGGCCTATTTATAGGCACAAATTCAACAACAAAATCGTTCGTCCGGAGGACAAAATCAATGATACAGATGAACTTTTGACTTGAGGGCTTAGCGCCGCGAACGAAAACGATGTTTTCTTTGTCGTTTATCGGATTCTGTCTCACAGAAATCGATCTTGGAAAACTCGATGATTTGATATTAAATTTTGGTGCCCAGTATCATAGATTGATTGAACATCTTGATATCCTCGATATTCTTCAAAGCTAATTTATGCAATTTCCAATTTATCTGGGCAAACACAAGAATCGTCCGATCTCCTAAATTTGGCTGATGCAACAAAATTTCCTGACATCGCCCGATTTGTCATTCGGCGATTTATTAGACGCCCGATTTCTAAAACAGTTATTCCACTACAGTAAGTCTACCTAATATATATCTCAATTCGGCCGATTTCTCAAAATCGTCCGATTATTCTAACAGTGCCATTCAGCTAAAAAATTTAATATCGGCGATTTCTATATCGCCCGATTTCTGTCGCCCGAATTCTATATCGGCCACTCCGCTACAGTAACCTTCCTTCATATAAATTTAAAATCGCCCGATTTCTCACTATTTTCCCCAAATTTACACGATTAACGCCTTTAGATCTCTCTCAAATCTTGAAATACCTACATCGCTCAAGCTCACAAATCCCTCTCTTTGCATCTTTCTGGAAATTCCGACCTATCTACGGAAGATCACTCACTGCATCTGCAAGTATTGGTTCGATTTTCATTTTTTCTCAGAGCTGTTAGTCTAGGGTTTACGAGTTCGTCCATATGTAACCTTCATATCATTGCTTTGAATATGCAAATTTCTATTCTATGTGGTTACTGAGATGATCTTAATGTCATTTATCTGTTTCGCTGAGCTTGATTTCGTGATTTTTGAGTTCATCTGGCTCACAGTCGCTCTTGCATTTCAAACTAATTTCGCCTGATTTTCGGTCTCAGCTGTTTAGGATAAACTGTCTTTAATCGCTCGATTTTACACTCAAATTCAAAAGTCGAATTCCTTCCTAAATCGTCCGATTTGTTTCAATCGTCCGATTTCATATGTATTCTCACAGCTGTCCCACAATCGCCCGAAAATTGATTTTCTACTTACAAGTTCAATTTCAATTTCAATAGCCTGTGTCTACTTACAATTGCCCGATTCTAATCGCCCGATTTGATCCAATCGCCCGATTTGACTCAATCACTCGATTTGACTCTCAATCAACTCTAAATTGCCCGATTTCAAACTTCAATCTTAAATCGCCCGATTGCATCTACAATCCGCCTATACTACTCTTAACCGCCCGATTTCATTCCATCGCCCTATTCTGCCAATATATAATTGAGATTGAATTTGTCCGATTGAATGCTTCACTTAATAATTAAATCGTCCGATTAACATACAAGACAAGATCTTGAAATTTTCTAAGTCCCGTAAACATATTGTTCGAAATTATATGGCTACATTATCCAAGTCCCGCATCTCAATTGTGCGATTAACTCTCATCAATTTCAATCTGTTTCATCGTCAGTTCAATAACTGATTCCATAACTTTGCCGAACTTGGAAATTTTAATTTCTAATTCTTGTGAACATTAAAAAAAAAGGGATTATCTTACTAATATTTGCATTCTTTCTCTACAGATTGATCACTATGGTGCGCGAAATTGACGAAGTTTTCCATCTAAAACTGGGCTCAAAGGCTTCCCAATAACGTCCAGTTGGATTTTGAAAATACCCAATGTCCCGATCCTATCATCCTCAAAATTCTTCAAAACCATCCTCTCAACAATGCCTTTTGTAAAATCGAGCGTGTCCCCGAAGTCTACGTACAACAATTTTGGTCCTCGCTCCAAAATCCAACCGACAACCCACAACCAATCCGTCTCTCTGCCCAAATTGACAACACCATTGTCGTCCTGACCCCCGCTATAATACGCTCCCAACTAAACCTACCAACCACACTCATCTATGATAAACATCCGACTTCTGATCATTTGATTGCCGACTTCCTCTTCATGGGATACAAGCCCAATGCCCAGAAATCCATTCATCTCCCAGACTTTTGCGCCAAAGACATACCTCGACCCTGGCGGACGCTATTCTTACTCGTCAACAAGTGCCTATCCCCTAAGCACACCGGATCAGACCGCTGCAACCGCCATATCATGTTGATCTTCCACGGCATAGTCTTCAACAAAAACTATGATATCGCCCAACTCATATGGTCTGACCTTGTTGATCAACTACGAAGACGAAAATTCAGCTCCACAAGAGTCCTCCCTTACGTAAGATGGTTTCCCATCCTGGTTCAACACTTCATCGACCTTCACCCAGAAATCGAACATCGTCCCCAACTCGAATGCTATGACATACCCAAGCTCGGCAAAATACAATCCACCAAGAAAAAGTCGAAATTCGATGAAGAAGCCATGCTATTGGGGGAACACCTCCTTCAACTCCTCGAAAAAACAGACCCCATGCTACAAGCCTATCTGCGAGCCAACAATCTAGAAGATATCCCCACGATTCAACTGAACCCCGTTGAATCTAACCCCGGGACTAGCCAACCCCGACAACCAAGTATAGGTCTAGGACGCCCCGCATCTCCAAAACAAAAACAAAAGAGAAAATCGAAAGGGGATGCCAACAGCAGCAAGAAGCAACGCCGTACTAAACAAAAGCACGATCATCCTCCTTCATCCTCTAGTCAGCAAATAATCCGGACCGATCCCATAGGTTCAGGGGATGACTTTGTCCTCCCCCGAGTAGAAGTCGCGACATCTGGTCCAATCGTGCAAAGTACCCCACCTGTCCACTCAATCGTCTCTCAACAGACGATTGTTTCACTTTCTCACGAGGAACCACGTCAGCCATCTCCTCCTCGCTCTGAGGGGGTCGATGTTGAAATACGCAGTCCTCCGCCTCACACTGCACTTTCATTGTCCACAACGAGTCTAGTAACCTCACCACCTATATTTTTTTCTGTTACTAGGACACATACACCTCCTTTTGCACTGTCAGGTCTTGGTGACCTGCCCGGAACGCTCTTCGATGTCTCTATACTAGCTACTAGTCTGGGACAGAGCGGAAGTCCCACAGTGGTCAACACCACTCCAGCTGCTGATTTGGGCCATCGATCTGAGCCCGTCTCAGCATCGATGTCAACGATTGGCCTTAGTGGCTTCGGTTCTTTTCGTCCTGTGCAAACAGGCGCCACATCAGTATCTTCTACTGATGTTGTGACGACGGAACGTCTTCGTGACTCCGTCCCGTTATTTTCCCCGTTCGTGACGGAGGCCACACTCAATGCTCGCCTAGCTGACTTCGCCAAAGACCTCCAAGATTCCATAATGACCCAAGTGTACAACGCGATTGGGAGTTCTTCTCGAGACAAGGACAAAGCCTCCGTCCCCGAACAAGCACCGTCTCAAGCCGATCGATCTACTTCCCCAGACGATGGTCCGTGGAATGTTCCTGTGAGGGAACTGATTGATGTCGTCATCGCCAGAATCCGCACTGCAACGAAGCGCAGCGAATATGAAGCGGAGGTCCTTAGACGCCTTGAGCTTCCGTTCACATGCCAAGGTGAGGCTCAGACTTCGAATCGGCCGCGTGACGACCCGGGGGGTGAGGGTCGTCCCGAGGGGGAGAAGCAGCCAGAGCCACAGCCTCAACAACAGCAAGCGACTCGAACTACCAAAACACCTACACCCTCATAAACCAAAAAATCTACCCGACCTACTACCAAAACAACCCAACAAGCCACGTCATCAGATACACACTATCTAAGAAGCCCTCCAATATCTCCCACATCTCAATTGTGCGATTAACTCTCATCAATTTCAATCTGTTTCATCGTCAGTTCAATAACTGATTCCATAACTTTGCCGAACTTGGAAATTTTAATTTCTAATTCTTGTGAACATTAAAAAAAAAAAGGGATTATCTTACTAATATTTGCATTCTTTCTCTACAGATTGATCACTATGGTGCGCGAAATTGATGAAGTTTTCCCATCTAAAGACTGGGCTCAAAGGCTTCCCAATAACGTCCAGTTGGATTTTGAAAATACCCAATGTCCCGATCCTATCATCCTCAAAATTCTTCAAAACCATCCTCTCAACAATGCCTTTTGTAAAATCGAGCGTGTCCCCGAAGTCTACGTACAACAATTTTGGTCCTCGCTCCAAAATCCAACCGACAACCCACAACCAATCCGTCTCTCTGCCCAAATTGACAACACCATTGTCGTCCTGACCCCCGCTATAATACGCTCCCAACTAAACCTACCAACCACACTCATCTATGATAAACATCCGACTTCTGATCATTTGATTGCCGACTTCCTCTTCATGGGATACAAGCCCAATGCCCAGAAATCCATTCATCTCCCAGACTTTTGCGCCAAAGACATACCTCGACCCTGGCGGACGCTATTCTTACTCGTCAACAAGTGCCTATCCCCTAAGCACACCGGATCAGACCGCTGCAACCGCCATATCATGTTGATCTTCCACGGCATAGTCTTCAACAAAAACTATGATATCGCCCAACTCATATGGTCTGACCTTGTTGATCAACTACGAAGACGAAAATTCAGCTCCACAAGAGTCCTCCCTTACGTAAGATGGTTTCCCATCCTGGTTCAACACTTCATCGACCTTCACCCAGAAATCGAACGTCGTCCCCAACTCGAATGCTATGACATACCCAAGCTCGGCAAAATACAATCCACCAAGAAAAAGTCGAAATTCGATGAAGAAGCCATGCTATTGGGGGAACACCTCCTTCAACTCCTCGAAAAAACAGACCCCATGCTACAAGCCTATCTGCGAGCCAACAATCTAGAAGATATCCCCACGATTCAACTGAACCCCGTTGAATCTAACCCCGGGACTAGCCAACCCCGACAACCAAGTATAGGTCTAGGACGCCCCGCATCTCCAAAACAAAAACAAAAGAGAAAATCGAAAGGGGATGCCAACAGCAGCAAGAAGCAACGCCGTACTAAACAAAAGCACGATCATCCTCCTTCATCCTCTAGTCAGCAAATAATCCGGACCGATCCCATAGGTTCAGGGGATGACTTTGTCCTCCCCCGAGTAGAAGTCGCGACATCTGGTCCAATCGTGCAAAGTACCCCACCTGTCCACTCAATCGTCTCTCAACAGACGATTGTTTCACTTTCTCACGAGGAACCACGTCAGCCATCTCCTCCTCGCTCTGAGGGGGTCGATGTTGAAATACGCAGTCCTCCGCCTCACACTGCACTTTCATTGTCCACAACGAGTCTAGTAACCTCACCACCTATATTTTTTTCTGTTACTAGGACACATACACCTCCTTTTGCACTGTCAGGTCTTGGTGACCTGCCCGGAACGCTCTTCGATGTCTCTATACTAGCTACTAGTCTGGGACAGAGCGGAAGTCCCACAGTGGTCAACACCACTCCAGCTGCTGATTTGGGCCATCGATCTGAGCCCGTCTCAGCATCGATGTCAACGATTGGCCTTAGTGGCTTCGGTTCTTTTCGTCCTGTGCAAACAGGCGCCACATCAGTATCTTCTACTGATGTTGTGACGACGGAACGTCTTCGTGACTCCGTCCCGTTATTTTCCCCGTTCGTGACGGAGGCCACACTCAATGCTCGCCTAGCTGACTTCGCCAAAGACCTCCAAGATTCCATAATGACCCAAGTGTACAACGCGATTGGGAGTTCTTCTCGAGACAAGGACAAAGCCTCCGTCCCCGAACAAGCACCGTCTCAAGCCGATCGATCTACTTCCCCAGACGATGGTCCGTGGAATGTTCCTGTGAGGGAACTGATTGATGTCGTCATCGCCAGAATCCGCACTGCAACGAAGCGCAGCGAATATGAAGCGGAGGTCCTTAGACGCCTTGAGCTTCCGTTCACATGCCAAGGTGAGGCTCAGACTTCGAATCGGCCGCGTGACGACCCGGGGGGTGAGGGTCGTCCCGAGGGGGAGAAGCAGCCAGAGCCACAGCCTCAACAACAGCAAGCGACTCGAACTACCAAAACACCTACACCCTCATAAACCAAAAAATCTACCCGACCTACTACCAAAACAACCCAACAAGCCACGTCATCAGATACACACTATCTAAGAAGCCCTCCAATATCTCCCACATCTCAATTGTGCGATTAACTCTCATCAATTTCAATCTGTTTCATCGTCAGTTCAATAACTGATTCCATAACTTTGCCGAACTTGGAAATTTTAATTTCTAATTCTTGTGAACATTAAAAAAAAAAGGGATTATCTTACTAATATTTGCATTCTTTCTCTACAGATTGATCACTATGGTGCGCGAAATTGACGAAGTTTTCCCATCTAAAGACTGGGCTCAAAGGCTTCCCAATAACGTCCAGTTGGATTTTGAAAATACCCAATGTCCCGATCCTATCATCCTCAAAATTCTTCAAAACATCCTCTCAACAATGCCTTTTGTAAAATCGAGCGTGTCCCCGAAGTCTACGTACAACAATTTTGGTCCTCGCTCCAAAATCCAACCGACAACCCACAACCAATCCGTCTCTCTGCCCAAATTGACAACACCATTGTCGTCCTGACCCCCGCTATAATACGCTCCCAACTAAACCTACCAACCACACTCATCTATGATAAACATCCGACTTCTGATCATTTGATTGCCGACTTCCTCTTCATGGGATACAAGCCCAATGCCCAGAAATCCATTCATCTCCCAGACTTTTGCGCCAAAGACATACCTCGACCCTGGCGGACGCTATTCTTACTCGTCAACAAGTGCCTATCCCCTAAGCACACCGGATCAGACCGCTGCAACCGCCATATCATGTTGATCTTCCACGGCATAGTCTTCAACAAAAACTATGATATCGCCCAACTCATATGGTCTGACCTTGTTGATCAACTACGAAGACGAAAATTCAGCTCCACAAGAGTCCTCCCTTACGTAAGATGGTTTCCCATCCTGGTTCAACACTTCATCGACCTTCACCCAGAAATCGAACGTCGTCCCCAACTCGAATGCTATGACATACCCAAGCTCGGCAAAATACAATCCACCAAGAAAAAGTCGAAATTCGATGAAGAAGCCATGCTATTGGGGGAACACCTCCTTCAACTCCTCGAAAAAACAGACCCCATGCTACAAGCCTATCTGCGAGCCAACAATCTAGAAGATATCCCCACGATTCAACTGAACCCCGTTGAATCTAACCCCGGACTAGCCAACCCCGACAACCAAGTATAGGTCTAGGACGCCCCGCATCTCCAAAACAAAAACAAAAGAGAAAATCGAAAGGGGATGCCAACAGCAGCAAGAAGCAACGCCGTACTAAACAAAAGCACGATCATCCTCCTTCATCCTCTAGTCAGCAAATAATCCGGACCGATCCCATAGGTTCAGGGGATGACTTTGTCCTCCCCCGAGTAGAAGTCGCGACATCTGGTCCAATCGTGCAAAGTACCCCACCTGTCCACTCAATCGTCTCTCAACAGACGATTGTTTCACTTTCTCACGAGGAACCACGTCAGCCATCTCCTCCTCGCTCTGAGGGGGTCGATGTTGAAATACGCAGTCCTCCGCCTCACACTGCACTTTCATTGTCCACAACGAGTCTAGTAACCTCACCACCTATATTTTTTTCTGTTACTAGGACACATACACCTCCTTTTGCACTGTCAGGTCTTGGTGACCTGCCCGGAACGCTCTTCGATGTCTCTATACTAGCTACTAGTCTGGGACAGAGCGGAAGTCCCACAGTGGTCAACACCACTCCAGCTGCTGATTTGGGCCATCGATCTGAGCCCGTCTCAGCATCGATGTCAACGATTGGCCTTAGTGGCTTCGGTTCTTTTCGTCCTGTGCAAACAGGCGCCACATCAGTATCTTCTACTGATGTTGTGACGACGGAACGTCTTCGTGACTCCGTCCCGTTATTTTCCCCGTTCGTGACGGAGGCCACACTCAATGCTCGCCTAGCTGACTTCGCCAAAGACCTCCAAGATTCCATAATGACCCAAGTGTACAACGCGATTGGGAGTTCTTCTCGAGACAAGGACAAAGCCTCCGTCCCCGAACAAGCACCGTCTCAAGCCGATCGATCTACTTCCCCAGACGATGGTCCGTGGAATGTTCCTGTGACGGAACTGATTGATGTCGTCATCGCCAGAATCCGCACTGCAACGAAGCGCAGCGAATATGAAGCGGAGGTCCTTAGACGCCTTGAGCTTCCGTTCACATGCCAAGGTGAGGCTCAGACTTCGAATCGGCCGCGTGACGACCCGGGGGGTGAGGGTCGTCCCGAGGGGGAGAAGCAGCCAGAGCCACAGCCTCAACAACAGCAAGCGACTCGAACTACCAAAACACCTACACCCTCATAAACCAAAAAATCTACCCGACCTACTACCAAAACAACCCAACAAGCCACGTCATCAGATACACACTATCTAAGAAGCCCTCCAATATCTCCCTCATCTCCTACCAATGAGCCCATCCTATCCCTCGAAGAGTTATACAATCCTCACACCACTGTTGAAAAGTACATTTTCAACGAGGATTGGATAACAAAACCAATGGACCCCGCCATAGCTAAGGGCTTAATGGAGAATGCCAGATACTTTCTGATGAGAGCCAACGTAAGCCTTGCCCTTATCGACGATGACGAGCTTGAGGAAGGTGAAGACTACGACGCCGAAATTCCAGAACTTCCGGAGCTTCTCAAACACCACGTCGTTGATGAAGAATGTCCTCCCCTGAAGTCGAAGATAAGCGAAGAACTTAATCTACCATGGGAGAATGCCAAAGTAGTTGCTCCCTATCAAGAAGAGATACGACGAAGAATCTGGAGGAAAGAAGATAGGATTAAGTAGCTGGATGAGCTGGAACTCAGAGGATTAACCCATCTTTCAAGACCAACTGCCATTCGGTACCTGCTTTTTCTCCGTCGAGGACTTAGGATGAAAGGGAAAGGAGCTGATGTTGAGACTCTTCGAAGTGAAGAGAAGGAACGAGTCAGAATTAGGGCAATCATCGGAGTACGACGAGCTCGACTCGACTTCTACGAATTTCCCATCTACAAGTTACGGCGAGAAGATGGAACAGTCGAAGAAATGACTGAAGGCGATCTCTCCTACTTAAGAGGTGAGGACATTGTTCGGATGGTTGGAAGCTACAGATTTCTTGGAACGCTTCAGAATCCAGACCTCAAGGTTGGATATGTCGCTCTTAAGCGATTCTTGATGCGCCAAGTCAAGTTCAACGCGACCCATGACCTCCAAATGGCAGTGGAAAGCAACATGAAGAGGGTAAACCTCACAAAGCCGTCCTTCGAAGTTCCAGACCCAGGTTATGGCGAAGGTCACATATTTAATGAAGATGATGATCCGTCAGTTGTTTATATCAACTATAGGGGAGAGAAAAGGCTAATGAGGACATCAGAGATTAACAAGTTCAATGACGGCACACTTCTAATCATTCGAAACAAACTTGGTAATATTCTCAAGAAGCTGAAAGATGAAGACCAAGAAGTCCAAGTAAAGTACATGAAGCTAATCGAGATCATATCTGAGAGAATATCGTTTCGAAGAACCTTGCGATCATATGAGCATATCTTAGGACTTCGAAAGACACCAGACGTGCTGGCAAGCCCCAAGAAAAAGAAGACTCAGAAGACATCAACAAGAGGACGAGGACACTAAGGGGGAGACTGTTAGGAATTTGTTGTAGTGTCCTCTAGTTATTTAAGTTTTGGGTCTTTGTTTCTTGTTCTTGGGTTGTAGTAGTTTGGGGAGACAACTTGTATATTGTAGACATTTTGGACTTGGGCTCTAATATACCAAAGAGTTGTGGTATATAAAGCCCATATTCACCCTTGTTAGGGTTTTATCAAAAGAAAATTCCTTGAAGCAGTTCTCGATAAACACACGCACAAACACACACTGAAAGGTGCTTCATACGGTTTTAAGCTTTCTAATAATCTTTTGATCCTTGTTTGGTAATAAGTGGACCAACAAAACGCTTCGATAACCATTAATGAATCATCGGCGGCATGCAAATTGTTGGACCTATGTATACAAGTCTTTATTGCCATGACTCTTCTTTTGCATTATGATGCATATCCATAAAAATCGCCAAACGTATATCAAAACGAGATAAATGACGACTTCGCAATCCCAAATCAAACCAAATAGAAAGGACAACACTTTAAACACTTCAACCCAAATCCAAAAACCCTTATCATCCAGCTTTATTTTTACACCGGCGAAACAAACAACACTTTCAATACAACGACTTCATAATAAAATCAACAAAAAAACAATACAGAACCACGAATTTTCAACAACGCACGCTTTCTCCACTAAACCGCTTCGACAATCAAGGATGAGGAATAGTCGGCGGCAGCGGCGGCCAGTGTCCGAACTTTGGGTGGTGGAAGTACTTCGGCGGAATCTTAGGGAACGGAGGCAGCTTAGGAATAATAGGAGGGCACGGAGGCTTCCTATAGATCGGCGGCTTGTAAATTGGGATCGGTGGCGGCAAAGGCTTCACAATCACCGGCGGCTTGTAAATTGGGATAGGCGGAGGCAATGGTTTCACAATCACGGGCGGCTTGTAAATTGGGATCGACGGCGGCAATGGTTTCACAATCACGGGCGGATTAGGCTTGTGAATAGGTACGGACGGTGTCTTGGGCTGAGGCTTAGGCTCGGGTTTTGGACTGGGTTTAGGCTTAGGCTCATGCTCATGCTCATGCTCGTGTTTTGGCTTGGGCTTAGGTTTGTAAAGAGGGACGGGCGGGGGAAGAGGTTTAACTATCGGAGGTGGGATTATTATAGGCTTGTGAAGCCAAGGGTGGCCGAAGCTCTTCAAAGGGGGGAAGAACTTCTTCAACCAAGGATGGTGGAATATCTTGGGTGGCAGCGGCGGGTACTTGAAGTGGGGCCATAAGAACTTGGAAGTGCAAAGGGCGGCGGAGAATTTGACGTTTTGGGCCGGCCCGAATGTGTTCTTACCGTTGGATTGGGCTTTGAGTTCGATTTTGTGGGCATTTAAGCCTTCGTGGGCCGGGCAAGGGATTTGGGCCGCGCTGTGGAGCTGAGCGTAGCACTCGGCGCCGCCTTTGGCGGTGAGTTGTTCTTTGGGGACGGAGACTTTGAAGTTGCCTTCTTCGTCGAGCTCGCCGGCTCCGATTCTCTTTATGTCGCCGTTCTTTAGCTTGCAGTCGATTGTCACGCCGAGCCCTATATAAAGATAAACAAAAAAATGAAAAATTAGGTAAATTCGTAATATATGTATTATGTATGATTGAAATGATACATCAATCATGTCATGTACGTGCAAAGTATAAATATATCGTGATATAGGGTTGGGTTCTATTTTATTTTGACTTTGACTATCGTAATTCGTATGGATTTGGAACAGTACATGCGGAACAAGTTGAGATTTTTATTCCGCTATCAATGAGATTAGTCGAAATGTAGGAAGCAAGATTGTCGTATTGCTGACAAGGAGGTATTAATTCATGATTTAGATTGAACTTAGTCAAAATATAGAGACTAAAATTGCAGCAATATATACATCATCATCATCATTGATGATTTTGGTTTTACCTTGATAAGCTAGACTTGGTTTGAGGTTATTCTCCTTACAGTCTGCGCATTCTCCATAGCCGACAACCTCGAACTGTGTTGTATCCTCAGCATTGCAGATGCTGATTGCAAGAAATGAACAAAAGAACAAAATACGTAAAACACAGAGAGGATTAGTAACCTCATTTTCTTTTTCTTTTTTATATTTATCAAATAGTGCGTTTCATTCAAGAAAATAAAGAAAATTCAGAAGCTTAAGCTTCTTCCTAATCTTGAATATGGGTTTAAAGCACAATTTCGGGGCTTTTATATAGTGATTTCTATAGTCGATTCTTTATGTGTTATTATCAAACCGACAACGAACTTTAAATGTAATCACATGAGGGTTGGGTGACTTTGATAATGACTTGAATTAAATAATAAATCTAATTAATTGTTAACTAATTGGAATCACGAAAATAATATAGCAGCAAAACGTGGCCATGCATGCAACAGCTTAGCAAATTGCAATAGATAGAAACGACCATCTTTCATTTAATGAGGTTTCAACTGTATATATGTATTTATGTAGCTAGCCAGCTCAAACGATAACTATTACTTCTATAGAAGATTGGTAAACTAATTTATTACAATAAAAATATGATTAGTTTCATTTTTTCTATTTCATCTACAGAAGAAAATAAATAGCAAGCGATTTCGTTTTGATTCAAAACTAATAACCGAGCCGAATATAGCGGTGGTGGCGAACTGATGTATCACCTCACCACATTAATTAAGATGTTATATTTTTTTTTAAGTATTAGGGGCCACATATATCTATTATATATATCATTAAATTTATTTTGTGATAATAGTTCAGCAGAACTAATACATTCACATGTCTCGCTAATACGCCCCAAATTTAAAAAGCAGTAATTGTTTATCTAATATAAATATATGTAGAACAGTTTCGTGTAGACAATTGAATATCTATCGTAATTATGAACTACAAAGAGACTACCAATTTTACCTATTACAATGTAAGCACAGGATATTTAATATATACCGATATTATTCAAGTGCGGCTTTAAACATTTAATTCACTCTAAACAACCCTAGAAATCTTAATTTGAACATAATTAGATGAAGTGATGTAATAACAATATAATATGGATGGTCCCCTTCTATCACAGAAAACGGTGGATGTAACGATCATGTCGTTGGCAGTTGGTATATGTGTTAATTAAACACATTGTAATTGTTTATTAAAAGAAGAAAAAGAAAAAGAAAGAAAGAAATAAATTTTTTAACGAGGTCTCATTTATGAACACATATAAAAGATGAGAAGGCTAGGAATTTATAAGAATCATGCAAAAACATGTATCACTTTCTATATGTGGCAATTGTTGATTACTTTTATGCATTGGCCAAAAAATCAATTAGATTTTATTATAGTCGCAAACGCCACAAAATTAGGTAAAATACAGTTGGATATTAATTCTGTTGGAACCTCCCATTATTTTATTTGAAAGGGAATAAATTAGTATATATGATTTTTTTTTTGTGCTTTTAGTTCACAGAATTTTATTATGATTCCTTGCAATATGGGCCTTTTCTGCTGAACCAATAACATAAGCCCAATAACAGCTAACATATGGGCCTGAGCGACCATATCAGCCCATATTATTTCTTGTCATTGTCATTACACACTGTTTTTGTTCAAGAATTTATTCTATTGTTGGTTGAATTTGTATTGAATGGTATATTCTACAGGAAAAATTGACAATAATAATCCAACCTATCAGTTCTCCGCTCAAAATAAACACAACTATCAATTATTTCTGAATAATCCTAACTATATAGCGAGTCTTCCGAAATTGCACCCATGTCACCTAGAACTTGTTTAGCAGGTATTTCTTATATCAATTACTTATATATTACTTATATATATATATATATATACATTTAAAACGAAATTTCAAATCAAATTAGTAAAATAATTTTTTCTTGTAATCTTTTTAAGGAGAACTTTACGTTGATAATCCCACCAATTGATTTTGCCCGCCCGAAATAACCCAACTATGAATCATTTCGATATAATCTCAATTAAAAATTAGTAATATAATTTTTTTTATAACGAAAAAACATAATATAACAATACAAGCAAACAATAATTTTTACACAGTCAAACCTTCGGAAAAAATGAAATAGCATTAAAATCTTATTTTAGAGTCAAAAAAAAAATTAAACTAATGTTACTCAGATATTTGCACTATTTAGTACAAAACGCTATATTTTTTGCGACGCGTTTTGCGCTAAAATGCGATATGGGGCACTACAAAACGCGCTATTTTACGCTTTTTAAAACACTGCGCTCGTCTCACTTGATACATGTTGCAGGTACATTTATGTATTTTTATTATAATTACATATATATTTTAAACTTATAACTTTAGTTAAAATAAAATGTTACCATGTGAATTTTTGGTACGTATTTATTTTTCTTCAAATACTATAAATCAATCTAAATCATAAAACTTAAACTAATCGCCAATTTGGCCGCCACTAACTAATATGTAACAAAAACTCAAATGATATTTAAAATTAAAAATTTGATTTTACTAATTTTATTTTGAAAAATTATCGTCACTTGATACATGTTGCAGGTACATATGCATTTTTTATATAATTACATATATATATTTGAACCTGATAATTTTAATTAAAATAAAATATTTTCAAATACCATGTGAATTTTTTTATGTATTTATTTTTCTTCAGATACTATAAATCAATCTAAATAATAAAACTTAGACTAATCGCCACTTTGGCCGCCATTAATTAATACGTAACAAAAACTCAAATGATATTTAAAATATAAAAAATGTGATTTTACTAATTTTATTTTGAAAAATTATCGTAAAGATATATAGGTAATAAAATAAAAAACAAACCTGCTAAACAAGTTTCAAGTGACATTGGTGCAATTTCGGAAGACTCACTATAGTTAGGATTATTCTGAAATAATTGATAGTTGGGTTTATTTTGAGCGGAGAACTGATAGGTTGGATTATTATTATCAATTTTTCCTATTCTATATACTATACTAGTACCAGTGCGTTCAGCTGTGCAATTATTTCAAATTAGTTTGAACATTTTAATTTATTAATTATGTTATTGAAAAATAAAAATTTAATTTAAGGATAAAATTATAATAAAATAAAAAAATAAGGGGTAACATTGAAAATAAACATATCAAATTAACATACCAATTTAATAGGTTTATCCATATTAGACTATTTATATATAAGTTATATAGACATATAGCATTAACAATGGCACAGAACATCGTATTATTTGTTCGAAGACTTATAATCTCCATAGAAATCCAAAACCAAAACTTTTATTTAGGGAAGCCCATATAGTTTCCCTGGCCTGCTGTAATTATGCAATAGTAGAGGGGTATAATTGTAAGAAAATCAAATTTAGCTAGTACATTCCAACACGTGTGCAGATATTCAGTGGGAGGAAAGTCCAAATACAGATGAACCTCAAATTGACACACACACATGGTTTTCTTTGATTTATTTCCAAACCAGTGGGCATAAAGAAACTATATATATGTAATTAAATTATAAAAAAGGGCACCTGAGAGAATCAATCAAACTAAAAATTAAAAAAAGCCCATCTTCATAGATAGGTGTGTTGGGTGTGACAATCGAGTTTGATAAATAGTCGGTCAGATTCATCACTATATATTTTTTTTTCTTTTTTTTTTCAGTTGCCCACCAGTTTGGTACTTATCGATTATCACATACTTTTAACATAAGATAAAATAGTGATATAAAACTGGTATTATTATTTGTTACATGCGATATAGGGGGGAGTAGTAATAACTGGCCAGTAAATCTAACAGACGTTGGTATAAGATAAAACCATCAAACTCTTGATCTTTACTCTCCTAAGAAGTCTATAAATAAGAACCTCATTGTGAGCCAAACTTCAAACATATTCTCAAGGAAAATATAATAGAACGAATATCTTATAAAAGTGAAGATAGTTATGGCCAAGAAAGCAATTGAATCCCCTGCTATTACATTGGCTTCAATAGACCAAAAGCTTGCCATGGCCAAGCGCTGTTCCCATGGTAATAATCAATCTAAATCTGTAATATATTTGAATAAATTAACAGTTTACTATGTTTCTTGGATTTATATATAAATAATTATATATTTGTTGGTGCAATGATTTTTGTAGAGGGTGTAATGGCCGGAGCTAAAGCAGCTGTGGTGGCAACTGTTGCAGCTGCAGTTCCAACGGTAATTTTATTTTATCTTATTTTTTGTGACAATCTTTTCGTATAAAATAGAAATTGAATATGGTATTTGGTCTAAATCTCAGTTGGCAAGTGTAAGGATGCTGCCATGGGCAAGAGCCAACCTCAATCCCACAGCACAAGCTCTCATAATATCCACTGGTATGTATATGCATATAATATATATATATATATATATATACATATATATTATATATGCAACTAAGTAACGTAATTATATAGTAACGATCTAATTATATGAATTTTTTAATGCTAAGTTGGTGGGATGGCTTATTTCGTCGTGGCTGACAAGACTGTGCTTGCAACTGCTCGTCGAAACTCGCTAAACTCTCAGTCTTCGGACAAGAATAACTGATTAAAACACAAGCTTAGCACTTTTTAGTTGCAATAACGTTGCCTTCTCTCTCTCTCTCTCTCTCTCTCTCTCTCTCTCTCTCTCTCTCTCTCTCTCTCTCTCTCTCTCTCTCGGTCATGTAATGTTTTTAGAAATATAAATAGTACCATAACATGCATTTATGGTATTAAATGAAATTTCCTTGTATTATGTACGACCAACTTTTGGCCACTAAAGTAAAATGCTAAGTCCCATTTCTCATTTCTCATAAAAACAAAGAAGTAGAAAGAATAAATAATAAATTGACCCTTAATTAGTTTTTAATACTTAACCCACACCCATTAGTCCACTCCCAACCGTTGAAAAAATCTTCCAAAGATTGCGAGTTACTATATACTATGAAATTGCATTCACTTTATACTATATTTAATGTTGAAGACTACGGTAGTAAGTGTAAGATACATCCAAATAATAAAAGTAACCCAATTAAGCCCAAACATAATGAGCCTTCAATGGCCTAATTAATTAACAATTTGGTATTGGCTCAATTTACAGATAAAAAACCTGAGTAAAAGAGGACGAAGGTTCATCTTATAGAGAAAAAGCTTCACTTTTGTCAAGCTAAGCCTGATTTCGATTAGTGTGTATATGTTTTGTTCGTTTATGGATTCTTAGTTAGCAACTAATATAGAATTTGTATATATATATATATACATACACTAGAAATTGAGAGGCCGCGCCAAGGCGGCGATAAATGCCCAAGTTAGCTTTGATTGTGTGTTAAGGATCGAAGTTTAATTGAATGACACGACCGTTTATTGTAGTTCTTATGATTAACTGAATAGTATGGATGTCGGAGAGAAATAGCGAGATTCTTTTGGAATAGAGATAAGAGAAGTAATGTAGTCATGGACCAGATTAAGTCCTCGAAGGCTGGGAGCTCTAGCTTAGTCCAAAGCAGACCTAACTTCTAAAGTGGTGATAATTATCAATATAGTAGGTTAATAGGCAATCCTTACTGGAGCTGCACATAAGGAGCAAAATTAAATACCCATATTTTGCTAATATATGTATTAAATCAGAAAAAATTAGCCAAGTTGTAAACTACAAGAAGAACATATTTTTATTATCATTGGAATATATGAAGGGTAAAGTTATAAAATAACACGATTATATAAAGTTATTATTCTTTCACGTACAAGTCTTTGTATCTTAGACAACGCCTACACAAGGCCATCTAAAGCAAACCACAAATGCAAATGCATTTTTTAGTAAATGTCGCATTTTGCAATAATAGATATACAACAGCTACATGCATTTAACGCAAGAGAATATTCTTTTAAGATTTTCTTCCGCACCATTTTTTACAACTTTCAATATTATCCCAATATTTACAACTTTACAAATTAGACCATATTATTTATTTATGTTGATATTAATATAACTATTAATATCATGGCGTTGTTCTGTTAATTCAGCATGTGATTGTAATTTATATGTTTTTAATGTAATATCTCATAATAATTTTTTAATTCTATATGTGTGCTACAAACAATATTTAACCACTATATTAAATGTTAAACATATAAAAAATTTAAATAATAAATTTAAAACTTATTACTAAAACTAAAGTGTAAATGTTAAAATAAATTCAATTTATAGTTCATAAATATAAGTATACAATTTCCAATTTCTTTAATATATTTGTATTTATGTTATATTTTGCAATAAAAGGTCTTATTTGTAATTTAAACATCAAATGCAATTTTGCGTTAAGATGCATATTTGCATTAAAAAAGGGATAGAAGTAAAAAAAAAAACGTATTTTCCGTTTGCAGTTGCTTTTCACTGCAATTTTTTGCATTTGTGTTTTGTTTTAGAGCACAATTAAATATGGTTTAAAAAAACAATACTGTTATAAATATGTTGACAATCCAACAAAACGGTAAGCATTGAAATACATGTGACATATATCTGGATTTTTTCATTGAATAGTTTAACAAATATTACCAAAACCATAATTTCTTCATATTAAATTACCCAATAATCTGCAAAAATAGTAAAAAGGCTTCTAAAGTTTTAGAGGGGCTATATCTTATAAGTATTTTATTAGACAAACTTCGTTGCTTGATTATCCTTGCAAATTTTACTTTTTACTTTTTACCATAATTTTCATATTGATTTACTACTGAAATAATCAAGGATCACTAACGACGTCGTTATAAGACAAGAAGTACCTCCACGGTACAAATAAGTTATTCTCATGAGAAATTGTAGGTTAATAGGGTATCATTGCGCTATAGTACAGATTACGACGAAAACTTACTATTCATTCTACCATTCGCATTTATAATATATAATATATGTATATTAAGACCACATGTGTAATAACATTTTGAATGAAGTAACACGGCAAGAGGTAATTTCTCAATTCGATCGAACAAAGAAAAGACATGCAAAAGCTTCACGGTTCAATTCAGCCAAACAACAATGGCAAGTGCAATGCAAAAGGTGGGTTAGCTTCACGATTCTTCTTCTCTTTCTTTGCACCACTGATGACAAATATTTTAAGTTACAAAAAGAACCTTTTGAATTCATCTGAGTTTGCCAAGTTCAACTTTCTTCTTCAGAGCTTTCTGACCATGGTAGACAAAGGAATCCACGATTCCAGCAACAGTGAACACGCCTGGAAAAAGAGATACGAAAGACGTAATTTTGTCGAAGTTTCGTAGAGAAGACGAAGAATCGAATAGATAATGCTGATGGTAACAAAGGAATAAAGAAGTTAGGAATTACCTCCAACAATAGCACAGATGTGAGTCAAGAAGTGTAAGAATGATGCATGATGCTCTGTGAAGGTCACCTAATACGACAAGCAAACATCAAAGCTCAGAAACTGAAACCAATCAGCAGAATTAAATGAGTTTTCGCCTTTATCTCATCTGAGTTTTCTATCAAAATGAGGCAACAATTAACAGTGTATTGTAAAAAGAGAAGATGGTAGAGGTTAAGCAATGACCAACCTTTATTGGAGAGAGGTCATATATAAAGAAGACTCCAGGGAGTGATCTGAAATGGTCTTCTTCGGCGCTTTTGTAGTGTTCGGTTACTGAGAACTTCACAATAAAACAAAAAAGTCGTGCCTCAATAAATACGAGACGCGAGAATAGTACTGCTAATAGACATTTTGAATTCTTCAGATGAAGATGACTTAAATTACCTGATTAGACTGAATTGTATGACCTCCAACATTGGTGTATATAGTTGGAACAACCTGCAAAAAGAAGATAACCCTATTCAATAAAAATAAACCACACAATGTGCCAACAAAAGAAAAAAGTCGATCTCTTATCACGGTTTAGACATTCAGGAGAGCCAACAACCTTGACAAAATACTGATAAACTCCGTTAGGTATTTGTTGCACCCACTGCACACTGAATGAATATAAGTAGCACAGTTGATCAATTTTCTAGTTAAAATAACTACTAAACAGCTATCACTATCCTGTTCTAATTCTTTGTTAAGGTTCTTGGAGAAGTAGATTTAAAAAAATATCAACTAGAACTTTGCAGCAACATAAAATCCCACGAATCCTATTGAGATGTATTACATGAGAAAATGAAAGGAGTTAGAAGGACAACTATACCCATCTAATGGATTGACAACGCCAGGGATGGGATCTCCAAATGACAATTTGTTGATCTTGTGGCTTATCTGCAAGAATGATAAATCAAGGAACATTACATCACCACTGAAAATAACTAAACTAACTAACGTGTTGAAAAGGGAGAGTATTCGATAAAGAGATTAGTATCGACTACAATAGGAGTCAAGATTCTTACATTGTAACTTTCCGTCTGTAGAGCTAGTAACTCCATAAGATTAGCACCCTGTTGATGGAAGCTTTTGCCAGGGGCGAAATGGAAATTTCCTGCCACTTTGTTAACCTCAAGGGAACCGTGTATATTGCATCCTTCTCCTTCCTCTTCTTTCACTTTTTCTACAAAGCCTTCTCTTTTGCACTAACAGAAGTATTACATGGAAACGGTAAAAGATAAAGCAAGAACGTGAAAACGTTACAGCTAAGCGATACTTAATAAGTTACGTACACAGAACTGAATCACTATTGCCCACAACCGAGTCATGATTGTCATCTATATCAAGTGATAAGGAAAGAGGCGCTTCCCATAGTAAAAACAAATAAGCAGCGAAACACCAAAGAAAATCGCACATATCAATCGCAGCTAAAACATGCAATTTAAAAACTGATTCTCCATTAAACATTATATGATTTTAGGATAAGTAGAAAAAAATTACACTAACCTGATCTATCAGATCTGGGTTAGTAAGACCCCAACCCTTTTTACGATATGCTTCACGAACCTCTTCACACGAGTTGCAGCAATGCTCGTCAGACTGCAAGCAAACAAATATGAAATATAGACAAGTGAGAACACACCATTCAAATATATTACCAGCAACTTTATGAAAAACGAGGGTATTAGTTCGGGATAAGACACAAATAGAGATACCGTCTCAGCACCAAAACATGAACCACAATAAGTTTCGTTATGTTCTAGTCTGCCTCCATGTTTCTGCAAAGGCCTTTCAATCTGTAATTACAAATGAAAATCAGTTGCAGTTTAATTCACCTATACATATGCGTAAAGCTCGTGTGTGTGAGAGAGTATAAAAATGGTCGAAACTATCCACTAACCTTGGGTGCACCGATTCCATCTTGCCTCACTGCTATGACATTGCCATGAATATCAATTCTCTTCTTGAAGATGTCATGCCTCTGCAATTTTAGGGACTCATATTGAAATACGTGGAACAATAGCAGCAACAAGAAAAGACATTTTTTGGATATAAGTAAACTGAAGATATCAGATCCATCACGTACTATGTCAAGATGTCGCTCCCCACTGATATCCATGGTATCGACGCTTAATAGAGTGCATGGAATGGAAGGAAAAGTGACATCAAACTGCAATCAAAGAGGGGCATATTGAATAAATTAATAAAGAAGTTGCACATAGAGCCTAAGAGAATTAAACATCGGCATTGTTCATCACCTAATGAGCTCAGCAAGGGGATCGAAATGAGGATATTGCATAACATAACCAAGAACAATTACATGCAAGATTGAATAACTCTTACCACCAAAAGTTTGTGCTAGGATTTCGAGTTATCCAAAATTTAAAACAAAATAAAACTGGGGCATCTTCATATCTCGACCCAAAGTAAGATGACTACGAGCATAACAACATCAATGGAGATAACTCAACTCAGAGACTTGGAAAACAGATAGGTGCAGATCATAAAAGATGGTCAGCTAAATGTGATTCAAAGGTCAGTCACCATACATTGATATGCAGTTTTCCTCCCCTCGACGTGTCTACTATAAGCTTTGTATCCGTAACCGTATGAAGGTAGAGTCCTGCATAAGAGTGAATTACTTCGACATCCATTTCTTAGTATAAGGGTGGAAATATAGAGGAACCGTCCGAATATTGCATGTTCGATGTTGCCTCCAAAAAAATGACTCAAAAAAAGCTGAAATCCCAGGAAAATGTATGTTGCAATATATGAAAAATCTGGAATAGTTACAATCATATTCCAAATTTGTAAAAAAAGGACATATGGGCCACAGTTAAGAAAGAATTGAAACAGCTCTGCAAAGCCAGAATACATTGAATCACATCATAAGATTATATCACGCAACTCCGAACATATTCAGATCAACACATACCCTATCGAAAATCCCAGTGCTTTTATTTCTCAACCATTTAAAAATTTCACCGAACTACTGACAACTGGAAAAAAACTACAATAGATCAAACTGATCTCATTCTTTCCAACAAACAAAGAAGCATGAAACTAAAGCACTGGATCACAATACACCAACACACAAAACAAAATCCTCGAACAAGTTACAAATCCATAGAAAAACAAACAAAAGACATAAGAAATGCCACGCACGGGATTACGAAATCACTTACTGAACTCAGAAATGAAAAGCAAAGCAATGACAACGGATGACACGAGCGTTATAACACCACCAGAAAGCGATCGGCTGTAGAAATCTTCATTAACCTTAGGATAGGCATCCAAATTACGCAATTTACCGAACACCCTATTCATGGCTAACAGCGATATCTCAATTCCACCACCCCTTTTCCAATCTCCGCTATATCTTTAAAATTATCGACGCCGACGGCCCTCATACACCACAAACGTTAATCTTCGATCCCCGCGAAGAAACCCAGCCAAGGGACTCCGGTTTCTTCAGTAATTTCCCCAAACAAATTACGGGGCAGCGAAGATCAACCGAGGGGCTTGAGCTGAGCCGGCGACGAAGAAAGGAAGAATAAAGAAAAGGAAAGGGTTTGAATCGTTTGACTTGGAAGAAAGGAAACTCTTTTACACGGATACCCTTCCACACCTGTTCCTTCTCTCGGTGTTATAATTTAATATAATTTGGTTAACTAAATAATTAATTAACTCGTTTAACCGTCATTGTGTGATTAGTGATTCATAATTATGGAACGCAATTAAATTACGTAATTTGCTATAAATATTTGGAATCTTATTGTAATACTAAATTAATTGGCCCGATAATTACGCAGACGCCGCAAAGTAGATGGAAGGTGTTTAATTAAGATCGACTTATACTCTTAATTTTTCATTTGATGTATTGCAATTTTTTATCTTTTTATTTTAAAATATTTTATCTAATTTTATCTTATTTGTTTATTACAACTTTACCCCTAGTTTTATTGTTTCGATCGACATTCGTCGCCTCGCCGTCGCCACAGCAAACAAGAGAAAAAAATGCAAATGGAGGACAGAGAAAAAGCGAAGGTGAAAGGCAGCGAAAGGTGGGAAGCTGCGATCGCGAATCTGAGTGATATGTCGTCGAATCTCGAATCGTTGGGAAACCTTCTGACGAAGAAGGCTGTTTATGTCGATGAAGAAACCTTCGCTAAAGCTTCTCTCAGCTCCGAGCAAGCTCGCACCATCAAGGTTTTATTTGTGGGATGATCGCAGTGCTTAATGGTCAATTTTGTGGTTTAATTTCTATCTTGCTTTGCGATCTTCGGATTTAGGATACTCGTGGATTTTGGATATCCTGGACTTCTGTTTATAGGGTTGGATTATGTTGTTCAATTTGTCAATTTTCAGCAGTTGGATTCTTTTTCTTTTTCCTTTCTTTTTAGCTCAAGTAGAGTGATCTATCTCGTCTTGACTGTAGCAGTTGGTTGATTCTGCTTCCAATGAAAGAATCTGAGGACGGTGATAATCCAATTGGTATTTTGCTTGATCTTTTACTCATTGAGTGTCCACACTGTAATGTTATGGTCTTTTTTTAGGTAATTTCGTCTAGAGCTGATTGCAAAGGTTTAACTTCTGTTTTAGATAATCGTTTGGATTTAACAAAATTATGAGTAATAATGTCTTACCTATCTTGATGTTCATGACAACGATTATGCTGAAGTAGAAGGTTGTCTCGTTATGCAAGCAGTTGACAATATAGAACACTGTGATTGACTGCATTCTTGTCCAAAGCTTTCTTCCCTAGCAAGAAAAACTATCACTCTTATGTTTTTGAAGCCTTTCTTGATGTATGTAACTGATGGCAAGTGGAAACTGCTTTTCTGCATGAAAAGCTCAAGTTATGTGAATTTTTATCGAATATAGGTACTCGAGCACAGAGTCGAGACTTTAGAGAAAGAACTCGATGCATCAATTTCAGCTGCTGCTCGTGCACGAACTGAGAAACGTCAGGCCGAGGCTTTACAGAAAGCTGCTGAACTTCGTGCCCTGGAGATCACCAAAGAACTTGAGAACACGACGAGTATGATCTTCCTCTCTTTTACCACTCATTTGGGAAACAAAATACCTTGAATGAGGCATTCTCTTGTGAAATGCAAAACTAGTGGCTAACATGTTGTAATAACTATGAGTAAACTTTAAGTTCATTAGTAGCTTCTCCCCTAATCTGAATATTCCATTAATACGTATCAAACTCGACATGGATAACGTTTTCGAACAGTATGTTGTGATTCTTTTGAAATTGCAGAGGTATTCCAACTTCACATGGAAGAGCTTCGTGCGAAGCAAGACGAGATTTCGAAGCGGGACCAAGAGATAAAGCTCCTCGAGTCTATAATACAGACTCTTGGTGGAGGCAGAGGATCACTTCCTCGTGTAAGAAGCTGAATCTTTAAATAATTTTTTTTGGTGTGTATCACTTCATGCTTAGAGAAGAAAACATGATCAGAAAGGAATTGTATATCTGTTGTCAAGTCTCATTTCTTCTCACATACCTTTGCAAATCTCATGAATTTTGAAAACAAAATATGAAATCGCAATTTTGAAGTTTTAGTTGTCCAATGTAATGGTTTTTTCTTTTCCTTTTAACATATACATATGCATGCATTTTTTAGAACAGAAGTTTAATAAATGAAAAAAATTACAAGTGGTAAAAAGCTAGGAAGACCATATGATAGTTGGATGACTATCATCAAGAAAGGAAGTTCTCACAGAAAAGCAAACACAGTTGAAGGAAAAACAAAGAACGAACAAAAATAAGGATTGAATTTAAACAAGACTAACTAAAAAAACTAAGCTCCTAAATTAGGGAAATCAAGAATGAAGAAGAGCAAAAAAAAACAAAAGAAAAACCACAAAATAGGTGATTTTCTCCTCGTTCTTAATAAATGATTGAGTTATTGGGTTACGATTACGATCTCTTTTTTTTTAGGAAGAGGGAATTTTTATTACATTGAAATTGATTACGGGAATAGATATGGAGTACTAGGAATTACAATATTTAAAATACAATAAATCTTATATAACATAGCTATTTTAGAATGTTCAATAATAATAAATTATTAAAAAATTTAAATAGATACCGTTAAAATTTTTGATTTTGTCAAATATTATTTATAAATAGTAAATACCATGTTTAAAGACTAATAAATATGGTAATAAAAGATAAAGTACAGCATCGAATAAATTGAGAAAAGGCGAATCGAATTTAACTTTGTTCATCCACCATCACCGCTTTCTTACTGATTCTTTTCTCGAGCTTCTTTGTTCTCTCTTCTTTCTATTTGTCTTGAATCTCTCCAAGCACAGATTTCCTACACGAGCTCAATAGAGGTACGATTATGGCGGAAGGTTCGTCGCGTAGCAATCTCAAGCGCTCCTTCGTCGAAGACTCTCTGTCTGATAAACCACCTCCGTGAGTCGCTCTTTGATTTTATATTGATAATTTCCTCGGAACTCCTTATGTACGTGTTTGTGCTTCCCAGCTTTTCTGGTTAGCGGAATAGCTGTTTTTCTTCAGTTCGATTGTTACATGTTTATGCTCTTCTGTTTTGGATTCTCTATCACCACAATTCTTAATTTTGGATTCTGAAACCCCTCACTAACATGAATCAAGACGTAATTAGTTGGATGTATTTGATACTGATGGATTAAGTGTTCAATTCGGACATTGTTGTCTCTTAGGGGTTCTGGGTTTCAGGGTGTATTTGAAACTTGAATATATAGGTAATCGATGTATCGTTACCCGGGGTGTTTTGTTATGCAATACTTAATCGATTTTGATACTTTACAGCTCAGGGAATATTTGGTGGATGAGTATTTTGCTTCCTGTTTCTGGATTCAGGAACTTCTGTTCCCAATTTTATGGGTGTTTCGAAAGTTAGTTATCATCTGATCAATTTTTTTATATGATTCTCAACTTTTTGTGTATCCACATGAGCAGAGAGAAGAGAGTGAGGTTTCCAAAGGGCAAGAAGGTAAATCAGAGCGAGTATGTCGCTGATATTGGTGAAGAGTTTCCAGCTAAGGATGCTCGTCGTGCAGCAAAAGATCGTGCTACACGCCGTAATAAGATTACAGCTGAAGTTCTTGAAGATGATGGAAGTGATTTCGCGCCCGATGTTACTACTGCGGAAGTCCAGTATAAGGTAATGTGTAAATTTTTGTCTGGGTTATCTCTTTTAGAAAATGTTTCTTTTTTGTCCTCTCCAAGCCTCGGCGCAACTGTGGCTCGGATTAATATATAAGAAATGCTGAGGGAACATGCTCTTCCATTATCTGTAACAATCTACTTATAATTGGTTAACCAGCTAATTGGTAATGTAATCCTATTTGGATCGGTCGGCCATGTTTAAAAGTTCTAGCGTAGAATACTGTTGTACTGCCTTTCGCGTGTGATCTGTCAGATTTTCTTCCTTACCTTCTTCAACCTTTGATCATCAATCTCCAAATCGGAATTGCCACTGGTGTCTTCACTAGGAACTATAGTCTCTTGAAGTTAACTCGAAAAAATCTCAATCGAACCATCTATGATTTTGGCTGTATTCCACGTTCAGGATTTCTTTCAAGTTTTGATATTCTGGTGTCTTCAGCTGTTACACGCTTAACCATCTGTGGACGTTTGTTCTTTTTCGTTGAAGCGTAGGAATAGGAGAAAAATAGTTAGTGACTGAAAATAACTTTTTTTGCAGGAGAATGAGACATTTGTTGATGAAGGCATCCATATAGAGCCCTTCAATTTGGAGAGGGAGAGAGAAGAAGGGTACTTCGATGAAAATGGAAACTATGTTGAATATGTGGATCGCAATGAAATCAAGGTAGGTGAACGAGTGGTGTAATTTCATTTTTGGTGTATGTGTTCCATCCTGTGAAAATCTGTATCCATATGCAGGATGCGTGGCTTGATAGTCTTGACATCGATAGAAATTTTGCTGAAAAGAAATCCATTACTGTTGATGATGATGCTGACAAGCCTAGTGAACTCAGCACAGAAGACCTCGCTGAAGTTAATAGGCGGATTGCGGATGTTCTCGAGCCTGGGGAGACGGTATTCGGTTATTTCCTCTAATGCCTTTCGTATTGTTTGACGTCTATGTGAATCTTCCTGCATATTTGGTTTGTTTTCTTGTATTGCGACTGATTTTTTTTTACACGAACTATTTCTTGATTTCTTTTCCCTTTCAACCTATGCGCTACTACTTACAGGTATTGCGAGCTTTGAGAAGATTAAAGGGATCAAGTGACAATAAGCAGAAGATGCCTGCAGAAACCAAACAGCAGTTTGATAAGCTAACTGAAGATGCTATGAAATTGATGGATAACGGAGACTACAGTTGAGTTCGTTCAAAACTTCAATGAAAAGATACTAGCACCAATAATTACATAATCTGGATCCTGATACCGCTTTCCTTTACAATTATATGTTTAGGTGTGTATGACGAGAGGCAAGAACATTTCAAGCGTGAAGCAGGTATTTGTACTCTTCAAATGGTTGAAGTTTTTTATTGTTGGTACTTCATTTCTATCCTGATAAACTTTTTTTCCAGTTTCTTCTTTGACTCATTCTTCATCCATTGCATCTCAGAGGGTTTTGAGAGGATAGTCAATGCAAGGAGGCAGATTATCAACGAAAAAGACGACGAGCCACTCGACATGTTTGGGGATAACGAGGACGACGAAGCTAAAGGTGGAAATGCTTTGACCGAAACCTCCAACGGGATAGGTTCAGCTTCTGCACAACCATCTGATACCGACTTTGTGTACGACGAATCTTCTGGGTATCAACTTCAATGTCTATACTTCCACACTTTCTTCACAATTTGCAATTCTTCATGTGTGATTATGGTTTGCCAAGACTTTCCATCTGATACCACTTGTTGTAAAAGGACAGTATAAAATAAAAAGAGACACCAGGAATTTATATGGAAAACCCCAAAGTCGGGGTGAAAAACCACGGGCAAGGTAAGGAAATTTTACAGTGGGTAATTTAGGAGTTACAACTCTCTACCGTAAGGAGAACACTAGCTCTATCTCTCTTACAATAGGAGACTCACCAACTCTCTAAATATTTTTCCTCACAACACTTGTATATACTGAATATAAGAAAAAGTTATGTTTTCGATGGTCCTTCAAACGACTCCTTTTCATTGGAATCAATTGTCGAATATTTGCTAAATCTACATGGAGGTGAAGGCACTGAAAGTTTTCCTAACGCCTCCTTTTTTTCTCTTGTTTTTTCTCCAGTTACTACTACAGTAGCAGTTTGGGTTACTACTATGATGCTTCCTCTGGTTTGTATTGCCGTGCAGCAGATGGGAAATGGTATTTCGTTTGATATTCGATTCTTGATTTATTTTACGATCTTCTCTGAGTTCTTGTAGTAATTCCTTATGTGTAGGTACTCATACAATGAGGCAACACAGACGTATGAAGAGGTGCAGCAACAATATGAAACTCCTGGACAAAGCTGAGTTAATCTCTTTATGTGTAGCTTAAGAGCGTTTTTTAGCTTAAAACATTGCCTGTGCGTGCACATATCAGCATAAACTGTCTTATTTAAACCTTGCTTTAAAGTTTGTGGATTGAGTTTTGGTACAATGTTGAATGATAACCCAAAAACTTTAATTTGAGGTAAAGCGAAATAGATAAGTTACATATGTTTTATAGCATAAACTGTCTTATTAAAACCTTTATTTAGTGAATAAATTAATATTTCATGTTAATCTTTATTAAAAATATAGAGGGGTAAAATAGTAATTAAAGGCTCTGAGTGATTTTATTTTAATAGTTAATTTTTTTAATAAAGTTTTATTGACAGATTATTTGTCGGTTCATACTCACCCAGTCACCCCGATTGTCTTTTCACACAATGCGTGTGCAAATATATTAATTATTTATATTTTGAACATTTGTACTATTAAATTATAAAAAAGTAAAATTTTAATTTAAGAATAATTTGTAATAATGTAAATTATTAATGCTAAAATTGCAAAGTATAAAATTGTAATTGAGCAATTAAGGTAAAATTGTAATTAAACGCATTAAATTGACAGATCAATTTGACAGCTTTTACTCGCCGTACGCTCTCTATATAAGAATATAGATAATAGTTTACATAAGAGTATATATAATGGTCCAACTCTCAATTGTTATCCAGTTTATATAGGCTAATTAGGCGAATTTACTTATTATATTTGAAAACGCAAGTAATAAATATGAAGAAGAAAAAGATGTGTTGAATGAACGTCGATTATAAAATAAACTTTTTTGAAATGCTATAGTATATTAATATATATATGTATATATATATATATATATATATATATATATATATATGTATACATTTAAAAGAGGTGTATACACTTAAATACGATAGAAAAAAGTTATCAGTTTTGTACTTTGTGAGAAAAATTTTATATGTAAGTACCTGGAGAATAAAGTTTTTATACATAACTACTCGATTGGTTGACATACCATTATGAAATTGGTTTACGTATATTTTTATACGTACATACGTATCATATCACTTATGCCGTGTCCCTAATTCTCAAATATGTTGTGTGCTATCTCTGTAAGCAGGACAATATTTTTCCAATGAATTATGTACCAAAAACACTATTCCAAATGGTACCTAAATTGCTAATGTGACCTACCTAAAGCTTGGATATCTATGTGTAAAAATTTTATTCTGTTAGATACATACGTGATGCTGCGTTTGGTTCGAAGCCCATATAATACAAATGTCCAAGCCCAGGAAAAAGTTACTACCTCCGTCCCTATAAATTTTGTACATTTGGATTCCGGCACGATTTTTAAGAAACTAAATATTTTATTAGGATAGAGGTAGAAAAGTGTATGGTGTGACACGTCTTTTAAGAATATTTAATATTATTATATTGATTGTGTGTGATGGTTTTTTACTAAATATGGAAATGTATAAAAGATAGTGGGACGCCCGATTTGGTAAAATGTACAAAAGTTACCGGGACGGAGGTAGTATATTAGAAAATCCTAGATAAAATAATATTATTGGTCCACTTGGAATAAGCTATAGAAGGGCCCATTTAAAATTATCGGGCTTATCTACTTTTCACGGGCTACGTCTAGGACTACCAAATATGATATATTATTTATAATTAATCTACAACCCATTTTCTAGTTTTGTCCTAAAGCAAACGTAATAAACAAGAAGGCTGATTTGATATTTTATACTATCAGCTATGTAAATCGTAAACTCCACTACTCGAGTAAACAATTTTAAATATGGGGTCAATTTGCGATAATTTGTTTGCACGAAGAAATATCAACGAAAAGCCTTCACATTGCTGCGTTGTTTGGGGTCTGCTGCCTCCTTAAACCCTCGTCTCTGGTCAAAGGAGACTACAAAACCTCTCTACGTATCTACGCAGGTTCTACCCTAATCGGTCGTTTACATGACGAGCTTATCGAAGCTCACACCGTCCAACCCCAAGGTATGGGTAGCGATCGGTGTTGGGATCGCCGGAATGATGATCCTTGCCGAGGTACAGCGCCGTCGCGTCGTAGCTAAGAACAGTGTAAAAAGAGAGGATTTTGGTGCTTTTGTCGAACGATTTGATATTCCTGCGTTTGCTCAGCCGCCGCCTCCCGCCGCTAGGCTGCCGTTGTCGGGGTTGAAGTTCGCCGTCAGTGACAAGTACATATGATCGATCATATCTCTCGTGGCTTTGTTTTTTTTTTGTGTTTTTTTCTGGTTTTGATATTGTTTATTGAAGAGTTTTAGTTTACCTTAGTTGAAGTGTATTAGTGATTCTTAATCGGTGCCTTAGTTGCCGGGTCGAAAACTACTTAGGAATATTAGTTTGATTTGCTTGCTCGTAAGGAAACACTGTTTGTGTTTTGGGCATCGAAATGGGCAGTTCTGACTTCGTGTTAATTTGTGTAAGGCATCGTTTCTTTGGTCTTGTGTGGAGAAAATCAGCAGTGAAATATAAAGTGGATTATTGTTTGATGGGATGAATAATAAATATGGTTGTTGAGTAAGTTGCATCCCTAAAAAATCTACTCATCCCGTCTGTTTGCGCTTGTTTTCTAGGTATTTTGGTTTATTGAAATGTTCTTAAGAATTAAAAGGAGACTTTGTTACTCTCTGTTTTGTTCAGCTGTTTTGTACGAGGACATTATATATATCTTTTTTTAGTAATCTGGTTATCTGGATTTTGGAGAATGAGTTATGGTATTGTCAATTGTGAGCTGAATCTGCTTGTCAGTTTTTGTAATTATTGGTCTCGTCATGTTTCTTCTGCAGCATTGATGTGAAAGGCTACATCACAGGATTTGGAAGTGCAGATTGGAGGAAGACGCATGAGGCTGCATGCAAAACAGCTATAGTGGTGACAGTTATGCTGAAAAATGGTGCAGGTTGTGTGGGCAGGACTGTAATGGGCGAGCTTGGCTTTGGGTAATTTTTCTTTATAGATGACTTCAGTTTCGAACATTTTCATTTGGCGAAATTTGAATGTGATGTCAATATTATTCCACTTAATTAAAATTTGTAATGTTTGCATTTAACTTTAGGTAATTAACTTGTACAGGAAATATATGGAAGGCTTGATATTTCATGAAATGAGCTCATTAGGTATTGAATGAAATCAAAGCAAGATTTTTGTTTACTCTAAATATGAAGTTTGATCAGCGTGAAATCTCACTGCTTTAGATTACCGGTTAATCCAAGATAAATCGGATTAATCTAAAGTTCCAGAAAGTTGCACCTCATCTTTTGAACAGTTTCTCATGTTCACCATTTGTGTTTGTTTCTATTAAATTGCCGAGTTAAATGTGTATATCAAGTTAAATGTGTATTTGGTGGGACCTGACCATCATTTTCAAAATCTTACAGGATATTAGGGGAGAATAAGAAATATGGAACTCCAGTTAACCCACAAATGCCATCCCATGTCCCTGGAGGCCCGGCAAGTGGAGCAGCTGTGGCTGTTGCTGCCCGAATCATTGACTTTGCTCTTGGTATCTTTTCGCTGCGCATAACTGTTGATATATCACATTTTTTTTGGATGTTTTGAAATCAATCTTGAAGCAATGTTATCTTTCTGTACCAGTTAAGCTACGTTTACAGTTGAAATCCTACAAACATCAGCAAGCCTTTTACAGATTCTTCCTTCCATTTTCTTTGAGATTCTCATACACTTGTAATTTTAAGAACCTTTTGATTTGTATTCTATTGTCATCGCATTCTAACTTGCGAACTGGTATTTTAGGGACTGACACAATTGGTTGTATAAGAGTACCTGCATCATTTTGTGGCCTCCTTGGATTCAGGCCATCCCATGGGCTTGTGTCTGCAGTTGGTGTTTTGCCGAATTCCCAAAGTTTAGACACCATTGGTAAGCAGTCCTATTGTTTTTTCTACTTGCTGATTAAAAGTTTCAACTTCTGATGGCATGCATTGCATCTACATGGAAATATTTGTGTGTCTACTGGTAATTTTCGCGATTTAACTATTAAAGCCCACTACAGTACGTAAGCTCTTTCATCCGATATTTGACGGAAAAATGTCATTTTATCGCTTTACTATGCAACTCCATATAATGGAAAGTGTGGACTACTAAAGATTGGTACACCATTGTTATATTATAGCTGGCCATTTAGTTACATCTGGTTTAATTTCGACTATTACTGCCTTAGGACTGTTGGCGGCCGATCCATCTGTTTTGCATCGTGTGGGCCATAATCTGCTTCAGTTAAATCTGCTGGAACCTAAAAGGGTTCGTAACATAATTATAGCAGACGATCTTTTCCAGCTCTCCAGTATTCCAGTTCATAAAACTGTCGAAGTTGTGAAAAAAGCAGTACATAAACTATCTGGCTGTAAGATTATTGCATTAATCTAATTATTGACCTAGAATTTTCATATTGATTTTTAATCTTTTATGGAAAAATTGCATATTTCTTCTTTCGTTACTTTGCAGACAAGATAGGCGAGCGCTTGAATTTCGGGCAGCACATTGCATCCAATGTTCCCAGCTTAAAATCGTTTCTCGAAGAATCGGCGAACATTAAATCTGGAATATCTGCTTTGAAAGCGCTGTCTTCTGCAATGTTTCAACTGCGAAGGTAATGTGTTGGCTCGGTTTTGAAGTTTTCTGTCTCTGTTTTCATAGACTAGATCTCATGTTGTTTATGCATAACAGTTTTTTGTGGTATCTCGTATAATTTTGTTGGTTATGAGATGTGAATTAGAAGTTTTGTATGTTTAGTTGGTGTTTTCTATTCTTTGACCATCATTTGCACTTTCCAGGTATGAGTTCATAACAAAATCATGAAGAGTGGATCAAATCCGTAAAACCTAAACTAGGTCCTGACGTATCTAGTTCTGTTCGGGAGGAATTAAACACAGCCCGCAAGAATGTCAAAGTTCTGTATAAAGTTAGACAGGAAATGCGACTTGTTCTGCAGAAGCTTTTGAAGGTAAATACAGTCGAACTCGTCTGTTTGGATATTTTGTTTTGAGGTTGTTTCCTTTCCATGCCTAATTTTTTTTTCCAAATCGTGACCGTCATTAATTCAGTTTATTCTTCACTCACTTTTGAAGGATGATGGAATATTAGTGATTCCTACAGTCGCTGATCCTCCAGTTAAGCTGAACTCAAAAAAAAAGTCTCACTGCTGAGTTCCACGACAGATTATTTGCTTTATTAAGCATTGCAAGTATGTCGGGAGGGTGTCAGGTTGCTATCCCTCTTGGGGCGCACGGTGAATCTCCAATTTCTGTATCATTCGTTGCATCTCATGGAACCGATAAGTTCTTACTCGACACTGTGTTGGACGTATATTCATCTCTTCAAGAAGAAGCCAATGTCACATGCACTACACAGCCATCAACTGATACCAATGGGGATATCGATGCTGCTGAACTCCTCAAAGAAAGGGTTGGTTTTTTATTCCCTTATTTTACTTACTCTTGTAATCCCATTTCCCTTCGTTTGTTATTAAAAAGTTCTAAGTGCTTTCCCTAACTCGTACTATTCAGGGGAATGCTGCATTTAAAAAACAGCAGTTCAACAAGGCCCTCAATTACTACACAGAAGCGATTAAGATGAACGAGAGTAATGCAACTTACTACTCCAATCGAGCAGCTGCTTACTTGGAGTTGGGATGGTCTGTTCTATACGTTTATGCTGTTTTTGTAGATGGTACTTTTATTGCAGTATTACTCAGAAATCTCATCTTGCATTCATTTTCTTGCAGCTTTCAACAGGCTCAGGAAGATTGTAGTAATGCTATAGCTCTGGATAAGAAGGTATGGGTCCCTCTCTCTCTCTCTCTATATATATATATATATGTATAATATACATATTATATGAGATATTTTCACCAAAACTCCCTTTATATATACGTATACTTACATATACGCTTGCGAGTTATCTGCAACTCCTCTTCGCACTCTCAGAATGTGAAGGCCTATCTAAGACGAGGCAAGGCTAGGGAAATGCTTCTATTCTACAGAGAGGCTCTTCAAGGTTTTGTTTTGTTTGTTTAAAGCGTTAAAGAGATTCATCGTATCATTGCGATATTATCTTATTTCGATATGACTCACAAACACATTGATGGTTCATCATATCTGATCCAATTCCCCATACTTTTTTGGTGATGATATTATATATATTGTTGTCATTATTATTTCCGATTCGTTTGCTCTGCAGATATCATGCATGCTCGTGTCCTCGAGCCGCAGAATAAGGCTGCTGGCCTTGCTGAGAAGAGGCTAACGAAACTGATAAGTAAATGAGAGCATTTGATTCTGTGTGTGTTTGGTGGTGTGACTTTTCAATGAGCTGATGAAATTTTAATTCCCAAAAGCACTGTTTTTTCAGATTTGTATGTAAACTTGCCAACCAAACGTTTATGGGTACATCAGATTTCTTATACAGATGGGACATGCGCACAATGACGCATTTTTTAAGGGATGATTGCCATGCAATTAGGTGATTTTTTTTCTTAATCCTTGTTTAATATTTTAAAAACCATGATTCACGCCTCGTCGTACTATCACAGTCAGGAAGTTCAGTATGAATTTAATCGATTATCTCATTGTTAGCTATGAGACGACTTTCAACTTTAGTCTTTAGTGAGACCAATTTTTCTGGCTGCGACACATAAGCCTCCTAGCACGCAACATAAAATTCAAGGGTAATCAAACTATGATATTGAACTCGTAAAAAAGATAATTCAATTATTGTACTTGTTCCTTCGATAAATATCTAATAATTTGACATATGGAATATTAATTTAAATTTAATTCGTTTATTGAGTTAGTAAACATTGGAATGGGGTATGTGTCATGTTTTAATTGAAAGTTGGGTATAGCCCAAGTAGGGGTGTTCAAATTAACCGAAAAACCACCGAACCGTAAATAACCGAACCGAAAAGACCGGAACCGGAAAAAACCGAACCGAACCAAATTAAAATGGTTCGGATATCGGATTAAGCATACGTAAAATCGAAAAAAAACCGAAAAACCGAACTGAAATTATCATACTATATTAAAAATAGAAATATTAAAAATCATTTGTTTTCTCCCATAACGTTAACAACACAGTAATTAAAATTTCATTGGTATACTTTTTTCCATTTTTAGGTAAATGTTTTTCTCACCAATCAAATACTATTTTTCTCCCAAACAATTTGTAGTATCTTCATATGAATGTTTTTATATTTTGGTTAGATTTTGTTCCATTTTCCATTTGTTTTTTTGGACCTTTGAATTATTTTGCTACATGTCACGTTCCATAAATCTTCTTTGTTTTTAATAATCATAAATTGTTTTTTGTATTTTCAGCTCATAATTCTTTTTTTGTTGATATTAAATTCCTAATCGAAAAACCGAACCGAAAAAACTGAACAGAGTTACAAAAAATCGAACCGAACCAAATTAAACCGATACGGATATCGGATTAAGCATACGTAAAACCGAAAACCGAAAAACCGAACCGAAATTTGAAAAACACTGAACCGAACCGACCGACGAACACCCCTAAACCCAAGTGGTTAAGAAAGTCATGTAGCATAAGCACAAGTAGTCATGTCTGTCTTTGGTACATCTCCAATCGTTTTTAAAAAATAGCCTTTGACTCGGTCAGCTTTAAAAAAATGGCCTCGTTGATTCTACTTTTTAAAAAATAGCCTTCAATTTAAGGGTATTTTCGTCTTTTTACAAGTGGGTCTCATGCTTTAATAAGTCGTGGGTTCAAATCCCCAATTTTTTTATTTTATTTTATATATATAGCACGGGACCTGTGCTACAGCACAGGTCCCTTGCCATATAGCACAGGTCCCATGAAGCAACGGACCTGTACTATACAGCGCAGGTCCCTTGCTATATAGTACAGGTCCCATGAAGCAAGGGACCTTTGTTGTATAGGACAGGTCCCGTGCTATATATATTGGGAATTTGAACCCACGACCTATTACTTGAACGTCCGACTACACAACCACTGGACTACACCCCACCCACCCACCCAAACGCGATTCTCATTTAACATATTGGTTTTTAACGTGGGCACGATTAGTAAGGACAGTATAGTCATTTTACATTTGAGGGGCTATTTTTTTAAAGTTGAGCGAGTCAAAGGCTATTTACTTAAAAATCCTCTCCAATCAAACTTTGCTCAATTAATATTATTTAAAAGGGCCTGTGACGGCGGCAAAAATCCAAACTTTACCACGTAGCTGCTTACGACATGGCAGAAAAAGAAGAAGACTGATCTTTGCTGGCATATATATACAAAACCCTGCTAGCTTTCTTTCTGTTCATCATAGATCAGAAAGTGAAAATTTACAGCGATTGCAATCTAAAGAGATAAATGGGTTGGAGAGGAATATTGGGTTTTGAGTACGGCATAGTTCAGGCGCCTTTGGGACCTGATATTTCGGGCCCTGAGTTAGTAGCTGCCGTCGCTAATGCCGGCGGACTTGGCCTCCTCCGAGCTCCTGATTGGGTGGGTAAACAACAATTTTTTCCTTCGTTATTTTCCGTTTATTTTCTGTCGGATTTGTTTATGCAATTTCGATTAGGTCGATAATTGGGGGGAACAGCTTCGCCTTGTGTATTGACTGTGCTGTGCTGAACCTTATGGAGATAGAATAGAACATTATTGCATAGTTAGTACTCTTCTATATGTTTTCTTGCAACGTGGCCTCGCCCCTCTTTAGCCATCGCTCTAAATCTAAGTGAACATATAGATGAATGAACTGGTGAATTATGAACTGAGCTGGGAATTCATACACTCTGATACTACAGTGTTAAATTTTGGGCTGCACTTTGCTTTCTGTCGTCGTACAGCAACCTATATCGCCGAGTTCAAGAACTTGGACCTTTATTACACTCACCATCATACTTTGCATTGATCTGTAATGGCAGGAGGCTCCAGAGTACGTCAGAGAACTGATAAGAAAGACCAAATCTTTGACCGACAAACCATTTGGGATCGGCGTCGTCCTTGCCTTTCCCCACGAAGAAAACATCGACTCAATATTCGACGAAAAAGTCGCAGTTTTGCAGCTCTATTGGGGCGAAATCTCTGAACATCTCGTGCGCAAGGCCCACAAAGCCGGGATCAAAGTCATGCCTCAAGTACGCTTTCGCTCGAATTTCCCCATCCTTCGTCGAACACATTCAATTCGTTTTAATGCCTTACGACATTCTTTATAGGTTGGAAGCTTCGGCGAAGCACAAAGGGCTTTAGAGGTCGGCGTCGACGCAATAATGGTTCAAGGGAGAGAAGCCGGCGGCCACATTATTGGGCAGGTGTGCGTAAAGCATTGCAAAAACATTATTGATCTTTGTTGTCATGAACTTGTTTATTACATTCTGTGATCTTCGGCGTATTCGATTATCAAAATTATAACCGCATTAATACGCCAATATGCGACTGAATCAGGACGGATTAGTCTCGTTAATACCAAGAATTGCTAATCTTGTTCGTGGCCGTGATATCCCTTTGATCGCCGCCGGAGGAATTGCCGACGAGCACGGTTATGTAGCTGCTTTGGCCCTTGGTGCTCATGGCGTTGCACTTGGCACGAGGTTGACTCTCTCTCTCTCTCTCTCTCTCTCTCTCTCTCTCTCTTATATGTCTCTGGGTTTAATGGCCACTTCATCAAAAGTTTAGGCTTGAAGAGAGTGTACCACTATTTTAAATTTACATATTACATTTCCAACACGCTATCTCAGGTCTACGTTGTTTTCTTTCTAATTTAGCTTAAATGTGTAATTTCATCTAGTGGATGGTTGTGAGGACTTGTATCCATGAATGACCTTGAGGTCTGATGCTACGGTGAATGATCATTTCACCTAAAATTTTAAGCTCGGAGGGATTGCATCGTATTTTAATTTTACGTATTATATTTCCTTCTAATCTATCATTAGACGTGTAATTTTCATTTAATGAGGCCTGAGCCCTGATACTTTTCGTTTCCAATTTTGCAGATTCTTGGCGACAGAAGAAAGCTACGCCCATCCGACTTACAAGAGGAAATTGATCGAACTGAGCGACACAGAGTACACAGACGTATTCGGGCGTGCGAGGTGGCCGGGCGCACCCCACCGGGCCCTACTCACGCCTTTCGTTGTCGAGTCGAAAAATTTTCCCAGTCGAGAAAACGAGCTGAATCAGCCCGTCATTGGCCACTCGATCATCCACGGAGTGGTGTGTATAAAATCTACTTCTTTGAGAACATATAATCGTTCCTCTTCTTGTGTTTCCTGTGTTTCCTTTTCCCGGGCCGATTCTTTTTTTTTTTTGCATTTATTATTACAGGAAAAGGAGATACGGCGTTACGCAGGTACCGTCCCGAACAGGACGACCACGGGCGATATCGAGAGCATGGTGATGTACGGCGGACAGGGCGTGGGGCTAATCGAGGAGATATTACCTGCGAGCGAAGTTATAAAGAGGCTCGTCGAAGGAGCTCAGCGTATTATCCGAGAAGAATTATTTGGAAGTCTTGAAAGCGAAACATTGGCGTGATACTACGGGGCACCGATTGGTAGGCACAAAATTTCCCTTAGTCCATGCTCAGAAAGTCAGAATCCTAAGCACGAAGGGGATTCTATTGTATAATCAATTGGCAATAGATGAGAGCAGATCGCTTAGCTTCTACGCAAGTCACAAACTTTTTATACAAGCGTGTGAGATTTTTTTTTTTTTTTTGGAGGAGCATAAAAATCCATTGCACTGTAACTGTTTCTACACTACGTAAGATAATGTTTGAGATGACCAACGTGTGATTCTCTTCGTTATTCGGTCGACAAAATCCTGACAGGCTGTTTTATTCCATTTAGTAGGAGACAGAGGCACTCCAAGGTGGGTTAAGCCTTTCATGATGGGATGATATTTTCATTCCTCAAATATGATGTGAATTTGCAATATATTCACATGATTCATGGAGAATAGTCTCATCTCGACGTGCGTAGCGTAAGCTCATTTTGGATTGAAAAAAAGTTAAAATATTGAATAAATAATATTTTTCAAATAGTTACGTCACCGTTTCAATGAATTGGCAATGGCATACAAGCAAAGGAAGCATAGTTTTATTTTTTGAATTATATCATACAAAATTAACGGAAATCGCATTCAAACACCAACGAACACACAAAGAGCAAAACTCTTCAGCTTCACTTCACCCTTTGAGCAGATGATCAACCAATGCGTTAAAGCCCTTGAAAGAAGACCCATCGGCGCCGACGGCCCTCTCAGCCTTCTCCTTCCACTCCTTCGCATTCTCCCTCAGCTGAATTCCCCTTTTGCCCTCCATCAGCTCCCTCACAAGCCCTTCCACCTTGCCCCTCTCCACGTCGGCGTCGATTTCCAAGCCGATCTCCCACTGCGAGCACGCGTAAAGGCAGTTCATCTGCTGCTCGGCGAAGAACGGCCAGCATATCATCGGAACGCCGGCGGACACGCTCTCCGTGATCGAATTCCAGCCGCAGTGCGTCAGAAATCCGCCGATCGACGGATGATTCAGCAGCTTCTCCTGCGGGCACCAGTCTAGGATCAGCCCTCGCCCCTCGATTTCGCGAAGGAACTCCTCCGATATAGCCTCGGTGCCGCCGTCGACGAGGTTGGGCCTAATCGCCCATAGGAAGTGGTACTTGCTGTTCGCCAATCCCCAGGCGAATTCGATCAATTGCTTTGGGGTGACGACCACCAAGCTCCCGAAATTCACGTACACCACAGATCTGGGCTCTCTGAGGTCGAGCCACTCGTGGAATTTGTCGTCCTCCTTCCACAGGCTCGAACCTAGGGTTTCGAGCTTCGAATCGTAATTGGCTTTCTTTTCAATCAAGGTTAGCGGCCCTATGGTGTAGAGATTTGGGCACTTGAGCTTGATTGCGTCTAAGACGTCCCTCTCCAAATCGTCGAACGTATTGAGGATTAGGCTCCCCGTACTTGCAGCCTCGACGGCCGTTTCATGGGTGAAATTGGTCATGACGTCATCTTTGTCCGTCGTGCGGATGAACGTGGGTAGGTCTCTGAGCTTCATGCCTTGCTCCATCGACGGCGTCCATTCGATGGTTGTCTTGTCGAGGTATCCATTGCTGAGGTAACTCTCATCTGTTAACAGTACATGTTCATCAATGGCTTTTCAGAGCATGAGTTCTTAAGATATAACACCATTTTTTTCTCGTCTTTCTCTATTCAGTTGAAACTTGAAACAGAGCTTTTTACCTTTGAGAGGAAAGTATCCCAATTCGATGAGCTCCTCAATCTTGAGATACCCCAAAACACCACAAGCACTGCAGGTGAAGAACAGAACCTCAGGTATGTGAAATTCTCGGGCAACCTTCAAAGTAAATGCCATTACAGCATCGGCCACTATGCAAGTGATCGGCGGAGAATCCTTTGGCGGGGATGAAGTGAGCCTCACCACTAGCTCCCTGAACGAGCTCAGCCCGTTAACTGGGATGCTCTGAGCCATAAGTGGAAGGTCGAGAATGCCCCTGTGATTGTCCTCCGGCAAGCCGTCGGAGAATGTCTGAAACTGGAAATTGTCGACGCCGTCGATCAGAGATGGGTCTTTGTTCTTGGCCAGCTTTGCGTAGTTGAACTCGGTGTGGACGAAGGTTACGAAGAAGCCCCTCGAGTGGAGGAGCTTGGCGAGCTTGAGCATGGGGTTTATGTGTCCTTGTAATGGCACTGGGACACACAGTACGTGGGGTTTGCTCTTGGCGTTGGAATTCTCCATCTTTTATTCGGTGAAGGATTCTTCGGCTTGACTGGTGAGTTTTGCCTCCTTTTAGTCTTTATTTACGGGCCGAAGAGTAGTTCATAATTTGGTCCTCTAACTTTTACAAAAGTAGGTTTTAGTCCATTTTGCAAAATTAATTCGATGCGTTTAGGTCATTGATCATAAACGGCGACGTGACAATATTGTCCCAAGTTTCACTCCACCTGATTAAAAAGAGTCATGTAGCTTCTCTTTTGTTACCCCTTCCTCATGTGCAAAAATTATCACTGAATAGTTCTTTATGGCCATTCTTTTTCCCACCCCACAACGGTGTTGATGTGGTTTTTATTAGGTGATGTATGGTTATATGAGCTTTTTTTATTAGGTATAACTTCCTACATTAAGTTGCCACATCACCGCTATTTAGGAAAAAAAATGGCCGGACATGTTTGTCTTGTGATAAGTGACCGGATTAGTTTTTTACAAAAGAATAGTACGAATATGATTTTTGTGAGAGTTAAAGGACCAAGTTATTAGTGTTACTACGTCTCCTAAATAGGCACGTTTCGTTATTTAATGTGTGTCGTCGGAGTACACACATGTTCTTAAATTGTCCCTCTGCGTGTCAGTGTTACCTGTAGGCTCACGGATTTCGACGTAGAAAAGAAAAGTAAAAGTGGAATGGTACAACACGTGAAGCGTAATGTACAATGATTTAATTCGTATGATCGCAATTTTCTTTTCTTTTTTCGCATCGAATTCCGCGGACCAAACACACCCTTAATATAAGATAGACAAGGAAAGAATCTCTTGCCCACGCGTGCTGCACGTGCTCCCATTGGCATTCGTGAAGATGCCATTTATCCAATTATTAATTGTGTTAACTATCTATAGTTAGTTTATAATACTCCCTCCGTCCCAATCTTTATGGACATTTGAGAGTTGGCACGTGAATTAAGAAACTGAATATTTTAATAATATAATACAATTAAAAGGTAAAAAAGTATATATTTGACATTTGTTTTAAGGATATTTAATATTATTATATTGTTTGTGTGATGATTTTTTGCAAAATAAGAAAATGTACAAAAGATGTGGGACGCACGATTTAGTGAAATGTATAAAATGGTTTGGGACGGAGGGAGTAATAAATAACTATTTATAATAGGTAGTGTAATAGTGGATAGTTTTTTATGTTTTTATTATATTAGTTTTTTAATTTATTACACTTAATTATTATGGGACACTTGACAACATTTGAGGATTATTATGGGACACTTAGACAACATTTGAGGATACAGCATTTTGCATTAAGATAAGAGATATGGCCCATGTTGTTTACCAAATATGTAGAAATGATTACGCGAGTTTTTTACAAACAAGTACATGTTAAGGGCCACACAAGACTGTCCGAGGACAAAAATGGTATTATCGTGAGTTGTGTTTTTGGTGGTCTGTGAAAGTACCCATTCGGAATTTGTATGGACCACGATGATTAATGCGTGTTCTTGGTTAGAAAAATAAAATCGAATTACTTTTTCCTGTATGGACCACGATGATTAATGCGTGTTCTTGATTAGAAAAATAAAATCGAATTAATTTTGTTGGTGTACGTTACTCTATGAGTCTCGAGTATACGTCGAGTGTTCATACCACGATAACTACATAAAGATCGATCTCAATTGATTCTTCGAATTTGCTAACTATTGTGGTATGTATGGTTTCAGAACGAGACGCGTATGTCAGGTGAATTAAATCGAGGTGTGGACGTCTCATATCTGCCGATGAAGTTCATATTCGCTTCGCATTCAATTTAGTCGGGAAATTTCGGTGAAAATACATGGGATTAATCTCGTATTGTTGTTGACTTGACGTCAAACTAAATAAGGGAAGAGTAAGTAGGGTTTTGAAGTTTCCATATTCGTCTATCTTTGGTGTTAGATAAGGTTATAAGTCATTCGAATATTTTACGAGGTTCAACACTATTACTTTTTTAAGTACACTTAACGTTTGATTTGATACAATGGTTAGAGAATATTCATGTATTATGTTAGTTAAAAAAATTATTTAATATTCGGACCAGTTCATATCTATCCGTGTCATCTGATGTCCTTTAATATAAATCCTAGTATTACATAAAAAGGTAATAATGCCCATGAAAGATATTTGCATGTAAATGTTATTTTTTATGACCGTTTCATTAAAGGGGTGGTGGCGCAGTTGGCTAGCGCGTAGGTCTCATAGCTTCTGAGTTATCCTGAGGTCGAGAGTTCGAGCCTCTCTCACCCCAACATAAATTTTCTCTAATTTATTTTTAATAATATTTTTTCTATTTTCTGCAAACGACTAAAATCATTCAAGAATTTTTTACACAACGCACATAATTTAAAATTTAAACTTAGAGAGTTATTATCAATTTAAAATGTTTACCATATAGAATTCTAAACTAACAACCAAAAAAAAAAAATCAAGAGAAAAATTTTACTAAAAATGACATACCAACCAAGTTTTGCAGTTTTAAGCATTGTTGTAAAATACGCCCTAGGCGGCCGCCTAGACGGCGCCTAGGCGCTAGGCGGAGCCATCCGCAGCGAATATGCTCAAATCGGCTGGGTTATTCGGCCAGACCGCCTAGGCGGCGAACAATCCGATTAGTCGGCGCAGAGGGAGAACTTGGGCGGCGCCTAGTCGCTCAGTATTCAAAAAAAAAAAAAATAATTAAGAATCGAGAAGCTTATAAATTAGAATAGGAGCTTAGAAATTTGAACAGAAGACTGCAGCGGCTTTAGGATAGGGATGAAGTCGATGGGTTCTTTTTAAGAAATGGGCTATTTTATTTTATTAGATGCCTAATTATATATTGGGCTCTTAAATAATTTTTGGTTAGGAAGGCCCAATAACTTTCCTAAATTAAACACTTCAAAATTTCTGAAGGATATACATTCGGCCAAAAAATGTAAGGATATATAAACTAAAAAAATTAGGATTAATTCGGCCAACATCATTGTTAAAACATTATTTTATACTTGTTGCATTGTTGTGTGACATTATTTATTAGAATTTCTAGATAAATTCGATATAAATTTACTTTGATACAGTTTTACATAGATATATAAAAAATAATAAAAAATAAAGACCGCCTAATTTCCGCCTAGAAACCGCTTAGGCCCCGCCTAGGCGGTATAGGCGCTAGGCCCCCTCGGGCGCCTAGGTAGCGCCTAGCGCTTTTTACAACCTTGGTTTTAAGTGGTCCTCGCCAATTAGAATTAGTAATGCATATATGTGTGTTATTTGGCACTTTATCATACAACATATACATTTCAGGACACAGCAAAAAAATTAAAGCATCATCATCATTCTCACAAAATATTCTCTCATGCAGCAACAGCAGTCAATCGATTTTAAGTGTTCTTCTCAAGAACGGACAGCGCCGGCGTAAGGTAATTATTCGCTTTGTCGGGCAAATGAGCAACCTAAGAACGAACAACTCTCGTTAGAATCATATCAGACAATCATGGCTTCTACAGACATCAAAAAGTGTAAGAAGCTCTCACCAGTTCGTAAAGCTCCTTCCCAGATTCTGCTACATATTCGTAACAAACCTGCCATCAATCACATTATCACCTAGCTTCATTTCTACAATCAATTTCAGATAAGCACTATAAGAATGATGCTATTGTACTAACATCGAAGCTCTTGTTTCTTGCTGTTGAGTCGTGCAGTGCTTTTACGCATATATCAGCCACATCTGCGCAGCTTATCCCCTGCATATGGAAATGCGAAGCGTTTATGTATCAGATTTTTGTTAGCTTGTAAGAATGAAGAGTATAAGATTGACTTTAGACCTGAGATATTCTGTTTCCTTGGTCGAAGATCAACGCTCTCTGACCGCCTGGCTCTTCCTGAAAGAAAAAAAGGCGAATCTTCGTGCTGTTCGACATTACAAGTTGTGTCTATAGTCGTCTGATTAATGATTTGCAAGAAATCGCAAGAAAAATCGTTTACCACTAATGGGCCGGGACGAATGATCGTGTACCCAAGGCCTGATCGTCTCAGTGAATCTTCTCCGGCCTGTAATGATTGAAAATACTTCGTAAATGATTTCAGAAATGTGAAGTGTAAGGAAAAATGTTGAGAAGGGGAAGAAAAAAAAAGAACCTTCTTGGCCCGTAGAACCTGTTCTCTTCTAGAAGGTTCTATTCCCGAACCAGTACACGAAACCAAGATAAAGTCGGTTTCTTGCCCGGTCTGAAATCAAAATTGGAGCCGAATTTCGTTAGATTTTGAAGCTCTGGGTGGCACAAACTCAAGGTGTAATAAAGAAGGAAGTGCAATAATGAATCCTAACTGGTAAAGCTTTTATGTATTCGAAAATCAATTGGAAGCTTCTCAGGTCTTGTTTTGCACCAACGGTTCCTTCAACAGGTCTCTGCAGCCCAACGAAAAAAGACGAATAATAAAAACGAAGACAATCGATCAGCTTCGAACTGTAATTAGCCATAAATCAATCGATGCACTGAGAATTTGTAAAAACCTGTCGTCTGGGCTCGAAGCGTATGGTCAGTGTATGTACGAGGAATGGATCCAAAGGTGGATCTTCAGGGTTTACAGGTCGAAAAGACGAAAATGGTACTCTTACCTGGTAATAACCATAAACATATGCTGTAATAATTACGAATCTTTTGCACTGTATGAAAAAAGAAACGAAATGGTGAACAAAGAGTCGTATATTACCCTGCAGAAGCCGACTTTAGTGCTGATCCTCGCAAAGTAAAGCTTACTCTGAGACATATCCGATAAAGGGCCAGCCTCGAGTATTACTACATACGATCTCCCATTTCCACCAACAGAAAACACAAGACCTTCGTACCTAGAAAAAAATATTTTTGCAAACATGTAATAATGGAGAAAGGACTTGCAGATATATCGATGATTGGGATATGTTAAGGCTACAAAATCAGCGTGTTTTTTTGTGCTAGAATTTCTGTTACCTGTCAAGGGTACTCCCTAGAGGAAGTGAAAGTTTCTTGGTTAATTCGACATAGCCTCCCCTCGTGAAAACATACCCTATTTTTTCTCGCGCAAAAAGCAGAGATCATAAGGAACCATTTTCGTTTTTTTGTTTTTGGGGAAAATTTTCGTATTGGATATGCGTGAAGAAAACGTACCCGAAAAAACTGCATCACCATTCTCAGTGAACTCGAAAGTGGCATCCATGCCCCCATCGTACTTACTAGCAATAACGTCTTGGAAATAGGTTCCTTGTCTAACCTCCCACCCATCCAACGCTTCTTCAGACTTAAACTTCGCAATCAAAAGCTTGCTTTTGCTGCTTTTCCCAGCTCTAAGTTGCGCAAGCTTGTTGTTATAGTCCTAAAATCCCATACACACAATAAACAGCAAAGGTTAACGCATATCATAAGTCGTAGACTGCAACAATAAAGAGGGCAGTAGACGTTGGACCTGAAATGCTTTAATGATGTTATAAACGCCGAAATGATCGACCCTAAAAAGATCGCCGGTAATGGTAGAACGAGCCGTCGCACAGTATATGATCTTATTACATCCTTCTACAGCATCTTTTAAGGTTGATGGCTCTCCTACGTCCCCCGTCACAATCTCTACTGAGGTTGGCAGTGTTTCCACCACTTCTTTATCAGCATTTCTCACAAGAGCCTGGCCAGGATTTTGTGATTTGCAAGAATTAGGGCATCAAAGAAGGATAAACTAAACCTTTCAAGAAATCAATCAGAGAATATAATTCCATTGGTGATAAAATTCAGTTCAATGCAAATTAAAACTCAGAAGAAGAAAGGGGGGAAAATCACTGACCTTCACACTGTAGCCTCTGAGCATGAGCTTTCTGACAACAATCCTCCCCACGCGGCTGGTGGCGCCGACGACGAGCACAGTAGTGTTCTGAGCGCCGGGCACGGCGAACTCGCACATGGGCCCACCCATTATTACATCCTCGTCGTCGTCGCTCCTCGTCGTCCTCGAAATCTGACCCAGCCCGGAAAATTTCCTCCACACCTCGTCGAAGATCTGCCGCGACCTCCGGCCGAGACCCACCGGGTTCACCTCGTCGAGCATCGCCGTGACGGAACTGCTCGAGGCGGTGGTTACGGACGATGCGACTTCCACTGCTTCCTGCGCCTGCGGCGGAGGTGTCGCCGGAGATTTATCGACGGCAACTTTAGAGGATGCTTTGCGCTTGCTCTTGGTAGTTCTGATTTTGGGGGTTTTCTTCTCCGGCGGAGGAGGCGGGCTGCTGTTGGCTGCGGCGGAGGCTCGAGGGGTGGCAATGGGAATACGCATCCACGATCGGCCGGCGGTGGAGGTGAGAGCTGTCGCTGCTGTAGCCATTTCAAGACTAGTACTGCTACTCTACAGTTGAAAATTGTCGTCAATGGCGAAGTTTGATCTGTCTATGGATCCTTGGGTTTTCCACGACGGATTTGAAAGGGACGAAGCGGGGAATGACTGAGACCACAGAAGATGAACCAATGAGGTGAGGCGTAGGAGGATTTTGGTGGGGACTTTTGCTTTTCATGTGGCGCGAGATGACTGTCGAGGGGACTTCTTACAAGATGACACGTAGAGCTGTTCGTTTCCTTTCATTACATTCCATTTCTTTGTTATCTTGTAATGCTTAAAAAATTGGATACATTTAGGTCAATTTTGTGCAAAATCCGACCTCAGCTCAGTTGGTAGAGCGGAGGACTGTAGTTTGTTAATGCTGTCATCCTTAGGTCGCTGGTTCGAATCCGGCAGGTCGGATTTTTTATTAATTTTATTTTATTCAAGAAAAAATCTTTGTTTACTTTTAGTAAATATCAAATTATTACTAATAAAACAAACCCACTACCAATTAAGTTTTAATTTATGCACACAGGTAGGGTGTGCGTAGGTATATATTATTGCAAATATCTCTTGTCGAATGTTCCTTAATGCTACAAGATTTGGAGAGTTAGAAAAACTTTCGTCGTCCGAAAAGAATAGTCTCAATTAATACAATTGCATTGCAGCAGAGTGTTGTTAGCTTCCCTCACGAATCACGTAACTTAGCGGATTGGAAACATTTTTTAAATGGAGTTTTAATCCAAAAGTCCATTTTGAGAAGAAGAAGAATACGTTTGGCAAAAAATACAAGATAAACTTTTTGTGATAAGTTACTTCTCTACTAGTTCGTTTGACAGAAGAACTTTTGATCACTTTTTAAACAACTTCCTACCAATTTTCCAAAGTCAGAACTCACCAAACACTAAAAAAAGTACACTTCATTTAGAAAGCTACAAATAAAAAAAAGGTTAATTTACCAGATGCACTTGTGATTCCAAAGTGTAACCAAACTAACCCAAAGTATAATTAACGTCCATAATAAATAAAATAAAAATGGCATTAGTAGGGACTATCTATGGGAAGGAATATCACGAAAATCTTGCAATTTTGTTATTTAATCTGAAACGAAAGGGAAAATGGGGCATCAGGTTCTATCAATAAAGATCGGTAGGCAACCATTTGAAGAGTATATGCTTCACCTCACCACCATTTATCTCCTCATTTCATACGTCAATGCCTTTGTTAGACATAACAACAAAACAATCATTCTTTTTTTCTTTCAGTTCCACAAATATATATATATATATATATATATATATATATATATATATAATAGCTAACATACCTTAAGCTCTCAGCTGTAGTAGTATAAAAACTTACATTCACTGTGTCCTGATTTCTATCTAACGATATGAACACTGTTATGTGCAAGAACTGTCGAAACATCTCCTCGGCGACGCCGAGCACAGCCACCGTACGCTGCCACGGATGCAGGAGAATTCTCTCAGTCGACGAAGGCGGGCCCACCATCATCTTCTCCGGCGAGCATGAGACACTATCTTTGACGAACTACGCTTCTAGTAAGGGTTTTCGCCATGGACTTAAGAAGAGATTCTCTTGTAGCAGCAAAAACGACCAATCCTCAAACAATAACGCTCCTACAACGACAATCGACTCGGTGCCATCTCCCCGCGGTAATAAGCGGGCCCTCATTTGCGGAGTCACATACAAGAAAGAGAAGTTCAAGCTCAAGGGGACGGCCAACGACGTCGAAAACATGAGGAGTTTGTTGATCGACCGGCTCGGCTTCGAAGAAGATTCCATCCTCGTTCTTGCGGGTTAGGGTTTTAATTTTACGTACGTGAGTCATGAAGGGAACTCGATCAAAAGCGTCCCTAGTTTTCTCCTGTGGACCAATTTAGTCTGCTCCTAATGTTTTGCCTAAACCGATGATTTTAGTCACTGATTTCGCCGGTTTTGGACCAATTTGGTCATTCCGTCGCGGACAACGTCGACTTTAATTGGAATCTCGATGAAGCGGAAGACGTAGACAAATTTCGGAGTTTGGAGGAGAAATTTTCAGTCCGCCCCGCAACTTCACGTGGGCTTTTAACGATGGAGATCGCGTGGGTGGCAGGCATTTCGAGATTCCTCTTAAAATTGACGTTAATCGTGACGGAATGACAAAATTTAGTCCCAATCGACAAAATTGAAAACTAAATTAGTTCTGGCGAAACATCAGTGACTAAATTGTAGACCATTTTGTGTTCTCTCCCTTTTTGTGTTGACCCGCGAAAAAAGAAATAAAAAGAAAAGAAAATCGAGACCCGAAATTTATCAGAAAATGGACGGAGCTACGCCCCAACGAAGAAGAACATCGAGGACGGGTTCAAGTGGCTTGTGAGGGGAATAAAGTCTGGGGACTCGCTCGTGTTCTACTTCTCGGGGCACGGAAAGCGCGAGCGCGAGTTCGCGGGCGACGAGCTCGATGGGTTCGACGAGGCGATATGCCCTGTCAATTTTCGGACGAGCGGAATGATTAAGGACAACGACATCAACAGGGCCATCGTCGAGCCGTTAATTCGAGGAGTTACGCTCCACGCAATCGTCGATGCTTGCCATAGCGGGACCATCCTCGACCTTCCGCGCATCTACGAGAAGGAATCGTAAGTCCCAACTATGTAATGTTATGAAATGCGTGTTGGGGACGTGATTGTAATAACACGCAATTTGCGCTTCTTTTTTTTTTGCATCGGCATGCAGGGGAAAGTGGATAGATAACAGTCCGCCGTCGGGGGCGTTCAAGGGCACGAGCGGGGGAAGTGCGATAAGCTTCAGCGCGTGCGAGGACTATCAGCTCGCCGCGGATACATCGGTTAAGTTCGCTTTTTTTTGCATGTTGGGATAAAAATATACTCTTTCTGTTCCTTAATACATGTCGTTTAAGGATATTACACGCATATTAAGAAATAAAGTAAAATCTCCATTATACCCTTAATTAATTATGTTATTTCTAAAGATAAGGGTAAAACTGGAAATAATAAAGTATTATTTGTCTTGAAAATTGTAAAACGACGTGTATTTAAAAACAAAAATAAATTCTAAAATGACATGTAATATGAAACAGAGGGAGTGTAAAATAAAAATATGGCGCACTTCCTTCAAGATGCTATCAAAGTCAATACCAAAAGCTCATGGGTACGAATATTTAGATGGAGTTGCCACTTAATATGGTACGAGTCGTCAAGACCACCCATTAAAAAAAGTCAACGTCTCGGTCTCTTAGATAAGAAAGAACTCAGCCTATACATCAAGTGGCGCATTCGAATAGAATATAAAGTTAAATTATGGCATAGTCGCTCACTTCAAATTTTAATTTTTTTTGGTCTATTCTTTCCTATCGTACTTCCGTACCAGCCCAATTCCTTAAATTTTCCGAACGCCATCGAAAATTTGGAATTTTTTATGACGTGTCGAAAGTCCAGGTAGTTGGGTGTTGTGTTCTTAACATGGGTACGATAGTATGGATCTAAATCTTTTTAGATGAAGTGGTCATTTAATATCATTCTCCTTCGAATATGTAGGATCTATCGGATGACAGAGAAATGACGGGCGCTATGACGAGCACGTTTATTAAAGCTATCAAGGAAGCTAAGGAGGCGAAACGCAAGATTTCGTACCGAGAGCTGCTCGATTCCATGCACAATACGCTCAACCAGCCGAAGAAATTAGGGTTGCTTAGCGCTACGATACGAAGGTTTTTCCACCGTAGAATCTTACAGGTACTTTCACTTTTTTTTGTAGTTTTTTTTTGATAGGGTTACCTAAGCGTAGAACGAAAATGGCAGGATCCGCTGCTATCTTCATCGGAAGAGTTTGATACTAACAGAGAATTCAAGCTGTAATGGAATAATGGAGGGATATTGAATGTTATCAGTGGCGGAGCCAGAGAATGAAACTGGTGGGGTCCATTTTAATTGGACACCATACTCAGTATTTTTAAAAAAATTCAATGGGGTCCGTTAGTTTAATTTTTTTTAATTTTAGTCCTAATATAGCCTAAATTATTAATAAATTTTTTTTCCAGTTTGGTGCCTCTAGCTCCGCCTCTGAATGTTATTGTCTGAATAAGTTTGTTGTACTTCTTGATTATTGCTTGCACTCTTTGAGTATTTGCTCTATGTTTTGAAGCTGTTATTTAAAGATTCTTGACTTGAGTCCAGTAATTATAAGATTTTGTTTCGTTGGAAATCGACTTCATTTGAAAGTTAGTGGGGCGGATTCAAATTTGCTTCGACTATACGTTGGTTGGAGTAGCGACTACAATAGAACTTTGTAGGAAGTAACAAACAAATAAACTAATTTATCATGTCTGAACTACTGGAAATGGGTCGATAAGAAGGAATAGTGTCAAGCAAAAGAATACTCTCTATCCATTTCCAATTTACCAAAAAGAAAGTTAGTATTATTATATAGACTACTTATGTTGTCGCATGTAAGTACAAAGAAACATGCAAAGAAGAACAACATGGACACATTGCAATTTGCAAGTCTTCTTCAACATCTTGTTGGCATTACAAGATTGGGAGATTCAAGTAAATAATAATAATAATATCGAATTTATGTTTTGGACTTGCATGCATTAAACTGCATCTGACATACATATTGAAGTATATGATTATAATTAAATTCGATTATATCGAATTATATGATTGTTCTCTTAATCCTTTCACTAGCCATCTTTAAAAAAAAACACTTCACTAATGTGTATTATTGATATCTCATAACGAGGTCACCAAAATGTGATTAATATTATTCGATACTAAACCAATGTGTTCAAGTCGATTCAGGCTCAAAAAAAATTCACGTAATTTATATATATATATATATATATATATTTTATAAATGTAGACTTCCACCAAGGAAACATCACATACCCAAGCGAGCCATAAAAAGGATAAACGAGTAAGAAAATCCTCTACCAAAAAAGAAGAAGAAAAAAAGAATGGCATGGTATTCGATAATTACAACATCAATATTATTACTCCTCTTCATCGCCGACCATCTTTCATCATCAGTCGTCGTCGTCTCACAGCAAGGCGGCGGCGATCTACAAGTTGGGTTTTACTCCCAAAGCTGTCCAAACGCAGAATCCATTGTAAGAGAAGCAGTTCGCCAAGCAGCAACGAAGATCAAAACAACATCCCAAGCCTTCTACGCCTTCACTTCCACGACTGCTTCGTTGAGGTAAAATACTTTATGATCCTCTACTATCATTATCCTATATATATATGTTGATTAAATTGATGATATATATACGCAGGGCTGTGATGGGTCGATACTCATAGATACTGGTTCACAAACAGATGAGAGGAGAGCATTTGGTCACCAAGGCGTAAGAGGATTCGATGTAATAGAGAATGCAAAGTCTCAGCTTGAAAGCGTCTGCCCAGGAATCGTTTCTTGCGCCGACATCGTTGCTTTGGCTGCTAGAGACGCCGTTCTCTTTGTAATTTATTATTATATAATGTCTCTCAAATTTTTCTTCATTCTAAAAAGCTGAGAAATCCGTCATTTAATAACAGATGTAACTAAATTTGTTCTTAATTAGGCGAAAGGGCCATCATACGAAGTGGAAACTGGGAGAAGAGATGGGATGGTATCGGACATAAGGTTAGCAGACAACATGCCTGACGTTGCCGACGATATTCAGAAGCTCAAAGCTAAGTTCTTGGAGAAAGGGCTGTCCGAGAAGGATCTCGTACTTCTTAGTGGTAAGCAAATATATTTCATCATCTCCCTTCTAACTTCACTAATAATGACGCAATGATATATAATTAATATGCTTGAGAGTTTAAGAAAAATGTTTATTCTTGGAAAAAAGCAAAGAAACTCACGGCTTTGATGATGACACGCGAATATGACGATTCATTCGCATTGATTTTCATGCAAATTTTGTGAGGCTTATCTTTCCTCACATATATTAGTCGGTTCGGTGGGCATGTTAAGGTTTATGAACTAACTCATCCATATGTTCGAGGTTTGTGTCCATTTTGTATATATATCAAATTCAATTTCATATGAAGTAGATTAAATAATTATAAAATAGATATATGGGGCGTGCAGTCCACTTCATCCAACACTGTTTAGTTTAGACTCACAATTATAAAGTTAGGTTGATTTTCCAATTAGCTTCAGGAAATAAATACCCGTCGGCTGCGCTGAACGATGGTATAATTTTGTTTTTAATCGTCGTTTTGGCCGTAGTTGAGAGTAGAAAAATTGTTCGACTGTTATATATATTTCAAACAATGGATCTTCTACGTAACTGTTTTTTCATGATGATCTGAGAATATCACCCATAAAATCATTTGTACCACAACCCATGTTTTCTAAAAATATAAGATATGGATATCAATGTGATCATCGTGAAACAAAGAATAAACTAGATGTGCTTATTTGTTTTTATCAATATTGATTACATGAATTAATGACGATATTACGATTTGGTGGAATATTTAATTAAAAAAAATTGTGAACCTGATTATTTGGGAAATAGAGGGGACATAAATAGTGAGACATATGATTTCTTTGTTATGCTATTTCCCCAACATGTTTAATTATTTCCGGGGGGGATAGGATAGATGATAGGATCAATTGATAGGAATTATACCTACTCTAGTGAGATTTCTATCTCACATCGAATAAATCAATTAAAATTCCGACTCAATTAATACGCCGTAAGGTTCAAATTTCGTCCGTCACCAATTGATTTTAAGACGAAGTCTCTGAATTATTTACTTTGTTCGTCGCCGTCAAAGCCGCGCACACGATCGGAACCACGGCGTGCTTCTTCATGACCCAAAGGCTCTACGACTTCCCGTCGATAACGGGCTCCGACCCGTCGATCAGCCCGGGATTCCTGCCCGAGCTGACCGGCGCCTGCCCGAGGGGCGGGAGCGTGAACGCCCGCCTGCCCATCGACCGAGGAAGCGCCGAGACGTTCGATATGCAAATACTCCGAAACGTGAGGGGCGGATTCGCCGTGCTGAGGTCCGACGCGAGCCTTTACGAGGACGCCGATACGAAGGCCGTCGTGGATTCCTACTTCGGGCTTCTGAGCCCGTTCGTTGGGCCAAATTTCGAGGAAGATTTTGTTGCTTCGATGGTGAAGATGGGTCGGGTCGGAGTTCTCGCGGGCGGGTCGTCTGGCCTGGGGAAGATTAGGAGGGTGTGTTCTTCTTTTTGAAGAACCTAAGAAATTTTCGTGGAGTTTATTTAGTTCGTTCATGTGATTCTGATTTGTTTTGTTGTATATGTTTTAGTTTAGACCGTGAAGGAAGTTGGATAATAATGACAAGAATTGCAATCACTCGCAGTTTGATATATATGTACATATATAGGATTCGTGTAATTCGTACTCCCCGTCCCAAACTATTTTATACATTTTACTAAATCGGGCGTTACACATCTTTTGTACATTTCCTTTTTAACAAAAAACTATCACAAACAAACAATAATATAATATTAAATATTCTTAAAAGACGTGTTAAAATATACAATTTTTTATCTTTTAATTGTACTATACTAGTATTATACCCGTGTATTAGTTAAATGGTTCAATGTGAAAATAAAGTATTTTCTACTTTGTTAGTTGGCGGTTTTTTCATTTTTTTTATTTTTTATTTGTTTAATATAATGAAAATGGACACATGTCAGAAGGAGATGAAAACTACATTTAAATGTAGGATAGGAAATATTCAGTTTCTTAATTTTCGTGCCAACTTCCAATGCCCGAAACATTTGGAACGGAGGGAGTATATCAAGGCCAGCTATTTTTTTCTTTTTTCTTTTCTTTTTTGTTGTTATGTTTCGTACCCTAACTCCACCTAATCGGGTCCAGCCTCCCGCAATTTTATTCCATTGTTGTCCCATATTTTAGAATTTACGAAAAAAATGATTAATGTCGAAAGGAAGAAATTAGATTGTTTATTGTTTATATCATGTAAAGCAAATGAAGTAATGATGTTTTTAGAATTTGGTGGGATATGTAAATAGAAATTTTGAAATAGACAAATAGAAAGAAAAATTCTGAACGCCATGATTTAACACTTGTCAAACATGTGACACGGAAGTGAGACGGAGAATCTCATCCCATCAATCGGCTATGAGTTTACGCCATGAACTGCCTACGAGGACGTAACTAATTTTCGCGTTAACGTTTCCGTAGTTGATGATCCAGGTGGATTATGCATTATTGTTATTAACGTTGTCGAGTTATAACGTCGTATAATTTAAGTGTGCTTGGAAGAAGAAAGTTTCGTCATCCTTTTTTCATAGGAGATATCCCCACACAACACAACATCATCATAGTATTAATTATGATAATTTTGATAGGAAACATGTTGTCAGTTATGAAAGACCTCTCTCTGTTTATAATGGGATTAAATCTACAGCTTATTTGAAAGAGAATGTGAACCTCATTCAAACCAAGGAGTGCAAGTGAGATCGAATTTTGATCATAATGAAACAAAGAATAAGTTAGATATGTTTATTTGTTCTTAATCACGATATGATTTGGTGGAATATATAGTGGAAAAATATTTAAAATATAAAAAGGAACATTTCTGAACCACACGATTTTACACGCGTTAACATATGGTGATATAGGATTATTATTTAATAACGATTATTACTGCACACAAGTTTATTTTCTATTAATTTGAATATTACTCCTTTCGTCCCAAACCATTTTATAATTTTACTATATCGGGCGTCCCGTTCCCTTTTTGTACATTTTCTTTTATAGCAAAAAACTACCACAAACAACCAATATAATAATATTAAATACTCTTAAAAGACATGTCAAAATATAAATTTTTTCACCTTTTAATTGTACTATATTATTAAAATATTCAGTTTCTTAAAAACCGTAAAATACTGCAAATGTCCATAACTGTTTGGGACGGATGGAGTATGTATTATTACTTTATGTATTAATTTTGAATAGTAGGGATTTGGGCTGTATTCACAAAGGTCGTGGTCTATTTATTTTTAAATTGTGGGCTAGGCCCAAATGTAATAGTGCTGTCTCCACTTGGAAATTAAGTTTTTCCGTTCATCTCTTCAAAAGCTCCTCCTTTATACAAAAAATACAAGAAATTGTGTTTAATGCTATGCTATGTAAACTTTGACCTCTAAGTTACGTACAACTATTACATGGCGACCTAGATAAACTAAATGAAAAATACTGGAAACAAGTTGAGGTTGTCCCATGAGAGAGAGAGAGAGATATGCATGACTTGTGCTATCATTATTACATAACGAACTATGTAGCTTATACATGGGGACTTGCCTTTGGCTATAATTAACAGTGCAGCTAAAACACATTATATAATAATATCCTTTCTTTTCCTTTCCAATTGAGTCGAATGCAAGAAAATGAGCATTTTGTATGATGTCTACCTTACGACTCTAAGTTCAAGCAAGCCTCAAATCTCATTATCATGCTCGGTGCTTACGAGCTCACTAAGCAATTAATTCTTCTCTCTTCATTGGCATTTAAGACAAGTTATTGGCGTAAACTTCAGTCATTCTGGCGATTTATGCAATAGATTTGTAAGCACACATGATCTTGTTATTGTGCAATTCAATCACATTATAAAGAGAATAAAATATGATAAAATTTTGGTAATATAAAGTACTATTGCAACCTAGGAACTCAACAAAGCATGTCTGTCATGCCATCACATGTAGTTTAATATCAGAATCGTTACACAAACATCAATAAAAAGGTATTTACTTACGCAGAAAGCTATATCCAAGTCCCAAGTAGGTCTAGTTTAGGCTATAAGTTGGAAATGTGGTAACGCACTTTGAAACAATAGGTTAATTTGAATAAATGGAAGTTTAGTTCGAAGGATGTGAGTCATATTTTAGTTACATAATGTTTAAATTAAACGTTTTGTTTTCAACATTGATATGTTTTATATCATCTTCAAACGATAATGATAACGAATATTGGAAATTTTCTATCAGATCTTCCATTTCCTAAAGTCGTGCTTGCATCATATCTGATTCAATGCTTCTGTAAGCAAACACCAAAAGAAACATATAATCATTTATTTTAACTATTTTCTTTTATAAAAGACAATTTCTAAGAGCCATCATATTCTAGAAAAGCCAGGTGCAATAATAGGGCAGAGAGCACAGAATTAAGAAAACGAATAAAACAAACCAAGAAAGTTGAGTTTTCACCAAAAAAAAAAAAAATAGTGCCCCACTAAAGCCCACCTTTGTTTCTCCCAATATGATCTTATGCACGTGAGAACCCTCCAATGAACAATATATAAATAAATAAATCTTTAAATGGATGTCATAAGTATACATAAAATTTTAATCTAAAGTGGATCACAAGGGGACATTTTAGTCTGCTTAACCTTTTATAAGACTTGCCTTTTGTTTCTATTAATATATGGATATAATTGTGGTTGTAACTTGTTCTTACCAAGACCATTTTTTCTTGCAAACGTGGAATATGGTTTCGTACATATTATTCAATGTCAGGTAATAATCATATCTCTATCTCTTAGGGTTTTCATGATTCTTTAATTGACTATTAGAATATTTCCAGTATCAGATAACGTACTAAACGACAAAAAACGTTTCTTACTATTGATGGGTTTGCAAAATCACACACTGATGAAAAACACTACGTAATTAAATGAAAACCTAACTTTGATTTGGCAAACTAATATCATCAAGATCATCCATTGACAAGAAAACTTCATCCAAGCATGAAAGCTCTTGTCGATCGCCGCCTTCTTCGTCATTACCACCGCCGTTTTCTTCGTACACTCGGCAAACAACCCATTTACAATGATCCTATGATGGACACAATAAAAATGAAGTAATAATACATATAATCATTTCAACGCCATATGTTTTTCTTACCTTTGAATTTCTTTCCCTAGAGATTCCGTATTCTTGCATTATCCAATTAGTCTTAACACCTTGAGAAGATTCACCTACGTAAAACGCAGAAGTCTTCTTCACACCAATCTTTTGACCATTACTTGAAGAAGAATATATAGGCTCATCTTCTCCAATGGTTTTCCAATACCCACTCTTTGTTACTCGATTGTTCTTAGTTTTCCTGCTATAGAAGTACCATTTTCCACCTTCGGACATTGCTTTGCCTGAAAAATGATTCCACGGACATATTATTACTAATAAGTTATATTCCAAAAGCAATGATCATTTGTGGTAAGAAAATACGATTGCACAAAAAGTACCATCTAAGTCCCAAGGATCGTAGGGACAAAGATCAAGATCTGGTATTACGTCATGGTTAGTAGGTGGACTGGTAGCCCTACGATGGAGAAAATGGACGATTAGATCTTCATCGGTTGGATGAAATCGAAACCCTGGGGGCAGGTTAAGACTTGGATTATTACTCATCTATTAATAGAACACTTGAAAAGTTTGTCTTCTATGTATAATACAAGGGAAGTAGCGTAAAGTTCTCGAATATATATGATATAGTTAGACGTATGTGACGAAGGTTTTAGTGAAGTATTTATAGGGAGAGATTGATGTAAAGGCTTGACGTGAGAAGATGGGGTTTGTGTTCATATATGTAGTGTGTGTGTATCATATATATATATATATATATATATATATTATATATATATATATATTTGTATGTGTTTTAAAATTAGGGTCATGTATCATATATATTTGTATGTGTTTTAAAATTAGGGTCATGTATCGATCATTACATATCGTACTTACATCAAGTTGCGAAATTATGAGATGAGGAGTGTGGCGCCACCAAGTTTTTTGGGGTGCTAACTTCGGTCGAAAAAAAAGTGAAGTGCCGTAAGACAATTGTATAACATGATTAAGATGGTCAAATCAATGGGTTCATGCTTGGAGTGGAGCTTTGTTAGATTGTTTTATTATTGATAATAATAATAATACTAATAGTAATAATAATAAGTACCAATATAATGATGATTGGTTGTTTAATATTTTTTATAATTTAATTTGAGTCAATAACTAGTCAATATGATTTGAATAGAGTTCATCTTTATGTGAAATGACATGTAAGCGGGATATTAATAAAGAAAGACAGTTGGCGCTTTAATCCTTAAATGGAACTCAAGCGACGTATCTTATTACATAACCATAATCGGGTTATTGACTAATGTTTTGATTTACCACATGCCATTATTGATTGGTTTCCGATAAGGATAACCCATTAAAAATCCAGTGGGATATATTTAGTTCTATATACATTCAAGATTTGTTTCCTAGTGCAATTATATGAATCTAGTGCGAGTTGTGTTAGAATCCTCAAACATGAAGAAGTACGCTTACATCATATGATGTTTTCAAGAACTCGATGAGTAGTATCTTTGAATATGAGCTCATTCCTCCCTCGTCGCCTTGAATATGAGATTTTTCCTCTCCCATTTTTAAAAATTATATAAGAAAACATACTAATACCCAACTCGTAGATAAAATTGTGGCGAATGCCTAGATTATCAAACTAAACCTCGTACTCTGAAAAATCATAACTTAAATTGATGACCAAACATAGTCTTAACACAAACTCTCAAGTCTCACACAAAACTGTCCCTTTCATAGCTCGAAATTAGCCCTCATTCTACATCAAGTTTTGACATTGGCCTCTTCTTGCATGTATTTTGATCTCTACTTCTTCTTCTTTGATTTAATGGACTGGGATTGAGTATAAGCTGTTCCCTGTAATAAAAATTAGAAAAACGATCAACATAAAGGAAAAAAAGAAGAATTCTTTCGTTCATCTACAGACATGTCTAAGAAAAAAATCACAGAGAGCATAAAAAACAAACCTTTAACCATTCATCCATTGAAGCATCAGTTGTGCCAGTTCCAACTTCAACTTTGGGGGCCTTCTTAGTTTTCTTTTCATGAAAAATAGGCAAATTTGATATTGTAACAATCGGCGACCACCATAAATAAGATATGCATATATATATAATGAGACGAAAATAAACCTTGGAGAACTGTTGAATTTGGCTACGGATCCAAAACCCAAGAAGACCGATAAGGGCTAGTCCCAGGAAAAACAAGAATACCGACTCAACACTGAGTGGGCCACCTGGCTCAGAAACTTCAATTGTTCCATTGTAGAAGGTACTCTGATATGGGTGCTGGTCGATCTCATAAACAATGGAGCCAACAAGATCGTACGCTCCAGACTGTTCAGTTGGTGAAAAGATTTACCAGACTTAGGGGGAAACAATCAAAAGAACAAAACACGAAAAACAGCAGTAAATGCAAATAGGGGAAGCACCTCATGTGTTTACACATACCTGTAAAAACTTGCTCACTCCAAAAATATAGGGGAAGGTTGCTTGTGCAGATGGGGGAACCGATGCATTGTTAAAAGCCTTGGAAAAAAATCCAAATAACAATATCAACAACCCACGTGGACATTTACCACTCATTAAACGGTTCGTTAATCAGATATAATCCCACGGTTCCAGATAAAGAGGTAAGAAGATGGTCGTCATACCTGGGCAGAGAGATTTTGAATCAAGTATCGATGATCATATGGAAGGTGCACGCTGGCCTGAATAGCAACGACGTTAATGCTAGAATCCCCTGCTACGAAAAGGAAAAGTCGTATAATCAATCCCACACCAAATATGAAACATTTTGCATGTATCAGCAACATAACTAACTGAACAGAGGATACGAAAGTTAGCAAAACAAGCACAATTGGAGAGCGCAGTACAACGGAAAAGAACAAAAGGAAGAATAGCACCAATTGATCAACAAAGAGTTCAACTTACCATCATTTTTTATTCCGACTAGAAGTTCACTTTCTTCCCCAGCAACTATAACTGAAACAAGGGAAACGTCCAGTCATGGAAACAATGATATAAATATACAAGTTGTCTGTAGAAATTCTCATTTTTGCAGGGTCTGGAATTTAAGGGGTAGCAGAGTATGTGCAAAAACTAACGTTTTGATGGATTCTTTGGGAATACACAGACAGTTTCGACGCCAGGAGCTGGTTCGAAGCTCCCACCGCCAAAATCTTGAACATCATCTCCCACAATCCCAATATCCCCGACTTCTTCCTCAGCTGATTCAACTTCTGCATCGGGATCAGGTTCGCATCTAGCAACTACACAGGGAAAGAACGAACAACAGAGCATGATGAAATGGAAGCAAATCTTGATCAGATTTAAGTCGATGCATACACGAAACACTAAAACCAGTCGCAAATGGTAAAACTGCAAGTTTGTAAAACATAAAAAAACAAAAAGTATCGCCGAATTTATGAGGATCGAAAGGAGCTGAATTTTCATATGATTTAATAACACCTCGAACCTATCGAGAAACCCCCCAATCGACCGTAAAACAATGCGAAAGACGAATGCTTTCCGTGCATGTCGATAAATAATCATACAAAAAGCAATCAAGTTACATATGCATAAAGGATCTAATGTTTCATCTTTCAAGAAGGAAGCAAGAGCTGGGAAGAGAATTCCCAAACTAGCACGGTAAGAAAAACGGATCTGGGGAGAAGAATCTCAAACCTTGAAGAATCGATGACGAGAAAAGTAGCAGAGAGAGGATGAAGAAAACCCTAATTGCCATTATTTTCCCCTCTACGTTGTGGTCTGTGTTAGAATTCTGAAACAGATTTTTAGGAGAAGGAAGAAAAATAAATTAATAAACGAGGCTACATATATAAATGCAACATTAGCAGCCTTTTTATCTTTAATAATCTTGCCCACTTTAAATTATGACCAACGTGGTTAGCCCGCTACAAATTAATTGCCCGCTACTATAAACCTGAAAACTCCCTATAATTTATCCAAAGGGTCTGGGCTTGATAAATTATCCAACCCTTGCTACTAATTGCGTAAAGACCGAAATACCCCTGAAAATGATAAAGTCCTCGCGCCTATTTGCTCAACGAGGCTCTTTAGGTTTCCAATTTCGCCTGGGATTGAGCCGTCGAGCCTATTTGCGTCCAGCATACGAGTTTCGAGCTTGCAAAGGTGGAAAATGGAAAGTGAAATTTCACAATATAAGACGTTATCGCTCTGAATAAGCACAGTTGAGCTCCATAAGGTTGGAGAGCTGATGGGGGATGGGACCCGCAAGGTTCATCCCATTTTTTTCTGTTTGAATGATGGATCAAGGGAGGTGAAGTTGTTGGGTACTTGGCTGAACAAGTCGTGGTAGTTTAGGGCAATCTCCATTTGCAAGGATTTGGTCAGATGAATCCCAGTGAAGTATTGATGATCCTTTGCTCCAGCTTTTTTTTCTTTCCGGGTGAGAGGGTTGAGGGCTGATGAAGAATGGGGAGAAGGCTATGAGGGAGAAGAAAAAAGAGGTTATAGAGCCGATAGAGAAAAGAGATTATGAGGGAGAAGAAAAGAAGATCATAGAGCGGCGGCTGCATTAGTGCGAATTTAGGGACGAGCGAGGAGAGGTTGAAGCGCAGAGGAAAATGTTGTCAGTCATCTGACGAAAGGGATTTCGGCAGAGACGTCTCTAGTTCGCACTTCTGCGTCGTTATTTGCTTCGGAACGTGTTGATTTCAAGGTAACTTCCAAATTAGGATTTAACTCAGTTATGTTTTTCGATTGATTATCCTGTTAATTTAGCTTTGCATAACAAATCTAAGTACGCAAGATATCATACCTATTTTTTGTCCGGCAGCCGATGCAGATCTTCGATATGTGTATTTTCGACTTCAGTTTTTGTAATAAGAGATGTTTGTGTTTACGATGTTAATTGGATGATTTTAATTTGAAGACGTAGCCTGATAAGTTACTATTTATATGTATTTTTATACCCATAAACTTGCTTTACGGTCGTTATACGTCCCAATGAATTTGAATAAGTTGTCATATATTTAGGTGGGTGGATATTGGATCGAAAAGAAGACTTGTATTACAAAGACAAGTTTTTCAACATATAGGGCCCATGCTTAATAATGGAGCAGTTGTGATCAATTACAAATCCAGGTTTGCAACTCAAAGAAGAAATCACGATCAAAGGCAATTGTTGAAAACAAGAACAAAGATCATCCAAACAACACAATTTGCAATCTCACATCTAAAAGCACATGGCTCGATGAAGAAAAGAGGGAGACAACTTGCTGATAAAAAGAACAGAATTGGCATCCTTTTCATCGACCACAAGACAGCACAAGCACGCTAGGAGGAAAAATGTGAAGATTTCAGGCTGCGTTGTCTACGAGTTTTTCGCTGAGAAAACAAGTGAGAAGATGTTCTACACTCTTTAAAAAGGGGCAGAGCTGCTCCGTTTGAGTTATCTCCCAAATATCCAAAGGTTCGATCAAGAAAATCTACTGTCATCACCGACTAAAACACCTCTCTGTTCAAAGGCCACACACACATACACGGCAGAACATAGAGGGTGTGAAACGTGGGCAGAACCTTACAGACCGGAGCTGATTTCCAGACCAAATCGGCAGCAGCTACGGAGTAGATCGAGCAAGCCAAGTCGAGGCAGCACAACACCATCCAGATCGGAACAACCACAGGCCAATTAGGGGCAGTTCACGGGGCAGCAGATGTTCTGAAATTCTGTGACAACAGCCGCACATACAGAGCTGATCTGGGCTAGATCGGGCAGCCACTGAAGCAGGAGTTCGGGGCTGCAACAGCAAGTTCGGGGTAGCACATCACGGGGCAGATCGTAGCAGCTGGTTTCAGTGAATTTCTGTAACACGGAGCAGCTCAAATCAATCGACAACGGCTGAGAAGAACTTGGAGTTGAGAACGTGTGAGAAAGAGCTGCCATACTTCAAGAACCGAACGATTGCTTAATTGATTGGTGAGAACACTATAGCTTGGTGGACTTGGGCTGAAATACTTGTTGGGCTTGGGCAGATTGCGAAGTCGGGTCTGAGACGGTTGTAAGCGATTCTATCTTTCTATGTATTTTAATATTACGTATCGTAGTTAAGTTTATTATAGTTGCAGTATTATTCGAAACCTTGATTTATAATATTGTGAGATATTTGTGCTTTTATTCGTTAACGCGTGAGTATTCGTTTAAGTTTGAATTTATTTTAGTTGATGAACTTAGTTTGATTAAATAGTTGCAAATGTTTAATTACTCTAGGTAAGTCCATGGCTAATTAAAACGACCAATCCGTAATTGTTTTTTCGTTTTAATAAGTGGCGAACAATATTCAACTTCTCTACCCTAGGTAAGTGTAAGTTATATTGTAGTTTATGCGATTTGATTTTAACGGACCAGCGTCGTTTCTTGCGAGAGCGTCGTCCGAGCGAGTTAGTCAATAATTGGGTCTCTTTCATTTTTAATGCTGTCGGAATCTTAAACCTTGCAGGGCGTCCCGGAGGTTATTTTTCGATTAGGAAAGTTATTATAGAGCGTCTCTTAATTATCGAGAAATTAAGAAGAGATTGATTGTTAGGCGTTCGTCGACAACTATAACCGATTATGCTAATGTGTACACGTTATTAGGAATCTATGATCGATTATATAAATCAAGGTGGAGAACGATTACTTCAAGTATTATTTTATAGTCGTTAGTTTCTATATTTTCCTTCGTATTTTTCTTAGTTCAATTTCGTTTCTATATCAGTCTATTTTCAAAAAAATATATTTTCTTTTATAATAGCTTTAGTTTTGATTTCGGTTTGAAAAACTAAAAACCCCCTTTATTATTATTATTATCAATCCAATTTTGACATAGAAGTAAATCAACCATCTTCCCTGTGGAGACGATCCTTACTTTCGCTATACTCATTAGTAAGGTTATAAATTTTATTTTTGGCCGTCTAAGACGCGACCAAATTTTGGCGCCGTTGCCGGGGAAGGTGGTGTAAATTGATTTGCTTGTACTTCTAATTCGATTTCTTTGTCTAGTATCGATCTTCTCGACAGGTATGCTATGTTTGATCTAGAAGAAGAGAAGACGAAAGCGGAAAATTGAAAGGCGAACATGACTTTCGTTAAGCGACATGGAGAAAAATCAACAACAAATACCATTACATGTTACGTTGAGGGCGCACTATGGTTTTCAACTGCCTTGAAAATTTTTCCGAACTATGTCTAGCTAAAAGACGTTAAAGAAAAGCGCTCTTGGGAGGCAACCCAAGTATTATTGATGCATATCTATTATAAATATAAAATAAAAAAAATCAGTTTTGCTTCTTATACTTCGTTATCGTAAATTCGCTATGACGTGCCGTTTAGCTATGATTTTATACAGGTTCTAAGCTGATTTGGGTGAGATCCGTGCGTACAGACTTACATGGCCAAGTGTCGCAGCGAATCAAATCCTAAGTGTGGGGAAAAAGCTTTTGAGAAGCTTGCATATCAGCTATTCAGGGAAGTTCGCTAAACTATTATTTTTCTTCTTCCATGAGTTACAATGATTATTGCGTTGAGGACAACGTAAAATTTAAGTGTGGGGGAGGGAATTGCGCGGAACAGATGCAGACATTACTATATGTGCATGATTTGTTGAATTACATGAAAAAAGGGTAATTTTTTCAAAGTTCTCTCTTTGTCATTGGAAAGATTGATTTTATGTTAGATTAGTGTGAGTAATTAGGATACACATGCGTAGTCGATGTCTTTCTTGCATGATGAACTTGGCGATACTTGAAAGATTCGTACGCATAACCCAATTTTTGTGAGATTTTTGAGCCTACGAGCTTTTTGCTCATTTCTTTGGTTGTGTGAATCATGCTTAATTTATTTCTCGCCAGAACTTGCTTGCGTGTTACGTTTTGAAATTGCTTAAAGTGAGATTGCGTGAAATATGGAAGGTATTAGGAATTAAGTCCATAGCCAAAGTTCCCGACCACGACTGATCACCGTAGTTAGCCACTTTGAGCCTGAACCTTTTCTTTCTGAAAACCCAAAAAAAAATGTTCCACTCAAATAAGCCTTCAGAAATAAATCCAGTCGGAGCAATAGTAGAAGTGGAGGTTGCATGCGGGAGTTGAAAGCGCAGCCGGACCTATATCAAAGTTGAGCGTGAAAGAAGTTAAGAACTTCTCCATGGATAATCTCTCACTCGCAAAGAGGCCGAGAGAAGAGGAGCTTAGCACCGTCGAAATCCTAAGAACCCTTCCTTCGATAATCTTTCAATTTCTAAAAAAAAGTATATGTGATCCTATGAATGAAAGAAGAAGGTGAAATAACGACGAAGTCAAAAGAACTAAGAAAAAAAAGAAGAAGTTTCGGTGCGTCGAGACGATGGCATGATCCAAACACGACTACTGCTCATATCCTTTTTGATGCTTACTATTTGCCTACTTCACATACTTTAGCCCTGCTATACCTTGAAAAAAAAACCTTCTGATTCACGCTTTATCATTTAAAGTGGTAGATTTACGAATCGTTTGCAAGCTTATGGTAGAGATTAGATTAATGCATTAGTGGAGATAATGCACCGACATTTTACCTATACACCGAGTGATCTGAGTGAATTCCTGTGAGGTGCGAATCTTGATTGGTATTACTAAGGTAGTTGTGTAGATAGTCGTTGATCTCGTATGTGTTTTCCGACGTTGCTTACATGATATCTATGCATATTGTCATTCCTAAAGTGATAGTTACATGATTTATATTTATATGCGTTTTAATATATTTTGCTTGAGGACAAGCAAAACATAAGTGTGGGGGAATTCTCCAAAAATTTGGTCGCGTCGTAAACGGCCAAAAATAAAATTTATAACCTTACTAATGAGTATAGCGAAAGTAAGGATCGTCTCCACAGGGAAGATGGTTGATTTACTTCTATATCAAAATTCGATTGATAATAACAATAATAATAATAAAGGGGGTTTTTAGTTTTTCAAACAGAAATCAAAACTAAAGCAATTATAAAAGAAAATATATTTTTTTGAAAATAGACTGATATAGAAACGAAATTAAACTAAGAATAGACGAAGGAAAATATAGAAACTAACGACTATAAAATAATACTTGAAGTAATCGTTCTCCACCTTGATTTATATAATCGATTATAGATTCCTAATAACGTGTACACATAAGCATAATCGGTTATAGTTGTCGATGAACGCCTAACAACCAATCTCTTCTTAATTTCTCGATAATTAAGAGACGCTCTATAATTACTTCCCTAATCGAAAAATAACCTCCGGGACGCCCTGCAAGGTTTAAGATTCCGACAGCATTAAAAGAGACCCGATTATTGACTAACTCGCTCGGACGACGCTCTCGCAAGAAACGACGCTGGTCCGTTAAAATCAAATCACATAAACTACAATATAACTTACAATTACCTAGGGTAGAGAAGTTGAATATTGTTCGCCACTTATTAAAACGAACAAACAATTTTGTCGTTTCAATTAGCCATGGACTTACCTAGAGTAATTAAACATTTGCAACTATTTAATCAAACTAAGTTCATCAACTAAAATAAATTCAAACTTAAACGAATACTCACGCGTTAACGAATAAAAGCACAATAATCTCACAATATTATAAATCAAGGTTTCGAATAATACTGCAACTATAATAAACTTAACTACGATACGTAATATTAAAATACATAGAAAGATAGAATCGCTTACAACCGTCTCAGACCCGACTTCGCAATCTGCCCAAGCCCAACAAGTATTTCAGCCCAAGTCCACCAAGCTACAGTGTTCTCACCAATCAATTAAGCAATCGTTCGGTTCTTGAAGTACGACAGCTCTTTCTCACACGTTCTCAACTCCAAGTTCTTCTCAGCCGTTGTCGATTGATTTGAGCTGCTCCGTGTTACAGAAATTCACTGAAACCAGCTGCTACGACCTACCCCGTGATGTGCTACCCCGAACTTGCTGTTGCAGCCCCGAAATCCTGCTTCAGTGGCTGCCCGATCTAGCCCAGATCAGCTCTGTATGTGCGGATGCTGTCACAGAATTTCAGCACATCTGCTGCCCCGTGAACTGCCCCTAATTGGCCTGTGGTTGTTCCGATCTGGATGGTGTTGTGCTGCCTCGACTTGGCTTGCTCGATCTGCTCCGTAGCTGCTGCCGATTTGGTCTGGAAATCAGCTCCGGTCTGTAAGGTTCTGCCCACGTTTCGCACCCTCTATGTTCTGCCGTGTATGTGTGTGTGGCCTTTGAACAGAGAGGTGTTTTAGTCGATGATGACAGTAGGTTTTCTTGATCGAACCTTTGGATATTTGGGAGATAACTCAAACGGAGCAGCTCTGCCCCTTTTTAAAGAGTGTAGAACATCTTCTCACTTGTTTTCTCAGCGAAAAACTCGTAGACAACGCAGCCTGAAATCTTCACATTTTTCCTCCTAGCGTGCTTGTGCTGTCTTGTGGTCGATGAAAAGGATGCCAACTCTGTTCTTTTTATCAGCAAGTTGTCTCCCTCTTTTCTTCATCGAGCCATGTGCGTTTAGATGTGAGATTGCAAATTGTGTTGTTTGGATGATCTTTGTTCTTGTTTTCAACTATTGCCTTTGATCGTGATTGCTTCTTTGAGTTGCAAACTTGTATTTGTAATTGATCACAACTGCTCCATTATTAAGCATGGGCCCTATATATGTTAAAAATTTGTCTTTGTAATACAAGTCTTCTTTTCGATACAATATCCACCCACCTAAAATATATGACAACTTATTCAAATTCATTGGGACGTATAACGACCGTTCGGGGCGGATCCCCGCGGGGGCGGGGAATCCCCGCCCCGCTGCCATCCCTAGTGACGATCCACGCTCACCGCACCATTTGTTGTGGAATCGAACCACGTTCAATTCCCGTGTTCTTCGTTTATTTTCTGCTTTGTCGAATCCCCAACACAACTCACATGTATGTGTGTGTGCCTTTGTGTTTATCCATCGAATCTTACTAGAAGCCATTTTTATCCTTCTCTTGGGAATACAATGTTATTCCTGCCAATATAATCTCATTATATGATGCATGGTTTTATACAATTGCAGACGAGGCCGAGATCGTAAGGAGGCATCAAGGCTCTACTATGAATGGTAAGTTGCAGGCATAACCATAAGAAGTACCACCAGCAAAACTCTTTGTTCATTTTCGCGAGAAAAATCCCGTTGAAAGGTCGCCGTCAATTTCTCTTCCATTTGCTGCCGACTATGGAAGTCGAAGTAATGATGGATTTTCGAAGCAGCCCAACGACGATGAAAATCGAAGCAATGACGAGTTTTGGAAGCAGCCCAGCAGCTTTTGTCGGACAAAGATGGCGGTCGAAGTTGGGGAGACAACGTCGGTGTAACGACCCAACTTTTCTAATTGAATTAGTTGGCGGATTTCCGCAACAGAATACGCGAAAATCCCATTTTTAGATGTTAATGGAAATGAACCATAACTATGTAGTCCTATTCTAAATAGATTGACCCCAAAATAACATATCAAAATTATAAGAAATCAAAAAATTTTTAAATAAAAGATTATACCATTCATAAAGTGTCGTTTTACACAAAAGGTATCTACACATGGGCTGAAGCCCCAAAAATATTCTAAACAACTACGCCGATCCACAGGTCGCATTCATGAACTACTCTCGCCCTCAAAAGCCCGTGGAGTCACTGCCACCAGCCGTTAATTCAGCCCTGACGTTCATCGACGTCGGGCTCGTCCATACCTACAACACGTAAAAGACTGAGCTATATCCTAGTAGGTGAATATGCAATGCAGCGTGCACTCATTCTCAATCTCAATGCTCACAACATCCTAGGCTGGACTCGGCACCTCGTGCTTCATAAATAAAATAAAATATCTGATCGCTCACACTCACATCAGACTAGCGGTGCCCACGCCGATAGTCCGCTGATCGGTCACGTCAACATCCTCCTATCAGGTCGCCCCTTTCGCTGCATAATTCAACCGACGGTTTGCACTTTGGGTCGCTCACGCCCAAGTAGACAGATCGCTCACGTCTGTCTCCCGTCAGGTGCCTCGTGAGTCCAACCTCAACTCCTCTAAGAGTACGCAAAATCGGCACACTCTAGCCCGCTCAAATAGACACTATAAAGTGTCACCGTCCACGCGGTCATCATCTTCCAAATGTTGTGACGTGTCGTGATATGCAATGCACATTATATAAACCACATAAATTAAAAATCATATATTGTATAACATGCAGATACGAAACTCTTTTATTTCTTTAAAATTCCAGGAAATAACCTTATAAGTCCTAAATAGACTAAATGGGCCTAAAGTTAGGCTAAAGTCCAAAATGTGCTTAAAATAAGTCAACTTGCTAAAATGGTCAACACCCGAAAGTTGGATTCGCCGATCGAATTTAAAAAGGGTTAGTCAACTCTCGAAACTCCCTGGTCAAAGTTTACTCACTAATAAGTACAATCGCCTGATTCATTCACTCATCGAATAAAATCGCCCAATTCAGTCCCTCAGTGAAATCGTCGAATTCATTCACTAATCAAATAAAATCGTCCGATTCAGTCCCTAAGTGAAATCGCCCGATCCTTTCAAATTAGGGGTTTCGGCCGAAAGTGGGTCGATTCGTGAAAAAAAAAAATCACGCGGCGAAAGTCATCCGAAACTTCACTCACTCGGCCGATTCCATAACTTACTATTATGGCCCGCGAATAAGCCCGCACCTGTCTCACAATTCATGAAAGCCCCGGCCCGCGAACTAAGTATTTGGCCCGATCTAAAGAATCGCCCGACGTTACGTTTCGCCCGATTGTACCTATAACTTGATAATTCTTCAAAAATAAATTCTAACTAAGAATTCGCCCGACTATGTGTTTCGCCCGACACTAAGATTCGCCCGAATCTACATAAAATTAATAAATTTAAACACAAAACTCTAAATAAGGATTCGCCCAATCCTAAGAATGTTCATATAAACACGAAACCCTAACTTTCGATCGATGCTACCTTTAAATAAGTTTTCACAACTTCATATCCTCAAGATCATATCTAGAACACAGCTATAAACCCATATGTTGGGTTCCTAAAGCAACATATACCCATATACATACTTCAATATCACATAAACAAGGAAAAAGAGATAAAATTCGATTCAAAGTGACCAATCACTTAAATCTGAAATTTTAACATGTCTTTCACGCGTTGTAGATGAATAGAATTCACCAACCTCACTTCCTTAGGCTAAATGGTTTGTGATGGATTGAGCTTGCCAAAAATCCTTACTCCACTTCGTCTTCTTCGTTTCTTCGATCTTTCTTCTTTCTTTGCTCTCTCTCTCTCTCTCTCTTTCGTTTTTCTTCTGTGACCAATAATAATTATTTTGGACCAAGTAGCCAAGAGGGGTATGGTGCTCACATTTCCCCTAGTGATTAAGAAAAGTCTATCTTTATCTCTTAACTCATTTGGGCCAAAGTACCAATCTATTTGAGCCTTGTTATCTTTTATATTTATTATTTATTGAATTCCCACTAACTTGGACCACTTTACTTAAGTAATATATTGTTTTGGGCCGACCTATAAATCGACTTGGGCCTTACTTTTATTTACTCATTTATTGAATTTCTTTATTGGGCCGAATTTCCTGCTTCTTCTTGGACCCGTTCGAATACTAAATCCATTAATTCGAACATTTACAACACTAATTTCATTCAAAATCCCGTATTAGAATTTACGGGTATTACAGTCGGTTCGAAGTTGGGGCTGACGCTGGTTAGATCGGGGTGGGTCAATGTCTCTGTAGCTGGGGTTTGAGGTTTGAGAAGATGAAGTTGTAGGGTATTTTTTGTAATTTGCTGTGTAACTGATGAATTGAGATAAATAATCTGGTGTGAACATCTAAGCTCTACGGTTACGTTATCTTAACTTTTAAGCTAAAGTGTGGGCTTCTGGCCAATCGCGGGCCACATCTTTAGAACCAAACAAATAAAACTGTCACACTATGATAGATTATTTTTTAACTAGTATTATCTAGGATAGCAAACACGTACAATCATTATCGGAGGACGAGATTTTAAAGTTGACGATGGAATAAATTGAAAAAATTATATATTTGAGTTTAATAGTTCTAGTTGTAGAGAATTGTAGTACATAGTAGGTGCTTAAGATTTCTTGTTTAAGTTACATTACACTGTTTTGTATTCAGTAAATATTCCATTCCTAATGTAAGTCTTTTTGTGTTTATCTATTCTGTTTTATTAAGCGTGAGGGGTCAGTATAAACTGCCATTTGGCCCGTCAATTTAACAAAAAATTTAAATAAAAAGAACACCCACTCTTTTATTTATTATTTATAGTTAATTACTATATTTAGCTAATTACTATTAATTTAAATTATATTATCTATTAAGTATTTCAAATTAAATAAATTACTATTATATATTTATATATTATTACACATACCTTAAACGGCGAAATAGTACTTGTATATTTAGGGGTCGTTTGATACCGTGTTTTTTAATTGATGGGTATAAGTTATTTGTCTATGGCTACACAGATTTTGTTGATATCGTATTTTAACATGTTTGATATGCGTGTATTAATTATTAGTGTAATAATATAAATTGTGTTTGATATGTGTGTTTGAGGTGTGTATGGAATCTGTTAAATATATTTAAATTACAATTTTGTCCTTTATTAAGTAAATCTTTAAAAATAATTACAACCGCTTCATGGTCATCAGATCTACCCAAATTACAGAAGCCCTTCAAGCCGAAATTACAGCTTCATCGTCATCAATGGCAGAAATTGATATTAAAGGGCATTATTGTCGGGATATTTCCCCTTCTTAACTTGCATGCCATGTCAGATTCCTATTTCTTGCGCTCGTAAAACTGATTAATTAAAATAATTAACTTCACAAAAGATTATTTATAATATATATTACTCTCTCTCTCTCTCTCTCTCTTTCAAGAACGAAGAAACTGACAGATTCGTGGAAAATTGAAATAACCCTTGAAAACTAAATATGGAACCAACCCTAACGAAGCCTGAGATCGAAGCAGCTCTGCAATTGATTCAGCTCAGCGGCAGTTCCGCCGCCGAATCGGAGGTCGATCACCGCCGAAAATTGCTTACCCAATCGGAGGAAAACACCAATAACACCGTCGCTCGTTCGGCAGAAAGCATCGAGGACGACGGCGCACAATCATCGTCGACTTCAGTTGTAATCAATCGAAAGTGCGTCGACGACGAAGAAGAAGGCGGCGATGACGAAATTCTGCCCAGAAGTATTTCGAGGTTGGGCTCGCTCGCCGAAATCTACCGAAAAACTGTGCCTTTGACGAGTACGCGGCGCCGGCCAAGAAGGAGAATAAAAAGAATCACAAACGCTGTAAGAAAAGGAAGTGCTAACTGAGTCAACGATCGCCTGTATATCTCTATTGTGTAGAGCTGTTTCTATAGCGAATCTAATGCGTAATTGTGATTGTGTAAATCATGACTTTTGTTTTGTTAACGTTCTTACATATGTATCATATTGAAGACATTCTACAACGGTAAAGCACATTGAAGTTCTTGCAGTTCGGTTGGTTTCTTGATTAACTGTGAATAAACCATATTGAGGTTTTTTAGCAGTTTTCGAAGCGAGGCTGAATTTGGATGGCTATCCTAAGGCAATTTTGACGTATTAAGAGGAAGTTAAACTACTCATCAAGTTATTACATGAATAGGGTTTAGTAGTAATCTCAGCAAACGTGAACTTTTGTAAGGGAAACAATTTTGGGAACATTTTCTGAACTTTTATTTGATCAAATACGAAGTGGACAGCAGGTTATGGTTTATCCTTTTTATTTCTGTGGCTGCTGCGATGCGAACACTTAACATGTTATGTTGTTGTTTACATTTTAAGATATATAGTCCAAAAATATATCATGCATTTGGGGGGGAGGGCTACGTGGAACCATTTATATGACATGATGGATTATTCAAATATGAGACTCGATTAATATTTTTGAGAGACAATATTGCTGTGATTTAATTAGGAAATTTTGGTTTCGGTAATTGGCAATTATTTGCGGAAGATAAAACGAGGGAGACCCAGTCGAATAACATATTGGATTTTGAGGATATAACAAACTTTAAATTCGATATTTTACTTTTCCCTCAAAATCTGTTTCTATTTGGACAAACGGAATGCTTAGGGTTTTTTTCGAATGCCCCACCCACCTAAGAGAAATTGGAACGATGCGTTTAAACACAATATTAGATAAAAAAAATTACTATTCGATATATTTGGTTGTTCCTTCAATGTTTCTATACAACGAAATAAAATACGATTTTCTTTGGCAAGACTAATAGTATAAAATTGCCTTTCAAGTTTCAATTTGACTTTCCAATTTTTCCAATAATATATCCTTCGTTTATCTAACAACATTGCCTTCTAATCTATAACCATGAATGAGATTCAAGCAGATAAAAATGTGCTGACAAAAAATTTGAAAAGTTCCATTATGCTGAGCCATTAAGTATAAATAATAAATGGGTCCAATATTTGAGAAATCAACACATATTGTAGCCTGCTTCCATTTCATCTATACAAGGCCGATATTTATTCGGAAAGATTAAATAATCATGATATATATATATACATGAGAATTACTTACTCTATTATTAATCGAGATAGAGAAGAGCTTATCTCTATATGCATCATAAAATAAGATACGTGTTGTTTTTCTAGTACTTGTAAGAAAATAACATTGTAAAACTAAGACACGTCACGTAATGTCTGTGCGAAATTTAAGAGCCGTCGTTCATTAGACCAACTATCCATACACACGCTCTTCTAGCACGAGCGTGTTGGACACTGCTTGACTCTTTGCAGTTGGCGCGTGGAGTCACGCTCCCAAGTGCAAGTGAGATAGCGTACGAATCAAAGGTAGCGTGCATGACCCTACGAATCGAGGAACGTTAGTTTTCCTAGGCCTCGTTTGTTTGTATCTTTAATTTTCTTCAATTTTCACTTCACTCAGCTTCTGATATCTACAATTATTTTCTTTTTATGTAGTCATGAAATATTTTGTACCATTATATTTAAGTAATGCTTTTTTTTGTTACTAATTTTATTTTCCCTATAAAAAACAAATAATTTGACAAATAAAAAGAAAAATGACCTATATAGCTTTCTGAGGTCACATGTAGCTCTTTTGCCCAACTGCCAAACACAACGCTAACGCCTTTAGTTGTCTTGTCTTCCCCTTTTTTTTCTTTTTTTTTCTTTTCTCCATTTTAAATAAATATTTGTTGTTCTTTTGTTTTTTCAGGAGCATATATATATCATTAAATAATCACATTTTCCGCCACACCTAATAAATATTTATAGAAATGCCCGCCCTTTAAATCTCCCGTTTCGGCTCATTCATCACTCGCTTACGCTATAATCTCCTCAATTTCCAGCCCTAATTTGTTCTCTCCGTTCGTCCGCCGAGCTAAATTATCCGGTAAGCAATCGGCTTTTCCCCGTTTGTATTGATTATCATGGCTTTTGAGATCTGAAGTGAGATTCTTGCGGTGGACGCATGTGGCTGTGTGCCTTAATGATTGCGTCGATTTTCATTTTAAATTGTTTCCGATTTGAGATTTGTAAATTTTTCGTATTTAATTATGGGTGGAAAAGTTGATTATCTGTTTGTCCAGGTGAATTTCGCCGAGCGCATATAGAATTGTATATTTTTTTCAGATTTTATTATCTGTCATGGCTGGTTATTCATTTCCTGTAGCACGTTTTCGTGATTGGATGGCTTTACTTAGCATGCTAGCTGAATCTATTTTTATTTACGTATTGTATGAATATGTGCATCTGAATCATTTCTAGTGCCCTTATGCTGAACTTCGAACATTGCTGACTGTCATCTGTATCGTTGTATATTTTCCTTTTCTGTCAGATAGGTCTCTAACTGAGTTCAGATATAGTTTTTTTTTTGTGTTTTGAGGTTCGTTTATATTCCTTGTTCGGGGTGGGTGACATGCATTATAACTGAGCAAAGTCAATTGGAATTCTCTTAATTATGAACTAGTAAATAGTTGCTAGAATGACCTGTCTACCTTTCGTTGGTGATAGTGTTTTATTTGGCATGATGTATGACATTGAAAATGAAATCCTCAAGAGAACTTATATGTGATCTGATGGTATTTGGGAACAAACGAGGGACATTATGCTTCTTTGGTGCTGTCTGTGGGCTATCATTCTTGTGTATGTAGCAAAATTTTCAGATATCGGGAATTCTTACTTTAGTAACTGAACGCTAGGTTGTGCTGAATGAGACATTTCAGTCTTGAGATATGGGCTTCCTCTAGATTTTTATTGAGGTTTCGTTTCGAGGAAAAGGACGCTACACAATGCGTCACAAAGATGTGATTTGTGGCGTTGTCTCAATATCCATTAGGTTTGACGATTGCTTTTCGAAATATTACATTTGTAACTTTTTTTTTGTTTGAAGCTTCAATAATTATCTTCTCTTGCAGCCAAATGATCATTTTCCAGCCCGTTGTGGCTGTTTATGTAAACCCATTGAAATCAAACAGCCATTTTTGAATAACCTTACTGATGAACAGAGTTTTCCATATAGATATGGCAAAAGGTAACAGAGGGAGACGTGGGATCGCTTCACGACAATGCAGGCCAAAGCCATACCCATTTAAACCATGCCACCTCAAAGTCAAGGGCCTACGCACGAGCGCTGCTCGAAGTTCTCCAAGAAAGACTGGGAGGATGCCACGTGCTCGGTATGTATGGAGTATCCACACAACGCTGTTCTCCTCTTGTGCTCTTCGCAAGAAAAGGGCTGCCGTCCATATATGTGCGATACAAGCTTTCGCTACTCCAATTGCCTCGAACAGTTCAAGAAGGCATACGCAAAATCCCCTTCAACCTCTTCACTCCTTACGCGAGCCTCTGATTGTCACGACACCACAGAGCTTGCCTGCCCACTCTGCAGAGGTCAGGTCAAGGGATGGACAGTGGTGGAGCCCGCGAGAGAACACCTCAACGGTAAGAAGAGGAGCTGCATGCAAGAGAACTGTGCTTTCTCGGGAACATTCAAGGAGCTGAGGAAGCACATGAAGGCTGAGCACCCTCTGGCCAAACCGCGAGAGGTGGACCCCAGTCTTGAACAGAAGTGGAGAAGAATGGAGAGAGAAAGGGAGAGAGAAGACGTGATGAGCACCGTTAGGTCATCGATGCCAGGCGCTGTGTTCTTCGGGGACTATGTCATTGAAGGAGGTCGGTATGAGAGTTCTGATTCTGACGAAGAAGATGGTTTTGAGGTTGCAAATGGCGCAAGTCGTGGGAACGAGGGCATGGAAGTAGGAATCGATGGGAATTTGATGTCTGTGTTTCTATTCTTGCAAGCGTTTGGTTCTAATGTTGGGTCGAACGGTGGTGGTCTGAGGGAGCATGGAAATAGGGATTTTAGTCGAACGATGAATGGAAGAGAAGCTTATGGTTATGATAGTGAGAGTAGTGACGACGGTAATGAAAGAGGTGGCGAAAATAGAGCTCGTCGGGGACGTTCGAGGGGGCCGAGAAGGCGTAGGGAGATAAACGAAGGTCAAAGGTAAGTCATGTGTTGTTATCAGCTTTGCAAAAAGTTGCTGGTTTTTAGGACTTAAATGAAAAGTTTAAAACACTTGTAATAATAAGTACATTTGAATTATCTGCCGTTGGTCCATATTCTGGGGAGTCTTTATCTTATACGATGAGGCAGGTGAAGAATATGGAATGTGTGTGTAATAATATACTTGTAATTGTATTCTGTAATTCCATGGTCGATCTTCTTATTCTTCTTATGTACACAACGTTAACCTTCTTGTTTTTATTGACTTGGAATTGTGATCTTTTCTTTTTGTTTGTGGAATTGCAACTTTTCGTCTTCCCTTTTCGTTGGCTTGAAATAATCTAAGGCTGACAGAGGAGACTTGGTATTGGGTCAGTAAGTACTTTGATTGCTTTAATAATTTTTTTTCTACGTTCTCTAATATACTCCTTTCGTTTCGCAAACATATTGAGAAAATAAACAAAATCTCTTTATACCATTATTATTTTATCCTATTTAACTAACTATTTATATTTAAGATGATGAGTAAATTTGTAAAAGTTCTAAATATTTTTCTTTGAAAAAGTCAAATGATTTGTATTGAAAAAAAAATTCTAAAACGATTTGTTTTAGGAACGGAGGGAGTATTAGACTAGTCTATATTGCACACTCAAATACGTGTGCTATAAAATGAAGGGGTAAAATAGTAACTAATTAAATGTAGTGGGTGATTTTAATTTAATTTTTCAATAAAATTTAATTAACAGACGATTTATACTCACTTATTACCCTTAAGTATAATAGAGTAGATATGTGCGGCTAATATTACAAACAATATATACACTATAATTTTGATATTTTTAGTTATGTATGATTTAAAATATTCTGTAGAAAAAGTTATACTTTAAAATGCTAAACAAATAACGAGGTTCAATTTGCTTCACATGATAGTGCACAAAATTGGCCATATTTGGATATTGATGATAGATATCATTGCATTGCATGCTACACTTTGATAAGGGGACCCACATTCCCAAATTGATAAACAAATTGAAGGGCTTTTAAAAAAGTGGAATTTTATGTCAGGCCCCACTAATTTTTTAATTTACTTGTCAGGCTCTATTACAGAATAATAAGTTTAAAGGACCTACTTTATGTAAAATTCGAGCTAAAGGACCATAAACTATGATTTGACAAAAATACCCTTACTAAAATGCTCTTTTTATGTTACTCAGTTACAGTATATTGTTAATATAGGAAACAGATACGTTATTTTTCGATAATATTATGTTACTCAGTTACAGAATATTGTTACTTTAGGAAACAGACACGTTATTTTTCAATAACATTGTGTTACTTAGTTACAGAATATTTTTCTTACACTGAAACGAGCACAAAAATATTGGAATGCCCCATCCAACCGATTATGTCATGTTGGATTCACTGTGATATTGACGACGCACGAGGTAGAATTTGCTTGTCTAATTAGGGTGCAAATTCGAGAATATAATGGTAAATCGAATCTAGATTTCGACATAAATTGCAAATAATCGGTATAAATTCGAGGTACCCATGAGAAGTTGAGGTCTATTTTACATTATTGAGTCAATAACGACGTGATTTATGCAGTTTTCATCTGTTTTTTAGTGTCGTTTGTGATTTTCGTTCTTTTCTCCCGATCCATTGGTTTAGAATGTGTTATTTACAACAGACAAGGTGTTATTACCTTTAAGCGACGTGTTAGTTCTAAGTCAACATTTGTTATTAACCATAAAACATTTGTTTTTTTTGCTATGTTATAAGTATTTCTTTTTACACGATTTAGGAAAAATATAATATTTGTTTCTTGCAACTAATCGGTATAAATTGGAGGGACCCACGAGAAATTGAGGTCTATTTTACCTTAATAAGTCAATAACGACGAGATTTATGCAGTTTTCATCCTATTTTTTTTAGTGTCGTTGTGATTTTCGTTCTTTTTCTCCCGATCCATTGGTTATATACAGAATGCTTTATTTACGACAAACAAGGTGTTATTACCTTTCAGCGACGTGGTACTTCTAAGACATCATTTGTTATTAACCATAAGACATTTGTTATTTTTTGCTATGTTATAAGTATTTCTTTTTTACACGATTTAGGGAAAACATAATATTTGTTTCTTGCAACTAATCGGTATAAATTCGAGGTACCCATGAGAAATTAAGGTCTATTTTACCTTATTGAGTCAATAACGACGAGATTTATGCAGTTTTCATATGTTTTTTAGTGTCGTTGTGGTTTTCGTTCTTTTTTCTCCCAATCCATTGGTTGTATACAGAATGTGTTATTTACGACAAACAAGGCGTTATTACCTTTCAGCGACGTGTTACTTATGTTAACCCTAAGACATTTGTTATTAACCCTAAGACATTTGTTATTTTTCGCTATGTTATAAGTATTTCTTTTTACACGATTTAGGGAAAATCTAATATCCGTTTCTTGCAAATAATCGGTATAAATTCGAGGTACCCATGAGAAATTGAAGTCTATTTTACATTAATGAGTCAATAACGACGTGATTTATGCAGTTTTCATCTGTTTTTTAGTCGTTTGTGATTTTCGTTCTTTTTCTCCCGATCCATTGGTTGTATACAGACTATGTTATTAACAATATATGAGTCGTTATTTTTAATGTAGGATGTGGTATTTTTGTGTGACGATTTGTTATTTACTAGAAGAGATGTGTCATAGGTCGCTAACTGATTTGGAAAAACAAAAAAATAAGTTCAGCTCTGTCGAGCACTACTACGACGACAGGTCAGGGTCGGACCTCCTCGTCTGCTCACGAAGGTCGAGAATATAGGCGGAAATCGAGCTTGAAGATTAGATCGCTCGTTGGGGCCTTAATACTAACTGAAACTATATTGGGGCCTGAATACTATTTAAAAATGTTAAGAGGGCCTGACACGTAATTAACCTTTTAAAAAATGGTCTTGGACCTAGACAACGTTAAAAAATATTTTCCCATTTCCCATTTTAAAAAAATAGCATTCGATTTAAATGCATTTTCATCATTTTAGAGGGGTGATATTTACAAGGATGGTGAGACGCATGAGACTACAATCCACCCGCCTACCCTTGAGCGTTCCCCATTTAACATATTGATTTTGAAAAGTGAAACCAATTAATAAGGACCTAATGGTCATTTTACAATTGAGAACATTTTTTAAGTTTGATTATGCCAAAAGTCATTCTTTAATTTTCTCCAGATTTGAAGGCCCAACTGATAGGTAGATCGGAGACCCAGCTGTAATTTAAGCACAATAATGTAATGATGCCATAATAATTACATTCGTGATATGTTGTTACTAACGATGGCTGCACTGTAATGATTACACTCATGACATACGACTCTAATTAAGCCAACAACCATTTTCCCTTCTATGTCCAAAAAAGGTTGTAAAATTTCCATAATCCATCATCACTAAGATTAATGACCCAAGACTAATTACGGCTTTTGCTGGTAAGTAATTGTCACCTTTCGTTCTACCTTTCTTCAGTGAATCAGATTGCAAAACAAACATAAATGACGAACAACAGTACAATGAAAAAAACAGTATAAATAGCTGCACTACTCCTTCATGTTCCCATCACCATATCTAACAGAAAATACAAAAGGAAGTCAAGAAAAAGAAACCCTTTTTTCTTCTATCAAATCCTATCTAAGAAAAAAGAAAAGAAACAATGATGAAGAAGATGGTAGCAGCTTTCTTGTTCCTTGTGCTTTACAGCAGAAACACAGCCCACGCATCAACTTACACCGTCGGAGATTCCTCAGGCTGGACATTCAACGTCGCCGGCTGGGAAAATGGCAAGAAATTCAAGGCTGGGGATAAGCTTGGTAATAATAATATGTTTATATTAAGGGTTTTCAGATTTATATTATGCGTTTAATTATTTTGGGGATTTATAATATCTGCAGTGTTCAAATATACCTCTGGCGCGCACAACGTGGTGGTGGTGAACAAGGGTGGCTACGTCGGCTGCACTTCGCCGGCGGCCGCCATTAATGAGTATAGTTCTGGGAATGATGTGATTACTCTGGAAAAGGGTGCTAATTACTTCATCTGTGGGTTTCCTGGGCATTGCGGAAATGGGATGAAGATAGCTGCTATTGCTTCTTGATTTTTCGTTTAATTATTAAATGGTTTGTTAATTATTGTAACAAAACCTTGATTATCATATAAGTGATTAATAATATTCTCATGTGATTTTCGAGCATCACAAAGAAAGGGTGTAACATTCTCTGTTTCGTAACCCCAAAGCTCTCTTTGCTTCATTTTAATATGTTTAGTACTTAAAAAGCATAAAGTAAAACCTTCATAACTTAATACACTATAAATTAATAGAATATCTAAAATAATGTAATCTTTTGGTCCTGACTTGGTTCTTTGTGAAAAAATCATCAAATTTGATACGATAATAATATAATAATTTTTCGAAAAATGCCTTATAAATAGTCGGTCCCATTAAAACTTCAATTAATAATTCATAATAAAATGATTATAAATATTATGTTTATTTGCTAACATTTACAATAATAAAATATTCATGAGCTTTGCTACGGCCACATGTAGAAGATCATTCCAACACATAAAATTAGCAGTATTATTTTGTGTAGAGGATATAATGTATGAAATATGAAGTTATATACTCATTTATAATCTAATCTGTTCAATCCATCATTGAAAAGGACTAAGAAATATCTTAGTTTAAAAGGTATCTTTTAATTAATAAAAATATTAATTTATTGAAGATTAATACTCGGCTTTTTAAATAAAATAAAGCAATTTTATTCAAAATTTAATAAAATGGAATTATTTCGCCCGAAATTAATAAAATAGGGCAAAACGCGTCCAATAACGCGACGTCGCGGCTACATGGCACATCAACAAGCCTTTTTATTTTTTCTATTTGCGTCGTCGCACCTATTAGGGGCGACGATTACTTTTTCTTTTTTTTTTTTAATTTTTTATTTTAACTTATTTTATAGTTATATTGTAAAATCCACAAATTCATAAAATCATTATTATTTCATCAGATTTACATTATTAAAATCAACAAACGCATCTAATTTATTGTATTTTTCGCGACGATTAAAATGATATGCATATCTTATATTTTTTCAAATATCGGAAATATTTAATTGTTTTTAAATTTAATCCAATTTAAGTATTTTTTAATTATAAAAATAAAAAAAATATTTTTGATCATCGAAAAATATAAGATATGCATATCATTTTAATCGTCGCGATGCGTTTGTTGATTTTAATTATGTAAATCTGATGAAATAATGGTGATTTTATGAATTGGTGGATTTTATAAATAATAAATATAAATTAAGTTAAAATAAAAATAAAAAAAAAGAAAAAGTGATGGTCGCCCCTAATGGGTGCGACGCATGTAAAATTAAAAAAAAAACTATTTGGTTCGTGCCACGTCATCGTCGCGGCTAATAGCTGCGGCGTCGCATTTAATGGATGCGTTTTGCCCTATTTTATTAATTTCGAACGAAATAACCCCATTTTATTAAATTTCGATTAAAATTGCATTATTTTATTTAAAAAGCCTTAATACTCCCTCTGTTTCATATTACATGTCGTTTAAGGTTATTGCACACAAATTAAGAAATAAAATAAAATTCCCATTATACCCTTAATTAATTATATGATCCCATTTAAGATAGGGATAAAACTGGAAATAGTCAATATTTTTTATTTTGAAAACTGAAAAACTATTTTGAAAACTGTAAAACGACATGTATTTTAAAACAAAAAAAAATTCTACAACGACATTTAATCTGAAACAGAGGGAGTATCTCTTTAAATTAATAAAATTTAATGGTTCCATGTTTTCTAAATTTAGAGATGTTTTACTAGTATCTCTTTAAATTAATAAAATTTAATGGTTCCATGTTTTCTAAATGGGTAATTTTATATAGACCCCCTTAGATTCTATTTAGACCCCCTATTAACTATCACACAATTAATTGCAACTTTAAAAATTATGTATTTTACCAAATATTAATTAAGTAAAACTTTTAGGACTTTTTCTGTTTTGAACGTCCATCAACCAACCCACTTAATCCCTTAATTTTTTTTATTGTAATGAAATCAAAAATTAATTTTTAATTATACTTAAAAATAATTTATCATTTCACTCATCTATTGGTTTCTTTATTGTAATTATATCTCCACAAATCATTTTAGTTTTACATATTTAAAAATAAAATTTTTATTCTCATAAATATTTTATTTAATTTTAGTTTTGCAAAAATGGAAATATGACAATGTTCATATTTTTATATTTAGAATTTTGTTACGTGAAGATTTCATTATTACATATTGGTGTATGTTAGGTGGATTATATTAACAATTAGTTAAACGAAAAGCTCTAATTTGCTACTAATATTGTTATACTGAAATAACGTGGATAATATTAATATTACCGAAAAATGGTTACTATTTATGTGTTTATTCCTATTAATATTGATAACTTTAAATATATTAATATTTAAGTTACGTCTACAGTGTAGATTAGTTTGAAAATAAATAAGAATTATTAATGCTTGATTTCAACGAGTTAATGAAAAAAATTAACAATTAATGCTTTAACTAAAACGAGTTAATAGAAAGATTAATAAATATATGAATAATCAAAATATTGTTGAATACAAGGTAGAAAAGTGTTAACATTTAATAAATTTACTGAATCCCAAGTTATTTTCACCCCCAAAGGGGGTGCCAATAGTAGTACCCTTTCTAAATTTAGAGATGTTTTACTGTATAGGGAAACGGAACTATGAACACAGTAACACTCGCTAATGAAATGATGGATATGAAATAACCGTACCCCAAGCTCACTTGGCTTTTCTATGTATTCAACAAATTGCATCGCTTAGTCAACAGTATTTATCTATAAATAAGCTCCACCGTCAACATATAGAAAAAAGATGAATACATTGAAAAGAAGCGACTGAAAAATATGATATCCTTCCAATTTCTACCAAAAGATGAAGATTTTCCAGATTCAGCCCTCAGTTTGCTATTTCAGGACAGAAGAAATTCGCAGTACACTTGCACCAATCACTCAAAACTAGGGCTTCAGAATTTGAAGACTTACAAAGAAGAAGACGACAAGGAAGGAGCAAGGGGGGGTATTTACGTCATTCAACTCGTCGCAACTTTCCTTCTTACGACTCTCTTCCTCCGAGCTTTAGGCGCCTGCGACTGCGTTTCTCCCTCGTTATTACTCGATTCACCTTTCTTGATGCCTAAAAGCCCGAGCCCAGAAACAATAGCATTCTTGGAAATGAACCATTTTGATTGGCTATCTGCTGCTGTTTGCGACGATGGTCTGTTATAAGCTTTCAATAGATCGTCAGAATGAGCCAACGGGTCGACTTCAACTCCAAGCCAAGCCAATCTTGACGTCTCTCCCAACTGCACGTTCAAAACCCTGCGCAATTTTCGATCTGTAAGTTTTCAAACATCTGTAAATTTTTTAGTACAAAATCATGAATTAACGCCAAATTAAGTTGTATGTTTAGCGTTTGAGCTTTTTGTTGCATTACCATCAAACTTGACTTCGACCGAGTATTGATGGAATCAGATTAACGTGCAATTATCCCAATGTAAGAATGCATCATCGTACCTAAGGGCAGTGCTGAAGAATAGAGCTACCCCGATAACGTCAAAGTAGTTTGTGACTGTTCGGTCAAAACCGCACAGAAGCTGATATCTCATGTTTGCATAAATACCAAGAAAGGCTCCGTAACTGAGTGCATTGGTGCTCACAGATGGGATCGTCACTGATAACCTACACGACAATAGTCACACAAAGTCACCCATGAGTTAGAAGAAGTTTATGCAGAAAGTCGGCTTTAAGAATTTCAAATTTCTATCTAAATTATCATAAAATGATCTTCTAGAACATTGTGTATGCTCTACCTTCCCTCTTTTTTACTTGCCAAGAAATTCGAAAGACCGCCCTGAACAGTACCAGCAGTGAATCCAACCATACACAGCTCGGCAGCTTTGTAAAAGAATGATTGAAGCCGTTTTTGGTAATCGAACTCTCTCAGTGGATAGCTCTTTTCGAAAATATTGTTAGGGAGCTTTTGTAGTGTATTTTGCAGATCAGACTGAAAGGTGTTCCCATATGAACGACATGGGGCGAGTGACCATACAACAATGGCGTTGCAAGCAGCTACTGTGAGTACATTGATGAGGGCCAGATCCCATTCTTGTTTTATTCTGAATTCGATAAATATATATGAGATAAATTGTCGAGTTCATGAAAATTAATGATATTTGGAACAATAAAATTTTATAATAATATCTTACCTCTCCTTGCGGTTCTTGATTTCCCACCAAACTGAGCAGCCTATTGTTGTCGTCTGCTCGAGAAGTAGCCTGTAAGCGAAGGTTGGATCTGCAATCATCCTATAAATACAAGAAAGAAGCTGTTACTGATTAAATTATCGTCAAACAAAACAGAAATGCTTGCAAAGTCATAAGAACCGCATAATAAAAAAGGAGTATAATAATAAAGCAAACACTCACTGTTACATCAATGGATTGTATTGTCAATTTGTGCTAGTTTACCTTCCAATAAATGCTCTTGATAATCCTTGAGGAAGTGACCGAGAAACCATCCTCTCAACTGTTGGTCGAGCATTTATTGCCAGAAACCTCACCATCTGTGCAGAGCTCACCAAACCCTAAAATACCGATTTGTTCCAACAAATTACGAGAAAGATTCAACATGCAAGGAAACAAACACTTCAGTTCAGAAAAGTGTCCCATTTACCATTTCATAGGCCTGACGGAAACCAGCAGGCAAATCCATCATCGTCTTTTGCCACTCATTTAATACAGCATCAACGAATTTCCGATCAAATAACTGCGCATATATTATTTACATTACATACCAAAAGATAACACGTTAGATAACTGACCGAAAGATTCGTCGAATGATGAAATTGAAAATTAAAGCCCCGCTGCAACGTAATGCAGAAATCCAAACTGAAGATTAGATACTTGACTCATGCTAATGAATAAACAGCCTTTTAAGGTTCCATCTGATCAACAATCTCAGCTTGTTCTTTTATGTGGTCAAATACAAATAAGACGCTAAAGCTAGCTACTGTTCCTTGTCATTAGAAGATAATTCCATAGACTCCGTGTACGTAATTCATGTTATAACTACGAAATGTATGAAACAAGCCTGAATATTAATCTGCTTAGCTCAAATCTGTTCTATTTTAGCCCCATCAGCACTTTATCTCCAAAATAACAGTAAACTGAACCCACAAATCAAGAATCAAACATAGTCTCAAAAACATACCAATCCACACAACTCTGATCAAAATTTCAGAGACCCAAAATTTACGCACCTCTGCAAAAACAATCCTCCTCCTGAACATCCCACCTTCGTCCCCCTCATCATCCTCGTCAAAATCATCGAAGTAGTCATCATCGTCGCCGCCGTCATCCCCACCGTCGCCGCCCCCGTGACTCAAACCCTTCCCAATGTTCCCGCCGCCTCCGCCCGTCGCGAGCTCGGGGCTCGACTTGGTCTGCTTCTGCGTCATATCAAGCTTCGATTTCTCCAAAGTCACCGCACCAAACGCGCCGTACTTCCCCTTCATCACCGGGCCCACGTCCGAAGCCGAAGCCGACGACGACAAAGACGGCGACGCCTGAAAGCACCGTTCGAGGTGCGAAGTCGAAGATTCTCCCTCAACGGGAGGCGAAGCAGACGCTTTAAGCGTCGAAGGATACTTGCGAAAGAGTTTAACAACGACGGCGCACGGCGGCGGCAGCATCGGGCCGGCGGCTGAGGTTTTGGTCGCCGAAGGTGTCAGGGGCATAATCTGGCCCGTTCGAAACACCATATGAGACATTTTTCTACAGCTCTTCTTTAGGATTTTGCTGAGATGCTTTCTCTCTTCGGTAGCAGTCTGAGATAAATGGAAATGGATTGGGGATATAATGTTGAAGAGGGGCTTCGTTGGATAAGAGGGTGGTTAATTACATTGAAACTCCTCTCAGTTAAACTAACTACAAATCTGTCCCATAACTCTTATTTCAATACAATACAGATATTATTTCACGATTTTATCCGATGTCATCCAATCTCCCACAATTTGTGCCTAGACGACGTCGTTTCCTCGCATGTAAAGCTTTTCTACTAACCGCAACACTTCCCCCTCTTTGCAAACGGTCACATATCCACAAAAAAAAATGAACTTTATTACACCAATTGCATCGAATAAAAAGACACTAGAACATGATAGCTTTGACATAAAGAAGAAGAAATGGGATGAATGTGGTCCTACTCCTCCCACTAAATTAGATTCCCCTACTATGTAAAAAACCCATTAATAAATAGACACCTTACTCCATAGTTAGATTAGAGAAAGAAAGAAAATGGAAGCACTATTTTCCGATTTCACATTCCTCTCAGGCAAAGCCCTTTCAGACAAGAGCTTCGATCCATCGACCATCGAAGATCTAATGAAGCTTTTTGAGGTCGAATCTTACAAAGCTTGGGCCAAGCTCGAGCTCGAAAACGAGGAAGAGGTGAAAGATGCTGAAGATCAACTGAAAGATGCAGAAGATTACTTGGATTCTGTAATGGAAAGTGCCATGTCTGAATTCTACAGCTTCGAAGAGGTAATGAAGAAAGCTGCTAAAGAGGAGTTCGATGGCTTGGTTAGGGATGGAGATAGGGCGAAGAGGTTCGGAAATAGCTTGGAAAAAGCTGCGAGCTTTGCTTCGAATAAGTATGTGGAAGCTGCTATGAAATCTGCTTCTGCTTCTATGAGATCTGCTTTGAAGGCAGTTTCTTCGCGGACCAAGAAAGTTCATCCTTCGTAGGTTGTGCAAGGATTGATGATGATCACATTATGCTGTAATAAAAGCATTTAATCGCTTTACATTGTACTGAAATCTTCCCAAATTGACCGTGTTTGCAAGAATATAATCGGCTCAATGAAACCCAGAAAATAAAAATCGAAACTTTATTGAAAGTTCATCCTTCTTGGGTAGTAAGATTGATATGATCATAGTCTGCTGTAACTAATGCATTTAATAGCTTTATATCGATTGAACTTTCGAAATTAACTATGTTTGCAAGAACATAATCCCCTCGATTCAACCCAGAAAATAAAAATCGAAACTTCACTGCGTCGCAGAACCCAAAGGGAGGAGAAGATTCTTGGAGTTCTCTTGGCGTTTTCTCGGAATTCTCATGGTTTGATGATGATCATATTGTACACTGTAATAAATGCATATAATCGCTTGATGATTGTATTGAAAAATCTTCCAAAATCACTACGTGAACAGTAAAAAATCGAAACTTTACTGTGTCACATTCCGTAAGGATGGTGATCTATGACACGTCGGTTTTCCCTCAAATCATTAGCCAATAAGAAAAAGCCATATCAGATAGATGATGGAAAAATTAATTGAATGTGTACCAAAGCCTATTTCTTCCCCTAAATTCATCTGTCAATAAAATAGAGAATTAGAACTCTATGCTATAAATTCATCAGTTCTTCATATAAATTAGTCAACACAAATAAACAGAGTGTATTATTTGTAATTTCATAAGGAAATAAATATTTGTTATGGGATTATGTAATTTTAGATCAACCTAATTAAATTATTATAATTATCAGAAAATTATATATGAAAAAACCTAACGAGCCATTTTCTTGGTCTTTCGCCCTCATCAGCTCGAGCGTCAATACAACACTCGGAGAATAGACAACCACTTGAAATCTAGCTCGAAAGAGCCCATTTCGATCTTTCTTACACATATCCCTGATCGAGGAAAAACATGCTGTGATTCGTCGTTAATCTCGATTGTAATCTGTTGAATTTCGAAATTTTATAAAGATTCAAAAGAATGAGGGTCGTAGTTAGATCTGTGCTTTGCTTACTGGCCCTTGTGGTTCTGTCTATGTGCCTTCTTGAGCATTCCGTTAATGGAGAGACACGTAGGCCCAAGAATGTCCAGGTGGCTCTTACAGCAAAGTGGCCGGGCACGCCACTTCTTCTTGAAGCTGGGTATGTTTGTATTTACGTCTCTGATGTGTGTGTTTTAAACCATGCCAGCGTTTCTTTGTGATGTGTTCTATAATCAGTCTAACTTAATGAAAGTTTTTTTGCACGATGTTAAGCTAACGAGTGTGATAAATAGTGTCAGAGAACCTATGTTTGTCGAGTTGAAAAACATGGTCTGTCAAACTTTGTTAAGAATCTTTGGAATAAGTCTGATCATTTGATTGTTGGTAGTTTCTAAGTGTGAAAAGCTACATGTAAATGGCCATATTTTCCAAATGCGGAGTAGCAATTTGCAGATGATAAAATGTGCGTGGGAATATTGTAATTATGTTTTATTTGGCATTCATTTGGTTGGACATATGTGATCTTTCAGAAGATGTTAGCCATATGGCTTCATTGCCTTCTAAAAACCGACCTGGGAATTCATGTAGATGATGATGGAGCATCTTTAGTTTCAACGTAGTATTTAGTTTGTTAATGTTTTTTGTGCGTTTAGAGTGATCAATCATGTCTAGACTCTAGAGGAGATTTTTTCTTAGATTTCTTATACACACATTTCCACAAAAAATGGTGTTCCGCGTGTGTATCCACATAAAGTTATGTTATGGTATTTTGAGAACTACTGAAGAACAAATAGGTGTTTACGCTGAACAAGTATGACCCACCATTATATTTGTTATCTGCATTTTTTAACAGGGAGTTGCTTTCTAAAGAATGGAAAGACTACTTCTGGGATTTTGTTGAAACATGGAATCATGCGCTGAACGAATATTCGGATGCTTACACCGCGAAAGACTGCTTGAAGAAAATTATCAAATATGGGAAGTCTTTGCTAACCGAACCTTTGGCATCAATGTTTGAATTCTCTCTCACCCTTAGATCAGCATCTCCTAGATTAGTTTTATATCGCCAATTAGCAGACGAGTCTTTATCTTCGTTCCCTTTTATTGATGGAGCGATCGCTGAACAAAATGAAACCCTTAGTGCCAAAAATTCCGAGGCTTTTCTGCTGGGAATGAACCCGAAAAGTCCTGGGAATAAATGCTGTTGGGTTGATACTGGCGGTTCCTTGTTCTTTGAAGTCGCAGATTTTGAGGCGTGGCTGAAAAACTCCATTGACTCGTAAGTTTAATCGTTATGTATGCATGATATTGAAAACTTTATTGTTCTTTTTTACATCCATATCATTGTGCTCCTTTTTTCAATTAATTTCTTTTTCTTTTTACTTTTCTAGAACACACGGTTCATTTCAACAGCCTGAGATTTTTGAGTTCGATCATGTCCATCCCGATTCAGCAGTTGGAAGTCCTGTTGCTATTCTTTACGGGGCCCTTGGGACCGATTGCTTTAAGGAATTTCATTTTTCATTGGCCGAAGCATCTAAAAAGGTTAATTTGTTTACATTTTCTTCGATCATGTCATTTCATGTACAGTATATATCATACATCTTATAAATGACTTAGTGGTGTTATTTGTGGTTTTATTCCTGATGCGAAACTATGACCAATCCTTTAATTGACATTCAAGATTTTAATTTCCTCAAAATCTTTGGAGCAATTAACGTAGTTTCAGAGTGCATTATACCAATTAAATTTGTCTTGTTCATTTTGTTCAACTTTACAAGATAGATACAAGAAGCAAATCTCTCTGTCTATGCTGCATTACATTTCCATCTATAATTATATCTCGGCAATCTTCTTTTGTAATTTAACTCGCAATTTCTGATGACATGTACTTGAGAAGTGAAAATTCTGAGTCCCTAATCTTTCCAGGGAAAGGTGACCTATGTTGTCAGATCAGTGTTACCCACTGGCTGTGAATCTAAAAGTGCTTCATGTGGAAGCATTGGCGCTGGTGAACCTTTAAGCCTTGGTGGCTACGGTGTGGAGCTTGCCTTGAAGAATATGGAATACAAGGCTATGGATGACAGTGCAGTAAAAAAAGGTTATATTTTTATTTTATGGTGCTCGATCACAGTCCATGCCAAATTACATTATGTTTAATTGATTTTACCTTGAACTAGTTTAGAAATAACTTTGTTGCAGGATTATCTTTGAAGGTTTTTGTATGTTGCAGGTGTAACTCTTGAAGATCCTCATACCGAAGATCTGAGCCAAGACGTTAGAGGATTCATTTTCTCCAAGATACTGGTTTGTCTATTGCTAACCTGTTAAATTTGCCGCAATTTTTTCTTGTAAAAACAAATTGCCTACATTTTTGAAGCCTTCTAAACTATTAAAGAAACACTTGAATTGTTAATAGTGTGCTTTACTCGTGAAAACCAACAGTTTAAAATAATCTTGGGGTGACTGGATTAAGCTCCTGTGTAAACCTGAGAAGACATCAAAATATAACCTTAACATATAAAATAAATGGGGATTTATTATTTCATATCAAATCATTGTCAGTATGACCATTTTCTTGAAATAATGAACTCACATCAAATTAGTCTTTATTACATGTTTATAACCAAAGCAAAGATTTTCATAAACGAAAATGTGTGTTATAGCATATATCAATGAACACATCAATATATGTTTACACCCATGCAGGAGCGGAAGCCTGAGCTGAATTCTGAGATAATGGCATTCAGGGATTATTTGTTGTCGTCGACTGTCTCTGACACACTCGATGTTTGGGAGTTGAAAGGTGGCTTGAGTTTTGTTTGATCATATCTTTAGTTTTACTACATAAAAAATGTAATATCGATTCTTCTATTTTCCCTGCAATTCTCAGATTTAGGACATCAAACTGCGCAGAGGATTGTGCATGCCTCTGATCCGTTGCAGTTGATGCAAGAAATCAATCAAAATTTTCCTACTGTAGTCTCCTCCCTATCTCGCATGAAGGTCTATATTTTTGTGAATGGTTTTTCGTGTAACTTTTCTTTCTTTGTTCAAAAAAACCTTCGTTTACATTAAATTATTTGTTATTTTCTGGTCTGATTCAATGAGAACATGACCCTTTCTTTTCTGCAGCTGAATGATTCCATTAAAGATGAAATTGTTTCAAACCAGCAAATGATTCCTCCAGGAAAATCTTTAATGGCGTTGAATGGTGCATTGATCAATATTGAAGATATTGATCTCTATCTGTAATGGTCCATTCCTTCCATTTTGTTAGTTGCAACTTACAGGATTAAAGTGATAATAAACTATTCAAAGTATTGAACTCTATTACACTGTAATGATACATCCCTTTCCATCTCAATTGCTGCAAGAATGATGTATATATAAATTGCTATATTGTTCAAACTCACGCTTTATTTCATTTCGTTTTTTTTTATTGTTTACTTAAATGTCATCAACTTGATAGGCATGGAGTCATTCTTTTGATGTTGGTATTATTTGCATTTCTCAGGCTAGTTGACATGGTCCATCAAGAACTGTCATTGGCTGATCAATATCTAAAACTGATGGTATGAATTGCAAGATTTACTCTTATCAATATATTTGCCTGATGTATTTGCTCATTTGTTGCTGATTTGTTCAATACTACATTTTCAAGTCTATATATTTTTCCTGTGGTTATTTAACTTTTCTTAACTCTTTTTGGGATATAGCCTTAATTCTTGAGTGGTTAAAAATTCTAGATTCCTCCAAACCATGTGAGAAAGTTTCTTTCGGTCTTACCACCTGCTGAATCGTATGCATTTCGTGTTGACTTCCGCTCTGATCACGTTCACTATATCAATAACTTGGAAGTTGATTCCATGTATAAGCGTTGGAGAAGCAATATTAACGAGGTATATCTTTTTTAATTTTCATTAAGTAACGGCGTGATTCCTTTAATTTGTAACAAGGGCTTCTCCAATCATGGATCGTAGATTTTGATGCCTGTGTTCCCTGGTCAACTACGCTACATACGGAAGAACCTTTTCCATGCCGTATTTGTATTGGATCCTGCATCTCTTTGTGGGCTTGAGGCTAGTCTTTTCATACACAAAATCAGCTTGGTATTCTATTATTTGTGTGTCTTATTTCTTACATGGGTGATCTCTTTTTGCAGGCAGTTGATATGCTTATTTCCTTGTTTGAGAATAGTCTACCTATTAGATTTGGTGTGATACTTTACTCAGAAAAACTCATTGGGGAAATTGAAGCAAACAACGGCGAGCTTCCTGTTAGTGTGAATGATGGAGGCAAAGATGTTTCTGATTTGGTAATTTTATGAAACTCAATATTCATTTACTAAGTTTTTGGGTGCTTTTACTCTGAATTGTCTTAACATTTTTCTGGTATTGTTTGACAGATTATTCGTCTTTTCCTTTACATCAAAGAAAATCACGGGTCATTGATGGCTTTTCAGTTTCTGAGCAATGTATGTGCTTGACATCTATACCCATTATCTTCTCGGTGATACAATGACTACTCTGATCCTGAAATGGTTTCATTTGTTTTTGCTTATCCATCATACTCATGAATGAAGCCAAGTTGCATGGGCTTTACTATTGAGCTGAAATCTTGTATGAAGTTCATGATCAGATAATATCTTTAGCCTGGCATCAAATCCAAAGTGACCAATACATCTCATACAACAAAAAGTAGCTACTGGATAGTGACTTGACATACTAACAATTAGCATGTAGTGATTTTGTGCATTTAGTTATATCAATGACTGTAGGAAAATTTCCATAATTCATTCAGAATATTGGCATGTATGATGTATTGCTTCGGTTGTCGTTGTCTGTGCCCCATGGCTCTAGTATACTATATAGCTCAGCCCCGGTGGCCATTGTTTTGCCAAGTTGACCATATATATCATCATTGGCCGTTTTTTCTTCTGAGTACTTATACTATTTATGCTACATTAACATGCAAAATTTCTTGATTATAGATAAACAAATTGAGAACTGATTCAGCTGCAGAAGATGGCCCTGAAATTTATCATGTAGAAGGAGCTTTTGTGGAGACAATACTGTAAGAATTCTAAGTGTTCGTGCGACTTGTATTTCTACTATTCATTGCTTATATATAGTTATCTGAACTAGGCCTGCGGCTAAGTCGCCTCCTCAAGATACTTTGCTGAAACTTCAGAAAGAGCAAACTTTGAGTGATTTGTCTGGGGAAAGTTCGATATTTGTATTTAAACTTGGTTTGTCCAAGATGGGGTGTTCTCTCCTAATGAATGGGTTATTGCAAGAACCTACTGAGGTAATATCGTTTATTAAATAGGACCTTTAATGGAAGCACTAGATTGTTTATCGTTTGTGATGGATTAACTCAGTCTCGGTTTTTTTACTTGTATTTCGTCGTTATAAATCTATTCACGATCTCCTCCTTAGATTGTTGCTACAATCAGTTTAAAACTTTGAAAGCGTTACCGTTCTGTGTGAAAGCATGTTCCTACATGGCTCATGCTCATTGGAAAGACACATGTTATATTACATGACATATTCTTTGCTATTATAGGAGGCTCTTATAAATTCAATGAACGAGGAGCTCCCCAGAATACAGGAGCAAGTCTATTATGGACAGATAAGTTCTCACACTGATGTTCTTGACAAATTTCTATCTGAAAGTGGAGTCCAGCGTTATAACCCACAGGTTTGTGACTAGATCTCTGATAGATGTTTGCGGGATTCAATATCTCATTTCACCTTGAGCTCTTCGTTGCTTTATGTTCTCTTGCTAACTATTCTGAAATCTTTAATAGATTATAGGAGAAGGGAAGGCCAAGCCTAAGTTTGTATCTTTATGTTCGTCGGTTCTTGATAAGGAATCTGTGTTGAGTGACCTTTACTACTTGCATTCACCGGAAAGTAAGTTATTGTTAAGCTACATTAGAGCATTTGGTCTTCAACTTTGTTAGATTCCTGAGATTAGCTTTATATCCAATGATCTCCAGCTATAGATGATGTAAAACCGGTGACTCATCTTCTGGTTGTTGACATGATGTCCAAGAGGGGGATGAAGCTATTGCGTGAAGGGATACACTATCTGGTAACTATCGTTATGCATTATTAATTCCTATGACAGAATTTGTGCACTTCCATCCATCATGGCTGATTTTATGTGCAATCTCAATAATATTGTGTGTGAAATACAGATTGGTGGCTCAAAACTTGCTCGAGTTGGTTTGCTGTTTAGTCTCGATGAGGATGCATCTTTACCTTCTCTCTATTTCCTGAAAGTCATTGAAGTAACTGTTTCTTCATATAGGTTGTTTACTTCGTACAAGTTGACGCACAAAAAGTTATTTATTCTTATCCTTCAGTTCATTAATTTTAAAATATATTTTCCTTTCCATTTGTAACAATTTGCAGCCATAAGAAAGGTGTATTACAATTTCTGGATCAACTATGCTCATTCTATGAACAAGAATATGTGTTGTCTTCTGCGGACCCTGAAAGCTACCGTCTGCTCATTGTTAAGGTCCTTCACTTAGCAGATTCCAATGGTCTGCCACCAAAGGGTTATGAATCTGCCCTTTCAGGATTTTCTGCGGAGACTTTGAGGATTCACTTAAACAAGGTTTAAGCATTACTGTCTGCAGATACTTTTTCTCTGCTGTTGATTTTTTCTTCTTTGAGTGGCGATACGTTGAACCCCTTGAGTTGGTTATACAAAGAAACAAAATGATGACCTTAGGTCAATTAAGATGATCCAGGATGTCTAATTGTAAAATACATGCGTGAATCTCTAGTCTTGCTAGTTGAGGCAATAATCTGGTAAGACGCTCTAATTGATGAATATATGACATTATTTTGGCACTGAATATGCAGGTCTCACAATTTTTATATAGGAAAGTAGCCCTTGAACGAGGTGCTAGTGCAGTTATCACCAATGGAAGAGTAAGTATTTTATCAGATTTCGTGAACCTCAATTTGATATTCAAAACATTTAATTTGGAAAAGTTGTATTTGCGGAATAAATTTATTTTTTATGTGCCCCATAAAGTATTTTGTTTCTGTGTGCATCATTATCGCTTCTACTTCTTAAGTACAACTATTTGTTTTTTAATAGGTGGTGCGACTCGGAAATAATACATTCTGGAGCCATGATTTACATCTTCTTGAATCCTTGGAGTTTAAGCAACGTGTTAAACATGTTGCAGATGCAATTGAAGATATTAAATGGGAGGACATAGATCCCGACATGTTGACCAGGTATGTAGGATTTTCGTCATAAGAAATAGGTTTTGTGTTTGAGTAGCAGAAAATGTTTGATAGGCAAATGATGCTAGACATCATCACCATATTGAGATTTTGCACCCTATCCATTGATGGGTGCCCTGTCTGTTCGTTCTGTTGTGTGACACTATGTTGGCTTACATATTTCTTAATATTGCATAACAATTTAATACTCTATATTATATTTGTGATAATGGCTCAAATGTTTTGCCCAAACTGCATGATATTGGGTTTTCAGCTTTATTTTTCTTTTCATTGTTCCCTACCGTTTTTATCTATTCTTCAACCCTTCTGTGCTTTGTTTGTTGTATTCAAAATTCTTTTATATTTGCAGCAAATTCATCAGTGACATTGTAATGGCCATTTCATCCTCAATAGCCACACGTGATCGAGGTTCTGAAAGTGCTCGTTTTGAAATATTGAAAGCAGAGTACAGGTGTGCTCTAATCTGAACCTTGCCTGTTATTCCAAGTTGAATAGACTGCACAGAATCTGTTTTATTAGTTAGAACATCTATTCTTTTTTCTATTTGACTTGAGGTGGCCAATCATTGTAAACAATTCGATACACACCTCAACAGTTACGGATTAAAAGTCAACTTGTTTGATGTGATATTAGTTCAGTTCAATGTTAGAATTCAAATACATTTTCATGTCACTCTGTCTACTACGTATCGTGCTTACTCCAAAAAAATAAAAAATCTGAATATTAAGAATTCTTGTGTTGGGATTTTTTGCCTTGTATTTGATGCTTGTAAACAATTTTCAACTTCGAACCTTCATCTGAGATATTATATATTCTGTTATTGTCTCGTACCCAGTGCTGTTAATTTGCAAAACGAACACTCAAGCATTCACATCGATGCTGTTGTCGATCCCTTGAGTCCCTCTGGACAAAAGCTCTCAGCTCTTTTGAAGATTCTGTCGAAGTATGTTCAGCCAAGCATGAGACTTGTTCTCAATCCAGTGGTAAAGTCTATCGTTAAATGCTATGTTCCTGCTTCATACCTATTAATTTGATATGTTTTTAGTTAAATTAATTAATATGTTTTGGGAGATTTACGTTATCTTCCTTATTTATTTGGTTTGTGATGTTTACTCGACAACCATACAAGAGGTTGATCTTCTTCGATAAAACAACCCCCACATGTTGTCCTTTTTTTATTATATTCAGCAGTGGCCATTCACATTGTTTTGCTCAATATATGCTTTACTGTTAACGAAATGTTTTGGTGTGTTCTTCCTCGTCTGCAGAGTTCTTTGGCAGATCTTCCTTTGAAGAACTATTACAGATATGTGGTGCCAACAATGGTATTCAATTGTTTTATGCTTTTTTGCTAATTAACTTTCTTCACAACATAAGTTTACGGATCTTGATTCTTCATCTCTCCAGGATGATTTCAGTAGTACTGATCATAGAGTACCTGGTCCCAAAGCATTTTTTGCAAATATGCCACTTTCAAAGACACTTACAATGAATCTTGATGTTCCCGAACCGTGGCTTGTTCAACCAATTGCTGCTGTGTAAGTTTAATTAAGCAGTTTCGACAATAATTTTTCTTTATCACGATATAGTGACTATTAGCAAACGACAGTATACAATTAGGTGTGATTGACTTTCCATGACTGGTTTTAAAAATTCTCAGCCATGACTTGGACAACATTTTGCTAGAGAATCTGGGAGATATCAGGACATTACAAGCTGTCTTTGAGCTTGAAGCCCTTGTCCTTACGGGTATCATTTGCAATGAAATTTTATTTGATTCATTACCAGTATACCACGTGCTGGTCTAAAAAAGGATTATTTATAACGAACAGGCCATTGCTCCGAGAAAGATCATGAACCACCTCGCGGTTTGCAATTGATACTTGGAACTAAAAATGCTCCACACTTGGTCGATACCCTTGTAATGGCTAATCTTGGCTACTGGCAAATGAAGGTTCTCCCAGGGGTGTGGTATTTACAGCTTGCTCCTGGCAGAAGCTCAGAGCTATATATTATGAAGGAAGATGGTGAAGTAACTCGAGGCACAACTTTATTGAAGCGAATCACAATAGATGATTTGAGGGGTAAATTGGTTCACATGGAAGTGGTGAAGAAGAAGGGTAAGGAACGAGAGAAGCTTTTAGTTCCTGCTGACGAGGATCATCATTCGGTCAGTAAGAATAGCTGGAACACGAATATCCTTAAATGGGCTTCTGGTTTTATTGGAGGGAAGGACCACGCAAAGAAGAGTGAAAGCTTGGTGATTGATCTTGGCCCTTATTTAAATAGACTTGTTTATTTGCTCAAAAAAAACTCGTTAAGCTTTTGCTAACAAGATTTAGCAAGTTTAACAAATTTTCCTGTTTCCCCTAGGAACTTGGAAAAGGTGGTCGTCGTGGAAAAACGATCAATATATTTTCAGTGGCTTCCGGACATTTGTGAGTTATATTGTGTACTTCCATCAGTTATTTATACTGTGTTTTCCATCATAACTGTCGCGATACTTTTCTTTCATACAGGTATGAACGTTTTCTAAAAATCATGATTTTGAGTGTTCTGAAAAATACGCAGCGGCCTGTCAAGTTTTGGTTCATAAAGAACTATTTATCTCCTCCATTTAAGGTTTTCTCAGGACCTTACTTTGTCTCTCTCATTTTAAAATTGATTATGCTCTTCTCTGAGACTCTCTTATGAACTGCCTCGTGATGTTTACTCAGGACGTAATACCACACATGGCTCAACATTACGGTTTTGAGTACGAACTAATCACTTACAAGTGGCCCACGTGGCTCCACAAACAGAAAGAGAAGCAGCGAATTATATGGGCATACAAAATCCTATTTCTTGATGTCATTTTCCCTCTCGCCCTTGAAAAGGTTTGTGCAATAAAACTTCTTAACACTTTGATCTACGCTTTTGTTATAATCATCACTTTAACTCTTAGATGCCCTGGAAAAGTTTCTAGCCCCTTACATGGTATTGTAAAAATTCACGCAGGTTATATTTGTAGATGCTGACCAAATCGTAAGGGCAGACATGGGTGAACTTTACGACATGGATTTAAAAGGACGACCCCTCGCTTACACCCCATTTTGCGACAATAACAAAGACATGGATGGCTATCGATTTTGGAAACAAGTAGGCCTTTATACCTATACCTATCTCCCTCCCCCTTATATCTGCCTTTCTGTTTCAGCTCATTTTATACCGAATTGTTCCAATTTGGCTAATAGGGTTTCTGGAAAGATCACTTGCGAGGAAAACCGTATCACATTAGGTAACTTATAGACATAAAATTCTTACATACCGTTTTCTTTGTTCATCCAAGTGATTGCAGTAAATGATGTCCTCTGCAGTGCACTGTACGTCGTTGATCTTGAAAAGTTTAGAGAAACGGCCGCCGGGGATCAGTTGAGAGTAGTTTACGAAACGCTAAGCAAAGATCCCAACAGTCTTTCTAATCTCGATCAGGCAAGTGGAACCTCGACTTCATCGTCCTTCATTCATCTATTTATTTAATTTGCAAATTAGCAGCCTTTATATATATTGTTCATCGATCTCCAGGATCTTCCGAATTATGCTCAACACATGGTTCCTATATTTTCTCTTCCACAAGAATGGCTATGGTGTGAGTCATGGTGTGGTAATGAAACTAAGCCAAGGGCTAAAACCATTGATCTCTGCAATAATCCCATGACAAAGGAGCCCAAGCTTCAGGTAAATTTCTTGTCGAATTGTTGATTTTATTTCTATCGATTGCCATATCTCAAGCGAAGATCTACGGTTTGTATGTCATAGGGAGCTAGAAGAATAGTTGCAGAATGGCCTGATCTTGATTTTGAAGCGAAACGTTTCACGGCGAAGATCTCAGGTGAAAATCTCGAACCCCAAGAACAGATACCTAAAGATACTTCGTCTCAAATTGATAATGCAAAAATCGGCGATGAAGAAGGGCAAGTAGACGAAGAATCGAAAGCAGAGCTGTGAAGGCAAAACCCTACTGAGAAATATTATCTTGTGTTCTGCTTATTATGTATCATCATCATGAGTATTGTCGATGAGAAGTCTAACATTAGAATTTTTTACCACCTTTTCATTGTCTGCTGTTATAGTACACGATGAGACAATTAGTACAAGCAAAAGCTAGGGAACATTTATATCATTGAAATTTGGGGTGAAAGATGAGCCGAGCCGGCTCGGCAAAAGCTCGGCTCGAGCTCGATATAAATGAGCTTGAGCTCATTTAAGTTGAGCTCGAGCTCGTTTATGTCGAGCTTGAGCTCGGATATAGTGGCTCGAAAGTTCGCGAACAGGCTCGCGAGCTTTTCTTTTTTAATTTTTTATATTTTTTTCATATTAGTTTATATTTTAATATTTTTTTTTTGGTAAAATGAAGTTTTCATTTACCACATGCAACAATTACACCTAACAGATTCACCTTTCCTCTATACATCAGTCATGTTAATGGAAAAAAAAAACATACTCGGTTATAAGTATCCGATCTGTTAGCATTCTTCACTCTACATACACTCTTGATCCTCCATTTCATCTCATTAGCAATCACCTGTGCAATCTGTTCCTCGTTCTTCACTCCCTGATCGTGCAGACGCCTGTTCCTTTCACACCATACATGATAACAGGCTGAGGCATAACAGGCAAGGATAATGCAATGATGTATGCTCCTTTTCCTGCCTATGTGCGCCAACCACTCACACAGTTCAGCATAAGAATTAACTCCTCCCTCAATATTCAGCCAGAAATTAATCCTTTGTAACAGAGTACGGCTGTATCTGCATTCCACAAATAGGTGTTCTAGAGATTCATCAGCATCACCACACAGTCTACATGTTCTGTCAGTAACATGCAAACCCCATCCAGCCAGTCTGTCACTGGTAAGCAGTCTTTGATGCATGAGGATCCACATAATAAAAGAATGTTTGGGTATGTTATACCTATTCCATATAGCTTTGCAGAAAGGGAAGTACGGATTCTGCCCTTTAAGCCATTCATACCCAGAGCTAATGTAATATCTGCCATCTGCTGTCAATCTCCATCTTCTCCCAGTATAGCCACCATGAAATAGCTCTTTGATTCGATGCAGTTTCTTCCAATGCCAACATGAATCCAAGGCTGGAGCAAAGTCCCAGAAGCTGACCCCTTTCAAGTAAATTATATTAATCCACTTGATCCAAAGGGATTCTATCTCTTGCGTAATGTCCCATATCTGTTTTCCAACTAAGGCTAAGTTCCAAGTTACACAATCCCGAAGATTGAGTCCTCCCTGTTTCTTTGGTAAGCAGATTTTGTCCCAACTTATAAGGGACATCGATCTTCCATCCTTCTTTTTGCCCCATAAGAAATCCCTACAAATGTTGTCCACCTCTTTGGATATTGCTTTGGGCAGTAAAAAGATGGATCCCCAGTAGCCATGCGTTGCCAATAGCACCGAATTGATCAGGCATAATCTCCCCGCGTAAGATAAGTTTCTTGTGGCCCAGCATCTAAGTCGAGCAGTTATCCTCTCTACCAGTTCCTGACATGTAGCTCTGCTCCATCTCGTAGGAGAAATGGGCACGCCCGGATATTTCATGGGATATTCTCCCAGTTGAAAACCAGTGACTTGAGTGATTTGGTCTGCCACATTGGTGCATATACCAGCTAGAAACAGTCGAGACTTCATCTTGTTTATATTTTAATATTAATTTATATTTTTTCTAATTTTCTTATTTTTTTATTAAAATCTCGATTTTTTTAATTTTTTTAATTTTTTTATATTTTATATTAATTTATTAATATTTTTTATTAAATGCTCGAGTTCGATGAGCTTCGTGAGCTCGAGTTCGAGCTCATCTTGGTGTAAATGCGCTCGTGCTCGAGCCGTGAGCTGAAAAGCTCAACGAGCTCAGCTGTAAGGGCTCGAGCCCTGAGCTCGGCTCGTTTACAGGCCTGATTGAAAGAATTATATCATCAAAAGATTTCCAAACTCGGGCATACAAAATTACAAACACAATCTCAATGTCATATTCAATATCACAATACACTTTCTTGACAGAACTTCACCAAGCACGAACTATCTGCAGCTACTAAATAGACGCTCTGTACAATGACAAACACACAAAAAGCCTCCTTACAACAAACAGACATTTCTTTTACATTGCCAAAGAGGTCATCTATCATAAATTTACTTCTATTTTCCATGCATAGATGAAAAGAAACAAAACCTTAGGTGAAAGTAACCTCTCCACTCGCATGGGCAGCCTTCACTTGCTTATCATACTCATCTTCTTCGTCGTCATATTCATCATCTTCTTCGACTTCTTCCTCTTCAACGCTGTCCTCTTTCTCCTCACTAATTCCCCATCCAAAACGCCCAGCAGAGGTCGAAGCTTTCGCAGCAGTTTTCGCCTCTTCGACGATCTTCGTTATCTCCTCGACGGGCTGAAGCGAATAGGTTGGATTCTCCCTTCTGTAATAAACTGCTTGAGCTGCGTCTGTTAGTTCCCTCGGTAAGTTCTTGAGGAACCATGGATGCGATTTGATTTCTCTGATTGTGATCCTCTGCAAAGGTTTCAAGTTGGTAATGGAATATTTTTCTTTTACATATTATCGTTTCTAGAGGCATAGTTTCGAATTAGGACAAGAACCACAAATACACATACCCTCGACGGATCAGCGACAAATATGCGAGAAAGAAGGAGTCTACAGTCTCGAGATACGTGGACATAGTCAGGGATCCTATATTGTACAGCCATTATCCTCTGGGAAAAAAAATATCAAGAAAATGTTGTAAAGGCATCTGAATTACATATATACTGGCGTCGGTGCGTGGAGATAAAAATGATATACGATTTGTTAGGATCAAGAAACAAATTTGAGGGAATTTAATTACCTGAATGGTTTTTCTGAAATTTTTTGGATCTTCTTGATCCTCAAAAGGGTATGCACCGACGAGCATTACGTAAAGAGTCACACCACAAGACCATACATCTGCTAACTGCATAAATAGAAGTTTTGAGTTAAGGCTCGAAATAGCGCAAGGTACAACACACTTGTGCTTCTGCAAGTAAACTAAATATATGCACTTGTGAATATAAAGACCATGCGGTGACGTGTTTTGTAAGAAAACTCTGATGAAAAGGTGTAAAATTTGAAACAAAAGGTAAAACATTAGAAGAGTTCCCATCGAATTCGAATGAAAAATGTAGAAAAGCTATATCTAAAGGGGCGAAAAGTGTTAGATAGCGTACTCACTTTTCCATCATATTCTCTTCTCTGTAGAACCTCGGGTGCTATATAAGCAGGAGTGCCAACGGTTGATTTGGGTCTCGAATGAAGCAGAGACGACTTGAAACACAGTAGAAAAAAAGCAATTAGTGATTCAAGTAAAATTGCAGGTCCATATCTACTTAGATTTCCAAAAAGAAAATCGAAACAGAGCATATTGAATCACCTTAGAGTAACCAAAATCGCAGATTTTCAGACGTGGGGCTGGGCTTCCATCAAGAAGCGTGTTCTCGAGCTTCAAGTCACGATGGCAAATTTGCTGAACACAAAAAACAATCGAAGTGATACTATTATATCATCTAAGATAAGGTTTTCATTCATTCCTTTCTTTTGAATCTGTGCTGTATCCAATGTTATCAGAATCAGATGATTAACTCAGATTCAGTCATCTTAAGTTCAATAAAACAGATATCACTTGCTCCTACATCTCCCTTACCATAGCATGGCAATAGTGGACCCCACAAATAAGCTGCTGAAAGAAGTATCTCGCCTACAGAAATGTTCAGTAATACAATTATGGCATTTTCTTTATAGAACATCTGTGTCAAGAATCGCAAGTTTTAGTTACCTCATCTTCGCTGAAACGACCAGCATTACATATTCGCTCGAATAGCTCTCCCCCGGCGGCATACTCCATGACAATAGCCAAATGTGTTGGGGTCAAAACCACCTAAAAAAAGCCTAAAAGTTATAGAATAAACCTTTGAATAGAATGTAATAAGATTAACACAACTTGCACTTGTACCTCCTTGAACCTAATTATGTTGGGATGTCGAAGAGATCTATGATTGATTATCTCCCTCCTCACATTCTCGTCAATCTACAATCAAAACCACACATTTGCCTCAATCCTCATGGGTATATTACAGCATAATAAATATGACAATTTGACGAAATCCACCAAAATTCCCACAAATAAAGGAAGGGAAACCATGTAAGATGATAAAAAAACAATCATATCAAGAATGAGGTATGCAAAAAATCACCACGATAGATCCTAACAAGAAAGACAGAAACATGGAAAGAACATATGAACGAAACAGCAAGGAATCTTACAAGAGAATAGCAAATTAAACAAAAAAAAAATGTAAGCAAACCTTATGTCCTCTTTCAATGTACTTCATAGCCACAAGCTCTTTAGTTTCCTTGTTCCTCATAAGCCTGGCGATACCAAAATTCCCAGACCCTATATCCTTCACAAGTTCGTATTTTTCCATTTCGATTTGCTTTTCTCCCTTTATAGCCAACTTCAAAAGCTTAAAACCACACCAAGCTCTCAAATTTATTAGCTTTACTGCGTAAACTACCCAAGCTAAAAAAAGGTACAATAATCTACTGTTGAGCTTCGAATTCGACAATTCCCAGACTCAGATGAAAAGGGACAGTTCAATAAGTAAGGAAGATGTCAAATTGCTAGAAGGGAATGACCATATATGACTTGAATTCAAAGGGGCAAACGAAGAGATAGCTTTTCATTGACTGATCAATTCAGAGAAAGTGGGAAAAAGGGAAAATGAGAAAAAAAAAAACAGTGCTTAATCTGGAAAATGTGAAACGCTTGAAAGAGGTTGGGATAAATATTGCAGGAATTTGTGTTACCAAGAAAAGTATGGAGTGGTGATGATAATATGGTGACAAGTGGGCAGTGCAATTATGTCACGTGTATTCATGTGCATGCTGTCAAGTCAAGGTAAGACTCAACTCAATAAAATGTATGAATTATAAACTTATCAAATAAAATTATTTTAATATTATTAGCCCCTAAAAATATGTTCTATTGTTACTGGTCTATTATAAAATTTGAAGGACCACACACTTGCTATATGACTGAGCTGGCGAGCACACACCGTAATATCTCTCGAAATTTTATTGCTGATTTGTTGGTTGGAACCGTGAGAATCGATCCGCAGTTCCTACCCAAGAATGTCCAACAACTCGTGAAGGATAGATATGGCTACGATATCTCGTATATTCAAGGATGGCATGGTCTGAAAAGAGCTATGGAAAATGTTTACGGTACATGGGAAGAGTCTGTTAGCAAACTCCCAACATTTATGAAGGCGTTGCAGCATTACAATAAATGAACAATCGTGAGGTGGTTGAATCTGGAGACAGGGAGACCGGGACATTTCATACTCGGGTATGTCTTTTGGGCCTTTAAACCGAGCATCGATGGCTTCAAACATTGTCGGAAGGTTGTTTGTGTCGACGGTACGCATTTATACTCCAAATATAGACACAAATTATTGATTGCTACGTCGCTGGACGCCAACCAAAACGTCTTTCCCCTGGCTGAAATGGCAAAATCCTCACATATGCCCATGCCTAAAACAAATCATCCGTTCTAAGTAAATGTTTAATACCATTAAAATATAACAACGTTTGCTATATAATTACCTGCAACAGTCGTAGGGGTCCGCCTATATTTAGCTTTTTCGGCTCGCATGCCGAACAAAGCTCTCTGTATAGGAATGCCAGCACCGCACTGCCCCAACTATATGTGCTCACCTCCTCAATATCCTCTAACAGCTGAAGGTAAGTCAGTAAAACGGTGCTGGCGCTGCAATCAGGGAACATCACGGCACCGAATAGCAGCATCGCATAACCACGTGCTGATTGTTCGACCTCTTCCTCATCGCTATCATCCGTTATCGGATGGTCTAACAACCAAGTCGACAACATTTTCTAACGACCTACATTTAATAGTACTATCTATCACACTCGCATCTAATAATAAGTCCCTACTACGGTGATTGACTGCATCGTCAACACCGAACTATCAATAGGCCCGTAACAAGCATCCAAATCCATTCTACATTTAAAAAAAAACAAATCGACAATCAATAAAAGCATTTGATATGATGAAATTAACACAAAAATCGAATTTCGAATCATAACGGTGTACCCAAACTACTCGCGCGTACGACGTCGTCTGGGCGGGGGAAAGACGGGGCGCGGGGCAGCGTCGGGGGGGGGGGCAGCGACGGGGCAGCGGTCGCGGGGCAGCGAGTCCGGCTGGCGGGGCTGCGGGCGTGGGGCAGCGACGGGGCAGCGACGGGGGGCAGGGCAGCGACGGGCGGCGGGGCAGCGGGCGCGGGGCAGCCTCGGCGGGCGGGGCAGCGACGGGGGCGGGGCAGCGGGCGCCGGGCAGCGGGCGCGGGGCAGCGTCGGCGGGCGGGGCAGCGACGGGGGCGGGGCAGCGGGCGTCGGCCAGCGACAGGGGCGGGGCAGCGGGCGCGGGGCAGCCTCGGCGGGCGGGGGCAGCGACGGGGGCGGGGCAGCGGGCGCTGGGCAGCGACGGGGGCGGGGCAGCGGGCGCCGGGCAGCGACAGGGGCGGGGCAGCGGGCGTGGGGCAGCGGGTCGTGCCGGGTTAGCGGGACGGGCGGGGGCAACGGGTCGCGTCTGGGCCAGGTGGTCGCGGCGGGGCGGCGGGGCAGCGAGTCCGGCTGGCGGGGCAGCGGCGCGGGGCGGCGGAGCGCGGAGGTCGCGGCGGGGAGCTAAGGGTTTAACGGGTCGGCTGCCTGAAGGCACAGGCGGCGGGCAGCGGCGGCCGGTGATGGGTGGCGTCGGCGGCGGCGTCCAGCAGGTGATAACGGCAGGGTCTTCGTCGTCTCGTGGTCGCCGTCGTCTTCTTCGTCTTCTTCGTCGTTTAATCGTCGCGGTGTAGGGTTTATTAAAAACCAGATCTAATTCGTACTCCAAGAATACGAATTATTTTAATTCGTAATCCAGGAGTACGAGTTACTCCACGTTAGACGCACGCGCCAGCGTGTAGTAACTCATATTCTTGGAGTACGAGTTACACTAATTCGTACTCCAAGAGTACGAAAAGGCTTATTTTATTAAAACTTTTAGTTTTCGGTTTATTTTGTTAATGATTATTTTTTTTTCGTTTATTTAATTAAAATACCGTGCGACACACAAAGAAACTATTTGATATTTCTATTGGGTGATGGGCCATGTTTCGAGACTTTTCAGCGTGTACTAGATAAATAAGGGACGAACACTATTTTCTTTACAGAGATAATTGTGATATTGGAATATATATGCTACTAGAATTTTCTCTAATATTATTATAATACCAAAAATGGTGTCCTTGAATAATTATTTCTGAATTCCCTATTCCATCTTTTTCACTACAACGCACTGCTGTATTCATATCAGCCGTTGTGTCTAATGGGTCGTAGTCGTAGCAAAAAAAAATGTCAATAACTAAATTATTGACAAAAATAATGATGAGACCGATGAAATTATTTCATTGCTCTCCCAAACGAAAATATAGATACAGCCCAATTAGAATCATATGAAATTATGGAGCCCAATTAGAATCATATGATATTTAGATGGAGCCCAATTAGTTTTTTGCAATAGGACTTGGTCTTCTATCCGTTTCTGGTAAAGAAAATTCAGTCGCCAATAATAATAAATTGAAGCTGTAATTCGACTCTAGAACTTCTAACGTGTTCTTTTCTTTGGTCAACAATTTGCATATTCAGAATAGTCTACCAACAGTATCTTTTTAAGTTTCACTATCTATATGAATGCTTTTGACAAATTGAAATCTTTCATGGCTGCAGAAATTACACACTGTCTACATCACAGCACGTTACACAAAGGCCAATTATATAAATATTGAATTGTCGAACCAAGCCATTAATGATGTTGACAATCTTAAACGAAAAATGTTCCAAAAAACTAATAATTAAACAAGTTACCCAAATGGGAATCACCCTTGGAACAAGTCTTAGTCAGATCTCGTGCAAATGAGTTTACCGATAACATATATGTACATATATAATATTAATTTCATTTAAAATATACATTAACAAAGTTAATTTCACTAGCATAGATCATACATTTTTTTAATATAAATACCAAAATGTTTCTTCAATTATCTGCTCGTTATCATAAAGTTGTTTAAATGATCTGAGTCTTCTATTTAATCCTACAATTAAATGATTTGTAATAAGAGCTAAGACAAACAATGGTTGGTAAGAAGTAAAAAAGAAAACGTTTACTTATCCAAATGATCCCTTTATGCATGGCAGCTCATGCAACGACGCGTTTGAAGCAGCCAATAACGACCTCAACATTTTAATTAACACTATAAATTCACTTCCATGCAACACGATTTCTCCATCACCAGCTAATTCATCCACAAAAAACAACATATACAAATATCCATTCATCAAATTATCTTCTCCTACCTCGAAAAAAAAACCCCCGAAAAATGGGCAACGTCGCCTTCGCAATACTATCGTCCCTCCTACTCCTCGCTAATACCTTCCCCGACGCCCAAGCGCAGCTCTCCACAAACTTCTATGCCCAAACGTGCCCTAACGCGGCGACCATCGTACGAACCGCGGTAAGGCGCGCAATATCGGCCGCGCAGAATGGCCGCGTCCCTAATACGCCTCCACTTCCACGACTGCTTCGTCCAGGGATGCGACGCCTCGGTCCTACTCGACCAGACGCCGACGATACAGAGCGAGAAGCTCGCGTTTCCCAACATAAACTCCGCCAGGGGATTCGACGCCGTCGAGGCCGCCAAGAGGGACGTCGAAAGCGCTTGCCCAGGCGTCGTTTCTTGCGCCGACATACTCACCTTAGCCGCTAGGGATTCCTCCGTCGCGGTAAGGCTAGGGTTTTCTTTTTTGTTATTTTTTTCTCTCGAAGTGATCATAATATCAGGGCCGAATTTGAGCATTTGCTTCCTGGCCCACTGCACAGGGCCACAATTGTTTTGGGTTAATTTTGGGGCTCATTTTAAAGTCTTTTCCCTTCTAAATAAATTTTATCATTATTTTATAGTCCAATACTATGTAATTAATAAAAACAATTGTAACAATATTTAAAATTTTATTTATTTATATTAAGGTTGGGCCTCCGTATGCTATAAGAACAAGGGCTCATAAATTGAACAAACGGCACTGCATATTATGCAAGTAATGACATCGAAATGCTGTAAATATAGGTTGGTGGGCCGACGTGGGACGTGAAGCTTGGAAGGAGGGACTCGACGACGGCTAACCTAAACCAGGCGAACACGGACCTTCCTAGCCCGTTCTCCGATCTCAACACGCTCATCGACTTTTTTTCAAGGAAAGGGCTCAACACTAGAGACATGGTCGCCTTATCAGGTAGAAAAGAAAACACGAAATTGAACGTCCTGAATATAAGCTTAGTGGACTGCTCCATCTATAGTCGCCCAATTGGTTTCAGAATGGAACCACAACGCATTGAGCTTATATGTTGGGCTTCTGATTGTGGACTAACGATTCTGTGTTTTTGGGTATAGGGGCACACACGATCGGGCAATCTCAGTGCTTCTTGTTTAGGTCGCGCGTGTACAGCAACGGGACGGATATCGACTCGGGATTTGCGTCGACGAGGAGACGTCAGTGCCCTCAGACGGGCGGAGACAGCAACTTGGCGCCGCTCGACTTGGTGACGCCGAACGCATTGGACAACAATTATTACAGAAACTTGATACAACGGAGAGGGCTTCTTCAGTCGGACCAAGTTCTCTTCAGCGGCGGGGCGACCGATAGCATCGTGACTGAGTACAGCAACAATCCTCGGGCTTTTGCCGCAGACTTTGCGAGCGCTATGGTTAAGATGGGCGATATCGAGCCGCTCTTGGGCTCGAGTGGGATCATAAGGAGGACTTGTGGTGCTATTAATTAGTTCATTTGATCGGAGTTTTTTATTTACAATTCTTGAACAATCCATTATTTGCCTGCTTATTCATTTCTCTCTTCCGTTTTTTAAACTGTAATGGCTTCCATTCTTTTTTATTTTATTTTTTGTTGTTGAATAAATAAAGTGGGATTTAAAAATAGTTTGAGGTAGGTTTTTCGTTCTTATTATTTGATATTGACCAAGCATATGCACATGCATGCTATGTATTGTCTTTTCTATTTTTTGATCTTACGGTTGTGCGAGTTGAATATTCAGATTCGAAAATTTGAATAGTTCAACGCTTATTGACCGATACGTCCCGTTTAAAACAGCGATTTCGAATAATTTAAGTGGCAACCAACAAACTCCAAACTCCATCACTTAAGCTAGAGATTTAGCACTTCTTATTACAAAAAATCGAAAGCTGTGATCTTGTTTCTTAAGCATGACTACAGAAAAGCAGAACTGCATTCAATGTCCATGAAAATGAGAGTTATTTTACTCTTTCTCATCACCATTGGAGTTCAGACCAAGATTAGCAAGTATACATCGAAAAACAGAAACATAAAAAATAAAAACTTTCTGAACAAAGATAAATAATATCCAGACAGCCAATTAACCTCTAGCAGATATGCATTATGTAACAACTCAAGGGAAAGAAAAAGGCCCTCAATCTTTCAATAAAACCATCGCCAGCAAAACGATCGATCATCTTCGATATCCAAACAGCGCAGCCCATCAAAAGAAAGAACGGTTTATCACTCGAAACCCTAATCTTCATACTCAGTTTCTTCATCATCTTCCTCTTCCTCCTCATTGTTATTACGACTACTATTAATTTCTCCGTACCTCCAACCCTCTCCAACCACATTTTCCCTATCCTCCTCAGTCTCCTCACTATCTTCATCATCTTCATACGCTTCCTCTTTACGACTCGACGCCCAAGGCTTCTTCGCAGCGTTCAAATTCACAGTCGAAGTAAAAGCCGCAGCATTACCATTACTATTATTCTTGTGCTTTGCAGCTTTAGATGGGGGCATCTTCAGGCTCGGCTTTGGCCTGTTCTTTTTCTGAGATTTGCCTCGTTTTAGTGCTTCGTGATCGCTGACTTCATCAGTAGCAGCCATCTCATTCTCGTTAATTTGAGTGTTTCTGTAAGCTCTCTCATCGGAGAAGTGATTGGGGTGTTCTCTCTTGAGGTGAAGGTTGAGCTTGTATTCGTGGATGTAAGCCTTATCGCAGCCTTCATATGGACATGCGTAGGGTCGTTGAGGCGTTGCGGGGCCCAAAGCAGCAGAGCTAGATTTGGTGGTCTTCGCTGGCTTTTCGGGCGGAGGAGTGTATTTTACGGTGATGTTGGTGTCCATGGGGCCCTGCGTATATGATATTTAAGACAGCGTATCAATTTAGTATGAGCGATGATAGATGCTGAAATAGATACGTTTTCTGCCAAAGTTAGCAGCAGCCATTGAAGTTATCAAAGATAATTGAACTATGTGAAATATACGGAGTGTAACAGAAGATGGCAAAGCATTCACAATACGGAAAACCCGAGTAAATAAAACTGTAAACCTTCTCATGATTAGTTGTAATGTGGTTCTTCAGCTTGTATTCATGGGCATATCGTTTACCACAATCAGGATAAGGGCAAACATGATAATTCTCCTGGGAATGCGTTTTCATGTGGGACCTCAGGTTAAAATCCAGTGAAAAGGCCTGCAGTCGATAAAGCAAAAGGAAGGAAACTTAGACCCAATTAATTGTGACAGGTAACAGAATATCAGAGAAACAGAGTTAGTTAGCAATCCTGTTTTCTAAAACTTATTGAAAGCGCATTGACATTATCATTACAAAAGAGAATAATTTGTCAGATTTTAACAAGAATGACATAGTGGTACGGTCATGGAGGCATGATCGTGAAGGTGACCATAGTGTAAGAGGAGTTGATGGTATATTTGACAAGCAGAAACAATGAGAACTCTTCTGACAATGTATACTACTCACCTTACCACAGCCTTCATGTGGACAGACAAAGTCTCTCTCTCCGGTATGAATTAGAAAATGCCTCTTTAATTTCGAACTATCCAAAAATTTCTGCAGAAGTTATTTTTCAGTCCATGAGAAAATAGAAAAGACACCCAAGAAAGAGCAAGAGAGAGGAACTTGATGAAAGAATTTGACAACTTAAGCATATTACAGTTATTTCAACAACAATAAGACACAAGCACCACCAAAATTTTAGTATTGGCACTGCCAGGTTCAGATCGCGGCTAGGACAAAATCAGATATTACAAATATTTATGCTACTAAAGTCATAGCTAATGACTTCAAGAAAAAAAGGTGTGGCAATTATTCAACTATATTCTCCTGCTGTTGTAAACAACTTCTTACCTTTCCACAATTCTCATAATGGCATACATACTGTTTCTCCCCGTGGATGTGAGAGTGTTTCCTCAAGGCTCCAGCATCGATAAATGTCTTTCCACAGCCCTCAAAGCTACAAAGGAAAAGAACTTCAGTTGTTGGCTCAGGCTCGGGATCCACATGTTGGGCATCTCCTGATTTATCTTTCGTCGCCTTCAATGTCGCTTCTGGAAAGAAGAACACAAAAGCTTAGAATTACTCTCAACCATTCATTCGATTACAACGTTTACAATTGAAATGATAAAATGCTCAGTCATTATCACGACATACGAAGTAAAATGCACAAATTAAACTCTAATCACAAAACTAACATATTAGACAGCAGTGGCAAGAGAATTCGTGAAACTAACCATTAACCCATTTCAGAACCATGCATTTCCCACCAGTAGCAATGACATCCTGAGGCACCCTACATAAATCAGTTTGAAATTTTAAGAAACTACAGAGAGTGGCGGACGGAGAAAAATTCTAGAGCAGATAAATATGTGTCACAAAACGAGAATCTTCGCAAGAAAAATAAGGTTTTGCATAAAGAATCAAAACTCGGCCATTCAAACAACATCTGTAAGGTGGAAACTTTCAAGGTACAACCAAATGGCACCAAGAAAAGGATCGATAAACAGGACCAATAGTTCATCCCTTCCTTTACAGAGCATCTTCTACCCCAATCTTTATACTAGACCAACAGGCTTTCATTAGCACACAAGTTTTTTGAGTCCTTTTGTCTGAATTCTTGAGATGGAATTTCTAGAAACGCGTTCAACATTAGAGACAACTCATACAAAAATAACACGCAGGAAAACATAACTTTTGGACTATATAATCACTCAAGAAGATATTAAGCACAACCCATAGACGGCAGGAGAGTTGAGAAAAAAAAATCAAACGGTGAACTATCACAACTCTCTTTTTTGGACGAATATAATCCATTAAACGTTTACACACACAACCACGAGCTCATCATCAGGACACGATTCCAGAAATACTCAATAAGCCAGGAACACAACAGATCAGAAGAAAAGCCTTTTCAGCAACAACATATACGAAAAGAACAGTTAAACGGAAGAATTAAAGACGGCAAGTTAAGAACCCTCTCAAATACCATTCTTTGAACCATCTAACAGCAGGGGCTTTGGACTTGGTGATGGGGCGCGCTCGTCTATCGAACAAATTGTAACTGTAGTGAGTCTCCATGCGTCGTCCCTAAATCAGCCAAATTAGGGTTCTTGACCTTCGAGAGGGGAGAGGATTATTTTTTATATCAAACGAAGAATCGCAATTCTCATGTTTGGAGAGTAATGGCGACCAGCGCGTGCTTTTTGTTATGAACTCGAACTTGTCTCTCTATTGCCATTGCCATTATTGTTGTTCTTTTCCTTCTCTCGTAATTTCTTTCAAATATTGATAATTTTTTTTCCGCTAAAAAATTGATAATTGATAGGGGTTTTTACACATAAGTACCTATTTAATTGTAATTTAGTACCCAGTCAGGATTTTTTTATATGAGGTAGCTAACAGAATAAAGTTTTTGCACATAGGTACCCGATCCCCGAAAGTACACCAAAGAACACATTCGGGTACTATCTCAACACATTTGGGTACCCTATATAACAGAAAATGGTACGACGTATGTTATATTTAGGTACGCCCTATGTAACACACAGGCATGCCCGTAGGTACGACGTATCCTATATTTAGATACCCTATATAAACGTGTTATAGTACGCAATATACACAGGAAGGTACGATATGACTAAAGAAACTGGTAAAATTAAATCTGGTACCTATCTATAAAATTTTCTGACATGGATAGTTATGTGTAAAAAATTTTTCCAATTGTATTTTTCTATAGATTACCGTAATTGATATACTATAATTAAGGGGAATCTAAAAAAAATAATCTTTTATATAAAACTGGCAGGACGGTACCTATTAGGATAAATTTTTGCACATTAGTATCTTGATGTGGACAGCGTAAAACGACTCTTGGCAACGGTGAAATGGCGCGGCTTCTCTTCCCTCCGGCGCGAGTTATTCGGTCTTATCCGTCGAACCTAACAACCAAAACTCAATAAACACGTCAGAAGGGGGCCGGGGTTGGTGCCGGCGTAGCACCTCTGATGCTTAAGTCAGAAAACGGGTAGAAGTAGGTGTTTTGGCTCGTAAGTAGTTTTAGTTATTTTTTAAAGCGTACCTGGAAAATAGTTCAACAGCTATTATTTATACTAACCTCATTTCATTTTAGCCCTGACCTATTCCTCACCCTAGCCCGCCTTCTCGCGAGCTTCGTGGACGGAACGTGGTTTCTCCATCATCCCACGTTCTGGGGTCCTAATTCTTCTTCCAGTTTTTCATTTGACTCATTCGCACTACTTTGGAATGGAACTGCCCTGCTCGGGCTCCAGCTCTTGGGTTGGCCTGCTCGGGCAGTTCGCCTTTCCTCGTGCTTGACCGTCCTGGGTAAGTTCTCTCGTACTAGAGGTCGGAGTATTTCCCTAGGGCTCGACCATTCCTTCCGACCTCTTCCTCTTACCTTGGAACTGCCCCGCTCGGGCTTCAGTTTCTTTAAGAGATCTGGCTCCACCCAGTCTCATTCGGGAGAAAATGGTACGCACACTCAAACGGGTAGTTATATACAAAATTTCTGACAGAGGTACTGATATGCAAATTTTATGTTCAAATAAATTAAAATTGTGAATCATAACGTTATTTAATTATAAAATACTTATAAATTGTCTACAATGTAAATGTTTTTTCTTTGAGAAAAAAAAATATTTATCGCTAGGAAGTGTTATTTGAAATATATGTCATCATTGTGTTTGTCTGTTGGTGTTACATTTTGCATAATATGGTTTTACGTAAAAAGTGATTAATGTTTCAATAATTATAAATCTTTTATATACTATATATCCACTGGGTTGTCCTAATGGCTTGGAGGCTTCACCAATCATGTCATGTGTTCCAATCTCATGTGAAATTAGAACGTATTCAATCACCTGATTCCTGAAAGATTAGCATATATAAATATATTTTTTAAGATTTAAACAGATTAATTTTCGGTTCGACTTCGTCAAAGAACTCAAAGTCGACCCACGGAACCATCCCGACTACATAGAGCAGAGCACAGCCCCAACTTTTTTCCAGGCGGATGAATCCCGCAAAAGAAAGGTCGGCCCTCGGGAAATTCGGAACCACCGCCATCACATCGCACTATCAGCAATACCAATCAAATTTCACAAACTCCATAGATGTAATAAACACATCGATCGCAACCGTAACCGAAATAAAACAAACTCCTCAACGAACAAAACAAGATACTCGATGAATGTATGTACGCGTCCATCTATTCTCGGAAAAGATAACTTATTTTATCGCCGGCAAAAAGGCACACGCACACACACACAAAAGAAAAAAGACGCACAATGGCGGCCCCTTTTTTCAAGCATCGGATTGAGCAGAAGCATTAGGCACGGCTGCTGGCCTCGCGAGTGGCTGCAGAGCTTTCACAACAATACTCATATTTGGTCGAAACTCCGCCTCGTACTGCACGCACAACGCTGCTACGGCCGCCAGCTGGCGTGCGGGCGTTAGATAAAATACACAAATATATTCAGCACAAATACAAATTTCAAAATTTTGATATGTATATATATATATATATATATATATATATATATGTATGTATATAGTACGTATGTATGTATATTATTATTAAGCAATCACCTTGGCAACTGCTTTCGGAGGGTACTCTCCCTTAAGCTTTGGATCGACGCACTGCTTCACCTTATCCTCGCTCAACAGCGGCGTCGCCTGGTAATGAAAGAAAATATGCGTTTCTTTTTCCCGTCAGAAAAATTTGGAAAGTGAAAAAAAAAAATTCTCACCCAAGTAACGAGGCTCTGCTGCCCACGTGGCATCGTATGGTCGACGGGTTTCCTTCCAGTCAGAAGCTCGAGCAACACAACGCCGAAGCTATAGACATCGCTCTTCTGCGTCAGATGCCCAGTCATCGCATACCTGCCAAGAGATTTTCAGACCACCGAATCTATTAGAAATCGATGAGACCTTACTGAAACTAATTGGCACGCGACGGTGAGAGGAAGACTGCTCTGAAACGATATATTAGAAATCAATGGGTCCTTCCTAAAAACCAATTTGTGATATGAGGAGACAACCTCTGATATATTAAGCCCAATTCATATCCTCAATATCAGAGACTATAGCATCTGCAAGCTAGAAGACATTGTAAGAATAGAATCAATGCTATTAATTTACTTACTCTGGGGCATGATAACCGAAGGTTCCGAGGACTCTAGTGGAGTGGAGGCGGGCCGCCATGTCGGGGGATTGATTCGAAAGGTTGAAGTCGGCGACCTTTGCACTGTAGCCTTCGAATAGAAGGACGTTGCTCGACCTGACATCTCTGTGTATGATGGAAGGACGGGCTTGCTCGTGGAGGTACTCCAATCCCCTCGAGACGTCGACGGCGATCCTCACTCGTTGCGCCCAGTCTAGCGTGGGGCCCGGTTGTGCTCCTTGTACGCCTTTTCTGCCTGTAAATGAATGAATGAGGTAGTGAGCGATGATTATGATACCGTGTTTAAAAATTAAAACTAACTTGACGACAAAAGAAATTTGAGGGTTCTGAGCTAAGGAGTGACCAAAATTTTCAGTTATGTAGCTTTCAAGAAAGTTGGTTTTCGTCCTGTAATTAGTCCCTGTCTAAAAATAGTCCGGTGGCAGCTATGTCATTAATTTCACGAGATTCCCTTTCGTCAACTAGTACCGTATGTTTACGCCATTTATCATAAAAAGCCCTTTCACACTAAAAATCCGATAGATGTTCTCGTTGACAACGCGATCGTACTTTTTTTGCTGGAAGCAATGAAAAAAAGGTAGGGAAAGTATAAAAATGACTATTTATGATAGATGGTGTAAACATACTAGAAAAGTTTTAGACAAGGAAAAGTTGGATGGCAAAATAAGAATTTTCTGAAGGTTATTAGGGCTGACTAAACTAAAACCTCAGATACATTGAGAAGTAGTGAAACAATTTTTTTGGTTTTAAATCAAGTAGTGAAACGAATTGAGATATATTCCCATGGGACAAAAGAAACCTTTCAAATTATAACAGTTTTCCTACGCTGCATACCGTGCAAAACGTCGTGGAGGGATCCCATGGTTGCGAATTCGTAAGCCAATATACGAACGTTCCCATCCACACAGTAACCGAGCAATTCGACCAAATTTTTATGCTTCAGCCTCGAAACAATGGAAACCTTCAAAGCCAAAAATAAGATTCACATTTATTTTCAACATGTCGATACGCATAGGGAAGGAACTACGCAGTAATAACAAAAATGCATTCGGAAAAAAAAAAAAAAACCTGATTCAAGAACTCAGCATTCGAATCGGGCTCAGACGAGACGTCAAGCTTCTTGACAGCAACTTCCTTACCATTCTCCAACTGGGCAAAGTAAACTCGCCCGTAAGAACCTTCGCCTATTAACGCTTTCGATCCAAAATTGTCTGTTTTCTCCTTCAGCTCCTCAAGAGAAAGAGATGGCACTTCGATATGAGCTGCTGATGCTTTATGCGCTTCGGGTTTTTCTAGAGCTGATGATGCTGTGGAGCCTCTTTGATACGCTGGTCGATGAATACGTAAAAAGGAAAGTTATTGGTTTCCTAGAAATCGAATAAACGGTTATATTTTCTAACGAACTCGTTTATGATGTGGAGATAGATACATGAAAGCCACATTAATGTACTTATGATTACAAGATTCCATGTTGTCTACATAGGTAGCTACACAAGAACTAGAACCTCATTAGTCAGACAAAGAAAGATGATGAAACCAATATGTCAGCGTTGGCTGGAGAAAAGATAATTCCTCGAAAAATACGATAGAAAGAAAAAGAACTACAATTTGCAAGAAAAAAATACAGAGATATCTACCGAAAACTTACCATCAATACCACTGCCATGGTTTTTGAGGCGCTCATCCTCGTTCAAATGGTAGGTCTCATCTATACTGCTACAGCAAAGCCACCTACGCATTCTTGTTATCTTTCTCAGATAAAGATCGTCTTTAGAAGTCTTTTTCTCCAGGCGTACGAAGTACCCAGGCGGCGGAGAACTCGCCTGATATTTGAAAAAATGTTCGAATTCAATAAAATTATAGATGACTATGTTAGAAAGAATTCTTGTACGAAATTACACTGCTCAAAAACATGGTGCATCTATGGTTAGATCATGCCTCATAAAATCAAAGCAAGCATAGACATCGAATGCCATCAAGAATATTGATAGGCTACACAACTAATTTCAATCTCATCGTTCAGGCAATCATACTCATATTTGGGAAAGCTGCAATGGTGTAATGTTCTTATTAAAAGTTTAGGTAAGAAAATGAAAAGAAGAAGAAAACTCCATAAAAATCCAGAAATCCAAAGCTGAAATCCCAACAACAATACAAAAAAAAAGGAATCCCATTTCACATTTTCATAAAGTCTTACCACCAAACCACCACGGCGGTTGATAAAACTGTCATCCCTCGTCATTTCACAAGAAAAATATATGTGTTTAATCTCCGATGATCATGTAAGAAAAGGTCCAAGAAACACAAAAGAAGGGGCAAGACAAAGCTAATAAAGAGACTAAAACAACAAAGAAGAACTAGCAAAAGGAGGAAAAAAAAAATTAATTAGAAAAGTAGATAGGGAATCAGAGTATTCAAATCGTGACAGAGTAGCAAAGCATAGATGTCAATAATAGCAATCAATATCCAAACGACGGAATTCATGGGCCACTTCAGAGATGATCTTCCATTATCTATGTATCCTTTCCCACTACTCACCTAATAAAAATTCTGAGGTGTTGCGCGGCTCTTTCTTCGTCTGATCTTTATCAATAAGTAATGACTAAGGAAATAATAAAATCCGTTACAGCTATGCTATGGTCCTATGGAGCAGTGATATGATAACTCACTTTGGTGAAATAATAGTTTGGAATAGGAGAAGGTATCATTCTCTTCTATCTCACAGCCAAAGCAAAGGTAATAAAACCATCTTATTACGCAATGTCCGTCACCCTTGAATTAATTAATTAACTTATTCATATTCATTAATATATCTTATTTATTTGATCATTGTCAAATGCACGATGATCATACGTTGTATGATTTCGATTTGCACTGCAATGTGCTTGAACACCAGTATTTGTGCAGACGACTTTGACTTGATGAAAATACTGTAATTTTGCCTGCTTACAAATATATGAGTAATGAAAAATACTCTGGTTTTTTAAGGCAAAAATCACTCAAGATCAAAATGAGTATATCCCATCCCTCAATCCGTGTTTGTAAATCAGTTTGAAATCATTAACTATGATTCATCAATATCTTGCTTACCAATAATGGCTTCGCATTGAATTTGAAACAACAAAAAATGCCAGAAAGTAGCTCATCTCAGTGGCTTGATCGAGCTCGATGCTTCTAATACTCGTTCGCTCCATATTTTCTTGTCGAGCTCCATCGATTCGTCAAATGCATTCCGTGCTTCATAAAATTGTTCTTCGCTGATGACGGAATCGGTCTTCAGAGCGAAAATGACTTCATTGACATCTTCCTCGAGCTTTAGATGATAGAGATTTTTGAACACCTGAGAAAAAGCAAAAGCAGATAACTTTTAAGTAACTCAATAAATATGATCTTCGATCTTCCCCTCTCAAATCATTAGTATTATGCTGTTTATCCCAAAAGAGGGCAGACAAATGTAATAATCTCAACACAATGACACCCACGATTAACGTTAACGATTTTGGATCTCGACTCACCTTTTTTAATCTTGAATACAGTGATTCTTTCAGGACAGACGACCTCGATACTAAGTTCAGGACAAATAAGCCTCGTTCAGAAAGAGCACTGTGAACTTCGTGAAGAAAGGACTCCTCGATAAACTCCTTGGCAGGACAAGTTAAACCCGAACTGCAAAATGAAAATGCACAATGAGCAGATCAAAACTAGTGTGACCAGCTCATGGAAGATCATTATTCTTAAAATTGCATTACCTTGGATCTGATGAATCTACATCAACTACAAGTATGTCGATTTTGGTGCCACCTTTTCCTTCTACACAAAGCAAAGTGAAGACTTTGAAGGATTTTCATCTTTTGAGCTAATTGCATTAACTAGTTGAAGCCAATATTTACCTGCTTTCTCTTTGACAAACTGAATTCCATCATATATATGTGCCTGACCAGCAAGGAGGGAAAGAAAGTTCAAAAACCAACACGAATAATGATTTAGAAACGAGCTTTCATAGAATATTATCATGCAACTAAAAGCAAGTTTATGGATTTCTAATGTGTTATTTTAAAGTAAAGCAGTTTTACAAGATTGGACCAGCACAGTTCTTTTTTATCCACAACATTGAAAGTGGATAACAGACCTTTAAGTGTTCATCTTCCTTAAAGTCGAAGTAGTCTCTTGCAACATCCAAGACAATAGGATCTAATTCAACAACCTGGTAATGAAGGATAGGAGAGGTTCAACTATTTACATAACTGATAACTGATTAAGAATTATATCATACCTCAATCTCAACATAAGGCATCCATTTCCTCATAGACATTGGAAGTAATCCTGCCCCAAGACCAATTACAACAGTTCTGACCTGTAAAAAGGGAGAAGGCTCAATCAGAAACAGAAATGGAGCAATGTCACAATTCTCGTCTGTCCATGCTTGATAGTGCATCAGCCTACTCGTTGAAAAATGTAAAGTTTAGAGGTGAAAACTTGAAATAAGATGGTGTACCAACGGTTTATTTCCAAATGTTCCAACCTAGACCCATCTTTCAAATACCAACCAGCGTAAAAAGGCAAATCAACACGGAGTGAAATCAGGATGCCTATGTCTCTGTGACTGTTATGATAGTTATTGTTTGCTTTATTAATCCACACGGAGAAAAAGAGAAAAATCTCTTGACAAAATTGACTTCCTCTAGGTACAGGCTACAGCCAAGAAATGACAAGCTAATAAATATTTTGTTACAGAAATTTAGTTCTCTAACCGTGGCTCCCACAACACCAGGTGATGCAATTGTCTGTAGATGTGAAATCAGCATTACTCCAGAAATGATCCCATTGTGGTAGGAACTTGCCAAGTAGTCATGATCAACTTTCATTTTTTTACTCGATGCTGCATCATGAACAAAAACGATGATAAGCATACACAAAAAAAATGATGATAGGAAAATAAGTAGTTCTCTGCGTACCATATTAAGCCAAAACAAAGACTAGGAAGCATGACATACTTAAGCATGAAAAGCATATGCTCAAAACACGAAGGACACGAATTCACGTATTGATTAAAAAATGTAAGAAGATTTAACAAGTTTTGCAACTCATGGCACTCCACCTGGACACGGCAAAAGTATTGCCACTAAGAATGAACTACAAGCATTAGTGGCCTGTCCTACTAGTAGTAATAATCACGTGAAGTGAGGTCCCTTCCTGCTTTCTCAAAGGCACTGACATCTAAGCAGAAAACAAACAAAGTGAAAACACTCACCAAGAGGCTTCGCTATACGAGAATCAACTTTTTTCTTTCCCTTTTTCTTGGACGAGGAACCCCCCTGGACCTTTTTGTCTTCTAATTCATTAAATATTTGCTTTGATTCTTTCGACACAATTGCCTCAGATTGCACCAAGTTTTCCGATCTTTCAAAAGTAAGACGTCGAAATATTGATTCCTTTGATGCGACTGAAATATCAGTATCACCAGTAACTTTTTCATAGACCACTTCATCCACCACAATCAGACCAGTCATTTTAGAATAAACCTGCAAAATGAACGAGTTAGGAATTGAAAAACAGCAGGTAGCATGCATGCAAATGCACTAATGAGCAGATACATCATACATACATATATTAACAATTAAATATTTGTGCCTGCCACAACAATAGCAGATCATTTTACGCCCCAACAACATAGTCTTTCTCTTATCCCAGATAAAAGTTAATGCCCATTGCCCATTCAATGAAACAGGGAGAAAGTACTACTGAACCTGATATAAAATGTTCCTCTGCTTTATCCCACCACCTGCAGTCAAATACCTACAATAAAAAATATATTCATGATATGGAAAAAAGAGGAAAAGAAAGCAAATGTTGATGAGCAGTAGAGCATGCTACATCTTAGCATAAGAGAGCCCCATAATAAGAAATATTCAGATGGTAGTAAATCCCAATAGGGGCAAGTTGGCTGGGTGCATTTTTTATGCAATAAAATCATACTTCTTCAAGATTCTCAGCAGTATGGAGTCCATTAAATTAATTGGCTACACGAAAATATAAATCACAGGAACGCGAATCAATGCAGTTAAAAACTTACGGGATTGGGCGACCATCATCACAATTTCCTGGGGTTAATTGCTTCACCAAGGGAGAGAGATCCTTCTGAATAGAGGAAGCAGAAGGGAAAAAATACCATTAAATCCACTACATTAATTCCACATCAAATGTAAGTAAAGAAAAAATGAGGCAGACCTGGATGTCCTCCATGGCTACGTTATCATTGATAGAATCCAACACAATCTAAAATTAGCCATGATAATATATATTTTTATTAGTAGAAATAGAAAATATAAAGCATTGACAAGGAACTGATCACTAAAACCATCAGGAACAAGAAGATATACCATCAATAATCGAGCAACGCTTGAACTTTCAACAATTACCCATTGACCTTCTTCTGATGTGTAGAGCCATTCATTAGCTCGTATCTGAAATCTAAATATCAGTCATATACTGGTTGATTAAACAACCAAAATAACACAACTTACAACGGTTTGTCAAAATAACAAGATTTAGAAGTTTGAGTATATATGGGGGGCACAAGTTGAGACTGAAAGAATATAGCATAGCAATACCTTTGGAACAATGAATACAGCATAAGTGTAGGCGAAAGGTCCAGATTCTTCCTCAGCATCCAGCAGGATCCCATTATAACAGAAGTTGGACACTCCAGCTTCACCTAATGTCACCTTTATTCTGCGACCAGGTTGAATCTCTAAAAGATTTCCTTTCAACCCAAGATTCAGGTCTTCCACAGGGTAATAGACATCGGAATTACTGGAGTGTGCCGAGCGAACAATGTTTTCTAGCTCAAGTGCTTTATTAAGTTCACGAACCTGGAACGTGTTCAACCAAAAAATGTTGTACAATGGCAATAATATAACTGAGTAGCAAAGAACGTGGTAAGTTTAAGCATTTGAAATGACTCGTGTTCTGATTAAAGTAACAATGTATGAGGGGAGACTGAATGAATGAGAATAGGTGAAAATACTGAACCTGGTCACCATGAGAACCGGAGGAAATTTCGTCCGCTGAAAATGATATATCAGAAATTTTATTGGAAAAGTCTTTTTCAGCAACCACCATGAATGTCTTCAGATCAACATTTTTTTGTGATTGATCCCGAGCAACTGCATAAACGCTCATTCTCCATCCAAATCGAAACTTGGAAAAGAGTAGACCTGGCTTGAAAGTTGCAGAAAAGAGAGTGTCAAGCATATGCACATACCAAACTAAGCAAAACCAAAGCACTGAAAGACCAGGTATACAGTGGAATACGAAAAGGGTCCTTATTCCCATTAAATACAGAAAAGATGAGCAATCTTTAAAACAATGGGGGTTAAATGACATATCCTACAAAACCGAAGAAATAAAAATTGAATACCTAATACATGAGATTCGGCTAAAGTGAGACAAATAAACCTTCCTCCAGATTTCAAAAGTCTTTTCACCTGTAAGATAGAAAAAAACTGATTGAGCCGAACTTCTACACAACACTAATGAAGATACACAAACAAAAAAGATTCAGGTCACTCTAAAATGAGCACAGAGGTTACCTCATATAAGTACAGAGTCCCTAATCGAGGTCCATGTTTGGGCTCCATCAAAGCATCCAATCCTCCTTTGTCAATGATGGCATCAAAGCTATTATTCGCAAACTGAGTTAGAGGAATGAAAGATCAAGAATGGATCAGATTTTGAAAGGAAAATCACATCGAAATTTTGAATGACTGTCATGAGAATATCACATCAAGGAAGGATCCTCATTTCTGATTTCTGAACTTCAAAATCTAATCCAAATAATTTCAATTCCCTTGAACAGAGAGTACAGTCACCTTCCGGAATGCCCGAAGCATTTCATAGAATACACGGCATAAATATTTATGCAACTATCCTCACTCCATATGTGTGTGAATGTCGGCGTGTGTGCATAAGCGTCAACTCTTAAACGAAGTACAAAACAACATAAACACTAGCATTAATTCGGTCGTTCAATCCTTATTCTATCTCACCTGCATGCTAGTCATATCCATGACCCGCCACTTCATCGCAGGTCTCTCATGCACGTTCCTCCTCAGCATATCAGAAATGACAACCTTCGAGAAATCAACATTGATTATATTCTTGAATCCCGCGTCATAAAGATGCTCCGACAGCTTCGAATTCCCGCAGCCAGGCACCAAAATTGAAACCTCCGACTCAGATAACGAAGGAAATGACAGATTATCGGCGAGAAACTTCTGCAATTGGGGCCACTCGGCGTACCACTCGAAAGGATCATCGCCGCCTCTAATGGAGAAGAATTTATCCCAGTTTTCCTTGAGGGTGAAGTCCCCTAAGGCGTCGAGAAGCTCCAAATCCGATTTCCCCTTCTCTTCGTTTGATTTTTTCCTTTTTTCCATCCCTTTCTCACTCCCTCTCTCAGCGGATTTTAGGGTTTGAAAATGGTTGACTGCCGAGGGTTTTTGAGTCGATAGACTTCGAAAAATGTATACGTTTATGGGATCCATTGAACCGTAACGAAACCGTGGTAACGGTTCTTAGTGTAGAACCGGCTAATTCGACAACTTTTTTCCGTTCATTGATATCTTTTTCATTTTCTTCTTTTTGAAATAACACGTTAAACAGTATATCAAATCAAGCTTAAATTTTCTCTCCATCTTTTTCTCGATCTTCTCTCTAAAACACGTTTCTTCGAGATAAACATATTTCTCCACCTTTCTGCATTCATAGAGGCAAAGGCGGAGCCTCCTAATGCCCAGGGTAGGCATGTGCCTACCCTGAATTTTTTTTTTACTATATATGTATATAATATTATATAGATAAGATTTGCCTACCCTCAGTCAGGGAGTTATGGATTGGTTGTCCGTTCTAGTCTATCAATTCTAATAATAAATGTATTGTTTTGTGTGGGACCCACCTTTAAATATTTATGGGCATCAATATCATGGACTTCAAAATAATATGAATAGGATAATTGTAGAAATCGAGATGACAGTGAACATCATAAAGCTCGAATGAAATGTGAATCGCTAACGAATCAAGATCAGCATATTGAGACAATTTTGCAAAAGCAATCAAAGACAATGAAGAACGATTACCGCATTCGTCTAAATGCTTCGATCGATTGCATCAGATTTTTGTTGCGACAAGGGCTCTCGTTTCGAGGTCATGACGAGACTGAAGATTCACTTAATCTGGGTAACTTTCTTGTCCTACTGGAGTTTCTAGGTGCTCACAATAAAGACGTTAATGATGTGGTATTGAAAAATGCTCCTAAGAATTGCAAGTTGACTTCGCCAGATATTCAGAAGGATATAGTAAGTGCTTGCGCTAATGAAACAGTTAGTTCTATCCTCAAAGATCTTGGCGAGTCATTGTTCTCTATTTTGGGTGATGAATCTCGTGATGTGTCGATGAAGGAGCAAATGTCAGTTGTTTTGCGTTATGTGGACTGTAGTGGTCGGGTAAATGAACGATTTCTTGGGATTGAACATGTTACTAGTACTACGGCCATCTCACTCAAAACTGCTATTGATACTATGTTCTCCAAACATAACTTGAGCATCTCTCGATTAAGAGGACAAGGTTATGATGGAGCAAGTAATATGCAGGGGAAATTTAATGGTTTAAAAGCACTTATTTTGAAGGAGAACCCGTGTGCGTTTTACATCCATTGTTTTGTTCATCAGCTTCAGCTAGCTCTTGTAGCCGTGACCAAGAAAAATCTACTGATTTCTAATTTCTTCCGTGTTGTCGGCGATGTGGTAAATGTTGTTGGTGCGTCATGCAAACGTTCTGATCTTCTTAGAGAGAAGCATCATGATTTTATTGCTAATGCATTAGAGAGGGGTGATATTGCAAGTGGTCGTGGACTTAATCAAGAAACTACTCTTCAACGCGCAGGCGATACACGTTGGGGTTCTCACTACAATTCTTTGGTGAGCCTAATTTCCATGTTTTCTGCTGTTACTGATGTGCTAGAAATGATTTATGAAGATAATTCCAGTTCTCCTGACCAAAGAACCGAGGCATATAATTTATTGGAATCAATTCTTTCTTTTGATTTTGCGTTCAATCTGCATTTGATGAAATATATCTTGGGATTTCGAGTGAATTGTCAGCGGCATTACAAAAGAAAGATCAAGATATTGTGAATGCAGTGGAATTGGTACAAGTATGCAAAAGCCGACTCCAAGTGTTCGAGATGATGGTTGGGATTCATTTTTAGAGAAGGTTCAGGGCTTTTGTGAGCTACATCACATTAATGTTCCCAAAATGGATGATATATTTACTCGTTGGGCACCTCGCGGTCGTCCCCATCGTAATCCTCCAGAAGTGACAAATTTGCACCATTATCGCGTGGAGTTATTCTATGGTGTCATTGATATGCAGCTTCAAGAGTTAAACGATCGTTTTTTAGACGGAACTATGGGTTACTTCTTTGTGTTGCTTGCCTATGTCCGCAAGACTCATTTTCTGCTTTTGACAAGAAGAAATTGATTCGACTAGCTCAGTTATATCCCTTGGATTTCTCAAGCTCGGATCTTCTTATACTTGATGATGTGCTCGAAACTTACATTTGTGATATGCGTGCTAACGAAAGATTTCAAGGATTGTAGGGTCTAACTGATCTTTCAGAAAAGCTAGTTGCGTCAAAGAAAAATTTGGTGTATCCTTTGGTTTATAAGCTTTTGACGTTGGCATTGATTCTTCCCGTTGCAACCGCTACCGTTGAGAGGGTGTTTCCAGCCATGAGAATTGTGAAAGATAAGTTGCGGAATCGAATGAGTGATAATTGGATGAATGATAGTCTCATTGTTTACATAGAAAAAGAAATGTTTCTTACTATTGATAATGATGCTATCATCCAAAGATTTCAAAATATGAAGACTCGAAAAGAGCAACTATAATGTAATTTTTTTATGCGTCTTATATTAATATTTCCTCTTTGGTTTATTTTAACCCGCCTACCCTGAACTTAGATCCTAGCTCCGCCCCTGCATAGAGGTTGAGGAACTACTTTTCTTAATTTTTGTTTAGGTCTTCATCTTTGGGTTTTTTAACACCAAAAAAAATTGGTGGAAAAAAATAATTCTAAAAAATTTAGATTGAAAATATCATAAAAATCGGATCGTCAACTAAATATACAAAACCACTCGGACGGTTAGAAGACTTCTACTTTCGCCTGATCGGCCTACATGAACCGATTTATTTTTGGATTAACTTTACTAATAAACTAGTTTTGCGCATCAATCTCGATAATGTTTCTATTTTATTATTTCTCAGCATCACAAAGTAAAAAACCTTTTAATCAATTTGGTGTGTTATCCTTCATATTTAAATTATATTTACAATTATATCCTCAAATCAATTTTCTTATACATATATATACCTATTAAAATTAAATTTAATACTTCATTAAATAACAATATGTCGATATTAATATATTGCACCATCGATCGAATGTGCTTAACTTAATACTAGTGACATTAAAAATTTTGTTTAGTTTTCAATTACAAATTTCATGTTAGTTAAACTACTGACAATAAACAGAAGAAGATCAATAATTCACCCTAATTAAGTATAGGACACACGATGAATCCAAAAACACTAGACCAAATAACTTGGCACAAAAGCATCTTACAAAGCAAGTAGCTATCAAAGATCATCTTAAAACAACACATTCGAAATAGACAATGTCGAATAACCATTACATCAGCTGTAGTGAAGAGCAGCAAATTCATACATTCAAATCACCTACTTAAATATGGAAAAACAATAATAGGGCTCGAATTGAAGAGCTTATTGGCAATTTATTCGCTTACCTAATCGACCCTTCGGCGATGGACGAGACCTTACAAACGCCCGAGGAAGTAGTAAAAGGCAAGTCTTTGTAGTAAGCCACCAACTCTGCGTTGGTATGCAAATCAACTTGGAGTGTTTCCCAGACCTTCTTCTTCGGGTTTAGGACGTCGTCTGGGGAACCATTGAATCCCGGGAATGTTACCCTTTCCCCTATGGTAGCTTCCTTTGGGGGCTCGACCAACTCTACCTGAAATGATTCATCTAAATAATTGTCGGTATATAATAACCATGAGATAAAAAAATGATACGCCACATGTAAGTGGTCATTCATCATGATATCAGTGTTCAGGGACTAAAGAGAGGAACGGATCCTCACAATCACCAATTAAAGTGAATTACACGTGTAAGACTAGATAATAAAAGAAATCAGCCTAGACGTGAGGGGCGTGTTGGAAATATAAGCTATAAGATTAAAAAAATGATGCATTCGCTATAGAATTAAGCTTTTAGATGAGGCGGTCATTAAACTAATGTCAATGTTCTTCATTGTGTGGTAGCTTTAATGAGCTAATGAGCTAATTGTATATAAAGTCTTACCTTTGTGTGGTCACTGTTAGAAGCTGCAAGCACCATTGCTTGGGACTTTATACCCCTCATGGTTGCTGGTTTGAGGTTACAAAGAACACATACCTTACGGTTCTGACACAATATTACAAACAAGTTTTCATGTATTATGCCTTACACATAGAGAAGAAGAGTTATTATAAAAATTTTGAAGTGAGTGACAAACCTGCATTTCTTCGATGGGGATGTACTTGACAAGGCCGCTGACAACGGTGCGAGGCTGTGGCTCGCCGACGTCGATCTCTTCCACATACAATGAGTCAGCATCGGGATGCTTCCGGACCTTAGTTATAAGGCCCACACGAATGTCTAGTCTATCGATTGAGATTTCGGTTGGAGCTGAAGAAGGGGCTTTTGATTTGGCGTCAGCAGATTTTTTAGGCTTATCCTTCTGTGTCTTGGTGTCTGTAGAAGAAAAAAAGCATGAGCTTAGAAAATATTGACTCAGAGATACTACTACTCCATAGATTATGAACTCATGAAATCTGTATCCGTGTACACCGTCAACAGACAAAATTTGAAATAAGATGAAAAATTCTGGCTCTGCTATAAAAAAATTGGTCGAGGCTGTTTCGGAAAACAAATCAGAAAGTAGCACAGGAAGAGCATAACCTGATATTTTGGCATCTTTAAGTTTTGCAGCAACATTTTTCAGTTCTTCTGCTTTCCTCTCAGCTTGGCTTCCAGCAAACTTCAATCTGTAGAATTCGACTTCTTCATCTTTCTGCAAGGTACATAGAAGAGAGAAAAAATTAAGAAAAAGGAATATAGAATAATTAATATTGCAGCATTCGGCCCAAGTATACCAATTCTTTGAACAAAGGTGCGGGGGTCCCAATTTTATGACCAGCGGGTAGAATCTCCCAAGGTTGCTTAGCCCTCTCAACATCGCCTTTTTCATCGGACAGAGAAACATTTCCTTCAAGAGGCAGATTTAGCTGCTTAAATACCTACACATTTTGAACTTTATAATGGTTAACGATTATGTTGCATGTGTCTATTATTGCATAACACTTTCTAAGTGTTATTGTATTAAATCACCTCAACGGAGAAAGATGGCATGTAAGGTTCTAAGAGGCACGCAAGAAGATGCACTAGCCCTGCAGCAGTTCTCATAACAACAGAACAAGAAGCAATATCCTCCTTATAAAGCTTCCAGAATTGACTTTCCTGCAAGATTAAACCATGAAAAGTTAGAAATCTATAGTTCATGCTTTTAAGAAAGGACTTAACTTGTTATAAGGCTAAGGAATGGTCAAATTTGCCACGATAAACAGAGTTAACACACTTATAAGACAGAACACGGGGCTCACTTGCAAATATGCATTTCCTTCACCAGAGATAGCCATAGCAAGCTTCAGGCCTTGTTTTAATTTGACCTGCAAAAGACGTCATTTGAGATAAACTAGTTAACTTACCACGATACTGGAGGGCAAACCATGAATTCAGGACTAAAATAATGGTGCATATCTACCTTCTCCATGGCCTCTATATACTGCTCAACATAACTTCCAACTTTCTCTCCTAGTGCCTTGGTCAAAGCATGACTATCCGCCGCTGGGGCATCGGGAATAATGGAACCATATCCTGAACCTGAAAGTTTACGAAAAATTTAAGAATCTCTTTTAAACCGAGAAAAAGCTATCACAGTACGATGAAGGGTTTCCTTTAAAAATGTTTATAGGAAGTATGTGTGGGTGCTTTAGTTTAGGTTACAATAACGAAATATTTTATGCCTATCAAACTTCTACAACCATGTCTCTTCCAGAACCTACACTCCCATTGTCAACACCGTTGATGAACCACCAACAGCAATCAATACTCATGGGCCGTAACTTCCAACAACATGCTTGTTTGACTCTTCAAATTCAAATAAGCCAAACATGTCTATAATCTTTAAAAATAATTGCTCCATAGGTCAAATTACTCACATGGCCGGCCTAACCTAATCATATTCTAAAAATGAGTCATTTAAAAAAAGATATGGCCATCTAGTGATGAATCAGCTATTCCTGCCAACGTAGCATAGTTCCACAAGGTGTATTTAAGGTTCATAGAAGCGATTTTAGCAACTAATAAATTCAAATGCTTCATACACTACCTACATTGACCTACCCGGGTCTTTAGCAATGAAGCTTAGCACTCGATTGACAAAATTCCCAAGGTTGCTCAGCAGTTCACCGTTCAGCTTTGCTTGCAAGTCAGTCCAAGTGAACAATGTATCTGATACCTGAAAATCAGAATGAGTGACAAAAAACAGGAGGCAAATTAAGTTTGAATATAACCATATGAACAGGGTGTTGGCATTACTATAGCGGAATAGTCTCACACAAAAAGCTCATCAATTGAGTATACCTCTGGCCTATTGGTTAGCAGATAGTATCTCCAAACCTCAACAGGGATGTTCGTGTCTTTTACATCATTTCCAAATACTCCTATACCCTTAGTCTTCGAGAATTTCCCTGTATGTGGAAGCAAATTTAGGAGCCATAATCAATCCTAGAAATTAAGAGCGCTGAGGCATTCCTGTATTTGCCGCACTAAGAGCATTATGCAAAATGTTACAAGGCTTAACTAACCTGATTCGTAGTTTAAATACTCTGTCACACTGATGGTCTTCATCAATGTCCAGTTTTCATCTGTTCCAAGAAGCGTGGAAGGGAAAATAACCTGCAAATCACATCCAGTCACTAGATTAACCTGTGCAGGATATGGAATAACATTCTGCATTCTCCGATGATTAGCCTGTCAAAAGATGAAAGGACAGGGCACAATAACTAACACAGAACTTGGTCACTTACAGTATGAAATGGAACATTATCCTTTCCCATAAATTGGTAAAGCTCCACATTCTCAGGATTTTTCCACCATTTCTCCCATTCATTAGTGTGGCATGAAGTGATTGAGACATAGCCAATTGGTGCATCGAACCATACATAGAAAACCTTAGTAACAATAAGAAGATCACTATAAGCAGCTGCCAGTGCACAATTAAGCAGCCATGAAACCCTTAATTTAAGCGCAGATGATTAATGCACAAGAAATACATGATTAGATTTCATTAACCTAACTTACCTTATCTCGAAAACCCTCATGTGGGACTGGCACTCCCCATTTCAAATCCCTAGTGATGCACCGTGGTTTAAGCCCTTCTTTGAGCCACGCATTTGTTACGTGGATCGCATTCTGACTCCACCCTCCAGCTACTGATGTGTGCTTTACATATTCTTCTAATTTTTCCTTCAGAGCAGGAAGGTCAAGAAAAAGATGATTTGTGTCCCGAATCCGTGGAGTATTACGGCACACCTGCTCAAGTGAACAGATTTGCATCTCAAAACATGTTCAATTCACCAAAAGAATTCCTCAATCTAGGTAAAAGGTAATGTATTCGTAATTTCAAGTACAACTGGGTAGAGTCAATTGAACAACCGAGAAGAGAAGCAATTGAGACGTGTATGCTATGGCCTAATCACGAGCAAAATGGTTTTAGATTACAAGATCAGCCACCTTGCACTTTGGCTCCAGTAGTTCAGTGGGATTTAACAGCTTTCCACACTTTTCACACTGATCTCCACGTGCGGAATCATAATTACAACCTGGTGTAGGGCAAACACCCTCAACGAGGCGATCTGCCAAAAATCTCTTGCATGTATCACAGTAGAGCTGCAGGAAAAAATCGTTATTCAAAATTGGGTAAGCAGAAACAAAATGAGATTAGGAGACAAACCATCAGCTATTCTTCAGACTCAAACAATAAACTTTCTTCTTCGGAAAATGCAATACTTCACCTGTTGCATAGTGTCTTCAGACAGCCGGTTATTGTCTAGCAGTTTCTTGAAAATTGCTTGGCAAACTTCAGTCTGCTGGGGACTTGAAGTGCGACCAAACTCATCAAAGCTTATATCAAACCACTTGTACACCTCTTTGTGAATAGCGTGGTATCTACAAAAACAAGCGAGATATTCACATTCCACTTTTAATTCCAATACACTACCATTTATATTCGAAACATATTGCAAATCATTAAATATTCCTTTTCCTACTTTTGCATGAGAAGTATAACAATCCAGCATGAAACCGGTCAAAATAATAACATGACAAACTGATTTAACTTAAACAAGAACATGTTGATATCGATATTGGGCAACCAGGATGGGAAAGGCGACTGCAAAAGGTTAATATTCAATTCACACGAGTTTTTCAGTCATCTTCAAGATAAGCATATTTCACAATTCACATAATGCAAAATGCACTTGTTTGATGATACTAGGAGCAATATTTAAATTTTAAAGCCCAATATAAACAGGATTATAAATAGCTCTTAATGTAATACATGTCTGCCATATGAGAATGCTATCTATTGCATTTAAACAACTCTCAGTTGTGACTCAAAAATACCTTGCCCTTTCCGTTTTCATTTCTAAATGATATTTAACTCTACTCTAAAGGATCATCTGTCTTGTCAAGAATTTTTTCTAAGAGAAAGAATATTAGCACATACATGATGCGTTCGACATAAGATGAATTTTTACACTATCAACCATTATGTTTACTCCCATGGGTGACAAATTAAAGATTCTCCAAATGATTCCAAAATCAGATTCCAAGATTTCTGTTATTAAGTATCCTCAACAAAAGATTAAGTACCGATCACACACTTAAACAGATGGTTCAAACCAGTTCCTATCAAGCCGTAATTAAAGACATTGAAACAGCAGATTTTTAGTTTTTAATCCGTGGAAACGAAACTAGACAATAACAGTCGCAACACAAAATTAAATGACGAAAAAATTATATTACTTATCACAAATTTCCTTGGGGGAAACGCCCTCCTCCAGAGCTTTCGTCTCAGTCGCTGTCCCGTACTCATCAGTTCCACAAATATACAGAGCATTATACCCTCTCATGCGGCAGAACCTCGCGTAAACGTCCGCACTCAGAACACCTACAGCAAATCAACGTGCAAAAATCCATAAATTCGAAGGCTATAAACGATCGAGACGGAAAAGATAGCGACTGTGATTTTGCTTACATCCGATGATATTCCCGAGGTGAGGAAAATTGTTGACGTACGGCAAAGCGCTGGTGATGAGGATGTTCCTCCTTCCTTCGATCGGCAGCTTCGCTGAGCTAAATTCTCCCATTTCTGTACGAATCTATAGGCAAATTGAGGGCGGAGTGGAGGTGGATGACGATTAGATGTATCTCCTAAGCCGTCGCCGAAATAAAGAGCCTGAGTTGACAAAGCAACGAGTTCTGAGGGTTTTTGTACAAAAGACTCGGAACAAAACAAATGCTGACATCAAATATCACTAAACTACTCCCTCGCGGTTAAATTACAACTATACCCATCAGATAAATGAGAAAGGAATTCATTATTATAAAATTATTGTTTTCTTAAAGTAGTACTAAGGTTTCATTATTTATGTTTAATCTTGTTTTTACTAACCAATTGGATATAACTCAACTATAATTAGAAATATGGCATGTGTATTTAAATTGGTATTACGTGTAACTTTTTAATAAATTTAAATTGATAGAATTTCTATAAAACTAAAAAGTAATCTTAAATAATTATAAAAACCTACGTCGCATAAAATATAATAACTAATTATTGTAAATTTTAAAAAAATAAAATAAAACTACCCGCTATCCCATATTAATTTGGACAATAACTATACACTATCAAACATAAAATTTAATATTTTATTAATATATAATATCTAGTTAATACCGTACAACGAACGGGGAAAAATAACTAATGTGTATAAATAAAATGTATATTTGAGTAGTAAATTTATAATAACCTACCCATGAAAATACATTTGTCATACCCGGTAGTCATGATTTTAGAGTTGTGTTGCATGATAAAAAAATGAATTAAGACGCAATTGGATGAGAGTTTCCCCCTATAATAATCTATATCACTCAACGCCCCTAGGATTTGAATATTCAAGAAAGTATAGTTTAAATATTTCAGCATTCACCACGCCAAACAAAAAGAAATACGATTTCAAGAAAGCAACCTCTCAGCGGTACTAGCAAAGCAACTGCAACGATGATGATACGCTCGCAACTGCAGTCTTAAAAAGACTAAGTCATGGGATGGGAATAAAGCATAAATACATAGAAATGTTATGTTGCGTGAGCACCATCGTGGACACTTGTTGTGTGACATTTTTTTGTGCCACGAAACATGCCAAATCAACATCCGACGAGTTCACTAATCCCATGTGTAGGTTATAAATCAATAAAAAATATCTTGTATGCTGATTTGGCGCGTTGATGTGGTTGGTGCTCACCACATTACTCTATTATATATATATATATATATATATATATATATATATATATACTAGTAGTTACCCGTGCACGAAGTTAATTATGTATAAACCTTAACTATTTATAGTAGTTTGTTTACTAACAATTAAGCTAAGATAAATGGGTATTTTAATTAGTAAGCTAACATAAAGGATATCTTTTAATATTATATTTATTTTTATTGTAATTATTATGGTGGGACACGTGTCAACACCACAACAAAACTACATTTAAATGCATATATAGGATATATATATATATATATATATATATATATATAAATAAGAGAAGATTTAAAGAACTCCAAAGAAGGGATTGTTTATGGCGCTGTTCAACTCATTCCCAGCAGAGTTGATTACGGCCATATCAACTTTGTCTCTCAGCAAATACAGAAATTCCCGGCATTCGATTTTTTCGAAACCGCAGAGTAAAGAAATTCGATTCCTCCTTGCAACTTTCCAACCCTATGCTGTTAGGAACGAAATTCAATAGTGAGTCGTTTAGTCATTCGTGTACAAGGCGTGTCGATTAATTTTTAATGCTGAGAATAATAACCAGGTAAACAATATAACGAAGATGCTTATAAATGTTCGATCATAAATAAGTATCCAAAAATCATTTTCACCAATCTAGTGATTCTAAACAGTTTTGTATGAAAACATATATGATGAGTTATGTCGATCATGTAGACTTTTAAACCCGTTCTCCGGCTGACTTCCATATATGATGAAAGAAGAAAGAGCAAAGAGTGCAAAAAGAATCTGATACTACAAAAGTTGAATGATTCGTACCTGAAAAGTCGCGTTAGTTAGCCTTATTTTACGGAATTTCTCCTCATTTGGATTTGTTGCCACGTTCTTTGCGAAAGTAAAAAGAGTGTTGAAAGCCGTCTTCACTATGGCTTCATCATCCTAATGCATCAAGCAAATAAATGGTTCCACAGGTAAAACTCAACAAAGATTTTGTCAGTGAATGTGTACATGGTCATGAAATCTGCCCCAGGCACAAACTAACAGGATAGTTCAGTCGAAAGTTTCAATTTTTTAAAAGAAAGGTCAAAATATTATTTTAGGAAAACTATAATATACAGAAGTGCAATTAAAATATCTTAACCATGTTGTTTTGTGAAACAAAAATTCTACGAAATTGAAAAAAAAATAATAGATGGCGAAGCAGCAGCTCTAGAAGTCTAGACAAACATACTCATTTCACACAGTTGCCTATTTCAACCTAGGCATTAAACAGTAAAAGCCATAAGAATGCAGTAGTAGTTACCTTGTGATTCTGTTTAAGAGTTCTTAGGCACTCTCTCATCCGCTCTGCCTTTGTCGCAGGTCTCACAGGCAATGAGCTCTGAAATTTGATAGTGTTGTAGAGCTACCCAGCTTCAGAGTAATATAATAATGCTTTCATATAAAAGGCTATTATGTGTTTCAAAACCCAGAAATAAGTTATCAACTTTGTGTGACCATAATATAAACATTTTAAAAAATCTGCTAATAGATTGACTATTAGCAATTTCATAAGAAATATACCTTCTTTTCCTCCACGGGTGGAGCAGAAGGTTTCCCTGTAGTGGGATCTTCCGGGGGCAAACCAAGTTTTCTTCGTCTTTCAGCCTGACAACCAGAGGAACAGGTTTAACTCTCACCATCAAGTCAATAACTATGGTGAGAGACGAGTATACACAAACTGTGTTAGTGTGAGCAATCCCGAATATATAGCAAATATCTACCGCAAAAAATCATTAATTTTATATTTGGTCAGCATGGAAAGATATTTTAGATGATTGGAGGCCACCATAAGATGTACTTATTTTAGGAAATCCAAGTCCCACCATGAGACCGAAAATTTAAGATTCAATGTGTCCACCTTGAAATTTTTACATTATGAAGTAACTATAGTGACCAACCTGGTGAACTTAGCAGAGTAATTTGTGAAGTTTGCTTTCATAACCTACCTCCTTAGGTGGATTACAGACACAAAACGACGTGTAAATGATAAAAAACATCAGTGCATGCTTGCAAGTTGCAACAAAAGTAGAATTTTCAGGGATATGCCCGAAATTTTCAAAATCGGGGTTGCTGCTCCAACTATCATTTTCTTCGAGAATATTGGCATATGGTGTATAAACTAATCGCAAGCAACAGACAAGTAGGAAATTATTTAACGGACCTTATCTTCCTCCAACTTCTGACGAATTTTCTCTCGTGCCCTTTTCTCTTCTTTTTCTGCTTTTCGGAAGGCCAATAAGCTGCAGGGGCAATCAAACTCAATAGGATAATCAATCTGGAATTTCACAAATGAATAATGCATGCGAGGGCATACCGTTTTCTTTCATTTTCTTCCTACATGCGTTTGGCTTCAAGCAATTCCCTTCCTACTCGTATTCTTTCCTGTTGAAATTATGCTATAAGCCATACTTTTCACATTTTGACAGAGAATTATGTGGTAAAAACATACTCAAAGAACAAATTAATCCTCAAAGTCAAATGAAAGCACACCTTCTCTCGCTCCCTTTCCATCCTTTTCTCTTCCTCCTCTTTCTTTTTGCGAGCCCGCTCCCTGATTCATAGAGTAATAACGCACAGGCGAACAGGAAGAAGTAAGAAAGTTTTTTGATAAATTGCTATAAGAAGCAGGGATATCATACAATACAATTGGAGAACTGGTGGCCAGTGAGCTAAAGTGCAAAGCATGTCAGATTATTTAACTTCAATTCAGATTTCAGAAAAAATTACCACAAATCAAATAGTACAAACATGCAGTTCAGCTAATAATACAAAGAACACGAAAAGATAATAATTGACTTATACAAGACCACGAACCAAAATAATTAATAAAAAAATTGAAGAGATAAAACCTCAGTTCTTGCTGTTTCTGCTTAAGTTCTTCTGGGGTGAGAACATTTTTTGGAGCCTCAGGCTTACAGGCACCTAAGAAAAGCAGGCGGGATAACAAGAATTTCACACACAAATGGACAAGAATTGCAAGACATTAAAGAGTAAAGAAGACATTAAAGAGTAAATATAAAACGAGAAATTGTTTGATTGTTTGATGATACAAAACATTACGACAAAAATCATTAATGATGAATGATGCTAAGTTGCATGCAGTATGAAAGAGATTACGAAGAAATATAAGAAGCTCATACCAATGGCATCTGTTCAATATCTGTGTCATTACGTGTTCTACTATCCAATTTGCAGCATCCTCAAGACTAGCATTACCTGGAGAAATGTAACTATTAAACAAAATTAACAGTAAGATGGTTTTCGCATACTCGTTTTAAACATTTTTAACCAAATGACATTTTTAAGAGTCCAACAAACAAGTAGACACCATCAGAGACAAATGGATGTTAATATCACTTAGGTCTGGCAGAACTTGAGAGGCAAACATCAGAGATGCAACTTATTATTGTCAAAGCACACACCAGAAAAGTGAAGTGCAAAGTGCACGAGTTGCCCTTTCTTTTGGAAAACCCATGTCCAGGAGTTCCGTTAGTAGCTGCTCGTTGACTTCTGGGACAACCATTTCTAAACAAAAGAAAACATGTCAGCACTACCGCTAAGTCATGTCAGCCTCAGATAGAAATCATCATTTCCCCCAAATCCTAACATATGCATGAAAAGAATGCAAATTAAAAAGTATGCATTCAAAAGCATGGTGCAAAATGGGATTGTGAGGCCAGGACCAGGTCAAATTAAATTGGCATTATACACGGACCAAAGTCCTGGTAAATAAAGGTAAAGAACTTCACAAGAAATATACAGCAGAGAAGCGAATGTCATCAGAAAAATAATCAAGTTCAACAATAATACGATTCCAAAATAAAGGATAAAACAATCAGTTTCATGAGAGAGAGAGAGAGAGAGAGAGAGAGAGAGAGAGAGAGAGAGAGAGAGAGAGAGAGAGAGAGAGAGCTGAATGTTCATTTCATCATTAGTTTAGTAATGGTAATCTCAACATAATTTCTAGTTTCTACCAAAACCTCGGCACGATTGTCACCTAGAGCACTGAGATTACATGCCAGTTCATGGAATTACAATTTCAATCTTCATGAATCACGATTCAGCTAGCGAGCACAAAGCTAAACTCAACACAACTTTTACACAGCATAAACCTGAAAAAACAATAATGGCAAACGTACAGCGCTAAAAACAATAACCTTCCTGACTCGTTTTACTGCTATCTCCAACATCACCACCAGCCTCCTCCATATCAACATCATCATTTTTCGGTTTTGGAGCATCCAAACTAATCGGTTTCACAGCCTCCGAAGTCTTGTCCACGAACTCCACGTGTCCAGTCCTCTTTGTATGAAGATCACTCTCCTAATATCACGTGAAACAAAATAACGACAAACTTGCACAAAAATTAATGGAAAAACGAATATGAACATCTATCCGAAGATGAAAATTACAGTTTTAGATCGACAAGGCTTGCCACACTCGGAGCAGACTAAGTTGAGCACAGGCTCAGTTGATTCAACAAAATTTGCGTGCTTAGTGAGATCGGCGTGTTCTTGAGCTTCTTCTACAAACTTGAGGAGCGCTCCACAATCTCCGCATTTCAGAGACACACCAGCCATAGCACCGACCGATCGCCGAGGAAATTGACCGTACTGTTCTTGTGCCAGTAGTTCGAGCTTCAGTGATGGAGATCGAGATTGAAATTTGAAGAGTTCGCTTGCATCCTAATTTCCTTTTTTAGTTTTTAGTCCTTTATTATTTGATTATTTTCAATTGGATACCAAATGGACCAATGGTCTGCTAAGGACCCAAATGGCGTAACGCTCTGAAACCGGAGAAAAATCGAAAATCGATTGAACCAATGCAAACTGTCTCCCTTTCCTAATTTTCGATTTCTTAGGAATTATTCATCATCTTCTTCCCAGAGCCTGCGATCCAATTCCACAACCCCTCGTTTTACCCAACGGAATGTTGTCGAGCCTATGTAATCCGTAGATCGACTCGCGGCAAAGAAATCATCAACAGTAAGATGGTGGAGAGCTCTTCAAGTGGGAATCGTATAATTCTTTTGAATTCCGAACACTTTACCGGCCGTAATTTCAGAAAAAGCGCGAGTTTTGAATGGAACGATCGAAGAAAAAGTCAACCGTGAAGTTACTAGAGGAGAAGCAGAAGGTACTACAGCAAGGAGAGGAAGAGAAGGTTGCAGTGATTGAATGGGAGGATTATCAACAAGACCTTGCTCGTCTGTGCAGCTTGACATCTGCTCTTGAAGAGGCCAAAAAGAAGAAACAATTGCTTCAAGAGAAACTCAGTTCTTTAGTTCAGGCAAGGAACAATCAACTGTTATTTTTCACTTATTTATCCTTTTCACCATGGGACATTCTTATATCTGCGATAGTATTGCATGAATTTTCGTGTAGCAAGTCTATCGAGACATTTGATTATTGGCCAATCCTTTAATTTGAGTAGACTTTAGATGGACAGTTATACTCGTTTCCCCAGGCTAATATCAAGGTATATGCTTCAACTTCAAGGAGTTGATTGTTACTGTGTAATCAGGTTTCTAGCAGCTTCAATTTTTATGTGGTGAGCAATCTTTTATGGGACTTCTGAGTTTCCCAAGAGTTTTCATCTAACTTAGGCCCTCGATATATTTTGCTGACATGAGCAGGTAGTGTGGTGAAATCTGTTAACTACATCGTTGATTGTCCTCTGCTTTTTTTTTTTGTTTATTCAACCTATTTTCATCCCTTGCTATGGTTTCTAAAATTGGAGTATCAAAGAGTTCAATCATATTTGAGCAACCACCTTTGATTGACAGATAGACGCTGAGTCATTGAGCCGGTCAAATGAGCTCGATCAGATGCGTGAAAAGTTGGAATCGCGGAAGTTGGTGATGGGAAACATGTCAATGCAGTCCAAGGTTGTGAAGGAGAAAGTAAGAAAGCAGGAGGAGCAGCTTAGTGCTGAAATTAGATCTCTATTGACTGGTGGGAGTTCTCTTTCCGCTGCCAACAAGCATTTGCAGGTGATCTTCTCTTCATCGTGATTATTATGTGTTTAGCTTTTCTGATGATTAAGTCTTAATCTCTCCTAAACTTGATTAAAAGTTTTCCGATCTTGGCTACTTCCTCTCGTTGTTTGTGTTGCCATTTTGCTAGCAAGAGGCGGGGAATATTTTCAGTGTGTTTCATGGATTACACTTACACATCGGGATTGGAATCGATTTTTTTCTTCAAAATTAAATAAAGGGTATTTATCTTTTACTGTGTTTTAAAAATATCAAAAAAAATATTTAAAAAATAAAAAATAAAAAATAAAAAAAGCTAACTTGCTTCTGTATTTTTCATATAACACAATGAAAAAAACTAACTCTTCTCGTTTTCTCTTTCTTTTTATGAAGGATTCAAGTAGGTCTCTTGCTGGAGAAAAAGGCTATGGCCGTCTTCAAAAGTTGAAGAAGTTATTGAGATTGAGGCAACAAAACATGGTATCACAAGTTTCATTATTGTTCCCTGTGAAGGTTAAGTTTAGAAAAACTCCTGAGCAAGAACTTGAATCGTTTAGCAGCACCATCAAGCCAGGCAAGGACTTCTTCTCTGAATCAAATAACTACTTTTATTGTTCCAAATTCATCTAAACTGATTTTTTTCCTCATCTTTTACCCTCCATATTCCTACTATTCATATAACTGCCGATGGTGAAGTTATGTTAGCCAGGTCTACTCAGTGTTATGCAGCTGATGGTTTGCTTTACCTTTACTTTAGCTTCAATAATATACTGCACTATCTTTAACCGTGGAATTGGATTTCGTCACTATATTCTGCTTATCATATATTGTGGTATCATATAACAAATGCTTGTGGTATAACTACATCGTTTGTTTCATTTCTGCATGAATAATATATTCCTCAGCTATTTGAACATTTTTCCTTGTGTTCCTATTATACGTAATTCAGATGGTTCAAAACCCGTCGCGCAGGGAACAATGACAATCTCAGGCCTGCACCTCACCGTCATTCCCCTGACAAAGATGGGCATTTTCACAGACAAGAAGGAGATTCAGCAATCTTCAACTGCACTGGGATATGTGGCACATGTGAGTGTTCTTTAGTTACTTGCCACAACTTCTTAACAACTCATCTTAATAGTAAGTAGTCGTATGTCTCTATTTGTACTGAAAAAGAAAGGCCAAAGAACCCATTCATCTCAAAATGACACTATCTACAAATGCAGGCCATCTCACTTATTGCATCTTATCTGCAAGTTCCTCTTCGTTACCCATTAAGGTTAGGAGGCTCTCGTTCTTATATACGAGACTATGCACCTTCGCCCGAGCTTTCGCCTTCCACCTCAGCATCTGATCCTTTGCTTTCGACGAGCATTAAGTATGTGGAGTTCCCTCTCTACCTTGAAGGCCAAGATTCAACTAGAGCTGCATACGCTGTTTTCTTGCTTAACAAGGTGAGAGCATTATTACATTTTTTGAACTCATCAACATATTAGGCTCGTAAATCATCTGTCGAGGATCGTTTTTGTTAGGCATTGTTGGCTTGTGACAGAATCTACTATGCACATATATATATATATATATATATAATATATATATATATATATATATATATATATATATATATATATGATATCTATTGCAGGACTTGGAGCAGCTGTTGAATTTCATTGGTGTTAAGAGCTTAGGTCCACGCCATGTACTTGAGAATTTAAAGGAGCTTGTAAGATCTATTGTTTCTCGAGAGTACATATACATGTAAAAATTTGAACTTGAAAGTTTTTTTTTCTGTAAATTGAATGCCTTTTTTGTATTCTTGAGAGGTGCCCATTTTTACCTGGAGCACCTTTTACCATCATATCTGTCGTTAATTAATTTCTTTTTTAGAACATTATAAAGTTGGAGGCAAATAAATCATAAATGTATGGAGAACGTTTGCTATAATCAATTAGATTTCAAAATTGAACCCTGAATTACATTAAATACAAATAACAACAATATGAAGTGCCCATAGATGTATGCCTTGTTTGAGTTTTCCAAATTCTAATTAATTAGCATAGGATTCAAGTAACAAATATATAAACCACACTGTTTTCTTTTACTTTCCTTTTCTTGTAATAATCAGGACATCATTCGTAATCGGGCATAAAAACATTTTCCCGGGTCATCGCAGTTTGAAAATTGTCTATGATTTTAGTATAATGATAAATTAATAGCCAAAGATATTCTAGAGCAACAATATATCTATGTAATAATTACGAGATCCCAGCATATTTAGATTCTGTAGGCTACAACTACACCTCATTAAAACTATATATATATGTCACAAAAGTTCCCACAGAATACATATTGTTCATTCATATTCACATATCATATACATCGTCAAAGGAAAAGCCTTCATTTCATCATGACCAAATCTATTACGTCGTGTTCTTTTATTGCCTTCATTTTGATGCTCACCATTTCAAGCTGCGAAGCGAGGCGTGCGGCAAGTATTTAATTGAATTTTAAGGGTTTAATTTTCCCATTTTGATTAGTGAATATTAGTTCTATGAAATAAAAAAACATTGTATTGCAGGAAAAATTATGGTGTGTGGCCAAACCGAATGCCCCAGACGACAGACTACAAGAATCTCTCGACTACGCTTGCTCGCAAAGAAATGTAAACTGCAACGAGATAAATCCCGGCGGTTCGTGTTTTGAGCCGAACAAGTTATTAACACATGCGTCTTTTGCGTTCAATGAGTATTATTTCGTTTATGGCGATTGCAACCTTAACATCGCCATCTTGGTCGAGTTAGATCCTTGTAAGTACATTTTCACTTCGACTTCTTTCAATCATTTTTACCTTTTTATTATTTGCGTATATTCGATATGGTATATTGAATCATTTTCACTTGTATTTTCATTTTGATACGATGTTTTGCAGCGTATGGTTCGTGCAAATACCGTTGAGATCGGCAAGGAGGATAGTAGAACTTGTTTGCAATTTTATTTTCTTTTATTGTGGTGAAGAAGCAAATAATGTGAACGACAAATGAAATAAATAATTAATACTACGTCTTAGTGAAGATCAAATTGTGGGATTTTCATTTTTTACGAAATTTATGGGCACGTCGAAATATAAGTTAATTTATGTTCTTAAATATCCATCCCATCTTATATATTCCTAGTCCTTACCCAAGAACTGAAAGTCAATATTATTATAAACTTAGTTTATCACACTTATACTTAAAGCATGGTATGAATCAACTCATGAAGATTGTCAAAATAAGATTATTCAAAAGCGTTCATCGACAAAAATCTTCTCAATGAAATTATATTACATATATAACTTACACGATTCAAAGATTACTCAAATCCAATGAGTACAAAAACCACGTATTTCAAAGTTCCACCAACATTATATAATCTTGCAAACATATTATATAAATAAACAGAAGAAATAAGACGAAAATAACCCAAACGGCTCCAAACATATCACCAATTTGCTACACATGTCGAACTATATACTCTTAGCTCTTTCTTTCTTGCTTATTTCATCCTAGGGTTTTCTTTATCCAATGGCAACAACCAAGCTTTCGAGCAAAAACAGGTTTTGCAATAACATTAGACTCCTAATCTATTCCCATTTCCCATAATTAGAAAACAAAAAAATAACAAAATCAATAGTTTTATTTTCTTTCGTAAATTAAAATCATTGTTAGTCCAAAGATTGGTGCGTCTCAAAACCCCACGCGCCCGATGACAGGCTTCAAGGGTTCCTCGACTTTGCTTGCTCGAAAGTCGACTGCTCTCCTATTCAGTCGGGCGGTTCGTGTTTTCAGCCAAACACGGTCCTAAGTCACACTTCATTTGCGCTCGACTCTTATTACCGCAATTTCGGCTCTTGCAACCTAGATGCAGGCATCATCGTAATCGAAGATCCATGTAATAAGTTTAATTTTCCTACGTTCTTGATTTTGGGTTTGTTATAGCATTGCATGCTAAAATGAAATGAAATGTTAAATTTAATTTTGAATTATTACTGTTGCAGCTCATGGCACATGCTCCTATCCATGAAGAAGCATATGCATGGAGATGGAAGGGAGGAGACAATACAAGAGAGAGATGTAGTAGATTGGAATATAAACTATCTGGTTCTTTCTAATTTAAATGTATTGAATAATTAAAAGAAGTCCCATTATACTCAAATTGATATCGCACCCACAAATATCTTTCCTAATAAACGTTAAAATAGGAGTAAAGTCGAGCTCTAGCAGTTTAATTCTGAGCCTCACGTCCATTATCTGATAGAATAATAGATATATTTGGAATTTTATGGTTACGATCACCTTATGCGGCACCTGTTGATTTGACACTGATTCGTGCCATGTTAACAGCCTACATCGACATTTGAGGTTATGTCGTTTTAATTAACACCTTTTTTAGGTGTCGTTGATCAACATCTCAGGTGCTGATGTGGCATGTTGACTTGGTGTATTCATTGATACGTAATGTGTTGGCGTGGCAGCGGACCCGGTCGAGTAACACACCGGCTAATATTTGAGTAATTAAAGATAAAATGTGGACACGAGATTTAACGTGGAAAACCCCCAAACAAATCGGGGTAAAAACCACGGACAAGGAAGAAGAATCCACTATAGAGGAAATATAGGAGTTACAACCTCTCAATCTATAAAGGAGAAAACCCTCAACATCTCTCTTTATAGTCGGAGAAAATACCCGACAAACTCTCTATTATTTTCCCTCTATTTATTTTCTCTTCACTGATCCCTTTGGATTTCTTCTGTGGGATGCTATATTTCACTGAACGTCCGTAGCCTATTTATAGGCCTTGATTGATCACGTGAACAATAGAAAAGTAATAGCACTCAATAATCGAATGCGTCGCCAACCTTTTCTTCTTTCTCCTTTCTATGACTTTTCAAAACCATGTGTCCCTTTGACCCAATTATGTCGACAATCTCCCACTTGAAGATTTGATTGAGGATCAATCGGATCTTCACACCATTCTTTCTCCCTTGCCATTCATGTTGCTTAAGTCTCCGCTAGGCCACTCGAGGAACGACACCAAATGAACTTGTCAGTGTTGATGGAGTCAACATTCCCTCTGACAGTAAAGTCTGCTCCTCCGTAACATAATGCAACATCTGAGGTTCCTTTGATATATTGTAGGATCCTCTTCACCGCGCTGCAATGCTCTTTGCCCGGATTCGCCATGTACCGACTTACTACTCCCACTGCATGGGCAATGTCTGGTCGTGTACAAATCATCGCGAACATAAGACTTCCCACCACTGATGCATACGGTACTCGAGACATCTCCATCCTCCCTTCTTCACTGCTAGGACTCATACTTGAGGATAATTTGAAATTAACAAGAAGTGGGGTAGAAATTGGCTTACAATCTTGCATATTGAAGCGTCGCAAGACCTTCCTCAGATAGTTCTTCTGGGAGAGCCAAATCTTCTTGTTATTTCTGTCTCGGTAAATTTGCATCCCTAGAATCTTGTTTGCTGGTCCCAAGTCCTTCATTTCAAATTCCCTAGCCAACTGTGCCTTGAGTTCTTCAACACGATCTTTGTTGGGGCCTCTTGAAATATGCACAAGGGTCTGCATTTAATCTGTTGTATCCAAGGCTCATGGTGAAGGAATCAAATCTCTTATACCAACACCTCGGCGCCTGTTTGAGACCGTATAGAGATTTGTTCAACCTGCAAACCAAGTTCCGTTTTTCTTTGTCTTCAAAACCTTCCGGCTGGAGCATATAAATCTCTTCTTCAAGATCTCCATGAAGAAAAGCCGTCGTCACATCTAGTTGCTCTAGATGTAGGTCGAATGTAGCACACATCGCTAGGAGTACCCGAACAGTCGTTAGTCGAACTACAGGTGAGAATATTTGGTTGAAGTCAATGCCTTCTTTCTTAGCGTAGCCTTTAACCACCAGTCGTGCACGAAAGCGCTCTGGTGCTGCTTCAGAAGAATCTTGTTCTACAGACTTCCCTTTCACCTGAATGGTCGTAGTCTCTGAACTTCCCTTTGTAGTGCTATCATTTTCTCTGATTATTTTATCTTCTAAAAAGATAACCTCCCTGCTGATGACAACCTTGTGGGCAGTGGGATCCCACAGGCGATACCCCTTCACACCATCAGCATACCCCAAGAACAAACACTTCCTGGACTTTGGATCCAGCTTCGTAGTTTCTTGGGCGTTGTACATCACGTACACAAGACTTCCAATACATGGAGTTTGGAATAATCCGCTGGCTTTCCGATCCACATCTCCATCGGCGTCTTCTGATCAATTGTCGTTGACGACGACCGATTGATCACGTAGCAGGCGGTGTTGACTGCTTCTGTCCAGTATGATTTATCCGGACCTGCAGCTCCCAACATGGCTCTTGTCCTCTCCAACAGCTCCGCCACTCCATTCTGTTGTGGAGTATACGTCGTGGTACTGTGCCTTTTGATGCCTTCTCTTTTACAAAAGCTATCAAAAGTCCGGCCAGTATATTCTCCTCCATTATTAGTCCTCAATTTTTATTTTTTTTTCTTTTCGTCTGTCAGCGTGGCTGGTTTTCCATCGATAGCCTCCAGACAGCCGTCCTTCATCAAGATCGCCTTTATCTTTAATTTTCACAGTGAGAAGTTTCTCCCGTTGAATTTTCGATATCAAACTTCGCCGCCATAATTTCTACTCAGTCGTGAGCGATACCTCCGACGGGGTTGCAGCAGATAATTATTGAACTCGCACCGTCTTTTCGTCACCGTAACAAGGGCAGTATAATATTTATTATTTTCTGATGTGGAGGGTCCACGTTAGTGGCAACCACAGAGCATACGATAAACAGATATATAAAACCCAAGCTCGGCTCTGATACCAATTGTTGGCGTGGCAGCGGACCCGGTCGAGTAACACAGCGGCTAATATTTGAGTAATTAAAGATAAAATGTGGACACGAGATTTAACGTGGAAAACCCCCAAACAAATCGGGGTAAAAACCACGGACAAGGAAGAAGAATCCACTATAGAGGAAATATAGGAGTTACAACCTCTCAATCTATAAAGGAGAAAACCCTCAACATCTCTCTTTATAGTCGGAGAAAATACCCGACAAACTCTCTATTATTTTCCCTCTATTTATTTTCTCTTCACTGATCCCTTTGGATTTCTTCTGTGGGATGCTATATTTTCACTGAACGTCTGTAGCCTATTTATAGGCCTTGATTGATCATGTGAACAATAGAAAAGTAATAGCACTCAATAATCGAATGCGTCGCCAACCTTTTCTTCTTTCTCCTTTCTATGACTTTTCAAAACCATGTGTCCCTTTGACCCAATTATGTCGACATAATGTGTGTTATATAAGGCATTAATATGTCACATCAGCATCTGAGATGTTGATCAATGGCAACTAAAAAGTGTTAATTAAAACGACATAACCTCAAATGCCGCTGTGTGCTGTTAACATGGCATGAATCGGTGCCAAATCAATAGGTGCCCGCATAAGGTGCTCACATGAGCAACGTAAAATTACTCATAGATAATACATATATCTACAGAAAAATACCCATTTATATAAAAAAATTCGCAAGTCAGTACCCTGTCATATTTTATATATATGTAGGTACCTATTAGAATAATTTTTTTGCACATTGGTACCTGTTCCGCCGCAAGTACGTCATAGAACACATTTAGGTACAATAGAGAAACGTATTGTGGTACATAATACAATGAAAACATGGTACATCATATGACACATTAAGGTACCATATAGAACGTATATAGGTACCATATATGAGTACCATATAAACGCGTGAGGGTACATAATACAGATATAGAAAGGTACGTCAAGACTGAAAAATGGTACTTATATAAAAAAATTTCCGACAGGGTACTGACTTGCATATTTTTATATAAATCGATATCTTTTTTTTAGATTCACCATATATATATGTATATATATATATACATATATATACTAGATATTCGAAGCCGCGCACAAGGCGCGGCGATAAATTGCCCATATATTTTCTTTTGTTATTATTATTCTTTTATGAGCATACCTAACATAAATTATGAACATGAACTTTATAATACAATGTTATCAAGTTTGAAGTAAAGAAGGTTATGACTTCCCAACCCAAATGGGTATAATCCAACTCCATTTAAAATGTCACACTTAACGCATTACAGTCAATCAACTATATGCCTTGAGTGATTTATTTAGTGGAATTAAATCATGCACAAGTAGATAGAGAAGAGAATACCAATAAAAAGTACGCTACATAATCACATTTGTAATCGATAGAACTTTAAATCTCATGAAACGCCCTACGAAGTTACTAAAATGCATAGGAAGCCAAAATCTAGACAAGTAATGAAGATTCCATAGTTATTTTTTCTTACTAAAATAGTAAAAATGATGTGAGAGATCCCATCAATATTAATGTATATTGAAATAATAAAAAAATATATATCATATATGATATGAAAGAGAAATTATAGGTTAATAGGCAATCATTGCTACAAATCGTAGCTTACGACGAATTCACTATTCATAAGCCCGTCCGTGCTTATAAGTATTAAAAAATATATACATACGCAAAATCTCAAATGTTGGTTACTATCTATCAACCGATCAACAATTTAATATACTAGTATATAGTCACATTCTATGCATGTGCAATATATAATATATTATTTGATATTTTAAGTTATTTTAAATTAAATTGTAAGTTTAAATTTCTTACTTTTACTATTGTTAAGTATCGTGAATCAAAGAATTCATATTAAACAGTTTTGGTGATTGTCCAAACTTGACTGAGTATAATCGGTTAAACGAAGACTCAAGACCGGATACCAGTCAGCAGGTCACAAGTGCGCCAAAGACCGGATATCAGTCAGCAGGTCACAAGTGCGCCAGAGACCGGATAACAGTCAGCAGTTTAAAAACGCGCCAGATACCGGAACTGATAAAGTGCCAAGACCCGAGTACAACTACCGGAACTTATAAAGTGCCAAGACCGGAGTACAACTACCGGAACTAATAAAGTGCCAAGACTGGAGTACAACTTCCGGAACTGAGAAAGTGTCAAGACCAAAGTACAGATACCGGACCTGCCACGTGTACAGAAATTCAAAATCATTTAAGGCGGGATGTTGAAGACTTCTGCTAAAGCAATTAATGCAAGGCTGTCAGGAGGAGGCAAGTTGAAGTCAAGTTTGCTTAAAAAGGAAAAAGCAATTGGCACAGTGCGAACTGCTATGAAGACCGGACAGTACCCGTTTTGGATAAAATGCTTTTAATGCATAGTCCGGTACAAGGAGCTATCTCACAACGGCTCCTTCATCAAGGCCAACTATAAAAAGAAGAAAGGCATGATGAAGAAAACACTTCACCAATTTTCAAGCAAAATCGAGCATAAGAGTATTACGACATTGAGCGATTGAGTAAATCGTTGTAGGTGTTGTCCTCATTGTACTTAGACCTGTGATCGGCTAGTAAGTGAGTTGTTTTCCGACGGACTGTAAAAAGCTGTTGAAGTAGGTGGATTGTATTATACGACTGCCTAGGTGATTCACTAGATAAGACTGGGGGCAGCTGGGTAGGTTGTACAGTGAGTGTATAACTGAAGTCTAGTGAACCTTCCTTGTGGGGAAGAAGGGGAGACGTAGGAGATTTAACTCCGAACTTCCAGAAAAAAACCGGTGTCTTCCCTACACATACAAGCTAACACATCACACTTATCATCGGTCTTGGTTCAAAAACGACTGACTTCCTTCCGCACAAATCACACTTAGATAAATATCAAGTACCGGTATTAGCCATAACCGGTTAATATCAGAAAAAGCGTCAAGCGTTTATTCACCCCCTCTATACGCGTAAACCGATCCTAACAATTATGTATAAGAAAATTTATTTGATGATATAATTATAATTACTAGCTTTTGCCCCGTGCGATGCACGAGCTATTTTTTGTCATGAAAAATGAATAATTATTCAGTTAAGATAGATTATCTCGTTCAATTATATACATCACTCATTTCGTTCCTAATTAAAAGCGGGAAAATAATACAACTCCTTATTAATACAGTGAAACAGGTTTCATCAAATACAATCGTATTCATAATAAACTACGATGCGATATGTTAGTCGATGGTGTTGAAAACACTGTGGTATACTATGTTGGTGAACCCGTTATCTTCTGCGTCGTCTTCTTTGATGCTCATAAGAGAATGTTAAATCTCTTTTCCTAAATCATGCGTATCACTTTCAAAAGCTAAATAACATAAATGGTGATTCTCGAATTGGCTCCATGATAATATGTTGCAACATTACATTTCAATTAATGTCTTCCGGAACAAAAGTGTACCAGTCTTAGACTCAATATTTTATGTTAAAGACATCACCTCATCCATAGGATGCAGATTAAATTCAAAGTCCGATACCAAAATTCTATGGAAATGCAGAAGTTTGTTTCGATCTTGTTGTGAAACTTCATAAGACTGCTTTAGTGTATGACTGTAAACAACTGTAAGACTGCTTATTTGCGCGACTACATTGTAGAAGGCTGTACAATTTGTATGACTGCAAATTTCGTAGGACTGCTTCAGTGTAAGATTGCGAACTATAAGATTGCTTAATTGCACTTTGGTAATTTTGGAAAACTGCAGTAATTTGTAAGAGTGTACGACTGCGAACTTCGTAAGACTGCAGTAACTTGTAAGAGTGTATGACTGCAGTAATTTGTAAGATTGTACGACTGCGAACTTTGTAAGACTACTTCAGTGTAAGGCTACGTACAAATGTAAGACTGCTAACTTGTGCAACTGCAATTTTGGAAGACTATAGTAATTTGTATGACTATAAACCCGAAATCATTAAATATGTGTCCACATATAAAACAATCTCCCAACAGATAAGATTTAACGTTGACGTTATCAGCATAAGACAATAGCTGAAAAAACACTTATGTTCAGAAGCTAACTAAGAAACTAAATTACAACACACTAAGTGCTAAAGAGAAAATAGCCGAACAACGGCCTAAACCCATCGGTTTCATTCTCGTCCAACTCTAACACTGTAGTTACTTGATTAAAACAAACGTTCACCAACGAATCGTTGTTCATACAATATGTATTTCGATATCTTTTGGCGTACCCTGAGCACTTGCCTATCATTTTTTGCTGACTAAAGCGCACAATTCTCACAGATCTTTATTCAAACACTTGAAAGACCTTTCTCGATGACGGCACAAAGCAACATAACGTTGAGAAACTCATCTTTTAACGCAGATTTTCTATGCCCCACGTCCCAAAATTCTAAGAAAACCATCAAAGTGGTTATGAGATCAAAACAGTAATGACTCTTGTATGAAAAGTGGGACTTTACTACCTCTAGTGAAACTTTTCATTTTTCTGCTAGTCCTTCAAGCCTTAGAGGTCGGTCTGAACAGCTTTGACACGGCTAGCTGTAAACTCAATATTCTGCTTTAGTCCCCGTATGTGGCCGATTAATTCGTATGCAAACCAGACGAATCTTGGAAATGGGATTTCTCATAATCAAACAAGATCAGTCGAATAAAGCTCGCAAAACAAAAGTGATTGCTGCTGCCAGAAGCTTGAGCAGCTGAAGGTAATTTGACAGAAAAATATAACTACAACAGCATTACCCCAAAATCGTCCAGGTTCATAAAAATATAAATAAATAAAACAACGGCTTCTTCTTGCTATCACAATGTAAGTAATATGCAAAAAAAGGCGAATACATCATTTTCACAAGTCCTCATAGTCATCAAGATGACAAATAACCAACACCCTTTTTTCAAAAAAAAAAACCGAGCAAGAGGTGGGCAACTCCAGATGCAAGTGAAGGTGAGCAGAAAAAACTTGAAATCTTTTCCCAGTAGACAGAATTGAAAACAGTGTCCACGTCACTTACCCACACTTTCTCCAACTTACAGTAGGATTAAAAATTCATCCAGTTTTTCGAAAAAAATAATTCATGTTGCATAAAATAAAATTTCTACCGCATACCATAGAAGGATTTCTGCCTTGCACCACCAGTTTGTAGCATTTTGATCGCCTTTGACTAACTTCAAGGCAATTCCTTCAAGACCCGATGTTTCCCAACTCCTCTTCTTTTCTCCATGAAATTGATCCTTTGAACGAACAAAAGAAATGTCTCGAAAGAAGATCATCTACACAGCTCAACTTCAGCGATTAAATATGCAAAAGATGATGCAAAGAGAAAACTTAACTGAAATTATACCGATGATTAGTGTGAGAAGATGCAATTCTCGGAATAAAATACAATTTCAAGCCTCGTCTATACAATCAAAGAAATAACGACAAAAGAACCATTTCTTGACCTCATATGTACTTGAGAAACAAATATCTGATAAATAAATAAGAAGAAAAGAACGACATAGAAAACTCATTAAAAACTTCATGCAGAAACAGCAATAATAACTACGCTATTATCGCCATATTTTCAACCAAATCAACTACCGTATGAAATGCAACAGACAGTTCATTAAATCAATGCTACCAACAGAAAAGGCGCAATCTTTAACCACGAAAGTATAAATAAATAACGCAATGATTATTACAAAATCCACCGGTTAAGCTTTTCTTCCCAGATGTTAGAAGCTGTTTTTTTGCAGTTCGATTTCCATAGGTTGTTATACTTCGGTCTTTTGTTTTCTCTCATGGTTGCAGACAGCAAGCGTCGTGTCGAAATCTGACTGGTAATATTTTCTGCAAATGGAAGTATTATTGTAAGATTAATACGGGGAAGAAAGGGCTTTAATCTGACCATAGGAGATATTAGCGAGTGAACTCACGATTGTGAATTCTGACTTGTAGCAGCGTTTTGATGGCGAGCGTCAGAATCTGTGATGTAATGATTCTGACGTTGCTGATTAAGTTGGTGATGGAGTTGGGCGACTTTTTGCTTCAGTCGAGCCACGTCAGCCTCGGTAGGGCTATCTCCTCGAGCTCAACCGTTGTCTTTTACGCAGACAAAAAAAAAGTTCAGCATGGGAAAAACATATTCCATTATGAAATAGACGATGAGAAGGGATATCTAAACCTTGGAATCTATGGCTCGGGTCCCATTTAATTGTCCCGAGGGCATGCTTAAGCCAACTTCTAAAGCAGCTCTTAGGTCTCTCTCAGCTTGTAATTGTTCTTGCAATCTTGCCACCTGTCGAAAGAACGATTAACATGTTAGAAATTCTAAGACTCAAACCAGTGAAATAATTTACAGTCTATGAAGCAAAAGCACACATACGTCTTGTTCGAGGGCTATGCGACGTTCGTGAAGGGCTTGCTTTCTTCTTTCCAAGCTGGCTTGAAGAATTGCATTTCCTCTCGCCTGATGAGTAAGCTTCAAATTTATTACCAGTTGCATGCGTTTAGCGTAATAATGGATCAAAACTCTACCCCTACCTCCATTGCGATTCGATGACGTAAATCATTCTTAGCAATCTCCAATCTCTGAATGGCCAGCCTATAAATGAAAGAGAAAAAGACGGCGAAAAGTCAAAAATAACATGAGTTAAGCGAAGGATATAGACGAACTATTTCAGCTTGTAAGAAAAAATGGTTGATGTCGAAGAATGCTTACTCTTCCTCTCCAGACGAATCGATCGATTCTGTTGAAGGAGTTCCTCGACTGCATTGCATGGAAGGAAAAGAGGACTACAAAGTAACCAAAGTGTATGTGGAATCAAATATTTGAAGGTTAAGATTAACTCACATTGTTCCTTCCCCAAAAAGTCGATTTCTTGGTGCTCGAAGATGTATTACTCGCTGATCTCGGGCTGGGCTTGTCAGGAAAACTCGGCTCAGCCCCCAAAACAGATTGACTTATCTCTTTATCCATCGATGACAGAATCTCTCCAATAGAACGCTGAGGCTCTTTTCCAAGAATTTCCTCAAAAGCATTGGTTTTGCTTCCACGCAACTTCTTAGGTTTCTCAAGTGATTCGTCGAATGACTTCTTCTGACTTAATTTTGCAGAAGCACGACTTTGTGCCCGAGATTCTTCGTCTGAATTGTCATTTTTCACTCATTACAAATTATTGCAGTCATACGAAGTTCGCAGCCATACAGTTTTGTAAGTTACGGCAGTCTTACGAAGTTCGCAGTCGTACAACAAATTACTGCAGTCTTCCAAATAAACATACAACATACAACAGATAGAAACAACATAGCAAGCATATTGAACCATTACCCTCTCATCCAAAAACCTACAGAAATCAAGACAATAAATTAAACCAAATTTCCTCCCAAATTGAAAAAGCAAATCTATACATCGTTATTCACCTGTTGAAGAGTCGCCCTTTGCTTTCTTCGTTCGATCGATCAATATCAATTATTTCGCAGCTCCAATTCGAATAATAGGAACGTGAAAGGTAACTCAACGCATGCCTTATTGACACCACAAATAAACAGAGATTGGTTATAACATGAAAAACAAAAAATTATAAAATTCTAATGTGCAAGAGATCGATACCTTTAAAGCGCTTGTGCGTTGGGAGTTGAGTCGATTGAAGATGAGCAAGCAGAAGAAACTTAGCAGACCAAGAAAGCCAAAAAAACAGAATGTAATGATAGGGCACGTTCGAACATATTGCGTTTATTTAGCAGTAAAGATAAGCAAAGCATATGCAAAAATAAGCTGCATTTACTTGTCATCATCTTGATCAGTAGCAATGAGATCCATCACCACACGCTTTATGCTCCCGTCATTCTTCTTCAGCAGATCCTTGTTCATTTCAGTGTCATGGAAACCTACGATTCGGGGAGAATCAAATAAAAAAAGACAACATTAGTACATCGACGGAGCAAAAAAATTAAATAAAATCGAAACTGAAACACCATTTCACATAAATAAACCAAGATAGATTAACATGAAAAAAATAAATTTAACAAATTATAATATGCAAGAGATCGATACCTGTAAAGCTACGCTGCTCTCATCAACATCAATAACATTGTCGTCGTCATCATCATCATCATCATCATCATATCATCATCATCTATGATCTCTGTAAGGAGCTTGCATCCTCTGCGTCTCCAATGCACCACACACCGTACACACTGCTCTCATCTACATCGAAGTCACGCTATATTTGTTTAATTAGTGCCTTACCTCATTTCGAGAGCTGAGCACTGATAAACGTATTTTAATACGTTTATTGTTATGTTTATTTGGGTTATAATAGGAAAGTTTTGATCATTCTATGCATTTATTGGCTCTATTTACACCCATTTAAATATTGTAGGACCTTCGAATGATTATCGAGCGAAAAGGAACGAAAACGAGGCGAAAACGACACGAAAATGGCGAAGTTTGAAGCTGCCAGATATCAGTCACGGCCGTGAACATTCTTAACAGAGGCCGTGAATGTTGGCAGAGAGCTTAAGGAGCAAAGGTCCTCAATTGTCACGGCCGTGAATCATACTGCACGAAGCCGTGAAAGCGGGCAGTGGGTCGACTATCGAAAGTCACGGCCGTGAACTCCTATGCATGAGGCCGTGAACTTGGGCAGTGAGCGTAAGAGAAATAAGCTTTCAGTGTCACGGCCGTGAACCCCGTTGTACGAAGCCGTGAATCTAGGCAGAGACTTCACTGTCCCCTGTCACGGCCGTGACTCCTAAGCAAGAACCCGTGAACGATGGCAGAGAGTTTGATGAAGAAAATTCCTCGAAGTCACGGCCGTGACTTTAGATGCAACAAACCGTGACTCATGCCAGAAAGTCAAGTTTTAGGGTTTAAGCCGCCTTCACGGCCGTGAACTTGTTGCACGAGGCCGTGACTCATGCCAGGAAGTCAAGAAATAGGGTTTTTAGCCGTCGTCACGGCCGTGAAGGCCCATTAAGAGGCCGTGAACGTGCCAAAATTCAGTGTTTTAGCCCATTTTCAAAGCATAAAAAGGGGATGCTCCTTAGAACAAAAGGAGAACTAGAGAGGGACGAAAACTTAGAGCAAGGAAGAGAAGCAAGAACACTAGAAGCAGTCCCGTGATTCGGAGAAGCTCAAGGGACGATCCGACGACGAAGCTACGCTCATACGATCGAGGAACGAGAGCTCCACCTCGGAAACGTCAAATTCACTTCTTAGGGAAGTTTTTATGAGTTCTCTATCCTCGTTACCCTTAAATCTCGTTGTTGTGACGTTCAATATGAGTAGCTAATCCTCTTGTGTGTTTGGGAATAGATGAACGTTGGGTTATGTCGTAGTTAAGGCGTAGGATAATCGTGAACACGTGTATTCGACAATTTATCGTTCTATGATATTGTTTCTTTGTATCAATATGTCTATGTGTTGATATGAATGCGTGGTATATCGTTTAGGGCGACAGCTAAATAACGATCAGGCCGTTCGTAGACGTTAGGATTCGAGTATAGGGCGACAGCAAATACCCGATCCTCGCCATCTAGTAATCGCTAAACTTAGATTCCCACGAACGTTTAGGGCGACAGCAAATCCGTGAGTGGGTAGGAAATTACTGCGATTTAGTCGATTTTCACGTAGGAACGATATTCCGTAGCTTTAGCCGACAGTACCTAGCGGGATTCGAATCCCGAACACATATTTGTCATCTTAAGTCACTTTTATTACTTCTAGTTGTTTTCCTTAGTTTTCCGATCCTTTAAGTTGTTCTGTTAAGTTAGTTCGTAATATAAAGAAATCTTGTTATTTTATTTAGGCTAAATATCGAGTTGATAGGTTAATACTAGTACTCAATTTATTCCTCGTGTTCGATACTCGGATATTCACTATAGCTATATTATAAACGATAGGTACACTGCCTATCGCGCGTGATTCTAGTTATAATATATTCGTTTTAATTATTACTTGACGTACTCGCACGATCTTTTATTTAAACACACACGCAAGCGATCAAGTTTTTGGCGCCGTTGCCGGGGAATAATTTGATATTAGGAACACCTGTGTTCGGTAATTTAGCCATCCACTTATTTGTTACTTTGTTCTAGTTATTAGATTTCTTTGATCTGCGATTATTTTTCCGGTTGTGACTTGTTAATTAACTAACGAGAGTCGTTGGTCTTCAGGGTGTACTCTTACAGTGAATGACCCGAAATCATCCATCGTATCCACTCATTGAAGCACCTCCGAATTTCGAGCGTACGTTGCGATGAAGATTAAGGCAGGAAGTAATTGGAAGTTCTTCGTCCGAAAATTCATTTCAGCTAGTTGATTATTCTCAAGACACAAGAGAAGGTTCTCAAGACACGACAAACGCTTCTCACATCGAGACGTCGGTTGATAGTTCAGGGACACCAAAAAAGATGGCAGATCAAGAAGTTAATAACGAGGAGCAATCACTGCAAGATTTGCTCAAGCACGACACCCTTGGTGGTACGGAATCGGCAATCGTGATACCACCTTTCGAGAACAACAACTTCGAATTGAAACATTCGTGGCTTCAAATGATATTTCAGACGGCTCAATTCGAAGGAAGGTCTGAAGATGATCCGTACAAACACATAAAGGCGTTTCTAACAATTACGGACACTATCAAGATCAATGGAGTTCCAAACGACACCATCAAGCTTATGCTATTTTCATTTTCTCTCAAAGACAAAGCAAAGGAGTGGTTGGAGCTATTACCACCTAGGTCTATCACTACTTGGGACGAGCTACGAGGAGCTTTCCTTGGCTACTTTTTCCCGCAATCAAAGGTACTTCGGTTGAAAACTGAGATTTCACTCTTTCACCAAAAGGACACGGAGAACCTCTACGAAGTTTGGGAGAGGTACAAAGCCCTACTAAAGAGATGTCCGCAGCATGGAATGACAAAGGCCGCAATCGTTAATCGATTCCATGAAGCACTCAATGATCAAACGGCCCATATGCTAGACGGAGCCGCAAACGGAGGACTTGTGAAGCTCAGTGCCACAGAAGCTTGGAACCTAATTGAAGATTATACAAGGAACAGCTTCATGCGAGGCAACACAAGAATGAGGGTGCCTGGAGTGTTCGAAGTAAGTGAGGACACGGCAATGAATGCTAAGTTTGACGCTCTTCAACAACAAGTTGCCACGACGCAAACTCAACTTCAGACGATGATCAATGCGCTACTACCAAAAGTTACCCAACCACCGACCGTTAATGCTGTAATGACACCGATGACCACCGCACCACCGCAATAGATACCTTACATACCGCATTGTGGTAATTGTGGTGCAGCCCACGAGACGTCGGAATGTCAAGTCATACCACCGGCGGAACACGTTGACTACATGGGAAATTATCAAGGACAGAGAAGCTTCCAACCTCGAGCACATCCTAATCTTTCTTACGGAAATCAAGGCCATCAAGTGCAAAGGCAATCCGGTTTCCAACAAGGGCCACCACCGGGATTTCAAGCCGGAGGATCAAGCAATAACTATCATAATACGGCTCAGGGTTCAGGATCAAATGACATGAGGGATATGAAGGGTATGATGGAGAGACTCCTCTCAAACTTCGACAAGACTACTCAAGCCCATGAGAGTCGATTAACAAAGATGGAAGAACAATTCCAATCCATTGATCTCCGAGCTCAAAATACAGATGCGTCTGTACGAAAATTGGAGTTGCAAGTTGGCCAAATAGCAAAGCAATTGGCTGAACGACCTCAAGGTTCACTTCCAAGCTATACCGAACCAAATCCTAAGGAATATTGCAAGGCGGTCACCCTGAGAAATGGAAGAGAGTTGCAGGAGGTACCTCCCAAAAAGAAGTCGACTGAGAAGGCTAGTTTCGAGATCCACGACGAGTCAGAAGTGGAGGTAAACAAAGGCGACAATGTTGAGAAGGCCGAAGCTGAGAAGGAGAACGTCGAAGCTGAAAAGGAGAAAGTCGAGCCCCAAAAGAAAAGGCAAAGGAGACCGAGCGACCACCGGTGAAGCCGTACCAGCCAAGGATCCCGTACCCAGCTCGGCTGAAGAAGGACAGAGACGAGGCGCAATTCGGTAAATTTATGAACATGTGTAAGGAATTACATATTAACTTACCGTTTGTTGAGGCTATTACGCAGATGCCCAGCTTCGCCAAGTTTTTGAAGGACCTATTGACGAACAGGAGGAAACTCGAACATGTTTCCACGGTGTGCTTACGAGGGGAATGCTCGGCGATACTTAAAAACAAGATGCCGAAGAAGCTCAAAGACCCAGGGAGTTTTACGATTCCCTGTCTTATAGGAGACTTAGTTGTTGAACGCGCTTTAGCTGATCTAGGAGCTAGCATAAATTTATGCCGTATTCCATGTTTAAGCGCTTAGGACTAGGTGAACCACGACCCACTAGGATGAGTCTTCAATTAGCTGATCGTTCGTTAAAATACCCTAGGGGTGTCGTTGAGGATGTCCTAGTAAAGGTAGGTAAATTTGTGATTCCCGCCGACTTTGTTATCTTAGATATGGAGGAGGATGAGAACGTTCCATTGATTCTAGGTAGACCATTTTTAGCTACCGGTGAAACTATGATAGATGTTAGAAATGGGACGTTAACTTTGACGGTAGACGGTGAAAAAGTTACGTTCAATATGGCTGAGTCGATGAAGAAGACTAATGAGCATGATGATAAGTGCTACTACTTAGACGCTGTTGAGCATGATTTTTTCTTTTCTGTACAAGGTCTATCACAGTTCCCTTACGAGCAGGATACACAGAAAATTTTGGCAATGACGAGTGTGGGGAGGAAGTAGACGAGCCCATCATAGCTATCGACGAGTGTAGCGAAGAAGACAAGGAAAAGAGCCCGGTCGAGGAGCCACCCGTCCTAGAGTTGAAGCCGTTACCTGACCACCTCGAGTTTGCGTTTCTCGGAAACAATGGAGGGCTACCAGTCATCATTTCATCGAGTCTCGACAACGAACAGAAGGGCCAGCTTTTGGAAGTGTTGAGAGCACACAAGAAGGCATTGGCTTGGAAGATATCCGACATCAGAGGGATCAGTCCGAGCTACTGTACGCACAAGATCCTGATGGAGGACGAGTTTAAGCCAGTCGCCCAACGTCAAAGGCGACTCAATCCGAATATGAAAGATGTCGTGAAGAAAGAGGTTATTAAGCTACTAGACGCGGGGATGATCTACCCTATCTCAGATAGCGCTTGGGTAAGTCCGGTCCAAGTGGTCCCGAAGAAGGGAGGAATGACGGTCGTCACTAACGATAAGAATGAATTGATTCCAACAAGGACCGTTACTGGGTGGCGTGTGTGCATTGACTACAGAAAATTAAACGACGCCACGAGAAAGGACCATTTCTCCTTACCATTTATTGATCAAATGCTAGAAAGATTATCTGGTCATTCATTTTATTGCTTTCTTGATGGTCTTTCAGGATATCTGCAGATTCCCATTGCACCTGAGGACCAGGAGAAGACCACATTCACTTGTCCCTTCGGTACGTTTGCGTATCGAAGGATGCCATTCGGTCTATGCAACGCTCCGGCCACCTTCCAGCGATGTATGATGGCAATATTCGACAAGTTGGTAGGTGAGGTAATGGAGGTGTTTATGGATGATTTTTCGATATTTGGGTCGTCGTTTGATGTGTGCCTTGCTAATCTGAAGCTTGTACTCGCACGCTGCGAAGAAACGAACTTGGCACTTAATTGGGAGAAGTGTCATTTCATGGTTCGAGAGGGTATAGTTCTGGGCCATAAGATTTCCTCTAAAGGAATCGAAGTGGACCGAGCTAAATTAGAGACAATAGAAAAATTACCTGTCCCCTCGAACGTGAGATCAATTAGGAGTTTTCTAGGACATGCTGGCTTCTATCGTAGGTTCATTAAGGATTTTTCTAAAATTGCTCGACCCATGTCTAGATTACTTGAGAAAGATGCTCCGTTTGATTTTAACGATGAATGTTTGCATGCCTTTAATTTGCTTAAGGAGCGATTGATTGCAGCACCTATCATGGTTGCCCCCGATTGGGGGTTGCCCTTTGAACTAATGTGCGATGCAAGTGATTACGCAGTGGGAGCCGTGCTAGGGCAGCGTAAGGATAATCATTTCAGGCCAATTTACTACGCCAGTAAGACGTTAGACACAGCCCAGGCAAACTATACGACCACGGAAAAGGAGCTCTTAGCTGTCGTGTTCGCCTTCGATAAATTCAGGTCATACCTTATTTTATCGAAAGTTATTGTTTTTACTGATCACTCCGCCCTTAAGTATTTACTAGCGAAGCCGGACGCCAAGCCTCGGCTAATTAGATGGGTCTTACTCCTTCAAGAGTTCGATATAGAGATCCGAGATAAAAAGGGGGCAGAGAATTTGGCGGCGGATCACCTCTCTCGATTAGAGGAGTCCGAAATTTACAACAAGGACGACAAAGAAATTCAGGACACATTCCCAGACGAGCACTTGTATGCAATACAAGTGGTAAGTGACGATATTCCTTGGTTTGCAGATTTCGCTAATTATCTTGTTGCAAGGGTTTTACCAAAGGGATACACAAGTCAGCAAAAGAAGAAATTCTTTTCTGACTTGAAGTATTACTTTTGGGAAGATCCATATCTGTTCAGGCAATGTGCAGACCAGGTGATACGACGATGTGTTGCTTCCCCTGAGACGACGAAGATTCTAGGGCATTGCCATAGCGGACCAACTGGAGGGCATTATGCAGCCAATCGAACAGCTCAGAAGGTACTGGAAAGCGGGTTTTATTGGCCAACGATTTTCAAAGACGCCCAACGGTATGTTGATATTTGTGATCAATGTCAGCGCACAGGTAATATCTCAAAACGTGATGAAATGCCTCAAAATTTTATTCTAGTTTCTGAGATTTTCGATGTTTGGGGTATAGATTTCATGGGCCCGTTTCCTAGTTCGTATAATAATAAGTACATTCTGGTTGCTGTAGACTATGTGTCTAAGTGGGCCGAGGCGCAAGCTTTACCCACGAACGATGCTAGGGTTGTTGTGCGATTTTTACGAGCATTATTTTCACGATTTGGGGCACCTAGATGCATCATTAGCGATAGAGGCACCCATTTCTGTAACACCCAATTTGCACGTACCTTAGATCGATATGGTGTTAAACACAGCATGTCCACCCCTTATCACCCTCAGGCTAGCGGTCAGGTAGAAGTCGTGAACCGCGAGTTAAAACGTATTCTTGAGAAAACTATAGCTGGGAACCGTAAGGAGTGGGCTAATAAGCTTAATGACGCACTTTGGGCGTATAGAACCGCGTATAAAACACCAATAGGTACTACACCGTATAGATTGGTTTACGGGAAGGCATGCCACCTCCCCGTAGAAATCGAACATAAAGCCTATTGGGCAATTAAGTCATTGGATATGGATTTGGGGAAAGCCGGTGAAAAGAGGCAACTCCAAATTAATGAGCTTGACGAGTGGCGTTTATCAGCTTATGATAACGCCAGAATGTATAAGGAGCGTTCAAAAGCCTACCATGATAACAAAATTAGGCACAGACGAGAATTTCAGGAAGGGGACCAAGTCCTCCTCTTTAATTCTCGACTTAGGCTTTTTCCTGGTAAGCTTAGGTCACGGTGGTCAGGACCGTTCACTGTTACTCGTGTTTTCTCATACGGTACTGTTGAGATTTCAGGTATGGGACAGGGTACTTTCAAGGTGAACGGGCATCGATTGAAGCATTATCATGGAGGCGAGGAAGATTTAAGCGATAAGGAGGTATTATACCTCGATTTCAAGCTAGCATAAGAGCCTAGGAAGGACGTCAGGTTGAGACGTTAAAAGAAGCGCTCCTTGGGAGGCAACCCAGGTATTTCTATTTTATGTTTTAGGTATATATATATATAAAAAAAAAATCTAAAACTATATATATATATATTAAATTAAATAAACAATAATAACAACAATAATAATAATAACAGTAATATTTTAATTAATAATAAGTTTATTACAAACATTGAAGATGGGTACAACGCAGAGTCTAGAGACGAGATAGGACAGATAGTTTTTACTTCATACACGATGGTTACAATACCATTACAACGTGTGAAAAACCAACATAAAAGCAAATTAAAACAGCGAATAACACAAAAGCTAGAACAATAGTTTATTTTGCTTCATAAGGGCGGGTTACATACAAGTGCACCTTGTGATAACCCAACACACGAAAGCAAGTAAAACTCCAAACAAGCCCAAAAGAAGAGCAAGGTAGAGTGATACCATATCTAAATTACGACGAATCCTTGCATACTCCTCACTCTCATCCTCACGACCTTGCTGCTGTCCCCAATTCATAGTGGCTAGATAAGTCTTTCGTAAATAAGATTGTTAAAGACGTGGGTTTATGGTAGATGATGCTATTGTGTTGTTCTACCACTGTCTATTTATAGGCATGAACGGCACAAAAATATCATTATCATACCCGGCAATCCATTAAATGATACAGACAAATTTTTGACTTGGAAGATTTGACGCCGCGTGAGAAAGTGATATTTCTCTTGTCGATTACAAGATTTTCCTTCGCGCAAATCATTCTCGAAAAAAATTTGTCGATTGCGTGTCAATCATAGTTAAAATATATATTAAATAATAAAAAGTATCACAAAAAAAAATTAAATTATAGCAGTCACGGCCAATGATTCGATAGACACGGCCGCGACTAGGGCCAACTACAGCCACTGCCTTCATTCACGGCCTGTGACCTACTGAGTCGCGGCCGTGAACTAAGGATTACTCATACACTGCCCTTAGTCACGGCTTGTGGATAACAATTCACGGCCGTGACTCCGACGGTCTATATAAAAAAAAAAATAAAAATAAAATATGTAAATAAATAAAATATATATATATATAATAATAAAATTAAAATAAAAAAAATAAAAAAAAACAAAAAAAACAAAAAAAAAAAATCAAAACAAAATAAAAAGGAAAAAGGGTGTCACGGCCCGTGTCTTGTTATTCACGGCCGTGACTTATGCGGTCTCATTCACTGCCCGGATTCACGGCCTTGGTCATGCCAGTCACGGCCGTGAATCGGGCGAAAGGAGCTCTCTGCTACGCTTCACGGCTTGTGGGATATACACTCACGGCCGTGAATCGTTCGATTTTAACCTATATCAACGTCTTTCTTCATCTATTTCACCACTCAAGCCCACACAATCCATACAATCTCGTCTAATCACCCCAAAAACACAAATTCCGACCACGTCGCCGCCGCATAACCGCCTACCGTCGGACTAATTCCGGAAACATCAACGAACAACACCGATTCTCACTCTTAATTCGGTAAAATCAAAAGGTATGGATTATCACCACCCTAACTTTCGGTTTAAAGACGAGCTTCGAGATTGAGGTTGATTTTCGTGTTTAGATTGCTCTTTCATTACTAGATTTATGCTATAAACATGTTGGGGTTGACAGATTTGCCATTTTCGTGTATAAATTTCGATTTTGGGCGATGAACCCTAATTTTCAAAATTGGAGCTTTTACAATTTGGGTCAAATGTGGTGTTTGTATTACTCTTTATGGTTAGATATATGTTGTGAATGCCTTGGGTGTGATCAATTTCATGATTTCGTCCGTAAATTTTCAATTTGGGACCTTAACCCTAATTGCATGATTTGGGGATTTTCGAAAATTATTGAAGAAGTTGGTTGCTTTACTGTTCCATTAGCATAGTTTCATTGTTTATCGTCGAAGGGTGTGCTTGGTTAATCGATTATTGCAATTTGAAGGAGTATTTTACCACGTCTTATATGTGTTCGACAAAATGCCGCCTTGAAATTGTATATGTTCTTGTTTTAAGAATTGTGAATTTTTTCGCTACGTTGGTCGAGTCGAGCTGTGTTGATTATCTTTTTCTCGCCAACTAACATTTGGACTTCTAGGTACTATGGGTCGAAGCCGCTCATCTGCATCAACGATTCGTCAACGTCGAGGCCCAAGCACGAGCCGCACACCGTCACTACTAGAGGCTATGGGGCATTTTGACGATGAGACACACCAGGCCCGTTACAACAGGCTAAAGAACACGGAATTCATCCTGACTGATCAGATTGATCATGAGACGCTGGAGAAGTACAACATTGACCAGCAGGTGGCCGGATACCTGTCACTGAGTGGGTGGCTCGAGTTCTTTCATATCGACGAGCCGGGATATAAGGAGCTGACACTGGAGTTCCTGTCCACCTTCGCCCACGAAGAATTTGGCCGGAACAAGATCACATTCCGGGCGTTTAACACGGAGGAGGTGGTTACTATTAAAGACTTCTGCCGTGCAATTGGAACACTGGAGCTACCTTACGGGCATCAAGGACTACAAGACTTATACTACAAGAATTATCTGGAAAACCCGGATGTCCGACAGGCCGGTTGGCAGAGATTACGAGACCCGGCGAGCCCCCCTTCAGCGTCAAAACGTCGAAGGCCTCGTCGCTCAGGAGCCCCGGCCTGCGATATATCCACCGGCTCCTGACGACTTCGCTCACACCTAGGGGCGATTCACACGGCGCGATAGGCCTTCGCGACCTCTTCTATTTACTCAAGATGCAGCGCGGGGAACACGTAGACCTAGGAATGGCCCTGAAGCACGCCTTCGCGGCACAGGCCGACGTTCGTAGCCACGGGAAGATCGCAGTAGCGCCATTTGTTACTAGGATCATCAAAGGCCTTAACCTATGGCCAGAAAACCCACCGGAGATGGAGATTGTGGGCGGGCGTAATCCGGTCAACGAGGATATGATGGTGAAGATGAAAATGTTGATCAAGGCTCCCACCTGGTCTCGCTCGAACAAGGTTTACGTCTGTCATGAGGTCTACCATGGGCAGACAGACCTGGGCGACTACCCAGAGCCACTACAAATTGAGGGCGTGGGGCCATTCCCAGTTCACTCCGACACTGCCGGCCCTTCCCATTCTCTGGTTATCACGAGGGCGAATCATCAGGGGTTGCTCGTTTTGCCTCAGTCGCCGACCTTCACACACTGCGCGAGGACATGCTACGCTACAACGAGGAGGCCATTCGACGCGATGAGGAGACACGACGGCGCCAGGAAGAGTATGAGCGTCGAAACGAGGAAGTCCACCGACGCTACCGCGAGGAGCAACAGCGATATGAGCAGGCCCTTCAAGCCATGAACGACGCGGTCAGGCGATCACAGGAGTCGCTGGCGTTCCTTCGCCCTCGGCAGCCCTCACCACCACCACCTTAGTTCCGACTTCAGTTGGAATTTTTCTTTTCTAAAACACTTTGTGTGTTTGGTTTAGTCATCACGACACTTTTGATGATATGACTCGTTTTGCTATTACTTTTTATTTCCATCGTACGTTTATTTTCTTATTAAGTGCTTACAGCAAAACGTGACACGAATTCAGACTACGAGCCAAAATATTCACAATCAATGAAGCAACCATGTTCAAACTACATCGAATGATAGAGGCAGGGCCACGCCAATTTTTCAGGGGAGTCACGTTCTTTTCAACTTCTTTTACCTACCTGTTATTTCTTTTACACGTTGAGGACAACGTGAATCTTAAGTGTGGGGAGGGGGAATTTTGTTAAGAAATTTTGTTGAAAAGTTACGTGAAAATTTTTATGACGTGTTTGGGCTTTTTAATTTATAAAAGTTTGGCATGATTATTTACATTCATCTCAATGAGGATTGCATATTAGGGAGTCTAGTGAGCGATAAAGACATGCATCAATGATCTAATCTTTTCAGCATGAATAGATATAGTGTTACTTTGAGAGATTCACACACATAACCCATGTTCCGTTGTGAGAGTTTGAGCTGACGAGCTTTTGCTCATTTTTCTTTGGTTGTGTGAGTAGTGCATAATTTACGTCTCTCTAGAACTTGCTTGTTTGATACGCATTGAAATTGCTTATAGTATGTTTGTATGAATATGACGAAGGCATTAGGAAATAAGTCCAGGGCCAAAGTTTCCGACCACGACTGATCACCGTAGTTAGCCACTTCGAGCCTAAGCCTATTTATTTCTTACACTTCATATATCATAAGCCACTAACCTAAATCAGCCTCCAGAGATCATTTGAACCGAGTTAAGCAGAAGTGAAAGTCAAACGTCAAAGTCGAAAAGCGCAGAGATGACGGCCCGCCGGAAGTGAACAGTTTGTAGAAGAAAAAAAAAAATTTTTTTGGAGAAGTGAAGCATGAGGAGAATAAGAAAAAAAAAAGAACATTTCCTTTGATAATCTTCCGGTCTCGTGTTTTCCACATCATCCCCTCATTTGTAGACTTGGAAGAAGAAAGGCATAGTGGAACGCAGCAGAAATAAGAGAAATACGAAGACGGCGAAATCAAAAGGGTTGATCCTGGCGCACTTTAGACAATGACATGAAGACCGACATAACTGCTACTCATTTGTGATTCCATTACCACTTCATTACTTTCTGAACCCATTTAACCCAAAAAAAGACCTTCTGATTCATGTTAACTGCTTTAAGTAGTGTACGTGCGATTGACTTGCAAGCATATGGATTAGACTTTATTATTGCATGAATTGAGTGATTCACCGATTTTTTGGCCTATACACTGAGTGATTTGAGTGAATCCCTGTGAGGTGTGGATCTCGATTGGTAGTGCTAAGGAAAATTCGTGTTGATAAGTGCTGATTATTGTTGCACTGTCTATAATTGCTTGCTTGATTTCATTTTGTGTTTTCCATCTGCGTTGGTGAATTGTGAATGGTCGTGCCGTTATCTTGATAACCCTTTCTTGCTTTAATTTGCTTGAGGACAAGCAAAAGCTTAAGTGTGGGGAGGTTTGATAAACGTATTTTAATACGTTTATTGTTATGTTTATTTGGGTTATAATAGAAAAGTTTTGATCATTCTATGCATTTATTGGCTCTATTTACACCCATTTAAATATTGTAGGACCTTCGAATAATTATCGAGCGAAAAGGAACGAAAACGAGGCGAAAACGACACGAAAATGGCGAAGTTTGAAGCTGCCAGATATCAGTCACGGCCGTGAACATTCTTAACAGAGGCCGTGAATGTTGGCAGAGAGCTTAAGGAGCAAAGGTCCTCAATTGTCACGGCCGTGAATCATACTGCACGAAGCCGTGAAAGCGGGCAGTGGGTCGACTATCGAAAGTCACGGCCGTGAACTCCTATGCATGAGGCCGTGAACTTGGGCAGTGAGCGTAAGAGACATAAGCTTTCAGTGTCACGGCTGTGAACCCCGTTGTACGAAGCCGTGAATCTAGGCAGAGACTTCACTGTCCCCTGTCACGGCCGTGACTCCTAAGCAAGAACCCGTGAACGATGGCAGAGAGTTTGATGAAGAAAATTCCTCGAAGTCACGGCCGTGACTTTAGATGCAACAAACCGTGACTCATGCCAGAAAGTCAAGTTTTAGGGTTTAAGCCGCCTTCACGGCCGTGAACTTGTTGCACGAGGCCGTGACTCATGCCAGGAAGTCAAGAAATAGGGTTTTTAGCCGTCGTCACGGCCGTGAAGGCCCATTAAGAGGCCGTGAACGTGCCAAAATTCAGTGTTTTAGCCCATTTTCAAAGCATAAAAAGGGGATGCTCCTTAGAACAAAAGGAGAACTAGAGAGGGATGAAAACGTAGAGCAAGGAAGAGAAGCAAGAACACTAGAAGCAGTCCCGTGATTCGGAGAAGCTCAAGGGACGATCCGACGACGAAGCTACGCTCATACGATCGAGGAACGAGAGCTCCACCTCGGAAACATCAAATTCACTTCTTAGGGAAGTTTTTATGAGTTCTCTATCCTCGTTACCCTTAAATCTCGTTGTTGTGACGTTCAATATGAGTAGCTAATCCTCTTGTGTGTTTGGGAATAGATGAACGTTGGGTTATGTCGTAGTTAAGGCGTAGGATAATCGTGAACACGTGTATTCGACAATTTATCGTTCTATGATATTGTTTCTTTGTATCAATATGTCTATGTGTTGATATGAATGCGTGGTATATCGTTTAGGGCGACAGCTAAATAATGATCAGGCCGTTCGTAGACGTTAGGATTCGAGTATAGGGCGACAGCAAATACCCGATCCTCGCCATCTAGTAATCGCTAAACTTAGATTCCCACGAACGTTTAGGGCGACAGCAAATCCGTGAGTGGGTAGGAAATTACTGCGATTTAGTCGATTTTCACGTAGGAACGATATTCCGTAGCTTTAGCCGACAGGACCTAGCGGGATTCGAATCCCGAACACATATTTGTCATCTTAAGTCACTTTTATTACTTCTAGTTGTTTTCCTTAGTTTTCGATCCTTTAAGTTGTTCTGTTAAGTTAGTTCGTAATATAAAGAAATCTTGTTATTTTATTTAGGCTAAATATCGAGTTGATAGGTTAATACTAGTACTCAATTTATTCCTCGTGTTCGATACTCGGATATTCACTATAGCTATATTATAAACGATAGGTACACTGCCTATCGCGCGTGATTCTAGTTATAATATATTCGTTTTAATTATTACTTGACGTACTCGCACGATCTTTTATTTAAACACACACGCAAGCGATCAAGCACATATAAACCATCCTTCACAATCTCTAACCGCATCCCTAAATCCGTAATAATCCCCGACGACATTGTACACCTGATGCGAAATCCTCTTCCTCTCATAACCAGTGATTCGCTCCTTGTCTCCCTCCAAATGCGCCCTGTAATAATTCTGTCATGAATTATTCGCAAGTCAGGATAAGAAAAGAAAGGTACCAAGATAGAGTTCACAAGAACCACCTCCCAATTTTCCTCCCAAGCTTGAATTTTCCACACACAGTACGATCCATCTCAATCTCCTCTATTTCAACAGACCCACAAATGCCAAAATTCCCCTCACACCTTCAACGGTTTAAACGCTCGATTTCACCATAGAATTTGATCGGTTCAGCCTTGTCAATAGCGATAGCATGGCCGAGAATAGATGATGAGGAGAAAAAAAATAGCGAAAAATGCTAGAACCCTAACCTTGCGTGTACCAACTTGTGTATATGTGTAAATCGATGCGATTCGGTTTTTTGCATCTATTCTTTCAGATTCTTGATTTTGATTCTAGGGTTCATCGACTGCGTAGCGAAGAATGTTAATATGACCCCGACTTGGGCCAAAATGATATATTTACTGTTACACATGGCTTGGCTATAGAGGAGATCGAAACGCAGGCAAAGGAGCTGTTTTTTTTCCTAAATCTATCTCCGACTCGAAAAAACCTCACAAGCATACATCGTTTTCCTCCTCAAACCTACACTTCTCTTCAAAATAACGTGCATCAGAGACTTTGAAAGCTTAGAATTGAAAATCGCCGAGTAAAGCGAATTGCTTTCCGCCTCTTTGCTGCTGAGGAACGAAATGTGATTTTCACGAACTGCGGCGAAGGGGCCTCCTTCTCGGTGGGGCAGCGGGAATTTTTTGCTTCTTTGCTTCGCCTCGCTCTTGAATTTTTGAGTGATATGTTGGATCCGCTTCTAGTCATCCTTGAGAAGCTCCCAAACGGATCAACCTTGAAAAGAAAGGCCAATAGTCGTTAATAGAAAGCATTATTTAGCAAGACTGTTCAGCTTTCTTAATTGAATAAATTTTTTTGTACGACTGTTCAGTTGCCTATTAAAAGAACATGGACATATTAATCTGCACTGCCATATACATTGAATGAAAAAAAAAGTGATTTTCACATTTTCCTAGGGGGTGGAATTTTGTTGTCACGTGTCATCACAATAGGGTCACTATCCTACTTTTATAGTATTAGATTAAGAAAATTATGGGTAAAACGATAATTAAACTTGACATACCAAATTGATTAAATGGTGCTAAGTGTAAGCTCTCACATTTATCCCATTTAATAAATAGAAAGATTATCACCTACCCCGTCGCTTTCTCCTTTCCTCTTACGTGATGAAATTTCGAGCAAAAGGATAATAACAAACTATAATTGCTTTCTTCAGCAAAGTGATCATAGTAATGCCAGAGCGCGTGCTTCTCACCTTCCGTTGACATTATAGTTATATGCCGTGATTTATTAGGAGGATATTTATTACATCTACCTTATTTGAATTATTAATCAATTAGCCAAAATTGAATAAGTAAAAAGAGGGGTTCGGTTCAAGTATTAAATACTCCCTCCGTCCCGATAACTTTATCACATAAGTTGTCGGTCACGTAAATTAAGGTGATATTATAATAATATAGTACAATGAAAAGGTAACAAAGCGTAATTTTTACACGTCTTTTAAGAATATTTAATATTATTATATTAATTGTTTGTGATAGTTTTTTTGCTAAATAAGAAAAGATGATAAAATTAGTGGGATGGCCGAAATGGCAAAATGATATAAAATTAGTGGGAGGGAGTAATTATTTTGTTTTAGTTGCACGCGCCAGGCTTCTGCGAGTGGTGATTAATATAACTCTCTCTTGCTTAATTCAAAAGAATCAACGCAAGTGGATATAATAGAATAGTTGTACCTAAGTAGCGGAAATTATCTGAACACTTGTAAGCATCCTCTCCGTATATTGTGGACTACTGATGATAATCTCAAGGAGCATTCAATAAATTGACCTCGAAGTTTGCTCTCTTTTCTCATTTTTCTACCAAGAAGCTCAGCGATCGCAAGGTCTCTTGTTTTCTGATTTTCTTGATAATCCCTGAAAATATAATCTACCTTCTTGCAGTTATACTGATAAAGATGCGTTTTTTCTTCGTATTTCTGGTTGTTTGATAGCTTGGTGGTGCTCAGCTGACCTTTCTTTATTCTTGGTAGTTTTGGTTACTACTAATACTGATGCTCTAAATCTGACCCATCTGCGCTACTGGGGCTTTTTTTTTTTTTGTAGAGATTTGTCCGATTTTAAACCCTGCGTTAGCTTCACGCTATTTATAGGTGTTGGTTTTGACCTTTTGTTTCTTGCGATATTTGAAGCAGTTGAAAGATGAGGTTCCACTACCTTGTTGCTTTTGTCTACCTTTGGGCCATCGTCGCATGTTCCTTGTTTCCTATTTCCGACGCTGTAAAAAGAATCAGCTTAAAGAAGAAGGCTTTGGACCTTGCGACCATTAAAGCTTCTCGAAAAATCGGAATCGAAGGGAAATATGGCCTTCGCTTAAAAGATAGACAAATCAAACTAAGTGATTCTGATGATGAAGATGCTGTGTATTTAAAGAACTACTTGGATGCTCAGTACTATGGTGAAATTGGCATTGGTTCGCCTCCTCAGAAGTTCACTGTCATATTCGACACTGGGAGCTCCAATCTATGGGTTCCCTCTTCGAAGTGCTACTTCTCTGTGAGTGCTTTTTGAATATGATTGAAACTTCATATTTTCTTCTCATGAAGCTGTTATTTACTGATATTGATTTGTACAACAGATTGCTTGCTACTTACATCCCAAATACAAGGCTAGCAAGTCCAGCACCTATACAAAGATTGGTATGGAAACAATCATTTGTGCTTCTTTGGCAGTGTTTCAGATATTTTTATGTGATACCAATGATTTTCAGGAAAGCCCTGTTCCATTACATATGGCTCGGGCTCGATTTCTGGGTTCTTTAGCCAAGATAATGTTGAAGTTGGTGATGTCATCGTCAAAGATCAAGTACATACGTCGATTTCGTCCCAAGCTTTTTTGTGATTTTGCTTGCCAAGTTCCATTATAATCTCACACTTCCATTAATCTCTGCTGTACTTAGGAATTTATCGAGGCCACAAGAGAGGGAAGCCTTTCCTTCATCATTGCGAAATTCGATGGCATACTGGGGCTTGGATTCCAGGAAATTTCTGTTGGCGATCAAGTGCCTGTTTGGTATAAAATTCTTTATATTACCTTGGATTCTATATATATATGTGTGTGTGTGTGTTGCCCTTATTGTTATGCTGAAATTTATGACCTTTGATGTGAAATCGATAGGTACAATATGGTAGATCAAGGCCTTGTCGATGAAGAAGTATTCTCCTTTTGGCTTAACCGTGACACTGAAGCAGAAGTGGGAGGGGAGATAATCTTCGGCGGAGTTGATCCCAATCACTACAAAGGGAATCACTCTTATGTGCCTGTTACTCAAAAGGGTTATTGGCAGGTATTTCTCTTTTTTTCCCCTTGAGATTCAAAGATTGAACTGTGCTTTTAACTCTCTAACTACATTGTTTTTTGAATCTTTCTTCTTACCAGTTCGAAATGGGCGATCTTTCGATTGGAAACGCTTCGACTGGTAAGTTATCTTTGAACTGGAGAAGAAGTTGGATTAAATTTTAACATGTTATTTTTGTTTAGGCGTAAATAGTTAATTTAATGTGGCTTAGTAGTTTATGTCATCGATCATTAATACAGGTTTATGCGAGGGAGGTTGTGCTGCTATTGTGGATTCTGGGACTTCATTGCTTGCTGGGCCAACAGTAAGTTCTTGAATAGTTCTTGTTACTACCATTAATTCTCTCTTAAAATAACAAGAATGATCTGTGTCTTTTCATTTCTTTTCCTTTACTTGATAATTTTTTGCATTTTCTTTTCCGCAGACTGTTGTGACTCAAATCAACCATGCCATTGGAGCTGAAGGAGTTGTGAGTACCGAGTGCAAACAGCTCGTTTCTCAGTATGGAGATATGATTTGGGATCTCCTTGTTGCTGGGGTTAGTTTTACGCTATTAAAATCTCCTTAATTTGATTCGTATCTTCTGCTAACTTTTGATCTTCATTTAAGGAATGCGATTGATTTTTGGTATGGACTTTTTCATTTTTCAAGGTAAGACCCGATGCGGTTTGTTCCCAGATAGGACTGTGCTCTTCCAATGGAAAACATTCTGTCAAGTGAGTTATAAAATACCTCAATTGTCTTATATATTTCCAGTTGCGCGACTTTTTTTTACACTTACTTCTTCTCTTGCAATTGTTCAAAGTCCTCTTTACAGTTTGCCCAATATATAGTCTCTGATTCTGAGTGTTCTTCTTGGATTTAAACTCAATTTGCAGCTCGAATATCGAAATGGTAACTCAGAAGGAGAACGAGGGAGAAAAAGTAGGCGAAAATCCAATGTGCACTGCTTGTGAGATGGCCGTGGTTTGGATGAAGAACCAACTAAACAACGACCAAGTGAAGGACAAAGTCCTAGATTACGTCAACCAAGTAAAGATGAAACGAAACTCTTACGTTGGAAAAACAGACCAAAATTGAAAATATCCCATGCTTACATATTGATATCGATCATCTTCTTCAATGTAGCTTTGTGAGAGCATCCCTAGCCCAGCGGGAGAGTCACTGATCGACTGCAATTCCATATCAGATATGCCTAACGTCAGTTTCTCCATTGGTGGAAAAGATTACGTCCTCACGCCAGAGCAGGTTTTTTTTCAGACAATTGAAACCCTTCAATATTCTGGCAAACTTGCAAAAGAATCGAATTTATACATCCAATCCAAGCCTTCCCCAGAAAGGCGATGGATAGATAGATAATACATGGCTCGCAATCTTCTTATATGAACTAATATTTCGACGTAAGAAAGGAATGATTTCGTTGATTTTTTTTTCAGTACATCCTTAAAACTGGCGAAGGCCCAGCCGCTATGTGCATCAGTGGCTTCATGGCGTTGGACGTACCCCCGCCGAGAGGCCCTCTTTGGTAATTTTCTTTTACACTCTTCAGCTGTATTTATCATATTGCATATACATACTTGAAAGAAGGGAAAAAAAGAGGAAAGAACGAAAAAAAAAGAAAGATGCTGACAGCAAAAGTTATAACATCATAGTCGAAAACATCGCACTGTAAGAGATTTTCATCCCTTAAACCTTCGTCTGAGAACATCCTCGAATCAATATTTGCAGGATTCTTGGGGATGTGTTTATGGGAGCTTATCACACGGTGTTCGACTATGGTAACCTTCGTCTGGGTTTTGCAGAAGCTGCGTGAAAAAGGTCGAACGATGAAAGTCCCCATTAGACGATATTTATTTGCTTTGAAAGTCTAAAGGGGAATTTAGCTTATAGTTTTAAAAGAACCACGTTTTAATTTTCGTAGTGGCTTTTATATCTTATCTATATGAAGAGGAGCCACTCGTACTATGGATGTTTTTCTTGTGTAATTTGTACACTTGGTATGCATATGTGAAGATGTAATGTCCTTCGTGTGAAAGCATGTCTATGATCGAGCAACGTAAACAAATTTCGAAAGCTTTTGTTAGAAGATAGGGAGTGATATTTTTAGTCCCAAATGGGAATGCGTGTTTTTGGTCCCATATTTCGAGGTGGTAATTTTAGTTCTCAATCTTATCGATTTGGACGGTTTTTAGTCGCTTGACTAATTAATTGCTAATTTAGACGAAATTTAACTCGTGGGAGCACATGATCTCCTTTAGTTTGACTTAACTCATGAATCATTCTTCTTCAACTAAAACGCACGTGAGTATCATTTCGTATCACACTAAACTCATTTTCATGGTTGTCGATTGATGTGATGTATAATGATGTTTATGTGCGTTTAAATCAAAGAATAAAATGAGTTTGAGGGTTCACGTCGAGTAAAAGGAGATCATGGGCTCTCACGTGTTAAATTTCGTCTAAATTAGCGAATAAATTAATCGATGTACCAAAACGTCCAAAATCGGTAACATTAGTGACTGAAAGTTGCACATCGGAACATGAGGGACCCGAAAAGCTCATGCCTCGAATATTGAAGACTAAAAATATCGTCTATATCGACTATTTACAAAGGCGGTTCAATATACAATTTGTACATATATGCTTCTCCTCTTCTAAATGCTTTGGTTTTTTCATGTGTAATCGAGGACAAACAAAAGGAGACAAGAATGAGATACTTTGGGGCCTTCAAAGCCCTATTTCTAAAAAGACAACGTAATGTTTTATTTAGTGTTTTATCAACAACTAAGGTTGACATTCGTATCGTAAACAACTAATCCTCATCGGAATTCACTAACTAAATTTTCAACAACGAAAGACTATTTGCGAAACAGTATATCCAACAACGTACATCCAACTATGTATATCTCGACAACATCGTAAAAAAGAAGTGGTTGACATACATTCAAGAAAGAGATTGAAACGAAATTAAATACAACATGGGGCGAATACAAACTGACGAAACAATGTTTCTGCAAGCCATATATGTATGTATATATAGCAGGTGTCACAATACCATTCTACGACCAAATGAAATAATTTTGATCTTAAAGAAACAAAAAAAATGGGCCAAGTTTCGATCTTGGCTACTAATTATGTTTTCTTATTATTGTCGGCGGCACTTTTCTCGATAAATTACGTCGAAGGGCGAAACGACCTAACAACCATCCAATGGATTCGCTGCAATGCGCAGAAAGTCGACGTCGACGACCCCTTCGTCGACGCGCTCGACGAACTGTTGGATATTCTGGTCGATACGATTCCCGACGAAGATTTTTTTGAGTATTACCTTTCGAACGCTGCGTATGGAAGCACTGCTTACGGATACGGATACTGCGATGCAGATAGGACGAAAGAGGAGTGCGCAGAGTGCTTGAATGCGCTTTGTGCCTTATTCGAAGACGAATGCGGACTTGCGATCGGCGCGCAGATCGAAATGACGGCTTGTTACGTCAGATACGAGAACTTCAATTTCATGTAGTGAACGTTGCCGAGAGGATAATTTCTATCTTTTTGAGCTGCTGATGCTATATGTTAAAATAGATAAACCCTAATAAGTCACACGTGTCTCACATCGGATAATTGTGAAGAGACTGATTAAATGAAATCGTCTGTCCCACAATCATGCCCCTCTATGTCCCAAAATAATTATAGCCGTTTTATGTTTTCCACGAAAACGCCCCTTTCGCAACGACTTCTGGCACGACTTCTCTTACCTTAACGATCGTTCACTTCGAACCTAACACTCAACAGAAAATAGATTAGAAGGGGGCCGTGCTGGTTCCGGCGACACTCCTCCGATACTTAAATCACATTCGTCCTCAAAAAGGGTAAAGACAGGTGCTAGGTTCAAAGAGTAGTTTTTCGTTTTTAGAGTGCGTTGAAATGATCTAACCGTTACCTTTTATACTGATTTCGTCTTCCCTCGCCTTGACCTGTTCGTCACCCCAGTCCTCTCTTTCGCGAACTCTACGCGGAGACGTGGTCTTCCCCATCACCCACGTTCTTCACACGGTCGTGGTCTTTCCATGTTCATCCTTTTTTTCGAGAAATCCTCCAGGACACTCAGCAGTCACTCCCTCGGGCTGCTCGAGCATTTCAAACTACGTGGGTCAGTCGGGGCCCTCTTTTCCAGCTTGCTTTCTTGGACTGCTCGAGTAACTCTTATCTTCAGCTTTCTCGGGCGCTCTTGCTAGACCGCTTCCTGGAGCTGCTCGGGCACTCTTGCGTGACAGCTCCCTGGAGTTGTTCAGGCACCCCTTCCTGACAGCTCCTCGGCACTCTTGCCTGACAACTCCTCGGGCATTCTTGCCTAATAGCTCCTCGGGCACTCTTGCCTAACAGCTCCTCAGGCACTCTTGCGAGACGGCTTGGCACTCTTGCCTGATTCATCCTCTTGCATCCCCCTGGTTCATCTTTTTCGTCACTCGGGTTGTGTCCCGAGCGCGTCTTCTCTCGAGGGACATTTCGAGGCAAATATCTTCTAGCTTTTGTATTCAACGTCTTTTCTACTGCGGATATTTTACGGATTGTTGACCTTTTTGGTCCATGAGCGTTAGAGAGTTTTGATGACACTATGTAGTTGTAATGACGTTAGGTCTATAAATTAAGCAATTCGATATATATATATATATATATATATTGTGCAAGTACATAATAATATCCAACCATGCATTATTTGTGAGCTATAAATTGGTTAAAGTGTTGAATATCAGATTCATTTATGATTCTATGATTTATTGGTAAAACTATGTGATCGCATGTTATAGACGTCTCGTGTGATAGGATATATCGTTCTGTGCTATTTAATGGAAAAAAGTGTGAGATATCCTACCGGATTATATATGGAAAATACACTGTCTGAATATTGAAAGTGATATATCCGTTATCGTTTATTCCTGAGTGGCATCTACAATTTTTGAATGCATCCTGTTGAGTAATTATGCGAAATCAATGATATCTTTCCTTATACTGATTAGGATATTATAATTAGGAAAGATCTGGTTGATTAACTTTGTGGATAAGATGAAACATATGGTATGTGCTAAAAACGAATATGATCTTTAGAAAGTTAAGCAATTCGAATATATATGATCTGATCTGATTTATGTGCTAAACATGGTTAATATATTGATCTGATACTATGTGCGGAATATGGAAAATGTATTGATAGTCTGCTATCTCGTGTGCTAAACATGGAAAAAGCTGGATTGACTTGTTCTATAAACTGATAAGAGGGAATCAAATATAATTCGAAATAACTGAACATGCCTTGAGAACGCATCTGAACCTTTATATGAAATAAAATCACGCTTTAATGTGCCTGTGACCATTGTGGTGATTTTCTAGAAGCATCATTTACATGGCATATTGGCTCTCGAAAATTACATGGATTATATGCATGATTTGGTGATTAATATTATGATATGATTTTCCATGTGAGTGATTGAATGAAAAGGAGTATAATATGAGAGGCACTTCATATTTTCGAGACACTTAGCATTTTGCGAATATACGACTGTAAGTGTTGTGAGCAGAAAGTATTGTTGAGAGTTTCCTGAGTGTTCATTTGCGATAGCTTTCTGCCTACCTGAGCGATCACTTGCGAAGTACTGACTGTACTGAGATATTCCAACCTCCCACCATATATTCTGTCCTCGGACGTGAGCAATACCAAAGAGGCAAGGTTGGCGTTTACACACACGTGAAGGGAAGGATGAATTCCGGGGACCCTTCGGTATGCGTCTGTCGGTATTAGGATATTCCGAGGAACGAAACTCGGCATGTGGTAACCTAGTGTGTCTAGTATTCAACTTGTTTCGGTTGTGTATTGGGCTAATCAAATCAGTTTTGTATCCAGCTACGGTGCATTATAGTGATTGGTTAAACTCTTGAAGAGCAAACTCAAGGAGAGGAGTAAACCACAGTTGGGGATACAACCTATGTCTCGCATTTACTTTACAGTTATTTCCTTTTTGCAGTGAGACAGACCCGACACACATCCGACGTAACTAGAATATATCAGGCATACTCATCACAAGCATTAATAGGCATCTCTAAGTCACTACATCTTAGGATTTGTGAAAAGAAGAATCATAATTTTTTATAAGCCTAATTAACTCCATCCCCCTCTTAGGCACATTTTTATCTTACGGATGAAACCCGAGTACAACACCGTTGAATCTTCAATGATGTGGTTGATAGTTTTTTTTATTCTTTTTGTTAAATATCCCACCAAATCAAAAAATAGTCCTTATATATGATTAATAAATAAACACATCCAATTTATTCTTTGTTTTATTTATGATAAAATTGATATCTATCTATATGTACTATTTTCCAAGATTCACAAGAATCAATTTCGTGAATTCAGCAATATGGGACAGGAAATAAGACACAACACAAAGGATTTCATACGGACGAGTAGCTTATAAGTTGATGGGCTACTTCACATATCCCCAATTGGTTTTAAGGATGGAACCCCGTCAACTTATGTGGATCTAACTCTTCTCTTAATGGGCCGATGTTAGGCCCAATTATGAAATTTTATATTACAGTCTCTCTCTCTATATGTGTGTGTATTATTAGTCCCACCGATACCTTGTAATGACACGAATAAGACTGTGAGCTATCTTTTTGGGGTGACAATGTTGCGTGACGTTCACAAATTATTTGTCATTGTGCATATCATGCGTCTTTCGGAAAAATATCAAGTCTCCGATGCATTGTGTCTTTAAATTGATTCGATTTTAAAATTTAGTGTCTTTATGAAGTACGACCTCTGATGAAAGGAAAGAAGTTAAGCCATTGAGTAACCTAGATTAAAAAAACTAACACATTCATTGTATTCAAGCAATTGAGGAACCGAAAATATAGGAAACAATTCTAAGATTGAGGGATGGATATCTAAATGCATGTCTATTTTATTACTTGCACGAACTATGAAACGAAGAAACGTTGTAGTTTTGATCTAATAAATTGTATGGCACTCTCATGATTGGTCTTATTAAAACGAAAGCAATGAACTTTTCTAACACAGTCACTTCGAATATTAAGTTAACAATACATAAGGCTATGTTTGGTTATAATATTAGTATAAAGCCCAGGATAATTATAAATTATTTATATAAGGGCCCAATATAAGTTATAAGACCCATCCCCCAATTTATTTATATTGGGCCTTTAGTTTGACAGCGGGCTTTTGAATTATATCGGGCTGAACAATGAATAACCGAACATTAAATAACACCATCTTATTTATACTAATTGGGCTTATTTGGGCTTATCACGGAAACCAAACACAGCCTAAACATAACATTTTTCTCAGATTGGAGGTAAACACATAGGAGTTGGTAAACCCACACTATTTTATTTATATGAAAAAATGATCTAACTTACAATGTCTATTGTAATTTGGCAATTACTATGGAACATACGTTGTCCAAATCGACATTCATGGTCGTCATAACGCACGACAATCTATATATATATATATATATATATATCATTTCGATATCTAGGTAAAATCATAGTTTATATTATTTCCTGATCTAGTGTCCGTCTGTACAAATAAGTACATATAATACGATAAGTACAATGGATCGAAGACTGAACCTTAGGGACACTTACGCTTAAAACAACTGTCATCAACTGAAAAACATAACGAGACAAAACAAAGAAATAAAACTGCAATCATATTACCAGCAAACGAAATGACCGTACAACGTCGTATGAAATCCGCTTAGTGAAGCTAGCGAGGGAAACAAAGCTTCCATCTTAGTGCACATCATATCATATATACATGTATATGTATATATATAAGTATGCGTAATCATTAGGATTAGATTCAAGTAATCCGCACATAATCCAAGTCTATTATAACTTATAAGCCAACAGAAGAATGGGGAATTTATCGTTCATCTTTATTGGATTTTTCTTGTTAGCCCTCTCGTCGACAATTATCGTAGTCGTCGAGGGCCGTAATGACCAAACTACCCTCCAATGGTGGCGGTGCAACGTTCGTATACTGCCACCTACGCACCCTTTTATAAATTCCGTAAATAACCTTTTGGCCGACATGGTTTTGCGCACTCCCCATGAGGTGGACTATCAGTACGAGACGACGTTTACTTTTCAAGGGCAGACTGCGTACGGTTTCGCTGATTGCGATATCGATTTAAGTGACAGTGACTGCTTGGACTGCTTGTGCGCCGCCGCCGGCGGGATGAATATGGCGTGCGGTAATGCGCTCGGCGCTCAGATTTCTTTGACCGGTTGTTATATGAGATATGAGAACTATCAGTTCCTTTGAATTATATAATCACCATGTCGAGGACGATCGACAATGTGGAGGCCGATGTAATTAAATCATAATGATGAAGAAAATAAAATGTAGCACTATGTGTTGATCAGTGAGCTGCAATCGACTCTCGCCTTTCAACATTGTTTATGAGTGTACGAATTAATCTTACCTAATCGAGCAATCGCACCGATGCAGATTCACAGCTCAAAAAATACAGGAAAACGAAAACAAATTTACGTCGTTCGGCCTCGACTTCAGGCCTACTCCACGGACCGAGCTCCGATTTTATTCAATTCAGCTACGATTTTAGAAGACCTTCATGTCTACTACAAAATCATAGTTGATACCATTCGCTAATTCTGTCCCTAACGAAAGATACAAGCTCGTGAAGTTGATAGGTTGAACGTTTTCTGGTATTTATAAGAACAGAATTTCCAAGCCCTGCATCAGCAAGTTTGTACCATGTGCAGCCTATGTTGTACAGGTCGCTTCGCTACCACCAACTTCAATATGAGCCATCAGATTCATCTAGCGCCTGATCCGACAGATGAGATTTTAAAGGTTCACTTTAAATCATATTTAAATCTCGGCCATCAGATCTAAGAACAACTCCCGCCATGATCGAACGGTAGCTGCTCACCGTTGGCACTTAACAGATTTCTGAATCAGAAAGCAATCTTACTGACAATTTCTCGGCCTAACTCCAGCGAGCTTAGGCTCACAATTACCAACATTATCTTGTCGATTATTCAAAAGTTTTGGGGATTTTAGCCACTCAGAAACTCCCCGGAATCTGTAGCGAAATATAAAATAGTATAGAAAATAACAACAAAGATTTGACGTTGAGAATTTCGCCTCTGCCTCTGACAGTACGGAGCAGTATTTACAATCTCTTTCTGAGTCTGGGCAGATTGAATTGAACAATGTGGTTAATTCCACAGACGATTGTGATGAAGTAATGGCGGGTGAATTAGTCGAATTTGAAGAAGGTACAATAGGTATTGCTCTGAATTTGGAATCCAATAATGTTGGTGTTGTATTAATGGGTGATGGTTTGAAGATCCAAGAAGGAAGTTCGGTAAAAGCAACAGGAAGAATTGCTCAGATACCGGTGAGTGAGGCTTATTTGGGCCGTGTTTTGAAAGTTAATTGAACCTTTTATTTATTTGAGACATATAGTTATACTCCCTCGGTCCCGGTAACTTTTGTACATTTTACCAAATCGGGCGTCCCACTATCTTTTATTTTCCATATTTAGTAAAAAACTATCACACACAATCAATATAATAACATTAAATATTCTTAAAAGATGTGCCACACACATACACTCCTCTATACTATTAAAATATTATATATCTTAAAAACCCAATCCCAAATGTCCATATATTACCGGGACGGAGGGAGTAAATTATATGCTTGAAATTAGAGCTGTCAAAGTGCCCGCGGCCCGCAGGCCGGCCGGCCCCACTAAAGTGGTGGGTTGGGCTGAGCTTTTGCAGGCCCGCCAAGAGGCGGGCTTAAGCGGGCCAGCCCGTGTGGGCCGCGGGCTTGGCGGGGCGGGCGGGCTAGTCCGAGGGCCGGCCCACCATTATAGTAAATATATATAATTTATTAATTAAATATATATTATAATGAAAATAAAACTAAATTAATTAGGTAATATAATTAATGTTATTAATTATGTATAGTTAATATCATATTTATTCATAATTTATTAATAAATATCATAACTAAAAATAAAAATTATTACTAAATTAATATTTTAAAAAAATAAAAAATAGGAAAAAAAATTACTTCGCCCCGCCAAATTGACAGTACTACTTGAAATAAAATAAACTAATCGGGGAATACAAGTCCAATAACTATAAGTAGATTTCTCAGTAAATTTGATGTTTTAAGCTTATGCTACATCTAAGCCTCGTTACATGATCTTTCTCCTATTGTCGCGTTCCATATATTGAATACTATACAATACTTTCCGTCAAAATCGAATTGTATTACTTATTTCTTTATTAATAAATAAAATATTGGACATTAATCATAAAAAAAAAAAATCAATGTTGGTAATGTTGGCAGGACACGCACATGGTTTGCTGGCAGGGCACATGGTTTGTGATAACCAATGTCCTCAAACCATATGTATATATCGAACCCTCCTGAATAATGTTAAGCTTCACATTATCTAATATATAATAATAATTTAATAGTTATTTGTGGTAAGCTTGCCTATATAAAGGCAGTGAACGAGAAGCTTATGAAAGACAAAATTGGAGTTATAGAGAAAGAAAGAAATAGAGATTAGAAAAATGGAGGGTTTGTTCGGTATTTGCTCCGACTTAAAGAGAGATAGTGATGTTTTCTCCTTTATAGATTGAGAGGTTGTAACCCCTATTTTTACCCCATTAATAAATTTTTCCTCGCCCGTGGTTTTTTATCCGATACAAAAAGGGATTTTCCACGTAATTTCCGGTGTCTCTTTTATTTTTATGCTGTCCATTTTACAACAGTAACAATAACAACAGATTACACATTTTATAAAACTAGATTGCTATTCACCGCCCCCTTTTCCTAGTCACTGCCCCCTAAAGGGCTGAAAGAAGACGAAATTGCCCTTTTGAATTAAATTTTTTATTTGAAGTCCTTTTCCAGATAACAATTTTCATATCGCAATTAAACACTCAAATCAGACTCAAACAAAAAAAAAACGTTCAAATCGCAATCAAACATTCAAATCAGACTCAAACAAAACAAAACAAAGTAACGTAAATTCTTCGTACGAATGTGAATTATCGAACTTGATTCGATCACGAACCAAAAAAGTCACGAACGAAAAACAATCTCGTCTTTTCGGGCCGGACCGAAACATAATTTCGGCCACATCAAGGCAGGGCCGAAACATAATTTCGGCCGTACCTTGATGTGGCCGAAAAAAAAAATTTTGGTCGCTGAAGGTCACAACCGAAATTATGTTTCGGCTGGGACTGGTATGACCGAAATTTAACTTTGGTCGGGACAGCTCTGATCGAAATAATATTTCGATCGTCACATTCGGGACCGCAAATTCAATTCGGTCGGCACCTAATATGGCCGAAATTTGATTTCGGTCGGGTATATTTTTTCGATTATATAACTAGATTATTTAATTAGATTGGATTATGTAATTGGATTATTTAATTCGATTATTTAATTAGATTATTTAATTCGATTATTTAATTGGATTATTTAATTGAATTATTTAATTTGATTATTTAATTGAATTATTTAATTAGATTATTTAATTGAATTATTTAATTAGATTATTTAATTGGATTATTTAATTAGATTATTAATGGAATTATTTAATTCGATTATTTAATTAAATTATTTATTTGGATTATTTAATTAGATTATTTAATTGGATTATTTAATTAGATTATTTAATTTGATTATTTAATTGGATTATTTACTTAGATTGGATTATTTAATTGGATTATTTAATTGAACTATTTAATTCGATTATTTAATTAGATTATTTAAATGGATTATTTAATTAGATTATTTAATTAGATTATTTAAATGGATTATTTAATTAGATTATTTAATTGTAGTATTTAATTGGATTATTAATGATTATTTAATTGAATTATTTAATTCGATTATTTATTTGGATTATTTAATTAGATTATTTAATTGGATTATTTTATTTGATTATTTAATTGGATTATTTAATTGATTATTTAATTGGATTATTTAATTGGATTATTTAATTAGATTATTTAATTGGATTATTTAATTTGATTATTTAATTGGATTATTTAATTTGATTATTTAATTGGATTATTTATATATATGTGATAATTGTTAATAAAAAAGCTATGAAGCTCAATAGATAAGTACTTTCTTTATCAAGTAGAGGTCATGAGTTCAATTCCTAAATACTATAATATATGTTGAGTTTTTATAAATTACAATAAAAAATAAAAAATAAAAAACGAAAAAGTGAAAATTAATTGGGTCGGCGGGCCGAACTGATCGACCGGGCCGATGCAGGCCGAACTGGAATTTCGGTCGGGCCTGTGCGGGCCGAACTGGAATTTCGGCCGGGCCTGTGCGGGCCGAACTGGAATTTCGGCCGGGCCTGTGCGGGCCGAAACGAAATTTCTGTCGGGCCTGTGCGGGCCGAACAATAATTTCGACCGGGCCTGTGCGGGCCGAAATTTCAGTTCGGCCCGTGCACAGCCCGTCGAAAATTTCGTTCGAATTTCCTTATCGATCGATCGTTCGAATTTATTTGTGTATGTAGTTTTCGGTATTTCGTACCAGAATATATATTTAGTTAGTTTTTTTAAATTGATTTAAATATCATAAGGGCAAAAACGTCTTTTTTCAGCCCTTTAGAGAGCGGTGACTAGTAAAAAGAGGGCGGTAAATAGTAACTCCGTCGGCAGAATGATACGATGCGACGCTCATAATAACACATCAAACCGTCGACATTCGACCAATCAAATCACCATCAAATAAAAGTAGAATTCCACGATGAAATCATAGTATAGAAGTTAAGAGAAGTTAACAAAGTGTCCACGACGAAGGTAACAAAGTGTCCAACCATACCGCCAAATGTAGAGGTTAAAATAGCTCATCAACTAATGATCCTACAATTTGAGTTCCCATTAATAATTTTTTTTTAAAAAAAAACAAGGGTATGGGCCAATTCACAGGAATTCTCAACCTAACTTTGATGTTTTTCTTGATGGGATTTCTATTCTCAATTTCAAACATGTCAACTGCGAAAACATAGATGACCTCTAGTCAAATACGCTCTTTGCGACGTTAATAAGTTGAGCGCCGACGACCCTATTTTCGACAAGTAAAGGACGTTTTGGACGCTATAATGAGTAGGGGTGGTTGGGTACGGTATACTGTAACAAAACTATAGTACCGTATACCGTACCGAAATTTCGGTATCCAAAAACATCATACCAATATCATACCAAAATTTCGGTATACCTTAAATTTCGATACGGTATCATACCGAAATTTCGGTATGGTATCAGTATCATACCTTCTATACCACTCATACGGAGGGTTTTTTTACCATGCATGTCTCGTGAATTGTTAATTCGTTGTTTTGGAATTTTTAATCCCTCCTTAGGCCCCAATAAGATAGATTATTAATACCAAAGTTTTCAAAATAAAAAGATTTTTAACCTTAAATAATTTACATATTTTAGCTAGTCTCCTTAGTAAGAAAAAAAACTTACATAACCACAAAATACAACTTTATATACAGATTAATTAGAACGAAGCGGCTATATTTAAAAAATTAGTGAAGATTAACAAAAAGTAATTGCCTTACATCTTCACGCTTTCAAAAATCATGAAAAATAACATTAAAAAGGCAAAAATTAAACGTTACTTGAGTTACATAAGTAAAATATGGTGGACCTAACATTAGAAAGTTGTGTATAAGTTAATAATTTATGGGCTAAATAAGTTTATGAAGATCCTTAATTTTCGTTTTATATTTTCGAAATAATATAATATATATATATAGGTGTGTATATATATAAAATATATTAAAAATTTTAGAATTTCGGTATTCGGTATAATCGGTATACCTAATTTTATAAACTTTCATACCATTACCGTACCGAAAATTTTCGGTACGGTATCATACCTTACCAAAAACTTCGGTATACCAAAATTTTCGATATTTTCGATACGATTCGAAGGACGGTATTTCGATATTTCAGTATTTTTCCCCAGCCCTAATAATGAGTGCTGCCCCCCAAAAGCCAGGCACGGCGTTTGGCGAAAGAAACAATGCGCACGGAGCGATGACTGCGTACGGCTTAGGAGAATGCGACGCAGAAAAAAGTGAGGATGATTGCGTTAAGTGCTGTTTGCGAGTATTTATGCGTTCAATAGTTACTGCGGCCCTGCAATTGGTGCGCAGGTTGCTATAACGGATTGTTACATGATGTACGAGACTACAAGTTCTTTTGATGAAATAATCATGAACGACGACGAAGGGTGTGCGTAAAAATACTAGTATTGCGTTATTTGTAACAAATTGCGCAACGTTTGATAAGTCGTCATATGTTTTTGGCTTTCAAATCGGTCGCTAATTACCTTAAAAAGTATAGATCGCGTTTCCATGAGTTTGATCTCCAACATGCACTGTATTTTTTGTGTATAACTTTCTATGATGTTGTCGGCTTCATCATCGTTTCTGACACACTAGGGGAACTTTACTTGGGACATGTTGACACGTTACAAAGCTACGAAAACACAACACAAAAAAGTAAGGACAAGCACTTGCAAACAGATCGCTAAGATGTAAGTTACAACTTAGTCCTAGCTCGAGGCAAAATTTAAGTGAGGCGAAGTAAACTAAGTTCCTAGGTCTTAAACATAACAAAATAATTCGTGAATCAGATTGTTAAATTGATTATTTAGGATGGAACGCTCAATTTAGCGTGGTAGTATGCGGGTTCGAATTAGCACGGTATTATATAGTAGGTTTTTCTCTTAGATAAATCTCAACTTCAAAGAATATATGTACTAGTGATAGACCCTAACATCAAAATCAGTTTCTTTTTGTGGGATGTTAACCCCTAACCATAGATCAGCAACAAGGACATTTGAAATTCTCAAACTTGTCGTCCTAATAATCTTGTCCAAAATACAAATACAAGCCGTCGAATACAAAAGGACGAGTTTTCCCTAAGAAGGGCTACACACACTTAGAAAATGACTAACTCTCGAAGGCATTTTGCCCTACTCGAGGCGCTCGAACCCAAGCGAAGGCGAAGGAAACTAAGTTTCTCACTTTGTATATATATAGTCGCCGAGCTACTAAGCCAAAACAAATACTCATACAATCGACTAAGCAAGTAAAAGTGGAAAGAAAAAAAAGAAAGAAAACAATGGGCAAGCTAGGTTTTGAACGGTTGTTGCTGATATCATGGCTTCTCTTGTTCGCAATAGCAGTGGTGGAGAGCCACCCCGACCTCACAACCCTCGAGTGGTTTGACTGCAACGGTCAAACGGTGAGCACTAACGACCCTTACGTTGGCGTCGTAAACGGTTTGTTGGCCGATATAGTTGCCAACGCTCCTAATCAGCCTAATTATGAATATCAAACGTCGAACACTGATCAAGGAGTGACCGCTTATGGTAAAGCATTTTGCGATGCTACTAAGACCGCAGACCAATGCAGGGAGTGCTTGAGCGCTTGCAACATCGACAAGTTCCTCGAACTTTGCGGGCCTGATATTGGCGCGCAGATTGCTTTGACGGCTTGCAACGTTAAATACCTAAACGAGCTTTTCAATTGAAACAAAAGAAATGGATAAATGAAGGATATTGTGATTCCCATAGCAGCCTTTCACTATATATACTTGAGCGATATGCAAGTGACGTACTAAATAATCAAAGATGTGGCTTGTTTAACCCATCTTTTTTTTCCTTATACATGAGTGTGTTGTTATGTCCTATATGTGTCATAAATAATGATGGGATGCCTGGATTTATCTTTCGTCGCTAGTTATCTTTCACCTCTAACGCACAATCTTATCAAAGAAATATTACATGAAACACTATATAACAAGTCCAGGAACAAACCCTAACTAACACATTACTGACCAGTAATAAGGGTTTCCTCTCGAAAACTCATTCGCTGGAGTTCTCAACCTAACTTTCTTCATGAGATTTCTTTTCTCAGTGTCAAATATGTCAACTGCGAAAAAACACGACGATCCCACAATAATTATGGTGTCCTTAAAATGCTAGTAACAATTACGATTTTTGTGAAAAATTGTTTATCGGTTGATAAGTCGATTTATTTTTTTTTGTGATGTTTCCAAATCAGCCGTTACTGGTTAAAAGTGTATAGAATAGTTTCTACGAGTCTGAAGGTTGATACTTTAAAATGATAACTGAAAGCATCTCGAACATGTATTGTATATTTTTGTGTTTCGTCTTTCATCCAACCAAGCGCTACGTAAAAATTTAACATGGTTTTTTATCGCCTTTTGTCGTCTCCATCTTTTCATTTTTTTGAGGAGTATTATGTATCGACATGAACTTTGAAGGATTGATGCATGTAACAACGCATAAGCTCAACGTAAATCTAGTAAGCATAAAAAAACCACAACTAAGGGAAACTATGATTAGGACATGTTGACACATTAAAAAACCACAACACAAAGTAAGGACAAGCACTTGCAAACAAATCACTATGGTTTGAGTTACAACATAGTTCTAGCTCGAGTAAATTACAAATACAAGCCGTCTAATATAAAGGACGAGTTTGCGCTAAGAAGGGCTACTCAAACTCACTGCTTAGAAAATAACTAACTTACGAGGACATTTTCCCCTACTCTCGAGGCGCACGTCGATTGAACCCAAGAAAAGGCGAAGCAAACAAAGTTTCCACCTTGTGTTTATATAGCATACGTGTTAGTAACCCGAAAACAAGTATCTCACACAACCTAAGATAGACGACTAAGTAAGTAAAAAAAGGGGGACGAAAGAAAATAACGCGATAATGGGCAAGCTGGCTTTTGAATGGGTGCTGATATCAGGGTTTCTCTTGTTCGCAATAAACGTACCGACGATAGTTGAGAGCCATGACGACCTCACAACCCTCCAATGGTTCGAGTGCAACGATCAAATGGTGAGCACGAACGACCCTTACGTTGGCGTAGTAAACGGTTTGTTGGCCAATATAGTTGTCAATGCGCCTACTCAGCCTAATTATGAATATCGAACGTCGAATACTGATCAAGGAGTGACAGCTTATGGTAAAGCATTTTGCGACAATTCTAAGAGCGAAGATCAATGCAGGGAGTGCTTGCGCGCTTGCAATATCGAATCGTTCATTCAACTGTGTGGGCCCGCGATTGGCGCGCAGATCGATTTGACGGCTTGCAACGTTAAGTACTTAAACGAGTCCTTCAATTGAAAAAAAAAATTGGAAAATGAAGGAGATTCTTCCTATACCAGCCTTCCTCTATATGTACTTGCTGCAAGTAACATGAATAATCAAAGATGTGGCTTATTTAACCCATCTTTTTTGTTTCGTCCTTTCACATGATTTCCTATATGTGTTATAAAAAATGATGGGGGTGTGGTTATTTTTCACTTCTAATACTAAACTAACACACAGTCTAATCAAAGAAATCATTAAATGAAACTGTGTAATAAGTCAACGAACAAACCCTAACACATTACTGACCAGCAAAAATGGTTTCCTCGAAAACTCGTTAGGTCAAAATCTAAACTATCTCAGTGGAGCATCACATAATAGTCCAATGCAAAAAACATACAACAAAATAAAGACACGTATTAAGGAAAGAAAACAGTAGGCCACGTCGGCCCATCATTAATTCTATTATTTATCGCTTCACACCGTCAAACGGTGGCGCACTAAACCTCGACTTTCTTACATAATCTCCTTCAGTTTTCATCCAAAAAAGTTCTTGAACGTTGACTTTCGAGCGGAGTCGTTTGCGATGTAAGAGAGTTTTTTACCATCTTTCTTGTCATGGCATTTTTTGTTCGCTTAATTAATTATGTTCTTCTGTGGGCAAGGTGTGGCTCTACTTATGAGAAAGGTAGAACTGGATTTCATAGGGTTTGTTTAGGGAATTTCTTGACATTGAATGAATTGAATATTTCTAGGTGAAAACTAAAAAGAAAAATATAGTGGTATGATATGCGAAGCGTGAGGTACCGTTGTTTGATAATGTTGATATTGTTTTCTTTGTTTTTTCTTTGTCACGTACAAATTCCGTGCACCAAGGGAAGGATTAGGGCTTAAATGCTATGATATTAATAACGAAAATTGTGAACTTCAGGCTTCGTGGATTACGAGAGATTGATACAAAATCATTACCCTGTAGCATCTATGGTTGACCTTGACTATATGACATACTATAGTAGCGAAATTTCTTCGAAATAATATAATAATATATATCTATTATACGTGTGTATAATCGAACAATTTTTTCTTCTGTGTTTATACTTACAGGGTCTATTATGACGTCATTGAAGAACCATTCATCTTCATATGTATACCGAATCGAAAATCATTGATGCAAAACCACTGAATAACAAGACAATATCTCACAACATCACTGTCTGAAAATCCATTAACAAACTCATATTTACTGGATGATGACTTGTCGCGTGCAGAATTTTAATATAAGGACAAATATATGTAAGTAAATCAAATAGATACATGAAGAACGTAATAGAAACATAGGAAGACGATGTATATGACTTTTTCAACCCTCTAGCATCTTCATTCACCTGTCAATGTTCAAATAGTAGAAGTTAGAACGTTACAAACATATTACGAAAATATATGGGTATAGATAGTGTTGACATGAAATCAGGGTGATTTAATAAATAAGGAATCCTTACTTGGTAATAACATAGACAGCATAGATGATGCCGGGGATATAACCTAATATGGTCAGAAGCAAGCAGATCCAAAATTCAGCCTGCAAATTATGAAGGAAAATTCAATAAATAAATATTCGAGAAACTCATATATATAACCTATTCTATTATCTTGCTCGTTTATTTTCACCTTATTAAAAAGTAATCGACACATATGTACCTTTTAGGTACATGTAAGAAACTACAAGAATTTTATATATTTTAGTTTCAAAAGGCTCCTACTAATAATTTCTTTTATTTATATAACCACAAGGATTTTCCGTTTAGAATGATCGTGGGATACTTACCCATGAATCCAATCTATTCTGATACTACATATTCGTCACTCTTATATCATATTTTCAAATTTATATATTTCCATCTCAAAGTAACTAAAGCTATCAAATGAGGACGATATATAATTATAGTATGAGAACTTTAATTGTTGAATTGTTAACAAAATATTAGAAATATATATATATATATATATATATATATTTATATATAAATTAGCCATTACCCCGCAACCATACTTGAGGAAGACGCCGAGAGGAGGCAAAAGAATCGCCACAAGAATATCAACAAAAGTTGCCGTTGTCATTTTTTGCCAACTTTGATGATTCGCTTTTGCTCTGTGGTATATGCTTAATCTTGGGAAGAAATGATGTTTAAGAAGTTAATATATAATCTATGTGTGAACGTAGGTGTAAGATTTCTCGACGACAATGCGTAGGAATGGGGGCAACGAGGCAATGTTTAATAGGAGCTCAAACATTAGAAGTTAATCTTCGTTTTTGTTTTCATAAGCCACTTGCATTGTTTTAATTGGCTGTATGTATTGCTATTCAATAAAACGACACTTGTCACGTACTAAATTAATCATCGACTCGTAGTTATTTGCCACGACTGCGAAGAAGGAACAAAAGTTGTTGATCTACAGGACAGCTCATGCAATACAATTATGGAGTCGATAATTCTACCTGGATAGAGACTTCTCCATTACTTTTCACTTTTTATATTGTTTTCTTAATTACATTACATTTTAGGAGTGACACATGTATATTCAAATTACATTATTTTTTCGTTCCCTAACTTGTGACATTTCCACGATTTCATGACGTGAAATTTTATGTGACCACGTAGGCATAGTAATGGGGTTGTAAACATATGTCAAAATTGTTTCAAAAAATACCCTTCAACTCACACAAAACCGTAAGATGAAGTTCCATTTTCAACCACAATTGATAATAGATGTGCTCTAATACATCCAATGGAACTGTAAAACTAAAAAAAAAATTCCCAAAATCACTCCGAAAAATTATCACAAAATGTATTTTGTACTTCTCTATCATCTTTGTAGTTTCTCTATCATCCACTAGACATAGATGCGTTGGAATGCAAAATATGAGTTTTATATTTAAAAATTGCATTCCTTTTTATTTGTTTTAATAAGCATCCTTATAAAAATAAAAAATAAATAAAAATTAATTAAAGAAATTTTTTTAAATTATAAAAATATACTAGTTGTTATAAAATATTTAGCTTTATAACTAATTAGTAATATTATATATATATATATATATATATATTATGGTATGCTAGATGGGATAATAGAGGGGGGGAAGCAATACGTGGCTGAAGCTTTTAACAAACTTTTTCGCACTCCATTACAAATGAGTCCAATGCCTATTTATAGGCAAAATTGAATCTAACAAAATAATGTGGTATGGACATTAACAAATGTTGGTATGAGCATCCATACTATTGATTTACACACTCCCCCTTGGATGTCCATTGAAATAATAAATATTAGTTGTCTCGTTAAAAACTTATTAGGAAAAATCCAGTGGGATAAAAATCTAATAAAGGGAAAAAGAGTGCAACATATATTGTCTCCCTCTTATGTAAACATTACTCAAGATCTTTGAGCCTCCGGAGTCCAATTAGATCTACAAGTTTTTTCGAACAATCGTGTAACGACCCGACTTCCTAGATACGTATTTTGGCGGATTTTCGCAGCGTAAGCAGCGGAAAACCCATTTAATTAAAACTTTTAAAATATAATAATACAAATACATTCGATGTCCAAATCCATAAGTCCAAACACAAACACATTTTGATTCATTTGGCCGAAGCCCAATAAGTCCAAGCCCAAATTTAAAAACACGAAACATAAACTCGTTCCACAGGTCGCGTCCCATGTACTGCGCCGCCCTCAAAAGTCCGTGGAGTCACCGCCATCAGCCGTCTTACCTACACACGTAAACCCTGAGCTTTTGCCCAGTAGATGAAAATATGCATGAATGCAAATGCTCTCGCATCCCAATCTCGACTTATCTCACAAATATACACGCTCGACTCTTTTCTCATATCTCATATCTCATATCTCATATCATCACATCACATTCAGGGCCCGAGGCTTAGGTACTAAAGGCAACACGCGCGCAGGGGTCCGTAGCTCGGGAGGCCCCACTCCCCACAAGGGTCAGTAGCTCGGGAGGCCCACTCCCCACATCTCAATCATATAGTGCGCCTTAGTCCTAACCTCAACTCATACCATTCGACAACCATCAATCGGTCATAAACTACCCCACTGAACATCACTATACAATATTACCGTGACTCCCCACAGTTCTCTCTTTTCGTACATGTGTATGCAAATGTCGTGCAAATAGTATGCAACATATAAAATGCATCATATTAAACAACAACATATCGGCCCAATCTAAAAAAAACTATCATACACCAAATATTTCGAGACCAAAATCCGCGTTTCGATTTAATCGACCCGAAACCTTAACCACAGAAACTCTCCCGAAATTCACTAATAGTTCCCAAAATTTAATCCTTTTTACTTTAAGACCCTAATTTCACAATTGGCCCCTAATTTAATATATTTTAAAATTCTAACGTCCAATTTTCAAAATATCACTTAAATTTCTAATTTACAAATATCTTTATGAATTTTGCACTTAAAATCCCAAAATCTCATAATTTACTTTTTAGGACCAAAAATTTTACTAAGTTTCAGATCTGCCCGAAAGCTTTAAAAATTTCAGATTAGCCCCGAAAGCTATATATTTCTTTAAAAATCTCCCCGTTCGGAGTTTTACATTCTCAGCCCCTAGATTCTTAAACTTTTCAATCTAGTCCCCTAATTTTTGAAAATTAGACAAAGGGCCCCAATTATTTATGCCGAATTTCAAATCTGCCCCAAAAGCTTTATATTTCTTTAAAAATCTCCCTTGTTCGGATTTTACATTCTCAGCCCCCAGATTTTTGAAACTTTTCAATCTAGTCTCCAAATTAAAAAAAAAACAAAAACTATTTTATACGGCTGTTTTGCGACAGTTTAGTATCTCTCAATGATCACAGGGTAAACGACGTCCGATGGACCTGAAATTTTAAACATAGATAAATAACTTGCAAATCTTGATTCTGTCCAAAGGGATTTTTAATCCGAATTCTAGATCGTGAGATATAAATTTTTGAACCTCTTGGCCGAAATGGATAAAGAAAACCCTAGAAAACACTAATCCTCCCCAAGTTTTGTTATATCCTCTTAATCACAAGTCCTCTAACTCTATTCTTATGTTTCATAGACCTAAACTTCATAAAGATTAAGGTATTAAGCTGGCCGAATTTTAGCATGTAAGCATCATCGCGAAAATCATACAAGAAATTCACGTTTAGCACGTAAACACGTATAAGTTCAAAAGAGATCATGCAATCACGAAAAATTCACGGATTCAAAACTTGTTTATGTGTGTAGGTGATCTTCACCTACCTTAATCCGTAGAGAGCTACGTAACAGGTTGTGTCGTATGATCCCGACCCGAGAGCTTCGATGCCGAGCTTCCGGAGAATTTTCTCCTCCTCCTCCTTCTCCTTTCTTTCTTTCTTCTTCTTCTTTTTTTTTTCTTCTTCTTTCTCCCTTTCTCCCTCTATCTCTCGGCCTCTCTCCCTTCTTTCTTTCCTTTCACCTTATTTATTTATTTTGCCCTCCATGTGTATTAGTTGTTGAATGGTACTTGTTTATTTCAAAGATACCCTACCCTCACATGCATGGAGGAGGAATATTGAGGATGCCATGTGGGTTCCTTGTCATCATGAAGGAAACTTCCCACCCACCTTCAATTATTTTCGTCCTCCCTTTCAATTTTTTTTTTTATATTTGAGCTTTAGTTTCTCATTTTTCGGCCCCTTTTAAATTCCTCGGGTCCAATCGTAAATTCTTGGCTCGACACGGAAAGAAATCGGTGTATGTTCGAAATCGACTTCACACATTCCGAATATTATTGAAATAATCCCGTATTAAATTTTTACGGGTATTACATTCTCCCCCCTTACAAGAATTTCGTCCCCGAAATCACCTCTAAAGAAATAATTCGGGATAACGATTCTTCATATCATCTTCTCGCTCCCACGTGGCTTCTTCAACCGCTTGGCTTCGCCACAGTACTTTGACTAACGGAATATTTTTATTCCGAAGTCGCTTCACTTCGCGCACTAAGATTTCAACTGGCTCCTCTTCGTAGCTCAGGTCCGGCTTGAGTTGCTGGTGAAGTGATTCGCTTCCTAGTACATGATTCGGGTTCGTAACGTATTTACGTAAGGTTGATACGTGAAATACGTCGCGGACTTGGGCTAACGAGGCTGGTAACTCCAGTTGATATGCAACTTCCCCGACTCTCTTAAGGATTTGGAAAGGACCAATGTACCTCGGACTGAGCTTGCCCTTCTTTCCGAATCTTTTCACGCCTCTCATAGGAGATATCTTCAAGAACACCCGATCGCCTTCCAAGAACTCTAGTGGCCTTCGTCATTGATCAGCATAGCTCTTCTGACGACTTTGGGCTGTCTGCATTCTTTCTCGGATTTTGGTGACCGCCTCCGTCATTTCTCGTATCATATCGGGACCTAAGAGTGCTCGCTCACCGATCTCGTCCCAGTGGATCGGGGATCGGCATTTGCGCCCGTATAAAGCTTCGTACGGTGCCATCCCGATTGAAGAATGATAACTGTTGTTATACGAGAATTCGATCAGAGGAAGAAATTTGCTCCAGCTCCCTTTGAAGTCTAATACACAAGCTCGGAGCATATCTTCGAGGGTCTGAATAGTTCGTTCTGATTGCCCGTCAGTTTGGGGATGATAAGCAGTGCTGAACGAAAGCTTCGTCCCCATTGATTTCTGTAAGCTCATCCAGAACTTGGACAGAAATTTCGAATCTCGATCCGAGACGATGGACGAAGGAATCCCGTGAAGTCGAACTATTTCTTGAATATACAATTTAGCATGTTGCTCCAAAGAGAAAGTTGAACAAATAGGTAGAAAATGGGCGGACTTAGTTAATCGATCTACAATTACCCAAATGGCGTCGTGGCCTTTCGCAGTTTTCGGCAAGCCGACGACAAAGTCCATGGTAATATGATCCCATTTCCACTCGGGAATAGACAAGGATTGCAGCATCCCAGCCGGCCTCTGATGTTCTGCCTTGACTTGTTGGCAAGTGAGACACTGGCTCACGAACGTCGCAATGTCTCCCTTCATTCCCGGCCACCAGTACGTCTCACGTAAATCTCGATACATCTTCGTAGCTCCGGGGTGTACCGAGTATGTAGTGGCGTGCGCCTCCGTCATTATGGTTTTCCGGAGTTCTGCATTATCGGGCACGTACAGACGATTGTTATAGAATAAATTCCCGTCTCCTTGTAATTTGAATTCTGATGAAGTCGTGATTGTTTTCTCGCTTGTCAATTTCAGATACAGCTCGTCTTGCTCCTGAGCTTTCTTGATCTGCTCCAGCAACGTAGGGTGAAGAGTTAACGCCGCCATTCTAGCCTCGATCTCGCCAAAATTTATTACTTCTACTTCGAGGTTGTGGAGTTCCGTGTTCACCGCCTTTCGACTCAATGCGTCGGCGACTACGTTTGCTTTGCCGGGGTGATAGTTGATCACGCAATCGTAGTCTTTAACGAGCTCCAACCAACGTCGTTGCCTCATATTCAACTCCTTCTGGGTAAAGAAGTATTTCAGGCTCTTATGGTCGTTGTAGATCTCGCACCGTTCCCCGTAGAGATAATGACGCCAGATTTTTAGGGCGAACACAACTGCTGCGAGTTCGAGATCGTGCGTGGGGTAATTCTTCTCATAAGGTTTCAACTGTCGGGAGGCATACGCAATTACCTTCCCGTTCTGCATCAGCACGCACCCAAGCCAATCTTTGAGGCATCACTGTACACCGAGAAGCTTTCGGTACCGGAGGGAATCGTAAGAACTGGAGCCGTTGTCAATCGTTTTTTCAACTCCTGGAAGCTTTGCTCGCATGCTTCCGTCCACTTGAATGGAACATTCTTCTTCGTCAGGTTCGTGAGTGTCGAGGCAATGCTGGAAAAGTCCTTAATGAACTTTCGGTAGTATCCAGCAAGCCCGAGAAAACTCCTGACCTCCGTGGGAGTGGTTGGTCGTGGCCAATCGCTTACGGCTTCGATCTTGTTGGGGTCCACAGAAATCCCTTTTCCGGAGACAATGTGTCCCAGAAAGGCCACTTGCGTGAGCCAAAATTCACATTTCTTGAATTTGGCATAGAGTTGTTTTTCCCGAAGAATTCCGAGAACCGTTCGTAAATGAGCGTCGTGTTCCTCCTTCGTTTTAGAATAAACGAGGATATCATCTATAAAGATGATTACGAAGTGGTCGAGGAAATCTTTGAAGACCCGGTGCATTAGGTCCATAAATACTGCTGGAGCGTTCGTCAACCCGAAAGGCATAACCAAAAATTCATAGTGGCCATACCTCGTATTGAACGTCGTTTTTGGAACGTCGGCTTCCCGAACCTTCAGCTGATGGTACCCCGATCTTAAATCAATTTTGGAAAATATAGACGCTCCTTGTAGCTGATCGAACAGATCGTCAATTCTGGGCAGCGGGTATTTGTTTTTGATCGTCAGTTTATTCAGCTCTCGGTAGTCGATACAAAGTCTCATCGACCCGTCCTTCTTACGAACGAACAGGACCGGTGCTCCCCAAGGCGAGAAACTGGGCTGAATAAATCCTTTCTGCAATAGCTCATCAAGTTGCTCTTTTAACTCTCGTATAGAGAACGGTGCTGCTCCTGGAGTTAGTTCGATCGCGAATTGGAGTTCTCGATTAGGAGGTAATCCCGGGAGATCGTCGGGAAATACGTCGGGAAATTCATTTGCAACGGGTACGTCTTTTAATTTCGGTTGAGGCGATTCGTCGGTCTTTATTGCAAATAGGAGAAAAGACTCACATCCCGAATTCAGAAGTCGTTGGGCTTTTAAGGCAGAAATTTGATGGATTTTGCTCCTCTCCTTCGCTCCCACAAACGTGAACATTTCATCTTCAGGAATTTGGAACGCCACCATCTTCTTCCGGCAATCGATTATGGCCCCGTATTTCGAGAGCCAATCCATTCCGAAGATAACGTCGTAGTCGTTCATCGGGATCACAATTAGATCTACACTCAAACTCCTTCCTTCGATCGTCACGGGACATTTCTCCAACACTAGATTAGTTCGAGTTGGATCCCCGTGTGGTAGGGTTACTACATAGTTGTAATCAGATAAGGTAGGAGAGATGCCTACCTTGGTCACATATTTGGCCGACACAAACGAGTGCGTGGCTCCAGAATCAAACAACACGGAAGTAGGCACGTCGTAAATTTGTAACATACCGGTCACCACTGTAGGATTTGCCTCTGCCTCTTCATTGGTAAATGTGAACACCCGTGCTGGAATCGGTGGTGGTCGTGCCTCCGCCTCTTCATTAGACAATGCAAACACTCGAGCTGGAGCTGGTGATGGTAGCGCCTCCGCCCTTTCATTGGTCATTGCAAATGCTCGAGTCGGAACCGGTGGCGGTCGTGCAAGCGTCTGAGTCGGGTTCCTGGGTTGATCGCAGGCTCGTGCGTAATGTCCCTGTTTCCCGCAGAGATAGCAGACGACGTTGGGGTTGTATCCAACTCCAAAGCAGACACCGACGTGATTACGCCCACATTGTTGACACGGTGGTGAGTTGTATGAAGATCGGTTCGGAACGCTGGGTGGTCCCTGGTTCGGCCTCGGTCGCCAGTTAGATGGTCCCGAGCGACCTCCTTGATTAGGGCCTTTCCCGAAGAATGGTCTTTTTCGGTCACCTCCACCTCCCTACTGACTCTCCTTTCTCTTCCTTGCTTCTTGCGCCGCCACGATCTGAGCCTCTGCTTGCTCCGCGATGATGGCTCGTTCGGCCACTTGTGTGAAGTGCACACCAGGGATACCCGACATGCTTACGTCACGGTAAATCTCGGGTCTGAGGCCCACCATGAAACGAGCCACCTTTAATGCATCAGTAGCTACCATGTGTGGAGCGAAGCGAGATAGCTCTTCGAATTTACGGACGTATTCCGGCACCGTCATCCTTCCTTGTCGGAGGTTGATGAATTCGTTCATTCGTTGTGCTTGCTCGTGGGCTGAGAAGTATTTTTCGAAGAACAGTTCTTTGAATCTATCCCATGGAATCGTAGCGGGATCGTTAAGGATTTTGATGGTATCCCACCAAAATCGCGCACTTCCTCGTAACATCGAAACGGCACAGAGAACTTGTTCGTTCCCTGGCACCCGACCGTATACGAACATATCTTCAATTGTTCGGATCCAGTCTTCTGCCATCGAAGGATCGGTAGCTTGCTCGAAAGTCGGGGGATTCGGTTTACGAAACCTTTCCCCGATGATTTCCACACGGTCAGGATGTGGAGAGGATCGGTGCTCAGATGAGCTCCGGAAATTGATTAGATCGTAGATTTGAGCAGCCTGTTGCTGGATCAGCTCAGTCAAATAGCGGATGGTATCGTTCTCGCGTGTGTTGTTCTCACGAGTCGGGGATTCAGATCCATCCCGACGACTGGGCTCTCCATCATTCCCATTTCCCGATCGTGTCCTCATTTTCTAAGAGTCTACAAGTTCACATAACATAGAAAAGCACACACAAAAAAAAAACACATAAGCATTTACATTGTATTCACGTAATAGTATAAAACTTACAGACGTAGGCTGATCCTCCCGGCTTTTGAGCGGCAGTACATGGACGGTCTACAGAACCTAAAGCCTAGCGCTCTGATACAACCTGTAACGACCCGACTTCCTAGATACGTATTTTGGCGGATTTTCGCAGCGTAAGCAGCGGAAAACCCATTTAATTAAAACTTTTAAAATATAATAATACAAATACATTCGATGTCCAAATCCATAAGTCCAAACACAAACACATTTTGATTCATTTGGCCGAAGCCCAATAAGTCCAAGCCCAAATTTAAAAACACGAAACATAAACTCGTTCCACAGGTCGCGTCCCATGTACTGCGCCGCCCTCAAAAGTCCGTGGAGTCACCGCCATCAGCCGTCTTACCTACACACGTAAACCCTGAGCTTTTGCCCAGTAGATGAAAATATGCATGAATGCAAATGCTCTCGCATCCCAATCTCGACTTATCTCACAAATATACACGCTCGACTCTTTTCTCATATCTCATATCTCATATCTCATATCATCACATCACATTCAGGGCCCGAGGCTTAGGTACTAAAGGCAACACGCGCGCAGGGGTCCGTAGCTCGGGAGGCCCCACTCCCCACAAGGGTCAGTAGCTCGGGAGGCCCACTCCCCACATCTCAATCATATAGTGCGCCTTAGTCCTAACCTCAACTCATACCATTCGACAACCATCAATCGGTCATAAACTACCCCACTGAACATCACTATACAATATTACCGTGACTCCCCACAGTTCTCTCTTTTCGTACATGTGTATGCAAATGTCGTGCAAATAGTATGCAACATATAAAATGCATCATATTAAACAACAACATATCGGCCCAATCTAAAAAAAACTATCATACACCAAATATTTCGAGACCAAAATCCGCGTTTCGATTTAATCGATCCGAAACCTTAACCACAGAAACTCTCCCGAAATTCACTAATAGTTCCCAAAATTTAATCCTTTTTACTTTAAGACCCTAATTTCACAATTGGCCCCTAATTTAAAATATTTTAAAATTCTAACGTCCAATTTTCAAAATATCACTTAAATTTCTAATTTACAAATATCTTTATGAATTTTGCACTTAAAATCCCAAAATCTCATAATTTACTTTTTAGGACCAAAAATTTTACTAAGTTTCAGATCTGCCCCGAAAGCTTTAAAAATTTCAGAATAGCCCCGAAAGCTATATATTTCTTTAAAAATCTCCCCGTTCGGAGTTTTACATTCTCAGCCCCTAGATTCTTAAACTTTTCAATCTAGTCCCCTTATTTTTGAAAATTAGACAAAGGGCCCCAATTATTTATGCCGAATTTCAAATCTGCCCCAAAAGCTTTATATTTCTTTAAAAATCTCCCTTGTTCGGATTTTACATTCTCAGCCCCCAGATTTTTGAAACTTTTCAATCTAGTCTCCAAATTAAAAAAAAACAAAAACTATTTTATACGGCTGTTTTGCGACAGTTTAGTATCTCTCAATGATCACAGGGTAAACGACGTCCGATGGACCTGAAATTTTAAACATAGATAAATAACTTGCAAATCTTGATTCTGTCCAAAGGGATTTTTAATCCGAATTCTAGATCGTGAGATATAAATTTTTGAACCTCTTGGCCGAAATGGATAAAGAAAACCCTAGAAAACACTAATCCTCCCCAAGTTTTGTTCTATCCTCTTAATCACAAGTCCTCTAACTCTATTCTTATGTTTCATAGACCTAAACTTCATAAAGATTAAGGTATTAAGCTGGCCGAATTTTAGCATGTAAGCATCATCGCGAAAATCATACAAGAAATTCACGTTTAGCACGTAAACACGTATAAGTTCGAAAGAGATCATGCAATCACGAAAAATTCACGGATTCAAAACTTGTTTACGTGTGTAGGTGATCTTCACCTACCTTAATCCGTAGAGAGCTACGTAACAGGTTGTGTCGTATGATCCCGACCCGAGAGCTTCGATCCCGAGCTTCCGGAGAATTTTCTCCTCCTCCTCCTTCTCCTTTCTTTCTTTCTTCTTCTTCTTTTTTTTTTTCTTCTTCTTTCTCCCTTTCTCCCTCTATCTCTCGGCCTCTCTCCCTTCTTTCTTTCCTTTCACCTTATTTATTTATTTTGCCCTCCATGTGTATTAGTTGTTGAATGGTACTTGTTTATTTCAAAGATACCCTACCCTCACATGCATGGAGGAGGAATATTGAGGATGCCATGTGGGTTCCTTGTCATCATGAAGGAAACTTCCCACCCACCTTCAATTATTTTCGTCCTCCCTTTCAATTTTTTTTTTTTATATTTGAGCTTTAGTTTCTCATTTTTCGGCCCCTTTTAAATTCCTCGGGTCCAATCGTAAATTCTTGGCTCGACACGGAAAGAAATCGGTGTATGTTCGAAATCGACTTCACACATTCCGAATATTATTGAAATAATCCCGTATTAAATTTTTACGGGTATTACAGTGCGTATAGAAGAATTTAGGCGATATATGTTTGGTTCTATCGCCATTGATGTAACCTTCCTTTAACCGAACAATACATGCGGCATTGTCTTCATATAAGATCGTCGGAGATAATTTTTCCGATAATAAGCCACAAGTTTGTCGTATATGCTGGATTGTCGATCGCAACCAAACACATTCTCTGCTAGCTTCGTGAATCGCTAAAATTTCCGCATGATTAGACGAAGTGGCGGTTAAACTTTGTTTAACTGACCGCCAAGAAATAGCAGTTCCACCATATGTAAATAGAAAATACATTTGCGATCGAGCATTATGTGGGTTGGATAGAAAACCAGCATCTGCATATCCGATTAAATCTGAACTGGATTCATTTGAATAGAATAATCCCAAATCAGTTGTTCCTTTCTGGTATCGAAAAATTCGTTTAACACCGTTCCAATGTCTACGAGTTGGCGACGAACTATATCTCGCCGATAAGTTTATATCGAACGCTATATCAAGTCGCCTATGACTCGTAAGATACATTAGTGCTCCTATGGCACTCAGATATGGTACTTCAGGACCAAGCAATTCTTCATCATTTTCTCGAGGTCTGAACGGATCTTTATTCACATCTAGATATCGAACAATCATAGGAGTATCTAAAGGATGAGCTTTATCCATATAAAATCTTTTCAATACCTTTTTCGATTCAAATATTCAATCTGCAGGCCGAGACAAAATTTCATTTTTCCGAGATCTTTCATTTCAAACTCCTTTTTCAAACAATTAACGGCCTTTGATAACTCTTCACGAGTTCCAATTATATTGATATCATCAACATATATTTCTACGATGACAAAATCATTTCTACGTCTTCTCACAAATATACAAGGGCAAATTTGATCATTTTGTATCCTTCTTTTAATAAATATTCACTTAGGCGATTATACCACATACGCCCAGATTGCTTTAATCCATGTAGCGATTAGTTCAGCTTAATTGAGTACTCATCATGGGGTCCTGAATTTTCAGGCAATTTAAATCCCTCAGGAAGCTTCATATAAATGTCACTATCAAGTGAGCCATATAAATAGGCAGTGACAACATCCATTAGATGCATATCGAGTTTTTCACGTATTGCCAGACTTATTTATATAACGAAAAGTTGTTGCATCCACCACATGAGAGTATGTCTCCTCATAATCAATACTAGGTCTTTGCGAAAAACCTTGTGCAACAAGTCGGGCTTTCTATATCAGAATTTCGCCCTTTTCATTTCTCTTTCTAATAAAAACCCATTTATATCCAACCGGCTTTATATTCTCTGGTATACGGACTATAGGTCCGAAACCTTTTCGTCTCTCAAGTGATTTTAATTCAGCATCGATTGCATCTTTCCATTGTGGCCAATCATTTCTTTGTCTGCATTCTTTTACAGACCTTGGTTCATGATCCCCATTCTCATTAATCTCATTAATTTCATGTAGCGCTACGTTAAATGAGAATTTGTCGTCAACATTGACTTTATCTCGGTTCCATCTTATTCCATTCTGGGCGTAATTGATCGAGATCTCTTCATTATCATTATTTTCAATTTGTTCAGGTACCTGAGTTTTTCATTCTTATCATCATTTATGCCCATCGACTCTTCTCTAGTCGATAAATCCTCTATTGGACCATTCTTATTATTTGCTGATTTTCTTTTTCGAGGATTTTTATCGTTGGAACCAGTGGGCCTACCACGCTTCAGTTGTGGTTTAAGCTCAATCGAATTGTCTGTTTGTTCTGCAGGAACATCAATTTTAGCAGGAGCATAACAGTTGGAATATGTGACTTTGTCACTCTTTTTGAGTCAGCAAAACTGTCTGGCAATTGGTTCGCTAAACTTTGTAAATGAATTATCTTTTGAACTTCTAGTTCACATTCTTTTGTTTGAGGATCATAATGATTTAGTGATAATTCATTCCAACTAATATTTCTTTCCAACTGTTTCTTTTATCCCACTAATGTCGGAAAATTTGTTTCCTTGAAGTGACAATCGACAAATCTGGCCGTAAATTGATCTTCAGTTAAGGGTTCTAAATATTTTATAATTAATGGAGATTCAAATCCGACATATATTCCCAACCTCCTTTGAGGTCCCATCTTTGTGCGTTGTGGTGGTGCAATTGGAACATATACTGTACATCCAAAAAATCTTAAATGAGAAATATCTGGTTCCTGACCATAAACCATTTGTAACGGGGAGATATCATGATAACTTGTTGGTCTGATGCGGATTAGTGCTGCTGCATGTAATACAGCATGTCCCCAACAAGACGATGGAAGTTTCGACTTCATCAACAACGGCCTTGCAATTAATTGCAGGCGTTTAATCAATGATTCTGTAAGACCGTTTTGTGTATGGACATATGGCAAAGGATGCTCGACATCGATACCGATAAACATACAATAATCATTAAATGCCTTCGAAGTAAATTCACCAGCATTATCAAGGCGTGTTTTCTTTAACGGATAATTTGGGAAATGTGCTCTTAATCTAATCAGCTGAGCAAGTAATCTCGCAAATGCCACGTTTCTCGTATATAATAAACATACATGGGACCATTTACTTGATGCATCAATTAATACCATGAAATATTTAAATGGTCCACATGATGGATGTGTCGGTCCACAAATATCGCCATGTATACGCTCCAAAAATGCAATAGATTCAGTCTTTACTTTCATTTGGGATGGTCGGATAATTAACTTCCCTTTAGAGCAAGCATTACATGCTAATTCTTTAGACTGAAGAATCTTCGGGTTACTCAATAAATGTCCGCGTGTATTTTCAATTATTTTTCGCATCATAATTGTACCGGGATGACCCAACCGGTCATGCCAAAATTAAATGTACTGTCATTGCTAAACTTTTGGATAGCATGTGATCCAATCGTTCTAAGATATGTGTAGTATTGCCCGGAGTTAAAAGACGGTAATATTTCTATGATTCTTTTTTTCATTCGAAATCATTTTTGTAATGTGCAAATATTCAATATCTCCCTTTTGTGCAGTCTCAACATGATATCCGTTATTTCGAATCGCTTTAAAGCTTAATAAATTCTTTGAGACTTAGGGGAATATAAAGCATTTTCAATAATCAGTCTTGTTTCTCTGGGCAATAATATATTAGCTCTTCCGGAGCCTTCAATTATATTTGTGCTACCCGATATAGTAATCACACTGATTTCTTTTATATCAAGATGCTCGAAATAGTTCTTATTTTTCACAATTGTATTAGTCGTTGCACAATCGGCAAGACATAATTCTCCATTGCACATGCTCATGTCCATCATATAAAATCCTTTATAAACAAACATGTAATTATCATTAATACATATTATTGAATACAAACGATACACATCAAACATAGGAATAGCATCCAAATAATAATCATAGCAAACATGACATATTATTGAAAATAAACAATACATAGCAAACACAGGAATATCATCCAAATCGTAGAAAACATAACAAACTTTCAAACGACACACACCAAAGCACACAATAAAGCATTTAATTTATAAAATGACAACAGGTTAAATTTCTTCATTGAGGAGCAGAAAATCGTCGGCATCGAAATTAACACCTTCTTCATTAACACCAGAAGTTGAAGCAATTGTACACTGAACAAAGTTCGTTTCAGTTTTCTTTCCTTTGCCTATTGATTCTTGATACAGCTCAACAAGGTATTGGGGCGTACGCCAAGTGCGGGACCAATGGCCCGGACCACCGCGTCGATAACATTTCTCGTCATTCCCTTTCTGTTCAGTTTGCTTCTTTTCATTTTTACCGTCATAAACTTTCTTCTTCTGGGAAATATTAGGACGACCACCACGATAATTATGATAACCACCACGGAAATATTGATAACCACCACCATGATAACTTCGGCCATGACCACGACCTTGGCCACACCCACGTCCACGACCGCGATGTCCCCCACGACCACGTCCACGGCCATTACCTCGACTATTATCATTATTAGCATTGACTGCGTTCGCTTCGGGGAGTGCAGCAGCACCAGTCGGTCGGGATTTATGATTTTTCATCAGCAACTCATTGGTTTGCTCAGCCAATAGTAAGCAAGAAATAAGATCCGAGTACTTTTCAACATTTCTCTCTCGATATTGCTGTTGTAGAATAACGAAATGTGGTGAACGTTTTTCCAACATAATTCCATCAGTAATAGTTTCTCGACATAATTTCGGTGTAGAAGTAATTCGATAAACAACAGAATTATACTCGCTTACCGATTTAAAATCTTGCAAGCGTAAATTCACACATTCATACCTTGCATTTGAGAGAATAACAGCTTTTAAGTGGTTATATCGATCTTCCAAATTTTTCCACAAGTCTTTCGGGTCTTTCACTGTTAAGTACTCAATTTTGAGACTTTCATGAATGTGGTGGCGAAGAAAAATCATTGCCTTCGTCTTGTCCTGCTCGGATGTCGTATTGGTCGGTTTGATGGTATCACCTAGACCTTTTGCTTTCAAATGAATTTCGGCATCTAGTGCCCAAGATAGATAATTTCGGCCAGTGATATCGAGTGCAACAAACTCAAGGCTCGCCAAATTCGTCATATTACTATGAAATACAAAAAAACATTTCAAAAATGATAATATAACAAAATATTACATGCATAACTAATCTTAATAAAATAATATTCGAAAAACATAGTCGGTATAGCCAATTATTTTGAATATATAATTAGACGTACTTACTGGCGGGAGTTACAAACCGGCACATAATAGGCGGTATAAACCGGCACATATCAGGTGGTACAAACCATCACATGATAGGCGGTATAAATTGAACCAAGCTAGTCGGACAAACCGAACCAAGCTAGTCGGATAAAAAAAAATTAATATGCCACCGCTGGGATTCGAAATCTGGACCTCCCATCACTTAGATTTTGACGGTATTCCGCAAAACCAGTCGGACTATAGCATTTTGTTGTATATTGTATATATATATTTTAAATTTGTATAATATTAATGAAATAAAATTATTATTCCTTAATTATGCCCGTAAATCTTCGGCAGAAATTAGCGTCGTCGGCGGAGATCGGCGTTGTCGGTAAAGCCTCGTACTGATAACGTGTTATAAAATATTTAGCTTTATAACTAACTAGTAATATATATATATATATATATATATATATATATATGGTATGATAGATGGGATAATAGAGGAAGGGAAGCAATAACGTGGCTGAAGCTTTTAACAAAATTTTTCACACTCCATTACAAATGAGTCCAATGCCTATTTATAGGCAAAATTGGATCTAACAAAATAATGTTGGTATGAGCATCCATACTATTGATTTATAACACTAGTAATATTTTGCTTATTTATTTAGAAGTAATATAATATTAATTTTTTTTTCTGAAGTTACAAAACATATGAACAACATTGAAAAGTTGTAAAAATTGGTGTAAAAATGCATATTTCGAAAATAGCCCTTTGAGTTTGAGAAGATGTTACGCTTGGAGAAGAATTACTGCATTTTTAGTTTAAGAATGTGATTGAGATTGAATTTGTGGTTGGAGATGCTCTAGTATATGCATGTCTAAAATTTCCTATTTGATCGACGTGCAATTTGTTTTGTTTTGACAACTAACAAACTTCACATCTAACGTAAGATTATCAAATGGGTCTCCCATTCAACGACAATCATTCCAAATTCACCCAACAAAAAGAGCCATGGAAATCGAACCACACCACTCCCAAACCGTTAGGCCAAATCCCAAATAGGTACCAAATGAATTAAGTTTGCAATAAAAAAGAACAAACAAGGAGCAGTTTCCTAACATATGCTTCTCTTCATCCCAACGTAGCAAATGCGAAACTGCTCTAAACAGATACCCAAAATGCTCCATAATCCCCCAATAAAGATTTTGACAAATTGTTCTTAGTCTCACAAAAAGCTCAACTCAACAGCAGATTTAGTAACCTCAGTTACAGATCGACAATCAACGCATGCGAACGCGCAAAAACGACACGATAAATTGAACAAAATCTGAGCTAAAGTAAAGCCCATCATCAAGAATCAGCAAGAAAAACGAGGATCAAGAAAGTAAGTAATCAGCACTGTAACACACATGGAGTGAAGTTAAGCAATGAATAAAGCTACAGTCTTTAGTAAAACTAACACACAAAAGAATAAAGCACAGAATTTGGAATCGAAAGAACTACTATTTCATACGAACAAAATTTATCCAAGAATTCCTACCCATTTTTTTCCCGATTGAATCCCATCAATTATCCCCTTTCTGAGGCTCGGACTTGACCGATTGGTGGAGGGTTAAGTAGGCAACCCTATGAATAGCTTCCCTCGCCTTATACCTCGCAATTAGGGCTTCCCTCGCCTTCTCCTCGGCGTTAACCCTAGCTTTAATCGCCGCCTCGTTCATCACCATGGAGGCGATTTTAGCGGCGCAGAGGAATCGCATCGCCAAATCCCTGGTGAAGACGAGGTTTTGAGCGCCCGAATTGAATCTGAAATCGAAATAGGAGAAAGAGGCGCGCGAGCAATTAGGGCACGCGTAGCGGAACGCGGCCGCGGAGGAGGCTTCCGGCGGGAGACAGCTGACGTGGGCGAGGGCGGGGCAGCTTCTGCAAATCAGTACCTGAGAATCGCGGCGGGCTAAATCGCCGATCGATTTGATAGCATCTCCGTCGCGGTGGAGCTGGTAGCAAATTGGACAGAAGATGTCACGGTTATCGGAGAGCACGCAGGCGGTGCAGATTTGGGCGAATCCGCCGCGGTGTGGAACGTTGTGGAGGAGTATCGACGGATTCTCTGAGCTGCATTCCTGGCATTTCTTCTTCTCCATGAGATGACCAAGAAAAAAAACGATTTTGTTTTTCTTATTTTCTCCCTTTTGTGTGGAGATTGGTGACAGAACTTTGAGGACTGAGGTGAATGAGAAGTGTTTCTTGAACATATGATATGCATATAAGATATTGAATAATTCCGATATTTCTTAGACGTTAATATTTAAGTACAATTTAAAATGTAATAAAAACTAGAGGATGATATCTATGTTTTATCTTCGGAACTGGGAAAGAGATAGAAGCATAGAACATGAACAAATAGTTTCATTTACCGATTTTTAAGTCGCGCGTTTAATTTCATAAATCGCTGATAGAAATATTAGATACTAACAAATAGCACTGCATTGGTTGATGAATTTTAAATATTATTAAATTAATGTCATGAAAATGGTATATTAAGTTGGGGACTTTACACATAGATAATCATTTGCATAAAAACTTGCAATTCAGTACATTGTCTGTATTTTTTTAGGTACCTGTTAGAATAATTTTTTTGCACATAGGTACCTGACCGTCGAGGTACGCCATATAACACATTAAATTACCATATAAACGTATTGTGGTACGTAATACATTGATAAAATGGTACGTCATATAACACATTATAGTATCATATAGAAATTTGTATACGATACTGTATAAATGCTTGACATGGTACACAATACACACATTAAAAGGTACACCAAGACTGAAAAAATTGAAACAAATAGTAAAACGGACACTAATCTCTAAAAATTTCTGACATAGGTATTGATTTGTAATTTTTTATTTAACTGGATATTTTTCTATAGATGTCACTATTAAGTTTATATAGTTACATATTAAATAAAAGTTAATGCACAAAGTGCGTCGCTTTAGTTATTGAACTTTGTAAAATCGTTCATTCTTACATATATAAAAGAACAATAATTCTATTCACACTACCTTTTCATTAAATACATCCCCTTTTATTACGAAAGTAAATCCTACTAAAAATAGTATGTTTTTAAGTTTAATTAATTATTTATTAGATTATTCTCTCTCATATTTATTTGCATACAAGTATTATAGAAATGTTTTTTACGTAAATAATTACTATCTTTTCGACAAACAATATTACTAGCTTCTCAAAATTATATAGTTTATTATAATTCAGCAAATATATATGTATTGATTTTTGTCATTCAAATTATTTATAATTCGGAATGCAAACGTTGGTATTGTTTAAGAACTATATTTTATATTAAATAAGAAAATTCCAAATTTTTTAGACTAATATTCGACAAAGTATCTCTCATAAAAATGCGTACTTTAGTCATCACAGTGCTGTCGACGCTCCCAAATCCTAATAGCCGTTCTCTTCCCTAACAGCCGCCTCTAACACACCATCGTCTTTCATCATTATACATCCTACTCCTACTTCCCAACATCCGACAACAGCCCGACGCCGCTGCCATCATCTTGCTCCCCGCCCTCGGTGTGAGGGGGGAGCAGCACTATTTTATGTTCATTTCTTGTTTTAGCAGTTTAGATTAGATTAATAGTTGATTTTTTGGTTTTTTAGCACTTTAGATAGATTTATCTGGTTTGTGGTTTTCCATCTCCACGGCTCTACCTCGCCGCCATCGCTCCGCTTCGCCACCACCTTCTCCGCCTCGCCGGCTGTCACCCACCACCATCGTCCACTGATTAATTTCCCATGTGGAGCTCTTTTCTCCCTTGTGGAGCCCCCAGTCTGATGAAGACAAAATCCAGAAGTCGAAAGTCTAAAAAAATGAAGAGTATCGTGGATTTAGCTTAATAGTTTTTTCTGTTATAGGTTATTTAGTTCTTGGTCCTAGATAATGAGTTTTGTTTTCTATTTGTTTTTTGGACCTTTTTCTCCCTATGTGGGAATGTTGTGCCCCTTTGTGGGGTTCTTTTTGAGGACTTATCTCTGTTTGGTGCAATGCGATCAAGCGACTCTTTGCGCTGTTTAACACGTTTTATGTTTCTATCGATTGAAAAAAAATCGCTTAGCCCTCGCTAGGGGTGGCCACAGTTCGGTAAACCGGCCGAACCGACCGAAATACCGAAAATTCGGTACGAACCGAATAACCAAAAATTCGGTTCGGTATTCGGTTTTTTTAAAAAAAAATCGGTAATTCGGTTCGGTACGGATATACCAGTTCGGTACCGAACCGAACCGAATTATCGAAATTTATATTTATAGTTAAAAAAATATATTAAATTTGATAAAATTAAATAAAAAATTATATATTTAATATGTTTTAGGTTAAGATTAAAAAATATTAATATATTTAATATGTTAAAATTCAGTTATTCCTAATTTTTGTTTTTTTATTTTTTTTAAATATTTCGGTTAACCGTTTGATTAACCGAATTCGATTCAGTATTCGATTTTAAAAAATCAAAAATTCAGTTCGGTTAACCGAAACTTGGTACCGTACCGAATGCCCACCCCTAGCCCTCGCTCTATCCTCAAGCTGAAGAACGAGGTGGAGGTTCATCACACCATATATTCCTAAAACCCTTTGAAAAGGGAATACAGAAACCAAAACCCTCTTTATCTTCTTCTTCTTTCTCCCACGAACCTCAGTAGCTATGGCGTCTTCCTCTTCTTCCATCCTCGGACTCTCTTCATTCTGCCTAACCAATCCTTATTCACTCGACAACAGCAAGAAGCCCGCCGTTCACTTCCACAACCCTTTCAAGCCATTGCATTCGTTTCCACACAATCGCGTCCTCCTCAGGTCATCGAGGAACATCGCTCCTTTCTCCGTTTCTTCGGCTTTGGTGACTCCCAACTCTTCGGTCCTTAGCGAGGAGGCGTTCAAGGGTTTTACGGGTTTTGGGAAGAGCGATGGGGAGTATGAGGACGACGTAGGAAACAGCGAAGGGGGAGTAGGGGAAGATGAATTGGATATCAGTAAGCTTGGTTTGCCCAAACGCCTTGTTGAGACGCTGGAAAAGCGTGGGATTACGCAGCTTTTCCCAATTCAGGTTAGTTTTCGTGCGTTCTATTTGCCTTTAGTTCCGTTTGCGTTTGTTAAAATCTCAATAGAGTGAAATGGATGAAGCTTGTGAGTTTCTATGGGGGTTTTCTGAAATGGAAAGAGTTTGTCGACTGATTTTACTGTGTCTTTATATTCCTTAGAGAGCTGTCTTAGTGCCGGCGTTGCAAGGGCGGGACATAATAGGTCGTGCAAAGACTGGCACGGGGAAAACGTTAGCATTTGGTATCCCAATTCTCAAAGGAGTCACTGATGCCGAACAAGAAAGAGGCTCTTTGAGGTATTATGATCGATTCCTTCTCTTCATCCCCGTGGGAAGTAAATTATTGAATCTAAATGCATTTATAGACGTGGGCGTCTCCCGAAAGTGCTGGTCCTTGCGCCTACTCGAGAACTAGCCAAGCAAGTAGAGAAAGAGTTCAAAGAATCTGCTCCTTATCTGAACACAGTTTGCATATATGGTGGAGTTTCTTATCTAGCTCAAGAGAGTGCTCTTTCTCGCGGCGTTGATATTGTGGTTGGAACGCCTGGGAGAATCATCGACTTAATTAACAACAACAGCTTGAAATTGGGAGAAGTTAACTATCTCGTGCTCGACGAAGCTGATCAAATGCTTGCCGTTGGGTTCGAGGAAGACGTTGAGCTCATTCTTAAGCAGCTTCCTTCGGCGAGGCAGAGTATGCTCTTCTCTGCTACTATGCCTGGCTGGGTTAAGAAACTGGCGAGGAACTTCTTGAGTAATCCTTTGACCATCGATCTTGTAAGTTCAGTTCAATTTCTTTTGCTGCCTAGTTTTAGCTGTTAAAACTGCTCCATGCTCATAAATTAGTATCATATTGATTACGGAATCATCATCCGAGGAATCCCAACTAACAGCAATTTCAATATTATTTCTCGGTTATTTATTATGTCATTAAATTGTATTTCTAGGTTGGTGACCAAGAAGAGAAGTTGGCTGAAGGAATTAAGCTGTACGCTATACTAACAACTGCGACATCGAAGCGCACCATCCTCAGCGATCTTGTTACAGTATGTTTTGAATTTTTCTTGATATGTACTGTTTTGGTACAGTTTAAACTTTTTAACAACTATGTATAGCCATTTTACGTTGTTTTTGTTTCTTCTTCCAAGGTCTATGCTAAGGGTGGAAAAGCAATAGTTTTCACTCAAACCAAAAGAGACGCCGACGAAGTTTCACTGGCCTTATCTAACATCATTGCTTCAGAAGCTCTCCACGGTGACATTTCTCAGCACCAAAGAGAGAGAACATTAAATGGTTTCAGACAAGGAAAATTCACTGTTCTTGTCGCCACTGATGTTGCTGCTCGAGGGCTCGATATCCCCAATGTCGATCTTGTAAGTTCATATCTTACCACTGTGATTTTAGGTTAAGTATATTTCATTATAAACCACCCTTTTCACCTATTTTCGTACTAATCAATTCTCAACGCTGACTTTGGAGTTTGGATTTTCAAGGTCATACACTACGAACTGCCAAACGATCCCGAGACCTTTGTACACCGTTCGGGCCGGACGGGCCGGGCTGGGAAAGAAGGGACGGCTGTGCTGATGTTCACGGGCAGTCAAAGAAGAACGGTTAGGTCGCTCGAGCGTGACGTTGGGTGTAGGTTTGAGTTCACCAGCCCGCCTTCTGTTCAGGAGGTTCTAGAAGCTTCCGCCGACCAAGTAGTGTCGACCCTCGGTGGGGTCCACCCCGAGTCTATCGAGTACTTTACGCCTACCGCACAGAAGCTCGTGGAACAAAGAGGAGTCGAAGCGCTTGCAGCTGCTTTGGCTACCTTGAGCGGCTTTGCTAAGCCTCCTTCGTCTCGTTCTCTTATCACCCATGAACAGGTAATTTGACGATTTTAATGTAATAAAAAGCAACAATTTCTGATCAAGTTCATTAATGTTTTTATGCGTATCATTGTGATATCATTTTCTTTTATGCCATGTAAGAGGTGGAGTTTGTTCAATATAATGCACACACTTCCTAACCCATCATTTTCTACTGCTCCATCTTATGCTGGACAATTAAGCATCCTTCCAATGTTTCCATGCAACTTTCATTCAATCTCTTACGTTATTTTCTTGGTTTGTTGATGATTCAATTGAAATAATTTTACAGGGGCTTGTGACATTGCAATTGACGCGCGATGCTGCTTATTCCCGAGGGTATCTCTCGGCTAGATCGGTGACTGGACTTCTGTCCGACGTATATTCACCTGCCGCCGATGAATTAGGGAAAATACAACTTATTGCAGATCAGAATGTAAGTTACTTTACATTAAGATTAACTCTCTGTAATAAACTGACATGTAAATATCCAACACACACACAAACATTCAGGTTCAAGGAGCAGTCTTTGACCTCCCAGAAGAAATCGCAAAAGAGTTGCTGAACAAGGAATTACCCCCGGGAAATACCATCACCAAGATAACTAAAGTATGGATCTTTATTCTCACAAATTTACATAAAATTATCCGGCAATTGGGACGAGGGCTTTTGCTTTATTTCGCATTAATTCGTGTCTTGTTTGATTTTTGCTTTATTTCACATTATTTTTCTTTACTTACCAACTGACCCTATGATTACTTGATGGTATACCTTTTACAGTTGCCTCCACTGCAAGACGACGGCCCGCCCAGCGATTACTACGGAAGGTTTTCTAACAGCGAAAGGCGAGGGCGCTCGCCTTCGTCGTCCTCGGCGAGAGGCTCGAGGGACCGAAGAGGCGGCGCTTTTAGATCTTCTCGGGATTGGTTGGACGGCGACGGAGATAGCGACAGCGTTTTCAGAAGGGGCGGCAGAGGCGGTGGCCGGAATTCTTCGAGGAGCGGCGGCGGAGGCGATTGGCTGATTAATGATAGGAGGACGAGCCGATCGCCTGCTCTCGGGAGCAGGGATAGGTATTGCGTTTGTTATTAGGTTTTAATTATTTTTTTAGTCTTGCAGTTTAGGGAGTGACATTATAGGGACGATGTCCCCGGGTTGCTTAAATTTTGAAATATAATGGTAAGAAGCATAGGGGTTGTTTGTTTTGGGGTGATCATCCAAAACATCACGGTGATCTTCTCATCACCTCCTTGTCACTGTGTTTGTTTTTCGTAGGTATGAGTATCACCGTGATGGAGGATCCTAAGTGATCCAACATTACAGTGATGGGATGATATTTTGAGTCATCTACTAAATGCTCTGTCCCTATAATGGTACCTCCGCAACTTACAGGACTGAAATATACGCCGTGTTTGGCTGCGCAGATCGTTCGGTGGGGCATGTTTCAAGTGCGGTCGGACGGGGCACAGAGCATCGGAGTGCCCGAGCAGCGGTGGCGGTTATTAATCGGCGGCAATCTTCTCGGTGTGTTGTATTGCTGTGGAGAATCGTCGGCGGCCAAACGCGGCCTTAGGCTGGGAAGTGAAGAGGTGTCTTTGGGTCCTGGCTGGAGAATGAAACAACGGAGTGGTGCTATTCTGTGATTTTGATTGAATGTGATAGATGCGCTTCCATCTGTGTTGGCTTCTGCCTACTGGTTCGTTGTCTTTTTTGGGGGAGTTCTGATTTATTTGTTTGTATATTACAAGTGAAGCTAAATTCTCTTGGAATGGATGATATTTCTAAAGCTAATTATTTGGTTGGAAACAAAAAGTTTACATTATCATCGAATATCCCGTCCCATAAAAGATGAGACAATTCATTTAGGTGAATCTATATATAATATCCAATTGTATAAAAAGTTTGCAAATCAGTACCCATGTCAGAAAATTTTTTATATAAGTAACCGTTCGACTGTTATCATTTTTCAGGTCTTGACGTACCTTTTTATATACGTGTATTCATGTACCATGTCACGCATTATATGGTACTTATATACGTTCCACACGGTACCTTGCGACTGACTATATGAAGGTACCATTTTCTAGCTGTATTACGTACCACAATACGTTTCTCTGTGGTACTTAAATGTGTGATATGATGTACCTTGCGGTGGGCAGCAGGGGTGGGCAATCGGGGTCGGGTTTCGGGGGTCAAAAGTCGGGTTTCATCGGGTACCCGATACCCGATGTCATATTTCGGGTCAGGTTTCGGGTAGCAATATGCTACCCGAAAAACCCGATCGGGTACCCGATACCCGATAAGTTAGTAAAAAAAATTACATATCTGAACCCCTCTAGTTCTCAGAGAATCGACAAACACTCTCCCACTCAGTGACAGAAAGCAATCGACATACCAATGACATCTCAGCACCTCACTAGTATACCACCGTCTCCCTCAGCCCCCCGTCGTCTGTACTCTGTCGCATCGCCCTCAGCCCTCAGTATACCTATGCTGCCACGCTGTCGCAGACCTCCTCCGTCTGGACTGGGATAACTTCTCTCCGCCGCGGTCGCAGACCTCCTCAGCCAAGCACTCCGAAGAGGAAGACGATGATGACGATTTCGACGACAAATCTTCCAATTTCACATCAGATTCTTGATCGAGGTAACCGTAAGAGATTTGACGAGAAAGAGCTTCAAAGGCGTCTAGAGATTTTAGCTTAGTGATTTTGTTCGTCGTTTTAGTCTAGGGATTTTTTAGGGATTTAATGTATTAATTTTGCCAAAGATAATAAGTGAAAAAGGAAAAAGAAAACCCGAACCCGATAGTCGGGTGTCGGGTACCCGATTTTCGTCGGGTAGGGGTCGGGTTTCAATTTTAATACTCGAAAATGTCCGGTACCCGACCTGAAAAACCCAAAACCCGACAAACCCGACCCGATCCTACCCCTAGTGGACATGTACTAATGTGCAAGAAATTTATTCTGACAGGTACTTGTATATGAAAAAAAATGACAGTGTATTGACTTGCTAATTTTTTATATTAATGAGTATTTTTTATGTAAAATCCCCATTCATTTATTTCCTGCTAAATTAATTTTGCATATAATTGGAGAGTAAAAGGAAAAAGAAAAAAAGTTGTGAACTGAAGTTGAGGGTAAATTTATTGGTTGCCCGCTCGTTTCCCATTCCCTCTCTTCTCCATCACACCACCACCGTCGCATGCCGCACCGTCGCTGCCACTCTCTCTCTCTCTTAATCCGTAGACTTTCGATTCATCCATCAGTTCCGTCGTCTCTTTCAATCCTCGGGGTAAGAAATCGCTCTCATGACTCTATGATGTTCGATTTGGTTAATTTTGCGAGGATAGCTGTATGATTTTCTTTGTTTGTTGAAACATATGCTAGCTGGAGGTTAGCTTCTTATTGTTTTTTTTTTTTTGTTGAGTTGCTTTAGTTGAGATTAAAAATCGTTTCTACTAAAAGGAAGAAAACACATTGCGTCTTAACTGAGTAGGTACTCGTGAAGGTTGTCATCTTTAACATTGTGGTTCAAACATTTGTATATCCAGTTAGAGTTGAACCATGGTTTCTGCTTCAATGGGCTCGCCCTCTTCTCTGCATACTTGGTTATGGTAATGCTTCTTTTGTATCACTTTCTCCAGTTTCAGGGCTTTTAGCTGGTGAATTTTAATCAATCTGATGTTACTGAAATTCGTAAGTTTTTAGCAGTTTATATTTTACATTGGGATACTTATGGTCCCTCACAATCCAGTATTTTTCCCGTTAGATGCATTAATCTCTTTGTTCTTGAGTCTTTTCCTGCATAATTTATGGGAAGTGTGGGATTTGTTTTCTTGATTTCTTCTAATTTAAATGTATTTTTATTATATGATGTGAGCATGTCTGTCAAGAATTGCGACGTAACACTCACATTTCCCTTCCTTTCTTTCCTTAGCTTCAAAGTACATGCTTCTTCCAGCGGGTCCAAAGTTTGCGTATTTTTCCAACGCAAAGATCTTATCACACCTCTCCACGGCAAATTCCATAGTCCAAGCTCTACAAATCCACGCTCATCTCTTCAAACACGGATTATCCCAACGCCAAACATACCGTAACCACTTGATAACCTTCTACTCCAAGAACGAAGCTTACGAAAACGCCCATAAGCTAATCGAAGAAGACGGAGAATCAGACTTAGTTTCCTGGTCCTCGTTGATCTCTGGGTATGTCAAGAATGGCCTTGGGAACGAAGCCCTCTCTTCCTTTCGTGAAATGCACGAATTGGGCGTTAAGTGCAATGAATTCACCTTTCCCAGCGTGCTCAAGGCTTGCTCGAATACCAAGAATTTCATCCTCGGGAAACAAGTTCATGCACTTTCGGTAATAATGGGATTCGAGTGCGACGTTTTCGTCGCAAACACGTTAATGGTTATGTACGCCAAGTGTGGCCATATTGTCGATTCGAGGAAGCTATTCGACGAAATGCCAGAGAAGAACGTCGTTTCGTGGAACGCTCTGCTCTCGACTTACACGCAAATCGACCATTTTGGCGAAGCAGTTAAGCTGTTCGAACTGATGGTTGCTAACGAAATTAGGCCCGACGAGTTTACTCTATCGACGGCAATCAATGCTGCAACGGGCTTGTTTAAGCTGAAACAAGGGAAAAAGGTTCACGGCTACTTAGTCAAGCTTGGGTACCAAAACGATCCCTTCTCATCTAATGCGCTGGTCGATATGTACGCAAAATTGGGAGATATCAGAGACGCCGAGACAGTTTTCAGCTCTATTCTGAAACCCGATATCGTTTCTTGGAATGCTGTTATCGCTGGCTGTGTATCCCATGAAATTTACGACAGGGCTTTGGGGCTTTTAACTCGGATGAAAAGCTCGGGAATTTTCCCTAACATGTTCACAATGTCCAGCGCTCTTAAGGCCTGCACGGCACTGCGTTTTCAAGGACTGGGCAGACAATTCCACGCCAGTTTACTGAAGATGGACGCATCGAAGGACCCATTCGTAAGAGTTGGTTTGATCGACATGTATTGCAAGTGCAGTTTGATAGACGAAGCAGTTAAGGTTTACAGTTCGATGCCCGAAAAGGACGAGGATTTGGTGGTAATGAACGCTATGATTTGCGGATATATGCAGAACGGAGAGGACGAAAAAGCGTTAGCCCTATTCGAAGATATGCACTGTAGGAAAAACATGGAGTTCGACCAAACGACCGTTATCGCAGCGCTCAACGCAACTGCTAACTTGCAAACTTCCATGGCGTGCAGACAAATGCACGTTTTCGCGGTGAAATTGGGGTTCAAAGACGATAATTTCGTCGTAAACACACTCATCGATGCGTATGGGAAGTGCGCCATGGTCGACGATGCTTGTAGGGTCTTCGACGAATGCCAGAGCGCCGATTTGCCTTCCTACACGTCCATGCTGACCGCCCACGCCCAGTGCGGGCAGGGCGAAGAAGCTCTCAAGCTCTTCAAGAAAATCCTGGGCAGCAGCAACGTCTGCCCAGACTCTTTCCTCTGCAGCTCAGCCATGAACGCCTGCGCAAACCTCTCGGCGTATGAAATGGGAAAGCAAATCCACGCATACATATCGAAGCTAGGGTTCGAAAACGACGCCTTCGCGGGGAATTCGCTCGTGAACATGTACGCAAAGTGCGGGAGCATCGAAGACGCTTCCCTCTCTTTCTCCGAGCTCGGCGAAAAAACCGTCGTCTCGTACTCGGCAATGATCGGCGGGCTCGCCCAGCACGGCCGAGGCGAGCGCGCGCTCGAACTGTTCCACGAAATGCTCGAGAGAGGCGTACGGCCCAACGGCGTCACAATGGTAAGCGTCCTAACAGCGTGCAGCCACGCGGGCCTCGTCGATGAGGCCCGACGCCACTTCGAGGCCATGGATGGGCCCGCAGTGGAGCACTATGCATGCGTGGTCGACGCGCTGGCCCGGGCCGGGCAGCTCGGGCAGGCGCTGGAAGTCGCGGAGAGTATGCCCTTCGAACCCAACGCCACCATTTGGGGCGCGATTTTGGGCGCGGCGAAGACCCACAAGAACGTGGACATAGGGCGGCGGGCGGCGGAGGAGCTCTGCGCCCTCAGCCCGGAGAAGAGCGGCGGGACCCACGTGATTTTGGCGAACATATACGCTTCGGCGGGCTTGTGGGCCGGCGTGGCGGGCTTGAGGAGGGGGATGAGGGACGGCGGGCTTAAGAAGGAGCCCGGGATGAGTTGGATGGAGGTGAGGGGGAGCTTGCACAGTTTTACGGTTGGCGACCGAAGCCATTATTTAAGCAAGGAGATATACGAAAAGCTTGAAGAGTTGGGGGGGTTGATTGCAAAGGATGGATATGTTCCTCGGACGGAAGTCGACTTGCACGACGTGGAGGAGAAGGAGAAGGTAGTTTTGCTTTCGTACCATAGCGAGAGGCTCGCGGTGGCGTTTGGGCTTATTGTTACGCCTAGCGGGGCGCCAATTAGGGTTATGAAGAATATGAGGATTTGCTTGGATTGCCATGAAGCTTTCAAGCATATATGTAGGGTTGTTAAAAGGGAGTTGATTGTTAGGGATGTGAGTAGGTTTCATCACTTTAGGGATGGGCTTTGCTCTTGTGGGGATTACTGGTGATTTTTTTTTTGTTGGGATTCAGTTTTGTTCCGACTAATACCATTTAATAGTACTTTTTTGAGAATTTTTTGGTCAGATTATAGTTCTAAGTACAATATGAGGAAAGAAAATGGATTCGTAAAACTTAATTTCTGGTAAAGCGAGAACTGTATTTTTAAATATCTATTCCATTATATTAGTACTTTTCGCACACTCCGCGTGCGTAAAAATATATTTTATTTATGTTACTTTAAGTTTGAAATTATAATATTTAATAGATGACTTATTTAAATATATAAAATGACAACTAAAGTGTAGGGGTATAATCGCAACAACTAAAAAAATTATAAGTGAAAGATATCTTATTAGTTTAATTAAATCATAAAAAGAGGGACTAAAGTATAAATAAGATAATAGATCAAACTGACATGTTAGTCTCTTTATATAATAGAATAGAAGAATAGACAAGACGATAGAGAAGTTGTAAACTACTAAATTTGGTTATAAATTTAATTGCTCCTTTATTTATAAGTTATATTTTTAATAGGGTGATTATCTTTTCCGTCATTAATTTTTTTATTTATAATCATATTCCTTCTAATAATCTTTTATACTAGTATTTTTGCACAATTTAATGTGTGGTATATATATATGTGTGTGTGTGTCGCGTATATTAATTGTAAATATGTAATTATTAACTAATCATATAAGAGCAAATTTGAAAATATAAAAATGACATGTAGTGGGTTATTTTCTTTCTATTTAGTTATTTTAAAATTATTATAAATGACAAACCAGTTTATCCCAAACCGTGAGATAAACCACAATCTATATAAAACAATCAAAATATTAACATTAAACATATTTATATTTTAATCATAAAATTTTATAGTGGGTGTTAATTGTCAATTTATCAAAATTGTGTGGGGCCCAGTTAAATTTGTACAAAGGCTGGCTGGCTCCCTCCCGGCTGTTCACAACCGTTTTATTTCTGTCGGTGGACCGAACAGAAGAAATAGCTTATTTTTTGTTTATATTTTTTTGTCTTTGCTGTAATTAATTAAAGGGGATCGCTCATACTTGATGACAAATGTGTTATTAAATTAAAGTAACTAATTTCTGCATTTATTTATTGAGTTTGGTGAAATAGAGCTGAACCGTAAGGTGGAGATAGAATTTAATTTAGTGAGAAGCAAGCAAAGTCCCTTTGTTACTCAAACTGAAAGCAAAGCTAATTCAGTCGGTCATTGCTCACGTTCCAAGAAACTTACTTCATTAATCACATTTACCAATCTAAAAAATCAAAATATTTAGTTCCACTCGTGATACTTCGATATTTTCCGATATATGGCATGTTTGAGGAGAGTAATATGCTTTTAAAATCATGGTCATTCATTAATTTATTAAAATGTTCTTGAAGCAGGTTGAAGACGATTATTTAAATACAATTATATGTCATAATTATTTAATATGCAGACAAGCGTCGTACCGACAGGGAATGGGGTTAGAGTAGTTATATTATTAATTTAAAGAAATTAGTTTAATTGATTGATCACAAAAAGTCACATGCTCAGACGCCAGACTATCCTTGTCCGTCGGTGGACCCATCGCTTTCCTTCAATTAATTTATTTCGATATCTCTCCATTATAATCCTATTTTTCCATATGAAACCAACGTTTAACCTTTTTATATGCATATAAAATGCACATTACTGAAGTATTTTTTTCAAATGAATATTTTTAGTTTCTTTTATTTTTGCAAGAAAACCATTCATGGAAAAAAAAAACATGACAGTTACCGATGGATTGATCGAAGTAACCGTTATAATTTATGTTATTCATTATATATACATATAGTAAGGGAGATTAACTAATCCATTTGAAAAACGTCTCATAGCATACAATGATGTTCACGATTAACTTAAAGACATGAATATTATATAGAAAAACCTCTATAAATTAATAACGTTGGGACCATATAATTTTATTAATTTAGAGATATATATTACATCGATAAATTAATATTTTATTAATTAAAGAGAGACTATTTAAATTCAACAAATTTAGAATGTATTGACGACAAATAAATTCAAATATGTTTCATTAATTATATTCATGTACTCAAAACGATTTTTCAAGTTTGAATTAATGAAAAATATCGTTTGAAAATTAGTCGATGTACAATATCAAATGCTCTCAGTATGTCATTGGCGTATCGCTCAGCCAACTTTTAGATGGGTGGGGATACACAATGACGACAATAACCCTTCACAATTTTTTTTGCAGCTAGAGAACTCGACATCAGAATTATTGACTGCAATTAAAAAGTTATGGATGAAATCCAGAAAATCTAGTAACAAATAGATTTCTATTTATCAAATTACCGTAATTTTTTAATTGTAATTTTTATGAGTTATTAATTTAGAGTTTTAATGGGACCTGATATTTATAAACTATTATATTATTATCTTATCGAATTTAATGATTTTCTACAATGGTCCAAGTCAGGACCGAAAGATTTTATTATTTTAGACGGTTTATTAATTTATGGAGTATTAATTATAGAGGTTTTAATGTATGTCCCAAGATTAAAATAAGATTTGGATCGTACTCAACTTAATCGAAGCGTGGAGACGACGACAACATCGTGCATTTATAAAATAAAAGACCCCTTTGAAAAATGATACCCTACAAATGTTTTCTTTTTTAATTTTCCGATAGCATTTTCAATATATCAAAGCCAAAGATAAAAAGAAGAAAACAACTCCCACACATAAAGAATACAAAGCCACTCAACTCTCTCTCTCTCTCTCTCTCACCTCACCCACCATTATTGAATTACGACACTACACAACAGCTCAACAAACATAAAGCAAACCGAAATCCATTCACAGTTCTCTCTCCACACACAGCTCACAAGCAACCACAAAAAACATCCAATCTCTAAATCTACATTGATGCTCATCTGAGTCCATTCCCCACTGAAGAAGAAAAAAGCTCAAAAACGAAGAAAAAAACCCAACCAAGCAGTAGATGAGCATGTACGGCAGGGATCCATGGGGTGGCCCGCTCGAAATCGCCGCCGATTCGGCGACCGACGACGAGCGGAGCCGCAACCTCAACAGCGAGTACGACCGCGCCGCCCTTTCGTCGTCTCGGCCCTTGGACGAGACGCAGCAGAGCTGGCTTTTGGGCCCAGGCGAGCAGAAGAAGAAGAAGTACGTAGATCTAGGGTGCATCATCGTCAGCAGAAAGGTGTTTAAGTGGACGGTGGGCTGCTTTTTGGCGGCGGCGTTCATCATTGGGTTCGTCACTTTGCTTGTCAAGACCGTGCCGAGGCACCGCCACAAGCCGCCGCCCAAGGATAATTATACCCTAGCGCTGGAGAAGGCGCTGATGTTCTTCAATGCGCAGAGATGTGAGTGGGCTTTCTTTTTTTCTTCGTTTTTGCTTTGAATTTCGTTGGATCTGATAAATGGTAGCATGGGTGCTGAATCTGCTAAAGGAAACCGATCTTTCTAAATTAATCAATCCTCTGAGTTGGGTTTGGAGTAAGATTGATAAGTGAGTGACTACAAATTGTTTGTTTTCTATTATTGGAAGTGGATTCAACCATGGTCAACTTCAGTTCTTTAATCTTGTTGGTAAGGAAAGAAGTAAAATGAAAGCTTGAGATCTGATAGATCTAGATTACATAATTGTTCTTTTTTAGTGGATCTATTCTTTTTCTATGATTTTGAACATTTCAAATGAGGTAACAACTGAGGAATTTTTGGGTAAATGGCATGTTTTGTTGACCATTTAGTCAACAAACAAGTTTCTTGCATTCATCACGCTTATATCAGTAAACTATTATAGCACATGACATGCTTCAAGATCTGGAATTATTATATTATTTGGCATGACAAACTATCAGTTTGACTCTTGTCTGAGTATGTAATCTTTTTGGTAATTCGATCCTAAGCTTGGTAATCATCTTATTTTTTGTGTCAACTTCTTTCTTTTTTCAGCTGGAAAATTGCCGAAGCACAATAATGTGTCGTGGAGGGGAAACTCGTGCGTGAACGATGGGAAATCTGATTCGGGAACTTTATTCAAAGATCTTGCGGGCGGTTATTATGACGCTGGGGATGCAATAAAGTTTAATTTCCCTCAGTCCTTTGCGATGACAATGTTGAGTTGGAGTGTAATTGAATACAGCGCCAAGTATGAAGCGGCTGGCGAGCTTAACCATGTCAAAGACATCATAAAGTGGGGCACTGATTACTTTCTCAAGACTTTCAATCACACCGCTGATACGATCGATAGAGTCGTAGCACAGGTAAAACTCCAAATCCATTTATTTACGTTATAAATCTAATCAGAGTCCCCACTCATGCAATAGATTTCAAATTGTGTGAGTTTTAGGCCTCTGTATGGAATCTTTTATTTGCTGCCCACATAATCTTTGCTGAGCTTTGCTGTCCGAAGCAATCATTTGAATACAGATCCTTTGTGTCCCGATTCTCCAAACTGTGAAGAGTGTTGACCTAAATGGCCCCATCATGCAATAAATTTCAAATTATGTGAATCTCTTATTTGATGTCGGCCTAATCTTTCCTAAGCTTTGCTGTCCGAAGCAATCTTTTCAAGTTAAATCTTTTATCCTCATATTTACCCTCATATGTTCATCTGGGAGAGATTCTGCACCTTCCTTGATACCATTTCATTTCTTACACAGTTCATTCTAAACCTCTTTACACACTCTCTACCAACGAAAACTGACCATCTCTCTCTCTCTCTCTCTCTCTCTCTCTCTCTCTCTCTCTCTCAGGTGGGCAAAGGAGACACCTCGGGCGGGAACACGGAGCCGAACGACCACTACTGCTGGACGAGGCCCGAAGACATAGACTACGACAGGCCCGTCTCTGAGTGCCACAGCTGCTCAGACCTAGCAGCAGAAATGGCTGCAGCTTTAGCCTCGGCTTCGATCGTATTCAAAGACAACAAAGCGTATTCGCAGAAGCTCGTACACGGAGCGACGACCCTCTTCAAATTCTCGAGGCAGCAGCGAGGAAGGTACAGCAACGGCAACGAGGCTGCGATCTTCTACAACTCCACGGGATACTACGACGAGTTCGTTTGGGGCGCCACGTGGCTGTACTACGCCACGGGGAATAATTCCTACCTTCAGCTCGCGACTACTCCCGGGATTGCCAAGCATGCGGGCGCTTTCTGGGGTGGGCCTTATTATGGTGTTTTGAGCTGGGATAATAAGCTCGCCGGAGCGCAGGTGAGTGAGAGTTGTATATTTTTTTTTTCTTATGTGTTTTTGGTTGATTTTTGATTGAGTCTTTTGATTTATGGGGTGGCGTCATAGGGACGGCTTATTTAGGGGGTGGTATTGTACGGACAATAACTTTCGAAATTAAGCAGTTTAGGGACATTAGACACCAGAATTCTGGATTTTGTCTCAAAATTGATTAATTTTGAAAGTTATTTTCCACATAATGTCCTCTACTGAATTCACTGCAACCCAAGTTTATACGCCAAAACTCTCGAATTTGGGGGCAAACTCTAGGGTTCTGGCGTATATCCCTAAATTGCTTAATTTTGAAAATTATTATCCGTATTATTTTATTCCAACTCCTAAATTCGTTATCTCTATAATGCCATCCTCCTTAAAGTGCAGGATAAAAAAAAATAAATTAATCCTTATTTTTTTCGGTTCACCCAGATTTCTGTTTTTGTTTTTCGAATTCTTGGCGAAATGATTATTTTTTTTTCCGATAGGTTCTCTTGAGTCGGTTGAGGCTGTTCTTGAGCCCGGGATATCCTTACGAGGAGATTTTGAAGACGTTTCACAACCAAACGAATATATTTATTTGCTCATTTCTGCCCTACTACACCTCATTCAACCGAACGAGAGGTAGCAATCCTTCCTTCTACACAAAAGTCGATCGATCAATCGAATGCTCTTTATCTATACCCTTTACAGTATGGGAATCGATTTAATCCTAGTTCTTTACTGAACTGAGCAGGTGGGTTGATTCAGTTAAACCACGGAGCTCCTCAGCCCCTTCAGTACGCAGTCAACGCAGCGTTCTTAGCCACACTCTTCAGCGACTACATGAAAGCTTCCGACACGCCCGGCTGGTACTGCGGGCCCCACTTCTACTCCGCCGATGTCCTCCGAGAATTCGCGCAGACGCAGGTACCAAACACAAATCCTATGGTCATAACATCTCATGTACGGACATTCTTGATATTTTTCTTCAGCGTTAATTATTTTTCAGTCCCGTAATTCAAGGGGTGACATCACAGAGAATTTAGGGGGTGTCATTATATGGACAGAGAATTTAGAAGTGACATTATAGAAACAGAGAATTAGGGGGTGGCATTATATGGACAGAGAATTTAAAGGTGACACTAAAGGGACAGAATTTAGAGAGTAGCATTATTTGGACAGAGAATTTAAAGGTGACATTAAAGGGACAAAGAATTTAGACGGAGGCATTATATGGGCAGTTCATAGGTGACATTATAGGGACATGGAACTTAGGGATGGCATTATATGGACAGAGAATTCAAAGGTGAACATTACGGGGACAGAGAATTTAGGGGGTGGCGTTATACGGCAATAACTTTGTACTAAAAAAGATAACTAAGCCGTCATCCTAAAAGTGATTTTTTTTTTTAATTTCTCTCCCTCCCCCTCAGATAAATTACATCCTGGGCGAGAATCCGAGAAAGATGAGCTACGTGGTGGGGTTTGGGTCCCACTACCCAAAGCACGTCCACCACAGAGGAGCTTCGATTCCGAAGAACAAGGTGAAGTACAGCTGCAAGGGAGGATGGAAGTGGAGGGACTCCAAGAAGCCCAACCCCAACGTGCTCGTCGGGGCCATGGTGGCGGGCCCCGACAGGCACGACGGGTTCCACGACGTGAGGACGAATTACAACTACACTGAGCCCACCCTCGCCGGAAACGCCGGATTGGTGGCGGCTCTGGTGGCGCTTTCCGGCGACTCGAGGGGCGGGACGGTGGACAAGAACACCATTTTCTCGGCCGTGCCGCCAATGTTTCCAACGCCTCCTCCTCCGCCGGCGCCGTGGAGGCCGTAGGAAAAAGTTTGTTGTTAACTCTTGCTATGTTTGGCCTTTTTGGATTCCTTGTATGTGATGGAGAGGTAAAATGGCTGTGGAGAGACTACTGATTTGAAACTTGTGATATATAATGGAATCAACAATGATGTGTATGTATGTGTGTGAATCTGATGATATATTGTATTCAAGCATGGAGCACTTGATTTGTGTTGAAAATATGAAGTTTTGTTTATGAGTGGACAACTTCTTCCTTATGTTTGAAGTAATTTTATCATATATGAATTTTATATATTTTATTTTCAACGCGTCTTTCTATTTTATCTAGACTTGCAACGTATTTGAATTGGGGATCATGAGGATTCCTTTCAATGTATGATCTCGAATCTCAATGTATGAGCTCAGGGTCCTATAATGTCGAATTATTATTTTGCTAAAAGTTTACGATTGAAGGGAGTTGAAGGGAGTGATTGTAGTTTAATTCTAGATCATTTATTTCCAATATATTGATATACTAGTCACGACTTAAAAGAACAAGCGCGAAAGGATCGATCAACGTCAAGTAGGGGAGCAATTGATATATACATTACGCATGAAGGATAGAGGTCGATTTACTTTGAATTTCTTGACTTCTGTGATTCTGTGGACTTGAGACAGTCCACATGCCAGGAAATTGAGTTCTTTTGGAAGTTTTTTTCATAAGAGACTTTAAAATTTAAGATTAATTTAGTCGGGGCTCATATATTGATTGCGCTTATATGTTATATGGAGATGACGAAGACAGAAGGATAACCTTGTTTAGTTAACATGTTTTGGTTATTCCCATGCTGCTAGGGTTGCAAATGAACCGAATATTTTTGGTTCGGTTCGAGATTCGATTCGAAACTTAAGATTCGAATTCGAAATAAACGAATACGAATACGAATACAAATACTTTTTCTGATTCGATTAATTTTGAATACGAATAAGAATATGTCTGTATTCGATTCGAAAAATTAACGAATATTCGATTCGTTTAATGTAATATATATTTAAATAATATAATATATTATATATGTACTTGTAAGCCCAAATAAAGTATTATGACCCATATAAAATATTAGATCCAAATTATATATTTGAGCACTGTCGAAGTTGATGGCCCTAGTAAGTCGGAGCTAGATATTTACTTAGAGGAAGGGGTGTTTAGGGGCAAAGATGGGGATACAACTAACTTCGATGCATTGACATGGTGGAAATCTCAAGAATTGAAATTTAAAGTATTGTCGAAATTGGCTCGTGATGTTTTAGCTATTCTTGTTAGCACAGTGGCATCAGAGGCTACATTTAGTGCTGGGACACGAGTTTTAGATCCTTACCGTTCTAGGTTATCATCCGATATGGTACAAGTCTTGATATGTGGAGCACTGTTCGACAACTTCATGGAATCAATAAACCCACTGTGACATATGTAAGTTCATTCTTCTTATTTTTTTATTGTGTTTTCATGATTATGACAGTGAATTACCTTCTTATTGTCTACAGGTGGAAGAAGAACAAGTTGATGTAGTATTACAAGCGTGATGATCGAAAGCAAGCTAAGAAAGAAACATTGTGTATTAAGTAGTTCCCTCGTTAGTTTTTCTTCACAAATTGAACGTGGAGTTGTTTATCAGATTTTGTAATTTTTCGGAACTATTTTGTAATTCTAACAGGTTTGTGGGGGAAAACTGAAATTTTCTTTCGAATATTCGAATATTCGAATATTCGCGAATATATTCGAATATCGTTAACGAATCGAATCGAATCGATTTTTAGTATTCGAATACGAATCGAATCGAATACGAATACTTTAGAAAATTAACGAATACAAATTGAATATTATGATATTCGATTCGATTCGGTTCGTTTGCAACCCTACATGCTGCAACTCGCAAAGACTTTGGAGGCACACATTAAGAAACTGTTACATATTTTGACTTGCGAAAGAATTGCACGTTAGAGTATCACAGTTTCGCACTTTTATCATTTATTACAAGTTAAACAAGTAGCCATTTCTTTGTCTGGTTAAGCCAGCCCAGCTATCATGGTCAAAGTCAACTATCGCCCAATCCCATCGCCATTAAATAGTCAACGCAAGAAAACGGGACTGTAATATGCAAAAGAAATGAGCAGCACCGTTTCTCTACTACTCATCTTAGCCTTCTTCTCTCTCCTTCAGGCGACCTCCTCCGCCGCCCACCGCCACAATGCCGGGAAACAGCCGCCGCCACAGCCCAAGGAGGACCATTACTCCGCCGCACTGCACAAGGCTTTAATGTTCTTCAACGCCCAGAAATGTGAGTCCAATTCTTTCCCCTCAGATCTGAGACCCATCTTTCTTTTGTCCTTCACTTCACACAGAGTGTGTGTGTGTGCGTATTCTCTCCCAGCCGGGAAGCTTCCGGCGAACAACGGCGTCCCCTGGCGAGCCACCTCCTGCCCAACCGATGGAGAGCCCTCCGGCGACCTCTCCGGCGGCTACTACGACGGCGGTGACGCCGTAAAGTTCAACTTCCCCCGGTCATTCGCGCTGACGATGCTTAGCTGGAGCGTAATAGAATACAAACCCAAGTACGAAAAAACCCGCGAGCTCAGCCACGTCAGAGAAATCATAAAATGGGGCACCGATTACCTCCTCAAGACCTTCGATCGGAGCTCCAGCGACCCGATCCAACGGGTCTTCTCACAGGTCGGTTCGGGCCGACCTGGGCCCGAACCAAACGACCACACTTGCTGGGTGCGGCCCGAGGACATCGACTACGCCCGGCCAGCGACCGAGTGCCACAAATGCTCGGACTTGGCGGCGGAGATGTCGGCGGCTTTGGCCTCGGCGTCGATCGTCTTTAGGAATGGACCCTACTCGCGGGCCCTGCTCGACGGGGCGGAGAGGCTATTTACGTTCGCGCGGGCCCGCCGGGGGAGGTACAGCGCCGGGGCCGAGGCCGAGGAATTCTACGGCTCGTCGGGATATTGGGACGAGCTCGTGTGGGGTGCGGCCTGGCTTTATTACGCGACGGGGAATGGTTATTACCTTAGATTTGCGACCGATGCGCGCATCGCGACGAACGCCGGCGCTCAGGGACGGATCTAGGATTCCAACGTGGTGGGGGGGGGGGGGCAACATATTAATCTTCCTAACAAAATGAAAAAAACAAAACAACCTTAAGAAATTCAAAGTTCTACACAGTTCATTCAAAATAATGTTTCCAGCACACCTTATGTTATAAATATTAAAGCTGAATATTATCAGAAGAGATACTAACACGAGCACGATAAAGCTGTGGCAATTGTATCCGACGAGACCTCATACTTTGAAACTCTCGCAAAATGGCTTCCGTTTCAATATTGACAAATATTCCCTTTTCAACATAGCACAACAGACAGTCCGTAAGAAACTCATCTCCCATTTTATTGCGCAAGTCTGTCTTGATAATCTTCATCGCAGCGAAAGACCTTTCAACGGTTGCTGTTGCAACAGGTAAGACTAATGCCAATTTAATAAGCCGATAGACCAACGGAAATGCATCATGGCGCTTCATCTCTATCATTTTCGTTGAAAGATCTCCAATGTTGTTTATACCAGAAAAAGCCACAGTTGATCTCACATGAGAAATATATGTCTTGAGTTCGTGATTCAATTCGGACAGATCACTTGAACTAAAATCTTCAGGATATAATTCAGCAAGACGAAGTAATCGGCCATGATCAAAGCTAGAGAATGCGTTTCTAGGATCAAGGCAACCGACACATATAAGCAACTCAGAATTTGATTCCGTAAAGCGATTGTTAATCTCTTCAGAAATAAGATCAACCACCTATCATTACCACATTAAAGAACAATCAATCATTTGGTGAATAATGAAATATTATTAATGTGAAATGAAAAACAAATCAAATACCTGTAAGAAGATATCGACTCGATAGTAATGTAGGTATGTCTTTTGTTGACCATCGACGGTCTTTCTAGCCCGTCCTTTAACAAAATCATCCATATTTGGCACATCGATTTCATTCGACGAACAGAAGCCAGTGACTTCACTTAGCAAATCATCCCAAGCATCATGCCTAAATTTCTTCATGTCGCTCTTCAATGTTTTGATCAAATCAATAGCAGTGGCTATGTTTTGAGTCTTCTGTTGTAGAACTTGTGACAATGCATTGGTCATTCCCAAAATATGCTCCATCAAACGGCCGATGAATACAAATTCAAAGGTTTCCATTTTATCAAGCAAGCCCGTAGCAAGCCCTCGGCTTTTTCCATCGGGTCCATCATCCATCATAATTGCAAGCACTTCTTTCACCGGATTCCACAAGTAAAATAGTCTTGTGACAGTTTTAAAGTGAGAACCCCAATGTGTATCTCCCGCTCTAGCTAAGCTTGCTTCTTGATTCTTGCCCTTACCCGTCAAAGTTTCACCTTCTTCTATATTTTTCACAAGATTATCATACTGTTTTTGCCGAAGAGCATCCTTCCTTTTGCATGACGCACCCACAACATTAACAATCATGGTTAGATACTCAAAAAAACTATTCACCATAGTATGCTTGGTTGCCGTGGCAACAACAACTAGTTGAAGTCGATGAGCAAAACAATGGACGTAATGTGCGTGCTTATTTTCTTTCAAAATAAGAGATTTTAATCCATTAAATTCTCCACGCATGTTTGACGCTCCATCATATCCTTGGCCTCCAAGACTACAAATTGATAACCCTTTCTTCGCAAAGAAATCATCAATAGCATACTTCAATGAGCAAGCTGAAGTATCGGTAACATGAATGACTCCAAGAAACCGTTCAATCACCTCTCCCTTGTCATTTATGAATCTAATAACAATCGCCATTTGCTCCTTAACTGAACAATCTCGAGCCTCATCAATCAAAATAGAGAAAAATTTATCTCCAATCTCATTAAGAATGACTTTCTTCAGCTCATTTGCACAAGCACTGACAATTTGCTTTTGAATCATTGGAGAAGTCAATTGATTGTTTCCTGGAGCATTTGACTCCATCACCTTATTTACTTCTTCATTGTGTGCACAATACCATCTCACTATCTCAAGAAAGTTTCCCCGATGCAACGACTCCGAAGACTCATCGTCTCCACGAAAAGCCAAGCCTAGTCCTAAAAGTAACCGAATGACATCGACAATGGCGGTCAATCTCATGCGATAAGCAACCTCCATTTCTTCACTTTTCTCATTATCACATAGTCCACATTATGCCTTTGGTCTTCAAATCCCAACAACTGAATTTTAGCATAATTATGAATGCTATTTTTCCCTCCTTCATGTTCAACAAATTTCTCCAAAGCTTTCTTCCAATTCCTAAAACCAACTATTGTGAAAACATCGTCTCCATGCTTGTGACCCTTGGCGAATAAGAAGCACCAAAAACAAAATCCAGCATCTTTAGAAGAGCTATATTCTAACCACTTATGCTTCGCAAACCATGTGTTTTGAAACCTTCTCGCACAACTACCAAAATAACTTGATGGAAACGTATGTCCAACCGGTTGACACGGGCCTTTTACTAAATATTGCCTCCTTATATCATCCCTTACATCAATTGGATAGCTATTAATTGGTTTACGTAACGTCGGATCACCAATAACACCATCATTTATTGATTCTTCATCTATTCGACATCTTTTACCTCTTTTATTCTCGTTTGAATTTGCATCATTAGAAGAGGACCAGCCACTTGTTGAAGCTTTTTTGTTCTCACAACCCATCTATCCATATCCAATGTCCTTCAAATCATTAAAATAATACCACTTAGTATTTCAAAAATATAGCACCAAAGACCAAAGATACATCAAGAATACCCTACAACTACAAGTTACAACTTAAAAAATAAAGAACTCAAATAAATGATAAACATTACCTATTGTTTCTTGTTTTATGGAGATGGTTGTTTCTTGGAGCTGTGCAAAATCTGGATTTTTTAGGTCGAACTCGTTTCTTCAATCGACAGGAAAAGCACTCTGTAATTTTTAAAGCTCTTCTTATTCAATATAACTAGGTTATGCCCGTGCGATGCACGGAACGCTGCATGTCCGGTATGCGATCTTTGTCGTTAAATTTTCTTATTGGTAAAACATATGGGGATTACTTACAATTAATATGCAGCACGTACACAATTAAATAAAATATATTGATGAGGTTACCCGCCAGGCTGTTGTGGAACTTCGAGATGTCTCTCAGCGACCAGCGGTTTCTCTGCATTTGGGAGTCCCAAGTTTTGTTGCAGGAGTGCTATGACAGCCATCAGTTTTCCTACAACACTATTAGCGAAGGTGAGGTCGGGATCACACCATATGTATGAATCCATGATGGTCATTATCTGGGAATTAGGTGTGAGAATAGCCAAAATCCAATGCTTTTTTAATCGCAAATGGAAACACAATTGCCTTCGCCGATCTCCATGGGAACGAAGGCCAACCTTCCGCTTTACAGAGAGCGAATTGCCTCAAGTACGTCGTGGTAGAAGATCATATCTTAATATGGCCCGAAGAGGCAGTTCTTGCAAATGATGTACTCATGAATGCAACATCTTTCATGGGGATCTGACATTGCCACTGCATCTCGATAAAGCCAAGCAAGCATTCGTCAACGTGCTGTCATATACACATATGTTAGGCATAGTAATATGGAAAATATATTATATTATATTACATTATAGTAGATCATATCATGTTAAAATTATACTATTGCAGTCATAAGTGATACATGGGGAACTGTCATACATCATGTAATTCATACGTCAATGAAGCTCGTTAAAGTCACGGGAGTCGTATTCTTATATTTCTGAGTTCTGATACTTGTGGAAGTCCTCATACATTACGAAATTCATTGCAGTCTTACACTTCTGTAAAGCCGTTGCTTGTCATACACCCCACAATCTTAAATGTTGAGTCCCGCAATTTGTTGTTGTAGCGCACTCATTAAGCTCGAACCTAGTTGCATTATTACATTCATGTATGTATGCAGTCATAATTGATACACAGGGAACTGTCATACACCATGTAATTCATATCTGGATGAAGCTCCTAAAGTCACATAAGTCGTTTTCTTATATTCCTGAGTGCAGTCTTACACGGAAGTATTCACACTTTACGAAATTCACTACAGTCTTTCACCGGCATCATTGAACATTTGCCTCTACAGGTGGCAGCAGTCATACAGCTTCACTGTCGTCGTGCCTTGAATAAGGGTATCCTCCTAGTCCCAAACGTACGTTGTTTTCACGGCTCGTTATATTATGTGACATGGTATTATGTTATGTGATATTATGTTATATTACTCGTAATATATTGTTTTATAGTATAATGTTTTTATATTTTATTATATTATATCACGATATTATATTATCTTGTACTATATTTTATTCTATTTTACTATATTTTAATATGTTACAAATTACAATACTATTTTAAACTATATTATAGCGTATTAACTAAAATATCTTATATTATATTAGTTTATATGTTGTAATATATTATGTTATTATTTTATTATGTTATATCATATTGTATTATTTATATGTAGTATTTTATTTTACCTTATATAAATACAATTTTAAACTATATTATATCATATTGACTTATATAATATTGTACTATTATATATATGTATACAATACTTTATACTATATTATATTATACTAAAATATACTAAATTATATTATTGTTGATATTATATTTTGTTCTTATATTATTATGTTAAATTATATTGTATTATTATATGTAGTATTTTATATTACCTTATATAATATTATGTTATATTATTTTATATAATATAACATAATACAAATATTAAATTATATTACATTATAGTAGATCATATCATGTTAAATTGTATTATTCACAGTCATAAGTGATACATAGGGTACTGTCATACACCACGTAATTCATACGCGAATGAAGCTCGTGAAGTCACGGGAGTCGTATTCTTATATTTCTGAGTTCTGACACTTGTGGAAGTCTTCATACATTATGAAATTCACTGCAATCTTACACTTCCGTAAAGCCGCTGCTTTACTTCTTAATTGCCCGAATTTACATGTAGTCATACACCCCGCAATTTGTTGATGTAGCGCACTCATTAAGCTAGAACCTAGGCGCATTCTTACATTCATGTATGCAGTCATAATTGATACACAGGGAACTGTCATACACCATGTAATTCATATCTGGATGAAGCTCCTAAAGTCATAGAAGTCGTTTTCTTATATTCTCGAGTGCAGTCTTACACTTCGAAAGTATTCACACTTTACGAAATTCACTGCAGTCTTTCACCGGCATTATTGAACATTTCCCTCTATGGGTGGCAGCAGCCATACAGCTTCATTGTCGTCGTGCCTTGCATAAGGGTATCCTCCTAGTCCCAAAAATACGTTGTTTTCATGGCTCGTTATAGTATGTGACATGGTATTATGTTATGTGATATTATGTTATATTACTCGTAATATACTGTTTTATAGTATAATATTTTTATATTTTATTATATTATATCACGTTATATTATATTTTCTTGTACTATATTTTATTATATTATACGATATTTTATCGTGTTACAATACTATTTTAAACTTTTATAGCGCATTAAATTATATTATATAATACTATTATATATATGTTATATACAATACTTTGTACTATATTAAATTATACTATTATATATATGTATCCAGTACTTTATACTATATTATATTATACTAAATTATACTAAATTATATTATTAAATATGTTGTATTATATTATGTTCTTATATTATTATGTTATATTATATTGTATTATTATATGTAGTAATTTATTTTACCTTATATAATATTATGTTATATTATTTTATATAATATCATAATATTAAATTATATTACATTATAGTAGATCATCATGTTAAAATTATATTATTTGCAGTCATAAGTGATAACATAGGGAACTGTCATACACTTGTAATTCATACGTGAATGAAGCTCGTAAAGTCACAGGAGTCGTAATCTTATGTTTTTGAGGTCTGACACTTGTGGAAGTCCTCATACATTACGAAATTCACTGCAGTCTTACACTTCTGTAAAGCCATTGCTTTACCTTCTTAATTGCCCGAATTTACCTGTAGTCATACACCTCGCAATCTTAAATGTTGAGTCCCGCAATTTGTTGTTGTAGCGCACTCATTAAGCTCGAACCTAGGTGCATTCTTACATTAATGTATGTAGTCATAATTAAAACACAGGGAACTGTCATACACCATGTAATTCATATCTGGATGAAACTCCTCAAGTCACAGAAGTCATTTCTTATATTCCTGAGTGCAGTCTTACACTTCAGAAGTATTCACACTTTACGAAATTCACTGCAGTCTTTCAGCGGCATTATTGAACATTCCCTCTACGGGTGGCAGCAGCCATACAACTTCACTGTCGTCGTGCCTTGAATAAGGGTATCCTCCTAGTCCCAAACATACGTTGTTTTCGCGGCTCGTTACATTATATGATATGGTATTATGTTAAGTGATATTATGTTATATTACTCGTAATAAATTGTTTTATAGTATAATGTTTTCATATTTTATTATATTATATCACGTTAGTATAACTGTTTCATATTTTATTATATTATATCACGTTATATTATATTATCTTGTACTATATTTTATTTTATTATACAATATTTTATCGTGTTACAATACTGTTTTAAACTACATTATGGCGTATTAAATTATATATATAATACTATTATATATATGTTATATACAATACTTTGTACTATATTATATTATACTACAATATCTTATATTATATTATTTTATATGTTGTAATATATTATGTCATTATTTTGTTACGTTGTATTATATTGTATTATCATATGTAATATTTTATTTTACCTTATATAAATACTATTTTAAACTATATTATATCATATCAACTATATTATATTATACTGTTATATATATGTATACCATACTTTATACTATATTATATTATACTAAAATATACTAAATTATATTATTATATATGTTGTATTATATTATGTTCTTATATTATCATGTTATATTATATTGTATTATTATATGTAGTATTTTATTTACCTTATATAATATTATGTTATATTATTTTATATAATATAACATAAATCAAATACTAAAGTATATTACATTATAGTAGATCATATCATGTTAAAATTATATTATTTGCAGTCATAAGTAATACATAGATAACTGTCATACACCACGTAATTCATACGCGAATGAAGCTTGTAAAGTCACGGGAGTCGTATTCTTATATTTATGAGTTCTGACACTTGTGGAAGACCTCATACATTACGAAATTCACTGCAGTCTTACACTTCTGTCAAGCCATTGCTTTACCTTCTTAATTGCCTGAATGTACCTGTAGTCATACACCCCGCAATCTTAAATGTTGAGTCCCGCAATTTGTTGTTGTAGCGCACTCATTAAGCTCGAACCTAGGCGCATTCTTAAATTCATGTATGTATGTAGTCATAATTGATACACAGGGAACTGTCATACACCATGTAATTCATATCTGGATGAAGCTCCTAAAGTCACAAAAGTCGTTTTCTTATATTCCTGAGTGCAGTCTTACACTTCGGAAGTATTCACACTTTACGAAATTCACTGCAGTCTTTCACCAACATTATTGAACATTTCCCTCTATGGGTGGCAACAGTCATACAGCTTCATTGTCGTCGTGCCTTGAATAAGGGTATCCTCCTAGTCCCAAACATACGTTGTTTTCATGGCTCGTTATATTATGTGACATGGTATTATGTTATGTGATATTATGTTATATTACTCGTAATATACTGTTTTATAGTATAATGTTTTTATATTTTATTATATTATATCACGTTATATTATATTTTCTTGTACTATATTTTATTATATTATACGATATTTTATCGTGTTACAATACTATTTTAAACTATTATAGCGTATTAAATTATATTATATAATACTATTATATATATGTTATATACAATACTTTGTACTATATTATATTATACTACAATATCTTATATTATATTATTTTATATGTTGTAATATATTATGTTATTATTTTATTATGTTATATTATATTGTATTATTATATGTAGTATTTTATTTTACCTTATATACATACTATTTTAAACTATATTATATCATATTAACTTATATTATATTATACTGTTATATATATGTATACAATACTTTATACTATATTATATTATACTAAAATATACTAAATTATATTATTATATATGTTGTATTATATTATGTTCTTTTATTTATATGTTATATTATATTGTATTATTATATGTAGTATTTTATTTTACCTTATATAATATTATGTTATATTATTTTATATAATATAACATAATACAAATATTAAATTAAATTACATTATAGTAGATCATATCATGTTAAAATTATATTATTTACCGTCATAAGTGATACATAGGGAACTGTCATACACCACGTAATTCATACGCGAATGAAACTCGTAAAGTCACGGGAGTCAGTATTCTTATATTTCTGAGTTCTGACACTTGTGGTCGACCGATTGTGCTCGAGCAACTTAAAGCCTAATAAGTTGGCAGGAATTGTAAAACCACCAAACAGATTCTGGCATAGTTGGTACTGCCCTTATATGTAACACCTGTTTTGTTCTGATTAAACCTATATAATATCATATACTGCCGGACAAAGTTTTAATTGAAACTAACGAAAGCTAAAGGCTTTATCACAACCTAATCGATCAATCATTTCTTTCATTACCCAAAAGAGTCTCGAATCAACACAGACCGCAAAAAGGCTAAACTTTGTATGTATTGTGACCATATCCAACCTTATAAACTCAAAAGCAATCAGGTGAAACCACCAGTTCTACAGAGTGAATCAATTACCTTCTTGTCAAGCTGCGGCGTGCTGACTGTTGCTTTTGAAACTGTTGACCCGACGCTTTAGATTCTATACCCTCTTGATCTTTCTCATCTCAACCATGTTGTCCTCGCGGCGGCGGCGGCGGCCCTCGTCAGCATCCACCAGAGGGGCGGTGCCGTATTCCTTCTGTTCCCTGCACGGGTGAAATTTCTCAATAAATATTACGATTTTCGTCGTATGATGGGCAGAGGTAAAAGAAAAAAACGGAACCCCACTTGATTTCTTTTTTCCCGTTTCAGATCATCTGCTCGCTTTCGCGCCCTTTTCGCCTTCTCCTCGATGAGGAAATTCATGGCCCTTTCGACGTCCATATTGTTCATGCGGAGGGCCCTTTTTGCCTCTCTTTCTTTGTACCCCATTCCCATCAATAAGGATAAGGTATCGTCTAGGAGCTGAAACTATCGACGAAACCACTAAGCAAAATGAGTTTTTCCCCATTTTTTTCATATTGCGTAAGAGTAAGAATTCCCATGTAATGACTTAGGACGGACCCGAAGAAATTAGCCTGAGCTGAGGTCAGGGCATCCTTAGCTTTTTGCAGCATCCCATTGTGGTAGGCGACGACTCCTTCAAGAAGTTCCATTCTCAAGTGCCTATCGGCAAATAATGGGAGGGTATGGATATAATTTGACGTCCTTCGAAGAATGGAAAATAAGTTACGAAATGTTTATTTATAATCGAAGGAAGGACTTACAAAGCAAGCTTGGGGTAGCAACTCCCATGGAGAACCCTAAGGCGAGAGTTTTCCTTTCCATGAGAACGTTCGATGCCTTTCCTGGCTTTAGATAGACGAACGCCAGGTACAGACAGCCAGTTGATATCTTGCAGCATGAAATAGCACCAAACCATGTCTATTTGGAGAATTGATACGTTATTGACCATCTGAAACACGGACAAAAGAAGAAAAGCTCGAAAATGTAAGATTCTGGGATGAATAAACACACACAAAAAGAAGGCGTTCACACCTCAATCAGCTTTGGTTCACAGAGCAAGAAAGCCTCCTGTAAGAAATCACAAGAAACTAACAATCAAGAGTGCATTCGAAAATAATACAAAACTCATAAACATTATTACATAATCAGGAGCTTTACAAACTTACCTCGCCCATGGTCAGAACCTCCACAGCATCTCACGAGTAAACTGCCTCGGAAATAGGGTGAGGAAAAAGGGTGTCTTACATTTGATAGTTGCTGTTAATGGGAAACAAATTAAACCTTGAGTTGATACCGTTGTTACACTTAATGTAGACATAACTACATTATTTATCATTATCATATAGACACTACTAAATGTTACCAAAAGATTGCACTACTGTTGGTTTGACCACGGGATTGCACTACTGTTGGTTTGACCACAGGATTGCACTACTGCTGGATTGACCACAGGATTGCACTACTGCTGGTTTGACCACATAATTGCACTACCGAAGTGAACTGCACCACTGGGGAGAATTGCACGACCGAAGTGAACTGCACCACTGAGGAGAATTGCACTACCGAAGTGAACTGCACTACTGAGGAGAATTGCACTACCGAAGTGAACTGCACTATCGATCAGAATTGCACGACTGAAGGAAATTGCACGACCGACCAGAATTACACCACCGGATATCTGTATTGATTTTGTCCCCGTCCCCGTCCCCGCGGGGATCCACGCGGGGCGGGGATTCCCCACGGGGATTCTCCGCCCCTTAATTTTCTTTAAAAAATAATATCTTTAATAAAATATATAAATTTGAATATATTTTGTGTATAAAATATTATATAAATTATAATTTTATATATTATTTAATATTTTTTAATCTATATTTTGATATTATTTTACTATTATTTAAATCATAATGTAATATATATATACATATATATTATAATATATAAACAGCAGCAACAATAACCTTACATATCAGTCTTACCAGTATATATTATATAAGTTGAAAGTAAAGCAATCTTGTAAGACTGACTTATAATACTGTCAAACACTTAGTGAGAGTATTGTACTTAAAGAATATAAGTACGTGAAAATTGTAAGATTGCGTAAGACTGCTAATATATTTTTAGAACTATAAGACCGCGTAGGACTGCAACAATGTCAATACAACAATAAGGAGGTAAAACCCTAGAGACGCAAGCTTGGAAGACTGAAGGAATACAAAAGGAATTTTTTTAGGGTGTTAATACAACTTTTGTCATATAATCGAGGTAAAGGGCCTAAGTTGCTCATCCTCGATGATCATCTCATCGCATATATAGCAAATATTGAAACAGAGATATCATCTAATATTTCAAGGATGTACGTATTCCCAACTATGAGGCTTAGCATCTTGTCATTACATATATGAAGGCCATAGTGTCGTAGGTCGCTCTGAGTGTGCGTCAGCTAGATTCGCTTAACAGGCTTGGATTCTCGGACTTTAGACCAACATAGTTGAGCAATCGGCAACCTCACACATGAATTATTTATCTGCATCATCACAAAAGACTTTATATTCCACGTCTGTAGGATCCAAAAGCTGAATTATTGATAAATAATATCCAAATATCTGCCGTTCAAAGGCGACTCCAAAAATATTGTACGACTCAGTTGTATAATTAGATTTATATAATATAAGTTAATATAATATACTACATGCCTCGTCTATCGTACCATACAGTTTTAGGACCAGTCTCACAAGATTGATTTTAACAGCAACAACAATAACCTTATAATATCAGCCTTAACAATATAGATTATATAAGTTGATAAGTAATCTTGTCAGACCGACTTGTATTACGGTCAAATACTTAGTAAGAGTATTGTAATTAAAGAATATAGGTATGTGAGACTGCATAAGAATGTCATTTATCTTATCGTCCATTCCGTCCATCATGTTATTCATCATAACACTCAGGCTGTGAAAGTGCTCTTGCAAGATTGGTTGCAGAAACTTTGCCATTACAAGAACTTGTCAGCCATCATGTGAGGTTTTCTGTTAGCCTCTGCACAATACTAAATTGTCTACAGCACTGTTTTTGTTAGCACTTTAACATTTTTTATTATGACCGGCTGCTAAGTAGAGGTATAATGAATAGTTTGTTCAGATTACCATGACACAATTTTAAGTTGACTGATGTACATAACCAATTATCAAATACAATCATTCGGTATCACCATAAATTTCATTAAATACATAAACCTTTCATCCGGCCTTACATAGAATACAAAAAAGAATCCCACTTGGGATTTTCGCCATGAAGAAACCTTCTTCAGTCAACGCAGGCCTAATTGAAACCACAAATAAACAAGACAGATCATAACCTGAAAAAGAAAAAATCCCCAGACGACATGTCATGAATCCCAATATTATAAATACATGTTTCTCAACTCTATGCAAGAACACTGAACACCCCCAACCCACTATTTTGCTTTTCTAAGGGAAAAAAAGCAAAAAGAATGAAAAAGCTTACAATCTAAAGTGTAGAAGCAACCCACCTCTAAAGGAAAAAAGCAAAACGAATGAAAAAGCTTACAATCTAGAGTGTAGAAGCAACCCACCGTATGTCTGTAAGAAAGGTAAAGCAACCACGTTCGCCGCGCCCTTCGTTGTGGTTTGGGTTTTTGAGGAGGGTCTTGATCTGCAGCTTGGCGCGTGACTTTCCGAGGTAGGACGACGACAATGACGTGGTGGGTAATTGGTGGAAAGATAAAAGGCAACTTGGGGAGATCGCACCACATCTCTGAGGGGGACGACAGGGGACGGCGAGAGGTGGAGAATATGATAAAACTTCCATCATCGTGTAAATTATATTCCTTATCTGAAATGTTTATACTAAATCAACAAATAAAAACGAAAGAATTAGTAAATTATGAATAAAGCAAAACACGTTTGAAGGGATTGAGGCACGTGCAGAGGAAACACGGAGGAAGTCAAATTACCTTGCTCAGCAAGAAGATCATCGACCACTTTCCCAATATGTTAATCAAGAAATATAATATAAAAACTACTATAAGCACGAAGTAGACATCCCATAAATCACAACTTGGCTTACCAAAAAGTAGAGAAATAGACCTCGTTGAAATCCTCATACTGGCGGTTGCTAAGACCAAATACAGCAACCTGAAGATCTTAAGCGACTATCCTCTTTATTTCCCTGTCCAAATGAAAGTAGAGTAAATTCAGAATCTCAATCTTGTGAGAGAAACCCAAAAAATCCACTTGCTAATAATATATTTTCACCTCAGTAAACCACTTATAGGACCACCCAGCATTATCAGTTGGCTCACCGTCTCTATATTTGCAACCCTCAAACAACTCGATAGTAGCCCTGTCGAGCAGCCACTGCGTATACCTCCATAGTAGTGGTATCTGGCCCAGAAACTTTGTCTGCTGTAGGAATAGAATACCCATAGAAACACCACATGATTAACAAAATTTGGAAAACTAAAAACGTAAAATTTCCACAGATGCAAGATCAAACAATGCACCCAATGCAGCACATAAAATTGATGACGAATGCTTGCTCCTTCTCAATTTACTTCAGAATTAAGTGCAACAACCCCCACAACTGAAGTCCAATCCAAATACAAATCAACTTACCAAATGCATAGGCATGCATCGGATTATACTCATTCCTCACAATGTTATCCCCATCAGGATACCAGGCAACCCAATCTCCTCTTTGCTGTTCTACTTCACTTATCAAAAACTAAAATCTAACTTCAATCACCAACACAAATTCAGAACTGCGAAGAATCACAACCCACATATCATAGCAGCCATTAATAAGCTTTCATCAAAGGTGAAAATGTACAGTTTCACTATAGAACTTTATCTGCTGAGAATTCTCCATATCCATCAAACTATGCACTATTCAGAGGGGAAACCGTACCAGCGAGGGCAATCGAGAAGACGAAGAACACCATCGGCCAGGCGTGCGCCGGCTCGCGATCCTCCGGCAAGAACTCGTTGAAGAAGCTCAACCTCTCAGAGACGGTGGCGATGGGCTTTTTGGTCTTTTTGACTATGTAAAAATCGTACCTGAGAATCGTCTGCTGCGCAACGTCCTTCAAACCTCTTCCCAGCTCCAATAGCAGCTCCGCCAAGCCTGGGCGAAGCCCTTAATCTGATCCTTCAGAGTCTCGGCCTCCGCCGCTGCCTTCTCCGGCGACTGCACGGATGTTAAATAGGAGACTTCATCTCCGATTTCGCCGGAGGATCTTATGGCGGTGTCTCCGACTAAGCTCGCTAGCTCGTCGGTCCACGAACTCGGCTGTGATGACACTTCCATCAATTAGAGGTGGTATAACGATTGTTGGGTAATTTAGAAATAAAAAACTGTTTGGCTTTCCACACCATTAATTACCGTGAACAAAATGGGGTAAATGCGGAGTCTCTTTACTATGGAGACGCATGGCTCTGAATACAGTACCAAAAAGAAATCAAATGACTCCTGCATTGCCACGTCATCACAAAAAACAACTATTCAACTTCATACAATGCACCTACACATAAAAACTAACAGTCTCTTGTACATTTTTTTTGCTGTGGAATAAGGGGAATTTTGTGCCACGTGTCATCATAATAGGTCCCTGTGTAATTACCGTGAAAAGAAAGGCCAAGACTGTCTTCATTGGATAATTTTTTATGACTATTCAATTGCTTATTAAATGAATACAGTGAATCAAATTAATGTGCATAAAGCCTGTATGACTGCCATACACATACGAAGAACATGGACATATTAATCTACACTGTCATATACATTCAACGAATCTCACATTTTCCTAGGGGGAGGGGGGAATTTTGTTGCCACGTGTCATCACAATAGGGTCCCTATCCTACTTTTATAGTATATAGATTACAATACCAATTAAACTAATTAAAGGTCCATTTACTAATTCTTGGCCCTGTAAAAGAAATACAACGGCCCATAGAGAAATTAATTCATTTACAGAAATAAAACGGGCCATACATTAATTCATTTACAGAAATAAAAACAGGCCCAAACTATATTTTTTCAGCCCAGCTCGTAAGATATCATCTTCCCCATCCATCCTTACCCTAATTTTCAAATTCCAGCAGGGGCTGAAATTGCAGCAGAGAAGTGGCAGCGATTGCTGCCTGAATACCCCTAAGGGGTGCTCCGGCCAGCCGGGGGGGCAACGGCCCCCCCGAGCCCCTTAGTAGCTCCGTCCCTGCCGGCGCTTTTCGGGGAGATGTGCGTTATGGCGTAATGAGTTGGGACAATAAGCTCCCCGGCACTCGGGTGCGTATTTATTTGCATGAATATACTGTTGGGATCACACCTAATCTCTTCGGATGATCGAAATAAGTATGACATGTGTATAAGCTTGTGGGCGGTGCCCCTACTCTTTGTGGTTTTAGAGTGAAACCACACAAAGCTTATGGGTATGGGCTAGATTTAGTCGATACCCCTTCGTTATATATAATGTTGAGAAATCGAGACGAAAACAGTTTCTCATGCAGATGATCAAAATAAGTAGGACATGTATATAAGCTTGTGAGCTGCTATCTATGTTGTCTAATGAGTCTGGGCTAGATTTGGTCGATGAAATCTCTACGTATATAATGTTGGAAATTGAGACTAAGAAAGGGCTTTCGATATCGTTTTTTTTTTACGTCTTTTAGGTGCTATTGACTCGACTGAGGCTGCTGACGCGCCCGATGTATCCGTACGAGCGCATGTTGAGTGCGTTCCATAGGCAGACGGACGAGCTCATGTGCTCGTTCTTGCCGTACTTTTCATCGTTCAATAGGACGAAAGGTAAAGAAAAAAATCTATTCGATTCGAGTTTTGTAGGGATTTGATTTGTGTCTGAAAATCGAGTTTTTTTTAGGAGGGTTGATCGAGTTGAACCAAGGAAGGCCCCAGTCGCTCCAATTCGTGGTTAACGCAGCGTTTTTGGCCACACTTTATAGCGACTATATGAGAGCGGCCGAGGTCCCGGGTTGGTTATGTGGGGCCCGTTTCCTCACTTCCAACGTCCTGCTAAAATTCGCTCGAACTCAGGTATCATGTCTTATAGTGTTGATCTATTAGTTTGGGGTTGGGATCCTCTATTCCACTTTCTGTATTCCACTCCGTATTCCAACGAACGAAAATCGTTACACCTCCCCCAGACAAGTGTTAAAACACACATAAACATCATTACACCTATGAATTTCATTACAACAAGTGTTTAAACAAAAAAACAACCTCATTATTACGTATTTTTCTATTTTAATATATAATACTGATTTTTTCTACTCCATATTAGAAAAATACGTAATAATGAGGTTGTTTTTTGTTTAAACACTTGTTGTAATGAAATTCATATGTATAATGATGTTTATGTGTGTTTTAACACTTGTCGGGGGAGGTGTAACGATTTTCGTTCGTTGGAATACGGAGTGGAATACAGAAAGTGGAATAGAGGATCTCAACCCATTAGTTTGCTACAAATTTACTATTTTTTGGTTCCTTAAGTTGGGGGGTGACACTTTCAAAATCCCAACTTACTAGTTTTCAATTAAGAATCCTAGTGTTCGAAATGATAAAAGTTTAGGACACGATGCGTTTGAAACCTGATTGTGTCCTTAAGTTTCTTCAATTTGTAGAATTAGTTTTCGTATAACCCAAAAGGTGATGTATGAAAGTGTCACTCCAAACTTACATGACGAAAAAAGTAGTTTACCCCGCACTCTTTTCATACAGCCTATTACATGTTTTAGATAAATTACATTCTCGGCGAGAATCCAATGAAAATGAGCTACATCGTCGGCTACGGCAAGCGATATCCTAAGCACGTCCACCACAGAGGAGCTTCGATCCCCGATAGCGGGATAAAGTACAGTTGCAGAGGAGGGTGGAAATGGAGGGACTCGAAAAAACCCGACCCTAACACCATCATGGGTGCTATGGTTGGCGGGCCTAACAGGTTCGACGGGTTCTATGATGTTCGAACCAATTACAACTACACAGAGCTGACGCTCGCCGGAAACGCCGGTTTAGTGGCCGCACTGGTCGGATTATCCGGCGGTAAAAGCGGAGGTGGAATGGATAATAACATCTTCTCTGCCCTTCTGATCAGCCGCCGCCGCCAGTGGCTCCTTGGAAACCCTAAGGGTGCATTTGGTATGTGGAATTCGACGTGGAAAAGAAAAAAGTGTAAACATGGTGCGATACACGAAGTGTAACGTACAATGATACAATGCATGACATTACATGCTTTCTTCTCTTTTCCGCGTTGACTTCTTAATACCAAAACGCAAAAAAAAAGTTTAATGATATGACATTCGAAGTGTAACATTACCATTATTCGACGCGATGACTTAATAGTTTTTTTGCCTTTTTCACAAACGAATTCCGCATCCAAACCCACCATAAGAGTTAAACGATGATTTGTTATACGGATAGTAAAAACGTGTTCCAATTAGAGACGACTTCAAAGAAGTTTGTATTGTTGAGGAAATGCATCGGCTTCTGTATGATTAAGTATTGAGTTAATTCATAATGAATGAAATTACGTATCGAATAACTAAATCTGGTTTATTATTAGTCAGTGAGTTGGAAAACGAACATGGATTGATGGGTGAACGTTAAATATTGCCTTGAATTTTCTTTGTTATTTGACTATTGACTGGATATCAAATTAATGCATTGGCAGGCAATTAGTACGTGCATGTTCATGGATATTGTACTGGATTGCTATTCGCCGCCCCTTTTTCCTAGTCACCGCCCCTAAAGGGCTGAAAAAGACTTTTTTGCCCTTATGATATTTAAATTAATTTAAAAAGAAAAAACTAACTAAATATATAATTTCGGTACGAAATACTGAAAACTACATACACAAATAAATTCGAACGATCGATCGATACGGAAAAAAATAATTTTGATTTAACATTTTCGGACCGATCGATCGATATTTTCGGACCGATCGATAGATTTTAGGACCGATCGATCGAGATTATCGTAAAAATCATTCGTACGTAGATGAATTAGCGAACACGGATCGAAATAGTTTGAAAAAAGTCCCGACCGAACCAAAATTTCGACCGGCGCTTGGCACGACCGAACAACAATTTCGTATCGATCGATCGTTCTAATTTATTTGTGTATGTAGTTTTCAGTATTTCGTACCGAAATTATATATTTAGTTAGTTTTTTCTTTTTAAATTAATTTGAATATCATAAGGGCAAAAACGTCTTTTTCCAGCCCTTTAGAGGGCGGTGACTAAAAGGGGGCGGTAAATAGTAACTCCCGTATTTGATTTGACCAAATTTAAATATGGAAATACAGCAAGTCGCACGCCAATGCGCTGTTATTATATTTAACTAGTAGAATATAATTGTTAATATTTTAATTTTGTGATCTAAAATTTTTAATGTCTAAAATGAAATATAACTCTTAAATATATAAAAAGAAAATAACGTCGAAGGGCATAACTACAATAATAAAGAAATTAGAAGTCATATGAAAATAATTAAATTATAAAAAGAGAGGTTAAATTGTAAATAACTTAACAGACCAAATGTGTTAGTTTTTATCAACCCCTACACTGATTATATAAGACTAGATAATACGACAGAAGCAGCGGTGAAAAGTATGTTTCATTTCATTGGTTAGTTGAACTAATGATTTATCCAATTTCTTATTGGAAGTGCCCGAAGAAAAACTTAGGGGAATTTATAGAAAAATACCTAATTATATAAAAAGTTGCAAGTCAGTAGTACCCTGTCGGTATTTTTTTTATATGTATTGCACCTGTTAGAATAAATTTTTGCACATTGTTATCCGTTCGCAAGGTACGTCATATAACACATTTAGGTACCATAGAGAAACGTATTGTGGTACATAATACAGTAAAAAAATGGTACATCATATAACACATGAAGATGGCGTATAAAAACGATATAGGTACTATAAACGCGTGACGTGGTACGTAATACACATATAAAAAGATATGTCAAGACTGAAAAATGGTATACACAGTCAAACGGGTACTTATATAAAAAATTTTGACATGGGTACTACTTCCAAATTTTTTATATAAATGGGTATTTCTATAAATTTTCCAAAAACTTATTAACATCTTTATAGTTGTATTTATAATATATTATAACATAAAATAAAGGAAAGAAAAAAGGCTTTTTAATTAAAATAAAGGAATTTTAATGAAAAATTATTAAAGTAGGGTCGGTTCGCTCAAAATTAATAAAATCGCGTGAAACGCGTTTAATGGACGCGACGACGCGCCCATTAGGCGCGACGTCCGTTGGATCGGGCTCGATCGGGCTTAACACGGACCGTTTTTTGAAAAGATCGATTGGGCCGAAGGTCGGCCCAATTGACTGTCGTCGCGGCTAATGGATGCGTCGTCGCGCCTAATGGCCGCGACGCCGCGTTGAATAAAGCTGCGACGCCTCTTTTCTTCCTCATTTCTTCTCCTCTCATCCCTTCGATTCCTCAAGCAAAATCTCGGGCGGTTGTTGCGCGCGTTTAAATAGTGATAGATCCGTTGTCGCTCGTCATCGTCGATTAAGCTTCGTTTGGTATGAAACTCATAATTTGTTTAAATCTTATTTTTTATGTTTCGTTAGATTTCGTCGAATACTTGCGTTTATGTTTGTGTTTTTGTATAATTTATGCTCTAGATATTATGGGTTGCTTAGTATGTTGATATATCACCTTAATTTTAGATAATTGGTTCGATTTAGAAATTTTTCCTAATTCAGAAACCTAATTTGAAATTAGGATTTCTAGGTTATTTGATTCGATTGTTAGTACATGAGTAAATTATTTGTTTATTGTTATTTGTTGCGATATTGACTTTGAAATGCTAATTTAGGATGGATATGAACGAATATTACGGTCCGATCGACAGATCACTTCTCATATTCCAGGATAGTTGTAACGACTCGTCCCATACCGGGTGTCACTATAGCATCGGTCCCTACCGGGACGAGTGGGGTTGGGCCCACCACACTCCGACTGATAGTCTGGCCCCACTGTACCACCATTTAACCTTTTAGCGTGCTTCGTGCACTCGCTCACACGCACCCTGAGAAACTTCCCAGGAGGTCACCCATCCCTAGATTACCCCAAGTCAAGCACGCTTAACTTCGGAGTTTCTATAGATGGACTCCCGAAAAGGTAGGTCGACCTTGGTGATATGAGTAGTACTATCAATTCCCTTATACGATTCTTAGCCTGACACGCCCATACATTGTCAGTCTCAGGATCCCCTCTCATTCGGGTGTCGGATCGGTTCGCTCACGTACCCCTAGAAGCCTGCCAGGAGCCGCTCCTTGTCCGTGCACCTCTCTGGCACCGGCGATCACTCCCCGCCCTCATCGGCCTCGGGCGTCACAATAGTCATCGTTGTAACGATGTACTATCCAATGCTGATGGTGCCCTCGACACGCCTTTGACCGTTAGGGGTTTGGAGAGTGTCGTATGGGGTAAGCTTTCACGACCGGTGCAGTTGCACGGTCGTATTCTGGAGAGGTTGGATACTATGTCCTTCTACGGCGTGTATAGTTGTGGATCTCAGAAGTTAGATCCACACTTGATCACGGCCCTCGTAGAGAGGTGGAGGAAGGAGACGCATACGTTTCACTTGCCTGTGGGTGAGGCCACCGTCACTCTTGAGGACGTCGGTGTGATGTGAGGACTTCCCGTTGATGGTCACTCGGTCAGCGGTGTTATCCAGCACAGGACGCAGGATCAGTGGCTCGATTACTTGGAGGTGCTGACTGGTTACAGACCTGCTATGGGGCGTACACCGGGACGAAGGTGTCGCTGAGGAAGTTGCAGACTGGCTAGAAGCCAACGAGATCGATGGTCACAGCTCAGATTATGAGGTCGATCAGAGGGCACGTGCATATGCGCTATTACTCATGGGATCGGTTTTGTTCCCCGACTCCAGCGGAAGCTCGACGTCCATGACTTTACTCCCGCTGCTCGAAGACATAGACGCCGTGCACACTTACAGTTGGGGCAGTGCCGTGCTGACTTTCTTGTACAGAGAGATTTGTACTTCGTGCCAGCGTCAGAAGATGAACATCGGTGGAGCTTTGCGGTCTCTACATGTGCGTTCTTTTGTGTAATTGAATTTTCTTGAGGTGCATAAATACTAATTTAAATTTTATGTAGGTATGGGCCTGGATTCGTATATTACCTGTGCAGCCCGTTATTATCCGTCCTCGAGTCCACATGATGCCCACCGAACAGGCCCGTACCTTCTATGAGGCCAAAGAGGCGGTCGCCTCGGGCCCAGCTTTGGAAGGGGGCCCAATATTTTTTATACACATGTATATATGTTATATATTATAGTAAGTTGGTTTATAATCTCATTTAATTAATAAAATAGAAATTGTGCAAAAGATTGTTAGTTATCCATGCGCCTTAAAGTTAACAAAAGCGAGCAAAAACTTTACCTTTTATTAAAATATTACTCAAACAATAAATATTACTTTTTATCTTTTTTTTTAAAAAACTAGACGTCAATATCTTCTTGTTTACCCAATCTAAACTAAAATTTCTCAAAGAAATAGTGTTTATATAAGTATTTATTGAACATTCAATTATAAAACATACTCTTTCTATTTTAAAATACAAATCGTTTAAGGTAGTTGCATTCATATTAAGAAATAAAACAAAATCTCTATTATACACTTAATTAACTATTTTATCCTACTAGTCTAATTATTTTTATTTAAGGGGTAAAGTTGTAAAATTTTCCAGATATTTTTCTTAAAAAAAGTAAAACGACTTGTATTAAAAAACAAAAACAAAAGTCTAAAACGACTTGATTTCAAAATAGATAGAGTATTTCTTTTTATTCGTTATTTAAATTACTTATGATATAAATCTATGCTATTTCGTATATCATTTTAAAAAAATATTTAATAAGGGTTCGGGCCCGAATTCGAGTTTCGCTTCAGGCCCCAACTTCTTCAGGTACGGGTCTGCCACCGAAGAAGATGGAATTCAGTTGTCCATGCCGCCACATGCTGCGAGGTAGTAAGACGTTGTTTATCTTTTATTGCGTACGGTTAGAATATGTTTCCTAGAATATTGTATATATTTAATAGATTTTTCTTAAAATATTCTATTTTTTTATATGTTTATCTTTTAGTATTCTCGCAATTTCATTACGAGAAACATTACGGTGCGTGCTGGCCAACTCCTGTGTGAAGCATGTGTGAGGTCCACCGTATCTCGTCACCTTCCAAAAAAAACTTCTCGGTTTGAAGACTGCTCGCAATCTCCAATTACAGTCGTCGATGTGATTGCATCGCACACTCCATGCGGTTCTATTTTCGGTTACGTGGTACTCACGTCTAACAATCCTCAAATGATAATCGTTAACAGCACATTTCAAATGTTCTTTGCTACTAAACGTCATACCTACGAAAAATGCGGGGTCCTCCGCGTCGTAAAAATCACCACCAGTTTCGTCAACTTCTGCGGGAGCCATTTGATAAGTGGTATTAAACGGCACCGACTGGTATAATGCTCGGTTCTCATCTGGTTCACTTGGCATTGGTTCATCGTTATTGTCATCATCGTCATCTGCGGGATCCGGAAAATCGTCTAGCGCCCCACCTCGTCATCAGCTTCAGAGTCACTAACGTCACTATCTTGGTCGCGTCATGAATGATCTCAGGCTGTGCCACCGTCGAACTAGTAGGAACAAAGCGACTACTCGAAGGTATATCTTCATGGGGGGCAAACGAAATATTTGTCAATCCTTCAGTAACTGATGTAATGTCAGGAAACGAATCCATCAGCGCCGGATTCGTGTACTCGTCGGGAGCATCTACGTTGCGATCGAACTGAACTATCTCAGTTGCCTCGACAAAGACCTCAATGTAATCGAGTTTGGCGTCCGGATCCAAGAAATATGCGAGGTCGGCATCACTGGACATTAGTAGAAGATTATGATGAAATCGAGAGTGTTGATAGTAGTCGTTCTTCACCCGAACAATTAAAAAAAAGAAGCGTTGTCGACGGAAGTCATGTCATACAACATAGTAAGAAATTGATTGAAATTGGTATTGCGACGAATTCGTCGATAACCGATGGGTTGAAGACTATATCTGATGGTGCTCGTCTCGTATATTATTTCACCAACATAATAAACAACTATTTAAATTTTCCTGGACACCATATTGAATGTGTATGAATTTTATGAATTATAATTTGTTATTGGCGGTTGTTTATATAGGAAAGGCCGGCGAGGCCATTAATGGCGTCGCCGCGGGCAATAGACGCGACGTCGCGTCCATTGGACGCGATGTCAGCCCACTTCCCCGACAACCCGTAATGGGCGCGTAGTGGGCCGTCAGTGGGCAGCCCATCATGGGCTGCGTCAACTCGTCGCGGCTATTAGCCGCTGACGACGCGTCCATTTGATGCGCTCGGGCCCACTTCGGGCCCAGGCGCAAGAATAGAGAATGCCAGGTAGGGCTGAAAACGAGCCGAGCCGAGTCCGAGCATGGCCCGGCTCGAGCTCGGCTCGATTATGTACAAGTGGGCTCGAGCTCGATCGAGCTCGAAAAGGCGAGGCTCGAGCTCGGCTCGATAAACCATCGAGCTGCTCGAGCTCGGTTCGAAAAGCTCGGTTCGTCATAAAAAATATAATATATTATATTTAATTATAATATTAATAAAATATATATATATAAATTAAAAAAAAGAAAAAATTGGGCTCGATAAGCTCGACGAGCTATCGAGCCCACATACAAAAAGCTCGAGCTCGGCTCGATTGTGAAAGGTCGAGGCTCGAGCTCGGCTCGAGCTCGACGTTCACCGAGCTCTGACCGAGCTGCTCGCGAGCGGCTCGCAAGCAGCTCGGCTCGTTTTCAGCCCTAATGCCAGTTCATCGTCGCGGCTATTAGCCGCGTCGTCGGGCCCAATAAATGCGTTTTACCCTATTTGTTAATTTTGAGCTAAATAACCCTTCGGGTATTTTCGAAATAAATTACAATATTTTATCAAAAAAGCCAAGAAAATATATTCTTTTTCAACTGATTTTAAGCATCGATGGCCATCGCTGACAACGATGAAGAAGATTCCGGCATACCCCAACCATGGTTGTCATGACCAGACCGGACCGGTCAAAAATCCGGTCCGGTTCCGGTCCGGTCTTTTTTTTTAATTTAAAAATAAATAAAATTTGTTGGCTTAAATAAATTAAACAAAATACAAAAACCAATAAATTAGTTTGGTTTAGTGGTTAAGTTCTGGGTATTGTACTTAATGGTCTTGGGTTTGAATTCCCTCAACACCCTATTTTTATATTTTATAATTAACCTATTAGTTACTATTTTATTTTTATTTAAATTTGACCCCAACTCATTGATTTAATACTTGGCATACAATTAATTTATAACAAAACACACAATTTACGTTTATTTAATTTTATCCCTTATTTTAAATAATTATAATTTGAAAAAAGTTCATAAAAACATGTAATTTTTCATTTGATTAATTCATAGATAAAATATATATTTATTATATTTAAGATACCGGTTTTACTCCGGTTTGATTCCGGTTCTATACCGATTAAATCACTAAACCTTAAACCACTAAAATTTCCTGTCCAGTTCGAAAACCCGGTTTGAGAACCATCAACTAATTTTTCATATTCATTGCTAGTTTTAAATAATCTATATACTATAAAAGTAGGATAGGGACCCTATTGTGATGACATGTGGCAATAGAAAGCCCCTCTCAACCAATGAAATTGCTTGAAGACCAAAAGTCAGCTAAACAGAGACCAAATTCGTTGCATTTGATTGCATGTGAACTATAGAAGTTGAATAGGGTCTGCTGACACGTCAGCAAGAATTTCCCCGCCCAACCAATCCGAATCCTCTACGTCAGTCGGTTGATTTTTTACGTCTATGTTCATTGTACTTCATTGTATGAAGTTGAAAAGTTTTATTTTTTGCTGACATGGCGGGCTAGGAGGCATGCTATTCCATTTTTTGAAGATGAAAAGTCGTATATGTTTCGTAGAGTTATGTGATTCAGCTAACAGAAGATGAATAGACTTGCAAATTAATCTAAGTCGAGAGACTCTTCGCATCTTCTTTTCTTTTCTTTTCAGAGAGACACACCCTGATGCACGCGCTCAAAGCACAGAGAAGGGACATTTCAAATTCCGATGATTACGAATAGAAAAGCCCCAATAGATACATCCACATAAGGAAGCTTTGGCTAGATTAGGGCGAGTTTTTGCCGGAAGAACGGTTCCTGGAAGAAATCCACACGATGGTGGTAAGAAGATCCTCCACCTCATGTGGGCCGTCCTCGCCGCGAAGAAGAAGAAGCACGTACTCCTTGAAATCCCGTCGCACTAAACGTCGCCGAGCTCGACGAAATTCTAAGGGAGTGCGAGTCGAGTGGCGTGCAGTACATGGACGCTACCATGTGGATGCACCACCCAAGGACGGCGAAGATGGCCGAGCTCCTCCGCGATGAGAGCCGCTTAGGGCGGATTAAGGAGGCGCGTTGCTGTTTTTTTTTTTCCATTGAATTACTTCATGCCCATTCGCTAATTAGTCAATTGATTTCACGGAGAACTACATGTATATATATTACCAAACATCAATGCTGATGAAAAGTTGATCTTTTTCAATATTTGACATCTCTGTAGATTCCTCACTTGAGGCCTGCTGAGTACAAGAGGTCTAGATTGTCAAGGAACCGAAGAGCTGTCAACCGTGCATATGGTGGAGTATTATCTGGCGGTGCTGTTAGGATGCAACTGGACTCATATGGTGGAGCCTTGCATCAAGGACGTTGCCTCTCAGTATTGCGTTTTTCAGATGAACTATTTTTTCTGCCCCCCAAATCATCATCAGCAGCAGATTTTGCCCAACGCTTTCAGTCAAGATTCTGTTTCGCAGGTTTTCTTCGAGAAGAAGGAAACCGACCATCAATTCGCCGACATTAAAGTCGAATCTTCGAGGCTAGCTGTAACATGGGGGTCTTACAGCAGATCGAAGGCTCTGGGCAGCTTCAATTCGAGGAAAAGATCGTCGATTTTAAGAATGAAGCACAGTTTCAGAAGCAACTCAATGCCCAGAAAATCAGTAGAGAATTTCGAATATTGCAATGCCCCTCGGTAAGAAAGTAGCATTCTTTTTTTGCTTCTTCGTAATCTTTGCAGTTTATGTATCGTGCGTATCCTTTTTATGTGAATTATTGTTTCGAATAGTTCCCTTAGAACCTCGAACATCCCTCACCTGAAGTTTGTGTTTTCCAAGAATCGAACCCTTCTAATCCAAAAAACAATGTTCCATATTCCTGGTGACGAGGTATTATATATAGCAAACCACAGTTGCTCATTATTTCTCAATGCTCATAATTTCTGTATACGAAGGGAGGATTATACTGCTTGGGAATACAGAGCATAGACGGAGACCTTGGGATCATCCGACGTGAGTATTATATAATATTTTTTTTTTCGCTGGCAAAATAAATTAGTTACCGTTCTTTTCTTTTTATCAAATTTCTTCATGCGAACGTTTTGCATGTACTGATGTGTACTGATGCGCTATAGAGTGGTGTTCAATTGGGAGAAGCTAGGGCTCGGCTGGTCCGTTTCTAGCTTTAAGTAACTTTCTTTCTCTTTCTTTTTTTTGCGCATTTTAGCAGCGCAAGAAAATATGCTCGACGGCGGCTGTAGTTAGTTTGTTTACAAATCCTCTATAGGCCACGACGTTACTAACGAGGGCCCGTTGGGCCATTTGCCTACTACGGACGACAGGCGAGCCACCACAAGCCCGGTGCTGCACCAGCTGTCGCTGTTCTGGCGCCCCCGAAATCTTTTGCCTCGGCAGATATGAATTGCCATAACTTATGTAAGATTGGTTTTTTGCTATTACTATGGACAGCCTTGTAATGGAGCTCATTTGGTGAGTTTAATTTATTAATTGGTTGAGTATATCTGTTTTTGTAAAATAACCCTTTTTTTATTGCGGAATTTCGTAAGTAAGTAAATCGTATTATGTAGTCAAGATGGTGACGTCACATGCCTCTGTTGATGATGAAATGATGAGTCAAGACTCTGTTTCGCAGGTTTTCTTCAAGGAGATGAGGGAAACCGACCATCAATTCGCCGACATTAAAGTCGAATCTTCGAGGTCTAGCTGTAACATGGGGGTCTTACAGCAGATCGAAGGCTCTGGGCAGCTTCAATTCGAGGAAAAGATCGTCGATTTTAAGAAGGAATAGAATGATCACGATAATGAGGTAGATGATGATGAAGATGAAGGTGGGGCGATGAATCTATGGAAGAGAAGCTTAACTGGGATTGGAGCCATATGCTCATTAAAATTTGTTGCTGCAACTGATTGCATTTGTTTAGCAGTGGAGGAAGAAAGGGCAAAAATCTGCTGAAGAATCAGAAGCTTACGTTTCAGATCTATAGTAACGACAAGGTTGCTTACTTAGTCTTGAAGCTTATTTGTAAAACTTCTTTATTGTTTTAATGGAATCATATTCTTGATTTTTTTTATGTTTGTTTGATTTGTAGAGGATTAAGCAAATGGTTCACCATGCGAATAAGCTCAGCGAAGCTATGAATGGGCTTAGTGGGATTCCTATCCTATTACAAGGGCTCATATCACCGTTGGAGGATACTATGATGCACCTCTTTGAGGGTTTTATGACGTCTAAATAATGCTCTGTTTCTGCTGTGTATTATATATTTAAGATTTTTGTGATGCGATTAGTGCTCTACCCAAACGAGTGAAGGCTCTGCGACCGCAAGGGTTTTCTTGAGCGTCAGACTTCTCTTTGATGGAGGTCTGCAGAGGAACAGTGATGCAAAATTGATTAGAGGGACGACGACGACGAATATCAAGTGAGTCTCAAACTTGATCTTAGCTCGATGGTAATTTTGTCATTTTTCATCTCGCCTTGCATCGCTTTTAGTCGATGTTTTCGGATTTTTCATGGAAATGCTATATGGAGCTGTTATATTTCCTGTTAATTTAGCTGAAATGTTCGTGTCTACGTTTGATTAGGAAGGTATGTGAATTTTATCGTGTGCATGTTGTGTGTAATTGCTTGAGGAAGATACACGCTGGTATTGAAGTGCTAGATCAGCGTTTCTGAGCTGTAGAACATTGTGTTTTAAGATCATTTGCGGAAGCAATGTTTGTCAACATCTTTGCAGCTATGAACTGCTAAATGTAATTTTTAATTAGATATACCTTTAGCTCTGAGATTTGGGGCAATCGCATTCATTCTGCTCTTTAAGTAGTAGTAAAGCTGAGCACGGTATTCTGAGAGAGATAGGACTTGGTTGCACAAGTCTTTTGATGTTTTCAAAATCTAAGTCACTAACTTCAGTTCCCATGGAAATCATTGTTACATTGTTAGGCGAAGAGTCTAATAATGTCCAATCTCACACCATAATTATCTTATTAGACTATGTTCGTAAAACGAAGAGTCTAATCAAACCAAAAGTTTTTTCATTAATAGGGTAGAAGAATCGTGGGTCGTCGAAGCCTGTGATTGGGGGAACGCGTGTCATCATTTACAATCTGTGGGAGGATGATCAAGCATCTTTGGAATTGGATTTCTACTCCGATCAACATGTATGTATAATATATTCTTGCTTTCTGAAAAGCCCTTTCAGCCCTTTCTTTATTATATATTGTACAAAAATGCAATGAGGAATGAAACGATGATGGCTCTATTTCTATTATGTTGTTGTGGGTGTTTTGGAAGCTAATTTTGTGGAACCAGCACATGACAAACAGGGATTCGAGCGAACGATTGTGTTTTGTAGGCTCGAGGCAAAGCTACTACAACTTCAGAAGAATTACTGGTTTGTTCGGTCTTAATTTGCGCAATATGATTGATTGCCTGCTCTTTCTTCTATATACATATAAAGGTAGATAAGATAATAATTCACCAGGTCTACCAAGTGCCAGCTTATTGGCTATGCTTCAAGGCGTGGAAAGAATAATACGTATACTCCAACTGCTGACACAAACAAGTCGCCGTCTAAGTGCAAGGAATCAACAATAGAGCCACTAGGAAATAAGAAGATATTACAAGCTGTTCCTATCAGTGACGTCTCAGGTACTACAACGGCTGTCAAGGAGAAACATTACATGTCTGAGGCTGCAAAGATATTACACCAAGCTGTGCCAATCAGCAAGGCTTTAGGTACAACTCAGTTTGGAAATACTCCATCTAATATTGAGCATTCTTCAACAGTGGCTGTCAAGATCAAGGTATGAATATAATCATAAACAAATGCCCTCATTTTTTTCTGGACAACTTCATTCCATTAGTTTTTGTTTTTTTGTTAGACGGAACAACTTCTCAGTTTTTTCATCGATTGCTGCCCGACCTTGCCAGTAGCCGCCGTTCATCGGCGTCGCTTCCTCTGACGCCGCGCAGCGAGGGAGAAATACTGGATTCTGTGGCGCTGAAGAGCTTCGGATTCCACGATCTGAAGATATCGACGAGGAACTTCCGTCCCGACAGTGTCCTTGGCGAGGGTGGCTTTGGGTCTATGTTCAAAGGATGGATCGATGAGAACACTTACAAAGCAGCTAAACCAGGGACTGGCACCGTCATTGCTGTCAAAAGTTGAACCAAGAAGGATTTGAAGGACACAAAGAATGGATGCTAATGGAATTGGCTTACCAGAAAAGGTGGCCTCTATATCTCAGCACCAAGAATACAATCCTTAAGAAGTACGATGGAAGGTACAAAGTCTTCTTTTGTTTTTATTTTTTTTTCTTCTCAAAAGAAGTTTTGGCTCTCACCATCTGCTTGGCTCTGTTTCATTTCTGATAGATTCATGGACATCTTTCAAGAAGTTTACGAAAGAGAATGGCGGTCCAAGTTTGAGTCAGCTGGGATATGGTATGACCTTTCCTTACATATGCATAAAAAAACATAAAAGAAAGTACTCATCTATGGGCTTTATAACAGGTACGAACACCGTCTAATAGATGATATGGTTGCTTACGCTTTAAAGAGCGAAGGAGGTTATGTCTGGGCTTGCAAAAACTACGACGGTGATGTTCAAAGCGATTCCCTAGCCCAAGGTTTGCTCCTTTTTTTCCATTTCCATCTCAAATATTTGCCCTGATTCGTACTTAAACAAGTCATGTTCTTCGTTCAACATAGGATTTGGATCGCTAGGGCTGATGACATCGGTACTCATATGCCCCGATGGGAAGACAATCGAAGCCGAGGCAGCACATGGAACTGTGACGCGCCATTACCGTGTACATAAGAAAGGAGGGGAAACTAGCACTAACAGCATAGCCTCGATCTTTGGCTGGACACGTGGGCTCGCACACAGGGCTAAGTTAGACAACGATCCTCTGCTCTTGAATTTTACCCAGAAATTAGAATCTGCTTGCATTGCGTGCGTCGAGGCTGGGAAGATGACCAAAGATCTCGCCCTTATTCTTCATGGACCCAAGTAAAGATAGTATTTTTTCGTTTATTTTCTTGCCCTGTTAGAATTATTTGTGGGATTGATTATATCTGTGTTTTATCGTTCTCAGGGTAACGAGGGCTCAGTATTTGAACACCGAAGAGTTCATCGATGCTGTCGCCGAAGAACTGAGGAGTAGGCTGCCTAAAAGAGCCAACTTGTGATTTGTAACATCTCTTTGCATATTTGGTAATAATGAATGCCATTAGACGTCAATCTTGGTGACTGCTCTGAATAAATTGCTGTATAACTAACTCTATAGATGATGGCTTGTACTTGAAACTAGAGCATATTTGGATTTGAAGCTTGTGATTCGGTTTGAAGTAATAAAATTTCGAGCTTTTCGAGCTTGTTTATCTAATACTGTGCAGAAATAAATAATACCAAATTCATGCCCAACTACTACTTACTTATGAAGTACTATAATTATGATTCTATGGAGATGTGCTAAGCAGTAGCCATAAAGATTCTCTGAGGCGGCTAGCCGTCGGAAGGATTTGCATTTTGAGATTTGATATATGTAAATTGACTGTTTCATTGGAAGAAAGACGCGATTTTGTCATGAAGGTTTGATTAGTTGACTGGGTTCTTATCATCTTTTCGTCCATGTGATTCATTTCTCTTGGATTTTCATGTTTTCGTGATTTTTTTTGTTATTGAACGTGGTTTGCTGGTATTTGATTCTTTTTTTGGCATATAGAGTAGAGGACAACTCATGGTAATTCACTTGGACAATTTTAGATCTCTTCTAGATCTAGATTTCTGACATATCATTGGATATCCACTGCGTTAGTAGATTTAAACTAAACATGGTCGTTCTTAATGTCCATGTTGTCCATTCATTTTGTTTACGTATCCTTATAACTAAATATGAATACATTTTATTTATCAGAAGCCTCCATTGCTGAATTTTTTTTATGAGAAGCCTCCATTCTTACCTAATTTCAGTGTTTTACGGCCAATCAATACTATACGGCCAATCAGTTATATGATAAAAATATCCCAACTCCCAAGATGGCAAAGGCTGAATCTTTATAAGACGTGTTTGAAAACCCTTTTGAGAGTACGATGAAGCGTAACAACCATTAAAAACTCAACCTTTGATTAATTCTTCTTTATGTTCCAGGCTGAGATCAATTATCTGGGATAGTTGCACCATCCAAATCTGGTGAAATTGATAGGTTATTGCTTGGAGGACAAACACAGACTTTGGTCTATGAGTTCGTGCCGAGAGGGAGCTTGGAGAATCATATATTCAGAAGTGAGTACAGTGATCTTCTCTTGTGTAATAGAAGCAGTTCGACATGTATTTATTGAATGTGATTTCAATCAACACGGACATCATATTTCCAACCATTGTCATGGAATTTAAGGATGAAGGTTGCTCTTGGAGCAGCCAAGGGACTCGCCTATCTACACAGCCTAGAAGCTAAAGTCATCGAGACTTCATAACCTCAAACATCTTGCTAGACGCAGTACGCAATTGCTCCTCCTATTACATCATATACTTATTCAACGTATTCAGACAAACTTAACATAACTCCATGAAATCTACAGAGCTACAACGCTAAGCAATCTCATTTTTGGCTGGCCAAGGACGGCCCTGTTGACAGGAAAAGCCACGTGTCGACTAGGATTACGGGCACTTATGGATACGCAGCGCCCGAGTACATGCCTATAAGGTTTTATTACATAACAATTTAACTGTGAATGCTTATTCTTGAAGGAGTGAGTGTTGATAATATTATTTTGTTGTTCTTTTTTTCTTTTTCTCAGGCTATTTAACAGCAAGAAGCGACGTCTACAGCTTTGGGGTGCTCCTCCTCGAGATGCTCTCTGGGCGGCGCGTGCTGGGACGGTGGTGCGTGGGAAGGCAAGGAGAATGGAGGTATACAGCTCGGACTTTGGCCTTCCGCCACGATGGCTGCTCGCTGCCCATCGTCGACATAGCCGTTGAGGCAAGCTGCTTCTACCTTGACTCTTACCTCCTGAAAAGGAAAGAGAATGCTTTCTTTATCATTACCTTGCTCTTTATTGCAGAGATTAGCTGAGTTTTTCGTTGTTCCGTTCCTTCTGGTATTGTGGTTTATCTACAATCAGTTAATGGTAGCGAGGCCAAATATTATCGAAAACTGAGGGTGGGTTTGGAGTTGACATCAAATTGATGGTTCTTTTTCATTTTGGATTGTGGGGTTATTTCCTTCTATTTGTGATAGATTCGATATTAATTGTCTTGAGTGCTAACTCTTCTATCTTCTATAGCAGGTGAAGAAGATAAATTCAAGAAGCATTTTCCTTCTCTCGAACAGTCTTCGCTCGAAATAATGGATGCATGGTTTTCAAGAGAAGTATTTGATTCAAGTAAAGAATATGACTTTCCCATTCGATAACCATCGATTTTCGCTATAGCATAACATGCACGAGTGGCATGTTTTGCAGAAATGTCGAAACGTTTAGGTTTCAAAGTGAACTATTCTATTGCTGGAAATCACTCTTCTCCCGCTGAATCGACCAGCCTATCTCAACATGAAGAACTTGCCAAGGCAATCTCTCAAGATCAAAGTTGTTCATCAGCTAAGGTACCTTTTTTCTTATACAAATTGTAAATAGTCTACTCAAAATTGCAATGATAAGTATTAGTATTTCATTGCGTTAAGCTTATGATGGAGGCTATGGAAAGCATGTCCAAACAAGCATGAGGCCTTCTTTCTTGTGCAATATCGATTTTACCAACAATTATTCACAAGCTGAGATAAGCCATCCAATTGTAAGTTATATCCCTCCATATTCTCCCTTGAAAGCTCAATTTTTTCGTTTTAAATAGTCACATAATCCCCTTCCCAGGTACCTCCTTTGCCTTATGCTTACCCTGATCCTTACTTAACTGGGCTGTTAGCTGCTAAGGACCTCATCCTTTGGTAATTACTTTACAAATACAATATCCCTCCTTTCTTCTAATTGAACAAAGCCTTTTCAATGGCTGCTATATAGCTATATAACCATCGAATGTATCAGATGCAGCCTCAATGGAGGGGGGGGGGGGGGGGCAGTAGCATCTTCTTGCCGTGTCCCACTCCCACCAGATTTTTCCGAGGATGGCCCAATATTCGTCAATGCCAAACAGTTTCAAGCAAGACTTAGGAGGAGGCAAACGCGCACCAGACTTGAGTCTCATAACAAACTCATCAAGAAACGTAGAGTAAGTCTATTTACTTCTTACATTCACCCTTGCTTTACTTACTATTTCTTTGTCTTGAGAAGCCCTACTTGCACGAGTCTCGGCATCAACATGCTATGAACCGAGTTAGAGGGTTGGGGGGGGGGGGGGGTCATTTTCTCAGCGCGAAAAAAGCTCAGCAAACAGATTCTTCAGAGTTACATCGCACCAACTCATAGGCTCAAGCTAATGCTGATCAACGCCCATTTCTCTTCGATAGAAAAGAAGCAATGGTGAGGTCTAATGACAACCTAGAGCATGAACGTCCCTCGACTATCAATGGGGCGAATAGGGTTTCGAACGATGGTGGGTTTTCGAGCATTGGTTCCCACGATAGTGGTTCTTCGGTGCAAGGGCATGGTAATGGTGGTGGTACTGTGTATGGGGGGATCGTTAGTTATTATGGATCGATCGTTACGTGATGACCGTGTCTTTCATGGCTCATCCTCGCCTGACAATTCATCCTTGGCTTTGTTAAGTTTAGTTCACACTTTTGTCTTTCAACGTGCCGCTGTATACTGTGTTTCTTGGTAGGGCAACAAACCTCTTAGCACTTTGATATTCTGCAAATGATATTTGAACATGGGAATGTGTTTGTTTGTATGATTGGTTTGCTAACTATTTTCATTTGCTGCGTTAAATATACATCTGTTTATATGTAATATTAACACCGTTAAGTTATTTGTGCCGCCTTTAAAATTGAAATAATGTACAACTGATCATAAGTATATACGAACCTCAATTTTGCGCGACTGTGATAATAAGGTTTCTAATAATGTTCTTTTGCATGGCTGAATGAATATGGTAAGATCTTTTCCACCCTAATATTTGTAGGACGACAAAAAATTGATCCGTTAACAATGTTCTTTGTTATATTATAAATTAGTGAGACTGTTAAGAATGTAGATATTGCTACTGTAGCGTTAAACAAATACTTATGCTAGGGCTAATATTCAAATCAATGTGCAAAATATCTCATCCAGTCCTACCAACATGATCACTATCAAGTGACTCTGTTACAAGGCTAGGAAACAAGTATGTAACAATCTTGAAGAGATGTCGGAAAGTAGCGAGGGCTTTGAATGGATTGATGACTTCATAGGACATTCTTGATTGATTTTTAATTTCAAAGGCATCAAAATCCCTCAACAAGAGACGTGGAATGCTACCTGTTTCCGCGCCAGGTTTATTGGAGCTTACGCACGCTTAGAGCGACCTACGACAACTATGACCTTCAAGATGTTAAGACCTTATATTATATTATATTATATTATATTATATTATATTATATTATATTATATTATACTATATTACATTATATTATATATTATATTATATCATATTATATTATATTATATTACGTTATATTATATATATTATATTATATCATATTATATTATATTATATTACGTTATATTATATTATATTATATTACATTATATAAATCTAATTATACAACCGAGTTGTACATTATTTTTGGCGTCACCTTTGTACGGTAGATTTTTGGATATTAGTGGACTCCTCAAGAGCTTCTTCTCTTCTCAAGAACATATTAGCAGTCTTACGCTATCTACAATTTTCACATACTTATATTCTTTAAGTACATTACTCTCACTAAGTGTTTAACAGTATTACAAGTCAGTCTTACAAGAGTGCTTTACTTATCAACTTATACTATAATATATATTGGTAACACTGATATTGTAAGGTTATTGTTGGTGCTGCTAATATCAATTTTGCAAGACTGTTCCTAAAAATTGTATTATATTATATTATATTATATTATATTATATTATATTATATTATATTATATTATATAAATCTAATTATACAACCGAGTCGTACAATATTTTTGGAGTCACCTTTGTACGGCAGATATTTGGATATTAGTGGACTCCTCAAGAACATATTAGCAGTCTTACGCCATCTTACAATTTTCACATACTTATATTCTTTAAGTACAATACTCTCCCTAAGTGTTTGACCTATTGTCTGGAAACACAATTGTGTGAATATCTCACTAAGTCTTACTGTATGAATGACTGACTGATTGTGTGAATAACTAAACCTTGCTAAACTTCTATTACAATAACGCCTACAATAACATCCATAAATAGGTAAATCAATTCATGTCCTTCACATTAAATTGTATAACAGCGTCCCGTGCATCGCACGGGCAACACCTAGTCTTAACTAAGAGAAAGATTTAAACTGAAGAAAACGTAATTACGTGTATTTTGCTTAAATCCTATGAATTATAGTTATCAGTACTAAATTATTCCGAATAGCTCCGACCCTCGACATAGGATTTAAAAAGGACGAAATTTTGGTCGTTTTCTTGAGTTTTTTTGGCAGCTTCTGATGTTAGCTCGTTGTTCTTATTGCGAAAAATCGCAGCTCACATTTGGTGTACAATTGCTCGATTGGGATGATAGTAGCGGTCAATTTAGGTCAACGAAAACATATAATATCAGGCCGGCGTTATATTTATTGGAGCCAATTGAACAAGAGGGGTAGCTGTAAATGGGTAAGACGATATTTGTCTTCGTCCATTTCGAATTTCAGTTTTAAGTTCATCTCAATTTCTGAATCGTATTTATTGATCGATATTCTATTGCCATCTGTCACAAGTGCTGTTAGAGAAAAAAAATGGTTTTTTCACTAGTTTGACAATGACCCATTCCTATGTTTCGTCGTCGATTCGACTCATTCGGCTTGTTTGTTTCCCCCTTAGTTTTGTTTTCGAATTTAATTTTTTTTTTCTTTTTGGGAGGAGTTGTATAGCCGCTGAGAAGATCATTAGCTTCTTTCTCTATGACGAAGAAGAAAAAAAAATGGCGCAAGTTGGTGTTGTGTTGGGGCAGTTTTAACCATTAGTAGAGCGGACCGAGCAATACTTTATTTGGTTTCTTTTTATTACAAAAATGGATCATAGGAGACTGAGTCTTTAAGGGGCCAGTTTTTGTCTGGGTTAGGCATTTAGTGGTCAACTATCACAAAATGCCAAATGGTTGTCCAAGATACGTTACCTCAGATAATCCAACAAAGCTCTTAGGTTGATTTTCAGAATGGAGAATTCCATGTGTATATTGAAAATGTGTTTTAGAGGTTTACTCTTCTTCTTCCTTGTTTGTTCTTTGATTCAGGCAACTCTGGCGCTCACCGATGGCAACGATCGTAAGTTTTTCATCTTCCTTTTCTTTCTTTGCACCTTCCATGTTGCTGATTGACGTATGATTGAGCATAAGATTCTGTCCAAAGAATGTGTTTTTTTTTCCGTCATCTTCCTTAACATATGTTGTGGGCTGGAGTTGATTCTGTGAAGCGTAAGAAAAGACATGAATCTTCTCTCAGTTGTTTCAAAGAAAGCTCTACACATGTCTTCTTGATAATCAGAAAGCTGAAAAGGCTTAACACTTCGCTTGGGGTTGAAATTCTTGTAACGAAATTGAAACAAACGTCTGAAGATATATCCAACGATTAAAGGGTTGCGCCTTTTTTTACTCACGGTTTTTTCCTATGTTGATTTTTGAAATCAAGATTCTTTGAAGGCGAATTTCGTACATATGTCTGTGATTCTTTATTACATCGATCTTACAACTTGACCATCATATTGTTTGTGCCACAGTTTCTGCTTTAACAGCTCTCAAGTCGAGTTTGAACAACCTTCCACCTAATTGGGTGGGCACAGATCCATGCGGATTGAATTGGGAAGGAATCAATTGCACGACTGATCGAGTTACCTCTTTGTGAGTGACGAAAATTTCAATTCCTTCAATTTTTTCCACCTTCTATTTCGTCCATTTATTCAATCCTTTCGTTTGACGGGCAATGATTTCTTTCATCTCCAGAACCTTGGCAGGCACAGGGCTTGAAGGGAGTGACATCAGCGACATCTCGTCTCTCACGGGATTGCAGTTATTGTACGTTTGGAAGAAGGCAGACTTCTTTCGCCACATAGTTTTGTAGTTGTGTAATAATGGAGTTTTCCAACAATGTAGGGATCTTTCCAACAACATTGGCCTTAAAGGGACCATCCCATCTTCCATCGGAAACCTGAAAAACCTGACGATCTTGTAAGAAAATCAAAGTACTGAGCTTTGTTTGTAATAAAGTATTGACCTGATACAGTAATTTATCTTCTAATTTCTTTCAACTGTACGTAGGATTTTGCTTGGTTGCAGCTTTTCTGGTTCCATTCCTTCTTCTATTGGATCTCTGTCTCAGCTCGTCTATCTGTAAGAAAGCCATATAACTCCCATCTTTTTGCTCGAGGAAAAGAAAATCAACGAATACGTGAGAACATGTCGAATTATCCTACAGGTCGTTGAACTCCAACAGCTTCAGTGGGACGATTCCCCCTTCGATAGGAAATCTTGCTCAATTATCTTGGTTAGATCTGAGTATTAATGGGCTCACTGGGAACATACCGATCTCTAGTCAAAGCCAAACTTCGTCTGGTTTGGACAAGCTACTTCTTGCGAGACACTTGTATGATCTTTGTCTTAAAAGAAACCTAATTATCGAGCTTTAATTTGCTTTCATTTTTGCAGTGCAGAGTCAAATGAGCTTCTTCTTTGTTAATTTTGCAGCCATCTTTCGAACAATCAGCTTTCGGGACCAATACCTGAAGAACTTTTCAGTCCTAGCATGAACCTTATACATGCGTGAGTTTTCGCATGCTTTTTTTTCTTCGTTTTTCACTGAGAATGACTGTAATGAAACTTTTTCTTGATCACCAACTTTTGCTGTTAATAGGATATTTGACAACAACAAGTTCACAGGCAACTTACCACCTTCTCTTGGAGATGTTAAGTCATTGGAAGTCATGTAAGTATGATATAGTCCATATATTGCATTGTCGATTTACAAACAAACAAGTTAATATCCACTGTACTTTATGCGTCTGCATTATCTTATGCAGACGTTTCGATCGTAATTCTTTAGAAGGATCTCTCCCTCCAAGTCTCGGTAACCTGACGAGTCTTAATGAGATGTAAGAAAGCAAACCGCATCATAATGCAATAACTGGCCATATACAAAGCTTATGATATTTCTTGAATCTGTATTTACTTTGTCATTATATTTTCCAGATACTTGTCCAATAACAAATTCTTGGGAAGCATCCCCGACTTGTCAAGTATGAATTCGCTAACCTACGTGTAAGTCGACGCTGCTATGTATTGGGATAATCGGTCATTATTTATATATTTTTTTTGGGATTATATACTGTTCTTCGGCATTTGTTTAGATATATGCAATCACTTACATGCAGGGACATGAGTAACAATAGCTTTAACGCATCGATTGTTCCTACGTGGTTTTCGAGCCTTCCATCTTTGACAACACTGTATTCTCTTCTCTCTCTGTATCTCTTTTCTCCCTTGTGTATTTGTAGCCTCTATAAGTCTCTCTCTCTCTCTCTCTCTCTCTCTCTCTCTCTCTCTCTCTCTCTCTCTCTCTATATATATATATATATATATATATATATATATATATATATATGCTAAGATGGTAAACTCACATGATGGATTTCGCAGGGTGATGGAGAATACAAGTCTTCAAGGACAACTTCCAGTGAACATTTTCAGACTTCATCAACTAGAAACTCTGTAAGTTTGCTGTCATTTTCTTTTGTTTCTCATAAAGTTGTCCTAAACGAGTTTTCTGATCCATAAAGACGTAAACTTTTACAGGGTTCTCAGCAACAATAACTTGAGCGGGGCTTTGAATATCGGCAGCAGCTACAGCAGCAACTTGACAGTTGATTTGCAAAACAATTCTATCACCGATTTTCAGCAGAAAGCGAGTTACACCTTGGAAATATCGTAAGCCCATCATTTAAATTTACATAGGCACGTCTCACATAATCTAATATCTGCTGATATGATTAGTATATTCTTCCTCTCTTATATAAACAGATTAGCTGGGAACCCTATATGCAGTTCTAACGGAGCATCGAATGCGAAATACTGTGCTCTTCCAAATCCTAACAACAACTTCGTACCATCTAACAACTGCGGGAAAATATCGTGCAAATCGAACGAAGTGTTGAGCCCTAATTGCCAGTGCTCCCATCCATACACTGGACTTCTGCATTTCTATTCCTATTCCTTCACAGATTTGCAAAACTCGACGTACTACACAACCCTTTACGGGTCACTCATGTCAGCCTTCCTCTCGAATGGCGTCCCCGTAAATTCGTTGATCGTCGATAATCCGATGATAAACGTCTATTCTTACCTACAGATAAGGTTGCAAATATTTCCTTCAGGCATTAATTCGTTTAACAGAACGGCGGTTTCGAGGATAGGTTTCTTGCTCAACAGACAACCTTTTAACATCACATATTTCGGGCCATTCTTCTTCATCGAAGATCCATATTGCTGCTTTCAAGGTAATAATAATAGCCCACAAGCTTTTGAATCTTGTAATGCTTGCGATGCGTATGTTCGTTAAATAATTGTTGTTTTAGGATCCAATAAGTCATCAGCAAATGTGGGAGTAATTGTTGGAATACTAGTTGGAGGCTTAGTTCTAGTGCTATTTGTAGTTTTAGCTGGCCTTTACGCTCTTCGACAGAAGAAGAAAGCCAGAAAAGCTGTTGAAATGAGCAATCCATTCGGTAAGAAAGATCATAAGATTCGATTCTCACACATATTTTTTAAACTCCTATGTTACGATTATATACCTTTCTCCAGCTTCATGGGATCCCGAGAAAGGGAGTGGTTCAGTTCCTCAGCTTCAAGGAGCAAAATGGTTCTCTTTCGAGGATTTGAAGAAGTATACGGACGATTTCTCTGAATCGAACTGCATTGGACACGGAGGCTATGGAAAGGTTAGAATTCTTTTGCGAAAGCATAGATATTTTCTAATTGCATGAAATAATAAAACCCTTTATTACAGGTTTATAAAGGAACCTTAGCTTCAGGGCAAGTAATTGCAATAAAACGAGCCCAACAAGGATCAATGCAAGGCGCCCACGAGTTCAAGACCGAAATCGAACTCTTATCAAGAATTCACCACAAAAACGTAGTGAACCTCGTCGGATTTTGCTACGAACAAGGCGAGCAAATGCTTGTTTATGAGTACATATCCAATGGTACACTCAGGGATAGTCTCTCAGGTTAGTCCCATATATTTTTCAAACTCTATATGCCTATCAATAAATCTGATGTAATATAATATCGAAATCATATTTCAAACAGGGAATTCTGGATTTTATGTGGACTGGAATAAAAGGTTAAGAATATCGCTAGACGCCGCTCGGGGACTTTCGTACTTGCACGAATTGGCCGACCCTCCAATCATACACAGGGACGTTAAATCCACGAATATTCTTCTCGATAGCAATTTAGGCGCAAAAGTTGCCGACTTTGGACTATCGAAGCTCGTAGGCGATACTGGGAAAGGTTATATCACCACTCAAGTCAAAGGGACGCTGGTAAGCTTTCTCTAAGACCAATTCTTGGAGTTTTACGCTGTGTTTGGATCAAGGAAAACGCTGGGGAAAAGTAAAGTAAAGAGAGCGTGATTTTCGCTAGCTTTTCTCTCCGTTACCCTTACCACCATTTGATGCACAAAATATTTAGTTTAAAACTCTTTTCTTTTTTTCTTTTCCAACCAAACATAAAATTAGTTGAACCGAACTAATTTTTCGAATATGATGTGTATTTGTTTATTATTACAGGGATACATGGACCCAGAATATTACATGACGCAACAACTAACTGACAAAAGCGACGTGTACAGCTTCGGCGTAGTACTGCTCGAGCTACTCTTATCTAGGGCTCCGATCGAGCGTGGAAAGCACATCGTAAGGTTAGTGCAAGAACATAATAAATCATTGGACGAAATAATCGATCCTAGGTTAGGGTCGGGAGAGAAGCTCGTGGGGTCGAAGAAGTACGTTGAATTGGCGATGAGGTGCGTGAAAGAATCTGCGATCGATCGACCTTCGATGGGAGAAGTTGTGAGGGAGATTGAGAATATTATAAAAATGTCGTCCGCTTATTATAAAGAAAGTAAGACGACGAAGAACAAGGAATTTTCTCCGATGAGCTCCGAGGAAACGAGCCCTCTCCATTCTTACAACACCGGTGAAGAATTAGGGTTTGATACGAGCTATGGTTCTTTTCCTTTTCATGTGAATCATCCCAAGTGAAAGTGATTGAGTGAGTGTATATTGCTTCTTTTTTCTTTTTTATCTTCTTCTTTTGTTTGTTTTATTATTTTTCTCCTGTATTGAAATGTGGAGCTTTGGAAAGTATGTTTTAATTGGGTTTTTTTCCAAAGAAATGGACATAGCTTTCTTTTTTTTAAAAAAAATCCTGTTGAGTATTATTTTCACACAAACATCACTGTTGTACAATCCCAAAATGATAAAGTTCAGTGTGAAGAGAATTTGATAATGTCGGCTATGAGATGACAATGCTAAAAATATTAGACGACGCGATTAAGTTCAATCCCAAAATGAAATTGAATTTCAATGTCAATATGGACAACCTTTGATTTTACTGCAACTAAATCCTGGTAATCTAATCCATGTGACATGTTTCAAGACAAAACATATCAATGGAATTTAAAGAACACTTTTCAACAACTTGGACAATCCTCCCATAGTATACTAAGTTTTCATATTAGTTTAAAAAAAAGGGAACAAAATGAACATTGATCCAAACCAAGAATTTCACAAAAAATAGAAACCAAATCTCTAAAACAAATCAAGCAAGCTTTTTTTTTTCTTTCTAAAACATATCATCATCTTCTTCAATCAACTCATAGGCTTCTCAAACAATGCAGAAAAGTACCACTCATCCTTCTCAATCCCCTTATCCAACTTCCTCCCAATATTCCACCTCAACCTCTTAAACCCAACCCTATCGAACATCGGCACATACGTACCCTTCAGCTGCGGGCCGAAGCAGAAGAACCTATCGAGCCAAAAAAGCCCGCCGGGCCTCAAAACCCTATACACATCGTACAGCACAAACTCGAGCATCGTACTAGGTATCCAATTGCTTAAGACATGCATGGAATGAACTATGTCCAAAGTGTTTTCGAAGAAGGGAAACCTCTGCGAAACAGTAACGTGCATCGAAATCAAACCCCTCGACGAAATAAAGCTGTTAAAAGGCCCATCGAAGTTCATCGAAGTAGTCACAATCGTAACGCCCCTTTCCTTCATCCTAGCAGCAAAAGTCCCCGACCCACCTCCTATGTCTAACCCTATTCTTATCGTACCCTTTTTCCTAGTCGAAAGAACGTAGTCAATGCTAAAGTCCAACGCCCCATTATCGTATAGCCATCGAGTCTTCTCCCTGCCTTGTAAATGGAAGCAATCTTGGCAATCGTAAGAGCCCTTCTTATTAACCCTATCGATGAGGCAAGAGTAGTTCTTACAAGTATAGGGTTCCCAAATTAGGGTTTTGTCTGAAGGAGTTTTCCATAGGCTTTGAGGCAAAGGCGATGGCTCGACGTAGCCCATGGGTGTCTTAGGGTGGCACCTCCTCCTTGGGAGTGGCTCGCACCCTTTGAGCATTAGGAGCTGGGAAAAGTTATTGTCCAAAGGGCAATCTTTTCCTACTTCATAGGACATGTACTTCTCCATGTCTTGTTTCAGCCTTAGGCAGCTTCCTCCCACCGATATTTCGTCGGAGCCTATTTGATGGGTGAATCCAAAGGGAAGCTTATGTGGGCCGAGGGAGGTTTTTGCCTCATGGGATAAGCTGTCTAGGAGATCGTCGAAGTACGAGTATTGTGTCTGAGAATTAGTGTGGTCTACGCCTTTGTTTAGCTCTGAGATTTGAGTGAGGAGCTGCTTGAGGAGCTTTTCGGTGGCTTTGACTTGCTTTTGGTGGTCGACGAGCTGTGAACGGCTCTTTTCGAGGTCTTTTTGGGTCGATTCGAGCTTTTGAGAGAGGGCTGAGGAGTTTAAGGGTTGGGAGAATGTTGAAAAATTAGGGTTTTTGAGATTGATTTGTTGAGGGCTTGCGAAGAGGTATATTGATATGAGGTTTGTTGATATGATGAGTACAAGTATTTTGAGCTTTTTTCTTGTTTCGATGTTGCGTTTATGGGATTGTTTCTTGGAGGGATTATCTTCTTCATCTCTTACACTTCCCATGATGAAGACGAATTAAGGTGTGTAATGGAAAGATATCCTTGTCGTTTGTCTTTGATTCTCCTTATTCGTTTGTTCATATAATATAGGATTATTAACGAGGAAGATGTTATGCAATTTAATGCGTTTGGCTTGCTTGAGAAAGTGATGAGCATGTTCCCACTTATAAATGTATATCCATGATGAGCGTTGTTGCACTATTATATAATTTAGCTCGAGTTTAATGCAATAAGTCAAAGTCAACGATATTGGATCTTGGAAAATGCATGGTGAATCAAACTAAATGTGAGGTTCAAGTTCAACCCACCACCAGACGAATTTCTTGAAATACTTAAACTACATATTAGATCTGCTATGATAAAACTACAATCTAGTTTATTGTCAGAACCTTTCTCTTTTCTTTTTAAATTGATGGTAAGAACAAGACATACGTAATCGACCTTAATTAAGAGAATGCATATCTCTAGGGACAAGGTCGACTTCCCCATATGTTCTTTTCCTCGCATAGAGCAAGCAGGCACTTGTGGGATTGAGTAAAATGGCCTTTTTTAAAAAAAAAATGAGAGGCATTTCTACTATAGTCAATGTCATATCGATTGAGTAATGTCTTTCAAATTGAGCAACTCATAATATTTATATATACATAACTTGCGAGGGATCATCACATGTACGGACAAGACAAACGACAATTTTTTAATCTTCTCTCGATACAAAATACTGTATATAATATGATTCAGTGTGTAGTGGGACATGCGAGTAGTTGCCTAAGGCTGTCAACTAGCATAAACTTTCTCATATCAATTTGGAAACATTCGCAAAGTGCTTGGGCACTAATTTGCAGCTTACTGGAGACATGCAAAGAACCATTATTTACCATCATCACCTTCAAGCTCCTCAACAACCCAACCTTAATGTAACAAAAGTCCTCTCATTGAGTACTTGCTCTTCTTATTCCCATCCAAAACTATATAATAAGGACAAAGGGTTTATCTTCTCTACTTGACTACTACATACTACTTACATTATTACCATACTCATAATAACCATTTCCGAGAACTAATAAAGAGGGTGTATATATATACATATCACAATAACTTACTGGGTCCATCATCATCATCTTTTACTTAATAGATAAGAAGCCTTTGGCTCTAAGGCTGTTGACAGTATCCTTAACAGCTTCTTCAACAGAAGTAAACTTCAACCCCAAATCGATCAACCTCTTCGAAGCATCTTCGCAAGGCACGAGCCCAGGCTGAGTTTCACCCGTAAATCTGTAATCACACAAAAAGAACAAAAATAAAAAAAAAACCAACCCAACATAAAAAACGAGCTCAAACGCTAGATTTTAAAAACAATTTGCAAAAAAAAAAAAAAAAAAAAACCTGTGGACGGGGAATTCGGGGAAAAGTTTAGAAACCCTCTCGGCGAAATCTCGAAACTGATAGATCCCATTTGTGCAGAGATATCTACTGAAAGCGTGGGGACTTTCGAATAGCAAAACCTGCGCTTTCGCTACGTCCCTAACATGAACGGCGCCCAGCCAATGATATTCCTGCGTATCCCTCGAGCCTTCTAACAACTGCTTCAAGACCGCACAGCTGGCGTTCAGCTTAGGCTGTAAGAGCTCGCCAAGACAAGTCGAAGGGTTTATTGCAACTACGTCGAGGTTGTTCTCGGATGCGAACTTCATGGCAGCTGATTCTGCCATTGTCTTGGATATGGGATACCATTTCTACGGTTTCCAATTTCTACATTAGATTTTTATGGGATCGTACCATTTCTCGAGGCAGAGGGTATCAAAGAAAAGTCACCTTATGAGATTTGCAGTACTCGAGGTCTGTCCAAGAATCCTCGTCGAAGACTCTGCCTTTTTCCCACTTGGGATTAGGGACCATAGCTGAGATCGATGATGTAAGAACTATGCGCTTTACGCCGTACTTCTTTGCAGCCCTGAGGATGTTTTCCGTACCCTTGACGGCGGGGTCCACGAGCTCCTTTTGCGGGTCGTTGGGGTCTTCTAATGTGCACGGCGATGCCACGTGGAATATTCCGCCTCCCTTACAGCCCTTAACGGCCCTATGAATAAGGATATTCGATGTGCCTTTCTTTGCGTACTTTGATCGAACACTTAACAGGCAATCAATCGTGAGGTGATTGAAAGCAGCAGAAAACGTCGAGCGATGTCTTAATTGCAATTCTTCTACCAAATAAGATTACCATACCTTCCCACGGCGTCGGCGTCGAGGATCTCTACGCGGTGGAGGATCAATTCGGCCTTCTCGGTGGCGCCGGCGGCGAGGGAGAAGAGGTGAGACGGGTGGTCGGAGTCGGGATGCACGGCGAGGTGTATGGTGGTGTAGCCGTGTTCCAAGAGGGTCTTCACCACCCACGAGCCGATGAAGCCGTCGGCGCCGGTGACGCACACCGGCGGTTTCTCGTCGGCGGTGGTTATGGCCGGAGATTGATCCATGGTCGTATTTTCTTCACTTATTTGCAGCGATGAGTGTGAATCGTGGAGGTGAATCTCTGTGATTTTGTAGTAGGGAATGGATGGAAGATTATTGTGGGGTGGGGAAGGATGGTGACGTGATATCCGATCGAGTGACGTCAGTTCAGTTCACTTAGGCTCATTACAGCTACGGCCAACTGAATCGATGTTAGAGAAAAATTACAAAGGACAGCAATAATAGCAAAGCCCAATTGTCCAATTTATCGAGAGCCCAATATTTCAAGCTCTAAATATAGGCCCATTTAAAATACTTTTAATATATTATATGTAATCTTGTATCCTTCTTTTGATCTATACTAGATGTTGCCCGTGCTACGCACGGGTGATATTTTGTGATCAAAGTCAAATATATTTATCCAAATACAATAATATTAGTTAGTTTTCGTGTGAATCGGGTTTGCCATGACCCGATACCTGCCCTCATTACTTTTTAAAGGATATGAGACCTGCCTCACTCCGTCTCAAGTAGGGGTGAAAGATGAGCCAAGCCGGCTCGACAAAAGCTCGACTCGAGCTCGATATAAATGAGCTCGAGCTCATTTAAGTTGAGCTCGAGCTCATTTATGTCGAGCTCGAGCTTGATCCGGTAATAGTTAGAGCTGTCAAATTGGCGGGGCGGGCCCTAAAAATAGGAGCCAGCCCCGCCCTGCGGCGGGTCAGGCCCGCCCAATTTAAAAAAAATATTTAATAATATTTAATCTAATTTAAAACTTTTAATTTATTAATAATTTATTATTAATTGTAGAATTTATTAAAAAACTTAGATAGAAATATGCAATTAATTATTTATTAATTAATAAACATGATAATAATTAGATGATTTATCTTAATATTTATTATAGATTAGGCTAATATATATCATACCTTAAATTGGCGGGTCGGCCGGCGGGCTAGCCCGCCCCGCCCCGCCAAAGACCGCGGCCCGTGTGGGCTAGCCCGTTCAGGCCCGCCCTTCAGCGGGCCTAAAAAATGCAGCCCGTCCCGCCCTTTTGGCGGGGCGGGGCGGGCCGGCCCGCGGGCCGCGGGCCGGATTGACAGTACTATATATAGTGGCTCGAAAGCTCGCGAACAGGCTCGCGAGCTTTTCATTTTTTTAATTTTTTATATTTGTATATTAGTTTATATTTTAATAGTATATTTTTTTCTAATTTTATTATTAAAAGCTCAATTTTTTTAAATTATTTTGTATATTTTTAATTTTTTTATATTTTTATATTAATTTGTATTATTTTTATTAATTTATTAATTTTTTTATTAAAAGCTCGAGCTCGATGAGCTTCGTGAGCTCGAGCTCATCTGGGTCTAAATGAGCTCGAGCTCGAGCTCAGCTGTAAGGGCTCGAGCTCGAGCCCAGTAAATGAGCCGAGCTCGGCTCGTTTACAGCCCTAGTCTCAAGAGAGCATAGTTGAAGAAGATCTACTCCTCATACTTTAACCCAATAAAGATCAAATAACCCGAACCTGTGTGAGTCAGAGACATTTTACTCTTGAAGCGGTGTGAAAAAACAAAAACCAAGTGATATATATATATATATGTGTGTGTGTATATATATATATATATATATATATATATTATATATATATATATACTTAACATTCAAAGAAACAATCAACTTCATTTTCATTGTAGTCCCACATAACTAATTTAGAAGAAAAAAAAAGCATTTTTAATGGTGTTAAAATCTAGTAAGAAAGACAACTTGTGATCCAAAAAAGTTATTGATAAAAGGATATTTTTGTTAATCCTATGGTAATATAATATATCATCGATCATCTTATTGATGTCAAAAACCATGATGGTGTTCAACAACACAATATCTTCAGGCAAAGAACCCGAGAGGTCGGGGCATGAAGTTAAGGCGTGTTATTAAGTGACAAATATTCGTCGGACATAGAGTTTTAATAACATATACATCACATGTTAGATCAACCTTTAGCGGCAATCTTACAAAATGTGTGATATTAACATTCTTAGAATTGTAAATACCAACAACAATCTTCCCTCAAAATGCAGTCTTACGGTATTATTAATAATACCTTACAATAATCATTTGGAATTGTAATAATAGTACCCCATATCAACATTACTAACGTATATACCAACAACATACAGTAAAGCATTTCCTCACTTTGAGTTGTCTTACAATATTAAAATAGAATCTATATATAGAAAAGATGGATGGGGTATTCTCACGGGAAAACACGTCAGCAACAAAATACCACCTCCAAGCTACAGATGGAGATATCGGCAATGGGATGTTCTCCTTTTGGCAATCTCAGTAGTAGAAGCTATTCCGAACTTTAACATATAGTTTTTCAAATTCAGATGGATTGATCCCTTTCTCACATACAACAATTATATATCATTGAGATTTAAAGAACATCACAACTCCAAAGCCACAATCATAGTTGAGCCCTCTCCGTCGAGATTGGGCGGAACACAACCGTCCGTCGATCCTTCAACCCCATTAATTCCCAAACACCTTAGCGAAGCCGATATAAGACAACCAGGCTTCTAGGTAAGAATCAAGGTAAACACTGCTTGCCTTGACATCTCTGTGGACGATGGTCGCCGAGCAGTCATGGTGGAGGAAGCCAGAGCAGGAGCCGCCCCGAGGGCCACCCGATGCATGAACCAGCAGTTGGCAGCCGTATATCGCCGTTCTTCTCACCTTCCAATGCACCGTCCCATTTATTTCCCTTCGAGAATAAGATGTTTGTCTATATCGAACATAAAACATTTGATAATTGTTCTTCTTTGAGAAATAAATCGAAGGTCATAAAACATTCATTAAACACACATTACATGAGTCTATTCATTAAAACACACATTACACGGCTCTTCGATATGTGTGGGATAAAATGCCAGTGTATGTAACTTAAATCAACAAAACCAACGTACATAGCACAAAATGTTTGTTTTGTACACGTGTAGCTTGGAGGTGGTATTTTGTTCCTGACGCGTCCTCCCGTGAGAGTACCCCATCCATCTTTTATATATATAGATGTATGTGATCTATATTTGCGTTGATAGAAGACGATCGATCTTCATTGCATTTCTCTGACGACGTCTAAATTTTCCTTTTGAACCATGTAAACTATACTAGTATTTTTTGCACACTCAAATATGTGCTTACAATATATAAATATACTAAGTAATAATTTTTGCACACCCGATCTGTGTGACTGTATAAATATATAATATAAACATATAGAAGAAGTTAACTATAATAGGTGAAATTATAATATAAAGTTCAATGAGTATAGATGATAGTAAAGAAGTTTGAAAGAATAACAAATTCAGGCAGCGAATAGCCCCTAGTCGTGTATAGTGTGAAGATGAACTTTTAAATTTAGTACAGAATCAAACAAAAAATATATAGTAAATTTTTATTATTCGTGTGTGGTATGGACATCGAATGCAGTAGTTATTTGACAAGTTATATTTGGAGATTTATGTATAAAAGTCGCCATAATAGAAAATTTTGCTGATTGGATTCGAGTCCGCAACCAACCTCTAATAACACAAAACATTTTATTATTAACTATATTTGTAATCGTATAACATAAATAGAAATGTAGGATATTGTTTATGAACCGCATCGTTGAGGCATATGATATTTTTTTCCAAATACGTACATTGAAAGGATGTCAATATATAGGTTCAAATGAGATCGACACTATACCAATTTTTCGGGTTTCCAATTTAATGAAATTTACTATATAACACTCGTTTAAGCAACACTACAGGATTCTGATATGGTTCAATTAGTACGCCTTCTATATTTTCCACATGTCCATGGTTTTTTTTTTAACATTATTATGTAGTAAGTAGTTTGTAACGAACAATCTAGCAGTTTATTTAATTTGGTGTCTCTGACGATCAACATTAATTAAATGCATGTAATAAGCAGTGATAAATGGGACAACGATCTGCAATAAATTGTAGCGGTGGTGTGGGTGCATATACTTCCACAACTTAGTTCTATAGATTTGTTTCATTTTTTTTCACAAAAAAAGGAATAGGACAAGTACGATTTACGTTTTGTGTTTCATAAAAATGATCCATGAGCCTGTGTGCTTTATAATATAAGTTCTGTTATTTTCTTTTTTTTTTATCTGTTCGCTCCATTTAAATTGTATATTAAACTTTATAGTGGTTAAAGTTCGACTAATTAAGATCTTGTCCGAACATATAAGATATTTGTGGGGAAAAGTATAAAAATGGTCACTAAGTGTGTCAATTTTCGATTTTGAGTCACAATATTTGCCAGTTACAAAACTAGGTCACTCAGTATGGATATAATAACAAACTTGGTCACTGGCCTCTTTTTTCTTATTATACACATAATTAGTGACCCAAATTGCAACTATATACATACTTAGTGACCTAATTTTGTTACTATATGCATACTTAGTGACCTAATTTTGTTACTATATACATACTTAGTGACCTAGTTTTGTAACTGGCAAACATAGTGACCCACAATCAAAAAATGGTATACTTAGTGACTCATTTTTATAATTTTGCCTATTTTGTGTGTATATATGTAATGAAGTTATGGAAACCACTCAATCTTATCCAACTTGTCATACTTCTTATCTTATAAAACGCGTTATAATTTATTGAATGTGATACTAGCGCTCTATAAGAAACACACCTTGTTCTACTCCTCCTACAATTATCTAAAAAAAGGGAAAATAAAAGAATATTATGGCCATTTTTTTAAGAAAGATGAGGTAATAACTATATTTCATCATATGATAACAGATTAAGGAAAAGCAATAATATCCAACAATGTGTCAAAAAGTATCTGGCCAAATAAAATAAAAAAAGTCGGTGATCATCCGTGCACTTCATTAAATAGCAAAAGTTATTTTTCGTCTCCATTTGATAGTTATATGTATGAACCTCGAATTTTCTTGGGTACTTTTCAGTATCGTTATTCACTTGCAAGTTACAATATCGACGTCAACGTATATAACTAACAATCATATACACTAGAAATAAAAATTCCGGAAAAATTAAAGAAATAGAGACGACTTGAATTTTTTTCCCGTATCCGAGCTGAATTATGTAAAATTGGGACTTGAGGTCGAGGGTTGTTAGTATTGATATATATAGTTAAATGAAATAATTGTTATCACGATGCTTAAAAAATTATGAAATTTAAGTTTAGTTAAATCATTCGTATTTATGATATGCGGTGAGGATGAAGTGATATTTGAAAAAAACTTCCACCGGCTGCATTAATCACTAGTCGGCCGTCGTAACTCATTATTTGGTCCAGAAATTTGTCCTTTACCAATAATATAGATTTTAGATTATATAATATTGACGACGTATGGAAAATATCCCAAAAATATGAACGTTTCAATAGGCAATCTATATCATTCTGTCATGATGACGCCAGTTCGACGTGAAAAAAGGCCATTCTTCATTTAATATTTTTTTGTCTAACGAGTTTAATTAGTCTTGTTAAGTATTGATATGTAGTTTTCTCCTATCTAAATGCTTCCTAGAATATAATTGATAAGATAATGAAAGCAAATGTAACAATACAGGCTACAGCTTGTGTTATCTAGACCGACTATATAATTTCAAATAGGCTTTCGGGGTCAATATATACAAGTATTGGAAAATAGACGAGTGCTTCTAGAAGCGCAAAACATTCTTTTTCTTTAAGGAAGTCGTAATGTTTATATTTGAGTCATTTTTATTTATTTATAAATGTGAAATAAAAGTTCTATAATTGTCTCATATAGCATGACCAGGTCAATTGACTCTAAGAGAAATATGGCTCGTGACCGCCAAAATAACATATGCCACGACTTCATTGTATGTGGGGCCAATCAAGAGTCATCGTTATCATAGCTAAATTAAATACTTAAATCAAAATTAGCAGCGTTATCACTTCTAAATGATTGGGCTAAGTGAACTTGATTTTTATGTTACTAATTTTTTAATTGGTTTTCGAACCCAATATTGAGCAATGTAAGGAGATATTCCGAAGCCATATCATTTCTCACTGACCACATTGATTTAATCACTCGGAAAACACCGTATATCCTTTATTATTACATATTGAAGCAAAAAAAATTTCACCCAAACAACCAATTATTCTCAAAATTTACAGATTTATATTTATGGTGGAAATTAACTAGTCATCCATCCAAACTCACCGCACATAAAGCTGGGCCACGCTGTCCTCCATTTATTGGTGATGTCATTTTCCTCATATTAATTCAATCTATCTTCCCTCATTGTATAGCGTAGGCCCTTCATCTATCATTTCATGTTCAATTGTTCATCATCTCTTTCCTCACCAATATTATTATATAAGTTCACCATATACATGCCCTCCCATAAAGAAAACAAATGGCCTAATAAATAACACTACTAGTTAGCTCATCAGCCTCAAATTGATACAGTCTCCTTCTTCCTCGAATCCTTTGCAAAATGGATGCAGCGAAATAGGGTCCTTGTCCGAATTTCTCCATAGCAAAGTTTATGGCCATTACTGCAGCGAATATGAGTAATAACAACAAAAGCAATCAAGAAAAGCAAGAAGATAAAGAAGACGACGACTCCCATCACCAAGACATAGTCATGCCTGGATTTCGATTCCATCCCACCGAAGAAGAGCTCGTCGAATTCTACCTTCGTCGAAAAGTCGAGGGCAAAAACTTCAACGTCGAGCTAATCACTTTCCTCGACCTATATCGCTACGACCCTTGGGAACTTCCAGGTATTAAAGAAGATTATTCTACCTTCATTGGATTATTATTTCGATGAAAACCCTATTCCTAGAAATTCAAGAATTTGGTGAAATTTTTTAATATCTGTTAGCTTTGGCTGCGATTGGAGAGAAAGAATGGTACTTTTATGTGCCGAGGGATCGAAAGTATAGGAACGGAGATAGGCCAAATAGGGTCACCACGTCGGGCTATTGGAAGGCGACGGGCGCCGATCGAGTGATAAGGAGCGAGAATTTGAGGTCCATTGGGCTCAAGAAAACCCTTGTTTTCTACTCGGGGAAAGCTCCCAAGGGCATCAGATCGAGTTGGATTATGAACGAGTATCGATTGCCTCATAACGAAACCAAAAGGCTTCAAAAGGTATATTTTATTTTATATATATATATATATATATGTATATAATTGACGCGATATATTATTGACACGTAAAATGTTATGTAAAATGTTATGTAAGGCGTCAATATGTCACATCACCATCTGAAATGTCGATTAATAGCACCTAAAAAGTCTTAATTAAGACGACATAATTTTAGATATCGATGTGGGATGTTGAAGTGGCACCACAAAATTGCTCTCTCTCTATATATATATAGGCTTTGACGACTTGATGGCATCTGAGTCAGTTTTTGAAGTATAAAATATGCCTGAGAGGGGGTAGGGTGAATTAGGCTTATAAAAATTTTGCTTCTTGTCTTCGAAAAATCCAATTCTGCATTTAAGTGTCAGCACACCTAAGGCATGAAGGGCGCCTTAGTTAATATTCGAGAATCTTGAATTTCGAAAATCCGTATTTCAGGCAGAAATCTCGCTCTGTCGGGTGTACAAGCGAATGGGAGTAGAAGACCATTCCTTCATTACAGCACGCGCCACGTCATCGTCTTCCTCGTCTTCTTCGAAAAAACCTCATCGAGAAAACCCGATGATGGAGACCTTTCGAGGCTCTCATCAGCAGCCCAGCAAATTAATCTCAAGCGATATAGAAGGCAAATCATCATCTCTGGCCCTTTCGCCACGCCAAGATTATTACGCTGTCGACGCTTTGCCTTCATTATTACAGCAACCTAATAACAGAACAGCTGACGATATTTTCCCGAGATCATCGTACGAAGAACTTCACGACGACTACTCAGTAGTACAACGAAACCCTCCGTCGATGATCGAAACCCTTCTTTCTCATAACTTCACGAGCTTGCAGCAGCCATCGACCAACGAGAGAGCGCCACGTCAGCAGCAGAATATCGGGTTCTCCAGTGGGTTGTGGGGAATGGAGTGAAATGGCATATGCAAGTAAAGATCAGTATAGCAATCTTTTTACCAAGAAAAACGATGGGTCGAATTTATAAGTTCTTATTTGTGTAATAACAGGTTAGTGCCTGAAGGGTATGTAGTGAGTTACTTTAGGTAATATGTGTCTGCATTATTTACAATAAGACTTCGTTGCAGTAATGTAACAAGGTTACTTTTTTAGGGTTTACAGTGTGCTCTTTAGCTGTTATTCGATCTAATGATATTCGTAGAAAAGTAAGTCTTAGTGGTACGATGATATCTATGGATGGAAGTTATTAGATTCGATCTTTACTTGGACTCTTTGACTTCATTGTTACCATCTACTTTGTTCATCGTTACTTTACCTAAATTCTTAAACGTTAAAAGAGATGCGTCATATTTCAAATGTGTATAAATTTTATTTTCAATATTTTTGGAACATTTTACACACTGGATATATAGCGTGTAATAAAAAGGGGGGTCTTATTGGATATTGCAAGGAAGGGTTTGACACACTTTTGTGCTTGGAGATTCACGTTGAGATTTGTAATGGTTATTTGCTAACATTTATTATTTAATCATGATTTAAAAAATATAATGTATGCATCAAATCATTCTCTGTATCTTGTTTTTTTGCAGGTACACAACTTGAAAGTGGGGATCACCTACTAGACTGTGGAATTAGGAGAAGTGCGTTTTATTTAAATTAAACATATGTTTTCCAACGCAGATGTTAAAAAGGTATATATATTATATTGTGTAGGGGGCACATAAAACCCTATTATGCATATGAGAGAATGATTGATTACAGAGACTTGCAGACGACTTGCTCAGGGACAAAAATGTCCACTTCACGAATGCTTGTTTGGGACCTTTCTTTCTTCACGAGCGAGATTTACCAACTAACGCCAAGGGACAAAAACCAAATTATATTGAAATGAAATAAAGCGAGTAGAAATAGAGAATGGCTTGAAAACGTTTTCCAATAATTGGATTATTTCTCCAGAATTGAAAGAGAAGTGATTTATTTACTACGACGGTTCCAAATACTAACCGACAGCTAATTCGATAATGTATTTACGGAACGTATCATTTGGCTAGAAAATTTATTTTTATTCGATCAAAGATCATCTATTTAAAATTCACCGATTAACAACCGACGGCTTATAGCCGCCGGTGTCCATTATATATGTTTCATAGTTTTCCATTGCGTAACGCCCAATTATTTAGACGAGAGTAACCTCAAGATATTATTACTATAAGGATTTTAACCACGTTCCATGACGTACAATATGTAGATAGAGGCATAGTATTTATCTGTTGAAAGCTATTTTAATGAAATTTTAGATTCATTTTTATTATTATTATTTATGTATCTCTATATAGAGAAATTCATTGGGGATAATTGTGGTAGAAATAGTCCACTGGGTACACCGAAATGCATGTTACTATCCGTAAGATCTCGGCTGAAACACGCTCGGATTCTTACTTGTACTTAAATCGAACGGTTTGTATGTACTTATATATATATGGAAAAAACAGAGATCGATCCAGGTAGGCGGACGAGAGAGAGAATAGAGAGATTGAGATAGAGGGAACTAGGAGAGAAAGATAGAGAATAATCAATTGAAGAGAAGATGAAATTAAGGATATGATTAATTTATTTTTGCTTAATTGTTGAACGCATCAATGCGACATATATATATATATATATATATATATATATATATATATATATGTACATAATATATATATAACTAAAGGACCATAGAAGTTAATGGACTAATTAAATCACCTTATTCGTATGATAATGGGTCAAGCCCAATCTTGCATGAGCACCATACCTCTTTACTCGGGTCCTTACACTATAATATCATTATATTGATTAGAAACTCTTTTGCTGGTAGACTTAGCATAATACTCTTGGTGTTGTCTAAAGTAGGGGTGAAAGATGAGCCGAGCGGCTCGGCAAAAGCGCGGCTCGAGCTCGATATAAATGAGCTCGAGCTCATTAAAGTTGAGTTCGAGCTCGTTTAAGTTGAGTTCGAGCTCGAGCTCGTTTATGTCGAGCTCGAGCTTGATCCGGATGTAGTGGCTCGAAAGCTCGCGAACAGGCTCACGAGCTTTTTTTTAAAAATTTTTTATATATTTTTTATATTTTTATATTACGTGATATTATGTTTTCCAATTTTATAAATATTTTTACTAAATGCTCGATTTTTTAAATTTTTTATATGTATATTAATTTATATTATTTTATTAATTTATTAATTTTTTTATTAAAAGCTCGAGCTCGAGCCGTGAGCTAAAAAGCTCGACGAGCTCGAGCTCAAGCTCAGCTGTAAGGGCTCGAGCTCCAAAAAATGAGTCGAGCTCGGCTTGTTTACAGCCCTAGTCTAAAGTTAGCACCTGCATCGGTGTTGTCTAATACTTACTGCTATATCCCCTCAATTAGGGGTGCAAATACACGAATAGCATGATTAAATAAAGGGAATTACTATTTACCGCCCCTTTTTTACTTGTTACCGCCCCCTAAAAGGCTGGAAAAAGACGATTTTGCCCTTATGATATTTAAATTAATTTAAAAAGAGAAAATTACTGCATCGGTGTTGTCTAATACTTACTGCTATATCCCCTCAATTAGGGGTGCAAATACACGAATAGCATGATTAATAAAGGGAATTACTATTTACCCCCCCTTTTTACTTGTTACCAACCGCCCCCTAAAGGGCTGGAAAAAGACGATTTTGCCCTTATGATATTTAAATTAATTTAAAAAGAGAAAATTATAATAAACAATAAAAATATCTATTTAAAGCTCTGTCCAGACAACACTTTTCAAATCACATTTCGAAAATCAGACAAAAACAAAAAAATACTGAAATCGCAGTTGATCGCCGACAGGGACAGGAAAGGGAAAGGACCTATTTTCACGACTGTAAACCAAATTAACGTAAAACATTGTTCGAATTTCAACTCGACCGAAAAAAAAAATCGATCGAAATCAATTTTCGGTCGTTACAGTATCGACCGAAATCATGTTTTGGTCGGTACAGTAGTGACCGAAATCATGTTTCGGTCAGTACTGTGACGACCGAAATCAATTTTCGGTCGTTACGGTACTGATCGAAATTATATTTCGGTCAGTACCGTAACGACCGAAAATTGATTTCGGTCGATTTTTTTTAAAAAAATCTTTAATTACAGACCAAAGGTGGAAAGACCCTACCCGGAGGAAGCCGTAGACCCCCTCCATCTGTGCCGGATGATGGAGCATCGTTTGAGTCATCCGGCGACGATCTGCCACCGGCCTCCTCAGGTAATTCCATTCTCCTCTATAAACTGACATGCGATGTCGTGTCTTAAAATACGTAAAAGAAATTAAATTTATTTTTGCGTTATTCGTGAAAAATGAAATAGGGAGCAAGCGCTCCAGGGTCACAGATGACGATTCGTGGAGGGTGCAGGGGCCACAGCCCGGTGGTCCATATGATGACGAGGTGATCCGTAGTTATCTGGGGCACATCGCGCCCCGCATCTGGACGGGTGAGGAGAGACCCCTGCTGAAGTGCGAGCAGCGGGCGTTAGTGCTTGGGAAGCTGAAGAATTGGTATTCCAAGTTCCCGCCGGAGGCGCAGAGCCAGATCGATGGCACGGGACTTGAGCACCTCACGGATGCTATGATGGGTCAGTTGGACCAGCCTCTACTCAGCGCTTTTGTGGAGCGCTGGCATCCAGACACGAACACCTTCCACATGCCGTGGGGGAGATGACGATCATGCTCCACGACGTCGAGCAGATCCTGCGTATCCCGATCGACGGGACGACGTATCGGGGACACCAGACGCCGGCGACCAGAAGATGGCGGCGAGGGAGATTATGGGCATCTCCACGGACGCGCTCAGGGAGGGTTGGAGAGGCGGTGGGCTTCTGATTAACGACGTGATGCAGCAGATGTTGGAGAGGCGGCCGGCGGGTTGCAGGCCATCGCTTGGTTGTGGATTCTGCTGGGTCGACGCTGTTCGTCGACGGTAGCGGGAGCCGGGTGAAGCCGGACATCATGCACGAATTCTACCGGTCGTTGCCCTCTGCCAGTGGTTACTCGTGGGGTTCGGCCGTTCTCGCTTACCTTTATCGCCGGCTTGGCATGGCAAGCAGGGCGGATGCGAGGGGATTAGCTGGGTGCCTCTCGTTACTGCAGGCGTGGATCTACGAGTACTTCCCATGCTTCCGCCCACACCGTCTCCCCCATCATGTGGAGCCTGGCGAGGCACGATCACGCATGTGGTCTGTATGTCAGCCAGAGCGGACGGTCCACCGCTTGATTGCTATCCGCCGTCAGATAGATGTCATGTCTGCAAGTGAGGTATCTTAACAATTTAAGTCTATATTTTCGTGGATGATATACAATTTTTTAAATGTTTTCAGGTTGCTTGGCTGCCGTACGGTCCCGATCCAATGTCGCAGCAGCTGAGGACGATTTTCATGGGATGGGTTATATATCGCGACATCGTTGAGCCATACTCGCCCTCGAGAGTGTTGCGCCAGTTGGGGTACGTGCAGGTCATCCCGCCGCCGATAATCCGCCACGGAAGGCGGTCATGCCAGCAGACCCGACGAGGTATAAGGTGCATCATTCTGTCGATGCAGCAGAACATGCTTGGCGTCAGTTCCCGTACGCCTCCATCTTCAACCTCTCGTACCTCAATCGTGCCACCGCGCAGTACCTTGGTGAACCGTTGGAGGGTACATGGACTGGTATGAGATGCATTCTCATCCTCGCCTGCTTTCGACGGAGCAGGGATACTCATCGGCATGCATACCCCCCGCGCAGCCACGCCGACTACGTACGTAATTAAATCTTATGTCGATTTTTTTTATATTTATATGTGTAATCGTACGTATTATTGCTATGTGCAGTGGTACAGCACGATGTACAGCTTGAGTTCGGACATGCTAGCCAGTCTGCATCGTGGTGAAACGACGCGTACGGACGAGTTCCTAGACAGGCTGAATGACACCAACGACCGGTGGCGCCAGGCCCTTGACGCTGTTGCTATTGTTTTTTTATCTTTTATTGTATCGGACGGATTTTATATATGTTTTCAATATTTGTTTGCATATTTATTCCGTTTCGAATATAAATACAAATAAATAATTCAAATAAATAATAAAATAAATTATCCAAATAAATAATACAAATAAAATATACAAATAAATAATCCAAATAAATAATCTAAATAAATAATATAAATAAATAATCCAAATAAATAATACAAATAAATAATAAAATAAATAATCCAAATAAAATATACAATAAATAATCTAAATAAATAATCCAAATAAATAATATAATAAATAATCCAAATAAATAATACAAATAATAATCTAAATAAATAATAAGAATAAATAATCCAAATAAAATATACAAATAAATAAGGCTTTTTAATTAAAATAGGGTTAATTTAAACCAAATTAGACAAAATAGGGCTAATTTGACAAAAATTACTAAAATAGGGGGAAACGCGACTAATAGCCGCGACGTCGCGCCTATTAAGCGCGATGAGCCATGCGCGGGCCAGACCGGGCCAGATTGGGCCCGATATTTGAAAATCGGGCCTGATTTTGAAAAAAAAAATGGTCTGGGTCGACTGACGGCCCAGTAGACCCATCGTCGCGGCTAATAGCCGCGACGTCGTGCTTAATGGCAGCGACGACCCGGATAATATAGCCGCGAACTCTTTCTTCTTCCTCCCCATTTCTCTTCTTCTCCTCCCCACCGATTCCGGCGATTTACAGCGGCGATTCACGGCGACGAACACCACGTGATAGATCCATCATTCCTCGTCATCATCGATTAAGCTTCTTTTGGGTATGAAACTCCTAATTCGTTTAAATCTTGATTTTGATGTTTCGTTAACTTTCGTCGAATTCTTGCGTTTAAATTTGTGTTTTTGGTATAATATGTGCTTTACATATTGTGGGTTGCTTAGTAGATTGATATTATACGTTAATTTTACTTAATTCACTCGATTTAGGTTAATTTCCCCTAATTTCGAAACCTAATTTTGAAATTAGGGTTTCTAGGTTATTTGATTCGTTTGTTAGTATATGAGTCAATTTATGTGTTTGTTTATTGTTTTTTGTTGCGATATTGACTTTGAAACGCTAATTTAGGATGGATACGAACGAATATTACGGTCCGATCGATAGATCACTTTTGATATTCCAGGATAGTCATCGTTGTAACGATGTACTATCCAACGCTGATGGTGCCCTCGACACACCTTTGACCGTTAGGGGTTTGGAGAGTGTCGTCTGGGGTAAGCTTTCACGACCGGTGCGGTTGCACGGTCGTGTTCTGGAGAGGTTGGATACTATGTCCTTCTACGGCGTGTATAGTTGTGGATCTCCGAAGTTAGATCCACACTTGATCACGGCCCTCGTAGAGAGGTGGAGGAAGGAGACGCATACGTTACACTTGCCTGTGGGTGAGGCCACCGTCACTCTTGAGGACGTCGGTGTGCTGTGGGGACTCCCCGTTGATGGTCACTCGTCAGTGTGTGTTATCCAGCACAGGACGCAGGATCAGTGGCTCGATTACTTGGAGGAGCTGACTGGTTACAGACCTATTGTGGGGGCGTACACCGGGACGAAGGTGTCGCTGAGGAAATTTGCAGACTGGCTAGAAGCCAACGAGATCGATGATCACAGCTCAGATTATGAGGTCGATCAGCGGGCACGTGCATATGCGCTTGCTTATGGGATCGGTTTTGTTCCCCGACTCCAGCGGCAGCACGACGTCCATGACTTTACTCCCGCTGCTCGAAGACATAGACGCCGTGCACACTTACAGTTGGGGCAGTGCCGTGCTGGCCTTCTTGTACAGAGAGCTTTGTACTTCGTGCCAGCGTCAGAAGATGAACATCGGTGGAGCTTTGCGGTTTGCTACAGGTTTGTTCTTTTGTGTACTTGAATTTGCTTGAGGTATAATATTAATTTAATTTTGTGTAGGTATGGGCATGGATACGTATATTACCTGTTCAGCCCGTTATTATCCGTCCTCGAGTGCGGATGATGCCCACCGAGGAAGATGGAATTCAGTTGCTCATGCTGGCACATGCTGCGAGGTAGTATATTTAATATATTTTTCTTAAAAAATTTAATATATGGCGTTTTTTTAGAATATTTAATTTTTTTCCTAAAAATATTTATAATTTAGAATATTTGTTTTTATTTTAATTTATATTTAATGATATATTTATATTAATTTTATTTCAGGTGGAATGCGCTTTTCGATCATACGACATCGACGCACTCGAACTTGCGTGCGATTCGTGAGTCGATCGATAGCATGTCGATGGAGCAGTTCGTCTGGGCACCCTACGACGATTAGCCGCGACGTTTAGTGGCCCATTAACGTGAGTGGGCTTAGTGGGTTTTTTAGTGGCCGTTTAGTGGGTTTTAGTGGGTTTCGGTCAGCGTCGCGTCCATTAGGAGCGACGTCGCGTCCATTAATAGCGACGCAGGCCCACGCGGGCCACCCGCGGGCCCGACAGGGCCCTTGCTTTGCCACGTCAGCCGCCGCGTCCAATAGGCGCGATGACGCGTTTATTAGTCGCGTTTCACCCGATTTTAGTAATTTTTGTCAAATTACCCCTATTTTGTCTAATTTGGGTTAAATTACCCCTAATTTAATTAAAAAGCCAATAATAATCCAAATAAATAATCCAAATAAAATATACAAATAAATAATCCAATTAAATAATATAAATAAATAATCAAAATAAATAATATAAAAAAAATTCGACCGAAAAAGTACTGTAACGACCGAAAATTGATTTCGGTCGATTTTTTTTTTTCTTTCGGTCGAGTTGAAATTCGAACAATGTTTTACGTTAATTTGGCTTACCAGTCGTGAAAATAGGCCCTTTTCTCTTTTTAAATTAATTTAAATATCATAAGGGCAAAATCGTCTTTTTCCAGCCCTTTAGGGGGCGGTGACTAGGAAAAAGGGGGCGGTGAATAGCAATCGAGTTAAATAAATCATAATGGAGTTCTATGCAATTTCCATAATATATAATTTTTGGTGCTTAATTTTTAAACCACAAATGTGTTATATGCAATTAGGCTTACTGTTAAATGAAATTAATATATGAAGGGTAAAATGTAATCATAATTGACGTACCAAATTGATTTAAGTGTGCTTACTCTGTCTGTAGTGGTGAACCATTATGATAGCGTAATTTGATATTATTTCTTAATATATATGTAAGAAATTTGAGTGTTGGTATATAATCTTAAAGAATTGAAATATGAAGGGTAAGTTTAAAATTTGATTTGGGGATCTAATGTAGAGCTTTGATTGAGGAACACTATGAATCTAATTTAAGGGTAATATAAGAATATTAGGAACAACAAATAACAAGGTGTAGGTATCGGTCATTTCCTTTAGAGCATCTCCAAAGGGTACTTTATTTTGTGTAAAACACAAAAATAAAGTATGTATTTACTCCAATAAATCTCTATATCTAACATTAATATTGTATTGATTAGCAAAGATACTCTAGATGTAGAGTGCACACAATATTCAACACAAAATTGTGTTGTACATTCTATTTATATAATTTATTTAATAAAAATATTTTAATTATTATTTGATATTCTTATAATAATAAAAGTAGAAATAATGTTAATTTCTTTTATTTATTTATATTGTCGATTTAATTGAATAATATTATATTAAATAATTTGCTAAGTTTATAAATTATAATTTTATTGACTTTTTATTATTATAATATAAAGTTTATAGGAATTTGATTTTTAGAGTAGAAAATGGAGTTAATGGGTTGGAGTGAAAATTAGTGTAGAAAATAGAAATTATGGATTGGAGTAACCGTAAAAGCACCGTAGCAGCTGTAATATTGTGCGGACTTAACTGTATTTTTACGCTGCGACTTGGAGATGCTGTTATGAACTGTCTTTTTACTCTTCATTGAACAATTGCTGTCCCCTTTACTACTTGCTACCTGCGATACGATCGGCGGCGGCATATCGTGGCAGAAGACAGAAAATTGATTAGGAGATTGATGGGGAAAACATTAGCTATTTGTGTGATGAATATGGTGATGATACCGATCACTTTAGTGGCCAAAATCGCACTGAAACTTCAGTTTTGCGATCTCAACGGTAATGGCGATGGCGACGGTATTTGAACGTGTGTATTTCTTATGTTTGATTTTGTCATCTCGATTTGGAAGTTGAATTTCTGTTGCTTCAGTTTCTGCTTGTATGTATCGTTTAAACGTGCTTCTCTTTGTCTTCCCTTAATAGTATGTGTTGCTTCATTTGCGTCCTAGGCTGAGTTCTGTTAGACTTGTACGTGCAGGTGTGTGTTGGGATTGTTTGTTCATTTTGATCATTTGGGATGTGCTATGAGTTTAAGAGCCTCTACTCGTATTTATATGATGATTTTTGAATTAAGTCTTGAGATTCTTCTGCTCAATAGAAGAATGTAGTGTTGTTGTCAATACTGCATTTAGGTCGATTTAGGTTGTTTTGATGTATTGTTCTTGTCAATGTTGCAGATGCCAATAAATTTGATCAGCAGTGCGATCATGGTGACTACTCTGATCGTGGTGGCTATGTCTTCTTCTGATTCTTTTATATGCTTAGCTTTGGTGTTCCTTTTTTTTCATCAACTCACTGACAATCGTCGTTTTCCTTTAACATTTGTTGAATGATACACACCAAAGAAGAAAGATGAATGATTATGCTGTTGATGCTTATTGGGGGTCGTCGTGGGCTTTGGGCCGGTTTGGGCCGGTTCCGGGCCGGTTCTACCGGTTCCGGTTCTACCGGCTCCGGCTCAATCGGTTCCGACACTGTTCCGGTTCCGGTTCTGGGACCATTTTTCCAGGGACCGGACCAGAACCATAATAAGAACCCCCGGACCTCTATTGGGCCGGTTCCGGTTCCAGAACCGTAACCGGCCCGTTTAATATTTTTTTTTTTTTTGCTTTGGAAAAATTCTTTAGAAAATATCCAAAATTTTATTCCAAAAAACAAAAAAAAAAGATAAGAAAAGTACAAAAAAAATAATAAAAAACTACCTAAAAAATACAAATAAAAACATAAAAGAAAGAAAAATAAATCTAAAACTTACAAGTTACAAAATACAAACAAGGAAAAAAATTCGAAATAAAAAATACAATTTATTCGACTTGACTATTAACTAAAACTATGTTACAGGCCTCTTCGTCTTCGTCGGAACTGGAAGAACGGAACTCGACGATGGCGTTCTCCCGTCGGTTCTTCGATTCGGCCAAATACCAATCCTTCAATAATGTTAACATTGCGAGGGAAGTCGGGTTAAGGCTCGCGCGTCTGTCGCCGATAATTCGCCCGGAGGTAGAGAATGCGGACTCGGAGGCGACGCTAGACGCTTGCACGGCTAAAACGTCTCGAGCGACGGCGGAGAGGGTCGGATAAAGAGTCGCGTTCGACTTCCACCAGGCCAAAACGTCGAAGCCTTCGGGAGTCTGGAAGTTGTGGTCAGGTAGAGCTGGATCTCATTCGTGTTCGACCCCGACGCACGCGTTTTGGTCTTCGTCTTTTGTGCCTTCAATCTTCGTAGTAGTCCCATTGCGCTGCCGCCTCCTTCCGACGAACCGGCTTCCCTCGCTGGTACGAGTTGCTCCACACTATGTCCCTGCTCAGCTGCATAAAAAGAAAAAAGTTCTTGGAGAGAAGCGTGTATTGACGCCTTTTGGTCGTCCACTTTCTTTCCAAGAAACTGAGCATAATATTCGAAAAAATATCAAATGTATCAACACCGCAACTAGGGTCGAGTAAGGCCGACAAACCGTGTACTGTTGGGATGGTTTCCCATACTTCTTGAACTTCTCCTCCATGGTTTGGATGAAACTACATAAGTATGGATTGTTGCGATGCTCCACGAACTTGTAGCACATCGCGAAGAGGTTCGGGACGAATAATGGGGACGTCGGGTAGTGAACTCCGGAAAATTTCTCCGTAGCCTCGGCGAACACTTCAAGTATGGACACGACCAAACCTACAATATCCCAATCTAGTTCTCGTAATTCATACCTGGAGGTGTTGCCGACTGCGACCTCGTTCCAAAAAGGCGTCAACAAGTCCTTGTAGCGTATGAATGTGCTGAGGAGGTGGTACAACGAGTTCCACCTAGTCGGGACTGGCAACGGAAACTTCTTGTATGTGAGGCCGGCGGCAAGGACGGTTTTGCTTCCACGACGTTCCGAAGCGGCGTTCCCGAAGTAACTTACCTATTACCTTAAACTTTTCTACAATATCTCCCAAAATTTCGTCAAAAGCACATTGCACACACAAGTTAATAATATGGCAAGCACACCTAGCATGTAATAATTTGCTGTCTAAGGGTAACCTAAGTTGCTTACGAATGATCCCAATCGCTACGTTGTTCGCGCTAGCATTATCTAAGGTGATAGACATAATCTTATCTTGAATACAATATTTATTAACGACATTCAACACATAGTTCGATATCGTAGTGGCATTATGTTGCGAATCTAGGGGATCTAGGGAAAGAATACGTTTTTGCATGGTCCATGTTTCATCTATCCAATGGGCGGTGACGACTAAATAAGATTGCGACGTAATATTAGTCCAAATATCGGTAGTCAAACTAATCCTACACTATGTTGGCTAAATGACTAATTAAGCTAGTTTGATATTCCTTAAAAGTTTCTAAAATATATTTCCTAAGGGTTTTACGGGTCACGTTATGGAATCCGGGTTGTATCGTACTCGTAAATTCGATAAACCATTCACTTTCCGCAATGCAAAAGGGTTCTTCACACATAACTACGAATTTAACTAATGCTTTTTTAGAAATTTCCCTATTAATAACAAAATTCTTACCCGTACTTACGTTTATTTGTTGTTGTCGGGGTTCGTTTCCTACCGGCTCTAGATCGTCCCCGAAGTTATGCGCCCTCTGGAGGTGTTTTTTCAGCGAGCCCGTCCCACCTTGATTCGGTCCGGTCTTAATTGTGTAGGGGTGGCGGCACATTTTGCAATAAGCGGTACTTGAAGTGGGATTATTTTTATCCATTTCTAAGTCGAAAAAATTCCATACCTTAGACCGCCGACCACGCGGTTGTTGCTTCCTTCTTGTCGTCGCCGTAGAAGCTTGGCTCGGTCCCTCGTCGGTCGCCGCCGTCGGATTCGTTTCCGGTGCATCGGTCTCATCGTCGGTGTTGGCATTTCCCCGAAATGTGTGGACGTGACCCAAAATCATAAAAACATCTTCGTCACGAGGGTTAGGATTTCTCGATGACGACGCCATTAATGTAAAATAATAATTCAATTATTTGTATAATAAAATAAGTGAGTGTGTGTAGTGTAGTAGTGTAGTGTAAATAAAATAATTATTAGTGTTAATAATATTAAATATTAATAGGATGATTTTTTTGAGAGCTTTTTGAGAGAGTTTGGAAGAGATTTGGATGTAATTGTGAGTTAAAATGGTTAAAATGAGGTGGTATTTATAGATTTTTCATTTGGGGTTAAAACTGTAATTTTACAGTGTTTAAAAATTTAAAAAAAAATAACAAAGTGACGTTGGCCCAACTGCTAGCCGGTTCCGGTTCCGGTTCGGAACCGGAACCGCGGACCCGGATCCGGGAACCGGAACCGGTGATCCGCGGTTCCACGGCCCGCTAACCGGCCCAGCCCAATTTAAATGGGCCGGTTACCGGTTCCAGAACCGGTTCTACCGGTTCCGGTTTTGGGCCGGGTTAGCGGGCCGGTTTTGGGCCGGTTCCGGGTTGGACCGGCCCAAAGCCCACGTCTAATTGGGGGCATACTTCAGGTCTTATGGGTAAGGTCTAGTTTTATTGCAAGATAAGTTGTTCAAATTTTACTTTTTTACTTTTAGGCAATTCTCCTGTTGTTCGTTATGGAGTTTGACATAGGTAATGTGCGTACTAGGAGGGGTTGAATAAATTACTTTTGAAAGTTTGAATATTTTCCTTCTGAGATGCTTGGCATTGTAATTCATTTCATGTTAATCATATTGAATAGCTTTAAGAAGATCTGATATTTAGCTATGGGATGCATATTCATGGGTTCCAAGTCGGATGTTGGGGCAACAACTTCAAAACAATCATGTAAGTTTAGCTCACGAAACTCAATTTACTTGTGAGGTTCCAAGATGGAAAATAATTTACAGAATATTTTCTATTTTGAGAATAAATAATTTGTTAACGGATTTGCTTCGTGGTATTTCGGGAAATCTCCTTCACAGAAGCATGGCAACTCACAATATGTAATGGACGAACATGACACGGTGTGTGACTCTCTTTAATACTGTTAGAATTATGTTGTTAAATAGCTCTTAACATTTTTATGATATGATTTGGTATAAGATTTTGATTGAACTTATCGAGGATTGGTGTATTTAAGCATAACGACAGCGGGAGGATTAAAACTTTGAGTAAATTATATTGAATTAAATTGTTATTACTTAACAATTAATCGTAGTCTTCGGTTTCTACTTGATAAGTTAAGGCCATCATTAAGTCATCCGAACCATCTGTCTCATTGTCTCTTCTGCAAGAGACTTTTAAGTGAACCTTCCAGTAGTTTCTTTATACTTCTGGAGTGAAAACTTTCAAGTTACACAAAAAAGTTTGGGCAATGGAAGAAGGTTCGAAACAGATGCCTAAAACAATGAGCGACATCGTCGCTGATTTCGTAGGTCGTAGATTGGCCCTCGTGAAAGTCTTCACAACCGGTATATCGAAGATCTTTTTCACGTCAAATTAATTTCTCGATAAAGATGTGGGTTTTATTTGGTTATATTCGTAGGAGTGTATTTTTTAAGAACATGGATCTTCGATATATGTCTTTGTTTACAATAGATTATGCTCAATGTTGGCAAAATAGTTATTTCCTGTCACGGATTAGTATCGCCTCAAATTTTCTAAATTTTATGGGATGAAAATTTTAAAGATGACAATCAGGAGTATGGAAATTGCATTTTTTAACCCTCAGTATAGAGTCGAATCATGTGTTTGTGATAGTTTATTTGTTGACTTTTTTAGCACTCGTGGATTTAAGGATTTGTGATTACTTCATTATTTTAATTTCTTGCAGATGTAGACCGACTTTATCGGCAATGTGATCCAGGTGGTTGGTTTGTCTCCGCTAGTATTTGTACTTGGGTAGTCTTGTGACTCGAGTGGTATTGTGAACTTAACTCCTTAACATCATCTCAAGTAGCCATATATCTTTTGCACACTTTTTGTGCTGCTCAGAGGATTTTCACTCTTGATGGTTACGAGATGCTTCTCAGGAAAGCTCCATTCAATACATTTTTGGAGATAACAGAATTTTATGCGTGTCGAAACTGCCTGACCGTTGTCCAAATCCACCTTTGAAAAAGATCCGTTTTTTATTTTATTTTATGTATTTTTTTTAAAAAATTTGTAGTTCCTTATATTGCAGCACTGAAAACGTTATACCTGCTCGGGCACCCAGACAGGTCCTGGGAAGTCGCTATTCCCCGTAAACTGCCCCATAAAATTCCCGAGCCATTACGCGGAATTAACTTTGCAAGGGATAGAATGGAAAGATCTGCATGGTTCGCTCTTGTTGCATCTTTTTCTGATTCATGGCTGCTCAGTGTTGCCTTCTACTATGCAGCAAAAGCTGGATTTGACAGAAACGAGAGGTAAGTACTTGTAAAGGCTATGTTTGGTTCGTTCTATTTTGTAAGTGTCGTATTTAGAAGGCACTTGTCCGTCGCATTTTTTTTATTTAACTTGGCTCGAGACTCTCTGATGTATAGTACTGTTTGCAGATACAATGTAAAATCTGTGTCAAATTTCACTATGAGGTGATACTTTAACGAAAAGTTGTTTTGTTTGGGAGAATATTATTTGCTACAGTAACTGTCTCTCGTACTTTGCATGGTTATCTTCGTCTAGTAAAGCGTTTCTGTTCAGTTCACTTCCTGTTAGAATAAACTTTGTAGCCATGCCTCTCTTTTAACTTCACTACCTCCTCATTTGCGCTTTGGTGAATTTTGATCATCTATTTATCTCAATTTCTCCTCTCTCCACAAATAGCTGTAAGTTCCCAGTCAGACTGGCTGTGAGCCCTACATCATAGTTCTTTCGAGCTTCGATAAGGATGAAATTCTGCTCTAACTCCGTCATTAAGATGCATTGCAATGACATTTTCATTCTCTTCTTTTTATTATTATTATTAGCATTTATTATCACATACAATTAAGATGAAAGTTATGAGGATTCCAAGCTGTGATAAACTAGCTTGGAATTGTTTTCCTCAAACAGAACCTTCAAATTGCAAATTTATGTACATGTGGGTTTTATTTTGCACAGGGAACAGCTTTTTGACGAGCTCAACGAGCACGAAACAGTCCTTAAGGTTTTTGAGGAAGCTTTAGCGGAACCACTGATGAAGATTAATGGAAATTGTCCTCCTAAAAGATCCAAGAAGAGAGCTCGTAAAAATAAAGTGCAACCACCCACTACGATGAATGGAGGTCATCATCATCCTTGTCCTAATAACAGCTTTGTGAAAAGAGCTTGCGCAAGTAAAGTGAGTTATCTTTGTTCACATGCAGTAACCAACTCAACTATGAGAAAGAGAGCTAGCTAGAATTCTGATTTCAGTGCTTCAAAATGTTTTCAAGAAAAAAACAAAAGCAAAGTCGTGCGAAGCACCTTTTGGGCTCTTACCATTTTCGTTTATCTAGGATCGCGATCTAATCAAATACTGACAACTTGAAGAGTTTTAGTAAAAGATTATTTGGAGAATTTGGATTTACCGCTATTCTTTTGCATGCAACAAACATGTCAATTCTTGTATGTTTCCTCTCTTACTAACAGTCTTCTCTGTCTTTTGCATATAGCCTATAAATTATAAAGATCTCAGTACCGAAGAAATAGAAGATGACGACGACGATGATGATGATGATGATGAGTATGACGAATAGGCGGTATGAGTCTACGGAAACAAACCTCTAGATGTCCATCGATTCTATCCTTGCCCTCGTTTTCTCTTGCCTTTTTTTTTAAAAAAAACAAACAGTTGCCGTAAAATGAATATGCAGTTTGAGTTTGTGAACTACCTCTTAATATGTTTTTGGAACAAGGCATGTATGGTGATTGTAACTCTGCACTTGTTTCTGGATTGTAATATGGTGTTGGATACTTTTGGCTATGTTTACTCCTTGATAGTTCATGTAAGTTCCCTTTTATATTTTACATTATCCCATATCCTCATATTTTTATTTTTTACTACTGACCTAAGATTTTGTGGGCTAATTAGTTTGTGTTGATCGAGGCATAAAATTGGGCGAACGATATTTTTAACCGATGTCTGGGACATGGGCGTTTTCGGTCCCCTATGTTCTGAGATGATACTTTTAGTCCTCAATGTTATCGACTTGGATTGTATTGGTCTTTCGATAAACTTAATCGCTAATTTATACATAATTTAACACGTGAGAACATGCGATCGCGTTTTACTCGACTTAACACATGATAACGCATGATCTTCTTTGGCTTAAACGCAAACATTAAGCATCACCTTTAGCTCAGTTTAAGTCGATTAAAAGGAGACCATGTAATATCACGTGTTAAATTTCATCAAAATTGGTGATTAAGTTAATTGAGGAAAAAACGACCCAAAGTCGGTAATATCGAGGACTATAAGTTGCAATTCAGAAAATAGAGGACAAGAAACACTCATTTTCCAAACATTGTGGACCAAAAATACCGTTCGGCCCATAAAATTATAACAGTAGGGCCCAAAAATCTAAAAAGCCCAATACGGTACTACCTTTTGGCCCAGCCCATACAATATTGCTAACTTCTGCAATTCCTGAGAAGAAATAATAAGTAAACAAGAAAATAGGAACTTCGGAAGAAAAGAACGTTGTAACGATGGCGAAACCTCTGGGTCCCACAGGAGAGTTCTTCCGGCGCCGCGATGAGTGGCGCAAGCACCCTATGTTAAGCAATCAGTGGCGCCACGCGACGCCTGGATTGGGAATCGCCCTCGTCGCCTTCGGGATCTATTGCGTCGGCGAAGTCGTCTACGATAAGATGTTCGCCGCTCCTAAATCGCACTCCTCCCACCACGAGCAAGCTGCCTCTCACTGATTAATTGAGGTGAAGACAGTTTAACATTTCCGCCATCGTACTTCTCTTTCTGTTTCTGAAGTCTGATTTTTCAATTTTTGGATTGAGCTAGGGTTTCGATGTGGTTGGCTAACGGTACGATTTCCGTTGTGTTCGATTGGGGATTTTTTTTAGGGTATTGTTTGGGTGGTTGATTTCATATGCATTGGATCATGTTATGTTCAAGTTGGATTTTTTTTTTTATTTCCGTGTGTGGTTAGTGTAACTTTCTATCAGGGCCATCATGGGCTTCATTTTCACATCGATTTACAATGGTTTAATACTGGTATGGATTATCTCTCGTAGTCTTGTTATAATGGAATACCTGCTCGTTAGTAGAATCATAATACAGTTTCAAATGCTGTGGTTTGGTGCTAGAAAGTGCTATATCATGATTTTCGTTTCACCTCTGATCCTTTTGAGTTTCATCTGATCGACTAACTTTGCTTTTCAAGGTTTCATTGTTAAGTACTGATAATCAATCTCTCAATCTTATTGCACTAACTGTCCCCTTTGCAAGTCTTTAAATTTGTAAAAAGGATCATCTTTGACTAATTTGTATAGCTGCTCTTTGATTCCCTTGGAAACGTTTAGGACCCTAGTAATTAAGTTTATGACACTTGTGTATGTATCCTCTTTCTTCTCCCCGCAATCGACCTTTTTGCACTAATGGTTTTGTTTGTTATTTCATTCATTTTCTGCTCGAGATTTTCGACTATGGGAAGCCTGATTGATAGCCTTTGTGCTGACTGCGCAGATGAACTGGGCTGTGTTCAAGCTCCTCGCGCATCTCGTGAGTTTTTATAATAATGACATGTATGTGTTTAGACATTTGCTGTTTCACCTGAATCAGACAAAGATAAGTAAGTACTTTGGCTTTGTTCCAATGTTGATATGCTTAATTGTCTTGTGCTTTTAAACATCATCATAAGTTGTGAAATGATTCTGAGTACTGTTGTGGCTAATCTCCATGGTTTGTTATTAATCGTCCCAAGTTTGTTCACCCTATTATAGTCGAGGAGTTAAATTGAATTATTGATCTTCATTTAAAAATTATTTGGAGTTCGACTATTTCACATGTACTGCCTTTTAGAACGATGCATTAAATTCCGTTTAACATTAAGCCCATTGGGTCGTAAATTCATAAAGTTTTGGTCCACGAAAATAAAAGCCACAGAATGAGACGTGATTGGGTGAAGAAGGAGAAGTCAAAGGACTGGCGTGCAATTTGTTAAATGGCTAAGACTATGTTTATCCATGACCTTTCACAATCCGTCATGAGAATAAAATATTAATTTCTCTCTCCTTCACATTCACAACCTAAACCTCAACATTTTCATACTTTATCAACAACCCAACACAACCTAACCTACCATATTTATATTTTATAATTATTTTTCGTAGTATTTGAATGTTTAAAACAGATGATATAAAATTTAGATACTTTGGTAAATAATATGAATTATGATAGATTATAGAATGTAATAGAGAAATAGATAATTTGAAATTGTAACTCAAAATGTAGCAATATTAATCTCTATTTGTAGAGAAAAAATCATACATTTTGGTAAAAAATATTAAAATAAAATTTTAATAGATAATTGAATGTATCATAAAAATCAATAAAAATCACAAAAACAGTTTTGAAATCTCTGCACAACCGGTTAGTGCACCACACCAACCGGGTTGTGGGAATTATGGGAAATATTTATTTGTTTGATTTATTTTATTTAATTATATTGCACAACCAATTGTCCGGATAATTGATAAACATAGCAAGAGCAATGCATGCGTTGACTATGATTCAAAGCAGAAGAGAAAAGTGAAAGAAAAAGGGCCATAGCAGTTGAATTGAAGGACTTTTGTCTATTGTCTTTAATAATATATTAGAAACGTTGGATCAATCAAAGGGAGAGCAGTAACAAAACAACAGCTCTACTTCGCAGGTACTACTTTTTCTTTTTACAGCCTTGAGAAATTGAAGGGCCCCTTTTGGTTAGGTTACGTTCTTGTTGCATAGCACGTCATGTCTTCTCCTTTGTCTTGTTAATTCATCAGACACAATTTTATATATATACATATATATATATATATACTTTGATATTTACTTTTATTAAATGATCACTTTCGTCAAATTTTTAAATTTGTATAGGGCATGATTAAGTTTCTACATTTTCAACGATTTCACTCACGTCTAGCCTCATAGTACATTTTATTTTCTGGTTTTTCATATGTAATTTTTCCTTTGTGACTAGTCGTAAAAATTCGTACCCATGAAATTGTTGATTTGAGCTCTGATATCGTGTTAAATGACAACTTTGTCTGAAAATTTAAATTCATAGGAGCGTATTATATTTTTATTTTTTACATTTTATTTTAACATTATTCAATACATAGTTTAACATGTGAATATAATTTTCTGAAATTTTACAAAAAGAAACGTAGAAAAAATGAAGTAGACAAAAGGCATACCTATTTAAGCATAAGGAATATTCATATGATGCAATAAAGTAGAATTATTCAAAGCTTATTACTTTCTCTGTTTTCTTTGTGATCTTTGATAGCCTTTATTTATGATCGTTGATTAAAAGAAATATGTGGTGATCATACAAACGCACACATTGTACAAAAGGAAATATATTCTTTTTATGTTCGTATACTTGTCCTTATAAGTTGCTTTGCATAACCTCTCGTCTAATAAATAATATTCTAAACACTTTAAGCAAAAAAAAGAGCCTGGAATGTTTCCAACGGCTACTCGTCTTTGTGTGCATTAATTTTAATATATGGGTATTGATATGGAATAATAATTATTATTATAATTACTATTATTATCTCACATTTTATTTTTAGTATATCACTTATAAAACCACTTGTTTTGTTACAATTAATTTTATTTTTTTGTACATATATAGAGTGTGATAAAAATACTATGCTTCCCAGTCATAACTCGTATCACATAGTTCAATTTATTTATAAAAAGCAAAATGGACAAAAAAAAAATTATGCATCCTTCTCGACGACATGGCTCGTGTATTGTCAAAATCAACGAATCCTATATATTTGTAGCAATAATAAATACACTCCTTGGTAATGGCATCCATATAACTAATTTTCCAAATTTTAATTCCAAAGCGAAACCTAGCAACATTCATGTTTTTCTGTTCACAAATGATTACTCCCTCTAATTCTAAATAGAGGTCGTTTAAGGATTTTCCACGGATATTAAGATATAGAATGAAATGTCTCATATAGCCTTAATTAATTGTTTCCTGCTATTTAATTAATGGAATGTCTCACCATCTATGAATAATGAAAATAGTATAAAAAGGGTAAAATTGGAAATATAGTAAATATTGTGTTGAAATCTTAAAATGACTTCTAATTAGAAGTAAAATTAGAGATGTAAAATGACCTCTAATTAGAATGAAAGGGAGTAGATCATTGATAACTTTGTGTCATATATATAGTTGCATTCTCAATGATTATTGGAGAAAACGCGTTTTTGCATGCATGCATGACAACCAATTATATATTGAGGATAATAATATACACTTGGGGAACATTGGATCCCAAAGCTTTTTGACATTTGTCCTATTGTTTACATTTTTTTTTCTTTCTTTTTCCTGCAATCACAGTTTATCTTCGTGTTAGTGTGGTCTATCTCTTCCGATTAATTTCAATTTGAATCGAATATAAACGTTTGGACTATTTTTTCCGTTCCCAAGTTCATATATACTGTGATAGTAGGGAAGTTCAAAGTTGAAGGGATTAACTTGTCCTCATCTTTTGTTTATTTTCTGGATATGCTAATTGAATAATTGCCAAAAGGAAAAGATAGAGAATTAGATTCTTTAATCAAATAATACTTAAGAAAAATAAAAGGTCTTTTGGATTTCATTATATTCCTTTATATTTGATAACATCGAATATACTATGTGGATGATAATCCCACTTTTTGCCTACCAATTATATAATCCGGAATTATAAAATTATGCATTTTCATATAGTTAAGTGTATCGTATATTGCATTTTTACTTGTGGACATTAGTGTGTGTGTCGTATAAAAATATAACTTTTTTATATAGTAAAACCTATAAGGTACGAAATTAAAATATACTACTGATATTCTTGATTTAATTATATTCTATCAATTTTTCTTTTTTTTTAATTTTATTATATATAGATATTTATGTATTTGGGGAAAGCTATATCATACATATGCATTATCCGCTTTGTAATGAACCATACATGAAGACAACTAATGTATAGTTAAAATTTGAATATGGTGAACATATTGGAATAAAGAAAGGGATAATTCAAGGAATAAAGTAAATTGGATAACTTAATCTTTAGCTACCTGTAAATTACTTTATTGATACAAAGAATATACTACGTAAAACATGGTGTGGAGGAATTTATTTTATAAAGCGTTTTGGAATCTTAATTTGCTATTTTTTGTCTTTATTTATATATTTATATAATTAGTAACGTAGTTGATTAGTATTTTGTAAGTATAATAGATCATTCAACATAAAAGGACTATATTTTGTAAGTATAATAGATCATTCAACATAAAAGGACTATATTTTGTAATTATAATAGATCTAACACATCGATTTCTCTTATATAGATATATATATATATATATATATATATATGAGTAATGTTATGGTGCTCCACCTTCGTGAGCACCAAGCACATTAACGTGCCAAATCAGCATATATATATATATATATATATATATATATATATACTAGCTTCAAGAGCTTGAATTATCCGATGTGAGACGAAACCCACTTAGAATCTCAACACGCCCCCTCACGTGTGCATGACTGGCCTAACACGTGGACATATGAATCGGATGACGATGAGCGGAAGCTCGCTCTGATACCATATTAGAAATCGAGGGGTCCTTCCTAAAAATCAATTAATAATAGGGGGAGAAAGACTCTTATATATATACTAGCTTCAAAAGCTTGAATTATCCGATATAGGACGAAACCCACTTAGAATCTCAACATTGGCAAAAGTTAGTTTTTCAAAAATTTTCAAAGAATAACGTATTGTTTAAAATGTTATAATAATATGAGATATAGTTTATTAAATCTACAAGACGATTAGCCCACTGAATAACAAAGTTATAATCATTCTTCTTTATATTATCTATTGAATTTTGAACCTAAATACCTGCCAAACTTTAAATACCCAAGTACTCCTAATTGATAAATGGTGGTGAGAAACATCACGTGAAATTTGTATTATTACAAGCTCATTATTCCTTACACAGTGAGATATCATCGACACGAAATTAAAAGAGAAAAACAAAGAAGTATTCGTCTTATTTGTAAATATTGGTGAATATCATGTACTTCCATCATTCATGATATTAAATGCATACGAGTTGTGGTAGGATATATATTTAATGATGAAAATGTGTCACTTTTTTTATGAGATTGAGTTAGTGAATAACCACTTTGGGTAGGGTAAAACTATAAGATATACGCATTTATAAATTATTCAAATTACATTACCCACCAATTCTCTGATGTTCGACTATCCATATCATTTAACCATGGCTTACATCTTCTTCACGGTATATTAAAAACAATGCCACAATTAAAGTACATTAAATTATAATATTTTAAAACGTAGCAACGTACGTACTTGTCACATGGTAAAAACATTATTTGAAACAAATTTTTATATAAAAAGTTTTTCAATAGGTAAGTCTGTAGGCTGAAGAAATAACTCGACTGGCTTTTGTCTCCTAATATAAGCAAAAAAGAACCTTTCTTATCAATGCTGCCTATTCTGTCAATTGCGTTACGCTACATTAAATATTTCCCTCTTTATATACTTTAATATATATATATATATATATATATATATATGTACAGATTCATACACGTTCGCCAATGTGATTATCTATATGATTTTATATTCAATAATTAGAGAGACGTATCGACGTCTGCTGTAAACTTTTGTATAACTCAAGTTTATTTTTGTTGTATAATTTCAGGGGGAATTTACATAAAGTACCCAATTATATAAAAAGTTGCAAGTCAATACCATGTCAGTATTTTTCTCTATGTAGGTATCTATTAGAATAAGTTTTTTGCATATTGGTACTCCCGCTCAGGTACGTCATATAACACATTTAGCCATTTAGGTACCATAGAGAAACGTATTAAGGTACATAATATAGTGAGAAAATGGTACATCATATAACACATTAAGATGGCGTATAGAAATGATATAGGTACCATATAAACGCGTGACATGGTACGTAATACACATATAAAAAGATACGTCAAGACCGGAAAAATGGTACAAGTCAAACGAGTACTTATATAAAAAATTTTGTGACATATGTACTGACTTGTAAATTTTTTATATAAATGAATATTTTTCTGTAGGTTCACCTAATTTCAGTGTTTAAAATACAATCTCAATATAGAAGATATTAAAATTAGGAGCGTAATAAATGATCGGAGGAATATATGGCACGGGTTTGGTCAATTTAGTCTTTATTTGGGTAGATTTGCATTAACTGAGTTTGTAACTAAAATCATGATCGATATAATGACACACATAAATACTTGCATTTGCAAATTGCACGGCTACGAATACATTAAAAAACAATATTATTTCTATTGTATTTGATATATTTCTCTTAAACCAAAATTTAATCGATATAAATACTTTAAAATGATAATTACAACTAAGAAGTTTTATCATAATACTATTTCAAAATGGGGGAGGACATAAATGTTCCTGCAACAAGAGAGAACAATTTAAAATTTTTGAAATATGTGCAACCATTAAATATCATAGGATGCATTGAAATATTAACAATACAATACATGATTGCTATAGAAATGATAGAAAAAATATGTTGAAGTGGTAAAAAGAAAATTCATACACACACATAATATAAATTGGATAACCAAGTTAAACTAATATGGTCTTTGAAAAAAAAAAGTTAAACTAATATGGTCCTCATAATACAATAAAGCGAACCTCTTCCGTAAAGAGAAAAAAAGGAAAAAAACAAACTACTAAAATGCAAACTGTAAGAACTAAGTTATGTTTACTACGATATTTTGCCTGTCCAATCTTGGTAAGCAGTATATATCAAGTTCTTATGATTATTATTCATCCAACATAGAACTTTAATCGCAGCAGCAAAGAAGATATTGAACTTTAATGGGATTTTAAGTAAAATTTTAATCTTTTTTAAATAATAAAAAATTGAATAATACATACCAATGTATATACATCTCTCTCTCTCTCTCTCTCTCTCTCTCTCTCTCTCTCTCTCTCTTTCTATCTCTCTCTCTCTCTCTGACACACTCTGCTGATCTCCATATGGAGTAAACTCGATGCCTGGTAGTAGTGCAAGCAAAGCAACATCCCCACCTTTATTTAATTATTTTTTGTTTTCTAAAGAATACCAGAAAATATAAATTAAATCGTCTCATTCTCTATTTTCTAATATCTTTTTGGGTGTCTTTATTTATTCTCTCAACCCTTATTTTAGGCCCTCACTTCTCCTATAAGCTAATGCTTACTGCAAGAAAACCTACCTTCAAAACCTGAAATTTCTTCTCTTACATCTCTCTCACTCTTTTAACTCTTTTTTTATTACCACACACTCTCAACTAGCAATTATACATTTATAATTCTTCACTCATCTGCACCATTGAAGAGCTCTAAACTGTGTTAAAAACAAATCCGAGAGCTTATACGAAGTCTTTTAGTGTATGTTTCTGTATTTTCTATTTTTCTTTGTATTGTAATAAACATTCAATTTCTTTCACTAAGAAGCATTTGCTTGTTCTTACAGGTGAAACTGTGAGATATTTTTTTCTTTCGCAAGAACTAAAATATACATGGAGAACTGTGCTAGCCCAGAATCTTACAGCAGGTTTTTATTTAGTTTTTTTTTCATAATTGAGCTAATCTTGTCATTTTTGCATGACGAGCCCAATTCCTAATATTTTTCCTTTTTTTTCTTCTTATTTTGTTTCTCTTGATGATCTTTGAACGAAAAGACTTCAAATTTAGTAAAAATCCAACCTTTATTTGAACTCCGATGAACCTTATAATAATACCCACATCTTTTGTTCTATTCCCTCAGAAATAATCTGCTGAGGCCTGAGTGTAATATAATAATATTAGTAAAAGGAATGGAGAAGATCTAGGAACTAAGCCAAGTTTTATAATAATAAAATTTTAGGACATCTTATATCACCAGCCCTCGTCTTGTCTCCCTTCTTTTGGTCTCCACATAAGAAACAACAAAATCTCAAATTAATTAACATCAAACTAAATATAAAAACCCCATAATTACACAAATAGAAATGGAACAACTTTCAAGCCAAGAAAGTGACTTCTCAATCCCACTAAGCAGCTCCTATGGCGGCGGCGGTAATAACATAACAGCTCATCATATGCATGGCCATCATCATCATCATCATCCATCTCACATTAACATTATCATCCCATCATCACCACCGCCGCCGCCGCCGCCGTCTTCCTCTCCGCCCGCGCCGGCGCCGCCTGACACAGCCGCCCACCACCTCCCTCCTCCTCCTACCAACGGTTTGCCGCCGGAAAACAACAACAACGACGACGCTCATAATAACCATCAAAACAGTAGTAACAAGAAAATCATAAAGTACAGAGAGTGCTTGAAGAACCACGCGGCGGCGATGGGCGGCAGCGCCACCGACGGTTGCGGCGAGTTCATGCCCAGCGGCGAGGAAGGCACCATCGAAGCCCTCACCTGCTCCGCCTGCAGCTGCCACCGAAACTTCCACAGAAAAGACCTCGACGGCCCCGGCGCGTTCTTCCCTCACCACCACCACGGCATGGTGGCGACGGCGACGATGGGCGGCGCCAAGATCTACATGGGACATCCTCAGGCGTACCATCACCATCAGCTGTTTACTTCGTCTTCTTCAAGGGCGGCTGCCGTGAATGCCCAGCCGCGTCAGATGATCATGCCCTACGCCGCCGCCGCCGCCGCCGCGGCAGCTGCTTCCGACGACCAGAGCGGCGGCGACCACGACGTCGACGACGGCGCGATGATGAGGCACCACAGCCAACATCATCTTCAGATGGTGAAGAAGAGGCATAGGACGAAGTTTAGCCAAGAGCAGAAGGAGAAAATGCTCGCTTTTGCTGAGAGGGTTGGGTGGAAAATACAGAAGCAAGAAGAAACTGTTGTACAGCAGTTTTGTCAAGAAGTTGGCGTTAAGAGAAGGGTTTTGAAAGTTTGGATGCATAATAATAAGCATAACCTTGCCAAGATTAAGAGTACCAATAATAATGATAATGGTAATAATTAATCCTCATCAAGTTGTTTAGAGAGAGAGAGAGAGAGAGTTAAGAAAAGGATTAGTGTTCATTGCTTTTATTTTATATATGCTGTTTCTGCATGCATGGGGTGATTTCGACGAGAGACGTAGAAGTGCTTGGCATTTTCTAATTTTGCTTTTTTCGTGTGATTTTTGATCAGTGTTGTACTTGATATTATTATTGCGATGTTTGGTGATATCGTTTACAAATAATAGCTTTTTTTTTTTTGGTCTGTTTTCTTTCCCTAACTTTGTTGTCGTTGGAGGGTTTTAATGACGATTCTGAAATCGAGGTACAGTTTTTGAGGAAAAAAATTGTGACTACACCGTATAGAAGAATATATGTCCCAGCATTAATAAGTCCTCCACAATATAATATACTATTTTATTGAATAATTCTATCGGCACTCCCATTGTCTCTGTTTAAACCCATTCTAAACCATTAAATACTTTCAAATTCTATATCATTAAATACCTACCATTTAGGATTAAGTAGACAATTCGAATTCAAACTGCATCAAATTTACCAATCAATGCTTTAACATGTTTATCTCCTTCCAATGTCGTAGTTACTATACGTTTTTGCCCTTATGATATTTAAATTAATTTAGAAAGAAAAACTAACTAAATATATAATTTAGAAAGAAAAACACAATTTCGGCTGTGACATGTGCCGGCCGAAATTATGGTTCGGCCGTGCCAAGCGCCCGGCCGATCGCGAGTGTCGGCCGGCCCAGCACCGGCCAAACCAAGATTTCGGCCGGTACATGTCACAGCCGAAATTGTGTTTCGATCGTGCCTTGTGGCGGCCGAAATTGTTGTTCGGCCGTGCCAAGCGCCGGCCGAAATTTTGGTTCAATCGGGACTTTTTTCAAACTATTTAGATCCGTATTCGCTAATTCATCTACGTACGAATGATTTTGACGATAATATCGATCGATCGGTCCTAAAATCTGATCGGTCCGAAAATATCGATCGATCGGTCGGAAAATGTTAAATCAAATTTTTTTCCGTATCGATCGATCGTTCAAATTTATTTGTGTAGTATTTCGTACCGAAATTATATATTTAGTTAGTTTTTTCTTTTAAAATTAATTTAAATATCATAAGGGCAAAAAAGTCTTTTTTCAGCCCTTTAGGGGCGGTGACTAGGAAAAAAGGGGCGGTGAATAGTAATCCAGATGTCGATATTATAGTTTCACATATGATACTAATAATGCTAATTTGTTATAAAATAGAATAAAAAATATTTTTGAGCAATATATTCCGAAACTTATGTGTATATTAATGTGTTTATTAAGTTTCAATAAGAAGTATTTATGTTATATGGATATTTGATAGACTAAATTAATTTTTTATAGCACATGTTAAATTATAGCTACTAATAAAAAGATAATATTGTACCGATGTGACATTGGATTAAAGCTTTATTAAGTGAAAAATATATTTATACATAGTTGAATAACTCTTGCAAGTAAATTTTTTTTAATTATATGAAAAATATATTTCAAATAATTATTGTTTTATCCATATACGTAAAGATTACAGTTTTCAAGTGTTTAGTTGGGCTGTAAATGGATGTGGAGGGGTGTGAATATAGCACCCCTATTTTATTTATCTCACAAACTGAGCATGCAATATTATATATTAAGCCCCATTGTTTAGTAAGGCTATATCGTAAATGTTGAATACCTAATGAGTATCTTAAATATTAAAAGGGACTGTGTCTTGAATGTTTTTGTATTTTCTTTAATAGTATTTGAAGTCGTTTTCTTTATTGCTTTTGCATACAATTTCAAATATTTCTTCCTGCATTTATTGTCTCCATTATTACTGGCTTGGCTTGGCTTTGAGACAAAGGACATTTTCTTTGATTTTCGTGTTTCGATTTTAATGGGAACTGATTTGTGTTTTGTTTGTTTCGAGCAATCAATGTTGTCCACAAGAAAACCAGCTATAATATCCTATTTTGAGGACAGGCTTTTTATTTTTTAAATATTTATTTTCTCCTTAGAAAATAACATAAATTTATGTAGAGTTTAGGATTTGTCATTGGCATTATATTTTTAGTATTTTTTCCTATTCTTGTACATGATAATCTGCCCAAAAAAATGGACATTGTTAAGGGTTGAGGGTAAACAAGAATATATGATTATTCCCTAAAAATATTAATAGTAGAGGCCCTCGTTTTCAGTATTTATTATGAAGCATAGGGACATAATAAATGTACTCAAAACTGATCTGCTGATTGAATTTAATGAAAGGCAATGACATACCCTATTTATTATTTCGAAAACTTACTTTCTCACTCCTCACTTAATTTTCCAACCAATACCACAGTAGAATCGTCCTACTGCCTTATGAATGCATAAATATCAACAGCAACCATAAATCATTATCAAAATAAATAAGAAAATAATATATTTGTATTATGAAATGTTGAATATTAAAATCGAATAGTTGAATTATTCGATTGGATTCTTGATAAGATTAGTAGAATAAATAACGATATAGTTCTATTAGATATTGATTAGATTGTATTTAATAATATAATTCGTTATAATAGTGAAGTTTTAGCAGTTTGTCGCCATAATATTAATTATAATTTTATACTTTATCTTTCTATTCTTTTTCTTAAACCAATAATATCATAATATTCTTCTTATTTCTATGACAAAATGATAAATATTGTATTACAATCAACTTATATTTGAGGCCGATGGGCAGTGTTTGCTGTCTACTTTTGCTTAGCCCAGTAAAGATTGAATGGGCTGGCTTCCCAAACACATACGGCCCAATAAAAGCCCATTATTGAAAATTTAGAACTAAACATTTTTATATATTTTAGTTTTTACCCTTCTCACAAAGTGGGTCGGTTCGGTCCGGGCCGGGTCGAACCAATAAAGCAGATAAAGCATATCCATCAATCAGGACGTTCCAAACACGCCCTTAAATAACGACTTCGATTATATAGGGTTTAACAAGTAGTGTTCAGCATCAGTTGAAGTGGAGCACTGAAGAAAACAAAAATCATTGGTATTCATAAAGTTGTTGATTTCGCCTACGTATTTCGTTCGAGAACTCAGGGTAATTTCGTTTTGAATCTAGTATTGGTTTTAGTGAATTGAGCATATGCGGTTACTTTCGATTGGTTGTTGCTGTTTTCCGATTGTGATTAGGTTTTCTGCTCGATCCGCGGTGTGCCTTTTTTAGCTTTGTGCGTAAATCGGCTCACTTTTGTGAATACTCAGTTCACATTCTCTCATGTTCATTCTTCTTGGTTTAATTCAGATGGTTCATTCACTTTTATGAATACTCGATTGTTCATTTTTTCAGATGGTTCTTTCTTCTTTGGTATTAGTTTTTTTTTTCTTGAGTAGTTAGCTTCCATTTAACCTTTAAATTTCTACTTTTTTATTGTTCAATGCAGTTTGTTTACTTCTTTAAGTGTCTTGAAAATTTTCCAATTTGTTGACTCTGATGAGTAATGTCTTTATGAATCTGCAATCTAGGTCTTGGGAAAATATTTCAGCCTTTATGTTGTTTGTTTAGCTTAATCTATCTCTCGTCATTAAGTTGATGCCATAATTTGCTAAGAGTTTAGCTTTTCCTTTCTTTCGTTCCATGGCAGCAGTGTTCGTTGAAAATAACGGGACATGAAATTGTTTGTTGTATTAGTGCTTGCTTAATTTGAATTCGGCCTAACTTCACAGGGACTTGGATCTTTCTTTGTACTTGAACTTTATCTGTAGCAAGCTGTTGTATCGTCTTGCAAGATGGCAAACTTGACTTTGACTGGGATACTTGAAAAGGTAATCCTTGACGCTTTTGCCCTCTTTATTCATATATTATTTTTGGCATTCCTTACTTCAGCAGAGGATGAATTTCATTTACCTTGTGTGATACAGATGACGGGGAAGGATAAGGATTTCAGATATATGGCAACTTCTGATTTGCTTAATGAATTGAACAAAGAGGGCTTCAAAATTGATTTTGATCTCGAAGGGAAATTGTCAAATAGTATCATTCAGCAGCTTGATGATGCAGCTGGTGATGTCTCTGGGTTGGCTGTGAAATGGTGTGCTCTTGCTTTCCTTCAGTCTACTGCATCTTATTTTTGTTTATCCAGTCAGCTGTTGTTTTGTTTTTCGCGATTCTCCCTCTGATAAACACGATAAAGCAATGGGAAGTTTCTTTTCCTATGCGCTATCACGTACATTAATTCCCAATGCACTTGCAAGCCTAAACTGCTGCTTTAATTGAAGTCGTTGTATTTATTGAATGTTCTATTAGGTCTGCCAAGTTTATTAATTATTTAAGTTTGGACCGAATTAACGACGTCAGTTGAATTGAATTATGTTTTGTTGTGTATCTTAGACTACGAACATGTACAAATGTATACTTTCTAAACGATTGGGTGCGACTTCTTTTGCATTAACTTTTTTCATGGAAATGGTTTCAAGTCTAATATGTCATTTCATCAGTCAATTGAATGTAATATGTCCGAATGCTTTGTGCTTGTTAGGTGCTACTTTTTTATTTTGAATCCTGAAATTCAGTGTATTGTTCATAGCCCATAATGTCGTGTTCACTTTCTTATATTAGTTTTTTTCTCTTTGATATGTAGTCTTGCTCCGTTAGTGAAGAAAATCCGTGAGCAGCAGGTTCTTTACATGACTGATAAGCTTTGTGATAAATTACTTAATGGGAAAGGACAAAATCGCGACATTACCAGCATTGCCCTGAAGACAATTGTTGCTGAAGTTCCAAACAACAATGTAGCACAGTCTGTTCTTGTATCCATTTGTCCGAAATTAATAACAGGAATTACTGGTCAGGTCAGTCCACTTCCTTGGTGAAAATAAGTGTTATTGATGGAATACAGTATATTATTTGCTGATAAATCGAACTTGGAGGGCCACGGTCATGTCTGTTCTGCAAAATAATTTAATCTAAAACTTGCTCTTTCTCCGCATGATGATACTGCCGGTACTATCTTTTTTTCTTGTCCTATTTCCCCGTAAATCTCTTTATTTTGGAAGTTTTTAGCCAAAATCGAACATGTGTAGTTTGCCTTAAGATGATTCTGGTCCTAATATTTTTACTCAATTTGTTTGTTTCATAGGGAATGAGCACTGATATCAAATGTGAATGCCTTGATATCCTTTGTGACGTTCTTCACAAGTATGGCAATCTAGTTGTCTCAGATCATGATCGGTTATTAAATGCATTGTTACCTCAATTGAACCCCAATCAAGCCAGTATCAGGAAGAAGGCGGTCGCATGCATTGGTAGTAACTGAATTAGTAATACCGTAAAACACTCTTGTTTTTAGTTTCATGTTGCCAGCTGCAAATTTCACTGGGATTGATTTATTGTAAACTTCTTTGCAGCATCCCTAGCTTCATGCCTTTCAGATGACTTGCTCGAGAAGGCTACAGTTGAAATTGTTAAACTTTTGAGAATGAAAGCAAAATCTGAGATTACACGTACGAACATTCAGATGATCGGGGCCTTAAGGCAAGTACTAAATGTTTTATGATAATTATGAATTCTGTGTATCTGTAAAACAGCTAGTTAAACATTATATGTGACAAACTTTGGAATTGTCTGATTTTCTAGACCAATCGATGTTCTTCCTTTTTTCTGAACATAATATGTTTGTTATTAGTCCATAGTCTATTCCAATTGATTAACTTGTTTTAGTTGATCTCCGATGATTAGCGTTGAGTGACCACGTTTCCTAAAAGGTTAACCTTTAAGGGAGTGTATCACTTTTTAATCTTATATATTATATTTCCAACACACCCCTCACGTCTAGGCTGATTTCTTTTTATTATCTAGCCTTAGACGTGTAGTTTTCTTAAACGGGTAGTCATGAGGATTCGTATCCAGGACCTCTAGTCTCTGACCACTGATACCATGTTGAGTGACTACTTTTCCGAGTTAACCTTTAAAGGAGTGTATCACTTTTTAATCTTATATATTATATTTCCAACAATTATATCCCGTCTTAGTGGCTTCCAGTGAAGTCGTGGGACATTTTTAAGATCGTATGTGCCAATTGAAATGATATCAATGCCCTACTCTGTTGACACATGATTTTTAAATTATTCAGCCGTGCTGTTGGTTATCGTTTTGGTCCATACCTTGGGGACACGGTGCCAATTCTGATTGACTATTGCAATAATGCATCCGAAAATGATGAAGAGCTTTGCGAGTACAGCTTACAGGTGCTTAATTTCTTATGATGAGTTCCCCAAGTTTTCAAGATGGATATTGTCATTGGAGTTTATCTTGCTTTTCACATGAAGTTTCAATTCTATTGATTCCTCCTTGAGTTTAAGTTCCTGTTCTAATGCAGGCCTTGGAGAGCTTTTTACTGAGGTGTCCAGGGGATATCTCTTCTTTTTGTGATCAAATTTTACATCTCACTTTGGAGTTTATTAGCTATGATCCAAATTTCTCTGATAACATGGACGAAGACACAGATAATGAGAGTTATGCAGAAGAGGATGATGAGTATGCGTTAATTTTTACTTCATTTTCATTGTTATCCTGTAATGCACGCGAGAATAGTTGATTATGTAAAATTAATGGATTGCAGTGAGAGTGCTAATGATTACACAGATGATGAAGATGCCAGTTGGAAAGTTCGGAGAGCTTCAGCCAAATGCTTGTCTGCTTTGATTGTTTCTCGCCCTGAGATGCTTTCAAAACTATATGAGGAGGTATTTACTGAGTGGTTTTGCATAATTCCGGTTCTGAAAACTTGTTTACTCTGTTATTCCTTGTGGCCTTGCTATTTCTGCCTCCGTGTTCTGTTCTTCCTTTATTAACTAATTTCCCTTGTTTAACAATCATTTTCTTATCAGGCTTGTCCAAAGTTGATTGATAGGTTTAAAGAAAGAGAAGAAAATGTCAAGGTATAAAGAAGCGACCAATTTCTTTCTAGAATTATAATATATCCTCGGTTTGTTGTCAAACTTGGTTTTCACTACGTATCTGCAGATTGACATTTTCAGTACATTCATTGAGTTACTTAAGCAAACAGGAAATGTCACGAAAGGACAGACAAACTTAGATGAATCAAGGCAAGTTTCTTTTCGTACAATAACTTTCAGATTTTCGTCTAGGTTACTGCTGCATTTAATCTTGCGCCTTATCGTGTATTGTAGTCCAGTCAAATAGGATGATGTTTAATCAGATGCAGATTTTGGGAGTTACTCTTAATCATAAAAAATATACTGTGATAAATCACTGTTTTTTTTTGCATTTAGCATTTAAAAGTTTTCTGCTTTTCAATGTGATTATTAGCCAGATAGGACATGTTATTGTTATCCAATTGGCTTTTGAAAGTTTTGCGACTGCTTATTAAACATCTGGAAGGTCATCAAATAGCTAATCCTTTTCTTTAGCTTATATCGTCTCTGCGGCAAACTTGGTAATTAAGAATGAAGTAGCCTCGTTCTGGGTCAACGGAAATCACGGCATTTCAAATTTTCAGTTAAAACGATCATGATTAGCTGTAACTCAAATATATTCTACTTCTGTTTCCTATCATATGTGTTTCCCTATTTATACTTCTGTTGAGATAATCTTCTAGTTTTTCATGCTATATTAGAATTAGTACTTTGCTATGGCATGATAAGCAAAAAAAAGAATCCTATTACTGGAAGATCGATCATGAATGGCCATTCTATGTACTTCCTATTCTCTTATATTATTCAGTCCCAAGTACCTACTGAAGCAAGAGGTGCCGAAGATTGTTCGATCTGTAAATAGACAGCTCCGTGAGAAGTCTATCAAGGCAAAGGTAGAATGAGTATTGCGGTAAATTTTAGTAGATTTAATTTCAATCTTTTAGAACTCTTACAATTTTATCATGGTAACAGGTCGGGGCATTCTCTGTTCTGAAAGAGCTGGTAATTGTTTTGCCTGATTGCCTTGCAGACCATGTTGGGTCTCTTACTCCTGGAATTGAGAAAGCTCTTTGTGTAAGTTATGCTCCTCATTAGGCATTTCACATGTCCTGGTTCTCTTATATTTAGATTTCCCTCTATCATGTTCCCTCCTTTATTTTATCAATTTTCAGGACAAATCGTCTACGTCAAATCTGAAAATTGAGGCGCTTGTGTTTTCAAGATTGGTGTTGGCCTCTCATGCACCTTCTGTTTTTCATCCTTGCATAAAGGTAATGTCCTGTTGGCCAAAGATTTCAACTTACACAGCTTTGGCATGATCCTGTTATTGATTGTTTGCTTCGTTGTTCCAGATGATTTCTGAGTCTATAATATCAGCTGTCGGTGAGCGATATTACAAAGTTAAAGCAGAGGCGTTAAGAGCATGTGGAGAACTCGTCCGTGTGGTGCGACCATCTATTGAGGTCTTTTGCTTCCTTTGTATTTTGTCAGTTTCTACGTGTTGCAAAGTCCTGTTGTAGAACTAATGCAATTTTGTTTGCCAGGGTAACGGTTTTGATTTCACACCCTATGTCCATCCTATCTACAATGCTGTCATGATTTGTTTGACAAACCAAGATCAAGATCAGGTTTGGGTTGTGCACCCTCAAACTCTCTTTTCACTCTTCTCTTTCTCGCTCTTATCCCTTCTGCTTATTTTCACAGGAGGTGAAAGAATGTGCTATTTCTTGCATGGGACTTGTAGTTTCGACATTCGGTGATCATCTTGGAGGGGAATTGCCTTCTTGCCTTCCTGTTTTAGTGGATAGAATGGGCAATGAGATAACTCGGCTTACAGCAGTGAAGGTTCTTAGTCTTATACTTTGTAATCCTTAGCCAGTCATGGTTACTTTTGCTGGTATAAAGCATGTCTCACTCTCAGACTGAATGGGGTTGATATTGGCTAGAGTTAACCAAGGGAAAGGGAATACATCTTTAAACATCAATGGTTGACTGCAAATGAGAATGAGGACTGTAAAAAATTAAAAAGAATGTCTACCTTGGACTTATCATCTGGCGTTTTAACATGCCATGTTCTAGTTGATTAGGATCAGTGTCTTTTGTATTACCTAGTTTGTGTTTCTGTAGGATTCATTCAGTAGATTATTCATCAATTATATAGAGGCTTGGGGTTTGATAGGCTGGCCTGAGTTAGCAGTTGCTGGAATAGTTTGTGATATCATTTATTTGGTATTGGTTAGTTGTAGATGAGATCTCCTAACTTTGACTGAGGAAAGTTGATGAGTTAATTTCCTGAATACCCACACAACTTCATGTGTGCATTTCCGCATTGTGGTAGTAGTTGCAGACAAATTATTTGGGTATTATATGAGTGAGGGAGATGTGGGATGACTATTTAACAATATTCGTGCTGCTTTTAGTCAGTGGGTAGGATTGAACTTTGTTATGTTTATCGTGAGTTATTTTGATAGTATCTTTTATACAGTTTATGACAGACACACTTATCTTTTCTTCCAGGCTTTTGCTGTCATTGCCAGTTCTCCACTGCACCTTGACCTCTCTTGTGTTTTAGAGAATGTAATTTCAGAGTTGACTGCATTCTTGCGAAAAGTAAGACCATTTTCTTTTCCACTTGGGTTGAATTTAACCATTCATTTGTTTATATATTTATTTGAAAGCTACTTATTTTTTCTGGATCTTAGGCCAATCGAGCACTGAGGCAAGCAACACTTGGCACACTGACAACATTAATTGTCGGTTATGGTGACAAAATTGGTTCTGCTGCATATGATGTGATTGTTGTTGAACTTTCGACTCTGATAAGGTTATAAAACTATCACCATCTACGTATCCATTTACCAAATTTACCCAACGAAACAACTGCAATTTGTTGTTCATGGAATGCCATTGATAAGGATCGGCAGACATATTGATTTGAATAACTTGTCTTTTCAGTGACTCGGACTTGCACATGGCATCTTTAGCGCTAGAATTATGTAGCACCCTGATGTCGGACAGAAGATCTGGTCCTAATGTTGGTATAACTGTCAGAGACAAAGTTCTGCCTCAAGCACTTACGTTGATTAGAAGCTCATTGCTCCAGGGGCAGGCCCTTTTGGTAGTGCATTTATTCTATAGTGGTTATCTATCAATGCACTAGTCATACCTGTTCAATTTCGTATGACCCCATCACTTCAAACACAGGCGGCACAAAACTTCTATTGTGCCCTCATTTACTCGGGGAACACAAGCTTTGACGATCTGCTGAACTCTCTTCTTGGAACTGCTAAATCCTCCCAATCCGGTGCTGTTGCAAAGCAGGCACTATTCTCCATTGCTCGATGTGTTGCTGTTCTGTGTCTTGCATCAGGGGACCAGAAGTGCTCCTCTACTGTAAACATGCTTACAGATATCCTGAAAAATGATGGCACCGATTCGGTATATGAACTTATAATTTCCAGTTCTTTAATTTGAACTTGAATGCCGTTATGCCATGTCAAGTTATATTCTGTCGTTTATGTGTTCATGCTATCTAAAGCTCCGTGGATGCCAATGATTGCTCTATCTATTTTATTTCACTAATTTAGAAAATTGGTCAAGGTACTGTGGTTTGTTTTGAAAAGTTCATCTAGCACTTTTCTTAACCGAGTCTATCTGCAATTTCTTTCTGTAAATTGATATCGTGACTGTTACAATACCTTTTATCTGCCTTTTGTGTTATTTAGGAAGATGCCTCCGAACTATTAGGAGTCACATTGCTTTCCGTTATTAGAGGGGGTGCCATATGCTTATTATTTTATCTGTCTTATAGCTTGTGTTGTACTTCCATTACCCTCTGTACTTTTTATAGGCCAAACAGCACCTCGCTTTGCTATGTTTGGGAGAGATAGGCAGGAGAAAAGATTTAAGTTCTCACAACCAGATTGAGAGTATTATTATCGAGTCCTTCCAATCCCCTTTTGAGGAAATAAAGTCAGCAGCTTCTTATGCCCTAGGAAATATTGCTGTTGGCAATCTATCCAAGTATTTGCCCTTTATCCTGGATAAAATTGATAATCAGCAAAAGAAGCAATATCTGTTGCTCCATTCTTTGAAAGAGGTCAATCCCATTTGTAGATACAAAACTTATTGTAACATTTTAAAGCAATGCAATAAGTGAAATTTGCATTCACTTTTTCCTACAGGTCATTGTGCGTCAATCGGTTGATAAAGCTGAGTTTGATGATTCTAGTGTTGAGAAGATAACTAAATTGTTGTTTAGCCATTGTGAAAGTGAGGAAGAGGGTGTTCGAAATGTGGTGGCTGAGTGTTTGGGGAAAATTGCTCTCATCGAGCCTGTAAAGCTTGTTCCTGCACTCAAGGTATATCCAAAGACAATAGTTTGTTCTATCTCATCACTGCATAAGCATTTTGCAACACTCTTATGAACTGAATAATATGATTGGAATATATAATTGTAGGAGAGGACCTCAAGTCCTGCCGCATTCACTCGAGCAACTGTTGTAATTGCGGTCAAATATTCTGTAGTTGAGAGACCAGAAAAAATCGATGAAATTTTATACTCTGAGATTTCATCATTTATGATGCTTATCAAAGATCACGACCGGGTAACTTTCAGATATTTGTATAATGCATTACATTGTTTCAATTCTCGTTAAGAATACCAGGATTTCTTTTGTAACAGTAAAACATCATCCCCCTCTTACATTTGGATTCGAATTGTACCGATATATCGTATTTTCAGCTATCACGATCACGGTATGATATCATTGATCTTGACTTTCATTGTTATACGGTTGTGGATGTACAGCATGTGAGGCGTGCGGCTGTGCTGGCCTTGAACACGGCAGCTCATAATAAGCCAAACTTGATAAAAGCGTTGCTTCCAAAAGTGCTGCCACTTCTTTACGATCAAACTGTAGTGAAGGTAACTATTGCCATTGTTGCAGTCAACTTTTGAGCCAGCTTGAATTTGAATAGTCTTGTTTTTGTTCATTTAAGTCCAATGTTTCCAGATATGCTTAGTGTTCCTTGGATAAACGTTATGACCTAACTTGCCCATAAAACCTTTCTCTAATGCTGGTGCGTGTGCATCAGTTGGAGAGAGTTTGTTAGCTACATTGAAGTACACACCACTAATTTTCCTCATTTATGTGCTGTACACTGTTATAGCTCCCTTAATTCCATGTTATTACTAGAGTGTGGTGTGGTAGCTCACAGCAATATTTCATGTTTGCTGATTCCATTATATCTGTATATGATTATTGACATGGTTTTACTGTCCTTAATTGTCTCTTCACAGAAAGAATTGATTAGAACTGTGGATCTTGGTCCTTTCAAGCACACTGTAGATGATGGCCTAGAACTAAGAAAAGCCGCCTTCGAATGCGTGGATACATTATTGGACAGTTGTCTTGATCAAATGAATCCCTCGTCTTTCATCGTGCCACACCTTTTATCTGGACTAGATGGTAAGTCAAAAATATTAAATTTCATGGTCATCGTTTTCTTGCAAGCATTGTAAACTTGAAACAACTTACGCCACTTTCCACCATTTCTTAGATCATTACGATGTCAAAATGCCTTGTCATCTCATCCTCTCAAAGTTAGCTGATAAGTGCCCATCTGCAGTATTGGCAGGTAAATTCGTGTTGGGATATTATAAACTGTGCTATTATTGAGCGAAGAAGTATTAATCTAAATTTTATTGCAATTTTCAGTATTGGATTCCTTGGTAGATCCTATTCAGAGAACAATAAACTTTAGGCCCAAACAAGATGCCGTGAAGCAAGAAGTTGACCGCAATGAAGACATGATACGTAGTGCTCTTCGAGCCATCGCATCATTGCACCGTATAAGGTATATCCTATTTCTATATTCTGTGTACTATTATTCACTTATAATAACCATTAGTAAAGTTCTACAGAGTCCTCCTTTGATATGGTTTTTATTGCCAATATATTGGGAAACATTTTTATTGATAATTCGTTCTGTTTTTCTTTGTCTTGCATTTTGCAGTGGGGGAGATTGTACTCACAAGTTCAAGAATCTTATGAATGACATTGCCAAATCTCCGACATTATCAGAAAAATACCAGTCCATCAGAAACGAATGAAGTGGTTTGTTTTATAATTACATACCTTTCATCTGAGGCTATAGAACTTATAATTTTCAAGTATCATGAGATTATATATTGGGTGATGGAAACATTTTGTGACATCGTCTCTCTGCTAGGTTTTGTCTTAATGATGCGAAGCTAAACATTCAAATAGCATCGAATCATTATCTTCTTTTGTTTTTCTTAAGCGCGTTTACTTCTATTAGGAGACCAAGAAACTGTCTTTGATTCTATTTGTTTCCCAATTAACATTCAGAAATATTGGATAAATGGTTATGGATAGAAATCTTGGAAAAAAAGGTGGAATGTTCCAACTTTGGGAAAACATGGCCATTCGTTACACTAACCTCAGCAAATAAAACCGTCCAATAACCTATTTTATCTATATATCAATGGTGAGGGAGAATAAAATCTGCTATTTGTTTGTAAAATAGTTAATTTTTTACAATTGTACCCTTAATATTTTGATTTATTACAATTTAATTATTTGATTTAAAGTTTTATTTCTTTAAATAACTTAGTTAATAATATAACAATATAAAACGACTCATATATTTGCACATACATATGATGTGCTAAATATACTAGTACTACATTATTCCAGGAAGGAAATAAATAACAAAGAGGGGCAAGATTTTGGGCTATTCTTTCGCTTTATAACACTTGACATAGTAATAATGGGTTTCGACTTGACTACCTAATTAAATATATAATCCAACTCCATTTATATTTTAACAAGTGCATTCCTACGCTTTATCACACACATATTAACAGTAACCACCCTAATTGTTATGTTATGCAATGTGTCATTTATTAATTGGAATTGGGTTATACACTAATTGGGGGCTTTTTTGTTAAATATGATTAGTTTTGTATGAATTTTAAAAAAAACGGGATTCTTAGTTTTTTTATTTGAAAAAAGGGATTGTGTATCGGAAAAAAACCAAGCGTTTAATCAAATTTTGATCCGCTCGACTCAAAATTAACGTCGAAATGAGATGTTAATCGATGTGTGATTATTCAACAATATAATTCTAAATCTTAGTGAATTTTCATGTTTTTGAGCCTGAAATCAACGTTTTCGAATAGAAAACTATTCGGATTTTTATTCGAATAATTCGAACTCGAATTGTGTAATTCGAATAACATTCGAATAGACACAACCTTTATTCGAATAAAAAAATCGAAGTTAACTAGAATAAAATTCGAATTAAAAAAATTAATTCGAATTAAATTCAAATTTTATTTTTTCGAACAAAGGCATTTTAATTTGGGGTATTTTGGTAATCTTCGGTCCAAACCCTTCTTTTTAATAAAAATAGAAGGCGGTCCCTTTTGTTAAATTAACCCCTAATTGGGTAGGCAAGCCATACCCCTAAAATAAAATCATGATCAACAATCGTCGCAGTAACAATCTCCCAAAGTGCAGGTCTTCATCTTAAACCTCCTTGGACAAAGACAATCGCCGTCGCCCGAGCATTTTCCGACAAGTATGGGCTGTTGTCGCTTATCTTCAGACAAACAGTAGCATTGTCCGTACGTGCATGTCTTTGTCTTGCAACGCTTTGGGCACAGACAATCATTTAAATTCCTGCATTTTCCCACCTCTATTCTCATTCCCATGGAATGAGATACAACTGAAAATATTTAAATAAAATATCCGTTAGGAATTACAAGCTAAAGTAAATATATAAACAAGGTAGATGAAATAGAGTACATATATACATACAGTTGGCTTACCCTGAATAATTACAACGATGAGAAGAAAAACCTTGAATGGTCGTGGAGGAGACATCATCGATCGACGATGACGAGTATAAAACAAAAAGAACACTGATTTTAAGTATAGCAAAAAAGTGTTTACGTGATGTAATAGGAAAGTATTATGCAGAACATATGAAATATTACTGGAATATAAGTAGATTATGGAATTTATATTCATGACAAGTCATGTAGTGATTGTTTTTACTCATTATGCATTAATGGGTCAAGATTATCTAATTAATGTCATTAATGATGATATGGTCAATCTTTCGAGGATTGACAATTGTCACTCGCTGTTAATTGCCATTTACTCCCTCCGTCCCGATATCTTTTGGACATTTGGGATTGGGTTCGGTTTTTAAGAAATATACTATTTTAATAGTATAGATGAAGAAAAGTGTATGGGTGTGTGGCACGTCTTTTAAGAATATTTAATGTTATTATATTGATTGTGTGTGATAGTTTTTTACTAAATATGGAAATAAGATAGTGGGACGTCCGATTTGGTAAAATGTACAAAAGTTACCGAGACGGAGGGTATAATAAAATGATATATATCTTTTTTTTATAGGGCAATTTACAATTCAGGCCTATGTTAATTTCATTTTAGGACCCTATCAGAAAATTCATATTTAGGACCCTATCATAAAATTCATAGTTTTAAGGCATAAATAAAAACCCACAAAAGGCCAAATGGTTCCAAAAATGCCTATTTTATTGATTTTTTTTTATAAACCTAAACCTATTTAACATATTAAAAATCATTAAAAAGCAAGTCACTAGGAGAAGGGCTTTGCAATTAATGAGCCAATTTATTACAACGTCCTAAACATCGAAGCATCTTCAGACAAGAACTAACAATTGCATTAGGCATCAAAATGTAACCAAGAAATCCACCAGAAAAACAAGGTGTAGGAAAAACATAACAAAGCAAAGCAAAGCAAAGCAAACCCACTATTTTCCTCAAACCCAATAAAACCCCTAAATCCTCCACAAAACAAAGTCTATGAGAAGAAGAAAAGAAACAAAAAACCTGCTATAATAATCTTATGTCGTCACGGAGAGATCATAGGCTGACCAAGATGCCTGGGCGAGAGCCCAGTGGAGAGAAATGCTGATCCTCGTTAAACAGAGTAAGTTCCACAAACGTTACCTCAGAAGATTCATCTTTATTACCCATTGAGTGAAAAGAAATCGAATTCATAGCAGAACTGCTCATCTCTCTACGATTAGCAGTCATGAGCATAACAGTTTCGTCGTCATAATGCTCGCTATTCACGCCCATTCGAGCCCCTAAATCTCTGTGCAAATTCTTCAGAGATAAAGAATCAGCAATGGGAAGGTACACCAGCAAGCAAACGCCAGCCAAAACGCCAGAAAATAGAGATAAGAACGCCAAGAAAGTTAATGCATCGAACGTTAGAGCTTCAGGTCTGGGCAGAACGGTCAGACCGAGCAAGACAGCTCTCAACGGAAACAAACTGCAAACTAAGAAGATTAACGCATATACTCTCCTTTGCAGACCCTTATTGATGACCCAGTGAAGCACTTGTCTTCCATTCCATAAGGTGTAAGCTGATAGAAAAATGGCGAAAAGCCCGAGAAATATGGTACTGAACAGAGGGTAAGTGCAGATGTAGTAGCCATCATCCTTCGTTTCCGAGGCTGCAGTTATGAAATACGAAGGTAGGTTTGGATTGTGGGACGTTTTATACTTCGGCCCAACTAGAATGACTATCAGCTGCAGCACGAGCATGGGCAAGCAGTATATAAGCACAAAAGCAGCTGTCTTTGCGTTCCATTTTGGACTTAGTGTTCCTCCCGATCTTTGTATAGATGCACGAATGAGAAGTGCCAGGGTGAGAAACAGGCAAGGCTCTGCAAACCCTAGATTCGAAACAATGTAGCAGTTGCAGATTGTTTTAGAGGTAGAGTCAAGGAAGTTGGCCTTGTGTCTCGAGAGCTTTAACCTGACGATTTCAGCAATGCCCCACCATATAGAGAAGACTACATATGCGATCCTAATAATCCAAGGACCGCTGAAATACCTGAGGCTCACAAGACGTCGTTTGATGATATGGGTGCGGAAGTAAATTGAGTATAGGATGCAGAATAAGCCTAGGAGGAACAATATGGCGACGAGGCAAATTGTCAACGCCCCGAGTGAATCAGCAATAAATCTCATGAGAGGCATAGCCGGGATCATAGAAACAAAGCTAGCTCTTTACCAACATGGAGTGAAAATACTCTATTGACTATGGGATTCGACGTCAAAATAGCTGAACCCATATAAAGGAAACTATTGATGTCTTTGCTGAAAGATCCGAAATTACCAAGGATGGGTTTTGTATGTGCAGAAGAATGTATATCTGTAGCTTTTGGATCTTGTAATATTCTCAGCCTCCTGCTCACTGATTTGTTTATTCCCAATTCCGCGAGCACTCAGCTGAAACAACCTGAAACGAAAGTAGAAATTATATCCCTCAAAATGATTTTCACAATGCAAACTTTGATCTACTGATGGACATTATGAAGCGTAATCAACACGTGTGGCTTCCTATCAGGCAAAATCATAAAAAAGCCAACAGAATTGCCACTTCATAGTGAGAGTAATTGACATAAAAAAAATAGAACAGGCAAATGCGTTAAAATCAAAGCATAAGGAGTGATAAGTTTGAACTTGAAGAGGTAAATATCCATCACACAGAAATCCACAATCCGACGTCTTTGAGAGATCCATCTATCCACTTGACCTTTTAGGACAATCTTATTATTCCGTCTATCAATAATCAAGCCACTCGTCCTGCGACCAATGATGATGACCAAAAGCGCATCATGGAAAAGGAACTTTGCGCCGTTTCACCTATAGTCCTATACTGATTGAGATACAGAGTGCTCTACATTGTGAGGCGCAAGCGAGCAGCTCACAGTTTCTATCCTAACTAGGCGTTCATGAAATAGCGCAAAATTGGACCAATCAGATATTGAACCAATTCAGAACTTTCAATATAATCGCCAAGCTTTCTCATTGAACCATAATTTTTTTTAATCGCATAATCGTTGCGATATCTACCTCCTGGAAGCAGATAAGTTCTAGAACCCAAATCTATAGCTTATCCATCAATTCCTATTAAACACGTTTCATCTAACAAAAATGCACTTTGTATAGAAATCCCCGAGAATGCCCATCGAAAAACCGCACCAATTACTAGCATCCATCAATCTCTCCGCCATAAAATCTCCCAGAAGCTCAAAACCTCTAATTGGGCAGCAAAAATTCCTAGCAAATGCGCCACATTCTCAAATTTGAAACACAAACCGATACTAAAAGTGCACCAACAAAAGTAACAAACCACAAACAACACCAAATGGAAAAAACGGAGAGTCCCGTCGAATCAGTACATTCACCACCACAACATGCGAAAACACACCAACCAAAAAGGCAAATAAATTGGAAAAAAAAAACTTACAATTCGCAAAAATGAGCGGCGCGGCAATCGACGTCGCTTAATCACAAATCTCTCCTAAAGGGCTCGACAAAAACCCCTGTGAGAGAGAAATCCAAAACATTCAATTCAAAGCAACAGCGCCAGAAGAATCCAAATACAGAAAATTCCAATGCGTGAAGATACAGTGTATTGCACAGCGTATTGTATAGAAAGAGTATTGTGCGTATTGTATTGTATGTATTTTGCATGCCAGCCTGGCTCCAGCTGAATAATCCCTCCCTCCATTTCTTTTTCTTCTTCAAATTAGGAAATTATGTTAATGACATCTATTGGACTATCTATTTTTTAATTATTATACAATCACATAACTGGTATCATAATTAATTGATTAATTCTTGTAATAACAATGTCGGAATAGTGATTAAGTTAATTAATTTAAAGTGTCATTTATAGTTATAACTTAACTCACGATATTATTAACATACTACTATTATATTCTCAAATCAATTTTTTAGTATTATGTATTGCACATGAATGTACTTAAATACTGGTGACAATTAAGTGTGGGTTTAATTTATTTTAAGGTTTCTTAATTTTCTTATCATAGTGGCATTTGCGTCAAAACGAAGCTGGTGGCTCGGGAATGTCCGAGCCGAGCTGGCACATTTCGGTGGGTCCCGCAAAATACAAAGGAAGTAGATTGAGTGATTATCTGTTTGTACGCTAATGTACAATACAATGATGCGCCATCTTTTGCTGTCCTCTCTTCCATTCCCAATTTTCTGCTTTGGGACTTAATGGTTTTATTTGGGCCGTAGAAATCATATGTACCACATCTCAGTCTCATTTCATGTCTCGCCTTTACAATTTACATAAAAACTTCTTATGATCATCGAAAAATATAAGATATTGATATCAATTTAATTATCATAAATAACGAATAAATTAGATGTATTTATTTTCTTTATCATATAAAACACATTAAATATTGACGATTTTATGATTTGGCGGAATATAGAATTAAAAAAATTAAATTTAATGGAAATTTGTCAACCACGGGATTTAGAAACGGCCCTGATTGTTGGAACTGAGGTGACATATATAGTGAGACAATGATTTCATTCCCTGGTTATGGGCTTTTCCTCAACGGGCCACAGACCCGTTTTTTTTAGACCATGCGAAAAATGAAGTCATTCCCACTAGCACGTAAGTTAATAGGACTAGGGTTGGCAACGGGGCGGGGCGGGAGCGGGGACCTAATCCCCGTCCCCGCCCCGCGAGGCTTTCGGGGACAAAATTGTCCCCATTCCCGTCCCCGCCGGATCCCCGCGGGGATCGGATTCCCCGCGGGGATTCAATTGTTTTAAAAAAAATTAATATTTTAAGTATAATATATAAATTTAATAATATTTTCGTTATTAATTTTATATAAATTATAGTTTTATGTATTGTATTAATTTAATATTATTTAAACTATATTTAATATTATTTTAATATTATTTAAATTATAATTAATATTATATATATGTTATAATATATATATATATATATCTAATAGGTTTAACAACGCCACGTACCATTTTCCAATTTTTATTCTGATGTTTGGTATATCGGTTGAACTGCCTACAAACGAGATTCTGATTTTGGTATGATGGTGTGACTACCTTTGGTTAAGAATTAAACTGTTTACAGTTTGATTGTTTGATCAAAAGGTTTTGTTTGACCAAGTACCATTATCATGGTTTGTATGGTGGATATTGCCACGTATCATCATCATCTTTTTGTACAGTTTTTAAGCTTTTTGTAAAAAGATCCTTATAATGGTATCAGAGCCATGGTGAGGGTATTAAGAAATTCTGGTGTAGTTTAACGTTTTTTATCAAATGAATTTGATAAGACGTAAAGATAATACTGTTAAAAACAGTATTAAAGAGGAGTATGATATTCCTCAAGATTTAGACAAATTAAATCGTTGGACAATACCAAAAATAGATTATAAAATAATCTATGAATTAGGAACTTTTGAAAATTTAAGTTTAAAACAAGTAGTAAAAACTACTGAAGAAACAATTTCTTTGAATAACGAAGAGATGGTTATTAGACTTCTAAGTAATAGAGACTTAGAAAAATATAGAATAAACCATAAGTTTATTCATATTGGGTTAGTTCAGGTAGCCTTTAAGCCATTAACTTTAGAAGGTTTACCAGAGAGCTTTATAGCAGCTCTTAGAGATGGTAGAAATCTCGACTGAAAACAATCCCTTATGGGAATTATTCAGTCTAGTCTGGCACATGGACCAGTTTATTTTAATGTTTATCCAAATCTCCAATTATCTTTGACTGATGTCAATATATTAGATGCTCTGACCTTAAATGTCAAAACTCACGGATATAATTACGTTCCGGGATCGGAAGTAATATGTATCTGTTATAGAATTTATTACAAGCCTTTATATACGCTTAATCCACAGTGTAAAATAGTTGATAAACCAATCAACGAAACTGTTCTTATAGAAACTCTAGTAGATCTTATATTACAACTCGCAGATCTATAAAATGGGAAGAAATACAATTTCCAGAAAATTGGACAATTGAACGAGCTATGCCTCTTCTGCCTAAAATACAAAACAATCCTACTCAAATAATACAATCTACAAATGGAACTGTTCAAATACAGTTTGATCAAAATCGCCGATCTATAGATGTTAGAACTCCTAGATCTAGAATGACCAGATCAGCCTCTTCTCATTATCATATATCACCATGTGATTATATGATAAAATCTCCCTCTAGAGCTTCGACTTCTCAAGTTAGAGAATCAATCTCTAACGATTATCTACAAAATAGAGTTGAAGAATTAAGAATTAATTCTGATAATATAGTTCATGGAATTTCTTAAAATAACGACGAGGAAATAACCGAGTCAGAAATGGATTTTTGTGTTTAATGGATTTAAAATTTAAAATTGATTTTAGTCCGGGTTCTCCGGCAAGAAAAGAAATTCAAAAGGAATTTAATTTACCCAAATGGGAACTCTTTCGAAAATGGTTTTTTGAAAGTTTTAATAATGAAGATAAAATTATTATCCAAAATAAATTTTATAATGATTTGTCAAAAAGAAATGAAAAATTACCTTTTTATTCCTTGGTTTTTGACAAATTATTTTAAAAATATGATTGCAGTTCTTGAAAGAAGTTATAAGCTTTCAACGGGGAAAAATATGAAGTCAATTTATCCTCATCAAAGTAGTTTTCAAATTGAAAAGGATAATGAGATTCGCTATTATAATGCTTTTCAAAAATTATTTGAAAATGAAACTCTTACTGTTACTATAAATCATATAAATAGTCTTTTAAAACAACAAAATTATACGAATATGTATGTTATTATTTTAGGAGAACAAATTTCTTTATTAAAGAAAAATATAGAAGAAATATCTTCTTCTATTAAAGATATAAAAAATTATCTTTTAATAAATAAAGATAAAAATATAAGTGAAATTAAAATAGCTAATATAGCTTCTACTAGTATTCAACCCCCTCCTGAGATTGTTGATTTTAAATTAAAATCGATTACTCAAATTGAAGATTTAATTGAAAATAAGCTTAAAAATTTAAAGCTTAACACTTTAAGTGAAGACTTTGAAAATCAGCTTGAAAATTATGATAATTTTCATAATACTTTTACTGAAGAAATCAATAAATTAAGAAATTCTTCGAAATTTGCTAGTAAACCAATTCAGACTAAATATTATTACCCAAGACCAACTCCTCAAGATGTTCTAATTGAAGAACATGATCTTACTATAAACAATTCATATAATGGTCATTGCATTTATGAATGGAATTTAGATGGCTATACGGAAAGACAAACTTTTGGTATGGTTCTTAGGATGATGATGTATAGTACAGTCTGTAAAACTCAAGGTAATGCAGACAAAACTATAGCTCAAATGCTTGTGGCTGGCTTTACTGGTCAGTTGAAAGGTTGGTGGGATAATTATTTATCTCAGCAAGACCGAGAAAGTATTTTTCTTAATGTAAAAGAAGAAAATAATAAAATTATTGAAAAAGCTGTTTATACTTTATGTATAAACATTGTAGAACATTTTACGGGCCGATGGTCTGATAATTCTGAAAATGTCAGAACTTTGCTCCAAAATCTTAGGTGTAAAACCCTTACATCGTTTAGATGGTATAATGATATTTTTCTTAGCAGAGTTATGGAACTTCCTGAGTCAAATAGTACTCATTGGAAATCCAAATTCATTGATGGTCTTCCTTTCTTATTTGCCGAACGGGTTAAGAAAATCCTTAGAAATGGAGAATCTAGTATAGATTATAATTCTTATACTTATGGCAGATTAATAGGAACTTGCATACAAGAAGGTTTAGTTTTATGTAATGAAATAAAGCTTAACAAACAACTCAAGAGACATTCTCTTGACGAGAAAAGACAATTAGGAGAATTCTGTAGCCAATTTGGTTTAGAAAATCCTTCTACGAGTAAACCTCGTAAAGAGTATAAACCCAAAAAATACTCTCCTAAACAATATGAAAAAAGAAAATATCGAAAATCTAAACGAAGAGAACAAAAATTCTCAAAAGATAATAAACATACTCAATACAGAAATAAATTTCCTCCAATTATTTGTCGCAAATGTGGTAAAATTGGTCATAAAGCATCAACTTGTTGGACTAAAAAGAAAATTAATAATTTGAATATTGATAATGATCTAAAAGAAACATTATCAAAAATTCTGTTGGAATCAGATAGTGAAATTTCTTCGAGTGATGAAAACAATATCATCGAAGATATTTCATCGTCAGAATCTGAAGAATGCCAAAATTGTCAAATAGGACAACCTTGTTCTAAAAATATTAAAAGTTCAGAATCTGAACCAGAAGATAATTTATATCAAATTATATCTCAATTTCAAGAATTAGAATTAAATGTTCTGGATAATAATCTTTTAGAAATTTTAAAAGAAACAGAAGATCCAGATTTAAAAAATCATATAATCAAACGATTAATTCAAAAAGAGGAAGAAACTTTAAAAGAAGATATTCCTAAAATAATTAAAACTGAATCTTATAGTATGGCCGAAGTAATGAGATTACTTCGTAATAAGAATAAAATAAACAAAACTGAATCAGCTGTTAATATTAAAGATTTGACAATTGAGATTTCAAATCTTAAAACTGTAATTAAGAATTTAAAATTAAGTCATATTGATTTAGAACGAAGATTTTCTAAACTAGAAAAAGGGAAAGAAATTGTTAAAGAATTTGAAACTAATGAAGATTTTGCCAGTACTTCTGAAAATATTCAAGAAGAAAATTTCCTTTCGACATTAGAAGTTATTACTTCTCAAAAATGGCTTGTTAAAATATCACTACTAATCAATGGAAACTTTCAAAAGAATTTGATTGCATTAATCGATAGTGGAGCAGATTTAAATTGTATCCAGGAAGGAATAATTCCTACCCAATACTTTTATAAAACAACTCATTCTCTTAGCTCTGCAAGCGGAGAAAAACTTCAGATTAATTATAAAATCCCTAAAGCCTTCATTTGTAAAAATAAGGTTTGTATTCCTACTTCATTCTTGCTGGTCAAGAATATTACAAACCAAGTAATCCTTGGTACTCCGTTCCTTAGGAAAATATTTCCCATTCAAAATATTAATGAACTTGGATTTAAAGGTAACTTCGAAAATAAAGAAGTTTACTTTGAATTCATTACTGAACCTTTTTCAAGGATTCTTAATGAAATTAAGGATTCTATTCTTGTTAAAGCAAAAGAAAAACCGGTAAATTACCTTAAGCAAGAAATTAATATACTTACGATTGAGGATAAAATCCAAAATCCTAAGTTACAAGAATAAATTAAATTACTTTATAATGAATTTACGTTGCAAATATGTAACGATCTTCCAAATGCTTTTTGGAATAGAAAAAAACATATAGTTTCTTTACCTTATGAAGATGATTTTAGTGAGAAAAATATTCCTACTAAAGCTCGTCCTTGTCAGATGAATTCTGAATTATTAGAATTATGTAAAAAAGAAATAACTTCTTTTTTTACAGAAAGGCTTAATAAAACCTTCAAAATCACCTTGATCATGCACAGCTTTTTATGTCAATAATGCGGCAGAAAAGGAAAGGGGAGCACCTAGGTTAGTTATTAATTATAAACCCCTTAATAAAGTTTTGAAATGGATTAGGTATCCTATTCCTAATAAAAAGGATCTTTTAGATCGTTTATTTAATGCCATTATCTTTTCAAAATTCGATTTAAAATCAGGGTTTTGGCAAATACAAATTGATGAAAAGGACAGATATAAAATTGCTTTTACTGTTCCAATAGGACAATTTGAATGGAACGTAATGCCTTTTGGTTTGAAAAATGCTCCTTCTGAATTTCAAAATATTATGAATGACATATTCATTCCTTATAGTAATTTCATTATCGTTTATATTGATGATATTTTGATCTTTTCAAAAGATATTGAAACACATTTTAAACATCTTGATATATTTAAGAAAATTGTTATCCAAAATGGATTGGTTATATCTAGTCCAAAAATGGTTTTATTTCAAACTAAAATACGATTTTTAGGTCATAATATTGAAAAAGGAAATATTAATCCAATTAATAGAATTATTGAGTTTGCATCAAAATTTCCAGATCAAATTTTAGATAAAACTCAGCTTCAAAGATTTTTAGGAAGTTTAAATTATATTTCTCCTTATTATAAAAATCTTGCTAGTGATACATCTATTTTATACGATAGACTTAAGAAAATTCTTTGTCAGTGGACAAATAATCACACTGAAGCAGTTAAAAAAATTAAAAATAAGGTTACTCATTTACCTTGTCTTATGCTTGCTAATTCTAATTGGCAAAAGGTTATAGAAACCGATGCCTCTGATTTAGGATATGGAGGAATTTTAAAACAAATCTCTCCAGAAAATAAGAAAGAATATTTAGTTAGATTCCATTCGGGGAAATGGAATAATGCTCAAAAAAATTATGCTACTATAGCTAGAGAAGTACTTGCTATAGTTAAATGTGTTCTTAAATTTCAGGATGAATTTATATAATCAAAAGTTTTTAATAAAAACTGATTGTCAAGCTGCAAAATTTATGTTTCAAAAAGATTTTAAACATGATGTTTCTAAGCAAATGTTTGCAAGATGGCAAGCTCATTTAGTTCCATTTGATTTTGAAATAATTTATAAAAAAGGAAGTGATAATAGCCTTCCCGATTTTCTTACCAGAGAATTTATTCAATGAATTCTTTTGCAGGTATGTCCCAATATGGGAAAAACTATCCCTCTAATAGAGGTGGTAGAGGTGGCAAGCCTATTGCTCAACATGGCAATAGAAAATTATTCAAAGAGAATCTCTCTTCGAGCAACATGAGTGCTCAAGATCAACAGATGTACAAATAATTCCTTAAATATAAGGAACAAAAAACTCAAGAAGGTACGACTTCTTATGCTAAAATTGTAGCAGATGATGAAGTTGAAGATCAAGAATTTATTTATGAACAAAATTCTCATAAAGAAGTCATACTCTTTTTAACGGAAAATGATTTAAAATGGAAAGATCAAACATGGACCTTAATGGAAAGATATCTAGATACAGCATCATATGCTGGAGGATATTATAAAAACAGAATGAACTATGAAAATATTCTTAAGTTCACAGAATCTTGTGAATTTGATCATTTTGTTACTAGAAATCAGAAGGTTTATAACTTCAGTAAGATTATTATTAAGAGGATTATATCCCCTGAAGCTTGGGCAATTCACCCAATGAAGGATAGGGAATATTTCCATCCAGAATTAAAAGTTACAGTTAAGTTCAATTATTGGGATTATATCCAAGCTTTTCATAGAGTTTTCTTATATGAAAACGTCAAAAGAAAACATTCTTGGTGGATCAAGATATGTGCTGATGTGTACAAGCAGGAAATTCCTACTTGGTTTTATAATTGGTGGTTATCCTACGGAGCCACAGTTAATATTTTGAAAGATCCATTCTCAGGATTATATACTGAGTGGGTTAAAGTTTCGCCAGCCCTAATAGAGGCCCAACATAATAATAAGTGGATTGAAGGAATGGCTTCAATGCATTTTTATATTGAATATAGTATCCCATGGATTTGGAAATGGGCTCCTGAAGTTGGTCATAACCAACAGAATATACCTTGTTTATGGAGAACTTATTATACAAAGTTCTGGAAGAAAATGATCCAAATAGACGGTCAAGGAGAATACGAAGGACAACAAACTGTCGATAAAATCAAAGAAAAATTGCTTATTATAAGGAACAAATTGAAAAGAGACAACAAAGGGAATCTCCTAGTCCATTCGAAGTCCTTTCTAGAAGATTAAATATTCAGAAAGGAAAAATGACTAAAGAAGAAATTCTGATTGAATACATGGAAGAAATAAAGAAGGATATCGGAAAGAATTTTGGAATTGATATTTCCGATGTGACTATGGGGACTTCATCAAAAGATGAAGATTTCTGTCAAGCCGGAGAAGCTCAGAGACCCCTTTGATGATGATGATTTATTATCATTTGAAGACGCTATCAATAATATCACTGAAGAATCCTTCAAAAGGATGAAAGGGAAAGATAAGGAATGACGAGAGAATGACAAGGCATCCACTAGGCGGCTAAAAATTTAGCATGGCGACAACATAATTTACGTTTATAAAGTATTGGCCGACAAGAGGAATCAAGAACAAGAAAATGGCCAGCTGGAATCATAATTCCCTATTGCTCTTTTGTCTTTTTACTTTTTGTGTGTCTTTAAATATGGCTTTTCGCCATAAGTTGTGTACGCAGTTTTTACCTTGCACTCTTGTACTCTCTCTCTCTTTGTAAAATACGTTGAAGAAATAAAAGTTCTGGTTTGCATCTACTTCTTCTCTTTCAAGTAAGTTTCTATCCTAATTATAATTTTGTTTGATCAAGCCTTAATGGAAGGCTAAACCTTAACGTTAAACTACACTAAAATGCCTTAATACTTAAATCATGGTTTTATATCATATATATATATATAATTTTATTAATATGATGTAATATTTTCTTTTATAAAATCTTTTAAAAATCGATTGAAGGAATTAAATTTTGAATAAAGGTTATAATAAAATTTGACTTCGATTAATTCTTTGTTGGCTCTTGGCTAGCCCGTGTTGCCGTTGAAAAGGCGTTTGAAGGGTAAGGCTGTTACCAATTGAATTAATTGAATGAAGATTTTATTATGTAAAATTCCTTGTATTCGATGATTTAATTCTAAAAATCACAAAAATAATTTGTTTTCGGATTAATGGTATATAGGCTGGACTACCTTGGGTCCGAACGGGATCAAACTGTTTACAGCTTGATAACTGGACTAATAGGTTTAACAACGCCACGTACCATTTTCCAATTTTTATTCTGATGTTTGGTATATCGGTTGAACTGCCTACAAACGAGATTCTGATTTTGGTATGATGGTGTGACTACCTTTGGTTAAGAATTAAACTGTTTACAGTTTGATTGTTTGATCAAAAGGTTTTGTTTAACCAAGTACCATTATCATGGTTTGTATGGTGGATATTGCCACGTATCATCATCATCTTTTTGTACAGTTTTAAGCTTTTTGTAAAAAGATCCTTATAATATATGTTATAATATATATATATATATATAGAAGGCGGGGCGGGGAACGGAGCGGGGATCCCCGCGGGGAAAAATCTTTCCCCGTCCCCGCCCCGCGGGGATAAAAACTCGGGGATTCCCCGCCCCGTTCGGGGCGGATCCCCGCGGGGATGGGGAATCCCCGCCCCACTGCCATCCCTAAATAGGACTACATTTAGTTGTGTATATAAGAAAATGTCATCCAAAAATTATAATCTCCTCATTTGTATGGGTTAGATGTTTACTTTGTAATTTTAACAATACTATATTTTATTTTTATCTCGTTTAGTTTTCAAGTCAACAAAATTTTTGTCTTTGTATTATTTGTTGAATTACAAAAATAACATTTATTTCATGACATAGTTTACAAAATAATTATTCTTTTGTATATCGAAATCTATATTCATTTGAACCATGAAACAAGGAATAATTTAGTAATGTTTATTTATTTTTACCATATAAATTACATGAAATAAAGACGACTTTATAATTTGGTAGAATAAGGTGTTGGGTTTTTGAGCCCAAGATGGACTTTGGGCCCAAGTGGGTAATTAACCCACTAATAAAAAGCTGAAACGAATTTAATTAATTCGAGAAGTCACCGGTCACCGAAACGAGAAATCGTTGAAAGATTACGAATCTACGTTTCGAGAGGAATCTAACGAATATTAATACGCTCAAAACCGATATCGGGTGAATGAGAAATTAACTATTTAAGTCGGCCCAATAATTTATAGTGGATTGATAGTGCAAAAAAGGGGTGTCAAATGTCCCACATTGGAAAAACACCTCAACTTTTTCCACCATATATATAGATACCCATCACTACTCATCAAACAAATGGTGGGCCAAAGAGGTGGGCTTAATGGGCCATGAGTCAAGCCCGACCCAAGCCCATGCGCGTGGCCCGCAAGCCCAAAGCCCGAACCCGGAATTTTATTTATGCACCGGCGATGACGTGGCACCGGCATGACGTGGCACCGGCGTGACGTGGCACCGGCGATGACGTGGCGATGAGGTGTCGGGCGTGGGACGCGCGATGTGGCGATGACACGGCAGTATTGCTGACGTGGCAGATTCGATGACGTGTCAGTGACACATAGGCGTAAATGATGATGTGGCGCTGATGCAGTGCCACGTGTGACGATGATGAGGTGGCTTGACCCTTTGGTCGATGGGGCGCACCGGTTCGCGAATGAGAGGGCAGTTGGGACGTCCCGACCCTACCCGAAACCCGCTGTTCGGCCCGATGGGTCGCATCTAAAGGGGTGCGATCTGGACCGTTAGATCCAGATCGGATGGCTCAGATTTAATCCGGGAAAAAGACAAGGGAGGTGACTATTCACAAATAGGTCCCTGCCCAGAAGTTGCAGCCCTTCACAGATTCGCCCCAGACCCCTTGAAAACCTATAAATAGACCCCTGCAGAATTGGAAAAAAATCATTCAATCACACCCAAGCATTCTAGAGTTAGTGCATACTAGTCCAAGTTAGTAATAAAGCAAGAAAGGCTCGAGTCTTTAGTAGATTCGCCCGATAATTTCGTTACGTTGTGCGACGTTTCGAAATTCCTGAAGTCGTTGTATCTTCGGGACGTATTGCGACAACCCGAGACACTGAAATACGGGGCAATAACGTCTTACGGAAAGCGTACGACGTACGTGCCTCGACTTCGACGTAGTAAGCCGAAACTCTGTCCGAGTTTACGAGCGCCACCGACCAGACGCTCAACACCGGAACCAACATAAGGATGAGTTAATTATTTTAGAATCCCAACCCATGAGTTCACTTATCTTTGATTGCCAGTTTAAAATACCAGGTTTTTTATGTTGTGGGCGGGCTCGAAAGAAAAAAATACAATTATAAGGTGAATAAGATTAAACTGGATAAAAACATTCTTATATGGGTTTATACACGATGAACTAAACGCAGTCCAGGAGTAAAAAAAATAAGTCGAGTCAATTCGAACTTCACTATTAGTAATTCAAAAAATAATCAGTGGTCTCGTGAATTTGTTATTAATATATATATATATATAGTTACAACAATTATCAAATATAATACCAGCTAGATAAAAATATTAGAGAGATGCACAATTCTTTTTGATTTAAATAACACGAAACACCTATTTGGTATTTATTAGCAACTACGTGTCATTTGTTCCATAAAATAAAAACGTTTATCATTTAATCATGAGTAATATTCATTATTCCTAATCAATAAAATAATGACATCTACCTCTGTAAACCTCAATTAATTTACCGTCAATCTTCTGCATAACAATATTTTATACAACTGTTCAAATAATACTGGTAACTTGAGTTACTTGACATTTCATAATATTCCTTTTTATCTATACTATTATATTATGAGGGGTGTCTGTTAACTGCTAATTTCGTATGTAAAATATTTACAATTTAACATCTCTATTTCTAATTTTATTAATTAAATAATTATCACATTTAACCCCTCATATTTAGTTATTATACTTATACCCCTAATCATTATTTTCCTGTTATATATAAAAATTATAAATTCCATCTACTAAACATAATTTTAAATTAAAATTAAAACAGTTATATTTTAAGCACATAGAGTGTTCGTATTGTACTAGTATATTTTGAGCTTTTTACTTGGCATTTTCCATGAGCTCCTATGTCTCCAATTTCATTTATTATTACAATGATAATTGGGAATATTTGATGATCACTCGGCTCTTGCCTAAATCTTTCAAAAGCGCGATATGTATAATAATATATGATATGAGCAGGTGCGTACAAATCATGCGCCAAAGTGGAAAGGTAGAAGAAAGAATACGCACAAAGAAGACCACAATATTAGACGTTCTCAGAGATCACACACAGTATCAATATTCTATCGTTACGCTCGATATTCTCTCTCTTGGAAGTAAATTCGGGTTTACTCTCTGTCTACGAGGTTAAAAGCGGTTCTCGATTGCAAACATAGGGTAATTATTCGATCAATGCTGAATAGATCGTGCCTGCGATGACGTTTCACGGGCTTTTGAAGGGTTTTTATCTGTAGGTGTCGGCTGTACTGTGCTATATTTCAATTAGGGATCGTAACTAATTGGGGAAGACTGTTTGTTTGGAGGCGTGCATGAAGGGGGATCCGCTGGATCGAACCAAGGTGGTGCTTAGGCACTTGCCGCCGTCGATATCTAAGTCAAGCCTCTTGGAGCAGATTGATTCGCGCTTCGCTGGAAGATACCGTTGGTTTTCTTTCCGTCCTGGCAAAAATAGGTGATTTTTTGCTTCGGAATTGTGTATTTTGTGTTGCTTGGTGTCAATTATGTAGCGGTTGAGGGTTTAGGTGGGGAGTTGTTTAGGGGTTTTTGTAAGGGTTGTAGTTTCTTTGCTTATGTGAGTCTACGAGCTGAGGATGATCTGGTGTTTTTTTGACTGGTTGATCAAACATTAGAAGAGTAAGTTCTTTGAAGCGTTTTAGGAAAAGCTAAAATGCCAAGCTTAGTTTGTCGTTTTTCTGTCGGTCCCTTGGTTCTGTGTTTTGAATACTAGGGTTAGAGCTGAAAGGCTGATATCTTCACGTGCTTAATGTGGAATTTCGTAAATTAAATGATGTGAAGTTATGGAAGTCACGTTTTGAGAACACAAAAAAAAAAGAAAAAGAGGAGACCGTGTTGATCAGAATCCGAGATGACACATTACTTCTAGGTGCAGGATTGCGGGTTGAAGAGTGTTTTTTTTTCTTGTACTACCCGTTGAATTTACTTATCCAATTTACTGAATCCAATCAAAATTAATTGCACTTGATGCTGTCATGGTGTTTTCTGTCTTTTATCCTCTCTTATTTCCCATCCTATCCTACACTCCCTCATTGCAGCCCCAAGCACCTGAAGCATGCTAGAGCATACATAGACTTTATTCGGCCAGCAGATGTAATTGAGTTTGCTGAGTTCTTTAATGGCCATGTTTTCGTCAATGAGAAAGGTAACATTTGTGGACAAGTAAGATGATTTGCATTGTGCTTCAAGTTACATGCATTTATAACATTTTCTTTAACTGATGATAATGTGAGTCTTGGGGATGTTCTCTTCATATTTCATCGTAGTTTAAGGAGATTCTGATAATATTTAAATGTTTGGCGATTTTTGTAATGTCATTTGTCATCTTTCAGGGACTCAGTTCAAAGCAATTGTTGAGTATGCTCCTTCACAGCGTGTTCCAGAATGCAAGGATTGGTCTAAAAAGGATGGTCGTGAGGTTACTATAATGAAAGGTATATGCTTTGTTCTTCTAATTAGACATTGTGTAGTTGAGATCACCTTGTCCCCACAGTTAACATAACATGCAACTACAATTTTGCAGATCCTGAATATTTGGAGTTCCTTGAATTTCTTGCCAAGCCTGTTGAGAATCTTCCTAGCGCAGAGATACAGTTGGAACGGAGGGAAGCAGAACGAGCAGGTATTTTTTATGGTGGCAAACTTTGAATATAGATTCTCATTGGCATGGTTGAAGCAAATTTTAACTTTTATTTTAGGTGCTCCAAAGGATGCTCCAATAATTACTCCTCTGATGGATTTCGTCCGTCAAAGAAGAGCCGTAAAAAGCAGAGTTCCGGTAGGATCACTTATTGTTTCTTTAGGACCCTTACTTATCCAAATTTGGAAATAATTGCTGCTTACCTCTGCATTAGTACATAAGTATTTGGTTCTCTTTCATTTTCTGGTTGAGCTCTCCAGATTGTTAAATCAATTCCTTTGACGGAGTGTCTTCTGCCTTTTTTATACTCCTTACAACAAGGACAATTTAGCAGCTTTTTTAATTTTGAATTCTAACATGTCTTTGGTTTCTTAAACCGTTATAGAGAATCCTGACGAGTGGAAAAGGAGCGAGAAGATACGGTGGCATATCAACTAGAAATTCTGGCTCAGGTTCATCAAAGAGAAGAGAAAAGCGGACATCTACCGCCATGGTTAGTTGGCTCTACGTTGACGGTGAATGATTTAGAATTTTATGGGTAGCGGGGCCGGGGATCATCAACATAACGCGTATTATGTTCATGTTTGAAATCATAAGACCCTGCTAGAATTGCGTGCTTATCAGTTTAGTTACTTTATTGTGAATCGTCACTGGCATTTTTTCATTATGTCATACTCATACTGACATTTCATCCCACTGTGTATTTTTCCTTCCGCGTGTCATGGCAGAAGCCAATGGACTTGTTTTCGTTTTTGGATATATTTTTAGCTCTGTGTCCGGCCACCCTGCTTTTTTTTTTCATTGCGTTGTCATTTATGCAAACATGGTTTAGGAAATTGCACGTACTCAACTATTTGCTTTATTTGCTTGGGCATGGGCAGTATGTGAGAAGGGACAGCTCCAAGACTGTCAAAGATGAAAAAGTTGCAGACACATCTGTTAACTTGGATATTATGAGCAATGAAACTGAAGGTGGAATTGGTATGCTACTTGTTATTTTGATTTAAATGATGCTTTCGGTTTGATTGCCTGTTGGTTAGTGAGTTCAGTGTACCTTGCATGGCATTGCAAGGTGTACCTTTGAGGCTGTGGCAATGCAGTTACTGTTGTGGTGATTTATGGGCGCTAACATAGTTTCAATTCGAACAAGGTGTTTTAAAACCATTACTCTTTGTGAATAAAAACAGTGCATTTAACTAGTAAGGCACTATGTGGGATCTTATGCAGGACGAGGAACTAAGTCCATCTCTAGAGGGTAAATACACTTTGCCTGCTTCACACACACACAGTCACGCACACATATTGGGGGTGGTGCATTAGCTGCCATAGATTTTATTCTAGAATATTTTTTACTGTAGATTTGTTTACTATCAAGTGTTATACTATAGAAACATCTTATTCGATAATGCTGACAGGGTGAGTGCTGGGTCTTTTCATGTTTTATTATTTTGTTTGGTCCATATCTTGTTTAGTAATCAGTTTTTTTTGTCTGCTTCTGGAAGGTTCAGCACCAGCTAAACCTGGAAAGATCTTGCTTCTGAAAGGAAAACATAAGGAAATTCCTAATGTAAGCGTAGTTACTGTCTTGTTCTCTTTTGACGTTATGTATCTCAGTTGAACATTGCACAAGTCTAATTATCCTTCGGTTCTATAGCCCCTTTAGTTGTTCCGCAACTTGCAATACCTATTGATCTTTTGGTTAAACTTTAATGATGTTCTGCACATGAAAATTGCAATATAAATTGATAAACATTTTAAAAGCCGACTTGGATGATGTGCGATTTTTATTGCTTATATTTTCAAGGCTTGAACTTACAGAAAATTAATCATTCTCGTCAATCTTTTGCAGGATTCTGATGGTTCATCAGTGGTGACTAATGCAGCAACTCCACAAAAGTCTTCACTTGGCGATGCTCGTCTGAAGCAGAATCAGAGATCAGAAGGTGGTGGAAGAATAATCAAGAGCATTTCTCTTAACAACGATGCACGACAAGATCGGCAATCATCTGTCTCCCAGTCAGAACTAAGAATCTTTACCTCGAATCACGTCAGGGACAAGAGACCACCTCGACCCCCCAATACTCAGTTGTCTGTAAAGGTTGGTAATGAGGCTTCCGAAGATAAAACTCCTGGCAAAAGTTCAAATTCTATGCAAGTAGAGAAGCATGAACGTAGGACGAGGAACAAAGATAGACCGGACCGTGGTGTTTGGAGCTCAGTTAGACGTTCAGACGGATCACATGCAAGGGATGAATCAATATCATCCTCGGGTTCGAAATCTGCCCAAGCAGTGGACTCTACTGAAGGTGACATTTTAAGTTAACTGTTTCCTGGGTATATATCATTGGGTTTCAAGTTTTCGGAAAAATATATGTCACCTAAAAAACATTCTAAATACAGGGCTTGAGATTCTCGGTTATCAAGTTTTTTCATTTGAGTTCTTGGCCATTTGTAGGAACTCATGGAGAATCATCACATGACATCTCATATAGTCGTGGAGTTGATGGTGATTGCAGACTTGGTCGTGGCAGTCGTTACCTAGGTAAGCAATGGTTTTAATCCAGAATTTTGTTATCCCAACTGATTATTCTAATGGTTTCTTTATATGCTGATTATTTGTTAAGGCTCATTATCATATGGGCGAGGGGGTCGTCGCGGCTCGACTTATGATACTAAAGATGCTGAACGCTCTGTTGTAGATGGAAGAACCTCAAAAAGAGTAGGTTCCAGCCATGTTTCACAAGAGGTATGCCTCCTCAATTAGTGAAATGTTGCACGTAGAATTTGTAACATACACACTCCTCTGTTCTTCTCGATTATATTCCTAGACCCCCTTTACTATTGCTCAATTGCAGGTTACCCTTTTTAACTATCATAATGTCACATAAGCTCCCTAGGTGTACCTGTAAATGTGACAGTTGAAAGGGATCTACTGGTGAAATTACCCCTATTTGTGTTGATAACTTAATATCTTTATCCATGTGCAGAGGCAAGTTTGGGTCCAAAAGTCCAATTCTCCTGCGTAGTGTTGCTGGAAATGGTACCCATTCAATCCCTTTAGCCTAAACTCCCCATCTTATTTTTGTTTGTTGGAATAATCGATGAATCACACTTGGAGATAACGAATCTCATTGCTGTGTATGGATCTGCTCTGCAGCGATATCTTTTGGTTAGTGCCAAACCATATTGGCGCACATATATATATGGAGCTGTCTCTTGTTAGGCTGAATACTCATTCTTGAGAAAAGCAGTTTATTACTGGAGACAAGACAGTGTACTTTCTCGAAAGAGGTGCGTCACTTTTGCCTGAAAAAAGTTGCTTAACAGATGCTCGTCATACTTAGCGCTCGGTGGATGAACGAGTCACTATATCGATCCTAAGTTTGAATTACGGTCAGCGAATGTCATCTAACGTATCACAACAAAGCCATTATCCTCATTTTGGGTTGTTGAATCATATTAGTTTTTCGGAGGGCTGCGTACATCTCCAAAGTGTTTTCGAACAGTCCACCGAAGCTCTCCATGTTTTCTGCTTCTTACGGTTGATATCGACTTTGTTTCCGTCGAACTGTAAATAAGGGAACATATTCGAGATATGTATGCCTTGGCTCCTACTTGACTGTTGGTTTCTGACTATGTGACTGTGTTGTTTGGTTGATGGGCCTTTGGTGTGAATGACTGAATGTGATGTTCTTATGTGGTCTCTTGCTTTGTTGAAGGAAGAAGAAGGTTTTGTAATTTGTGGTCACTTATTTAGGACTATGAATGCTCCTTCTGTTGGATTCTCATAAGATTAGAGTTATGGTTTGTGGATTTTAATATGGAGACAAAATAATACTCCCTCTGTCCCTATAATATATGGACATTTGGGATTGAGTTCGGTTTTTAAGAAATATAATATTTTAATAGTATAGAGGAAGAAAAGTGTATGGGTGTGGCACGTCTTTTAAGAATATTTAATGTTATTATATTGGTTGTGTGTGATTATTTTTTACTTAATATGAAAATGTATAAAAGATAGTGGGACGTCCGATTTGGTAAAATGTACAAAAATTATCGGGACAGAGGGAGTATATGTTTGTACTGAATCAACATGACATTAAACATCATGGCTAATTGCACGTCGACGATGGATTAGTTTTGGATGCATGAATTGGAGCCTATTTGTCTCATTGGAGTCATAGAGTTGTTTTATAGGCGACGGTGATGCAAGGATTTTATTTGAACCTAATTTTAGTTCGAGGAAATTAAAAAAACTAATTGAATTGAAAAAAAAAATTGATGGACAAATTTCGTTTCAGGCCCTGTTACTGTTTTAAAATTGATTTCAGGCTCTGTCAGTTTAAGAATTAGTTTTAAGGACCCGATTTCTGCAGTACCATTTCATTGTTCTGCAGTACTACTTCATTGCTATCAGTACCACTTCATTGTTCTGCAGTACTACTCATTTATGCAATAACACTTCATTGTTATGCAGTACCATTTCATTGTTCTGAATCCAATTTTAAAACTTAAGTGGGCCTGTATCATAATTAACTCTTTTTTATAAATGACATAGTGGTTAGTCTCGAGAAACTCCAAGGTCTCGATCCGGATCTAGTAGAGATCTTTACTTTTGATGTTGGGTGAAGAGCGTCACATTCTTAGATATAATGTTTGAGGAATTGTCACATTCTCAATGAAAATTAACAAAAGAAAAAAAAGATGAAAATAAGCAGAATTTATTCCCTCACAAGTCACAAGTAGCATCATTAGATCAAATAAGTTGAGAAAAGTAGAAAATATTTCGAATCAACTATACACTGGCTTTTGTCAGTGCACACTCTGACACAGAACTAAGCAAAAAATACATTTTTTCCGTATTTCTTCGTCTTTTACTGTTGACAGCAATTAACTTTCCCCCAATCTATAACGCATATAACGCTTTCGATACATTAAAAAAGGTGAATGGCTAAGTGAAAGCGCTGTGGATAAAGGAAATGGAAAAAGGTGCTTGTATTCTTTCGAAAACCCCAAACTCTCAGGCTTTATCTCACGCTTTTTTTTTCTTCAGTTGTATGTTTGTTGTTTAAATAGCTCTCGGAGTGTTGTTAGGTGTTCATGTAAATGCTCGTGATCTGCGCTGAAACCTGTTTGTTGATTCGAAGTTTTTTGCTTTTTCTTTTTTGCTATTTTTTATAGTTCTATTTGTGCTGTTTCGAATTTCAGTAGGGTGTAGTTGGGTGGATTCAAGGATCGGACTTAAGAGTTGGTGATTTTGAGATTTAGTTCGACAAGTAACTTCAATGCGGTGCATATTAGGGAGTTGGTTAGTATCTCCGTCTGCGGTTGATTCGAAGTACATTGTTCTTCACCGAGGCATGGGGGTATCATTTGAGTATTCCTTGGAAGTTTAAAATTTAATCCCAATAGTTTGAATGATTTCGTGGGATGTACTTTCTCTTGCCGTGTTTTGTTCAGTATATTCCAGTGAACATGTATTTGATTAACCTGATAAATAGCCAATAAGTAAACATATGCGCCTACGTAATAATCGTACAAATTGGACATGTCTTCTTTTTCATTTGAAATACTGACCACAAGCTTCCTGTGTTTAGGAACAAATGGTGTCAGTTCCACACAAGTAGAAGTTGGGAAGTGTGTTAGATTAGAACATTGATATTGGACTAGGCTTGCTAATGGCATCTGCTGGTCGAGGGCGTGGGGGCGCAGGTAGTTCAAGATCTGCTAATGTGTCCAAGGTCTCGTCGAGTTCCGTTGAATGGTTGGGCAGGGATTTTCGTGAGATGAGGCTGAGGGATCGAGTGGACCATGATAATGATAGGGTAATTGTTTGTTGGACCTTTTATAGCTCATTATGTCTGTTCAGCAGCTTCTTCAATGATCTGAGATTGAACCCTGTTTGCTTGACTGTAAGCTCGAGCTTGATCTTTGTTCGAGGCAGTGTTATCAATTTTCCGCCATGGCGGCGCCATGGCGGTATGGCGGGGCGGATTTTGCCCAATCCGCCATGATACAACCGCCATTTGGCGGGCATCAAATGGCGCCGCCATGGCGGCCGCCATTACCATGGCGGCGGTGGCGGCCATGGCGGAATATGGCGGCCATGGCGGAAGTTTAGTGTTTTTGCCCTGTTTTAGGGTTTTTTTAGGTTTTGTTTTTGTATTTCTGTATGTAATTAATGGAGTTTTTGAGGGTTGGAGCACGGAGATGGGGAAGACGACGATGATTAGGAGAGAGAATGTTTTCTTTCTTTTTTTTTTATTCTGTTTTTCTTATATTTTTTTCCTTATTTTATGTTTTATCGTAAATGTTAATTTTTTTAATTGTTTTAAGGAACTTTCTTTTATATGGTTGGTTATTTTTATGCTTTCAATTAAATTTTCATAATTTTACTTAATTATACATTAAATTAATATTATCATATGTTACAGGTTTTTTTATAATTTAGATTCTTCATTTACCTTTAATAATTCAAAATTTAGAAAATTAGATAAAAATTAAAAGTTTAGTGTTTTTGCCCTGTTCTAACTTCATACATGAAGATTTTTACTAGTTTTTAATATCATATATATCTTAAATTAGTAAATAAATAGCAATATCCTACTATTAATTTCGATGGTATGATATACTTAACCTCATATTTATATCAATAAGGCACAAATTTATATTTTAAGTCATTAAAATTTTCTATATTGTTTTATATGTTTTATATGAATATGTTTCTAATTATACCATTATTTAATAAAATTAGTGGAACGTTCGTTACCGTTCCGCGAAAATGCATTAGACGAGAACGCTCGTTTCCGTTCCTGTGTCGTTCCCGTTATGGCGAACCATGACTTTGTATTTTTTAGTTTTCATGTGTGTGCTCATTGAACCTCTTGAAGTTTATTTGTTGTTTTGTGAAACTAGTGTCTTGTTAATTCAATATTTGGAATGTTCTTAACTTAAAGTATTTTTTACTTTCTATATATAAAATATACATATATTTTTATGTCCGCCATGGCTTCCGCCATTTTCCGCAACGCCATCCGCCATAGGAATATGGCGGGTTTTTGGCTTTCCGCCATGACCCGCCATCCGCCATCGATAACACTGGTTCGAGGGGCTGGAGCCGCTGGACTCATTTTACACCCCTAATATCGGACGTGCTGTCACAAAATATTGAATATTAATTGCTCGTTTCTTGTAATGCTTTTGGGTTGAATGCAGTAAAGTGATGTTGTTCGATATGCAGGACAGTGAATCTGATACAGTTGATGGCGGAGCAGTTGCCGAAATAGGCCAGACCACTAGGAATACTGTAGGTGTTCGACATGGTCAGGCCAGGCAGGTAAGGCTGTATATATGTGTGTAGAGATATGAACATGTATATCCACCTGAGCGTAAAATCTAATTCATCTGCCTTTGTTCTTCTTGTGTGTAGGGGGCTACTTACATAGCAGAACATGTTATCGGAACTGGTTCTTTTGGAGTAGTTTCTCAAGTAAGTTTCAGATAGCTCTGTATCAACTTTTGTAGGCAAGTGATGAATATGGGGATGCGCTGTAGGAAATGAAAATATGGGAAAGTATGTGTTTCAACATCTTTACGATGTCTGAAAAGCGCTTCCTAACGGAAATAAACTAGTTCAGCGTAACTAACACATCTTAAATTAAATCATACAGATGCAATATGTGGTTATGAATTTTTTGATTTGTATGATTCAGAATTTTGTGTAAACAGGCAAAATGCAGGGAAAGTGGGGAGATTGTGGCTATAAAAAAGGTTCTTCAGGACAAGCGCTACAAAAATCGGGAATTGCAGATCATGCAGATGTTGGATCATCCCAATATTGTGGCCCTGAAGCATTCGTTCTATTCAGCAACTGACAAAGAAGAGATATACTTGAATCTCGTTCTTGAATATGTTCCCGAAACTCTTCATCGTGTTGCCCGACAATACAACAGGATGAATGAAAGAGTCCCATTGTTATATGTGAAGCTCTACACTTATCAGGTACGTATCTAATTGAAGTTTCCCTAAACGGCATGGCATTACTACATTGAGAGATACTATGGTATTATTGCAAAAATCTGCACTGCTATGACTTTCTGGATTATAATTTTTCTTCACATGCAGATCTGTCGAGCCCTTGCTTATCTACATAATTGCTTTGGCATATGTCACCGTGACATCAAACCACAGAATTTACTTGTAAGTGCTGCTTTTTCTTTCTGGGATGATATTATGCTTGATTATGTAGTGAAATCCGTGTTTCCATGATATCGTTATGCCCACAACATGATATCTTTGACTTTGATATGATATACTCTCTGGTTCTTTTAATGTGGACTTCTTATATGAGTTAAGAATAACACTAATAAGAAAAGAAAACAAGTATGAACCAGAGGCTGCTGAACGACTCGGATATTAAAATAAGTCTTATTCTCTCTCAACCCGTTTTGCGAAGAATACAATATCGTTTGGATAAATGGTTCCAGGTAAATCCTCACACACACCAGTTGAAGCTTTGTGATTTTGGAAGTGCCAAAGTTTTGGTGAGTCTTTTTGCCAATCCTAATTCTTTTTATTACTATTTCTTGTAGCCCGACTGTTGAACACATATTCTTCAGGTAAAAGGAGAACCCAACGTATCCTATATATGTTCAAGATATTACCGTGCTCCTGAACTAATATTTGGGGCTACAGAGTACACCACTGCTATTGATATATGGTCAACCGGCTGTGTAATGGCTGAATTACTTCTTGGACAGGTTTGGGCCGTGATCTAAATGTCTGTTCTACCCTCTTTGTGCCATCTTATACTTTAACAGCATGACTTATTTTCATACTTCTTTGTACAGCCATTGTTTCCCGGGGAGAGTGGAGTCGATCAGCTTGTTGAAGTTATAAAGGTGATAATCGATATGCCTGGAGTGGAGGTTACTAATAGGATATAATTGCTAATATCACTATTAGAGCTTCCTATGCTTATGACATGGTTAAGTATGAGTTTTAAGATCATGTTCATAGATTCAACAGAATAAAGATCATCTGAAGCATTTTTGGCATGTAATATGTTGATTGACATTTCATAATTGTGAGTCAGGTCTTAGGGACACCTACCAGGGAGGAGATCAAATGCATGAATCCAAACTATACCGAATTCAAATTTCCACAGATTAAGGCCCATCCGTGGCACAAGGTGCGCATTCCTAATAAAAGTTTTAGTGCCTCTTTTAGTTTCTATCTAATGTTACTTAGTCCTAGGATAACATGTTTCCTGATATTTGATTGATGTAGCAACTTTTTTCTTTTTTAATTCAGGTATTTCAGAAAAACCTACCTCCAGAAGCCGTTGATATGGTTTGCCGTTTCTTCCAGTACTCGCCAAATCTGAGATGCACAGCTGTTAGTGCTCAACTTTTCATTAGTAGCCCTTCTTAAATCAAAATCACAGTGATTTGTCACTCTATATTTTTACTCGATGCTTTGTATTTCCATTATTATAGTTGGAAGCTTGTACTCACCCATTCTTCGATGAACTGAGAGATCCCAACACTAGACTTCCAAATGGTCGCCCGCTTCCTCCCCTCTTCAACTTCAAACCCGAAGGTAACTAATCTGATAACCTCTGAAACTAAAAGTTGTATGTTTTTATATTTGAGACAATATACTCCTACAGCTACAGTAAAAGAATCACCTACTAGTCTCACTCAGTCGAGTTATTATATCGAATTCTTGTTTAAATTAAAGCCAAGCAAAACATCTCATAGCTATATACTGTGGAACCTTCAAATTTAACATAGAACCTAGTTAGGTATCACCTGTTATCACGCTTATGTTTAATTATGTTTTTGCCACGTGATCTGTTCTGTTTGCCTGTTTGTGTTTCTTTTGCCATCCCTGAAAGTGAATGACCAAAGGTTATATTTTCAATTCCTGATTTAATGCAATTTTATTTTTTTTACTTTTCTTTTAATTTTTCATCCCGACCATTAGAGCTTTCTGGTGTACCTCCCAATACAATCAACCGCCTCGTTCCGGAACATGCGAGAAGGCAAAGCTTGTTCATGGCTTTTCATTCTTAGGCACGCTTTCAATGCTCATAGGTACTTTACACAAGTCTATATATGTGATTTTCACCTAGTTTTCTTCGTTTCACTGTCGATTGTAACTCTCATACATATACGCCTTTCATCTTATCTTTATATACAGATAAGATGAAAAACTCAAAAGTGATGATCGTTGTTTTGCATCTATGTCTTTACGAGCTTGGAGAAATAGTTGAACCGAGGTGTGTGTGTGTGTAAAAATCTGAAGGCTGTTCATGTATACAAGGAGCCTGCAAAGTTGTTGTCGAATCGAATTTAAGTTTGAATTTTCTACAGGTTCTTGAGAATGTTTTGTTACTGAAAACAGAAGGATGGGTTTGTTTTTGTGAAGAAAGTGTAGTGTGCTCCAATACTGAGATTTTGTTTCGTGATCGAGAGTTGTATTTTTTTTTTTCATGAAAGTGTATACTCCAACTATAGTCAAAAGCCTTGCATCAACCAACGGTTTTCCAATTAATTCATAAACGATAGACTTTGGTAACCTGCGATTTTCATTTACCACAACACCCAATGTATCTTTACATCCAACTCATCTACTTACAAGTAAAAGAACAAACATGGCGAAATATACTAGAATTAGCAATTTTCTGCAAACTGATAAAATTCATCAGCTTCCCTTTCATCTCCCGGGTTATTAGTATGGATATCTGCTCCTCATTTCTCCAACCTGTTTCCAAGTGCATCCTCTGATTTCGCTCATACCAGATGTAATAAAGCATGGCAGATAGGCATGCTGTGCGTATGCCTTGCTGATTATTACGTTTACCTCCCACAGTCTTCATCCATTTAGCCAACTCCTTAAACCCACTAAAAGGTTCCTTAATACAGAACCAATCAGTTAGACGTGCTAAGAGGCGTTGGCTGAATGAGCATTCAAGGAATAGGTGGTCCACTGACTCCTCTGAAATTCCACACAGACGGCATTTAGGATTAGGAATGTTGAGCCCCCATCTGATTAGCCTATCCATAGTTAACAGCTTCTTCTGAGTCATCAACCAGATAAAGAAAGAGTGCTTAGGAACGCAGAACTTGTTCCAGGTGGCCCGATAGTATGGAAATACCAGTTGCTAACCCTAGAGCCAGTTATACCCAGACTTCACAGAATATACCCCGTCTGCTATAGGCTTCCATCTTTGATCCTCATACCCTCCTCTGAAATTTTCCTTCAATCTGTGGATCTTTTTCCAGTACCAGCATGAGTCTACTACCGGTGTGTATTCCCAGAAATCTCTCCCTTTCAAGTAAACCACATTTATCCATTTAATCCACAGAGAATCTGTTTTCCTAGTGATATCCCAGATTTGTTTCCCGGTAAGTGCTTTGTTCCACATAAACGATAGACTTTAGAAATGAGGAATTTGTAAGAAATTATTTTAAAAACAAGTAGCAACATCTATTTTTTAAATTGGTCATTTCTCGTGGTCGAGCTCCTCATATTTAAAGATGGAAAGTAAATGTTTGTTTTCACTTGGATTCTTTAACTATAGTAATCTCTATGAAACTGTACGCATTTGTGGGGGACTAGTTTCGGTGAGGATTCAGACTTAATTTAGTTGTAGTACATAAATTATTACTCCCTCTGTCCCAGCAACTTTATCACGGTTGAAGAATAAGATCGAGTTGGTCGAAGATCAAGACGACTTTGAAGCTGAAGAAATGATGCAATCGAGTTATGAAGGAAGCGTAGATGACTTACAAAGACGCAACTTTCATTTGAGCGTTTTATTCTTCATAAAGCCGAAGTTAGTTAAATTAGTTGCGGGCCTTTTAGTCTTTTACACCCTTTCATATATTTTGGGTGATTTTTCGATTGTTCTGATCATAGAAGATCAAGTTCTTTTTACTCAGTAATTTTTCGCGCGCTAAGTTCGCGTTTTTGGTTTTCTCTTGTAAACAAGAAACACGTGAACACAAATCGATTTACCACCGTGGACGTAGGATTTTGTAATCCGAACCACGTTACATCTCGCTTCATTGACTTCGGTCGATTGAATTTTACACTCACATAAGTTGCTGGACACGCAAATTAAGGTGGCATTATTATAATAATATAGTACAATGCGATTAGATATTAACAACTTGCTTAAATTTACAACTTTTTCCTAATTATTACCACCATTTACTTTTTTCCTCCAATTACATTTAAAATGGTGTTAAATTTTTTACCCAAAAAGGAAAGGTGATAAAATTATTGGGACGCCCGGAATGAAAAATGAGAAAATTAGCGGGACGGAGGGAGCATAACATTGTGTGGAGAAGTAAAAAAAAAGAATGTTAATTGACCCAAATAAAATTTGAGTGGGCCAACTCAGTTTTTTTTTGGGCTTGATCTGCAGATATTTGGCCCATATAGGCGTGAGAGTCGGGGATAGAGAAAACTCCCCCCATTTATTTTTTACCCCACCTTAATGGTGCATCTGATATGCAGAATTCAATGCGGAAAAGAAATAGAAAAATGTAATGGCATGCATCGAATCATCTTCATGCATCGGTACCATTACACATTTCATTTACCTTTCCGCATCGAATTTCGCATATCAACCACACCCTAAATCAATCGAAGACCAAAAAATGGTGTTCTGAGTTACCGTCCGAAGCTATTTAATAACATGGAGAAGAAGAATGTTTAAGGCATTGGAAGCTATGATTTGATGAGAGTTTCTACATAGACGGCCAACGGCGGTGAAGATGATAATCCAACAAAAGCAAGCATATGTATATAGTCAAGTCTCACTCACCCTCAAATCGATCGATCGTATAACCAATAAAAATTTCAGAATAATGCAAGAAAGTCGGGCAGAAAGATAACCATCCTCCATATTTCCTATTTAATCAAACGCGTTCAAACGACTTGATAATTTTCGGCAGATAGCAGTGTTCTCTGTGAAAACTTGGGAGGGTTGCCTCCCTTGATGGGCACAACACTCAAGACCTGCAAATTATTGGGAGTTCGTTTATCTATATGATCTTTTTCTTTGGAGATTGACAGCCAATTTTTGTGATGCAGGTTTTATGCTTTATAAGAACGGTAATAGGATTGACTAAAAGAAGAAGACCTTTAAGTCGCTGAATGTAGTAGTCGAAGTAAAGCTCACGGAGATTGGGAAGAGGTCTGATGTATCTATGGCAGGGATCACGAATTCCATAGATCCGCTGCACAAATGAAATTCAAGTTCAATTATAATATTATCATATGATAACATGGAGTGGAGTGGAGTGGAGTGGGTAGTTCATTGAAGTCAAGACAAGAGAAATAATTTGAAGGGAACTTACCTGCGATTCGAATTATCAATGAGTACAATGGACCACTCCAAAATCGACTTTCTGGAATCATACCTGCAGTGAAGTCATCGATATAATTAGTTTTCAGTAGTCACATGGGCTGAAACAAGAAAAGAATAACAAGCAAAATATCAATTACACATTCATTGAATCAAAAGATCATTTTTAAGTGCCAATGTAAGCTTAATCTCTCGGGTCTAGGAAGATCCAATTTGTTACAAGGTCCTTCACCCGAAACGGGTTTAACAACCATAGCTAGGTACCCAAATCCAAGGTGGTTTGAAGTAGGCAAAAGTTCCCCACTGTGCACTTCAGTTTACTTTAAAATCAGTCCACAAGGTTTAATATCGATAAATATCTTCCTCAAAATCAACATGAATACAAATTTGTTAGTGGTTTCAGTTCACTAATTTGACCCCCAAAACACAGCATCTCTCATGATGACTGATTGTATCACTGACGGTATAATAGGCAGGAGCCATCTAAAATTGGTAGCAAGACAAGTTACAACTAAGGGGACCAAACACCAAAGGTGTCTGCTAGTCAGACAAACTAGATCCTTCTAAATTTACACAAACTTATCCGTCGAGAACTAAGATAGTATTTAGCAAGCATCAATATAATGGACAAGCCCGACACACTGAAACACTGACATGCCTAAACTATATGGAACTATCAGATGTGGAAGAGTTGTACTCTAGAACCCGGACGTGATACTTCAGGACGTCAAATGGTTATTGTTATTGCAACTGAGTCAAACTGATTGTGCCACTTCTAACAAAAATATAAGAAGAGACGAAAAGATAAGGTGAAGCCTAACCTCCAGTCTCCATCTATCAGCTGTACTTTTGGTGGTTCTCGAAGAGCAGGAAGAGGAATGGAAATCACAACATTCTGAAGGTTAAATGTGTGAGACGCCTCATACTCCAAGTTCACATAGGTTTCATTGCCAGAAACAGAAGGCCAGCAATTAACTGTAAGAACGTGAAGAGAAAAGTTAATTTTAACCATACGAGACCCTGATTCTTCAAATGAAAAGTACACTCACTTGACAAAGGCACAAGAGACTCATCTGCACTTTGCATTCTCCATTTCAGAAGGCTAACACCATCACCCGATTGGCCACTGGGAAATGGACGATTCGGATCCTTGAGGCCCAAGATATTTTCACCAGAGAACAGCTCCTTGTTAATATTGGGATGCGTTTTAAATAGTATTCCAGGATTTCCACCAGTTTCAATCTGAGAATAAGACAATCGAATGACAATCTCCTCCAACCAGCACAAGTTTGCTTAAAAGGCAACTAACAAGAGTGGAAACACAGTGAGAATGCAGAACCTGAACTTGGATGAATCCATCGTCTTGGTTAAGTAACTGGAGAGATAGTGTTCCCTGCAAATCAAAGCTTCCAATACCACCATCCTTCTTTAATGTTACATTAAGTTTTTCGTCAACTACTAATGTAACGGGATCACTTGGTGGTGGAGCAACTGCTCTGGATTGACCAACACTTGGTCTCACATCTTCATCAATTACCTCACCTTCAGCTTTGAGAGATTCCAAAACCTGGTTTGTCCTCTTTGTTTTTCCGAGTTGCATACCGAGACCCTTTGGTGGAGCTGTAGCCGATGACGGTGGACCACCTATTACAGAGAATCAACGATGTAAATGGGTCAGGATTATTCAACTAGCAAAGCATCCCCAACTACAAGTCTCAATAGTACAAAAGCTGAATAGTGTTACAAAAAATTAATATACCGGTTATGTTTATATTTTTCAAGATTGTAACTTCAAAGGCATAGGTTTGAATCATGTTGAGGGCTTGAGGCATGTTCGTATGCATATATGCTTGAATGTACTGAATTGAAGTGAAGCGTAACAAAAACAAATGCAAATATAGCAGTATGGACCTGAAAGATGCAAAACTAGAGTGAATAGTTTCAAAATCTACTCATTTTAAAAGGATGAAGCCAGCATAAACCTTTCGTCTTAGAAGAGAATGATTCAACATCAGTGGTTGGGCCGAAGCCAGAACCACTTCCAAATCCACCATTGTTGCTGGATAAGACAGAGTCACTGCCAAATCCAGAATCAATTCTTCCAGAACCCATTGACTGCAGCGACATATATCCTCCTTTCTCGCCCCTATTCTTCTCAATCTAGACAATTTGTATGAAACAACAATAAGATGTTATCACTAGTTTTTGAAAAGATAATAAAGAGCCTGGAGCCAAAAAGCATAAGTACCTTGCTCTTGTCAATCTCACTGGCCTTGCGTTTCATGACGTCCTTCGTCTCGTTGATCTTGCTCTGAAGAACAAGCTTGTGCAATTTTTCCTCGTGACTTTCCATTTCAAGGTACTGTTTAACTTGTGCAACAGTGACATTTTCTTTGTATCCAAGTGAGATGACTTCATCGAAGGCAAAGAGAATCTCAAAAGCTGCCTTGCCAATGCCCTCTTCATCCAGGGAATAAGAGTATTCAGGCACCTAAGTAGGTTAAGGAAATCAGGCACAGATATATTTGATAAAAGATTCCAGAGTGGAAGATACCACGATCTAATTCAAAAAGCCCACGAAAAAGTACTATCAGCTGCATGCTTTAGCATATCATAAAAACAAAAATTGCAACATCAATATTTGGAATGAGCGCGATAAGAACAATTTGATGCAGAATAACTAAATGAAAGCGAGGCCATATAGATAAAATCATCAAATACATGATCAATTGAACTGTAATGAACAACTCATAAATGAACTATAAATGGATACCTGTTTCGATAAAAGCCTCAATGTGTCCAGATCTTCGAGAATGTTGCTCTGTTTATTTGTGACAAGAAGCAAGTATAGGGCTTCCATAGGCTGGTAAACATAGCGGACATTCTCAGTCTCAACATAAGTATGCTGCTTCCCTGTTCCAACCAATTTAGGGAAGGCTGCAAGGTATCCCTCAATACGAATACGAGACATGTCAACAAACTGCCTCGAAACAAGAGCTGAAGAGATGGGATCAGAATAAAATGGTTACAAAGATTTCTCTAATACGTATAAATCAAAATGAAAATTGTGAAATTTCTCATAAAATGTTCAATCAAGCATAAACAGATGACAGAAATCCAGCACATATCTACGAGCGATAAGATCAAGATTAAAGACTGAACAGGCAATACACACGAAATAGGGTCAATACTTCATTAAAGCAAACATGATTGCAAAAATAACACCTGGAAAATCTTCAAAAAGAGCTCAAAATCTGCATTAGCAGTAAACGCAAATTTGTGATTAAGCAAGAGCAATAAAAATGCAATGTCCCGATAAATTTGTGAATTAGCAAGGGCGATAAAAATGCAATGTCCCGACAAATATAGTTAAAATACACCACATCTGAGTCAAATCATTCAGAACAATCATACACTAATGAACTGGATCAAACATTCAGTTCAGCCACTCCATTTCTAGAAGTACCAGGTGCAATATTTGCTACACCAATCTCGGGAGCTTACCTTTCCCAGATTTAGTGATAATTGAAGCCGCGAGTACAACCTGCAGCGTAGATAACAAAAATTAAAAATAAGAAAAGGAAACTTCAGACAAAAAAAAAAAAAGAAGACAGACACCCAAAACATTGGAGAATCATTACCATTTTGTGAATGGAATCAAGCCACCAATGATCAACGCAACACCTGAATGCACAACGACACGACCAAAAAACCTCTCAAAGTTAAAAAAAAATCATCAATACAAGGGTAGATCGAAGAGCATAAACTTCAATCGTCACATCGTTACAAAGCGAAAAACATATATGCTAGTGGAAATAAAAGAAGATCCAGATCTAATATACAAACATACAATAGAAAGAAAGAACAGATAATCATTCATCCAGGAATGCGAAATTTACAGATTACACGTAGCACAGCTTCGGCAAATGTGCTCTGCAATGGAAAATGAGAGGAAATTCTAAAAGATCCAACCGGGCAAAAGCTTAATTGCGAGGGTTGTTTGATTAGAAATATATCCTTCACCTCACCTGACTGAGTCGAGAGTTGTGAATCGAAAGCGAAGTACGTTGGCTTTTTATATGAAGAATACTTTCGCCCTTTTAATTTAATTAACTATTTTAATTAGTTGACATGTAAAATTTTTACAGATAAGTACCCATGTCAGAAATTTTTACAGATATGTACTCAATTTAATGTTTATCAGCTTCTTCAGTCACGACGTACCTTCCTGTGTTTGTATGACGTACCATCACACGTTGATATAGGGTACCTAAATATGTTTGTACAGCGTACCTTATGTTATAGATGACGTACCTAAATGTGCTAAACGGCGTACCATTTTCTCAACATATGACGTAGCACAATACGTTGATTGGACCTAAATGTGTTGTATGACGTACCTGCAGCGGATCGAGTACCTATCTGCAAAATCTAATTCATCTGCCTTTGTTCTTCTTGTGTGTAGGGGGCTACTTACATAGCAGAACATGTTGTCGGAACTGGTTCTTTTGGAGTAGTTTCTCAAGTAAGTTTCAGATAGCTCTGTATCAAATTTTGTAGGCAAGTGATGAATATGGGGATGCGCTGTAGGAAATGAAAATATGGGAAAGTATGTGTTTCAACATCTTTACGATGTCTGAAAAGCGCTTCCTAACGGAAATAAACTAGTTCAGCGTAACTAACACATCTTACATTAAATCATACAGATGCAATATGTGGTTATGAATTTTTTGATTTGTATGATTCAGAATTTTGTGTAAACAGGCAAAATGCAGGGAAAGTGGGGAGATTGTGGCTATAAAAAAGGTTCTTCAGGACAAGCGCTACAAAAATCGGGAATTGCAGATCATGCAGATGTTGGATCATCCCAATATTGTGGCCCTGAAGCATTCGTTCTATTCAGCAACTGACAAAGAAGAGATATACTTGAATCTCGTTCTTGAATATGTTCCCGAAACTCTTCATCGTGTTGCCCGACAATACAACAGGATGAATGAAAGAGTCCCATTGTTATATGTGGAGCTCTACACTTATCAGGTACGTATCTAATTGAAGTTTCCCTAAACGGCATGGCATTACTACATTGAGAGATACTATGCTATTATTGCAAAAATCTGCACTGCTATGACTTTCTGGATTATGATTTTTCTTCACATGCAGATCTGTCGAGCCCTTGCTTATCTACATAATTGCTTTGGCATATGTCACCGTGACATCAAACCACAGAATTTACTTGTAAGTGCTGCTTTTTTTTTTCTGGGATGATATTATGCTTGATTATGTAGTGAAATCCGTGTTTCCATGATATAAAAGAAATTGAAGGCTCCGCCCCGCAAGAAATTTCTAGGCCTGCCACACGGTCAGGCCAAGTAATTTTGCTTTTATTTTGATTATTTTTCTAAGTAATATATTTTTTATATATTTGAGTTAAAAGTTGGGGTAAAATTTTATTATTAACAAATGTTGTGATATTTGAGGATAACAATAGTGAAAATTTATAATTTTAAATATTTTCGTGGTTAAAATGAAAATAAAAATAGTTCGAACTTAAAAAGTTGATTAGTTTTGTAATAGGTTTAGAAACTCAACTAATTTTGTAATTTCATTCTCAAAATAACATCATTTATGCAATTCTCTCGGTATCACCTGTTATCACGCTTATGTTTAATTATGTTTTTGCCACGTGATCTGTTCTGTTTGCGTGTTTGTGTTTCTTTTGCCATCCCTGAAAGTGAATGACCAAAGGTTATATTCAATTCCTGATTTAATGCAATTTTATTTTTTTTACTTTTCTTTTTAATTTTTCTTCCTAACAAAACATGTCCATGATCAAAGGAAAAAATAAGGCAGCTCGCGTCTATTACTAAAGGATTTACACTGTTACATTGCTGAAGAAAACACTAAGTGTCGATCTTCAGAGAAAATATACAGTGAGAGTTGCTTCTCACTTATAGAAGCGTGTTTTTATAATAAGAGCAGGCAACTTAAGGAAGACGCGGCTGCTAAAGACGACTTCCTCAAGATAACTGCTTGAGTCGTTATATAACGATCTTTTCATCTCTATTCTTATTATTCTTTTTAATTCTTCTCTGGTTTTTCCCGCGAGCACCTTGTGTGCGTGTAATCTGTAATTCGTATTCAATAAAAGAAACCAGTTCGACACCGTGGACGTAGGATTCAATCAGAATCTGAACCACGTTATCGGTGTGTTGTTTGCGTTTTTTTATGGTATCAGAGCGTACTCCAATCGCTTGAATCGCTGTGTCTCTTGATCTGTTCATTTTTGGATTGCCAACTGAATCAAATGGCAGAGAACGTGTGTCAGGACCCGGCGTCCGACCTCGTAATCCGTTCCAATCCTAAGTGCCTAATGCTTCGTTATCGTGCAAAAGCGTAAAAATGCGAATAAAATTTTTCTTTTTAAATGCGTGCGGAAGTCATACATACAAGTCAAAAGAATGTTCTCAAGTCATCTGTAATTTATCGTAGTCATATCTACACAAATACAAGTGCATGTGTGCAACAGAATCTTCCTATGCGCCCGGCCTTCACAGGTCGTCATCCATACACACACTCCCACCTCAAAAGCAGCCGGATAGCTTTAAAAGATCGGCCCGCATAAAAGTCGGATCACGTACCGTGATCGTCAGTACCTACAACACGTAACGTAAGGATGAGCCACCGAGGCTCGGTAAGCAGAAGTTATGCATGTATGCACGTGTCCTAACGATCGACAATCAACGTCGTCGTTTTCTAACACTCATACTCTCTTTCTTACACTCGTACTCTTTTCCTGACTCATACTCTTTTCTCGTGCTCATACATCATATGGGCCCTCGGCTTTCCATCCCACTATGCGCCATATAATAGAGATCTCAATCCACTAGGGATTTGTACATGTGTGGAGGTTCACACACTAGAAGGTCACCCGAAAGAATCTTCCCTTACTCAGTGTGCCTCCACGCGGACGCTTCTCACTGGTAGCCAACACCGAGCCCACTAGCCCCTGAGGTCACCCGAAGGAATCTTCCCTCCCGGTTAGTGTTTTACACAGTAGAAGGTCACCCGAGGGGATCTTCCCTTACCCAGTGTGCCCCGGGTCGCATCCTCCAGGTTGCATCTCCCGCATACGGGTATTCCCCCAGCCTCTTATACAGGCATTATGGCTTCATTCGCCATGACTGCATAGGGGAGCCGTGACTCTTCATTCGAGTCGACACAAACGCCAAAATCGGCGAGTATACATCGCACACAGGCGATCTTATGCACGCTCGTACCTCGCGTCTTATATACTACGCATGCGTGCAAATGCTCATGCCATGCTCATAAAGATATGCAGATCATGCTATCATGCATAAAATTAAATTATGTTGTAACGTACACATTTCACATAAAATCACGTAAGCACGTAATCACATAATCAGACGGAGGTGAGTTACGTGTCGTAGTTGATCTACTTACAGGTCGTCCAATGCTTTTAATTAACGTACTTCCTCGTTCGCTCCTAACGCGCAACCTTGTAAATAAAGAAGGTTAGAATGTTAGTACTTTGCTTTCTTAGCTAATTTGTCGAAATATTAATTTTCGTCATACTAGGTTGTTATTATTCCAATTTGCTTGATTCACCTTGCTACAAACCTCTAAATCATTAGACTTCGAAGGCTAAGGTATGTTAGAGTTCAATTATTCTAACTCACATACTCGGCGAAAGTGGTTAGAGTTTAGTTTCGATCGAAAGTCCTTGTTAGTTAGCTAATTTCGATCTATTTGAGGGTTTCGCTCGATTTCTTGCATGTTGTTCGACATTTCGCCCGATTGCGTGACATTGAAACCCTCAAAACGCCGAGATACTCCTAGTCGCCCGATTTGTTTTGCATGAGCTCTTCCATCGGCCGATTTATAAATCGCCGTTCCTTTTCATCATCATGACATCAGCCCGATTTGCTCTCACGTGAATGGGTTTCGATCGATTTTGCATTGTGCATGAAATCGCCCGATCGGTGTTCGTTACACTTGTTTTCGGCCGATTTGGGTTGCACTTGAAATCGTCCGTATGCCTGATTAAATGTCCCTCCAATTCATTTTCGATCGATTTCCCTAATGCAACCAATCGGCCGATTTGTGGTGTATCAGAACGAAATCGCCGAGACTTATGCTATATGTAACTTATTTTCAATCGCCCAATTTGTAACCAAGCTAAGATTGCCCGAAACCATCTATTTCCCCGATTCGATCGATATCTAACTTATTTACCCGAAATCGTATTCATCGCTCCAGAATTGCTAAATTCTAAGGTTCCCTTCTACCCCAAAATCATCCAACACCGACTTAGAATCATCCCAAACTAGGTTTATGAACCTTAAGAACACGTTAAGCTATCCCATACTTAGCTACTTTCATCAGAACTTTAAGTATAAGTTCACACCCTAAGTTAGTGCTTTTGCGGTTAGGGATACATGTAAATTCCTAGTCTTAACCAAAAGTTTAACTAGATAATCTTAGTAAAAGGAATGGCAATAGCTTAGGGAATTAGCTTTACTTACTAATTTCGAAATTCCAAGCTAGCTTGAGGTATTCTTTGAGTGGGACTTCTCTCGGCCTTTTCTTCTTCCTTCTTTTCTTGGTTTTCGTTAATGACTTGGTTTATGATGTTGTGTTGGTTTGACTTAGATATTTTCCTTTGTTTATGATGGTCAAGGTATGGGTTGGCGTGGTTTTTCCTTGAATCTTGGGACTTTGTCTCCTTATTTTGGCTTTTCTTATATTGGGCATAATTTCAATGTCTTAGCCCATCTTTGCTACTTCCTAGTCCAAGGGAAATTCTAGCCCAATTCTCATATAATTGTCATTAAGTCTTATTCCTTCCTTACTAGTGTCTAAAATCCCTTACATAAATTAGGGATCGTCGTAAGCACATTATTATTGGCACGTAATTCCCACAAAATCACGAGCATGGAATTCATGAAATCACATAAACATATAACATGGACGCATTTAAACACGTGATCATTTAAGTCACATACATCGTTTATTGGCCGATCTAGTTTACGGGGACCGGGGTCCTACAACGTGCCGCCGATAAATGTAGTTCCGCCGCCCAATGCCACAGCCATGCTCAGTGATCCCTATTTTCTCAACGGCAATGATAATTCTGTGCAAGTCCTTGTTCATGACCCGTTGAATGGGGAAAATTACTCCACTTGGAGCAGGGCTATGATGATAGCGTTGATTGGAAGAAACAAAGATGGTTTGTTAATGGCGACCTCCTCCCTCCTGTTGGTGATGATCTGGACCAATTGAAGGCATGGACGAGAAACAACAATATAGTAATTTCTTGGATAATCAATTCGGTGTCAAGAGAAATATCTGCGAGCGTTCTCTATGGATCTTCTGCAAGGGAGGTTTGGTTGGATCTGCAAGAAAGATTTGGCCAAACAAATAAACCTCGAATCTTCCAGCTCAAAAAGGATCTCATGAATCTGACGCAAGGAAATGATAATGTGGCTACTTACTATACAAAACTTAAAACCTTTTGGGATGAGCTGTCTTGTTATAGGCCAACTAACATCTGCACCTGTGAGGCTAAGAAGCAGCTGAAGGCTTATGTAGATGAAGAATATGTGCTCACCTTCTTAATGGGGTTGAACGAATCTTTTTCACAAATCAGGGGGCAAATATTGCTAATGGATCCCACACCGACTATCAACAAAGTTTTCTCTCTTTTGGTGCAAGAAGAGAAGCAAAGATCTATGCAGTCCACAACTGGTAGAACTAATGAAGACCTTTCTGGCAGTATGGCATTGATGATGGCCAAGACTGAGCAAGGGTATGGCAGGAGGGCTCCATATAATCAGAAGAAGGATCTTGGCAGACCCGTGTGTGTTCACTGCAACAAAAGGGGCCACACCATCGAAACTTGTTATCAAGTTCATGGTTTTCCACCGGGCTTTAGGCAAAATCAAAGATCAAAAGGGGCCAAGGTCAATCAAACCTATGTAGACCAGGGCACTTCAGCAGAGATACATCCTCAGCATTTGAGCCAAGCACCCAGCAACTCTGGTGATGGTCTGGTCCACCTGCAGCTAACTCCTCTACAGCTGCAAAGCTTGAGAACCTTGGTTAATCAGCCCATGATGGGTGGACAAAGGGATAATGCAGATCACTCGCAGACCACTGAAAAGGGTATAGGTATGTGTCTATCGTTCAATCTACCTAACTACACAAATGCAGGGGTTTGGCTTGTTAATACTGGAGCTACCAGACATGTCTGTGGTAGCAAGAACACCTTGACCAATCTGCATAGAATATATGAGTCAAACGTAATCCTACCAGACAATACACTCAACAAAGTGAATCAGGCTGGTACCTTTATGGTTAATGATTTTATCACATTGACAGATGTGTTATATGTTCCAACTTTCCAGTTTAATTTGATCTCTGTCAGTTACTTGGCAGAAAAGATGAACTGCACATTTTGCTTTGGAACTGACAAGTTCGTGGTGCAGGACCATTTGGGCCAAGTGATTGGCAAGGGTAAGCAGATGGCCGGATTATACACACTCGAAGCTCAGCCTCGAACTGAGGCAGTGAATAAAGAAACTGCTGTTTTTCTTAATAAGCTGACTAATAAGATCCCAATAGACATTTGGCATGATAGGTTAGGACATCCCTCTAGCAGGGTTTTAGATGTACTTAAACCTTCTTTAATGCATGATAATCACTCTGCAAGTTCATATTGCAAAATCTATCCCATAGCTAAGCAGAAAAGAATCACATTCCCTGATAACAGTAAAGTGACTTGCACCGTGTTTGATTTGGTCCACTGTGATGTTTGGGGACCATTTCATGTTCCCTCTCATTTAGGGAATCAATATTTTCTCACCATTGTTGATGATCACTCGAGATACACATGGGTCTTCATGTTAAGGCACAAATCAGAAGTAAAGAATGCTATTACCTGTTTTATTGCTTGGGTAGAAACACAGTTCAGCTGTAAAATTAAAACAGTAAGGACTGACAATGGCAAAGAATTCTACTTGCCTGATTTGTTCAAGGAAAAAGGAATCCAACACCATTTGTCTTGTGTTCAAACCCCGCAACAGAATTTCGTGGTTGAACGAAAACACCAACACCTTTTGAATCTTGCTCGTTCTCTTTATTTTCAGTCTGCTATACCTGTTCAATATTGGTCTGAGTGTGTCTTGACTGCTGCATTTCTTATAAATAGGACACCATCCTTGCTGCTAGGTAACAAAGCACCATATGAGTTACTATATCAAAAACCCATAGACTATACTGCTTTGCGTGTGTTTGGGTCCCTTTGCTTCTATTCTACTCTCTCAGGAGGTAGGAAAAAGTTCGATCCCAGGGCACGCGAATGTGTATTTATTGGTTATCCCAATGAAGTTAAAAGGATTCAGGGTCATGGACCTACAAACTAGAGAGATTTTCATCTCAAGAGATGTGATATTTAAAGAGGATGAGTTTCCCTTTAAAAGGCTTGCTGCATTTCCAGCTTCTGAAGAACCTTTCACTTCTCATGTTCTACCAAGAGCTAGTGCAGACCACTCTGCAGACTACTCCATCACAGTGGGAAGTCAGGCACCTTTGAATCCAGCTATTCCTCCATCAGAACAGGGGAACTTAAATACTGCTGCACAGACTCTCAACCTAGCTGCTTCCCCAGCAGCACAGGATGATGCTCCTACTAACACTCAAGCAGCAGATGCCTATGTCAATTCAGACACCAGCGCTGAAGTTCAACTTGAGGCAGAAATTGCTGCCATCTCATCACCCAGCTCCCAGACGCAGCATGGAGCTAGAAGGTCTGCGAGAGAGTCAAGGAGGCCGCCCTATTTGGAGGATTTTCACTGCAACAAAGTCACCACCTGGAAGACATTGTATCCTGTTTCTCAGGTCTTGTCTTATGGGAAGTTTTCAGACAACTACAGAGGGTTCATCAATAATCTCACCACTACAATTGAACCTAAAACCTACAACCAAGCCTCCACTTCTGCCAACTGGATGGATGCCATGCGAGATGAGATCAAGGCCTTAGAGGAGAATGACACTTGGACCATCATGCAGCTACCAGAATGAAAGAAATCTATTGGAAGCCGTTGGGTATACAAGCTGAAACACAACTCAGATGGACATGTAGAGAAACATAAGGCGCGTTTGGTTGCTAAAGGCTATGACCAACGAGAAGGTGTAGACTACATTGATACATTCGCTCCCATCGCTAAGCCCAGCACAATCAAAATCATCCTCACTCTTGCAGCTAAGCTCAATGGAATTTGGTGCAACTCGATGTTAACAATGCATTTTTAAACGGGAATTTGGTTGAGGAAGTATACATGGATCTTCCTCAGGGCTTCTTTGGCAATCTTCCGAGAACTGGACAGGGCAAGATGGTCTGTAAACTCAACAAATCCCTGTATGGTTTGAAACAAGCATCGCGCCAGTGGAATCAGAAATTCACAGCTGCAGTTCAGACCTTCGGCTTCTCACAAACTCAATCGGATCACACCCTTTTTGTTAAGGGAAAAGGAGACAGCTTAGTCATCCTTTTGGTCTATGTCGATGACATCATCCTAGCCAGTCCATCAGCCGAGTCACTGCAACAAGTCAAGGCTTTCCTGCGGGATTCTTTCAAAATCAAGGATCTTGGAGATCTGCGATATTTCCTTGGAATAGAAGTCGCTCGAAGTGAGGCAGGTATCTATATTAATCAGAGACAATACACTCTCCAACTGTTGGAGGATACAGGTTATTTGGCAGCCAAGCCACTCACTACGCCCATGAATCCTAGTAGCACACTCACAGCAGACACTGGTGACCTTCTGCCGGACCCTTTCAAGTATAGGAGGCTTGTCGGGAGATTACTTTATCTCACTGTTACAAGGCCTGATATTGCCTTTGTTGTTCACAGGTTAAGTCAATACATCTCGGCTCCTAGAATGGGACATATGGTCGCAGCCCATCACCTCCTTCGGTACCTGAAATCCTCACCAGGGCAAGGGATTCGATCTACCTCAGGTTTGGAACTAACAGCTGACGCGGACTGGGGGACTTGTAAGGATACTAGGAAGTCAGTCACAGGTTTCTACACCTTCATGGGAGATTCTTTAATTACCTGGAAAGCAAAAAGACAAGCCACGGTTTCCAGATCTTCCACCGAGGCTGAATATCGAGCTTTAGGTTCCCTAGTTGCTGAAATGCTTTGGATTAGACAACTGTTCAAGGAGCTTTGTGTTGATATTAAACAGGTGCCACGAGTGTATTGTGACAATCTTTCTGCTCTCAAGCTCGCCACTAATCCCAAGTTCCACGAGAGATCGAAACACATCGAAATAGACTGTCACTTTGTCCGCCATCATGTCACAAATGGCTCCATCAAACTGCTTCCCATCAGGTCTGAATTCCAACTCGCCGATGTGTTTACCAAGCCCCTTAGCGGTCCTATACTCCAGCAGTTGTTAGTCAAGATGTCCGTAATCAACTTGTACGTTCCATCTTGCGGGGGGATAACAAAACATGTCCATGATCAAAGGAAAAAAATAAGGCAGCTCGCGTCTATTACTGAAGGATTTACACTGTTACATTGCTGAAGAAAACACTAAGTGTCGATCTTCAGAGAAAATATACAGTGAGAGTTGCTTCTCACTTATAGAAGCGTGTTTTTATAATAAGAGCAGGCAACTTAAGGAAGACGCGGCTGCTAAAGACGACTTCCTCAAGATAACTGCTTGAGTCGTTATATAACGATCTTTTCATCTCTATTCTTATTATTCTTTTTAATTCTTCTCTGGTTTTTCCCGCGAGCACCTTGTGTGCGTGTAATCTGCAATTCGTATTCAATAAAAGAATTCAGTTCGACACTGTGGACGTAGGATTCAATCAGAATCTGAACACGTTAAATCGGTGTGTTGTTTGCATTTTTTTTACTTCCTGACCATTAGAGCTTCTGGTGTACCTCCCAATACAATCAACCGCCTCGTTCCGGAACATGCGAGAAGGCAAACCTTGTTCATGGCTTTTCATTCTTAGGCACGCTTTCAATGCTCATAGGTACTTTACACAAGTCTATATATGTGATTTTCACCTAGTTTTCTTCGTTTCTCTGTCGATTGTAACTCTCATACATATACGCCTTTCATCTTATCTTTATATACAGATAAGATGAAAAACTCAAAAGTGATGATCGTTGTTTTGCATTTATGTCTTTACGAGCTTGGAGAAATAGTTGAACCGAGGCGTGTGTGTGTGTAAAAATCTGAAGGCTGTTCATGCATACAAGGAGCCTGCAAAGTTGTTGTCGAATTCGAATTTAAGTTTGAATTTCTACAGGTTCTTGAGAATGTTTTGTGACTGAAAACAGAAGGATGGGTTTGTTTTTGTGAAGAAAGTGTGCTCCAATACTGAGATTTTGTTTCGTGATCGAGAGTTGTATTTTTTTTTTCATGAAAGTATATACTCCAACTCTAGTCAAAACCCTTGCATCAACCAACGGTTTTCCAATTAATTCATAAACGATAGACTTTAGAAATGAGGAATTTGTAAGAAATTATTTTAAAAACAAGTAGCAACATCTATTTTTAAATTGTCATTTCTCGTGGTCGAGCTCCTAATATTTAAAGATGGAAAGTAAATGTTTATTTTCACTTGGATTCTTTAACTATAGTAATCTCTATGAAACTGTACGCATTTGCGGGGGACTAGTTTCGGTGAGGATTCAGACTTAATTTAGTTGTAGTACGGAAATTATTACTCCCTCTGTCCCAGCAACTTAATCACGGTTGAAGAATAAGATCGAGTTGGTCGAAGATCAAGACAACTTTGAAGCTGAAGAAATGATGCAATCGAGTTATGAAGGAAGCGTAGATGACTTATAAAGACACAACTTTCATTTGAGCGTTTTATTCTTCATAAAGCCGAAGTTAGTTAAATTAGTTGTGGGCCTTTTAGTCTTTTACACCCTTTCATATATTTTGGGTGATTTTTCGATTGTTCTGATCATAGAAGATCAAGTTCTTTTTACTCAGTAATTTTTCGCGCGCTAAGTTCGCGTTTTTGGTTTTCTCTTGTAAACGAGAAACACGTGAATACAAATCGATTTACAACCGTGGACGTAGGATTTTGTAATCCGAACCACGTTACATCTCGCTTCATTTACTTCGGTCAATTGAATTTTACACTCACATAAGTTGCTGGACACGCAAATTAAGGTGGCATTATTATAATAATATAGTACAATGCGATTAGATATTAACTTGCTTAAATTTACAACTTTTTCCTAATTATTACCATCATTTACTTTTTTCCTCCAATTACATTTAAAATGGTGTTTAATTTTTTACCCAAAAAGGAAAGGTGATAAAATTATTGGGACGCCCGGAATGAAAAATGAGAAAATTAGCGGGACGAAGGGAGCATAACACTGTGTGGAGAAGTAAAAAAAAAAAAGAATGTTAATTGACCCAAATAAAATTTGAGTGGGCCAACTCAGTTTTTTTTTGGGCTTGGTCCGCAGATATTTGGCACATATAGGAGTGAGAACCCGGGATAGAGAAAACTTCCCCCATTTATTTTTTACCCCACCTTAATGGTGCATCTGATATGCAGAATTCAATGCGGAAAAGAAATAGAAAAATGTAATGGCATGCATCGAATCATCTTCATGCATCGGTACCATTACACATTTCATTTACCTTTCCGCATCGAATTTCGCATATCAAACACACCCTAAATCAATCGAAGACCAAAAAATGGTGTTCTGAGTTACCGTCCGAAGCTATTTAATAACATTGAGAAGAAGAATGTTTAAGGCATTGGAAGCTATGATTTGATGAGAGTTTCTACATAGACGGCCAACGGCGGTGAAGATGATAATCCAACAAAAGCAAGCATATGTATATAGTCAAGCCTCACTCACCCTCAAATCGATCGATCGTATAACCAATAAAAATTTCAGAATAATGCAAGAAAGTCGGGCAGAAAGATAACCATCCTCCATATTTCCTATTTAATCAAACGCGTTCAAACGACTTGATAATTTTCGGCAGATAGCAGTGTTCTCTGTGAAAACTTGGGAGGGTTGCCTCCCTTGAGGGGCACAACACTCAAGACCTGCAAATTTGGGAGTTCGTTTATCTATATGATCTTTTTCTTTGGAGATTGACAGCCAATTTTTGTGATGCAGGTTTTATGCTTTATAAGAACGGTAATAGGATTGACTAAAAGAAGAAGACCTTTAAGTCGCTGAATGTAGTAGTCGAAGTAAAGCTCACGGAGATTGGGAAGAGGTCTGATGTATCTATGGCAGGGATCACGAATTCCATAGATCCGCTGCACAAATGAAATTCAAGTTCAATTATAATATTATCATATGATAACATGGAGTGGAGTGGAGTGATGTGGGTAGTTCATTGAAGTCAAGACAAGAGAAATAATTTGAAGGGAACTTACCTGCGATTCGAATTATCAATGAGTACAATGGACCACTCCAAAAATCGACTTTCTGGAATCATACCTGCAGTGAAGTCATCGATATAATTAGTTTTCAGTAGTCACTTGGGCTGAAACAAGAAAAGAATAACAAGCAAAATATCAATTACACATTCATTGAATCAAAAGATCATTTTTAAGTGCCAATGTAAGCTTAATCTCTCAGGTCTAGGAAGATCCAATTTGTTACAAGGTCCTTCACCCGAAACGGGTTTAACAACCATAGCTAGGTACCCAAATCCAAGGTGGTTTGAAGTAGGCAAAAGTTCCCCACTGTGCACTTCAGTTTACTTTAAAATCAGTCCACAAGGTTTAATATCGATAAATATCTTCCTCAAAATCAACATGAATACAAATTTGTTAGTGGTTTCAGTTCACTAATTTGACCCCCCAAAACACAGCATCTCTCATGATGACTGATTGTATCACTGACGGTATAATAGGCAGGAGCCATCTAAAATTGGTAGCAAGACAAGTTACAACTAAGGGGACCAAACACCAAAGGTGTCTGCTAGTCAGACAAACGAGATCCTTCTAAATTTACACAAACTTATCCGTCGAGAACTAAGATAATATTTAGCAAGCATCAATATAATGGACAAGCCCGACACACTGAAACACTGACATGCCTAAACTATATGGAACTATCAGATGTGGAAGAGTTGTACTCTAGAACCCGGACGTGATACTTCAGGACGTCAAATGGTTATTGTTATTGCAACTGAGTCAAACTGATTGTGCCACTTTTAACAAAAATATAACAAGAGACAAAAAGATAAGGTGAAGCCTAACCTCCAATCTCCATCTATCTGCTGTACTTTTGGTGGTTCTCGAAGAGCAGGAAGAGGAATGGAAATCACAACATTCTGAAGGTTAAATGTTTGTGACGCCTCATACTCCAAGTTCACATAGGTTTCATTGCCAGAAACAGAAGGCCAGCAATTAACTGTAAGAACGTGAAGAAAAAAGTTAATTTTAACCATACGAGACCCTGATTCTTCCAATGAAAAGTACACTCACTTGACAAAGGCACAAGAGACTCATCTGCACTTTGCATCCTCCATTTCAGAAGGCTAACACCATCACCCGATTGGCCACTGGGAAATGGACGATTTGGATCCTTGAGGCCCAAGATATTTTCACCAGAGAACAGCTCCTTGTTAATATTGGGATGCGTTTTAAATAGTATTCCAGGATTTCCACCAGTTTCAATCTGAAAATAAGACAACAATCGAATGACAATCTCCTCCAACCAGCTAAAAGTTTGCTTAAGGCAACGGAGAAAAGAGTGGAAATATAGCGAGAATGCAGAACCTGAACTTGGATGAATCCATCGTCTTGGTTAAGTAACTGGAGAGATAGTGTTCCCTGCAAATCAAAGCTTCCAATACCACCATCCTTCTTTAATGTTACATTAAGTTTTTCGTCAACTACTAATGTAACGGGATCACTTGGTGGTGGAGCAACTGCTCTAGACTGACCAACACTTGGTCTCACATCTTCATCAATTACCTCACCTTCAGCTTTGAGAGATTCCAAAACCTGGTTTGTCCTCTTTGTTTTTCCGAGTTGCATACCGAGACCCTTTGGTGGAGCAGTAGCCGATGATGGTAGACGACCTATTACAGAGAATCAACGATATACATGGGTCAGGATTCTTAAACTACCAAAGCATCCCCAACTACAAGTCTCATTAGTACAAAAGCTGAATAGTTTTACTGAAAAATTAATATACTGGTTATGTTTATAGTTTTCAAAATTGTAACTTCAAAGGCATGACTATGTTTGAATCATGTTGAGGTATGCTCGTATGCATATGCTTGAATGAACTGACTGAAGTGAAGAGTAACAAAAATACAAATAGCAGCATGGTGGACCTTAAAGATGCAAAACTAGAGTGAATAGTTTCAAAATCTACTCATTTTAACAGGATGATGCCAGTATAAACCTTTCGTCTTAGAAGAGAATGATTCAACTTCAGTGCTTGGGCCGAAGCCAGAACCACTTCCAAATCCACCATTGTTGCTGGATAAGACAGAGTCACTGCCAAATCCAGAATCAATTCTTCCAGAACCCATTGACTGTAGCGACATATATCCACCTTTCTCGCCCCTATTCTTCTCAATCTAGACAATTTGTATGAAACAACAATACGATGTTATCAGTTATCACTAGTTTTTGAAAAGATAATAAAGAGCCTTGAACCGAAAAGCATAAGTACCTTGCTCTTGTCAATCTCACTAGCCTTGCGTTTCATGACGTCCTTCGTCTCGTTGATCTTGCTCTGAAGAACAAGCTTGTGTAATTTTTCCTCGTGACTTTCCATCTCAAGGTACTGTTTAACTTGTGCAACAGTGACATTTTCTTTGTACCCAAGTGAGATGACTTCATCGAAGGCAAAGAGAATCTCGAAAGCTGCTTTGCCAATGCCCTCTTCATCCAGGGAATAAGAGTATTCAGGCACCTAAGTAGGTTAAGGAAATCAGGCCACAGATATATTTGATAAACGATTCCAGAGTGGACGATACCATGATCTAATTCCAAAAGCCCACTAAAAAATACAATCAGCTGCATGCTTTAACATATCAAAAAAACAAAAATTACAACATCACTATTTGGAATGAACACGATAAGAACAACTTAATGCAGAATAACTAACTGAAAAGTGAGGCCATATAGATAAAATCATCAAATACGTGATTAATTGAACTGTAAAGAACAACTCATAAATGAACTTCAAATGGATACTTGTTTCGATAAAAGCCTCAATGTGTCCAGATCTTCGAGAATGTTGCTCTGTTTATTTGTGACAAGAAGCAAGTATAGGGCTTCCATAGGCTGGTAAACATAGCGGACATTCTCAGTCTCAACATAAGTATGCTGCTTCCCTGTTCCAACCAATTTAGGGAAGGCTGCAAGGTATCCCTCAATTCGAATACGAGACATGTCAACAAACTGCCTCGAAACAAGAGCTGAAGAGATGGGATCAGAATAACATGGTTACAAAGATTTCTCTAATACGTATAAATCAAAATGAAAATCAAGTGAAATTTCTCATAAAATGTTCAATCAAGCATAAACAGATGACAGAAATCCAGCACAAATCTACGAAGGATAAGATCAAGATTAAAGACTGAACAGGTAATACACACGAAATAGGGTCAATACTTCATTAAAGCAAACATGATTGCAAAAATAACACCTGGAAAATCCTCAAAAAGAGCTCAAAATCTGCATTAGCAGTTAAAGTAAATTTGTGATTAAGCAAGAGCAATAAAAATGCAATGTCCCGATAAATTTGTGATTTAGCAAGAGCAATAAAAATGCAATGTCCCCAAGAATTTGTGAATTAGCAAGGGCGATAAAAATGCAATGTCCCGACAAATATAGTTAAAATACACCACATCTGAGTCAAATCATTCCGAACAATCATACACTAATGAACTGGATCAAACATTCAGTTCAGCCACTTCATTTCTAGAAATACCAGGTGCAATATTTGCTACACCAATCTCGGGAGCTTACCTTTCCCAGATTTAGTGATAATTGAAGCCGCGAGTACAACCTGCAGCGTAGATAACAAAAATTAAAAATAAGAAAAGGAAACTTTAGACAAAAAAAAAAAGAAGACAGACACCCAAAACATTGGAGAATAATTACCATTTTGTGAATGGAATCAAGCCACCAATGATCAACGCAACACCTGAAATGCACAACGACACGACCAAAAAACCTCTCAAAGTTAAAAAAAAAAAAAAAAAATCATCAATACAAGGGTAGATCGAAGAGCATAAACTTCAATCGTCACATCGTTACAAAGCGAAAAACATATATGCTAGCGGAAATAAAAGAAGATCCAGATCTAATATACAAACATACAATAGAAAGAAAGAACAGATAATCATTCATCCAGGAGTGCGAAATTTACAGATTACACGGAGCACAGCTTCGGCAAATGTGATCTGCAATGGAAATGAGAGGAAATTCTAACAGATCCAACCGGGCAAAAGCTTAATTACAAGGGTTGTTTGATTAGAAATAGATCCTTCGCCTCACCTGATCGAGTCGAGAATTCTGAATCGAAAGCGAAGTACGTTGGCTTTTTATATGAAGAATACTTTCGTCCCTTTTAATTTACTTAACTATTTTAATTAGTGACATCTACCCAATAAATACCTACTTTAATAAAATTTTTTACAAATAGGTACTCATCTCAGAAATTTTTACAGATGGGTACTCGATTTAATGTTTACCAGCTTCTTCAGTCACGCCGTATCTTCCTGTGTGTGTATGACGTACCATAACACGTTGATATGGGGTACCAAAATGTGTTGTACATCGTACCTTATGTGTTATAGATGACGTACCTAAATGTGCTAATACGGCGTACCATTTTCTCAACATATGACGTAGCACAATACGTTGATATAGGGTACCTAAATGTGTTGTATGGCGTACCTGCAGTGAATCGAGTACCTCTCTGCAAAAATTTATTCTACTAGGTACCTACATATAAAAAATCTGACAAGGTACTAAATTATAAGTTTTTTTTAAATGTGTATTTATGTGTAAAGACTTTTTTAATTATAACTTTCGTCACTTTTTAATAGAAGCTAAAACTATTTTTAATAGCTTTCACAACAAAATAAAATAACTGTTACTCTATTTTTAAATTATGCAAATGAAACAAGTGTGACAATCCACCGATTAAGAAGATTTAATCAATAGGAATGTGTTAATCGAAATTTGTGGTTTCCGAATAAGACATATTTGTCACTTTCGTCTAAGACAATTAGTCGGTCGCTCGATTTTTTTTTGGTCAAATGAGAATTTCATTTACCACGAACAGCTCTGATCTTTACATCACCATAATACACCTTATCAATCTATAGCACAGATGGTTTGATATATAGCAGATCTTACAATTTTCCCCATATGATTGAAACATTGAATCCTCCCCTTGACTTCCTGTTTGATCATTGTGATCAGCTGCTCCTTTGTTTTCCTTCCAACTTCATGCACACGCCTGTTTCGTTCGCACCAGATGTGGTGAAGTGTAGCTGCATAGCAGACCACCAGTATGCGGTGATGGGCATTTCTTTTTGCACCCTCTGTTCCCATCCATTCACATAGTGCTTCAAAGGATTGAATTGCCTTCCCAATATGCAGCCAGCAATTAATCCCCACAACCACTTGTTGACTATACACACACTCCAGGAAGAGGTGCTCCAATGTTTCTTCCTCCTCCTCGCATAGTCTGCATCGGGTCTGAGTGACATTGATACCCCAGCTAAGCAACTTATCCACAGTGAGCAGCTTCTTCTGGAGGATCAGCCACAGTATGAATGAGTGTTTAGGCGTGTTGAACCTATTCCAAACAGCGTTCGAGAAAGGAAAACCTGGCAAGTCCCCTTTGAGCCAGCCATAGCCACTTAGGACTGAGTAGATCCCATTCTGTGCCGGCAGCCATTTCCTGTCCATGTACCCCTGCCTTAATCTTTCTTTCAGCCTGTGGATTTTCCTCCAATGCCAGCTAGAGTCAGCTGCTGGAATGGAATCCCAGAAATCTGTTCCCTTTAAGTAGATAGAATTTATCCACTTGATCCATAAGGATTCCACATCAATAATGATTTCCCAAATTTGTTTACCTGCTAAGGCTAGGTTCCAAGTCTCGCAGTCTCTCAGATTTAATCCCCCTTTGTTCTTCGGGCAACAGACTCTCCCCCAACCTATCAATGGTATACATCTGCCATGAGTCCTTTTGCCCCATAGGAAGTCTCTGCAAATTCTATCGACTTCCTTGGTAATTGCTTTCGGTAGCAGGAAAATGGAACCCCAAAAACCATGCGTGGACAGCAACACTGAATTTATCAAACATAGTCTCCCCGCGTAGGATAAATTCCTTGTGGCCCAACACCTGATTCTGCTTGTAATCTTCTCTACCAGTGAATGACAGGTACTGCTGCTCCACTTGGTTGGTGACATAGGTACTCCAAGGTACCTCATCGGATAGCTGCCCAGCTTGAACCCAGTAATTTGCAAAATTTGCTCCTTTACCCCATCAGCAGTCCCAGCAATAAAAATACTGGACTTCTGATTGTTTGCTGCTAGCCCAGAAACTGATTCGAAATGGTCTATAGTTTCTTTTATCACTGCTATAGATCCCTGATTTCCTTTACAGAAAATCATTAGGTCATCCGCAAAACAGAGGTTCACCAATTGAATGCGCTTGCACATAGGGTGAAATCTGAATCTAGGGTCCTTAGCGGCAAGTAGCAGTTTTCTTGACAGATATTCCATAGCTATTACAAAAAGCAGCGGGGAGATAGGGTCCCCTTGTCTCAATCCTCTGGCACTTTTGATATCTCCTGTTAAAGCTCCATTAATAGAGATTGTATAGGTAGCTGTTGAGACACAGGCCATGATCCAATTGACAAACTTCCTCGGGAATCGAAGCTGACAGAGCCACATCTTCAGGAAATTCCAATGCATTGTGTCATAAGCTTTTTTAATATCAATTTTCAACAGTGCTCTTGATGATGCATTCTTTCTGTTGTACAACCTGATCAGATCCTGGCAGAGCAATATATTATGCACTATTGATCTGTTTTCCACAAAAGCACTCTGGTTAGCATGTATTAGCTTGGGCAGAATGGGCTTGATTCTCTCACATAGCAGCTTTGCAATGCATTTATACAAAGTATTACAGCACGCAATGGGTCTATAATCCTGGGCTGTGTTTGGATTTGCCACTTTTGGGATGAGGCAAAGGACTGTTTTATTCAGCCGTGGCCACAGTTTGCCTGTCTCAAAGAAATCAAGGATGGCACTGGATATCTGATCTCCCACAATATCCCAGGTTTTCTTGAAGAATCCGCTACCAAAACCATCAGGACCAGGAGCTGCATCCTCATGTATGGATTTCATGGCTGCCCAGACTTCTCCTTTCCCAAAAGGTTTAGTGAGCCTTAATTGATCTTCCAGGTTTAGTATGTAGCCCTCAGTTACTACTCTCGTGTCCAGTTCAATGGTGTCCGTGCTCTCTGTCCCAAGAGCCTGCTGGAAATATTCAGTGAAATGTAGTTGAATTTCTGCACTATCATTGATTAGTTGACCATTTGCTGCAGTTATGGACAGAATCCTATTCGAGTAAGTTCTCTGCTTGATTCTAGCATGGAAATAAGCAGAGTTCTGATCTCCTTTATCCAACCATCTAGCTTTGGCTTTTTGCTTGAGAAATTATTCCGTGGCCACACTCAAGAAACCATACTCTAGTATGATCCCTTGTTCCTTTACTATAAGATCCTTATTCAAAGGATCTTCATGAAGTGCAGCTTGGGCTTCTTCCAGCTTACTCTTGGCCCTTTCAGCTGTATTAACAATATCAGCAAATCTGGACTTATTTAGAGATTGGAGGGGTCGCTGTAATTGAGCCAAATTTCTGCATACCGTGTTTAAATCTGGGCTAGGCTGAGTTGTCCAGTGGTTTTCAACTATGCTTCGAAAGTCAGGGGCTAGACTCCACATGTTGAAGTACTTAAAGGATTTCCGAGGCATGTGACCTCGCATGGCAGCTCTAAGGACCATGGGGGTATGGTCTGAAATACCCTCTTGTAGGAACATCACAGTGTGGTCAAAAAATTTTTCCAGCCAGGCTTGGTTACCAAAATCTATCTTGCTCCATATTCGATGTTCTTGGGATTGCTTGTTGGTCCACGTGAAATTGCACCCACTTCTCCTGATTTCCTCCAGCTGGCACTTGCCTAGGCATTGGTTAAACTCCCTGTAATCTGCCACAGTAACAGCTGATCCCCCCACTCGATCCTCGGCTCTCCTGATGTTATTAAAATCTCCCCAGACCATCCAGGGAGTAGTTAGTGCTCCTCCAATCTGCTCAAGAATTTCCCACAGCTTTCCCCTAGCATTAGGCTCATTGTGTGCATAGACACATGTAAGATAGGTTAGAGTTGAGTTGCTCTGCAGAACTTTGAAGTGCATGTGTTGATCAGATTTTGATACCAGTTCCAGCTCCATACCTCCTTTCCATACCACCACAATCCTACCATTTGGATGGGCACTCAGATTGTGGCAAGCCTCCCAACCCGCAAACATCTTATTCAAAGTTTCACTCATAGCAGCTTGTTTTATTTTAGTTTCCAGTAGACACATGATATTAATACTATATTTACTACAGAAGAGAGTTATTTCCCTCTGTTTAGCAGGGCCATTAAGACCCCTAATGTTCCAGGAAGCCCAGCTATCCATGTCCAGCATCTACCCTCTGCTTGGAAGGGCTATTACCAGGATCAAACTGCTGTTCTTGCTGCACAATGTCTGCCCAGGAGTGCCTGCTGTCTCTGCCCTGTAAATGTGCCATTTGATTACCCATTTCAGAGTGATTACTGCTCCCCGTATCCTGAGGAACTGCCACTTTCTCAGTCCTAGCAGTGCCTAAATTTGCCTGGCCAGCTGGTATTGGACCAATCTCAGGGCTGGTTTAGCCTTCAGGACAGGGTGCCATTCTTTCTTTTCACCCTTCCTACAGTTTTCAGCTATATGTCCATAGCCCTGGCATGTGTGACAGAAAACAGGTTTCCATTCGTATGTCACCTTCTGCTCCAGTAATTGGCCTTTTTCACTCATGAACTGTATAGAGTCTTTGAGTGTCTTATGTAGGTTCACTTCCACTAATACACGCGCATAATGAATCCTCTCTTTCCTTCTTGTGACATCATCAGTCATTATTGGCTTTCCAATCAAACTAGTGAGCTTACTCAAAGTCTTTGAGCCCCAGTATTTCAGCTCCAATTGAGGTAACTGGATCCAAATTGGAACACTATCTACCCCAATCTTGTTCAGCTGTGTATCCTCTGTCCAAGGGGCTAACACAACTGGTTTCTTATCAAATGGATTATCTCAGTTTGGAGGATCTTATCTCGAGAGTCCACACTGTCAAACCGCGCCAGGAAAAGCCCTTGGCGCACCTGCCAAACATTCATCAGTCCAAGCTTTTCCCATTTACGTTTCAGGAAACTAGCCATGACCCCATACGGAGGGTTTGCACCAAGCACATAGCATAACAGTGCTGATTTCCAGTGATCAATTTCATCCTGAATCTCATCACTTTCAACAATCCCTATCTCCTGTCCTGAATCAGTACTAGGTGCAATATAGTCAAGTCTGTTATCCTGATTTTTCAGTACATTTGCCGTGAAATTGAGCCATGGATTCCTCTGGCCTGAGTGCGCCCGATCAGCTGAATTTGTCAATTTCGGCCAGTCCTTGTCATAATCATTTTCAATGCCCTGATTTGGTCCCGAGTAATGTTTCGCCCTTGATTTCTCCAATGGACCAGTACCGATGGATTCCAAGCTCGCGCTCCCCTGCTTATTACTATCGCTGCTGCTATTGGATTGTACGTTCACTTGCCCAATGGTAGGCGGCGGCGTCGCCACCACCGTGGCCGGCGCAGCTCGCCGTGTCACCTGCTTCCTCTTTTTCGCCATCGCAGAAGAGAGGAATTAGGCGCGAATTAATTGTTGTGATCCCCGAATTAGCCGGAAATTGTTGTGATCCCCGAGTATAATCATGCACTCAGTAGTGCATACATCGATCGAGATAATGTGTGTATGATCAATTGGACCGAAATTATATACACCAAAATATGCAGGTGGATCAAACAATTGTACATGAATTACAGACTAATAAAATTAGGGGTCGACGAATTCTATGGGGAACCAAAAACTAGTTAAACGTTTGAGCATTTCTCGTCAACGCATTGACAAATACAAAACAATGGCATGACGGATACAACAAGGTGACACAAGATATACATAGAAGTTGAGAATCTCTAACCGATGCCGATTTACCGAGTGAGTGGCGAACACGAGCGAAGAGGGGCAGCGGTCAGTGGATTTCGTGGAATATGAACAAATGATTAGAGGACGAGGGGCGAGAGAGACGAAGGCCCGAAGACGAGCATTTGGTCGATTTTGGGCTTTACGTTAGAGCGGTCTTTAGGTAGCTAAAATTTTACGTTCGAGCTTTTATTCGATTTTCGAAATTTTTTTCTCGAGTAGAATGGTTGATATCATTAGTCGTTAAAGTAAGAAAGCCGACTACAACTTTCTAAACACGACTACATCTTTCGCCGCTAACACGACTTATCTTAAGTCGGGAATTATTTCCGACTAATATTTTCTACGAAATTATTAGTCGGAAATATAAAACCCTATTCGGATCTAACGGCTCAGATTGCTTGTACTGGATTTTGGAAAACAATAACAACCGTGAGATCTCCCACAAGGATATAAATAGATAGGGCAGCCCACACACTCAAAAGCAGCTATTATTTTATTGTGTTCGTCCTTTATTGTGCCATTCTCTCTTGACGAGACTTTGCTGTTTGTTCATCGTAGAGCGGGTTTCTAGCTCTCAGCATTCCTGAAGGTTAGTTGATGAGTGGTGGATTTATTTATTTTCTACAGTTTTTTTTTAGATTTGTGAGCTTGTGCTGTTTTGATTTGATGAATCTCTTTCTAGTCTTTTCGTGTGTATGGTTTAATATACATATATATGGGATCTGAGCCTGAGTGTCGTTTCTTGTTAGTGGAAAACGTCTTGGGATTTATGTGGTTATCTCTTCTTATGTGCTTCGAGGTTGCAGCAAATCATTGTTTTTTTCATTGTTCTATTAATGTGGGATTTTAGATTTTTGGGCCTGTGTTTCCATTTTCTTGGTATTACTAAGTCAAAATCGTTTCTTTGATTGGCATTTACTTGCACATCGTCTCTTTCAGATGTTAGGTTTGTTTAGTATTTGTTGGCATCTTCGTAAACTGTATAAATGAAACACTTTCGATGGTGTCTTGAGCATTATTCTCTGGCATCTGCATGATTGTATGGGAAAACCTTCTATATTCTGATGTGTTCTTTCAACTTGGTGTGGGTAAGTTATTTACACATAGGTTAAGGAGCTTTCTTGACGATTTTTGCATTGATGTTTGTGTTATTGATTTGATTTTATGCAGTTCTCCTTTTGGAAAATATTGTCTTCGTAAAAAAAGCTTCGTGGCATAATTCATTAGTGTTAGTGGAGTTTGAAAGTTCGTTTTCTCTGTTTATCACCTCTTTGACTTCTCCATTATTGTTGGTCCTTGTACGTTCAGAGGCTTTTTTATTATACATTTATTATGAATCTTGTCTGCTCTAGTACATATGATATTTGATTAAAACTGATAATTTGCATTTCTAAGGCATAATGATCTTCACATTGCAGCTGGGCTCGTAGTAAAATCTGGTTCTTCGCCTGATTCCACCTTGAAACTGTCTGGAAAACACACATGGTATGCTCGACAACTTGTTTGGCTTCAGATAATGTAATATTACTTCTATTCTTCTTTCTGATCTTTGCAATGTTTTCTATGATTTCTTGGATGCCACAATACTTGTTGGGATCAATACTATCGGATTATTTCCATATCTTGGAAATCAGACTATGCTTCATTACATATTCCATGCATTGATCTCTGCTCTCCATATGTTCTAAACATAATCTTGTTTATAACTGCATACGAGGTTGCCCATTTTGGCCTTGTTTTACGATCTATGTACTAAAATTTGCCTACTTTCTTCAGGGTGGGAAAAATGATTCGATTTATCCACCGTCTGAACCGAAAGTGAACGACGTACCACCGTCCCTCGGGCAAGGCGCTCCTTATATGCCTACATACTTCTATAATTACCCAGGTCAGTTAATTTGAGAAGCATACAATACACAACCATTTGTGTTGATTTTTGCTCCTAGAATATGATTACTTTCGAATATTTGTCTTTGCACTTGGGGCGTTACAAATGTTGTAGTTAGCTTAGTTCGTTTCTTCTGCTTCTAACAGGACAAGGTGGAACGTTTGGCCAAGCAGACGATAATGCCCACTTCAATGCTTCTGGCGGTTCTTACACGGTATATCATTCTTTGCTGTCACATTGTATCTTTTCTTTTACAGTATTTAAAATATGATTTTTTTTCTAATTATCGCCGTGCAATATTCAGCCAGAAAATGCATCACCTCTTTATTACCCTCATGGATATGTCCCATACACTACTGGCTTCTACGATTCGAATTACTCTGCTGCTGATGGCTCTGCTGAAAGCTATGGCTATTTCAATGCTTCCATGATGGGCCCAAATGCTTATGGTCATAATACAGAAGCCACTCTCTTGGACAATTCTCAGGCGTTTCCGTATAATCCCATGGTTCATAATCCTCGGGCGAACCTAATCGAACCCAGCTATCATAACCTGCCTCCAAGTGCCTCGAATAAGGTATGATTTCTGTTTCCTTGTCTCATAAGTTTCTTTTCTTTACTCTCTGACTTATATTTGGCTGAGTTGAGGTTTTCTTTTGTGATTTTTACATGGTTGGACTTTTTAATATTCTGCTTGCGCTTTTATTTCGAGTTCACCTTTTGTCCCCCGAATCTCATTTGGACGGTTCATTTTTAGATGCATATTACTAACGTTTCATCTTGTTTTGCATATCACTTGAGATTAGTGCTTTGAGATGAAATTTTTCGTTTTTTTCCAGCTAGACTTGGGTTTTCAGCCTTCAAATATGGTGAAGGGACATAATCAGGCCCCTCAATTCCCGTCATTCGCGGACAAAAAAACTAATCTTTCCATGCAATATGGCCCCAAAAACTATCAGCGTTGGAACGATAGAACATGGAACAGCTACAACAATTACAATCAAAGGGCACGCCAAAGCTTTGCAAGAAACAACGCAGCAGAGGGAGGCTTGACAGAGATGGCTCGTGGGCCCAGGTCTGAAAGGAAGAATCCACCCAAGAACGAAGAAGACGCCGAAGAGCCCTGGGCTGCTCTTCAAAGAGACGCCTACAACTTGCAAGATTTCAAGACAGAGTACGATGATGCAAAGTTCTTTGTGATAAAGTCCTTCAGCGAGGATGACGTTCAGAGGAGCCTAAAGTACAATGTTTGGTCAAGCACTCCCAAGGGCAATAACAAATTGGATGCTACTTTCCGAGAAGCTGAGGCTAAAGCGAGCGAAACTGGCCAAGAATGTCCCATTTTCCTGTTTTTCTCGGTAATCGCCTTTTTAGCTTCTGCAATTTTCAGCCATGTCATAATATGAATCGTAACGTTTATGGTTTGATCTTCAGGTAAATGGGAGTGGGCAGTTCCTAGGTGTAGCTGAGATGAAAGGGAAAGTGGACTTCACGAAAAACATGGATTTCTGGCAAGTCGATAAGTGGAGTGGTTTCTTCCCTGTAAAGTGGCACATAATCAAAGATGTGCCGAACAAAGACTTGAAGCACATCATACTCGAGAATAACGAAAACAAGGCTGTCACACAAAGCAGGGATACCCAGGAGGTAGAAAAATGCATCTTCTTTCTCTCATGTAATTTTTCAGTAATAACACGAAATTTTGTTACTGGGAACTCAGATTGGGCTCAAGCAAGGTTTGGAAATGCTGAGCATATTCAAGAACTACTCTGAAGATTCGTCCCTCATAAGCGACTTTGACTTCTACGAAAAGCGCGAGAAGGAGATCAAGGCGAATAAAAGCGCGAAAACAGCGTCTAGTCTAGGGAATGCCCGCCAGAATGCTGGAGATTCAGAAGATTCTTTTTCGACTATTGAGTCTCTTACCAAAAACCTTTCGCTCGGCTCTTAGTGCTGTGTCTACCATTCTTATTCTTTCTTTATTTTTCGACATTAGGTCTCTTCTCTTCAGTACTTTGCTCGTTGGTTTTTGGCTTCCTTTCGTAGCTTCATTGATTTCTTCAAATGTTCTTCACCTCTTTAATCAAATTGGTTACTGCACTGATTACAGTTCTGTCTTTTTTTTTAAACTCAAATCATTGTGTGAAAGGAACTCAAGGAGGGGGAGGTACAAATATCATAAATTTTCTATTTGAAAATTGAAGCAGTTCAACATTTAACAAGTCACCAATCCAGGGATTTGTAAAATCAGAGCACAACAGTAAGTGATGACTATAAACCAGTGTTTTAAAAAGCGTACAGCATATGACATCGCCTTTTGGTTCCGACTGCGCGTAGCGTAAATAGCGCAGCGCATTGCGTGAGTATTTCAGGCAGTCCACTTATAATATAAAAAATTATAATATATGAATTATAAGTAAATAAAATAGTTAAATTAATTATTATGATAGTAGTTATCATCATTTTAAAAAAGTTATCACTAAAGGACATTGCCACCATCTCTCACTCTCGATAAAATAACAGTACTTTCGTATACTTTATATTCTTCACTCTTGAGGCACATTAGTTTTTCGTAATTTCTTTCCTTTTTTTTTTATTTTTTGTGTGGTATTTTATGTTATGACAGTTTTTTGTGGGGCTCTGAGTCTCTGACCTTGTGCATTTAATGTTTTAGGAGCTATTTGTAGGCCATTAATATAAAAAAATAAAAAATAAAGAAACGCTAAAAAATAAACGCTTTATAGCGTTTTAGGCAAAAAAGGTGACGAATCGCGCTACATAACGCGCTATCCAACGCGTTTTTAAACATTGCTATAAACCAGAAAAAGGGTATATTTCAATTGAGTTGAGCCACTAATACAAAATAAAAAATGAACTACACCTGCGCAGTGAATGCGGTTGCGGCCCATTCCAAATAGACCTTGAATTTTCTCCAGATAATGAAGGTTCTCAAGCATTTTTGCGTGTTGATTTTATCAAGTAACTCCTGCAAATTATAGAGCACAGAGTTACATCTATATTCTTACATCAATGCATTTTCGATAGTGACATGAGAACATGGACAATCTTGAAACTGTGCCCATTTATTACCTTGGGCATATGTTGATCGAGTGGTGTGCTTAGATGATCCTCGTTAGTTATGCTTGGAAGTTTCATGTTCAGTAGTGCCCGAACCAATATGTGTATCCTGGTAATTTGAAGTTTAAACCGTTTCCATCTACAGATTTCCTTACCTGCCCTGAAACTGCAAAGCTGCTATCCAAATTGTTTTGCTGATCACAGAAATTCCTCATATTCGACGAAGTGTATTACTTCTCCGAGCAAAACGCCCTTTCATCAGAAGAATCATTAGCAAAGAATGTGAAAAGCAAAAACCTAAATTTTGGGCAAAAAATTTTACACAGAGAAAAAGTACCTACCCCTTTATTTGCCATCTTCGTTTAGAGAGTCATCACTAGCTTTCGCTGTTTCCACCCATATAGCACACTGGCAATCTTCTTCGTGCTTCTCAAGTCTGCAGAAAATCAAAAATTGACAGAGAATTTTCTTCTTAAAAGGATCAATCGCGCGAAAAAGGAAACACTTTCAGAAGAAAAGCTATTGATATTTGGATAGACAGTCTCGGAAGAGGACGTCCGATGAGCCTACTTCACCAACAAAGCTTCGAATCTAATAACTATCGCACGGTATGCTCCCACCTTCTCAACTGTACCCGCTTCAAGGCCCTCTCAAGGGGCCAATCCCTACACAGCCACGTCATCAAATCGGGCCTCCGAGCAATCCCGCTCGTCTGTCACCACTTCATCACCTTTTACGCGGGCCTAAACCAGCCGTCCTCCGCCGAGAAAATCTTTGAAGAAGCTCAGTTCAAGTCTTCCACTACCTGGAGTTCGATTATCTCTTGTTTCGTTAAGAATGAGCTTCCGACGCGTGGCATCGTGCTGTTCAAGTCCATGATGGTGGGTTTGGACGATGTTATGTCATTCCTCAACGATTTTCTCCTTCCATGTGTGGCGAAGGCATGTTCCATGGTTGGAGACTATGGGCTCGCTCGATCGGTGCATTGTCTGGCATTTAGAGCTGGGTTTGACGAGAACGTGTTTGTCGGAAGTTCTTTAGTGGATATGTACGCCAAGTGCGGAAATTTACTGGACGCTAGGAAGATGTTCGACGAAATGCCCGAGAGAAATGTCGTCTCGTGGAGCGGAATGATATACGCGTACGCGCAAGAAGGCGAAGACGACGAAGCACTGCAGCTTTTCAAGCACGCAATGTACGAAGACGTGGGGGTGAACGATTTCACGCTTTCGAGCGTGATACGGGTTTGCGGGAGCTCGACCTTATTCGAACTGGGAAGGCAACTGCACGGTTTATCCATCAAGTTCAGTTACGACAGCAATTCCTTCGTGGGGAGCGCATTGGTGTCCATGTACTCGAAGAGCGGGGTCATCGAGGGCGCCTACTGCATATTCGACGACGTCGAGGAAAAGAATTTGGGAACGTGGAACTCGATGCTGATCGCCTGCGCGCAGCACGCTCATACCGCCCGAGTCTTCGAGCTGTTCGAGAGGATGAGGGTCGCGGGAAACGAGCCAAACTTCATCACGTTCCTCTGCATGCTGTACGCATGCAGCCACGCGGGTCTCGTCGAGGAAGGGAAGTACTATTTCAACATGATGAAAGAGTACGGAGTGGAGCCGGGAAGTCAGCACTACGCTTCAATGGTGGACTTGCTCGGCCGAGCAGGGAAGCTCGACGAGGCGCTGAAGCTGGTCGAGGAAATGCCTATGCAGCAGACGGAGTCCGTGTGGGGAGCTCTTTTAACAGGGTGCAGAAAGCACGGGAATGCTGAGCTGGCAGCTTCCGTGGCTGATAGGGTGTTTTCTGTGGGACCCGTTAGCCCTGGCCTTCACGTGCTTCTATCGAATGCATACGCAGCTGCTGGTAGGTATCGTGAGGCAGCAAGGGCGAGGAAGATGCTGAGAGATCGTGGGCAGAAAAAAGAGACGGGATTGAGTTGGGTAGAAGTGGGTAAAAAAGTTCACACTTTTGCTGCTGGGGAGAGGAGGCACGAGCTTTCTGAAGAGATTTACAGGAAGCTCGAAGAGTTGGGAGGGGAAATGGAGAAGGAAGGTTATATAGCTGATACGTCTCATGTCTTGAAACAAGTCGGGGACGAAGAGGAGAGGAGGCAGTCGATCATGTATCACAGCGAGAGGTTGGCCATTGCTTTCGCTCTGATTGCTCTTCCAGGGGAACGAACTATAAGGATTATGAAGAACCTACGCATTTGCGGCGATTGTCATGAGGCGATAAAGTTTATGTCGAAATGCACGAGGAGGATCATTATCGTGAGAGACAACAGTCGGTTCCATAGGTTTGAGGACGGGAAGTGTACGTGTGGAGATTATTGGTGATCGAAATGTGATCAAACTTAGTTTTAGGTTAATTTGGGACATGTTAGGTTAATTTGAGACGTATTTACCTAGCTCTTGGAGATCTAGTCTCATTCTCGGAATGTGCGGCGTAAACCCATAACTGTTTGTATGGGAATACTCCAGGGTCGTCAAAAAGAACGTCCATATCTATTCTTGGACGCTCGCCAACATGTATGGAAATATATCATTTATTTTATATTTTGAACATTTATATTATTAATTAGTTGTAACAAATAAAATCACAATTTAAGAATAAATTTATAATAAATTAAAAAATTAAGAGTAAAAGTATTATTAAGGTGGGAGTTTTTATCCACCCTAAATTGATATTTTATCATCTCTATCTATTTTAGTATTCAACTAAAAAGAATGATACGAATTGAAAGTTAACACGTCGACGCAGTTACTTTTATACGTAGTCAGCTGATTCATCACATCTTCAATCAACAAAGCATTTTGTTTCTTCACGTCTTCTTTTTTTTTTCCTCTGTTCATCCTTTCGATTCAATCGAAAGGGGACCTGAAATAGAGCGAAGAATTGCCCGATCCGTACCTTCGGTCCCCCTTTGAATCCAATTTTTTGCTGAAATTTTTGCGGCAATTCGCAACATTAATATCATCCGGCGACCGCGTTCTTCACACATCTGTCGTGGATCAATTCGAGGTGACGCCTCTGAATTCTCCTACTATTATAATGATATGCTCTAGCTTAATGGCACGTTTCCTCGAATTTGGGGAACAATGAGTTTTCATTCATTCATCGTTCTGTTGTTTGGATCTGACTTTGAGCTGGAAAATTCAGTTTTCTTCTACGGCGGAAAAGTGCGTTTTGCTAAAACACCACAATTTCCTGAAATTGTCTCTACAGATCGCGCTTCATTGATTTCCTTTCAGCGTCGAAGTCTGTTTGTTTTTGCTTGATTTTTTTATTGCTGAGCTGATGGAAAACGAAGAAGACAACGAGTGGATCGATAGAGTCAAATTAGAAGGCCCGGTCCCATTCCTCGATCCATACAACTGCTCGAACGGATGGTCTTCACCGCCAGGGGACATTTTCATGGTCAGGGGACCCGAATACTTCAAGACGAGGGCAAAAATCCCGGGCAGCGACTACCTTCTGAAGCCCCTAGGCTTCGATTGGATCAAAGGACCTACGAAGATATCAGAGCCCTTAGCCAACCCTAAAAACCGTGTAAGAACAGCCATCGAAAACGAAAAACGTTCGAAGGGATTCGCCCCATTCATATGGGCTTTCAACTTACAAGTCCCCAGCAAAGACAACTACAGTGCTGTTGCCTACTTCGTCTCTGTTGGGCCCTCGCCGCACGATTCTCTGATCGATACGTTCCTCAAAGGGGATGATGGGTTCAGAAACTCGAGGCTGAAAATGATAGCCAACGTCGTTAAGGGTCCTTGGATAGTGAGGAAAGCAGTGGGCGAGCAGGCTATATGCATTATAGGCCGGGCTCTTACATGTAGGTACTGCCAAGGGGAGAATTTCATAAACATTGACATCGATATTGGGTCTTCTGTGGTTGCAAATGCTGTCGTCCACCTGGCGTTTGGGTACCTTAGGACGTTGACAGTCGACTTGGCTTTTCTGATCGAGGGTCAGGCCGAGGAAGAGCTGCCCGAGAGAATCGTGGGAGCTGTGAGGTTTTCTGAGCTTGATACTGCTTCGGCGAGACAAGTCGAGCTGCCCGGTGGAGGGAGCCAAGAGAACTTGACGCTGCCCGGCGGGTTTTGGAAGTCGCTCGGGCAGGGGCTTTCACAGTTTATTCGACCACCAAATGCTAATCTCGATTCAAGTACGTCGTCCTCGGGAGATGAAGGTTCCAATCATGGTGGAAACAATGAAGATGCTGAAAAATAATAAGTTTGACTCTGAAAAAAAAAACATTTTTTTTGTATAGATGATCCTTTTTACTGGTGGGATGGCATGTGTATATGAATTCCTTGTGATGTTCTATAACTCATTCATTTGTTATTCAACATGCACTATACTACAATGAATTCTAGCATTTAAGGACCCATATTGTATATTGACGCAATCCATCACTTGGCATGATGCAATTAACACATTATTTAAATTAATATATCATCTTGATAACAAAGAAAAAATTGCCAAATCTCCATTATTACTTTGAAGCAATGCACCATCATAGGTATGATTCAAACATTCTCAACGAAAACTCAAAATCAAAGATTCTACAGTCTATTGATGAAATCGCAGCTTACAGGTCTTGCACGCTCAAGCCTGTACAAAAATAAAGAAAACGAGTATGGATGAGAATGAATGGTTTGAGTGAAGTTAGATGCTTTGCATAGTCACAGATTTCCCACAAAAAAATGAGAAAGAAATGATTTCATTGTATGCAACATAAGTCAAAATATGAAAAACAATGCAAGCGATACTGGTTGAAGCAAATAAATAGCTAACAAAGGAAAATATCAAAGCGTTATTTACACATGAACGGTTATTAAGCCTATGTAGTTCTCAAATGGAGACAAGTTAATCAGAAGAAGAAGAACCTGGTGGAAGGGATTGCTTCAATTTGTCAGCCTTCGCCTGATCGGAAACACAGAGGGTATAAAGGTACCTTGAGCACCTAACCTTGAACTTCACCACATCTTTGCTCTTCTTGATCTTTACAGAGCGAGCATCCTTCCTTCTAGCAGTCAGAAGGAAGTCCTTTATCTCGTGGATCTGCTTCGGCTGCATAAAAAAAAAGAACCCGATAAAAACACTTGCTAAAAAACCAGAGTCAAAATGAACATGACGTAATTCCTAATTTGATTCAACATTTTCGGGCCATGCGTCCAATTTCCTAAATAAATTAGAACAACGAAACTAACATCAATCAATCATTTCAGCCACCTCCTAAGTTGTCATGGGCTATGTGGCAAATCGAAGAACGGTCAGTATCGCAACAATCAAGAATCGAAAGCCACTCCTATAACAAGATAGAGAAAAGAACGGAAGTGGAAGACACACAGATGTCTGAATACAAAAGCATATTTGAAACAATCATCGAATTGCAGAAATAACTAGTACAAATGACCTCGTTTTCGCTGATTAGTTGTCCAATCACAACATAGAGAATAGAAACAAATACAGCCGTGTCAATGTAGGAAATAGAGCTCGTCTTTTTAACACAAAAAAATTTGCTTTTCCACCAAGGTTAGCATTTCCAATACTTTGGTGAGATCTCACCCACGAACCACACCTCAAAAGTAAACCTAAAACCAGGCATCAACCACAAACAGTCTTTACAATCAAACGACAGATATCAGCACGGCGAAGACCAGATCACCAAATGTATTAAGTGCAGCACAACGAACACCACCTAAAAATTCGTTGCGTTCGATGAAGATGTACTCGTAAAGCCCTTATACATCATAAAACAAAGAAGGATCAACAAGCATTTCAGGAAAAGATTAGTACCATTTTGTATAACACGGCTGACGACGAAAGCAGAGAAGCTCTGTTGCAGAAGATTTCAAAATGCACCAACCCTAACGACTGTGAGATTCTCTAGTAGCCAAAATCTAATGAAAGCCCTAATGGGCCTGAATTCTTAAAGCCCGTTAATTAGGTCCAATATAGGCCCATTTCGGATTCACTAACGACTCGTTAGTGAAAATATACCGAAATACCGATATAACGTCCTTATCATATCGAAACGTACCGAAAATATCAAAAATTTTGGTATACCGAAGTTTTTGGTAAGGTATGATACAGTACCGAAAATTTTCGGTTCGGTAATGGTATGAAAATTATAAAAACTAATATTATATATATATATACACACCTACATATATTATATTATTTCAAAAAAAAATAAAATGGATAAAAATATTATAAGGATCTTCATAAATTTATTTAGCCCATAAATTATTAACTAAACCCAACTTTCTAATATTATTGAGGCTACCATATTTTACTTATTATAAAAACAAAAGAAAATACAAAATAGCCGTTTCGTTTTAATTAATTTGTATATAAAGTTGTATTTTGTGATTATGTGAAGTTCTTTGTCTTACTAAGGCGACTGACTAAAATATGTAAATTATATGAAATTAAAAATCTTTTTATTTTGAAAATTTGGTATTAAAATCCATCTTATTGGGGCCTACGGAGTGTGAATTGACTAAAATTTCGAAAACAACGAATTAACGAGTTACGAGACACGTGGTAAAAAACCCTTCGTGTGAATGATATAGAAGGTATGATACCGATATCAACCCGAAATTTCGGTATGATACCGTATCGAAATTTAAGGTATACAGAAATTTTGGTATGGTATTGATATGATTTTTTCGATACCCAAATTTCGGTACGGTATACGGTATCTCAGTTTTGGTACGGTATACCGTACCGAACCACCCCTACTAACGACATATTGTATTGCACTCTTTTAAAAAAAATGGAAAAGGAGAAGTATTGTCCCACCAAAGGACAAGGAGTAATGTTTGGTCGGATTTGTGACTCTTTATTTTGCTACTCATTATTCGTATCTACACTCTTATAGTCTTAAAGAGCCTATGGGGATAAAAACTTTAAATTGGTATGTTAAAATTGACCAATCAAATTTTTTTAGTTTAATTACTTATAAAAAATAAAAAACCTATTAAATCATAATAATCACATCATTCTATTTTTATATATCAATTATTTAAAAAATTTATTAAACCACATAGCTTTAAAACTCATAATAACCACCTCATTCTATTTTTAGTATAATTTATTAAAATCATTTACTAATACTTAATTTCACATTTTTGCTCACACATAGGTTGTGCTAAAAGTACTAGTATGAAGAACGTAGGGAGTATAAAAATTGTCTAATTGGCCTGTCAATTTGATAAGTGATTATTTACAATTTACCTTTAATTGTTTAATTACAATTTATGCTTAATATTTTAATTTATTACAAGTTTATCCTTAAATTAAAATTTTATTAGTTGATAAAATAAAAAGTTCAAAAATAAGTTGATATATTTGCACACACATTGGGTGTGCTAAACATACTGGTCCGTATAATATCTTCATAGTTTAACCACGTAGTTCAAGAGAAAAAAGAATAAGGATTATATCACATTTTCATGGGATGGGAAAAAAAGGTTGATCCTTTCCATGAAAACATGGAAGCAATCGCCCTTTTATTACAAGAAACTCGATACAAAGAGAACTTGCAAGAAAAAACCCGTTCAAAACCCTTCATATCTAGGGTTTCCACACCGAAGACCACACCACGGATTCGCCCTTCCACGCCAAATACATTCCCGTGCAATCTCCCTCGTTTTCCCGCCCGCTATAAATCGACCAACTTCCCTTATACCTCTTGAGCAACGCCTTCACATCATCTAAAACATCTTCGCAATATTCAACGGGAGAAAACCCTAACCCCAATAACCTCTTCGACCACTGCACACCCTTTTCTCTCCTCTCATCGTCTCCATTATCTTCGATACCTCCATCTTCTTCTTCGAAGGCCAAAACCCTAATCATGCCCTTGAGGCACTCCCTTTCCAAAACCACCCTTTCGTCGCTCGTGGGCTCGAAGCTCTCCTCAAGCATGTCGAAGTATGTGGAGTAGAACCTTAAGCACTCCTCGAATCGCTTCTCAAAGTCGTCCATAGTAGACACAAAGTCTGCCTCTTGCTCGACGACTGTCACTATCCTAGGGTTTAGTGACCTTATCATCTCGATAAAATCCTGCCTTTTCTTCACCTTCACTCTTCTCAAAGCTCCGTCGAAGTTGACTACGACCGTTTCTTTCCCCTCTTCTACGATGCCAAAGTCCTCCCTAGTCAGTTCGCCTGAGTAACTTGAGCAATTTACGACCCTAAGCTCGAAGGGCACTCCCATTAGCCTGGCGAACCTCACCATCCTCGGAGACACCTCCTTCTCTATCATCACTCCATGGGGCGCCACCACGGTGAGCTTCACCCTCGGCGGGTCGTGGGTCGCCCGCGTGGCTAGGGCTTCTAGAAGGGTCGGCCACTGCGTGCAGAGAGTGTTGCTAAAATCGATGATGTGGACGTTGTCGGAGATTTGGTCTAGGGCTTCTAACATGGCTCCGTTGGAGGACACGTGGCCAAAGCTAAGCAAAGGACTCGCTTCTTGGAATTTGAGGATCAAGCTCCTCACCCTTTCGAAGTTGTGGCACTTCGAGTAGGCCAAGGCTAGGGTTTTGTAGTAGTGATGACCAGTGCTGGTGGCACGGCAGAACAGTGCCTGTTGAATGACAAATTCACCGAAGTTTAACAAAATGGTTTTTGTTTTGGAGAGAAAATAGTTTTAATGAGTGTTCTTTCGTTTTTCCAAACCATTTGGTGAAGAAATTAACTTTTCTTAGTTGTAAGTATCTTAAGTTAGATTTTCTTTTCGGTGCTTATTTCTCTAATTAACCATACATAAAAACTGGTGTTCTTTTCCCTTCCATATTATTTTCCCTACTAATTTTCGCAAACCAAACACACCCTAAAAGCCTGCAAAAATGTGTGTGGCTTGTATTTAGATATATATTTTACTTCCCAAACAGCACCTGCAGGAAGTAGTACGCCAGCTTCTGATCGTGGTCGCCGTAGGGGCACGAGAGCTCGTTGAGCATCCATAGGAGCCGTTGGGTTTTTAACAAGTCTTTTTCGGTCATGGCCCTGACGCACTCTTCGAGGATCTGCGGGGCCCATTTACCATCGAGGATGGCGTCGTTTAACGTGGATGGTGGGGCCCGCATTTCTCGACTTAGTCCAAGGTTGTTGCGGTTGTTATTAGGGTTTGTTAGAGACGTAGACGAAGTGATGGAATTGTAATAATTATTATCCATGTCGTGTTGATAGTTATAAGTCCCAACTGCTCTTCTGCCTCCTATTTAAGCCTTTGATAGTCGATTTCAAATAGTTTGATGCGTATGATAGGTAGAGGTAAGAGAGAGGTGACGAAATATATATATAGTAGCCATCCTCCGTAACACACTGTGTCACGATATTCCTTTTTCGTAAGTGAAAACAAATGGATGATGCTAGAAAACTATACATTGAGAACAACTACAATATAATTATCTAGATATTTATATAACCATATATATTATTGGCTTTGCTTTTTCAGATCCTTCTACACTCGATGCATGTAAAAGATCGATGTTAACTAAGATGGTTGACAAGAAGATTCGTCGCGCATACTTCGGTTGGTTTTGCAAGTGAATAACTGAAGCCGAACTAAACATTAACATACTACGTAACTATATAATATTGCCTTGGACCTTTTTGTTAAAAAAAGTGTCTTTTTTTTTTCGTGTAATGGATATATACTGCACGAATAAACACCTCCATTGTATATGTATGGAAGGGTATGCATGAAAAAACAGGCGGGACAGAATTCTGATTGAATCTGGTAAAAAACAACATAAATCAGCAAATACAAAAAAAAGAAAAAAATAATTGATTTGCTACTGAACTATTAGCCGCAGATTGTTTGTGGTTATTGTACAACAATTACCTTACATAACTAAACTCAGCATTTGTATGATACCATAATATATAGAGAGAGAGAGATGTGTAGTAAGTCAGTGCAGTGAAGTCCATTCACAGATGAAAGGTCAGCTTTTGTCCTCAAAAGGGCAAAAAAATCTCGAAATTACATACACCAAGAATGGATATTGATGTACTTTTTTTTACCATTCGATTGATATATGAAAAATACCATCATCAATCTTATTATTCCTCCGCCGCCGTGGTAATAATCAGCTTTCGAATTATTACAGATCTAAGCTCTTCTTCATGGCTTCATAGACGAGATAAGTAATGCTGGCCGCTGGCACTACTTTGAGAAGGTTCGGAAAAAGCCCTTTATAGAATCCCCTACAACCTTCGTTCTGGTATGTTTTACGGAACATATCAGACATACTACTCTTACTACGCTGAGCTTGCATTCTGATGAAAACAACGACGAAGATAGTTTACCTAATGTTTTTTTTTTTCTCGGAGCATCACAGATAAAAAAAAAAATCCTCTTATCGAAATCGAGATTTAATTTCGTACCTCGTTCTTACAACCTGCAGAGGATACACGCACGTCGCCCCTAATGCCCCAGATATCGTCCCACAGCTAAGTTGCACGAGAGGCCCGGGCTCTGCACGAATATGATAATTTACTGCTTAAAATACGTAAGGCTTAAATATTTTTTTTGGTCCTGTAATTTAAGGGGTGTGTAGTAATGCATTATAGGGATAACTAATTTAGGGATTGAATTGTCCGGGCAGTATCTTCCAAACAGGGACATCATACGTCGCAACCTAGATTATGCCCCAATTTTTAGGGTTACAGTGTAATCCAGGGTTCTAAAGAATTTACCAGGTGACATTGTACGAACAATAACTTTCAAAATTAAGCAATTTTTTTCGGACGAAGTCTAGAGCTCCAACCTATAATGTCCAAATATTGCATAAATTTTGAAAGTTATTCATCCGTATAACACCACCGCCCCCAAATTACAGGACCAGAAAAATAATTAACGCAATACGTAACTATTACAAACCCAGATTAAGACGCAGGCAAAATGATACATACCATCATCGCGTAGAAAATACTTCCTCGACATGTCCTTCAAAGTCTCGTAAACAGCCAAATCGATCCCAGCATAGGGCACGATCCCCAAAAGCGAAGGAACGAGCCCCTTATAAAAAGCCCGCGGGCCTTCGTGAACCAAAATGTCCTTCGAAAGGCTCCTAAGGCTGGGCACGGATCCCTTCTCACAGTTGACCGTCTGCAGCCGAGTCTTGACCAAATCCATGGGGTAGATCGACGTCTGAGCCACCGCCCCCGCCAGCCCACCCGCCATGAGTCGACCTACGGGCCCCACGTCCCCGCCCGGGTCGCCGTCCCCACCACCTCCGATGAAGCCCTTAAGCATCTCATACGCGTAGAACTTGATAGCACTCTCAGGGGCCACCTTCATAACATTGAGCCCATTTCCCCGAAAGAACCCTAAGAGCCCGCCATCCCTCCATATGTTTCGAACCGCCGGGCCTATGGCGGCTCGTGCCGTTTGGACCTGAAGGTAGGGTTGCAAATGAATCGAATCGAGTCGAATACCACAACATTGCATTAGCAATTCGGATAATCGTATTTGTATTCAATTAGCATTCGAATAGTAAAACCGATTCGAATTCGTATTCGAAAAATATTCGAATCGAATTCTCAAATATGAACATATATTATTTTTATCTTTATATTCAAATAAAAATATAAATAATATTATAAAGTATATATTGAATTAAAATATAGTATATACATTTTTGTTAATTTCTGCTATTTAATAAAATATTATATCGAATTACTCAAATCGAATATACGATAAACAATCGAATCGAATACTCAGATCTTTGTATTGTACCCATATTCGCAATCGAATCAGATGGACATTTTATTTTCGAACAGCACCTCGGATCCAACAGAAAAAGAATTCGATTGGATTTGCAAACCCTACCTGAAGGACCACCTTGAGGCGGTCAAGCGGGGCGGTGGCGGTGCGAGAGGCGGCTCCGGCGACTCCTCCGGCGATGAGGTACTTTGTGGCGTTGACGTGCTTGCTTATGCCCTCCGGAATGACGGCCTGCTCGCCTATGTCTACAAGGTAAACCCTTTCGTAGTATCGGTAAATGTTCTCCATGGTTGCCTCGTGGGGGTACAGTAGGAGGAAATCCCGCCACTCTTCGAAGGTTATGATTCCATTGTTGTCCTTGTCAACGTGCTCCACAAAGTGGGCCAGCTCGTCATCGTCGAGCTCTATGCCTGAGAGGGAAAGGAACGTTCCATAGTGTCACTCTAATGTCAGCTAAAAACAGTGTAAAAGACGCAATTTTTTTTCCTACAAAAATGATCCCAGGTGTTATTGAATAAAGGTTATGCAAGGAAATGGTATAATAGGACGACGAATAAGGATGGCTCATATTTGTGTGGAATGGATCTCTTTCTTTTCGATAGCAAAGGTGCAAGTTATTGTGTAGCTAAGGTAGTTGTTCTTTTTAGGTCACGGATAAGGGCAGAATGAAAATAGCAACGACGAAAAACATTCATAACTACGCAGGACTCATGTTGGGTATTTCAGGATAAAATATGCTCGTCAACACACAACTGTAGAACAAGTCGCCAAGAATGGGGAAGAAATTTCAGGAAAGTAGAATAGAACACTGCCACTTTTCAAGCAAGCAAATGGGATATTTGGCATTTCGGGGGAAGACGAGGGGAGATGATTTTGCATACAACACGATGAACACTAAAAAGTAACAGGTCAAATAAAAGAGAGTGAAAGGGGACGATTGATGTATGAGTTAAACGCAAACATTAATGATAACACTGCATTTTCAGAGACTGATTCTAACATCTCACAACGAAATATGAAACAAAATCTGCTCAAGTTTTGTGAGATACACAAGTCGAACAAAGGAGGCACAAAGAGATGAAAACAGATTCACAGAAATCTACTCAACTGCCAGTAAATAGGTTAACATAAGAGGAAAGTTTGAGAAACAATCTCTGCACCGTAAACATGTATAAAGGGGCATACCAGCCTTGTGGAGAGCATCCCACAGCTCCTCGGGCAAAATACACCCATTATGCTCGACATCAATGGCCTGAAAGATCCTATACAGCTCAAGCTCTTTATCATCCATGTACTTCCGAAACTCCTGGTAATCAACCCTCCCATCTTGATTCGCATCGCAGACCTCAAGCAACTCCTTCGCAAACTTGTAATCGGCGGGAATCTGCATCGCAGAAAGGCCCTTCTCGATTTGTACAGAGTCCAAATACCCAACATTGCTAGAATCGAAGAAGCTGAAGAGGCTTCTGATCCTCGACTCCCTTTCCTCTCTGGTCTCATTCAGGGCTGACAGAACGTGGTCCAAGGAAACGGGTCCGGGTTTTTGGACCGGGTTGCGGCAACCGGGTCGGGCCGGAGCGGACATTATTGTGTGGAGGGGATTGGATTCTAGATATCTTTTGGGTGGGATTTCGAGGGAGATGATTGAATTTGGGGGTAGAAATCGAGTTCAGTTACGTCTCTCTTTCGTTTTGCCTCTCTATTGCAGAGATCTGCGGCGAAGAGAGAGTGTGATGGAGAAGGAAAGAGGAATATCTTGTGAGGATCTTCTGCGTAGGCATTGAATTGAATGAACGATTGAGCGAAGGATGGATGATGACGATTGCCTCGGTTTGCTGTTAAGTTAAAAAGGCTTAATTGCTTTGTTTTTATTTATTTAATTAATTTTTTCTTGCCATTTTCGCCTTGAGGAATACTCTTTTGGTATTCTTTTGGGTTGAAATTGGGTCTCACTTTTTTTCTTTTTTTTTTTTTGATATTTTAGTAAGTCATCTAATAATCTAACAAAGCTGCAGTCAATGAGAGAGAATGGCTTTGTTTGAAAGCTGTCTATACTTTTTATTCTTGCATGGTTTCATCTTTATATTTTTGTATGTCACCTTTTAAAAAAATACAAATTATTCATTAAGCTTAACAAAGCTCGACTGGAACTCAACTCGAACTCATGATTGTCAGATGTCTAATTTAGTAAACATTTGCATGTTTTATAACATAGCAAATTTGTTTATTACTAATTTTATTCCGTGTATTAGCTTTTCAACTCTAGAAACTAAAATAACATGATTTAATATTCTCAACCTAACAACATACCCACCTAAATACGTTCTAGACCATTTCTTCTTTGAGCTCGTGTTTATACGTGCCGTTCTCTGATTGGGCCTAAATTTGGGCCGATGATATTGGGCCTCCTATAGTTTTTTATTTATAGACCTATTTTAGCAATTTACATATGAAATTAATAGATTGATATCTCCAAAGTTTTCACTCAACTCCCATCGTAAGTAGGGGGGGGCAAACGGGTACGGGTTTCGGGTACCCGACCCGACCCGATCGGGTTTTTACCCGAATTAAAAACAAAAATTCGGGTTCAATCGGGTATCGGGTCGGGTTTCGGGTAGCTTTGAGCTACCCGAAATACCCAATCGGGTACCCGATATTTTCGGCCCATATAACTAAATAGTCTGTAATTACTAGTTGGCCCAAAGAAAAAGATTATTTAATACCTAAAGAAATTAAGAAAGGCCCAGCCCAATTAGACAAACCAAATTAAAAAAGACCGTCAGGTCCGCCGTCAACCAGCCGAAGACAGCCCCATTGGCCGCCATCCGTCCATTAGCCACCACAATTCGTCCAAAAAGTGTAAAATATTGCGAACCCTAATTTTCAATTTCGAAAATTTGTTTTTTTTTTTTATTTTTAGGTTTCAAGAGATGACTTTAACTATTTATTAACGTTTTTTGCATGTCTAAATTTATGGGTGGCCGATTTTGGTTGTTGATTTGCCATTTAGGTCGAATTTGAACATGTGTTTGATACTTAGATCGAATTTTAACATGGCTGAAAAAAACTGAAAACCCGACTCGACCCGTGGGTACCCGACGGGTTTCGGGTACCCGATTGTCGGGTCGGGTTCGGGTTTGAAAATTACTACCCGATATTTTCGGATACCCGACCCGAAAATCCGATACCCGAAATACCCGACCCGTTCCCACCCCTACTCGTAAGTAACGCCCCGAGTTTTCTTATTGGACTTCAAATTATATAATACTTGTAATATTCTTATGTTTTATTTGGTTGAGGAGTTTAGTAATTTTAAATGTGGGTTTTAAAACATGTTAGTGTGTTTGGTTCATTGGTTTATCTAAACCATTTGTTTATATAAAACCATTCTAAATCCATGTAGACGGGTTTAAATGAACACACCTCACATGTGTTTTATTTAAATCCACTAACCAAACACGCATTTTATTATTTATACACGTTAATTCGTTTTATAAACTCTCATAAAATATAAACCTGTCAAAAGTGACATTGACTGCATTCAAATTTAATCTCCACCTCGTGCTGCTAGCTATAAACACCACGAAATTCGAAAAAAAAACCATAAACAACACGAAATAAATGTACCTTTTTGCAGAAGTTGAACTTGAAGACGATTACTATCAGTGGCAAAGCCAGCACCGCACAGCCACAAATTTATTTTACGTTCATTCTCTTGCTCCATATCTGTCTCCTCCTTCCTCAAAAAGCAAAAAAGAAAAAGAAATGGACACTAAAATGAGAAACCAAGAAAATCACCATGAAGAAGAAGAAGACGATGGCCATCAACATCATCATCATCACATAGTAATGCTCCCATTCATGGCTCAAGGCCACCTCGTACCATTCTTAGCACTAGCAAGACAAATAACCACACAAAAATCCAACTGTAAAATCACCATCGCCACAACACCGCTCAACATAACCTACCTCGAATCAGCCATGTCCTCAAAAGCCCACTCCTCCTCCACCGCCGGCGGCGAAATAGCCCTCCGCCGCCTCCCATTCGACGGCGCCGCTCACAACCTTCCGCCGCTCGCCGAGAACACAGAAGCCCTCCCACTTTCCCGGTTGATAAACCTCTTCCACGCGTCGACCTCTCTGAAGCAACCGCTCGAAAAGCTCATCCAGGAAATTACAGATGCAGAAAAGGCTCCTCCTTTGTGCATCATTTCCGACGTGCTGATGGGCTGGGCCGCCGATGTAGCAAGCTCCTTCGACGTGGCTAACGTCGCCTTCAGCACCGGCGGCGCTTATGGGACGGCGGCGTACGTCTCTCTGTGGCAGAATCTCCCCCACCGTAGTAGACCAGACGAAGACGAATTCACAATCCCAGGGTTCCCAAATTCCTGCGTCTTCAGCAAATCTCACCTCCACCACTTCCTCAGAGTCGCCGACGGGACAGATTCTTGGTCGGAATTCTTCCAACCCCAGCTCGAAAAATCGCTCAAATCCTTCGCCCTTTTGCTCAACACCTGCGAAGAAATCGAACCCCTCGGATTAGCCGTCATCAAGGAGTACACAAAGCTGCCCGTCGCTTGCATCGGCCCGCTCCTGCCCCAAACAATGCTCGTCGGTCATAACCCAAAATCGCCTTCGCCGTCGCCGTTGGAGGCGGGGAAGCACTCGGGCAGGGTGCCCGGAGTTTCCGTCGAGGAATGCCGGCGGTGGTTGGACTCGCACGGCGAAAGGTCGGTGCTTTACGTGTCTTTCGGCTCGCAGAACACAATCAGCGCCGCACAGATGATGGCGCTGGCCATGGGCTTAGAGGAAAGCAATCGGCCGTTCGTATGGGTGGTTCGGCCGCCGGTGGGGTTCGACTTGACGGAGGAGTTTAGGGCCGAGTGGCTGCCGAGTGGGTTCGAGGAGAGAATTGCCGAGGGAGTCGTGGTTTGGTGGTGCGTGGCTGGGCCCCACAGTTGGACATCCTTTGCCACAAATCAACAGGTATTAATATTTATTAGGATTAATTAATTTTTCAGTCCTTGGAATTTAGGGTGTAGAGTTATATGAACGGTGAATTTTGTAGACTGCATTATGTGGATAATAAATTCTAATAGCAATTTAGAGACATACGCCTAAGTCCTATGTTTTTATCTCAAAATTTTAGTGTTCGACGTATAATCTGTAGGGTTAGGCTAATTTAGAAGGTGACATTATATTATATCTTTCATATTAAGCAATTTGGGATATAGGTTAGTATGACTGCGGATTTTTTTGAGTTTTCGGAGGTGTAATTATTCGGATTATAACTTTCAAAATTAAGCTATTTAGAAAAATCTAAATTTCCAGCGTGTAATGTCCTCAAATTGCTTACTATTGAAGTTTTTATCCCTAGTGTCACTCAAAAATTTTCTGTCCATATAATGTCAGCCCCATAAATTGCAGGACTGAAAAAAGAAATCATTTTTCTCAATGAATTCAATTTTTCGAACACATTTACCCTGTAAGAGTCAAAATCTAGGTTCCAACGTATAACTTTCCTAAATTGCTTAATTTTTAAAGTTATTATTGGTACAGTGTCACCTCCTAAAATTCAATTTTCGAACACATTGGTATAGTAACAAAAGCCAAAAGCCCTAGCTTTCGGTCCCATACTAACTCAAAAACTCCTCGAAAAGGTGCATTTCTAAGTCATTGCGGATGGAACTCGACGATGGAGAGCCTAAGCCAGGGGGTGCCCATGATTGGGTGGTCGTTGGCCGCCGAGCAAGGCTACAATTTGAAGATGCTCGTCGAAGAAATGGGAGTGTGCGTCGAAATGACGAGAGGCGTCCAAAGCAGCATTACGACCGAACACGTGGCGGGCATTATCGAGACTGCGATGGGCGGCGGCGAAAAGGCAAAGGATATGAAGAGGAAAGCATATGAGATTTCGAAAATGATAAGGTCCTCCATGACTGAGGAAGGGTCTTCCCTCAAGGCGTTGGAAGCTTTTGTCGATACCCTAATTGCTAAGAGAACTCACGAGAATGGTATTTGATCTGTATTTCTTTTTTACTAGTACTCTCCGGACATTCCATGCGTGTGCTTAAAAATATAACTATATTAATGTTACTTCAATTTTGATATTTATAATATTTAATATTTAATAAATGAGTATAATTTTTAAATATATAAAGTGAAAATGTTTTGGGGTATAATTACACTAAAAAATTTAGAGTGCAATGATGACGTAATTAAATTATAAGTAGAGGGACTAAATGCAAATAAAATAACAGACCAATTTGCAGTTTTAGCCACCTAGCTTTTTATAATAGATAGATAGATTATTAACAATCATTTTTCCATCCACTAAACTTACGCCATGCAATTCTAAATACAGGTCGTGTTACATTTCCTTTTTGTTATTCAATATAGGCCACTTCACTGTTTCAAGATAACTAGCTTGAATATTTCCAGCTTTCTCCATCATCTTAGATAAAAATAATTAGATTAAATAGGATAAAACAATTAATTAAGGGTATAATAAAAATTTTACTTTATTTCTCAATATGTGTGCTACTCCTATGGCTGCGTTCATTACTGTGATAACTGATAAGGCATATTAAGATGGTATTATCTAATTAAATGTTGTTGAGTTGACAATATCTATTTTCTTGGAGGCTTGCTATAAAGAAAAGGCCCGCTGTAACAACCTAGGATAGTCAAGATAAATACACCAACGAACGAGACCAAGATTATTTTACCAGCCCAGAGTACTGAAAAAGACTATAATTTCCTTATTTCACCATCTCATAAAATCATCTTAAATTAATGTAATTTATATGATAAAAATAATTAAACGACACCAATTTATTTCTTGTTTTATTACGAACAAATGAGATGCATATCTTATATTCGATATTCGTCCGCATAATTCTTTTGTAAATCATGATGATAAAATAATGGCTATTATTGTAATTTTCCAAAATAATACTCATGGTAGCTGAACATGTATAAGTGAACAAGTGGTTAGATAACTCATGTGGTTAATAATTCAGAGATTATTTTATCTTATAATATCCTATCTCCCGAACTAAGCACAGTTTGTCAAGAGTTTTGGTGGAATAGAACAGTTTAATTTGACATGTTTAATCATAATTTGCCATATCAATTTATTTTATTACAATTTTCTCCTTAAATCAAAATTTTATTTTGACTTAGTTAATAAACTAAAATGTTAATAATTTGATATATTTGCACACACATGAGTTTTAAACATGCAAATTTCCCACTTCTATTCAAAATCAGAGGGAGTAATTTACAAGGGATTAAAGAGCCCATGAGATTCCTTCAGAACGGATAAAGAAGCTCTCGTAAAAGAAAGTTGGCATACATAATAAACTTGGTACACCACGAAAAAAGATTCCGTACAAATCAGATGTCGAAACCGAGGTACGACGGCAACGCCCGCCTCCTATCATACTGCAAAAGGCTAGCGTATGTCCGATCCCACACGCCGATATACATCGACTCGTCGTCCCCAGGGCTCAGGCAAACCCCGAGATCTCTCCGAAGAAGTCGATCGACTGACTATTCCCGCCACTCGCATCGAAATTCTCCTTAACTGCGTATACGTGCACGAAATCCGCGGGCTCGGCCATCACTAGGAACTCGCCGTCCGAGGAGAAGCGGACCGACCTTATCGCGCCGATGTCCCCCTCGAGGACCCGCATGGGACCCGATAGGTTCCTCAGGTCCCACACGCGGCACGTCTTGTCCTGATTTCCCGTGGCGAAGACGGTGCCGTCGGGGTGCCATGCGGACGCGAAGGAGTAGTCTCGGTGCCCGACGAGCGAGGCGATCGTCTAAGGGGGCGGGGGTTGGGTAGTTTGTTAAGGACGGAGTAGAGAAACAGACGTCAAGGTGCGTTTGGTTTGCGGAATTCGGTCAGTAAAAGGGGAAGAGAGGTGTGAAGATACGACGATCGAAGCGAAGAGTATAGTTGTTTGATGCATCGAACACGGCGGAAAGCGAAGTTGGTGCATCGAACAACGATACTTTTCTGAATCGACAGACGTACCTTCACACCTTTCCTTTTCTTATCGGAAACGAAGTCTGCTGCAAGCCAAACGCACCATAAACGAAATACGAAGTACCTTCCCGCTTCTTGCATCGACAAGTAGGCCGTCACGGTCGTCTCCAACCACGGTCAGGAGCCCGCGGTCAGGGCTCACGGAAGTGTGCTGCGAGAAATTGGTTCGAGTTTTCAAAATCTTCAGGGAAAAAACTCCATATAATCGCGGGAAGTGAAAGAATTAAAGGAAAAAAAAGGGGCCGATGAAAGCCGTGGTCTATTGGTCAGACCGAGGCCTCAAGTACTATGGGGAAAGGTCCCATAATCGATTCTCCTACCAATATTTCCTTAGAGCGAATCTGTCACACTAGTTTGGTTGAACTGATCGGCGTGGTTTGCAGGCAATTCTGCTCTCGAGCTTTTATATGATCTTCCAAAAGAAAAAGAAAAAAAAAGAAAGAAATTTGAACTTACGTTGACGGGCCAAGGGAAGCTAAAGTTATTACATAGCTGAAACGTCTCCACGTCGTAGTTCCTCACACGACAGTCGTTGCTCGAAGTCACGAAATGGAGCCCACTGCAAACGATCGAGCAGATCCATAAGGAAATTCAACAATAGAAGGGCGAAGGAAATCTCTTATTACACGGGCGAAAAATTCGTACCTCGGAGAATCGAATATGTCGATGGAATTCGTAATGGCATCGTTCGAGTTCCTCGTACAGAAGCTCACGCCGGTCTTACCAAGACACTGCAGGAATATCAGACGATATAAAAAAGAATAATCCTTTCGTACGTATACTAACTAACTAATGTAAGAGGCTGACCTTGCAAAGTAGCTCTCCATGGAAGCCGCCGACCACTAAAAGACCGTCTTTTACAGCTAACGTGCTCGGCTGTGTGTTCGTAAAGCCTTCTGATACAGTCCCACGACGTCTCTAACGACGTAAACAAAACATCAAGAAAATGCTTCCATATACAGAAAAATACCGTAAAGATACTTACTTCAGTAGGCACTATGTTCCCAGCGAAATTAAGGATCTCTGTAGATGTATGGGACAGTGATGACCAATGCATCACCGAGCTGTTAGAGATGAAGTAGACGTCGTGCTTCGACGTAGCCCAGACAAGGTTTCGAAGCTGTTAAAGACAATCAAGCGAAAGTTCTTTCGAACGACTGAAGCAGAAATCGTGCTTTCTGAAGGGGATAAAGAAAGTAGAACAGAACCTGAAAGTGAAGGATTGTTGGCTTCACAAGCCTTGTGTTATAGAAGAATTCATAGTGCTTTCCTTCTCTATTCGAAGCTTTGTATCCCTGCAATGGATAAAAAACAGAGCCTTCTTCACACGAAAACAGAGGAAAGAGGCCCCAAGTTGAGGATGAATCCTGAGATTCTTACCTTACTACCAATGGCGTCATGCGATGAAGATACGCTTTGATAGTTCTTATAATGCTCAAGCCTGGTCAATCTATAGCTTTCCCTAGTGATATTCAATCTATCCCAAGGAATCCCTTGAATGTCTTTCCCATTCCTTGCTTGCGCAGCTGATGTATCTGTCACTTGCGTAATCTGCTTCAGCAGAGATGCAAATCGAATCAAAACGGCTCAATACCAACAACAAATAAAAACCCTAAGGCTTAAATAGGAGAGCAGCGGCGTAGCCTACCATTTCGTAATCGTCGAGGCCTTCGGCGCCGTCTTCGTCGGCAGCGAGGTACTCTTCGTCGAACCCATCGTAGCGCCCCACGTCGTCGTCTTCCTCGTAGCCCACGGTGTTGTTATCCGACATTATTTTTTGGTAAAGGTACTTCTGCAAAGAGAGAGAGAGACACGCCAATGGGATAAGTTAAACAAAAGAAAGCGATGACGACGGCGGCGGCCACTTTGTCGTGAAAGAGAAAAAAGGATATGGGGACAAAAACAAGCTACGCAAAGAGTGAGCTTGAGAGTGATATCAAGAAAAAGAAAACAAGCACATTGAAAGGGAAAGGTGGGCTGGGCTGGCCATTAGTAGTACAGAGACAGACCTCACTTAGAAAAAGCTACACAGTGAAATCTCCCGTCTGTAAATCCTGATTCCACGTTTCGACAAACCAGGTGACCAAGGAAGAAGAAGAAGAAGAAGAAGAAGAAGAAGAAGAAAGGATAATGAGATGAAGCCGAGGATGTGTGTGACGCAAGACAAGCGCAGACATACGCATGTCACAGCACCCCACATAAGCTATTACGGACCTTTTTCCCTCGTCTATGCGTGGCGAGCCTCCTCGTCTGTATCAGCAGCACACCTAGTTTCTGTCAAGTATTCTTGAAAAATGAAAAGAAAGAGACTTGTTTGTTTGCTGTGTTTTAGCGTCTCTATACTCCTTCAAAGAGTCGGTTATCAATTTAACATCTTCTTGGCTATATTGTATTTTACTGTTTGAAACGTTATACTTATCTATTACATAAAAATATCACGCCAAATCAATGTTTTAAAAAGCGTATTGCGCAGAGTGTCGCGTTTTAGTGTCAGTAGCGCGTAGCGTAAATAGCGTAGCGCGTTGCGTGAGTATTTCGAGCAAACCATTTATAATGAAAGTATATGTATATATATGTGTAGCCTATAACCATATAAGTAAAAACACACCAATTTTAAGTAGCCTCCAATATGAAAGTAAGAAAGTCTAATAAACATTCAAATATTGATCGTACAAATTCGAAGTTAGACATTGAAAACAAAGAGTTCAATAAAAAATAATCGGTGTCATCCAATTGTATTTGACTATCATCATCAATGCTATCAAAGATTGGGGGATTTCCACTGTCAAAGATTCTTGGAGTAATTTCGCCGAACTCTTGCATCTCCACGTCGTCATGAACGTTTGTGCGATCCTTGTTTGCACCTGTAGATTTAAAGATTAATAGTCAATTATATTTATCGAATACAAAAGTATACTTACTCGAGCTTTCACCAACTCTCTTCTTCTTTAAAACCGGGGAAGGATTTTGATCTTCAATTTCAGTATCAATCTCGATTTGCTTATCCGAGTCCAAAAGACTTTCAAAGAGGCTCGGTGGCACACTCACAATAGGATCCCTTCAAACAACTCGTCATCAAGAAGCCAATTGGTATTGTTAGGGAGGGCGGGATCTTCTAGCTCGGCTATCCACTCATCATCTGAAGCAATTCATCAACTATAATTGGATCGACTTTGTCTCTTCGCCTAATACTTCTCTCCCTCAATTTGTAGTTATACTTCACAAAGACCAAAGCATTCAATCTTGAATGTTCAAGTCTATTCCTCTTCTTTGTATGTATCTAACAATAATAACAAAGCAACGCAATAATAAGCAAGTCATTTAACAACACACAAAATTCAACATTTGCATCAAGAAGGGAAAAATTCAATTACCGACTCAAAAGTGCTCCAATTTCTTGCTTTTGATAGTCTTATAACTCTGTAGACTATCACTTATTTCCCTTCTCACATCATCTGGAACTTTATCGCAAGGTGCAACACCTTTGCGTGATTGAGCTAGATGTTCTTTTAGACGAGAAATACCCCCGTTTGATCTGTGGTGACAAAATCAGCATTCAATACTCTTCTCCCCATCTACTTTAAATCCATATTTCCATCCGATATCCTTTTTGTTCTTCGTCGACATTTAACCTGAAAATAATAAAATACAAATATCAGTAATTATCTTCAAAGTGATACGGACTATTTCAACTAACAAGGAAAATAAAAACAGATTATGAACAAACAGAAAAAAAAACATAGATCCTTAACAAAATCGATTCTATGTAATGTATAATATTAGCAGATATTACAGAAAAAAATCTTGCAACTGAGAGTGGACTAGGATCAACAGAAGCAAGATCAATAATCTCATCGCATCTCATCAACGCCATTAATTTCTCATCCAAAGTCGAAATGAAAAAAGCCTAGATCGATTTCAATACGTACGAAGCATCAGTTTTTCATCTAACAGAACTGAAATTGCTTACCTCCTCCAGATCGAAATGAAAAAAGCCCTGTTATTCTATTCACTGTCGTTCATTTGCAAATGAGGTGAGAAGCTTAACCCTAATCGATCAAATTTAAGCAATTTTACAGATTTACCCCCTAAAGTTTATTAAATTATCTTCTACACCCTTAGTTTAATAAATTAACTATTTTCCGGGAACGCGTGGGTATTATACGAGATAGCGTAAAACGCGTAAAACTTAGCGTATATAGCGTGACACGTCATATTTAGCGTACGCTTTTGAAGAAAAACGCTATTTTCGTTGCGCTTTAACGCATTTTGGTAGCATTTTACGCTTTTTTACGCTACGAGGCGCGCTACGGAACGCTTTTTAAAACACTGCGCCAAATATATAGCCACGTTATTAATCATCCCCATTTGAAGTTCGGAAGGAAAGTTGCTAGGACGTGTTTTTTAAAGGATTATGATTTAACTTAAGATTTTAGTGCATTAATTAAGAAAAAACCGAAACTTTTAAGATTTTTTTAATTAGAAATATAAAAAAAAAATTCAACCTCCATTGATTTAAATCATGGCTTAGTAGAATTGAATGAGATATGTGGCTGAAAATATAATAATCGTAGTAGTAATGACAATACTAATAGCAGGCATGGCCTCCAAGAATTTTGTCCAAGTCCAACTCGCAATTCCAAGGCTATCATGGTAACAAATATCCTACTAGAAAAAAGTTGAAAAATATTTATGGACGAAATGAATTTAGAATATATTTCTTTAACCCTAACATATTTATTTTATATGATCGATGATGACTCCACGTGGGAAGGGAATGTCCATGAGTGCTCTACCTATTTGTAATTTTGTCTCGGGTAGGTAACAAATGCTTGATTAATATTATCATTTTCGTCAAGTTTTAGAATGTGTCACATATGTTGTGACTGTTATCCACCGGCGTTTATCCCTTACATTTGTTTTGTAGATATGCGTCGCTGTCGAACATTCCGTTGAACTGAGCACATGCCCGACCCGACCCGGATCCAAATTGGGCCAACCCATTAAATAATACGCTTATATTTACAATAGTGACAGTGTCTTAGATTGGCCGAAGCCAAGCCTACAAAATTGAAATGATATCTCAAAAGATCAAAGGAATATGTTAATGAGTCACTTTTTACTTGCCCAATCTAAACGTTGTCCTCTAATGTGTCTTTCTTCTCTCTAAAATGGGCTTCTCTCTTTTGGTCTCTATTCATAGAAATGGTGGAAGTAGCAGGCAATATAATGACATCAATATCGTAAAGACGAAGATAGCGTTGGCCTTGAGCTCGGAAGATTTGGACAAAGAGTGAGCTCCCACTAAATGTACCGAGCCAGTGATTTCATCCTTCAATGCAATGCTTGATGAGCCTGGATAATATATATATATATATATATATATATATATATATATATAGACAGATGTTAATAGATATGAAAGATGCAGTGTTTTTCTGCACAGTATATATCTTAAGATATGAGTCTAGCTTTGCGGAGAAGCATTAATATGTTCACCGAGCATTTGATACTTACAGTTATACTCGGTCCACCCAATAGTTTGATTTTCCAGGTCATAGAGCAACAGCTTGTTTGACAAAACCAAGTCTGCAAAAATTGCACAAGGAATGTTCTCCAATAAATTAGTCAAAAGCTAATTGACCAAAAGTGACAGAGCAATGAATAGGATTTGAGTTGCTACACTACACAAGAGTCATCATCAGTTCTTATAGATGTGATGAATTTCAATGTAGTAGAAATAGGGACAATTAGGATATTTAGCACATGCAATTTATAAAGAATCTGAGAATGTAGAGTGATGACAGTCAAACCTCCTAGCAAGGTTATATTCTTTCTGTCCTGAGTCTCCCTGCCACTGTTTTGCCAACCAATACAGTACAAGTCCTCCTGCAGAAATTAATAAAGGTGTTAAGTTGTTAGACGTTAAAGGGACTGCAAAAACATAACTGTCAAATTAGACGATTGAAAATCAAGACACCACACTAAGACAGAAAGGGACCGATAGAATATGTTAGTTGAACAAGACTGTTATCGATCAGACTCAGATAATCAGTCTCAAAATGATGTCCATACAAGCAAAGCTTGGCGCAAAATTAGAGAAAGTAGAATATACTTACGAATGGGAAGAGATAATCGTGAGGATAAACCTTCAGAGCGAGTGAATTCTGAAAATGAAGATAAACTGGGGGAAATGCATCATCAACACTGCACACATCGAGACAACATCATGCATAAAGCATACAGATCAAGAAAGAAATGGGAAGTTACTCTTCGCCAACCGCGAAACAAATAACCAACAGTAGTATGAAAAGGTCCATGCTTTATTAAAGAATCTATGAGAGCATCAAATACGATACCTTCCCGAAAAATCAAAGCAAGTATATAGATCATGAAGTGTTCTCAATTTCAAATCCAGCGGCGGGGAGAGTATCTAATACAATAGCATCGAATTGTTAGCTTTCCCTCATGCAACAGTCCAACGAAAAAGACTTTACTTATCGATAAAAAATGCTACCTTTTGCACTAGGGGCTCATAAATAACCTCTGGAAGATATGCTAACGTGGTGCCACTATCAATAATGACTCCTTTGCTGTCTCCAGCCACAAACACGTCTGATGTAAGGTTCAGAAATTCAGTACCAACTTGAATAGCAGTCATATTGACAGTGTAATGGGGCCTGCAATGTCAGAGAAAATCTAGTTCATACCTAGAGCCAAAGATAAAGAGAACTTGTTTAAGCATATGAGAACAATCTAGAAGTGAAAATTTTATAGACGCGGAAACTAAAAGAAATAAAAGCTAGATAGAAACCCAAGAAAAAGACAATACGGAGTAAATAATCCAATAGATCAGTGAAGATGTCACATCCTATTCGGATCAAATCATAGTTGGTATGGAGGGTATGGAGGGTTTGCTGTCACACTCAATATCATATCTAACATAACAGACTGATAATCGCATAATCTGCACCATGCAGAAGTTCATATCAGTTCTGCTAAAGATGCTTATATATGTGAGGAAACAACACTGAATTCTATAAAATAGTCATACGACTATTGCTACCCTGCATGTTCTCTATGTGGGAAGGTAAATCATCATGGAAAATACACTTATAAAACGGTGTAGCAGCAATTATATGCGAAATACCATCGTGAATTCTATTTCGATAAAACAAACAATGCCAATAGTAGTAAGACTATAAAACCATCGGCCTAATATCTCTGCATGCTCTCTACCTGGAATGGTAAACCATGAAAGGTTAATGAAAATTCCATAGGCAACAATTTCAAGATAACCAAATCATCAGTTCACTACCTGAAAATGAATTCATCAATTAATGTGGCAAAGTGAAAGTGAGTTAATCAGCATAGAAGAATTGACATACTGGCCAGCCACCAGTGGTGTTGTGTTGACCTGTGGTTGAACAACATGCCCAATAGCAAAAATACCACCACCATTCTCACCATCTAAGCAATGTGCAAACATACTTCTCACTTTCCCAGAAGAAGCTAGCTGTGACAGCATTGACGAATTTGATTTTCCAAACCCTAGTATTCCATCAAGGGCATCATCCGATGATCCTAGGTTCCCCGATTGTCTTACACCGCATCTGCAACAAAATCAGCACTCACATCGTAAGAAAAATGGTGAATGCGCCCCTGATATTTGTCCCAGTAAGTGAAAAAAAAGAGTGTAGTATGCAACAAATTCATTAGTGCAAAGACAACCCGGGCAATTAGAATCATCATCTCTGATCTCACATTACAAAAAATAGGAACTGATGAGTTCAGTAAGGCTCCTTTGATGCTACATAACAATCACATAATAACAACTCCTGAGACTGAGACACACACACGCTTTTAACATTGCGAAAGATACGCACACTCTCAACATGTATATGTTTCATGTAATCTGCATGTCTGTGTGGGAGTGGGTATTGGGGGACATACCCAAAAATAACAGTTCCATTTGCTGATTTAGTTTGCATATCACCAGATACTCGATCATATTGGACTACATCCTCGACGAAGTAGCCCATGGTATAACTCTCATCTCCATAAGCCTCAGTGTACATACATGACGTGTTCGTTTTACAACCAGAAAAGCCTCCACCAATTGCTTTGCAAAATGGGTGCTGACAAGATACTAGTTTACCCGTACGAGAGTCTTTTGGATTATAAAGGTTAAGTTCTATCTGCAAAAATAGTCACAATCTTTTACAACATAATTATGAGCAAAAAAATAAGATGCGTGTAATATGAACCCCAACAAGTACAAAAGACCATAATTCTGAGGCTTGAATAAAACCAGCACAAAAAAAAACATACACCATGGTAGCCTCTTCGAGGGCATTCTTGGCATTGAATGCAATTGACCCACGTTATGTCAGTTCCAGTGTCAACTTGCACGTAGTAATCTTTGGAAGGTGTCCCAATACCTATTTTAGCATAGTAGAGTCTGCAACATGAAGTAACACAGCCATTATATAGCATACTTCATATATAAGCCTAAAACTTAATTACTTTTTTTTTTCTCTCTATATCATAGCATATTTCAAGTCACAAGCTTACAACAAAGCATCAAACTTCAAGGCAATATGCAATTAAAAATGAGAAACACATACATCAATAGAAACGTAAGTGAGCTCCCGCCAAAAATTATGGAATTACTTTAAGCTGCAACTAAATCACGAGTGATGCATCTAATGCATCAGTGCCTCAGGGTGATCAGTGGGAGGCACACTGATGTGTGACAATTCTTCATTACCAATGAATCAATCAGATTTCAAACTAGTTTAACGAGATCGTCACGACTTGAAACAATGACGAAACACCATTAGAAAAGCAGAAAATCAATCAACCATCCTAATCAGAAATGTAGATAAACACAGCAAGCAGACATATTTGTTAGATTATTCAATTTTTAATAAGAATTCGCCACTATCACTTTCTCACGAATAAGGTACAAGCACAGAAGAATCGTACCCAAAGAATCACCACTGGTGAACACCAAAGTTTGGCAAAATCAAGGAGCAGACAAAAGAATGAGCGACGAATAACTTACCCAACAGCATCAGGGCGCCCTTTGCCACCCAGTGGTAGGTCAACTCCGGCGAAAATCGCGAGGTGTCGGACATCGTCGTGCGCTCTCAGGGCACTAAGACTCATGTCCGAACCCGCGAATTTGTAGTTCACTTTGATCACTCCAAAACCTCCATCGTACGATGCTCGATTCCCCGCGATCAAATTCAAAAACAGTAGCAAAGTTAGTACAAACACCGATTGAAACCGCATGGCAATATTCGTTCTCGATTTTCCCCCTAATTCTTCCTGTTTATTTCGTGGGGATTAGTTTTTCGTTAGTGTGATGTTCGTTTTGTTGGGAATTTCATGGATTTATTAATTATTCCTGTAAATTTATTTTGTTGGGCCCGAAACAACATCCAACCTCGGTGCCTAAATATCAAATTATTTTATATTTTGAACATTTTATAATTAAATTTTCAAATAAAACTTTAATTTAAAGATATAAATCTAATAAGTTAAAATATTAAAGGTAAATTGTAATTAAGAAATTACGGAAAACTAGTAAATAGTTTTTATCGAATTGACAAACTAATTTAATATAGTTTTTATTCAAACTAATCGCTTTATATAATAGTATCGATTTTGACCGGATATATAGAAAAATATAGACAAAAAATTATATTAACGTTCCAAGGTTCATCAACATTTAAAATTCCTTGCCAATTATAGACTTGGATTCAACTCAAGTTGGACTTATTTTGCTTTAACATACTCAATCTAAAGGTAAATTCCTTCTCAGTTTCTTTTAAATTTAAACTTCGTACATCTTGAATTATTTCTTCCTGTATCGATTTATGAAAAATTGTGTGTTTAATCTCTCAACCATTAAAAAGGCCAAGATAACATTTCTTTACATATTAGAAAAACTTTCAAATTATTATAGAGACGAAATAACCCTAAAGTCACGGGATAAATAATACCATCTTAGGTCATGGCTTCATAAACGAATTAGACTCCTAAATTAATCTCAGTCTGAGTAGAGTAGACATACGACGCACATATATGTTTGTAAAAAAATTAGTAACGCCGAAAATTGGATCTGTTTTATTCATTAGCTGATAGTTGATGATGCTAATATTCAAATTCAATTGCCACACAAAAAATTGTGCACACTTAACACAACTCATTACCGCACATTTCCAAAACACTTGTTGCCCTTTGCCTTATCATCTAATCTCTCCCTTCATCACATCCTTAAAAAAAAAAAAACCCTTTTCTTTTTTTCCACACACTAACGCTTGCGCTGTAATAAAAGCAATGGCCTTGGCATCATCCACTACTAATACCCTCCACGGAGCCAAGGGCGGCGTCGCCCATCCACCACCGCTCGCCGGAAAACCCGGACTGAGGCTGCCCTCCGACCGCTTTGCCCTAAAGTCGTCGTTGTTTTTCTCGCCGTCGCTCCATCTCCTGACGAGGAGGAGCAGCTCTAAAAAATCGTCGGCGGTATTTGCGCCGAGGTTCTCCATGCGCGTGGCTTCCAAGCAAGCCTACATTTGCCGTGATTGTGGGTACGTACGTACGTAGGTGACAAAAATTAGAAAAATATTCTCTTACAAGAGCTTTAGATGCTGAAGTAAAAGAAAAAACTTGCAGGTATATCTACAATGACAGAACCCCATTTGAGAAGGTGCCCGACAACTACTTTTGCCCAGGTAAGGGGATTCTTTTTATGGCCATAAAGTTATGATTTTTTTAACTGGGTTTTAATTGAATAATAGTAATAATACTATAATGGCACGTTTGGTTATAAACGTGAGAAAAAGGCCCATGATAAACGTAAGTATATAAGGCCCATCATTATTAATCTGACATATTCTTCCTGCTTTATTTATATCGGTCTATGTGATATAATACTGGGCTTTTTATAATAGCGGGCTGCAACAAAGCAAACCAAACACTATAATGGATACTATTATTAATATTATCTGACCTAACATGTTAAAGCAAACGGACCGTAATAATAATAATCTACGCTCGTGCTCTCCACCCGGAGTTCCCGAGCTACACAGAGAGCCCTTGAAGGAGTCTAAAAAGACGACTGAAACTACGACTACGCTATTCAAAGCATCTCTCTCTTAAACTATTCAATAAGGCTAGCTCTTCATCTCTTTCTCTCTCGCCTTAGCCTTAGTGCAATCAGTCTCTTCAATTTCACTTGCATAAACCACAAAGACCCCAGTCGTGCTTCTGGTTTCCATTCCCATCATCATATTGATGATAAATTCTTGCGTGGTCCAAGGAAATAAAAGGTCCGCTTCCACGATTTCATCCTCATCTGAATATTTGTGGGATATGAATAATGAATAAATGGGCAGTGTGTGGTGCGCCGAAGAGGAGGTTCAGGCAATATCAGCCAGCAGTAACAAAGGATGCTAATGCTACAGACGTTAGAAAAGCCAGGAAAGAACAGCTTAAGAGAGATGAAGCTGTTGGGTATGTGTCTTCTTTCTCATTAATCGTTAATTTTATTTTCATAATGAAGAAAAAAAAAAAGAAAAACATTGATTAATGTATGTATTGTTACTATTATTCAGGCAGGTATTGCCATTTGCAGTAGCACTTGGCGCCGCAGCGCTCGTCGGTCTGTACCTTTACATCAACAGCACTTCTTGATGCTCTTACAACAATTGATTCGACACAAGTTTCAAATGCTTCACATTTTCCAACTTTTTGTAATGTTACATCGATTTAATTTTTTTTTTACTTTTCCTTCGTCCGATCAATTGATTTTTCATGTTCTTTGTACAAATAAAAATGAAAACAAATCATGGAATGGTTGCCCAGGAAGGATGGTTTATTCATTGTCTTGAAGGACAAATGAACCCTCAATCCTTTTATCAATGAACGGAGGAGCAAGATTTAATGAAGAAAAAGGATCCCTAAAGCTCGAAGATGGGGCGGGTTTAAACTCGTACGGGCCATCCTTTGTGCCCCAAACCTGCGAGAAAACAAGACAATTTATATAATCCATTGTCCAAAAGCATGTATCTTGTCATAAACAAAGATATAAGAAACTGATTGTAAAGAGTATATGTAATAAGAAGCTGACTTGATTTCCATCATCGTCGTAGCCTCTATCCCATGACTGTATTTGCCCATTTTTCATGACGGTAACTTGTGATGTGCAGTATGATGCACCATTCTGCAATTTTATGTCAAGAGTTGGTTAATGGAATGGATCAAATTTTGTGACAAATATAATCATAGACTCAAAGAGTAGTATGAAAGAAGATTTGGGAAAATAGAAAGATGAAAGTTACCCATGTATTAGGGAATCCCTCGGCAGGAGTTGAACCTTCGTACAAACAACGCTTTCCCCTATCGCAGCGTTTGAGATAAATGGTGGTCAAATGCTCGGCAATGTCCTGCAATAGAAATTAATACAATAAAAAAAAATCTCGACTGAAACGTAGTTGAAATGAAACAATCTCAGACAATGGTGGAGATATATGAATTTGATTCCTGTAAGATCCACAGGAGTCAAAAAGTAACTTTCGAATCATCTTTGAGTGATAGGTAAGGTTAAATCTTGATTTTTCGTTTTATACATCAGCTTTTTATAAGGAACGGAGGAAAATTAGGCAATCATAGCGTATGTTGCAATACTTTTGCTCGACTAGTAGTATTTCAGATGATACTATAGACTAAAATTACTCGGACTAACCCCAATAACTTCTTCGGGTTGTGGTCTCTGGTCCTTGGGCCGATCGCAAAAGTTTTTGTACTCCTCTGCATCACGGATTGCAAATGTACTCAACTGAAAGATCAGAATAGCTTATTAGTGGAGATTCTGCATACAGATCAGACTAACTGAAAAATCTCTCAAATTAATTTGAACCTTCTTCAAGTAACATAAAAATTTTAAAATACGGAAAGCATAAAGTTGAAATTAACCTCAACATCACACTTCATCTCCTTTGAACATGGCTTTACCATGAAGAATCTCTGCAGCAAAATAGCCGTCAGAACATATCAATATCTAGAGGCATGTGCATGTCAAAATATAGCATTATGATTTAGAAAGGACTGCAGAGAAAAACAGAAATTATAATTGATCACATCGGAATGAACAAACAAATGCTGCGGTAACATATACAACAGGGAAGGTAGCTTAAACATCAAACTTAAATCAGGCCAACCAAGTACCTGTCGAAATGGTTTTTGTGGAGTTCTCCAGAAGGCCTGTGCATGGAATCTTTTAAGAACTCTCTTCGAAGAAAATATAAATCAGAGTTGTTCAATAAGACATGACTGACACACAAACTCTTGCCTGTTCGAAGTACAGAACTCTCGAACCGTCTACCATTTCTGCTGCAGGGCAAGAAAGCCATCTAGGAAAACGGAAGAATTGATTGCAATGATCAAAGCTTTGTATTAATATCTGCCCACACATCTAAATTTCTCAGATTCTCCTTATCGGAAGATTGTTCTCCGTTTGGCACAAAGAATGTGTGTGTGGAAAACAAGAACAGAAAACTACTCTGGCACACCGAATAGCAATACATTATTATCTTTTATTGTAACACCTTCACATTTCTTTTCTTTTCTTTTCCTCATGCATCTACTTAAGAGCACATCCATGAGCAACCTCACTGGTGCTTAATTAAAGCTTATCCTTAGTTTTAAGCTATCAAAACCATAAAGTTCGAACACTTAACATGAACTGATATCCTAAATTACTACACTGTATAACTCAGCATCACCATACTCAGCAGTCACGACATGCAAAATCCCAATCCCGTCCTATTCCGACCGACAGACACCTCACGAAACCAAAGCAGACATGTACGAAAGGAACCCCAAATAAAAGAGATAATAACCTCAAATTGAAGTAATCATCGGGCTCCCTGGACGCTTGCTCCCTCGAATACTGCACATAACACCGATCAGCGAAGTAAAAATTATCAGATACAAACAGTAGCAGAAAGGTGAACACTAGTAAACTCAACAACTACAGACAATTAAGGAATTGTAGAACACGAAACCTTTTCTCCGGCGAGCGAGTCGGCGACGAGGCGCGTGTGGTCCCAGCGAGTGGTCGACTTAGTCAAACGCTTCAGCAGCAGCGCTCCGCCGACCAACACGGCGGCCTTGAGCACAACGCCACGAACCTTGGCCCAACCGTTGGAGCTTGAATCCGACGAGTCCGAACCCGAAGCTGAGCCCGTGCACATACTTCCGCCTTGTTAATCTGCGCACTGAGGAGTATGTTGTTCCTCCCTTCGCATCATCCGCCTTCAATTGCAACTCTTTCTTGTACTTTTTATTAATTATTAATTGATGGAAGAAAAATGAAAAGGTTTTCTCGATTTTCTATTTTATCTTTTCAGATTGTGGCTGGTGTTCTGCTTTTTTGGGGAAGAATCGATTTATTTGAGTATCACTACGCTACAAGCCTCTAAAAAGCCCATATTGACATCAAAAAAATTTTGTCCTTGGGATGGTACTGCTGCAATTATGTTACTTATTAAATTTCAAAATTGTAGTAAATTGAGTATTAATATTATAAGGTGAATATATAGAAAATACCCAAATTTTTACATAAAGGTACCCGTATCAGAAAATTTTACATAGAGGTACCCAATTTAATTTTTACCAGTTTAATTAGTCAAGTCGTACCTTCCTGTGTGTATATTGCGTACCATAACACGTTGATATAGAGTACCTAAATATAGCATACGTCATACCTAAGGCATACATGTGTGTTACATAGAGCGTACCTAAATATAGCATACGTCGTACCATTTCTGTTATATAGGGTACCCAAATGTGTTGTATGGTGTATTTTCGAAGATCGGTACCTATGTGCAAAAAAATCCTGACAGGGTACTAAATTACAAATTTTTATCAAACTAGGTACTTATGTGTGAAGATCCCGTATTATAATAGTGAATATTAAAAATTAAAAGCAATTTGAAGATATAACAAATTTCAAAATTCTGGCATTAATTTGTTTCACTTTGAATAATATTTTCCTAAAATCGCAAGTCAAATTGCTTCAAATAGCATTGTCTTAGAATTGTAACTTTTCATTTATGAGCCCTTAACACCATTATCCCTAACTGATATTGTTAGCACGCTCTATGCGTGTGAAATAAAATAAAAGAATTATTAATTGATAGTTTATACGTTATATACTAAATGATGTAGTTATTAAGAGTTTTGGATTATGTGGTTAATAATTTATTTTAATACATATTAACGTAGAATCAATATAATTGATACCTGCTGACGGACCCGATTTACCGTTTTTTTATCTACCCTATGCCCTTTAGCCTTTATAAAAGACTACAGATATGCATGACAAAAGAACAGCTATGCAACTTAGTGCAAATATCTCAACATGGCAGTAAATAGATCAACCTAAACTAGACCGCCATCAACCCTGGGTTCGAACCTCCCATCGAACCATGGCTGGCTCGCTATCACACCATCGACCACTAATGACTCATCTTCAATCTCCCGCCCTTAGGTGTCGATTCGACTTCCTCGTTGAAACAGTAGTCAGGCGCCTGCCAATTAGGGTAATCAAGAACCACTCCCACCTCAAACGTCATCACATGCTCCACCATCCCTGCATACAGAGATCGAACAATGACCGGTAATTGTTGATATTATTTGTCCCACATCGAGAAATTAACTTTGCGCAACTCAGTAGATGAATAAGAGACATTTCCCCTTATAACCAGTAAGTTTTAGGATAGATTAGAACCCTCAATTTAACATGGTATCGGAGCATATTCGATCTGCGTGACATCACATTCGTTTGACTCGATCACTGCCGTCCGATTTGATATGTCCACGTTTTAGGCTTTGAATCATACTATTGGGTGAGGCCTGTTGAGATTATTCGTCCCACATCGAAAAAAGTAACTTGCAACTACTCCATACATATATCAAAGACGAAATTCCTCCTATAACGATCTCTGTGAAGCTTTGTTATTGGGACAGTGACCCATGTAAGCTTTGATTGAGATCCTTGATAAAATCAATTGGTATAATAGTTAGAGTAGCTCATAAACAAGTTAATCAATATCTTCTCTAATTTAGGCCTTAGGGTTCCTCTCATTCTTAAAAAAAATTATATAATGGAATGGAACCTCAATTTAACAGAACTCTCTTTCTATTCTTTTTCTAAGCCATTGAAGCTTAGAAGCTATTTGCTCACCAGTGTAAAATTCCCAATACACGGGCCTCTTCGTCGCCACATCCTCGTAATACCATACGAAATCGACCTTCTCCCAAACGTTGCAGAGGAACCCATCCCTCACCGCCTGCCCTAAATACTCGGCGCCGTCGAGCCAATTGGGCCTCAGAACGCCGACCGGAAATTGCCTCACCTTACAGTCTCTCCCCTCGCCGGCGAGGGTGTAGTAGAAAGTGGTGCCGTTGTTCCACTCGACGGCGTAGTGGGTTTTTCCGAGCTGGTCCGTCATTAGCTGAATGTTTCGGTTGGGGTAGTCGTAGTAGAGGTTGTTGAGCTGGAGAGTGCCGTCGCTGTTGTTTAGGAGGAGGATCGAATGGAACTGCGGCGGCCACGGCGTTGGGGATGGGGGCGGCGGAGGATACGGCGGCGGCGGAGAGGAGGAGATGAGCGGCGATAGGGTTAGTAGGGAGATGATGATGTGCTTGATTTTGTGTGCTTTCATTGTTGTGAGTTGTGATGGTTTGATGCATTATCGTGATGACGATGGATGTTCTGTGGTTTTGAAGTACTGTACTGTATGGTGATGGTCTTGGTAGTAATTCTTTCATATGTAAATGTAAAATGTAATTATGATTTTAGTTTGTAATACTTTAATTAAATTGGGCCTCGTGTTGTGGACTGGGGAGACACTTCAAGTTGGAATTGATTTGTTTACTATATTTATTACATATGTATTTTGCTTTTGGTTTCTCTAATAATCCAGATAAGCCCAAGGCTGCGTTTAGTATATGCGATAAGATAACAACAGATAATTTATAAATCAAGATAACAACACATATAATAATCGGGTGTGGCCACTTTTTACTTAAAATAAACTTGTTCACTTTCCAATTATACAAAGATAGTTAACTGTATTAATCTGTAAGTATTACTCTTTTACCCTTAATAACATCTCCAATTTTCGAAAGCTGCAATCGCTTGTTCGTAAATTTTTGAAAGCTTCTTATCCCAAGCAATCGTAGAAGCTAACATCGAACCTCCTTCGAACTCGTCGAACTCAATCTGAATTATGAGGAAGGGCGAAGTAAAACCCTCCGAAATCCTTCCACTCAGAGGAAATTCCAGACTTCCCATTGAAACGACTCGCTCTATAACCACAAACCAAATGAGAGCTGCTGGAGAAGAACTTTTGATCGAGTGACAGTCGTTCATGGAGAAGGATATTCGTCGCGGAAGAACAAGGCCGAGCCCAAGCCTGCGATGCTAACGAGCTTCTCCTTATGATCATCGCCGGCGACCGAATCACGGCCAGAGAAATAAGTACAGAGGAATTAAGCTGCCGTTGTCTTGCGATCTCAGTCAATCTAACGACTCGATTGACAAGGAAATCGAAAAGGAACTGTACCTTGGAGAAAAATCAGCTGCTTCATTCAAACCTAGCTTCCACCGTCAAGAGCGATGTGAAATTGGGTTTTTTAGTTTCAGTATAGCAGATAGCAGGGGTATTTTAGTTTTGACCTTTTTTATCTTGGGTTGGATTAGTTATCTCGGGTCGGTCCGTTGGTTAAATTATCTGGGATTCATTGGTGTACTAAAACGGGCTTAGTATTTATTGCGGGCCGTCCATAAATCTTCATTTAGCAGGTGAACAAGTTATGACCAGATATTAGGCCACTTATCTTGGGTTATCAGGCCTAGTGAACGCGGCCCAAGTAATATAAATAAGCTGCCCTTTGGTTATTTATTTTTCAGCCCAATATAATTCGAAGCTCGCATTTTAGACTAAGTGCCCCATATAACTAAACTAGGGAATGGATCTTAGATAACTTACCAGTTATCATGGGCCTTTATATAAATATTCTCTAATTTCTTATAATGGGCCTTGTACTAGTATTATAACCAAACGTAGCTATAGAAAAAATCCAACTTGGCAACTGACAAGAATGTTTGGGTGAACTTGGAATGGTCGTTCCTCTAGGATTTCAGACTTAACTCAGATCGAACTTAATCAATAAGTAACGATGTTTTCTGGGAATAACTTGTGTTGGCACGAAGACCCCCAAGGGTTTGATCTCGTGGATATGACCCGAACACTCAAATGTGAAGTTAGTGTTCGAATCCTCGAGGGATCTTAACTGACAGTAGTTTGTGGGATCTTAAGGTGAGTCTCATATAACCGAGAAGATTAGTCCCGTTGGAAACCGTAGCCGTCTCATGACCGACAATGATGTTCGAATTCGATTCAGACCGAGTCTAGTCGGTTAGTGGAGACCACAATAGCGTTGTGGGATCGAGGACTGAAAAAAAAACATGCGTTGGCACGAAAGAATAATTTTAATCGAACCCATTAACATGTTAATTAGTTAATTGGTGTTGGATGTTAGCACTCCAATTAACTAATTAGCTATAAGGGAAAGGACAAATACAATGGCGCTTGCTTGTCCCATTACGTTACTGTTGAAATAATAAACTTGATTTGTGCCTTAATAATTATGAGCATGGATTTAGTATTTGAGCTTAGGAGAATAATTAGTCCAATTTCTAGAAGTTTAAGATAAATATCTAAGATATTTCTATAGAAAATCTAGGATATTCTATAGAAATATCTAGGACAGTTTGTAGAAAAATCTAGGAGAAATCTAGATTAGTGACATGTGGTTTAATCTTAGACACATTTGAAGGAGGTGCCACTATTATAAATAGGGTGATGCGTTAGCATTTTGTATTAAGTAAAATCAAAACAATATCAAGTGCTTGTAATACAAAGCCCTCTTCCTCTAAACACGTTCTTGTTTGGTTGGATGGTTTAAGTATTTTAAAGGCGAGTTTATGATATCTTCGTGCATTTGGTTCACAGGTTTATCTAAACCATGAGTTTATATAAAACCACTCTAAACCCATGCAGACGGATTTATATAAACACATCCCCTCACATGTGTTTATTTAAACCCACTAACCAAACACACATTTTATTTATACCCATTAATTTATTTTATATAAACTCTTACTTATTTAAACCCTCCTAAATATAAACCTGTCAACCAAACGATCACAAGGGCTCGTTTGATACCCACATATACATGGGTATCAAATGGGTATAGGAAAAAGCAACTTGTTTGGTATCCAAGTAAATCAATAGATGGCTTGTATACAATACAAGCCCATTACACATAAACAATTTATGAGCCTTGTTTACATAAACTCATCCTACACGTGGGTATAACAATACACATTCTTAATACCAATTTGACCCTCATCTTCCCCAATGGTTCGGATCGATTCCGTGACCGCTGCTCTGCGCCAGTGACGACCATAACAGTGACGGGTGCTCATCGGTGGTGTTTGACGAGGGACTCGACGGTGCTAATGAGGGATGATGTTGGTTTTTTTTCCAGAAGGAGGTGCTTGACGGTGACGAGGTGCTCGACGTCGACGGTGGTGTTTGACAAGGGGCTTCGCGGTGCTGACGAGGGGCTGATAGTGGTTCACCGGAGGAAGCAACGAACAAGCTTCGTCGTCTCGGCGGTGCTGACGAGTGCTGATGGGTTCCCCGGAGGTAGCAACGAACAAGCTTCGCCGTCGTCGCCGGAGGGAGCAACGGACAAGCTTCGTCTTCCTTCGCCGACGCTTCCTGCCACCGGGAATCGTACAACAGTGCCGACGATGCGGGCCGGCAGTGGCGTGTAGAGGCTTTCTGTAATTTGGGGGAAAAACTCTTCTGTAATTGGGAACTTGGGAAGGATGTAATTGTATTTTTAATTGTTTTTTTATAAAGGACAAACATACATATCAAACAATATATATCACTGCCCAAATAATTAAAACACACTTCTCAAACATGTTAAAAATACTGGATTACTATTCACCGCCCCCTTTTTTCTAGTCACCGCCCCCTTTTTTCTAGTCACCGCCCCCTAAAGGGATGGGAAAAGACGTTTTTGCCCTTATGATATTTAAATTAATTTAAAAAGAAAAAACTAACTAAATATATAATTTCGCTACGAAATATTGAAAACTACGTACACAAATAAATTCGAACGATCGATCTATACGGAAAAAAAAATTTTGATTCAACATTTCGGACCGATCGATCGATATTTTCGGACCGATCGATCGATTTTAGGACCGACCGATCGATATGTCGTAAAAATCATTCGTACGTAGATGAATTAGCGAACACGGATCGAAATAGTTTGAAAGTCCCGACCGAACCAAAATTTCGACCGACGCTTGGCACGGCCGAAACACAATTTCGGTCGTGACATGTGGCGGCCGAAATTATGGTTCGGCCGGCCCTTATTTCGGCTGTGACATGTGGCAGCCGAAATTATTGTTCGGCCGTGCCAAGCGCCGGCCGAAATTTTGGTTCGGTCGGGACTTTTTTCAAACTATTTCGATCCGTGTTCGCTAATTCATCTACGTACGAATGATTTTTACGACAATATCGATCGGTCGGTCCTAAAATCGATCGATCAGTCCGAAAATATCGATCGATCGGTCCGAAAATGTTGAATCAAATTTTTTTTCCCGTATCGATGGATCGTTTGAATTTATTTGTGTATGTAGTTTTCAGTATTTCGTACCGAAATTATATATTTAGTTAGTTTTTTCTTTTTTAATTTAAATATCATAAGGGCAAAAACGTCTTTTTCCATCCCTTTAGAGGGCGGTGACTAGGAAAAAGGGGACCGTGAATAACAACTCCCTAAAAATATTCTATCAACGGAATCTGTGTATAGCCATACACAAATAACTTATACCCATAAAATCCAAAACACGGGCATCAAACGACCCCTAAGCATCTAATATCATTTTCTTCCCCTCCGATAACTCCTAATTTCCAACAGTTACATAGTATAGTAATGAAGGCATATATAGATAGTTGACTTTCAAGAATCAAGAACACGAATAGTCAAACAAAATAAAGAAATTCATAAAGAACTAATATCCTTCCAGCAAGAGATCGTTGACCCACTTCCCCTAACCAAGAGTCATTCTTTAATATAGCACCCAAAAGTCAACTCTTCCCCCCCAAAACGCGCCGGGAAAGTTGAACTAGTAATATCTCCTTCCTCTCTTGCCTCTATCATCATTCCATTTTCGTGTCTTAATATTACCATAACTGAAGCTACAACAAAACCCTAAAAATGGGAAGAAAGAGCGACTTCAATAAGCCTCCTCCAAGGAACGACGGCGGCGACCAACCCAAAACCACCCACTTCAGCCACCCACACACCTTGACCCTCGTCAACGCCGCCAAGAACCACCACCAAGCGCCGCCGACCTCCGGCGGCGGCCTCACCGCCTGCGCCGGCTGCAAGCTCAAGCCGTCGGGCTCCATCTACTGCTGCTCGCCGTGCAATTTCTTCCTCCACAGAAAGTGCCTACAGATGCCAAAGACGATCAACCACCCAGCCCACCAAAGCCACGCCTTTTCCCTCTTGGCCAAGCCCGCCTACGCCTCCGGCGGTTTCATCTGCGACGCCTGCCACGCGCCGGGAGATGGGTTTTCCTACCACTGTGCGCCGTGCGGCGCGGATCTGCACATACTGTGCGCCGTGATGCCTCAGGCCATCACCCATGCCGGCCATAGCCACGAGCTACAGATGGCTTACGAGTGCCCTTATTACACTAAGTCTTTCATCTGTGATATATGCAAGTCCCCAGGCTCGAACCACTGGCTTTACAGCTGCTCGGCGTGTGGGTTCGACGCGCATCTGAAGTGTGCCACCGGCGGCGGCGGTCCTCCGCCGCTGCAGAACGGACCTAACAGCGTCGACGGCGGGCTTTCTGCCTTGTTCGCTGGGTTGGGTACTACTAATAATAACAGTAGTAGTCCTCTGACTTCTTATAATCAGATTCTTATGAACAATAATCAAGGGTTTGGTGGGCAAACGCCCGATGCTATCACGTCTTATAATCAGATTCTTCAGCAGATTATGGATCAGTATAAGAGAGGTACTGAGAATATTCCTCAGGGAATTAATCAGAGATCTGAGGAAACGATGGCTTACATTCAGCAGATTATTGATCAGAACAAGCAAGGTGGTGGTGACGTTGATGCTCAGCAGTTCATGAGCTATATGAACAGTCTTGGCGCCGGCGGCGACGGCGGCTACGGCGGCGTGGACTTTTTACAGGGGATGATGAGTGGTGGCGGTGGTTTTGATGCTGCTAGCTCTTTGCTGTGAGGCGGTAATACGTATTAAATTGTTGATTTTCTTGAAGTGTTGGGCAGTAGCATCTTGTTTTTCTACTTGCAATTTTTTATATGTAATTTCTGAAGTGTAATCGTGGTGGTATGGTATGTAATGAAGTGAAATAACCAATCAGCAATCGTATCTTTATTTTAATTTTTTTTTACTATTAACTTGGACTTGTAGAACATCTATCCCTATCTTGAAGAGAAAAGAAAAAGATTCTTGAATGATGATTACATCACCTATATTATGATATTATAATTACTGCACATAATGAATAAACTTACGGCCTAATAGGAAATTAGCACCCTATAAATACCGAGTTGTATAGAAACTAAAAAAATCGATATTTCTCTTCCAGTGACTTTTTCGTGTTAATTGATTAGGGTATTATTTTTAGAAAAAAAAAAAGAAACTTCGTCAAATGTCAAATTTGTCATTTTTCTTCTACCATCTATCTATCTATGGCCTAACTAAATTTCAAGTCCTAAAAGAGCATTTCAATCATCATTCATAATCATCAATGGACACAATTAAACAATCATCACATTGAACATAATAACCATGGCAAAAATATCAAAATTCAAGAAGCAATTCTCTTCCTTCACACTTCTCTCAACTACCTCAAAACCCTTCTTCTTCATACGATCAACGTCCTTCCTTCTTACATCAACTCATAGGCTTCTCAAACAAGGCAGAAAAGTACCACTCATTCTTCTCAATCCCCTTATCCAACTTCCTCCCAACATTCCACCTCAACCTCTTAAACCCAACCCTATCGAACATCGGCACATAAGTCCCATTCAACTGCGGCCCGAAACAGAAGAACCTATCAAGCCAAAAAAGCCCGCCGGGCCTCAAAACCCTATACACATCGTACAGCACAAACTCAAGCATCTTGTCGGGGATCCAATTGCTCAGAACATGCATGGAGTGAACGATGTCCAACGTGTTTTCGAAGAAGGGAAACCTCTGAGAAATCGTAACGTGCAAAGGGATCAAACCCCTCGAAGCTATGAAGCTGTTGAAAGGCCCGTCGAAGTTCATCGAAGTCGTAACAATGGTAACGTCCCTCTCCTTCATCCTAGCTGCAAAAGAGCCCGACCCGCCTCCTATGTCGAGCCCGATCCGAACCGTCCCTTTTGCCCTGGTGGAAAGAACGCCGTCGATGCTGAAATCTAAGCCTCCGTCGTCGTTCAGCCACCGTGATTTCTCTCTCCCATGCAGAAAAAAGCAGTCTTTGCAGTCGTACGAGCCTGGCTTGTTCCTCCTTTGAACCAAGCAGTCGTAGCTCTTACAAGTGTATGGGTCCCAGATTAGGGTTTTGTCGGAAGGGGTGGCCCACAAGCTGTCGGGCAAGGGCGTGGGGTCCACGTAGCCGGCGGGGGATTTTGGGTGGCAGCGCCGCCTGGGGAGGGGCTCGCAGCCCTTGAGCATCAGGTGCTGGGCGAAGACGTCGTCGACCGGGCATTCTTGGCCGGCGGTGTAGGACATGTACTTGTCCAGATCTTTCTTGTACTTCAGACAAGCTTCGCCGACCGACGAGTAGATGGCGTCGGAGCCTATTTGGGGGGTGTATCCTAAGGGGAGGCGGTGTGGGCCCAGGGCTAGGCGCGCCTCTTCTGATAGGTCGTCTAGGAGATCGTCGAAGGCGACGGCCGGCGATTTGGGGTGTTCGCCGGAGCTGGCCTGGTCGATGGCGGCGTTCAGGCGGGCGAGCTCGGCGAGGAGGTGGTCGACGAGGGAGTGGGTCGATTGGAGCTGCTTTCTCAGGCCGGCGATTTGGGCTTTGCTCTGCGATAGCTCTTGTGAGGTTGAGTTGATCTTTAGTATCAAGAGGGAAGTCGTCGATGGCGAAAGCGATTCTTGAGGTTGGACGAATTTTGAGATTAAGGGGTGTTGGAAATTGAAGTTTCTGAAGATGTATATGGTGAGGAGGTTTGTGAAGACGATGATTAGGATAATTTTGAGCTTTTCTTTGACTTGGGCTTTCTTGATGTTGTTTATTTGATGCTTCTTTGTGATGCTATCTTCTTCACTACCACTTCCCATTTTGCTATTCTTTTCCTTTTTTTTAAAAAAAAAATGAATTGAAGAAATTGGGAGGCTATGTAAAGAAGGGTCAAGAAACCGAGGTTTTAGTGTAAATGGGAGGGTATGGAGTTCTACACTTTTTTGTAGGGTATAATATAGGAGTTGAATGATTGAATTAATTATTTTATTACAAGCATTGAATACATTCAAGAAGTGTTAGGCATGTCTCCACTTGATTATTTTTGACGTGCATGGGTGACTTCGACTGCCTCATGCAGTGGAAAATAAGTAATTAAATAAATAAAAAAGGTCAACTATCGGACATTGAGATTTGGGAAATATGGGAGTCGCAATACATTATATTTCAACGTGTATACCAAATGTAGTCGACAAAAAGTCGCGTAATAAGAATAAAGCAATGAGAAATTAGAAGTCAACTTTAGCTTTTGAACTTTACTGTAAGAGACAAAAGAAGAACGTGTGAATACATGCTATGACACAGTTATCGCTTTTCGTCGGTGCCGATTAAGGAATCGCTGTTTGTACAAAATATTCTCAATGAGGACAACTACATATCGTGGTTCTCCACTCTATGCCCAACAATATGAACCCAAACTGTTTTTTTTTAGAATTTTCAGTTTTCAATATAAAGTAGAAATGCTCTGAACACATTGGCTGCAAGAAGCATTATAGAAATTGAAAGTTTCCTATTGCTATTTTATAGCTTGTCAAAAGTTGTTATTTTCTAAGATGTAAACGAATAAGATGAACTATTACCTTCTTAAATAAGCCACGAGTAGGATTACCGTACGGAAAATGATTTTGATCTGTGTGAGCCTGGCTGGACAAAATTCTCCTTTTAGGATGATTCAATAATATTTTATTTTATGGCGTCTTATTTACTAATTACTTATTTGTTAACTCTCTACACTCAAATTTGTAAACTTTTACATTCCACGAACTTAAGAAATTATTATTGTCACAAGTTTGTTTATAATGTTGAATCATTTTGGCATTTTAACCGAGTTCGAAATTATTGTACTAAGATTTGAAAAATGGGTTGACGGTTAGAAACCATTTAGTGAACCGAAGAAAAACGAGTCGAGCCGGGTCGGGTCTGGATATCCGGATTTCTCAACCCATACCCACCCCACCAGTGCAGAAGCAGCAGATACGTACAAAGCTCTATACTCCATAATTAAATTCCAGAAAAAAAAAAGAAATGGCGGAAGAAACTGAAACCCTAGCATCTGTACAGTCCTCTGAAGCCAAACAAGGTGAAATCAGTCCGCTGGAAGACCAACCGATGAACGATGCTGTAAACGCCGGCGGCGATTTGGATTCTGAATCCGATTCCGACTCGGATTCAGAGGACGAAGCACAAGTGAAGTCCCAGATTGAAGCACTCGAAGCACAGCTGTACAGTAATCCATCAGATTACGACGCCAATGTCCAAGTAGACGACTGTTTACGCCTATTTTCTTGGACTCGATTAAATTTGTTGGCATAGTGCCGATGCTTGCAGTAGTTTATGCAGCGTGCCGGCGTTTATACTTCTATAGGGAGATAATGCTATGTGAGTGCGAATGGGGAAGTTATTTATGTGTGTATGAGCTTTGAAGGGGTGAAGGGCAACAGTTTTTTTCTCTTAATTTTTGTGTTCTGCTCTGTGGCATCATTAAATGGTTCTTTGACTTGACGTTCTTCTGCGAAATTTCGTGGGAATGTTTTTTTGTTTGCTGAATTATTAAATTTGATTTTTCTTGTTCTTGGTGATAAGTATTCTTTGTTTTCTGTGCACAGTATATTAAATTTTTGCGCAAACTGGGTGATATAGAGAAACTGAGACAGGCAAGGGAATCAATGAACTCGCTGTTTCCATTGACTCCGAATATGTGGCGGGAATGGGCAAATGATGAAACCACTATTGCCTCTGGGTATGCATCATTTTTAGTATTAGGTTTGGTTTTATCCTTTAGTTTCTTGCCTTGGTTTATTTGGTATATCCGGAATAAATGGAACTAACGGTACGCAGGCTACTATGTGTAGTTTCTCTGAAGCGTCGTGAATTTGAGATTATTTTAGATCCCATATTTTACAGTTGCATCATTCTCATTAGCATCCTTTATGGTTTGTGACGATGATTATTGCATTTTTTGTGTTGCAAATGCTCAAACAAATATTTCATGAACCAACCGAAGTGCTTTCCTTTACTCTATTTTTGAAATATGGCGATTTCTTGGTAATACTCTGATTTTGAACTGGACCAGCTGGTATTTGATTGTATCACGATAATCTATACCACATGTCCCTGTTAGGTTTGGGCTTTGGCCAAAAGCTATAGTGTATCTTCCTCTTCATTTAATTTCTGTTGTTCTAAGAGTCATATTGTAGTTTCAGTGATCTCCTATGGTGTGTGTGTTGCACACGGTATCGTATCGAAGCTGTTTTTAGTTTTTCATTATAAGTGTGATATATCTTTTGTTAAATTCAACTCTTTGGCAGAACGGAGGCAATCCTTGCAGTTGAAAAGATATATGAACGAGGAGTATCTGATTATCTGGTCAGTTTTTATTATACATTATTCTTTCTGTCAAATTCATTTTGCATAAGACTTGAGGGTCTTTTGCTTGAAAGCAATACTGCATAATGCACTTATAGGGTTCATTTTCTCATTGGATGCATGTAGTGCATGACATCGAGAAGTAATTCAAGTTGCACATAGATTGTTAACAGACAGCTCTGTTACAGTGTATTTTCCCCCATCTAATTCCATTCCTGTCATCCAAGTAATAGAACAAGAGTTTCATTCCGTTACCGTGTCTTCATGATGCCGTGGAATCAGTTTCGAATTGTTTGGACAATGTCATGGGCATACTTCTTAATTCTCAACTTTCTTTATTTATCGTTTCCCCTCTACATTGCAGTCTGTTGACCTTTGGTGTGATTACTTAAATTTCGTTCAAGAAAATGATCCATCTGTGTGTGAGTGTTCTGCGGCTGGAATCTCAAAGGCCAGAAATCTGTTTGAGCGAGCCCTTACTGCCGCTGGGTTGCATGTTACTGAAGGCCATAGAATATGGGAATTATACAGGGATTTTGAGGAAGCTATCTCACTTACTATTGAAGAAACCAATGCTGAGGTTCGAATTCTGTTCTTTTTCTTATAAATTGTGTTTATCGATATCATGTCAACTTTTCTGGTTTAACATTTATCTCATACTCTAATTGTTGATAGAAGGGGTTGTAATGGTGTATACCCTTAGTCGATTTTCTTAAAATAATATTAAATGCGACCTTCTAACCGGCTAATTAATAACTTACGCATTTTAGTGCAGAAACTGGGTGCTCCGTTCTTCTCTTTAACCACTTGCTTTTCAGATATTCTGTTTTGATGAAAAACTTTGCATGATATTTACCTTAAATTGCTTATTATTTGTCTATTAAAAAAAAGTAAGGTGGTGATGTTACGCCAATGTGGTCTTCAGTTATTCTCGTAGTTAATGAAATTGCTCTGTCGTGCTTGTTGAATTGAAGTTTATCGGATTATAAACTCCCAAATTTGTTGTTAGAAGTGAAGTTAACAGTTTCAGTTGAACGATTGACTTGTGTAAAGTTTTGTGTCTATATAAGTGAAAAAGTCTAATGTCTCACTGGCATTTCAAATACATTTGTTCTTCCACTGACTTTTACCATTGTGATTGTAAATGTTAGCATAATTGAACTTGACTTCATATTTGGCAGTCAAAAGGAAAGCAGATACAGCGTGTACGGAACTTATTTCACCGACAGTTGTCTATTCCCCATGCTGATAAAAAAGCAATCCTGCTAGCTTACAAGGACTGGGAAGCTAATCATGGAGGTTCAGCTGATGTCAACAATGGCGAATTGGATGGCCTTCCATCTAATATTGCTTCTGCGTATCAGAAGGCATTGGATATGTTGGATGCCCGAGCCCATTTCGAAGAACAAATATCAAAAGAAGATGCCGACTCAGAAAAACTTCAAAACTTTAAGGTGCTTGCCTTTAAAACTCAGTCTAAATCAGCAGCAGTGAATATAAATGGTTTTGTGTGAAATGGAAGAAGTATACGTTATTATATATCTGGCACTTGGTTAATTATTTTTGAGGTTTGCTTTAACCATCATGTTGAGGGGCTTCTGATAAATATGATAGTGAAATGAGACTGTGAGAGCATTGGCTATATGATTAAGAGATACAATATGATTTCATTGGAATTACAGGCGTACTTGAAATTTGAGCACTCATTTGGAGATCCAGCCCGCATACAGATCTTGTACGAGCGTGCAATAGCGGAGTTCCCTGTGTCAAGTGAGCTGTGGCTTGACTACACACAGTACTTGGATAAAACATTTAAGGTCTTTAATTTTGTTGTGAGCTAGTTTATTTTCAAGGCACAAAGTGCTTGTAAAAAACTTTAATGTGATACCTTGCAGACTGCTAGGATTGTGAGGGATGCTTATTACAGAGCCTCAAGGAACTGTCCTTGGGTGGGAGAGTTGTGGGTTCGTTATCTACTGTCCCTAGAACGTGGTCATTGTTCTGAGGAAGAATTGTCAACTGTAAGTTCTGGGGTAACTGGTAGATTAATATTCAGCATAATGAAGTTTTTGTTGAACTTAATATTTTTCTAGCAATATTCAGGGTAACTGTTTTTGTTGGGTCATCTGGTCTTAAATAACTTCATTTTTTTATCTTTTATGACATTCAATATCATATCATCTGCACATGCTTGCTTGCTTTTATGGTTTTATCATTTTGATTTTAGCATCTTTTTCGTCAAAAAGTTTTTGTCTCTGTACTTTGGTCCCTATTTTTGATTAATCTCCGACATTCTGGGGGCAACTGTTATAGTTTTGAGATAGTTCCCTAAACCTTGTTGATATTCCTGCTTGGGTCTATGACATTCCCAATCTTTACAACATTTATCATTTGAAGTCTTGTTTTCTTTTTCTTTTCTTCACTTTATCTAATTATCACAATTTCAGGTGTTCGAGAGCTCATTACAAAGTACTTTCTCTAGCTTTGATGAGGTACAGAATGCTTCTTTTCTAGTAGCTTCTAGAAATTATATATCTTTGTTTGTAACTATGTCATGTATCCTACAATTTTACCATGCGTAGAAATTGGACCTTGATGCAAGATTATAGAAGGAAATTGGTCAGGAAACTACTTATAGCAGAAAACTTGTGCAATATTTGATGTTAATTTCCTAGTCATTTTCATCTTGAAAATCCTATTTATTATACTTTGAACGTTTATATTTGCATGAAGGTTCTCCAACAACCTTTTATTTAATTGAAAGATCTTTGAGGGCTGGGGTTAAAACTGGAAGAATAATTGACATCTTAATAGATCTAGTTAAGGACGTGTATAAATCCAGCATTTCTGAGTCTGAAATGATCTCACAGAAGATCAGTCATTGCTGCTAAGGGTTAAAGCTATGAGTGTGGCTGTAGATGATTGGCTTCTGTTGTGCTCTTAAATATTATATTGTTTTCCTTGAGAGTCTTCAGTTAATAGTGCGGATATAAACTCTGAGCCCATCCATGCTTGTTCATTGATTCTCAACTGATCTGACCTAATATGCTGCTTACTCTTACATTCTTAACTGGCCCTTGCGTTCGTTTTTCAGTACCTTAACATATTTCTTACGAGAGTGGATGGGTTGAGACGAAAATTGTCCATATCTAAAGAAGGCGAAACTGGCATGGACTACACGGCTGTTAGGAAAATATTTCAGGTGTTACATTAAACTAAAATTATTTGCTTCTTATTTTTCTATGAAAATTTCTGGAACTATTATACTATCACACTTTGTTTTGCTAAGGTTTAGTTACATTGATATTACATATCCAGTTACATTTTTCAAATCTGTAATGTCCTTTCCTTATGGTGTAAATATTAAAATTTTAGTTTTATCTTAATTTATGTTCTTTAATTTCAGCGTGCATCGGATTACTTGTCTCCCCATCTTAGCAATTCAGACAGTTTACTTCAGATGTATAATTATTGGGCCCGTTTGGAGTTAAAGTTAGGAAAGGACTTAATTGCGGCTCGTGGGGTCTGGGAAAGCTTCGTCAAGACCAGGTAACAGCCATATTCCCTCATCTACATATCCGATGAGGCGGTGACAGACGCTGATCAGTTTACATTCTTTACTGTTGTTTTATAGTGGGTCGATGTTGGAAGCTTGGCAGTGTTACATAGGAATGGAGACTGAGCTGGGCCATATCAATGAAGCCAGATCCATCTACAAGAGATGCTATAGTAAAAGATTCCCTGGAACAGGCTCAGAGGTAAATTTCGTGAGCACACTATGTGTTGTTTCGATTTGTAATTAAACCGTCCTCTTTAGGTACTAATGATTCTGGAATCCCACTTGAGAGTTATTATGATGGATGCTTGTGTAATTGGTTTCCCTGAGTTATCTTATTTTCCTAATTCTGGATAGAACACTACTATGGTCTTCATCCTCCATTTTGTCCATGTGGTAATCCGAAAGAAAATTGACGGCATAAACATAGTTAGCTAGCGCCTCTGCATGCAAGTCAGCCTTATAGGGTTAGATGGCAGGATTGGAGCGGAGAGAGGCATCATGAGTATGCCCTACAAGGGCTTCTGTTCTGTCAGCCATTTCAGCCTATACAATTTGCGATTCATGTTGATTTTGATTTTCATTCTCTGTTATTTGAAGGATTATTTTTATTCTCGATTATCTTGAGTATGCCCGTGAGGGTCGTGCCTTAAAAGAATTATGGTTGTGAAAGATAACTATTATATTGAATATAATGCTCTTTCCAAGCATATGCTCTTCATTCTTCATTTTTCCTTATAATATATTACCTCTTTGATGCTTGTGATTAATACGTAAGCTAATGGCATCTTTACTAATATCTCAGTTAAGTTGATTTAGCATATCTGTGTTACATTGGGCTGGATGTTACCTTCCTCTTCTAAAAACAGAATCATTCAGGATATCTGCCATTCGTGGGTGCGTTTTGAGAGAGAACATGGTTCGCTGGAACAGTTTGATATTGCCGTCCAAAAGGTAGTCTTATGTTCCATATAATTTGTTTTATCAAAAATGTCCTTGCTATAAATTTCTGGCTGCTACGTAATTTTTGACGAAACCTTTCTTTGGATGCAATACAGGAAAATGTTAAAGCATCATCGTCGTTAACTGTTTCCTTATTTGTGTATTTTATACTTGTGCTCTTTCCTGTTCCTGCATTAGTTGCCAGTCAAACGTGCAATCAATTTTGGCTTTGGGCCGCATTCCTGATGTTTGAATTTTTAAATGTGATTAGATACTTATGCCGTTTTCGGATTATATGTGTGCTTTATATACCATGTCAACAATTGCAGGTAACTCCTCGTCTCGAAGAACTCCAGCTTTTCAGAATGCAGCAGGAGAATGCAAATGTTGCTGCCACTGCGAACGTAAGTGAAACTACTTCAAGAAAAAATGCACGCGAAAAGAGAAAGCCGAGCTCAAGTTTGACTGATGAACATTCTCCTGCTAAACGTCGCAAAAATATGGATCGAAATATGAAGAACAACAACGAAGATCACGACAGTCCAAAAAGCAGTCATCCTGCTAAAGGAAATAAAGAAACTGCTGAAACACCTGGAAATCAAGCAGCAGGCTCTGGGGAAAGACAGGACAAGTTATCTAAAAAGCCAGTGACATTCAATGATCAGTGCACGGCCTTTGTATCTAATTTAAGCTTTCAGGTTTGTTATCTATCTCTTGTCTTCGATAATTTGCTTGTTGCTACTATATCATCGGTAGTGACGATTTCTCCTTTTTTATTCTGTTTATGTTTGATTATCTCTTGCAGGCAACGGAAGGTGACTTGCGCAAATTCTTTTCTGATGTTGGTGGGATAGTTGCTATTCGGATATTAAAAGACAAGTTTACCAGGAAATCAAGAGTAAGTTTCTGATACTTAAAACTGATTTCTCATACTAGAGTTGAGTAGGAGGAGAGCGGTGTATGTATGCCCTATGATTTTTGCCTATATAAGCACAATTTCTGTTTGGTGTTTATGTTCTATTTAAATGCGGCGAATTCTTCTCTCTTAAGTAGTAGTTCAACTTATTGCTGATGATGCTTGCAATTGTGGCGAAGGGATTGGCATACGTGGATTTCAGCGATGATTCGCACCTCTCCGCTGCGTTGCAGAAGAACAAGCAATCTTTGCTGGGCAAGAAATTGAGCATTCTCAAGTCCGATCCTCAGCAAGGCAGAAGGAACAAGGCAGCTGCTGTGGAACATGGAAGCAAGTCGTCCTTCCATGGTAAGTTACACCACCCACCCCACGTACGTCGTCCCCCTCTGTTAACACAAACACTAAAAAATTTCATATCCTCCTTCTTCTGTAATGAATACCAAATTGTATGTAGGCGATGTAATTTGTTTATTTATTGTAACCAATCGTGGACTCTCTTCTCAAATGTGACTTGTTAGCAGCAGGGAAAGGCAAAGGACAAGAGGAGTCTACTAGTACAAAGGAGGCTAATAAGGGGGAAGGGGACGATAGTATTCAGCTGAAGGGGAAGAACACATTCTTTGCAGTTCCGAGAAATGTGAGGCCTCTTGGACGGAGCAAACCACCACAATCCTCGGAAGGAGCTGACGAAGAAAATCCGAAATCTAATGAAGAGTTCAGAAAGATGTTTATCAAGAAAGATTAGAGTTTCTGCTTCTTCTTAGGTAGTAAGTGATGATGATAATCTCATGTTATATTGACGAAGATATTGTAAGGGTGGATGGATGGATGTGTGTGTAGTCCTTATTATGTTTTTGCTGTATCATGAATATGCCTATGTTTGTTATGTAGGATGGATCACTTCATTTGAAATAAAACATTTTGGACAGAATACTAAAATACTGCTACCATGTGATGATGAAACTCAAGTTACTTTGTTTATGGGTAAATTTCTTATCAGGTCCTGTCAGAAATTAAACTTCCTTATCAGTACCCCTGACAAAATTTCTTCCTTATCAGTACCCATCTGCAAAAAGTTGTGTGTTTAATACCCCAAACAGTAAACGGACGAAAATACCCTTTTCTGAAATTAAACTAGACATCATACCAACTGTTTTGATTATTATACCAACTGTTATTCTAATTATACCAACTGTTATCATTATTATACCAATTGATATAGTGTACAATTCTGTTGGTATAATTGCAACAGTTGGTATAATTTCTACAATTTCTGGTACAATAGTAAAATCAGTTGGTATAACACCAATTTCAATGTATAAAATTAAAATAACTGGTATAACAACGAAAATAGATGGTATAATTTCTACAATTTGTGGTATAATTTCAAACTCAGTTGGTATAACGTCCAATTTCACTGTATAAAATTAAAATAACTGGTATAATAACGAAAAGAGATGGTATAATTTCAACAATCTGGTATAATTTCAAAATCACTTGGTATGACGTCCAATTTCACTGTAAAATTAAAATAATTGGTATAATAACACAAACAGATGGTATAATTTCTATAATTTCTGGTATAATTTCAAAATCAGTTGGTATAACGTCCAATTTCACTCTATAAAATTAAAATAACTGGTATAATAACGCAAACAGATGGTATAATTTTTACAATTTCTGGTATAATTTCAAAATCAGTTGGTATAAATGTCCAATTCGCTGTATAAAATTATAAAACGTTAATTATTTGTACGATAACCAAAATAGATGGTATAATTTGTACAATTTCTGGTATAATTTCAAAATCAGTTGGTATAAATGTCCAATTTTCGCTGTATAAAATTATAATAACATTATTTACTGGTACGATAACCAAAACAGATGGTATAATTTTTATAATTTCTGGTATAATTTCGAAATTTGGTATAAATGTCCAATTTGAAGTGTGAGACAGGGGTATTTTCGACTTTTTAACCCTGAAAAGACCTTTTTAGGTACTGAACAGGAATAAATTTTCAAATGGGTACTTATAAGGAAGAAATAATTCGAGGGGTATTTAATAGGAATTTGAAAACTCAAAAGGTACCGATAAGGAATTAACCCTTGTTTATATAAATTTATTACAATTATACCCTCAATTTAATTTTCTTCTAATTACTCAATTAATTTTTAAGATTATAATTTCAACTATTTAAACATTTTAAATACTGTAATTATGATATAACATTTTTATTGTCTATTTTTAGTTAAATTAATATTCTTTCATCGGCACTTTAATACGGTAGTTAAAATATAAATAAATTATAACAAAACGACTCACTATGTAAGTTGAGGAGTATAAGACATTTTCTTCACAATTATATTAATTGTACACACACAGAGTGTGAAAAAAGTTAATAGTCTGTAATTACATTACATGCAATAGACTAGAGTGCATGACAAAAATACAAATAAAATACTTTATTTATATACTATTTTGCCTAATGTTAAAGTAATTTATTGCACCAAATTATTTTGTTCGTTCATTCACTCACCATCAGAGTTCGGTAGCTGAGCTGCAGGGCGCTTTTGCTCCCTACGGTGCCCATTAGGAGGGCCCTTCTTGCGGTTCTCTCCAATTTATCATTATCGTATCTTCTCACCGGTGAGCTTAATTTGATCTATCCTTTGTTTTCTTCCATTTTTGTTTTTTGGAAAATTATGCCGATAAGAGTATCAGCGGTGCGGAGACTAGTAATTTCGGTAGCGATCATCCATATTGATCTTTTTTGGGAATTTTTTTTTTGGATGGAACGATCATTCATTTTTCATCTGTTGGGTGGTTTTTTGTTATTTTCTGTAGGATGAGTCGCACAATAGGGTCAGTTGGGAAGTGAGATATTGTCTGAATACAAGCGTTGTTGTTCAGTAAATTTTTAGTTTGTTGTATATGCAGTTTATTAGGTGTTGCTTGATCTGGCAATAGCAAGCAAGGAGAAAAATGCATCCTCCTCTGACAATTCACAGGCATCCAATGTGTGCTGAAGTAAGATATTGTCATGATGCTTTACTATTCATATTAAGGATGCATTTCTATCAGTAAACCGAATATCAACATAGTTGTAATTGCTTGTAGTATGCCCATGTAAGTATTTCCCAAGTGAGTGGTGAAGACATTGGATTGTTGCTGCTTACTCTTTCAGTCATTCTCATCAATATTTGCATCATTTTGTAGCTTTATTTCTGAAGCAATATCTTGGATGCAGATAATTGAACAATTCCAAAGGTGTCATATCGAACACCCCGTTGGGAAATTTTTCTGCGAATGCACGGATTTGAAGATTAAACTCGACAAGTGTTTTCGTGAAGAAGTGAGTTCTATCTAAGCCCTCTGCAAATATGAACCAAAATCTTCTTCGTTTTCTTTCTTCCATTCTTTATTTTTTTCCTACATATTCACTGAGCATTTAAGTTGAGACCCCTTCCCTTCCTCTGCAGAAAGCTGTGAAGAGAAAGGCGAACTTCGAGGAGAGCAAAAAGCTGAAAGAGAGACTGCGAGAATACAGGAGGGAAAACGAAGCTGACAAGAATTTTGCCCGAGCTTGATAGCAATTCATGTCTTTCACTAATCATAAGGTAACAACAATATCTCGATATTATTACGTTGATCCATGAGAGAAACTTCAATAAATTAACGACTGTCACAATCTTTGTTCGTATAAGTCACAAAAGAATAATTAACCCTCCTAAATCACAACAGCAGAGTACAAACAATATGCATCTTTCAGTTCAGCATCCTTTTACAAGTATAATCGAATATAGCCTGAAGTAGGCTCTTGGGCTCAGCTTCATCAGAGAGCTTCAAGAACTGAGCAACCTTAGTAAAACCAGCGTGTTCCCTCATTACAGATTCTTCGTCAACTTCAGGTTTCATTTCCTTTGATGTGATCTTATCCTTATCTTGAGTTAGTGCCCACTGCATCGCCCATATAGCTAATGGGCGCATGTAAGTGATTGATCTGTATCTGCCTTCAATATCCCATGCTTCTGGAGTCTGAAAAGCATATCTACGGCAGGGAAAAAGGTAACTAAGTAGCTGATAAAATCGACGTTGAAGAACAAACAACGAAGGGGAAACGGCGAAAAGCTTACCCTCGGCCGTTTTCAGACCAAGCTACTTCATGCACGCCGACTGCAGTCTTAAAAGCTGTCTCAACCATTCCTTCATGGATCATTTCAGCTGCTAAGGCATATGTCACACCACCCCATATCTCCCTTGACTGCATAGCGCATTTGTCGGGCTCTCCGTTTGGCAGCATCCCGTTTACAGCTCCTATTCTCCCGTCCTTCACCTTCAACACGTTGAACTTGTAGATCGTCTCGAGGGCCTTTTTTGCCTTTTCTTCGTCTACTACTGGCGAAAGCCCACAAGCTCTAGCATACCTAAATATATATTTTTCTTTTCATCGCAGAAGAGAGAGAGAGAGAGAGAGAGAGAGGGGGGGAGAGAGATAGGGAGGGAGGAAAAGAGGGAAAGATAGATAGGGGAGAGAGAGGGAGGGAGGGAGATGGAGAGGGGAGAGAGAGAGAGATTCTAGTTACATACTACATACCATTGCCCAGCTAACTGATCAGCTTGAATGGAGGAGCTAGTGCTACTCCCACTGTCATCATAGTTGAAGTAAGAGCCATTCCAAAGCTTCTCATACACCTTCTTTGCCTTCAAGAACCTAAACCAAAAGTAACCTTCGGAGCCCTCGTCCCCAACGACCCGAGCCAGAGCCGAGGCAGCCTGCAGAGCCGCGACCCAGAGCCCGCCGCAGTATGCACTCACCCCAGACACAGCCCAAGTGTCGTATGTCTGGTCTGGAAACCCTTCGTTCTCTATCATCCCATCTCCATCCTTATCGAACTGCTCCATATAAGCCATAGCCACATAAACCGATGGCCAAACAGCCCTCGCAAACCCTAAATCGCCCGTGATCACCACGTCTCTGTAGACTTGGAGCACGAACTTGGGATTCAAATCCTTCCACCTATCTGTGTTGTGTAGGTTGTAGAAGTTTATTTCGAACCACGGATCCCTCATTCCTATGTCGTGGGGGACGGCTCCAAGCACCTTTCTCTGGGCGAAAGTTCCGTCCATTAAGAGGCTCACCTTCGTGGGGTCGTGCATCATTACGGCGGAGGCGAAGTCTCTCTGTATGCTGAGCTCTATCTTGGGGAAGAGCATCGCTAGAGAGAAGGAGGCGTAGAAGTGCACATCGTAGGTATTGCACATGTGGTATTCGATCCCCTCGAGGTAGAGGAAGTTGCCCACATTTTCCTCTCCCTTTTGGAGGAGGTTGGTGCCCATGGCGGCCGTCCTCGTCGCGGGCGTGTGGATTTCTCGGAGGAGTGAGGTCATTCGCTCGAGTATGTCGAGGGACGTGCTGTTTTGGCGCTCGGGTTTTTTGTTGATGCTTTCGGGATTGTCGTCTGAGTTGAATCTTTCGAGGGAGAATCGCCGTTGGATGGCGAGTAGACTGTGGACTGGAGGAGATCCGTCTGAGGAAAAATGTTGAATTAGTTGAACTGTTACAGCAGTTAAGGGTGCGTTTTGTATGCAGAATTCGATCGGAAAAAGAAAGCAAAGGTGGAGATGCGCGGCGGTCAAAGCATAGAGTATCAATGCTCGATGAGATAACTTAGTTTTCCGTCGTGTTTTCTGCAAACGAATTCTGCATACCAAACGCATCCTAAAGGAAAGATCTTGAATGGTGAGATGTTTTGTGGAATTACCTGTCCAGATAGTTCCCCCCGAGTTGAGGTAGTAAAGCTCGTTGAACAAAGTTGGCGGATACCTGTGTTTAGACCACATAAGAAGCTCGAGAAAAACAGTCGAAAGTATCGAAGAGGCGAAAGAGTGTGTTTTACTTGGTATGCTATATTGGGATGTAGTCTTTAAAGAGTTCATGGAAAGTAACAGCACTAGAAAGATAGGCAGAAATCTCATTGCAAACATAAGATTAGAACACCATACCATTCAGGGAGCCTTTCGTCTTCGAGGATAGGCCTTTGCCATGCTTCGATTTCGGCCTCCCACTTCTTGTGCTCTTCGGTTTTATACCATAAAAACATAAGGCGTAAAGATGAGTCATCTAAGCTTTTTCTAGTGTTAGACGCATCGAAGCCAAGATTACCTATTATAGCATCGTGTGCAATTTTTGACGCCACGTTGCTTTCCCCGCCATAGAACTTTGTGTAACGCCTGCAAGCTCAAATAGCTCAGCTTAGACAGGTAAAAGCAGAATACTAAAGATGAAAAAAAAGAAAAACGCAGCTGATTATTTCATTCACCTCTGATATGTTCTCCCACCATGAAAGTTTATCTCAGGGCAGGCCCACGCCAAAGAGAACGTTACGGTTCTTACAGATCGAGCTGGGACAGTAACTGAAGCTGAAACGGCTGCCCCGATAACTGACCCGGGCTCAGAAGGCATCGACGTTTCTTCAGCGTTGAGGTGATCAAACGATCCACGCTAATAATAAGTTAGAAAAAAACAGCCATGTGATTGATTCCTGCAGTATACAGAGCACTGCTCTGTTTCTTACATGAATTTCAAGCATTGATGTTTTCTCTTTTCTTAGTTATTCCTCACCTCTTTGATTTCGTGCCACATGTCCCTAGCTGTTAAGCCCTGAGAATCGCCGGAGACAATGAAGAAGGGGCACTCTGAGATGCGAACTCCGTCAATTTCTTCTGCGGCGATGGCAAATGTCACCGAGGGCAACCCTTTTGCAGTCCTAAGAGGTAGTGAGAAGAGTCTCAATGAATATATTTCGAAACACTTTTTATCTCATGTCATGAAATGCATTGGGACTTAATTTTCGTCGAACAGTTTGCATATGTTACAGTTAGTTACTTACATGTGATGCAAGAGCACTCCACTGATGTTATCCTCTGTTCTGTAAAGAAAGAGTGGATCAGATAAGTTTAGAAAACTATACAGAGTGATTTACATCACATGTTGAGATCAAAATTATGCAAAAAATATCTGAAATATATACCTGAACTTTGAATTAAAATGATGACCGGAGAGTCCTGAATCGCCGCCGACGGAGTTCTACATAGCAGTACAAAGTTATCCATTAGAATTTCTTGGATTAAGTTAAAGACATTTGATTAGAGTAGAGTCATTTAATTTTCGTGACTAAGGGTTGAGAAATATAATTACCGCCCAGGTAAAAAGCAAGGTGACATCAGCCTCCGTGTTTCCCAAATTGGACAACTGAAGATATTACCACAGAAAACAACATAGGTTAAAGTTTCAATCTTCACTTTCTATGTTTTTTAGAAATCGTAAGTCGAAAATATTGTACCGTGTAAGTAAAGACAGCCACGGGGAAACTGCTCTCCTTGTAGTTGTGGGGAATAAAGGGAGAAAGCTGGCGACAAACTACCTTTAATTCTGGGTCGGGTTCGCCTGAGCCAAAGAAAAATGACCTTCGTTGTGAGATTACTATCACAAGAAAGAACTGAATCATCACGAAAATAGAATACTTTGAAGATCGAAGATATTTACCATCGTACACAGTCCATGCCCTTGGAAAAAGTCCATGGTAAGTAGAGTTTTTGCCACTCAGATTCCAGTCCCAAGATGCTATCCCAGACGCAGAACGATCGCTTTATTTCACATGTAGGAGATATATGAAATCAGTTTACAGATGGAATGGGAATAAATGGTGAAGAAGTTGAGAGTTCTTCTTTGTTCGATATTTTGACCATTCATTGTTACCCTAAACTCAATCAACCCACTTGAGGTAGAATGTAGCATCTCAGAAACCAGAAAATCAAATCATAAAAATGCACTTGCCATAGATTTTCTGGGTTCTTTGGGCACAGAACGCTGGAAAACTTCTCGCCGTTTGGACGTGAAACAAATATCTGAAGGAGGAAAAAGATTGTGAAGGAACAGAAAAGTAGATATATAACGATAGATAGAAGACTTCTGTTTTCAGCTTTTTAAGACAGGTAACTGAAACAAACTCTCAACAGTTTTACTAACTGCTTGCATCAGACTTGGATTAAACTTACCGAAAACTGGTTTGCTAAGACTGGTTTATCTTCACAGACCCTAGGAAACAACTGCAAACGCATAAATTCACCTTTGGAGCTTCTTCCAATGCTCCCCGCCCTGAAAAAAGAATTAAAATTGTTTCTAACTCTTATGTAATACGCTGATTCTATTAGATTTCCACCTTCATGAAACTAACTATATTTGATTTTTATTTTTTTTGGAGTTATAACAGACTCCTACAAAAATGAATATGGTTCAGACTATATAAACAGCATACTCCGCCCCATACATAGCTCCCATGACATACACGTTTTACAGAGTAGGGACGGTAGCAGAAATATTACAGCGAGTAGAAAAAAATGGCTCGAAAAATACAGAAGAACTGTCTTTCGACGAAATTGAAGATCAAGGTGGGGAATGAATATACCCGATACCACCTAGAGGAACTCCATGGCATGATGAAGTATAACGCTTCGTAAAAGGATCAATAAATACATCCTGCATTGAACAAAAAAATTTGAGGCATCAAAATCAACTTAAAATTTCACAATTTCACATTGGGGAGAAACTTACAGTTTTGGCTTTCAGACGAAGATCGCGCAAAAGCCTTAAGCCTATCGGGGCCTGCAAGAAATTGAAACAGGTGGTACATCAACAAGAAACATATGTGGAACATCACAAAGTTTAGATCAATCTTTCATCAGCTCAAGAAATAAATTTATACGATCCATAATTCAGAGTAATACCATATTGATTTTCTCCCTCATGCTTAGACCGAATTCGGAAAGGGCCTTATCCACTGCGTCGAGTTTTTGCGTCCAAGTTAGAGATGGAGGTTTCCCGGGATCGACGTCAACCTAGAAAATCAAATCAACGAACAAGGAACTTAGATGACGATGTAACGAAATTCAGATATTATGATGTATGTTATGATAGAATCAAGACAAGCTACGACGGCAGAAACTTCATGTAAGATATTGTGCATCAGTAAGAACAAAAACAAATCATGCATAAAAGTCATACCTTTTGCATTCCATATCATGAAACGAACATACATAAGCACAAGCCAAACGTTACCTTATTCGTTGATTCGTCTTCCGCCCGAACAGAGCCATTCTCTATCATAGTTCCTGCAATAATCGAATTTCAAATCCAATGATCACAATTGGAGCAAGAATGAGAAATAATGTTGGAAAAAGCACGGATTTTCTATTGACAACTAATGAAAGCTAACAAACAATCAAAGTCGGTTAACTCCTAATATAAAGTCCAACAAAACGACAACTGAGAAAGAAGAGTAAAAGAGAAAAGACAACAAATTTGTCACCATGTTCACTCATGAAGCTCAATGAGTAATCAGCTTATTACAAGACAAAAAAAAGTGCCCATTCCACACCAAATAAAAAAAATGGATCCATCGTAAAGAGGGAACATCAAACAGTATCCCATAAGGCCCAAGTAAGAGCAATTTCCTTTGATGAAAAAAAAAAACAGACTCGTGATCGTTGTTCACGGATGAAGGCGAATGTGGCCACGTGGAAGTGAAAAGAGCTGATGAAGCGTAGTAAAACTTACCTGAGATAAGATGAAGTTGCAGATTAAGACGATTTTCTGCAGGGAGAGGGAATCCAAGATTAATGGGAAGTTTTTGGTTTTGCTTGGAAGTTTTTTTATCAGCGATATGATTGAAGAACGATGAGATCGTGCTAACCAAGAGTCAACCTGCCCGATTTCTGTACGAAATTGTAAACATATGTTTACATTTCAGTCCCTTTAGTTATAATATTTTCATTCGATTCATATTTTAAATAAAAGCAAAGTTTCCAAAAAGAATTAACAAATAAAATAACGTCACATCATATATTGATACGTATGCGTACTAACTGAATTTTGCTTCCTACCGTGGCTCCCTCGGATTGCCTTCACTTTTCTTATAAATTTAAATCTAAATATTAAAGTATTTTTATAGGAATATAAAATGACACGAAGATAGTTAGGAGCCTGTGCTTTATTGGATAATAATGTAAGGAATCGATTCTGTAGAATGACCCACACGCAATCAACCTATTTTAGCAAATCAATCATTGATTATCTAAAAATTAAATATATTCCTTTGCTGGGATCCGTAATTTAGAATATATGGTTTGCGTAGAAGGGTCTTATAATATATGTAAACTTTTTTAGCTAAGTGTCTTCACACGTCACCAAAAGAGCTTCTCATTTTGCTTCAACAATTTAAAATGTCTATAGATAAAAGGACAATCATAAAACCAGCCACCTGCCCTCAATTGCTGCTTATGCTTATTCAATAGTAGTAGTAATTAGCAGCTAACTTCAATGTAATAGTAATAAATGAATCTTTCTCTAAAGGCATATCATATCATAAGTGTCATGGCGTAAAAAATGCAACTCTATTAACTTCCACTTAAGTAACAAAACAAAATGGAGGACTATGATTATCTAAAGGTATAAACAAAAGTCAAAACAGAAAAAGAGATTCCATTTTTAGCTATCAAGAAAGTAAGCACAGTCGTTTGGGAGGGCTTACTCAAAAGGAAGTCCAAGCTCTTTCTATTGGGAGGGCTCGCCCTTAATATTCGGGCCGGGCCTTTCCGGCGCCGGCGCGGCCCGAAACGCCGTTGTCTTGTGGGTGGCGGCGTCGGCGAGGGGTGTTCGGCGGTGGTGAGGTGGAGGCTCGGCGTGCCACGGAGGATTGGAGTGGTAAGCAGCATTTCGTCACTGATCTTATTTGGTTACGTTAGTTAATGGATATGGATTTTTGTTGATGGATAGTGTTAGTTTAGTTTTATTTTCGTCCCGGGTCGGGTCGGGCGAGCGGGTCTAATCCATTCTTTGGGCCCAATAGATTAGCAATGTGATAAAGAGGCCGTAATGTAGGCCCAACGATCTGCTGATATTATTTTAGATTTATATACGTTTTGGGTGTTCTATGTATATATGTATATATGTGCATTCATACGTAAATCGTTTTCTTTTATTGACCACATGGTGAACTGAAAAGGGAAACTAAAACATATTTATTTTTCAAAATACAAAGAAGAAAAATACTGGGGATGAGATATAAATTATAGTGTGTGAATCCGTAGCCACGATCCGAACGCCCGTCAAAGTTAAACGGTCGAGATCGAACGATGCATTAATTATACGAAAAACTTTCCTTATCTTGTTATCATTTAGATTTGAGATCAAATAATATATTAATAGCGCGTAACATTTAATACAACTCAAATGATCCGCCGACCAATAACTGGGGTTTTTTCACATGTATATATAAAACAACATAGAACGCTTGCCCACTCAAAGAACAACGCACAAATCACGAAAAGACATTCAGAAAATATTTCCTAATAGTCCGAGAGAGAGAGAGAAGAGAAAAAAAGGGAAGAATGGCAGAAAGAAAGGGGTATGATCTCGAGAAAGATTTAAGGGCATCCTTCAACATAGATCCATCAATCGACGTGGTAACGTTAATGGAAGAATCGATCAAGGTTGCTTCTTTGATTAAGCCCTTGGAATTCTCTAACACAATGCACAGAACCCTAAAGAAGCTTCACATGACGATCAAGCCTATTCAAGACGAAGAAGATCGCAAGAAGAAAATTCAAATTATTTCAAATAAGTCAGTTCCTCTTCGTCCTCCTCAACAAGGATCTGGGAAACGAAGCCAGCGTTGTATTCTTCAAGACATCAATGGAGTCAGACCAACGACTGCTTTCAAGAAGAGTACTGTCGAAGGTTGTCAGAAGATCAGTAAGGGCTCTAATAACAAATCAGATAAATGTTGTACCAAGAAAGTGGGCGCAGATGATGAAGAGAAGTTTCTAGAACTGAAGTTTGAGAATAGCAGGAAAAAAATGCAACAAGTGTTCGATGACATTCGTCGAGGAAAGAGAAAAGTTCAAGTCTTGGACTTTAAGGATGTTCCAAAAAAACCACCTAGTTTGCGCAGTAGAGCAAAACGACCATTGTGGCGTAAGAAGGTCTTGCGTTAGTGATATAGGGTTTCTTTGTTCTTTTCCTTAATGTGTTGACTGTGATGAATTGAGTCCCTCGTTTTGTTTGTGGGATATGATAATAAGATGTTAGTTTGTGTTTGTCTTCTTGGGTTTTAATGAATATATGGCAATTGACGACGACTGGACTGATTACTAATTGTAAAGTCTTGGGTTTCTTGATTATCTTGATGAGACGAAAACCCTAATACGAAATCTAAGTGATCTTTTGTAAGAGTATATCGTGCTATTGCAATTTCGTTTTTAAGGATTCATCACGAACCCTAAAATTTTGAGTAAAGAATTGATGTTCGCATTCGCAAAATCGTAACAAAGTCGATGAGCAAAGTGATCTCCCAATCTTAGTTGCAGAGGGCGTTAATAGTGTGAGAAAGAAGAAGCAAGATTCGAGCATTATGCCGAAACGTTTGAACGTCTTTCGCCTTTCTTTCGTCTTTATGTGAATTACCAAAATTACCCCTGCACTTACCCCCAATTTTCAATCCACCAAGCAGGTGTGTGCGTGGTGCGGTTTTGGACGGCCTTTGGTCAATTCGCACCAAACCACGATATGCGGTTTTTTCGAAAAAAGATTCTTAACTTGCAATTTTTAAAAATCAAATCACACGTGCGGTTTTGAGCGGTTGGACGGTTGCGGTACGGTTTGCGGTTTAAACTAATTAAAATAAAATACTTATATTTTAGTGAATGATACATCTATTACTTAAAAATCAAAACAAAAAATCAACAAAAGACATTCTACTATATTAGAACCAAATGTTGAGAAAAATATCAAATTATAACTCATGAGCTTATTTGTCTTTGCAATGTGGCTCAAGTTTTTATTAAGTATTTAAGTCCTACCTATTTTAACCCTAATATATTTGGGTTTCACTCCTAAAAAATAGTTCTTAACCGAAAAATGGAGTTTATATATACTAAATAGAGCACAAAATAAAATTAGATATAATTGTACGAAAAATTATTAATGCACTAGTAGTGCGGTTTGTTTGGTGCGGTTTGTACCAAAAATCCACACCGTTATTACAGTTTAGTACATACCGTAGTTTAGACGGTGAATTGCCATGTACAATGTGGTTCGGTGCGGTGTGGGCGGTGTAACTCCCCGCCGCCGACCATCACAACGACCGTTTCCGGCAGCTCCGAGGTCCTCGATGTCGGCGTCTTCGAGGCGCGGCGGTAATCTGAGGGTGGTAATTTTTAGACTTTTTTTATTTGTTAAAATAATCAACTACTCCCTTCGTCCCAAGCCATTTTATATATGTTACTATATCGTTCCGTTTCCTTGTACATTTCCTTTTATAGCAAAAAACTACCACAAACAATCAATATAATAATATTAAATACTCTTAAAAGACGTGTCAAAATATACATTTTTACCATTTAATTATACTATATTATTTAAATATTCAGTTTCTTAAAAACCGTGTCATACCCCAAATGTCCATAACCCTTTGGGACAGAGGGAGTACATAAAAATCGAACAAAATGGTCCTGAGGATGGAGTTTTTGGGCTCCAAATGGTGGGCCGGGCCTCATGCAGAGGTTTTTGTTGTAATTTGGGGTAATTTGAAATTTTACGTAATTAAAGGATGGCCGGCGTAATTCTTCAGGGGTGTATCCATCAATTCTGTGTGGCGGGAAAATTTATCGTATCCGTAACTGCTGAAGCTTCGTTCGCACTTCACAGCTGCTGCTGTACATCGATCGTTTCATGGTAACTTCTTCGAAATCGAAGTGAGGATAATTTGGAAGAGAGAATCGGGAGATGGAGAGTAGCGATGGGAAGGAATTCCCAGCATTCCCTTACAAACCCTACCCGATTCAGCTTGATTTTATGAGATTTTTATACGAATCCCTTGATAGGGGCGGAATCTCAATGCTTGAAAGCCCCACAGGTGAAATGCCTCCGTCAAATTTTGATCTATGTTTTGTTCTTTTACTTTATTTTTTCCAGGAGGTAATCTGACTTTTGTGCTCGATTTTGCGTGCACCTTTTAGTTTTGGAGGTTCATTTTTTTTTTTCCGATTGGTTTTACTTATGCATTTCGGTTGCTTCAGGAACTGGGAAAACACTAAGCATAATATGCAGTGCACTACAATGGCTGGTTGATAGAAAAAAGCGGGAGAATTTGAAGAATAGCCAGGCTGTGAAGGCGGATGAGGGCAATGAGGATGATGACGAACCTGATTGGTTGAGGGATTATGTGCCTTTTAAAGAATCTGAATCAGAGAAGAGAAAATTTGTGATAGAAAAGAAAAATTACAGTGCTCGTTTGGGAGACGTGGGGAGTAAAAAGGGAAAACGAGAGGTTTTGAAAGATAAAAGCCCTAATACTAAAGGGGGAGATAAAAGGGATGAGAAAGCTAATGGGAAGGTTGATGATGAATATGATGAGGTTGATGTTGCAGAGTTCTTATTGGAAGAGTATGAGAGCGATGGAGAGAGTAGTGGGAAACGAAAAACTGCATGTTGTGATTCTGATGTATTTTCGAGTGAGGAAGAAGAGGACATGGATGGGTTTAAATGCGACGAACAAGAGTCCAAGTTCAAGGTATATTTTTGTAGCCGGACGCATTCGCAGCTTTCGCAGTTCATGAAGGAATTGAAGAAAACTAAATTTGCTAGCGAGTTGAATGTTGTTTGCTTGGGATCTAGGAAGAACTTGTGCATTAATGAAGGTGACGGTATTTGTATTTTACACGTTGGTGGAATATGCAATAAATGCTTGTGTCAAGATGTCTAGTTGAATCTTTCCGTTGTTGTCTCAGATGTGATGAAGCTCGCGAGTACCACTCGCATAAATGAGATGTGTCTGCAGCTTCAAAAGAATAAAAAGAATAAAGCTTCTAAAGCAAAGGTATGCGGAAATAATTTCTGGCATTTAAAAAATCTGCTTTACTGAGGCTGCCAAACTGATTTGCAGAACCTGAATGCTGGCAAAACAGGACGACGCACCAAGGCTTCCTCTGGTTGTCCAATGCTGAGAAAGCGCAAGATCGAGGATTTAAGGATTGAGATAAGTCAATTAGAAGCTCTAGACATTGAGGATTTTGTTCAAGTTGGGCGTAGTTTGGGAAGCTGCCCTTATTATGGTTCCAGACGTATGTTGCCAGCAGCTGATCTCGTAGTTCTCCCTTATCAGTCTCTTCTTTCGAAAAGCTCACGAGAATCGCTGGGTTTAAATTTAAAAGATAGCATTGTTATCATTGACGAAGCTCATAATCTAGCTGATACTCTCATCAGTATGTATGATGCAAAAATTACGCTGGCTCAGGTATAGACTATAGATATACTCTAACTTCTTTAGTTAATTTCAATTTTACAATGTTAAGGCTTCTGTTGACATTTTTTGTTGCACATTAATTTGGAGAAGTATCCAACTCACCTATAAGTTAATTATGGTACCCTCATAACTAATTGCTTAGTTCTTGTCTAACATGATCTTCATCTGCTCACTACCTTTTGCAACCATTTCCTTGTCTTTCTCAGTTGACTCGTTTGGAGTTTCAGTTAGATGGATATTTTCAAAGGTTTCGCAGTGTTTTGGGTCCGGGAAACCGGAGATACATCCAGACTTTAATGATTCTCAATCGAGCCTTTCTGAAAATGTTACGTGGCAATGAGAAGGGAATGGGTCTCCTCCACGCTTCATGTGATGTTGAGGAGATAACAAACTCGACAATGACCATCAATGAATTTCTGTTTGCCCTAAATATTGACAACATAAACCTAGTCAAGCTGTTGCGATACATGAAAGAAAGCCACATAATTCACAAGGTAAATTTTGTTTTTCTTGTCCCTGAGCTGATATTTACCCTATGCATGTGGTATATTTGAAATCACAAGATTTTTGTTCTTAGGTCAGTGGCTATGGAGATAAAGTGTTCAAAGCTCAACAAAATTGGCACGGTGAAGAAAAAAGTGAGGAAGAAAGTGCAGTATCTGGATTTAGGGCATTGATTGATATGCTTTCATCTTTGACGAATAGCGATCCTGAAGGAAAAATAATAGTTTCGAGACCGGGGAGGAGTTGTGACGACCTTGAAGGAGGCTATATTAAGTATGTTATGCTTACTGGAGAGAACATATTTTCTCAGGTTTGTTCTTATTTCGATAAACTCTGCAGTTAGATATTCACAGTTCCTCCATTTTTATCGTCATAGCAATTTCTCCTTGACAGATTGTTGATCGAGCTCATGCTGTTATCTTGGCTGGAGGAACCTTACAACCCATTGATGAAACAAAGGAACGGCTTTTGCCATCGTTAAGTCTTGATGCGCTGCGCTTCTTTTCATGTGGTCACATAATTTCTTCCAAAAATATTTTGCCCATTGCTGTTGAACAAGGGCCATCTCGTCAGTCATTCGATTTTAGTTTTAAAGGAAGGACCTCATTACCCATGGTGAGAATGCTGTGGTCTCTCATATTAATCCAAGAAAATTCACTCATTTGCCACAGTTTCATCTTCTTTCCTTATACTTATGGTCATGACCAGATACATATTATGCTCTTCCAAGATGTTTTCTCCAATATTCTTCAGCTGTTGTCTTATTTTGGTACATCATTCGCATTTATATGAATTGATTACAGATTGAGGAGCTAGGTCGTATGCTATGTAATCTAGTCACTGTTGTCCCTGAAGGAATTGTAGTGTTCTTCTCGTCGTTCGACTACGAAAACCAAGTCTACAATGCCTGGAAATCATCAGGCATCCTCTCAAGGATAACGAAGAAGAAGAGGGTGTTCAGAGAACCTCGTAAGAGCACAGATATAGAAGCTGTCTTAAGGGAATACAAAGAAACAATCGATTCGTTGTCCACAAATAACTCATCATCTTGCAATGGCGCGATTTTACTTGCTGTTGTGGGCGGGAAAATCTCCGAAGGCATAAACTTCAGCGACGGGGCAGGCCGATGCATAGTGATGGTTGGTTTGCCCTATGCTAGCCCATCAGACGTCGAGTTGATAGAGAGAGTGAAATATATCGAGGGTCTTGGGAAGAAATCGCCGAATCGAACACTATTAGCCAATGGTGAATGTCATAATGGGAATGCTGAGAGTGGACTTCAGATTTTAAGAAGTTGCAATGGCAGAGGAAAGGAGTACTACGAAAACCTCTGCATGAAAGCAGTCAATCAATCCATTGGTTAGTGCAATCTAAAGATTCTGTAAATTTAGCTTATGTTTTCATCAAATGATCTTTTTGGTACATTGCATTTCATATCAAGGGCTATGAACTTCTATATGATTTTTGAAATTTGAACGAATTCTTGACTTTGAAGGCAGGGCAATTCGACATGTAGACGACTATGCTGCAATCTTGCTGGTCGACTCACGTTACAAAGCTTCTGATTCGAAGAGAAAAAGCACTTCCAACCCAATTGAGAAGCTGCCTCAGTGGATCAAAAGCTCGGTAAGTGAAGCCTCTAATTATGGTGAAGTCCATAGATTGCTTCATCAGTTCTTCAGATCCCATAAAAGGAAAGGTGCTGCATATACTATGTGATGTTGTTGGCAGAAGCTCATAGCTGAAAGGTATACTTAAAACGCGTTAAAAATAGAAAGGTTATATAATGTATCCATGGCTGTAATAATTGGGACAAGAATGCTGAGTTCAAGTCATAATTAATTGATGATAAGTTCGATCTATTTCAGTTTTAAGTGCTATTGATCATACCCCTTTTGCACTCCCTTCATTCCCTAGAGTGGCTTGTAAATTAATGTCAAGTGTATATTTATTTTGTCAGAAGGGACAAAAGATTTAGTGATTTACAGGGAAATAACGAAAAGAAATGCAAATTTTCCAATGGAAACGAATTTATATCGGCATTTGCGCTAGATGCCGTGTTAATAATATGCACACACATCAAATAATGCGCATAAAGGAGCAATAGATTTATTTACTCATAATTAAGATATTAACCTTTTTTTCCCTTTTAATCCATTGCATTGTTATTTTCCCGTTATTTTCCCTTGGCCTTGTATGTTGAGGTGCGCTTTTACTTCTAAACCGCAGATGAGAAATTGCGCATTTACAATTTAAAATATTGCTCCAAATCGGACAAGTCACCATGAGTTGAGTCAACTCTTTTATTAAGAAGGGACAAAAAAATTACGAGGAAAATAAACGAACGAAGAGGAAATGAACTAAACTCGCATGTGCGCTAAACTATCCGTGTAAATAATACAAATATCAAATAATGCGCATAACATCATAAGTAGCAACGCGATAAATTGTGCTTAAAACATGAAAAAAAGCTTACATATCTTTCCTTCATTAGAGCATGCAATGGTTGCTACGTTCAAGTGTTCGTACCCTTTCCTCCCCCTTAGGCTCTCCTCCTTACAAGAACATACAATAATATCGCAAACATATATATGTATCCTAAAGATTGATTATGGCGCAAATAACAAGTTAAATACAAATAACTTTTTGCGCGAGGATCCTTAATACAATCAGTATGATCATCCGCTCGCTTTAGGGAATTTTCCCGACGCCCTAAAAGCCTTGCGACGGAATTGAATTGCGCTTTCTAAGAACACAAATTGTATGTCAATCAACTTTTTTTTTGTATGTCGTGTCGTGGAAAGTGCGCTTATATTTCGATGAATCGAAAGTTTTTTGTGCGCTATTATTACATGTCAATTCACCTTGACATTTTGTGCATCACCTTGTTCTCTTCTGCGCATGCATTTACTTACATATACAATATTGATTTTACTAAACAGGGAAGGGAAAAAAACAATAAAGAGTGGTGAAAATAATTAAAATCCCATCCGCGCTTAGATTCAGTTTAAATAATACAAATATCAAATAACTTACAATGAGTGGAGGCGCGATAATTGCGTAAGAAGCCTTACATGTTTTCAATGGCTTCGAAACGGCTTCTTCATTCAGTGCGCTTTATATATGTTGTATTTGAGTTAATTATTGTTTTACTTAGTACGGTCGAGTGGATAAATGATATGGAAATAACAGTACCATAATGTGTTGGGGTTGTCGAAATCACGAGCAATAAAAACGACTATCAACCAACGACGAAAGCGAAAAATAACACGCCAACTTTTTACGTGGAAAACCCGAAACGGGAAAAACCACGGGATCGCTCTCCCGATCCAAGAAAACGTCCACTATAACCAAGTTCGACGGGTACAACGAACAACTCCTCCCGAGAACGTCTCGAGGTAATAACAACCCAACGACACACCGAAAAATACTACGCCGACAAGAGAGCACGCAACGTCGAGTTACAAACTCGGTACACCAACAAACGTCGAGCTACAAGCTCGGATATACGAAGAAAAGGTTCAAGCCGATTACCATCAAACTGTGACGAACCGACCAATCTAACCCGGTAGATGTATAGATCACGTCGAGGTGAGTCTCCTCCCGAAGTTTGGACGAAATCGGGGTAACGGATCGTCCGGATCGAATTTTTCTTCTCCCTTTTCTTTTTCCTTCTTTCTTCTCTTTTCTCTCTTCTCCTTCGCGTCTGTTCGTGTGTGTAGTGTGTTTTTTTTTTAATAATAACTATATACATATATATGGGCCAACCCAAATGGGCCGGACCCAATAAACTCCCCTTCCGGCTCATATGGTAGGCTCTAGCAAGCCCGCTTTCTGCCGACAGGTCTTGAGCTTCTCCTTCGGCAAAATCTTCGTCAACATATCCGATCCGTTCTCGCTCGTATGTACCTTCGCCAAATACAACTGCTTCGACTCGAGCACATCTCGAACCCAATGGTATCTGACGTCGATATGCTTGGATCTCGAATGGAATGACGAGTTCTTGGAGAGGTGGATAGCACTCTGACTATCATTGTAGACGACATACTTGTCCTGCCGTAAACCAAGTTCTTCAAGAAACTTCTTCATCCACAAAGCTTCCTTGCAACCCTTCGTAATTGCAATATACTCGGCTTCTGTGGTGGATAGCGCAACGCACTTCTGCAGCTTCGATTGCCACGACACAGCTCCCCCTGCAAAAGTCATCAAAAAACCTGAAATAGATTTTCTGGAATCAGTATCACCTGCCATGTCTTAATCGGTATATCCAACTAGCATATGCTCTCCGCCGCCAAAACACAAACACGTCTTGGAAGTCCCTCTGAGATATCTCAATATCCACTTTACGGCTTCCCAGTGCTCTTTTCTCGGATTAGAGAGAAAACGGCTAACGACACCAACGGCATGAGCAGTATCGGGTCGAGTACAAATCATGGCATACATCAAACTACTGACCGCAGACTGGTAAGGAACTCTGCTCATATCGACCTTTTCTTCCTCACTTTTCGGGCATTTCTCAGATGACAATTTGAAATGACCTGCAAGTGGAGAACAAACCGCCTTGGCTTTACTCATGTGAAATCTCTTGAGAATTTTCTCAATGTAGTCTTCTTGAGATAACCATAACTTCCGATTTTTCCTATCACGAGAAATCTTCATGCCGAGAATTTTCTTCGCCGCTCCCAAGTCCTTCATCGCAAAAGACTTGCTTAACTCTCTCTTCAACGCCGTAATCTTGCTAGTATCATGGCCTATAATCAACATATCGTCAACGTACAAGAGGAGAATAATAAAGTCGTCATCGGAGTACCTCTTGACGAATACACAATGATCCGAAGAGGTTCTGGTGTACCCGTGACTGGTCATAAAGGAGTCGAACTTCTTGTACCATTGACGTGGAGCTTGTTTCAAGCCGTACAAACTCTTCTTCAACTTGCAAACAAGATGCTCCTTTCCCTTGACTTTGAATCCCTCGGGCTGCTCCATGTAAATGTCTTCTTCAAGGTCACCATGAAGAAATGCAGTCTTTACGTCAAGTTGCTCAATCTCCAAGTTCAAGCGTGCCGCCAAACCAAGAGCAACTCGGATCGAGGACATCTTCACCACCGGTGAGAATATATCTTCAAAGTCAATGCCTTTCTTCTGACCGAAGTCTTTCACAACCAACCGAGCTTTGTACCTTGGTCGAGAATTATTTTCTTCAATTTTCAGCCGATAAACCCATCGATTCTTGAGAGCTTTCTTTCCTCGAGGTAGCTCCAAATCGTAAGTGTGATTATCATGAAGAGATCGCATCTCTTCCACCATAGCTTTCATCCACTCATTCTTGTCGTCAACAGAAATGGCGTCTTGGTAATCCTCAGGTTCTCCCGCATCTGTTAGCATCACATACTCATCTGAAGGATACCTTGTGGATGAACGATGCTCCCTAGCAGATCTTCTCAACTGAGGTTCAACCGAAGGCTCTTCGACAGCTTCATCAATAGGTTCCGATGGCTCAACATCAACATCTGTAGGATTTTCATCGTTTCCGCCACCGCTAGATTCTGGAACATCTCCCCCATGATCGGGATATGCTACACGTACAGGAGGTGGATCTAAATTAGGTAGATCACCGCTGGGCTTCTTAGTCGACTTCTCTGTCTGGATGTCTCGTATCCACTGGTCTTCGATAAACACAGCATCTCGGCTTCTGATAAGCTTCTTCTGCGTGGGATCATAGAACCTGTATCCGAACTCATCCAGTCCATAGCCGATGAATATACACGGTCTGGTCTTCACATCAAGCTTCGATCGCTCGTCTTTTGGGATGTGAACAAAGGCCTTACACCCAAACACGCGCAGGTGGTCATACGAGACTTCCTTTCCCAACCAAATCTTGTCTGGTACCTCAAATCTCAAAGGAACACAAGGTGTGAGATTTATATTTAACGCCTCACCCCAGAAAGAATTCGACAGTTGTGACGGCGATAGCAAACATCTCACTCTCTCGATCAGTGTTCTGTTCATCCTCTCAGCTAAGCCATTTAACTGAGGTGTCTTTGGAGTCGTCTTTTGATGCCGAATACCGTATCTCTTGCAATACTCATCAAAAGGACCACAATATTCACCTCCGTTGTCCGTCCGAATACACTTGAGCTTTTTGTTGGTCTGTCTCTCCACCAAAGCGTGAAACTGCTTGAAAACATCTAGCACCTGGTCCTTGGACTTCAGCGTATAAGCCCAGATCTTCCTCGAATGATCATCTACAAAAGTAACAAAATACACAGCACCACCAAGTGTTCTTGTTTTCATAGGACCACAAACATCGGAGTGAATTAGATCGAGTATACCTGATTTCGGCGAGTGAGTGATGTTCTTGAACGCGACTCGGGTCTGCTTCCCAGCCAAGCAATGATCACATCTTCGTAACGAAGGATTCTTCACGTCGGATAGAAGATTCTTCTTGGCTAGTATCATCAGTCCCTTTTCGCTCATGTGACTGAGTCGATTATGCCAAAGCTCCGTCGCGCCACCGTCGTCGATTGCATTCACGGTAGAATCTGCAATCTTTGCTTGCGTCACATAAAGCTGAGATGACGTCTTCTCTCCTTTCGCCACGATTAAGGAGCCTTTAGTAAGCTTCCATTTTCCATCTCCAAAGTGGCTGTGGAAACCTTCATCGTCTAGCTTCCCTGTGGACATCAAACTCATGCGAAGCTCTGGAACATGCTTCACGGCCTTCAAAATCAATGTATTGCCGTTCTCCGTCTGCAAGCGCACGTCGCCGATACCGATGGCTCTAGCAACACCATCGTCTCCCATAATAACTCGTCCAAAATCACCAGAGGTATATGAGGCAAAGAAATCCCGACGCGGTGTAGCATGTATCGTAGCACCGCTATCGATCACCCAACTAGTATCATGACTAGTTAGATTTACAGCATCGTCATCGCGCACTACAAAGAAACGGTTACCTTGTCAACCTTATCACCATCCGTCGTCTGATGATCTTGACTCTTCGCATTCTTGTTCTCTCTCAGGAACTTTCGACAAACTCTTTTAATGTGCCCTTTCTTGCCACAGTAATGACACTCGATGCTAGCATACTTCCCAGACTTGCTCTTACTTCTGTTGCGATCACCTGGGCCTCGACTCTTGCTCCTCCCCCTGTTATCTGTGACTAGGACATCGGCCTGCGTAGAAGAACCCTGCGATTTTCTTCGCATCTCTTCATTGAGCACGCTGCTTTTCACCAATTCCATCGAACAAATGCCATTTGGAGCCGAATTAGATAACGACATCCTAAATGTCTCCCACGAGTCTGGTAACGTACCAAGAAGCCACAAACCCCGCACTTCATCGTCAAACTTGATACCCATTTCAGATAGCTGATTAATAATTCCTTGGAATATATTCAAGTGATCAGATATGTTGCTCCCTTCTTGATACTTCAAACTCATCATCTGCTTTATCAGAAAAAGTTTGTTGTTCCCCGTCTTTCGCGCGTATAACTGCTCAAGCTTGCTCCATAAGGTCCTTGCATGTTTCTCGTCACTGATGTGATTGAGAACATTATCGTCGACCCACTGTCGAATAAAGCCGCAAACCTGACGATGGATCAACTTCCACTCCTTGTCGCTTTTATCAGTCGGTTTCTCCAGATCGAACACGGGCGAATAATAATCTTTTACGTACAAAAGATCCTCCATCTTCCCTTTCCAAATATGGTAATTCGACCCGTTCAACATAACCATCCGACTAGTATTGCCCTCCATGACTTCGAACACAATAGCGCCACAACACAACGCTCTGATACCACTTTGTTGGGGTTGTCGAATCACGAGCAATAAAAACGACTATCAACCAACGACGAAAGCGAAAAATAACACGCCAACTTTTTACGTGGAAAACCCGAAACGGGAAAAACCACGGGATCGCTCTCCCGATCCAAGGAAACGTCCACTATAACCAAGTTCGACGGGTACAACGAACAACTCCTCCCGAGAACGTCTCGAGGTAATAACAACCCAACGACACACCGAAAAATACTACGCCGACAAGAAAGCACGCAACGTCGAGTTACAAACTCGGTACACCAACAAATCGGGGTAACGGATCGTCCGGATCGAATTTTTCTTCTCCCTTTTCTTTTTCCTTCTTTCTTCTCTTTTCTCTCTTCTCCTTCGCGTCTGTTCGTGTGTGTAGTGTGTGTTTTTTTTAATAATAACTATATACATATATATGGGCCAACCCAAATGGGCCGGACCCAATATAATGGTAATATAAGTTCCAAATTTCTCCAAGAGATTCTTAATATAATGACGAGATTAAGACATGCATGGGCTTGATCAACATGCAATACAACGTAAAGTATCGAATGAACATGAAGATAAAATCCGCTTCAACATTCACTTGCTCCGATAGCTCTGCATGCATGCTGCAATTATTTAATTATTCTTTTATTCTATTATTATTAATCCTGCGTATATAAAACAATGTTACGTTAGCTTTGATACATAATAATCCAAATGATTCAAAATCTCAATCCTATTCTAACAACGACGCAGAACAGAAGATTGAGAATAACAATTAATGACAATATGATGCAATGGATATGATTTAAAATTGAAAATAAGACTTACTTGACGATATGTTTGGCTTAATTCTTGGTAGTGATAGCAGTTTTAAGTGATTTGTATGGAGGATATTTGGCGTATGATGGATACTTCTCATATTCTGGGGATGACTTGTAATAAAGATCTTTCTCGTACGATGGGTACTTCTCATCTAACTTTGGAGACTTGTAGGAAGGATATTTCTCGTACGATGGGTTCTTCTCATCTGATTTAGGAGACTTGTACATAGGATATTTCTCGTACGATGGGTATTTTTCATGTGATTCTGGAGACTTGTAGGAAGGATATGTCTGGTACGATGGGTACTTCTCATCCGATTTTGGAGACTTGTAAGAAGGATATTTCTCGTAGGATGGGTACTTTTCATCTGATTTTGGAGACTTGTAGGAAGGATATTTCTCGTAGGATGTGTACTTTTCATCTGATTTTGGAGACTTGTAGGAAGGATACTTCTCGTACGATGGGTACTTCTCATCTGATTTTGGAGACTTGTAAGAATGATATTTCTCGTATGATGGGTACTTCTCATCTGATTTTGGAGACTTGTAAGAAGGATATTTCTCGTACGATGGGTACTTCTCATATGATTTTGGAGACTTGTAGGAAGGATATTTCTCGTACGATGGGTACTTCTTCTCATATGATTTTGGAGACTTGTAGGAAGGATATTTTTCATTCGAAGGGTATTTTTCATATGATTCTGGAGATTTGTAGGAAGGATATTTCTCATACGATGGGTACTTCTCAGCTGACTTTGGAGATTTGTAGGAAGGATATTTCTCATAGGATGGATACTTTTCATCTGATTTTGCAGACTTGTAAGAAGGATATTTCTCGTACGATGGGTACTTCTCCTCTGACTTTGGAGACTCGTAGGAAGGATATTTCTTGTATGATGGGTACTTCTCATCTGATTTTGGAGATTTGTAAGAATGATATTTCTCGTAAGAAGGGTACTTCTCCTTTGATTTTGGAGACTCGTATGAAGGAGATTTTTCATACGATGGGTACTTCTCATCTGATTTTGGAGACTTGTAGAAAGGATATTTCTCGTATACTGGGTACTTCTCATACGATTTTGGTGAATTGTAAGAAGGATATTGCTCGTAAGATGGGTACTTTTCATCTGATTTTGGAGATTTGTAAGAAGGATATTTCTTGTAAGAAGGATATTTCTCATTAGAAGACAATGACTCATCCTTATCTGCATTAGCAATAGATAGAGTGCAAGCAAGTAATAAAGCTAGGATGAGCGAAGCCATATTAGAAGGTGTTATTGTTAGTGTTCTCATCTTCGAATGAATGTGTGTAACATCACCTCCCATGCCCCCTTTATATATAGCTTGTGCTTAAATTTTACCATCATCGTAAAAACAGGGTATCATTGCACTCATTACGAGGTTGATATATAAATATGGTTTAGAGCTTTGAGTGTACTAATCAAATTGCCGGTTTGAGTAAAAGGCTAACGTTGTTGTTGAGGAAATTTTTATTTTTTTTTATTTCTTAATGTTAGCTATGTTTAGCAATTGATAGATTACGGCGACTTATTTATTTTTCTTTATATGGACTATTTAGGACTGAATTAATTTTAAACAAATTCTTGTTACATAAGAGAGAGGTGCACGTTTTGATGAACTACTCTTTTGGTTTGCCTCTCTGCATTAAAATTCACATTCTTATGCTATTTTGTGTCTTTTTTATCTGTTTTATTCTTCAATCCATTCCAATTATTCGTAATTAGTTGCTCTCAATATTGTTTATATTTATGAAAATAATTAATATTATATGTATATAGATATCAACATTAATTAACTTATTCGACAGTAAGATTTCGCCTAATTCAATATAATTTAATCTCGTTTTGAAAGCAAGTGACAATTTGTTCATGCAAAGATGTTGGGGGATGAACACGAGTTAGGTTTTTATTTAATTTTTTTCCAACATACCGTTCCATATTCTTAATTTTTGTGACATAAACCTTAACAAAAATTTGAAATATCGAATTTACGTAATTCACCCAAATTCCACACTTTTGTAACTATACATATACGGATCGTGATTTTAGTTTCTTCTCTTTCAAATATTGGTCAATGTTATATATTAGAAAAATATTGCATACCTTAGGATCGGGTCGGGTCAGTCGGTGGGCTTTTTTAATCTATACTACACGATGCTCGATAACTACAATTTTTAAACAAAAATACCGAAAAATTCTGTCCCAAACCACCACCTCATTATTTACCATACTAGTATGTTTATTAAAATAGTCAATATGTGTTGATATATCAAATTATTTTATATGTTTTAGATTTTATATTATTAATTAACTTATGTAAAAAAATTAATTGAAGGATAAATTTGTAATAAATTAAAGTATTAAGAGTAAAATTCTAACTAAGCAATTAAGGATAAAAATGTAAATAATCTTTTATCAAAACTTCAGACCAGTTTCATAGTATTTCTATCTACTATACGCAATTTATAAGAGTATAGATATTTAGATTTTTTTTTATATTTTTTCCAATATGTCACCAAGGGACGAAAAAATTTACGAGTAAATAAACAAACGAGAAAAGGGAATTTCGAATGAAACAAATAAATTCAATCGGCATAAATAGTACACATCAAATAATACGCATATCAGTAGATTTGCGCATTATTACATAATACAAAAGTCCTCAGACATAGTTGAATGCTTTTGAAGAACACAAATCGTACGTGCAATCAATTTATTTTATCATTTTATTTTTTTCCTTGTATGTCGTCGAAAGTGCGCTTATAGTTCGACGAATCGAATTTTTTGTGCGCTATTATTACATCCCAATTCACCTTTAACATTTTGCGCATCACCTTGCGGTTCTGCTCATGCTTTAATTATATATTGATTTACTAAAAAGGGTGGGAAAAAAGTGGAAAAAAAGAGCAATAAAGAATAACGAAAATAACTAAAGTCTCATCAACATTAGATTCGGCTTCACGCATATCAAATAATCCGCATTCAATATTCTTAAAGGCTCAAGGCTACGTTTACTTGTCCATGTAAGAGAATGATAGATAATTTTATCACAAGATTATTATCCTTCTATTTGTAGATAATTTACGTTCACTTGACAAAAATGTGTTTATAGTTATGTCGTTCGCTTTCAAACATAATAAAATGTATTATTTGGTAAATTACAAAAGTGACCTTATTATATCAATACGTAGTTTACAAAAATAACTATTCTTATTAAAATTGAAAAATGTAAGATATGCATATCATTTTAAGCACCATAAAATAAGGAATAAATTAGAGTTATTTATTTTATTTTATCATATAAATAATACGAAATAACAACGATTTTATAATTTGGTGTAGTGAGGGCGTTTTGGTCATTTTAAAGAATAGTCGTTTGGATAGATAATCTTAGCCCAATCCCTCGTTTTATTTATCCTGCGTTCCCTGTATTATAATATCGGGCTTATTAATTGCAGCGGGCTGACAACATAACACATTTTCTCAACTGAACAAGATTAAATCAGATAATAATAACCTTATCTTGCCTTATACTAGTAACTAAACGCAGCCTCAAGAGATTTACTCATAGTATATCTTTATGAGTATAGACGCGATAATTGTGTACTAAGCCTAACATTTTTTTAATGGCTTCGAAACAAATAAATTCAATCGGCATAAATACACATCAAATAATACGCATATCAGTAGATTTGCGCATTATTACATAATACAAAAGTCCTCAGACATAATTGAATGCTTTCGAAGAACACAAATCGTACGTGCAATCAATTTATTTTATTATTTTATTTTTTTCCTTGTATGTCGTCGAAAGTGCGCTTATAGTTCGACGAATCGAATTTTTTGTGCGCTATTATTACATCCCAATTCACCTTTAACATTTTGCGCATCACCTTGCGGTTCTGCTCATGCTTTACTTATATATTGATTTTACTAAAAAGGGAGGGAAAAAAGTGGAAAAAAAGAGCAATAAAGAATAACGAAAATAACTAAAGTCTCATCAACATTAGATTCGGCTTCACGCATATCAAATAATCCGCATTCAATATTCTTAAAGGCTCAAGAGATTTACTCATAGTTATGAGTATAGACGCGATAATTGTGTACTAAGCCTAACATTTTTTTAATGGCTTCGAAATAGCTTCTTCATTCAGTGCGCTTTATGTATATGTTGTATTTGACTCATTGTCTTAATACAAGGGTGGATAAATAATAAAGCAATAACGGTAAAATAACGATAACAGAAATTCGAAAAATAGCCAAGAGATTATTAACATATATGATGATAGAATTAATTAAGACACGGGCTTCATCAACATGCAATACAGCGTAAAGTATCGAATGAACATGAAGATAAAATCCACTTCAACGTTCACTTGCTCCCAAAGCTATGTATGCATGCTGTACTTATTTAATTATTCCTTTTATTGAATTATTGTTAATCCTGCGTATATAAAACAATGTTACCTATCTCCCCGAGATATAGCCTTCAGTTGTGCGCTCTGCGCCTTATGTGGCACATTGCCTGGTAGCCCCGCTGGTACTACATCTGGTGCTAGGAACCTGTTGATGGATGCGGTTTTGACAACCTACCCTAGCTGTGTCTTCATTGTATTTTCCTTTATCTTTGGTCTTGTTGGTACTTTGTAGGTTGTCTGGGTTGTTGGGTTTTTTGTGCTGTCTGGCCGGTATAATTTTACCGCTAGTCGCGGCATAAGCGATATCATGTACACTCCTGTTTTTTCCTTTTTTTAGTGAAATTTACCCAAAAAAAAAAACAATGTTACGTCAGCTTTGATACAAAATAAACCAAATGATTCAGAATCTCAATCCTATTCTAACAACGACGAAGAGCGGAAGATTGTGAATAACAATTAATGACAATATGATGCAATGGATATGATTTAAAATTGAAAATCATAAACTGAATTAGAGAAGACTTACTTGACGATATGTTTGGCTTAATTCTTGGTAGTGACAGCAGTTTTAAGTGATTTGTATGGAGAATATTTCTCGTATGTTGGATACTTCTCATACTCTCGGGATGACTTGTAATAAGGATCTTTCTCGTATGATGGGTACTTCTCATCTAACTTTGGAGACTTGTAGGCAGTATATTTCTCGTACGATGGGTTCTTCTCATCTGATTTAGGAGACTTGTACATAGTATATTTCTCGCACGATGGGTAGTTTTCATGTGATTCTGAAGACTTGTAGGAAGGATATTTCTCGTACGATGGTTCTCATCCGATTTTGGAGAATTGTAAGAAGGATATTTCTCGTAGGATGGGTACTTTTCATCTGATTTTGGAGATTTGTAAGAAGGATAATTCTCGTACGATGGATACTTCTCATCTGATTTTGGAGACTTGTAGGAAGGATATTTTTCATACGAAGGGTATTTCTCATATGATTCTGGAGATTGATAGGAAGGATATTTCTCATACGATGGGTAGTTCTCATGTGACTTTGGAGATTTGTAGGAAGGATATTTCTCGTAGGATGTGTACTTTTCATCTGATTTTGGAGACTTGTAGGAAGGATACTTCTAGTACGATGGATACTTCTCATCTGATTTTGGAGACTTGTAAGAATAATATTTCTCGTATGGGTACTTCTCATCTGATTTAGGAGACTTGTAAGAAGGATATTTCTCATACGATGGGTACTTCTCGTCTGATTTTGGAGACTTGCAGTAAGGATATTTTTCATACGAAGGGTATTTCTCATATGATTCTGGAGATTTGTAAGAAGGATATTTCTCATACGATTGGTACTTCTCATCTGACTTTGGAGATTTGTAGGAAGGATATTTCTCGTAGGATGGGTACTTTTCATATGATTATGGAGACTTGTAAGAAGGATATTTCTCGTACGATGGGTACTTCTCTGACTTTGGAGACTTGTAGGAATGATATTTCTCGTTGGATGGGTACTTCTCATCTGATTTTGGAGACTTGTAAGAATGATATTTCTCGTACGATGGGTACTTCTCCTCTGATTTTGGAGAGTCGTAGGAAGGATTTTACTCGTAGTATGGGTACTTTACATATGATTTTGGAGACTGGTAAGAAGATATTTTTCATACGATGGGTACTTCTCATCTGATGACGGAGACTTGTAAGAAGGATATTTCTCGTACGATAACTTCTCATCTGATTTTGGAGACTTGTAAGAAGGATATTTCTCGTAAGAAGGGTATTTCTTCTCTGATTTTGGAGACTCGTATGAAGGATATTGCTCGTAAGGACGGTACTTTTCATCTGATTTTGGAGATTTGTAAGATGATCTCGTAAGAAGTATATTTCTCGTTAGAAGACGATGAGTCATCCTTCTTATCTGAATTAGCAATAGATAGGGCGCAAGTAACTAATAAAGCTAGGATGAGCGAAGCCATATTAGAAGGTGTTTTTTATTGTTAGTGTTCTCATCTTCGAATGAATGTGTGTAACATTAGCTCGCATGCCCCCTTTATATATAGCTTGTGCTTAAATTTTACGATCATCGTTAAAATAGGGTATCATTGCACTCATTACGAGGTTGATATAACTAAAATGTGGTTTAGAGCTTCAAGTGTACTAATCAAATTGTCGGTTTGAGTAAAAGTCTAACGTTGTTGTTGAGGAAATTTCTTGTTTTATTTCTTAATGTTAGCTATGTTTAGCAATTGATAGATTACGGTGACTGACTTAATTTTTCTTTATATGGACTATTTAGGAATGAATTAATTTTAAACAAATTCTTGTTACATAAGAGAGAGGTGCACGTTTTATCTCTTTTGGTTTGCCTCTCTACAATAAAATTCACATTCTTATGCTATTTGTGTCTTGTATCTGTTTTATTCTTCAATCTATTCCAGTTATTCATAATTAGTTGCTCTCAATATTGTTTATATTTACGAAAATAATTAATATTATATGTATATACATATCAACTTTAAATTAACTTATTCGACAGTAATATTTCACCTAATTCAATATAATTAATCTCGTTTTGAAAGCAAGTTAAAAATTTTCCGTGCAAAGATGTTGGGGGACGAACAGTTAGGTTTTTATTTAATCGTTTTCCAACATACCGTTCCTTATTTTTAATTTTGGTGACATCAAACCTTAACAAAAACTTGTAAATATGGAATTTACGTAATTCACCCAAATTCCACACTTTTGTAACTATACATATATGGATCGTGATTTAGTTTCTTCTCTTTCAAATATTGATCATAAGGAAATTTTATATATTAGAAAAATATTGCACACCTTAGGATCGGGTCGGGTCAGTCGGTGGGCTTTTTTAATCTATACTACACGATGCTCGATAACTACAATTTTTAAACAAAAATACCGAAAAATTCTGTCCCAAACCACCACCTCATTATTTACCATACTAGTATGTTTATTAGTATACTCGGTATGTGTGCAAATATATCATATTATTTTATATGTTTTAGATTTTATATTATTAATTAACTTATTTTAAAAAAAATTAATTGAAGGATAAATTTGTAATAAATTAAATTCTTAAGAGTAAAATTGTAACTATCATTTATCAAAACTTCAGACCAGTTTCATAGTTTTTCTATCTACCATACGCTATTTATAAAAGAATATAGATTTTTAGATTTTTTTATAGTATTTTTTTTCTAGATTGTCACCAAGGGACGAAAAAATCTACGAGTAAATAAACAAACGAGAAAAGGGAATTTCCAATGAAACAAATGAATTCAATCAGTATAAATAGTACACATCAAATAATACGCATATCACTAGATTTGCGCATTATTACACAATATAAAAGTCTTCAGACATAATTGAATGCTTTCTAAGAACACAAATCGTACGTGCAATCAATTTTTTTTTATTATTTTACTTTTTTCCTTGTTTGTCGTCGAAAGTGCACTTATAGTTCGACGAATCGAATCTTTTTGTGCGCTATTATTACATCCCAATTCACCTTTATCATTTTGCGCATCACCTTGCGGTTCTGCTCATGCATTTAGTTATATACAATATTGATTTTACTAAAAGGAGGGAAAAAAGTGGAGAAAAAAGCAATAAAGAATAGCGAAAATAATGAGTTCCACACATCTACATTAGATTCGGTTTCACGCATATCAAATAATGTGCATTCAATAGTTATGTGTATAGACGCGACAATTGTGTACTAAGCCTTACATTTTTTTAATGGCTTCGAAACAGCTTCTTCATTTAGTGTGCTTTCTATATATATTTGTTGTATTTGACTTATTGTCTTACTTACTATACTACGGGTGGATAAATAATTAGCAATAACGCTACAATAATGATAATAGAAATTCTAAAATGGCCAAGAGATTATTAACATATATGATGATAGAATTAATTAAGACACGGGCTTCAACATGCAATACAATGTAAAATCGAATGAACATGAAGACAACATCCACATCAATGTTCATTTGCTCCCAAAGCTCTGCATGCATGCTGTAATTATTCAATTATTCCTTTTATTCGATTATTGTAAATCCTGCATGTATAAAACAATAGTACGTCAGCTTTGATACAAAATAAACCAAAGATTCAAAATCCCAATCCCATTCTAACAACCACAAAGAACGGAAGATTGAGAATAACAAATAATGAAAATATGATGCAATGGATATGATTTAAAATTGAAAATCATAACTGAATTAGAAAAGACTTACTTGAAGATATGTTTGGCTTAATTCTTGGTAGTGCTAGCAGTATTAAGTGATTTGTATGGAGAATATTTCTTATGATGGATACTTCTCATACTCTAGGGATGACTTGTAATAAGGATCTTTCGCGTATGATGGGTATTTCTCATCTGACTTTGGAGACTTGTAGGAAGGATATTTCTCGTATGATGCGTACTTCTCATCTGATTTTGGAGACTTGTACGTAGGATATTTCTCGTACGACGGGTATTTCTCATATGATTCTGGAGACTTGTAGGAAGGATATTTCTCGTACGATGGGTACTTCTCATCCGATTTTGGAGACTTGTAGGAAGGATATTTTTCATACGAAGGGTATTTCTCATATGATTCTGGAGATTGGTAGGAAGGATATTTCTCATACGATGTGTACTTCTTATCTGACTTTGGAGATTTGTAGGAAGGATATTTCTCGTATGATGGATATTTCTCATATGATTCTGGAGACTTGTAGGAAGGATATTTCTCGTACGATGGGTACTTCTCGTCTGATTTTGGAGACTTGTATGATGGATATTTTTCATACGAAGGGTATTTCTTATATGATTCTGGAGATTGGTAGGAAGGATATTTCTCATACGATGAGTACTTCTCATCTGACTTTGGAGACTTGTAGGAATGATATTTCTCGTGGGATGGGTACTTTACATCTGATTTTGGAGACTTGTAGGAAGGATATTTCTCGTACGATGGGTACTTCTCGTCTGATTTTGGAGACTTGTATGATGGATATTTTTCATACGAAGGGTATTTCTCATATGATTCTGGAGATCGATAGGAAGGATATTTCTCATACGATGAGTACTTCTCATCTGACTTTGGAGACTTGTAGGAATGATATTTCTCGTGGGATGGGTACTTTACATCTGATTTTGGAGACTTGTAGGAAGGATATTTCTCGTACGATGGGTACTTTTTATCTGATTTTGGAGACTTGTAAGAATGATATTTCTCGTACGATGGGTACTTCTCATATGATTTTGGAGACTTGTAAGAAGGATATTTGCCGTATGATGGGTACTTTTCATATGATTTTGGAGAATTGTAGGAAGGATATTTTTCATACGAAGGGTATTTCTCATATGATTCTGGAGATTTGTAGGAAGGATATTTCTCATACGATGGGTACTTCTCGTCTGACTTTGGGGATTTGTAGGAATGATAATTCTCGTAGGATGGGTACTTTTCATCTGATTTAGGAGACTTGTAAGAAGGATATTTCTCGTACGATGAGTACTTCTCCTCTGACTTTGGAGACTCGTAGGAAGGATGTTTCTCGTAGGATGGGTACATCTCATATGATTTTGGAGACTTGTAGGAAGGATATTTCTCGTACGATGGGTACTTCTCATCTGATTTTGGAGACTTGTACGAAGGATATTTTTCATAAGATGGGTACTTTCCATATGATTTTGGAGTTTGGTAAGGATATTTTTTGTATGATGGGTACTTCTCATCTGATGATGGAGACTTGTAAGAAGGATATTTGTCGTATGATGGGTACTTCTCATCTGATTTCGGAGAATTGTAAGAATGATATTTCTCGTACGAAGGGCACTTCTCCTCTGATTTTGGAGACTCGTATGAAGGAGATTTATCATACGATGGGTACTTCTCATATGATTTTGGGGACTTGTAGGAAGGATATTTCTCGTATATTGGGTACTTCCCATCTGATTTTGGGGACTTGTTAGAAGAATATTTCTCGTAAGATGGATACTTTTCATCTGATTTTGGGGATTTGTAAGAAAGATATTTCTCAGAAGAAGGATATGTCCCGTTTGAAGACGATGACTCATCCTTCTTATCTGCATTAGCAATAGATAGGGTGCAAGCAACTAACAAAGCTAGGATGAGCGAAGCCATATTAGGTGTTATTGTTAGTATTCTCATCTTTGAATGAATATGTTTAACATCACCTCCCATGCCCCCTTTATATGTGGTTGTGTTTAAATTTTAACATCATCGTAAAAATAGGGTTTCAACTTTCATTGCCTACCATTACGAGGTCGATATAACTAAAATGTGGTTTAAATCTTCGAGTGTATTAATCAAATTGCCGGTTTGAGTAAAAAGTCTAATGTTGTTGTTGAGGAAATTTCTTGTTTATATCTTAATGTTAAGTTTAGCAATTGAAAGATTACATGAGTTATTTAATTTTTTCTTTATACGGACTATTTAGGACTGAATTAATTTTAAACAAATTCTTGTTGCATAAGCGATAGGTGCACGTTATAATGAACTACTATTTTGGTTTGCCTCTCTGCAATAAAATTCAGATTCTTATGCTATTTTGTGTCTTTTATCTGGTTTATTCTTCAATCCATTCCACCTATTCATGATTAGTTGCTCTCAATATTGTTTATATTTACGAAAATAATTAATATTATATGTATATACATATCAACAGTAAATTAACATATTCGACATCAGTAATATTTCGCCTAATTCAACTATTCATAATTAGTTGCTCTCATTGACATATTGTTTATATTTTCGAAAGTAAAGAGTACCATATGTAAATAAATATATATCCTAATTAAATTAACTTATTGGACAGTAATACTTTGATTAATTCAATATAATTTAATTGCATTTGACATCAAGTGCAAGTGTTTCTTTTAAAAGCAATGTTGTTGGAGATGGACGCAACGTTTTTATTTAATTCATTTTCAACATAACGTTCCGTGCGCACTTTTTGTGCCATTAAACCTTAACAAACATGCTAAATCTCGAATTAACGTAATTCATGCAAAATCCAGTTTGTAAGAGCATGTCCAATTGGTAATCTATTTTGAAGTAAAACACAAATAGATTAAAACAATGTTATAATTTATTTTTTTATATTTTAAATCTTATTTTAATCATATTTAGAATATTCGATATTATACAAGATAAAAAATATTATCTTTCTTTTACTTAGTGATAGTTTTCATTTTAAATGTAAGAAATTTTATAGATAAATAATATACTAACTCTTAAATATTAATAAATTTTAGATTATACAAATTTATTAATTTAATTATGATAAATATATTATTTTAGTGTAGAAAATAGAGTTAGTGGATTGGATTAGCGTAGCAAATGTCGTTAATGAGTTGCAGTAAAAAACATGTAGCAATTGTATTTTTGTGTGAAATTTACTGCAATGTTTTGTGCTTTGGGTTGGAGATCTGTAACTATATAGATATGCTTCATGATACTTAGTTCCTTTTCTTTCAAATATTGATAATAAGGAAATTATGTATATCAGAAAAATATTGCACACATTAGCATTTGGGCAGATCAGTCGTTTTGTGTTGGGCTTTTCTAATCTATACTATATGATATTCGATAACTACAATTTATAAACAAAAATACCGAAAAATTCTTCTTAATCCACTTTATTATTTACCCATACTAGTATGTTTAGTACAACCAATATATGTGCAAATATATCAAATTATTTTATGTTAGAAATCGTGAATTTAAAGATTTCAGATTAACAGTTTTGGTGATTGGACTCAACTTAATTAAGTATACCGGTTAGACATAGGTAAAATCGGATACCAGTCAGCAGTTCAACAGCGCAACCAGAAATCGGATCGAGACTGCTATCGAAAGCTCACCCCGAAGTTGGATACCGGACGTGCCACGTGGACGAAGATTCAAATTTATTCAAGGCGCGGCAAGCTGAAGACTTTGACAAGCAATTAATTTAAGGCTGCCAGGAGGAGCCAAGTTGAAGTCAAGCCAAGCTTAAAAAGGAATAAAGCAATTGGCACAGCGCGAACTGCAGCGAAGACCGAACAGACCCAGTTTGGGTAAAATGCATTAAATGCACTGTCCGGTACGTGAAGATATCTCACACGGTCTTCTTCAACAAGCTCAGCTATAAAAGCAGAGAAGCGGGCTGAAGACCTTTACGACACTTACTTTGAAAATTTTAGAGAGAGAGATTTAACCAAGCTTTCAAAAACTACGAAAAGATATATGATGTTGCCCTCACTGTACGTAACCGGTGTGGTTAGTGAGTTTTTCTCAAGGGACTGTAAAAAGTTCTTGAAAGAGGCGGATTGTAAAAAGCTGTAGTGGTGTCTAGGAGTTTAGTTAGCTGAGTATAGCCGGTGTGAGTCTAGCTAAGAAGGCTGTACAACGGGGGTTGTTAGAAATCGAATCTTCTAGTAATAGCCTTTTCGAGTGAAAGGGGGAAACGCAGGAGACTTTGTTCCGAACTTCCATAACAAATCTATGTGTCCGTCGCAAATAATCACACACAGACATCACATCGCGCATCCGGTTTCAGTCCACAACTGGCCGATTTCAATTCTGCACAAGTCGCACTTAAAATATCGAGCACCGGTATCTAGCCTTAACCGGTAGATCCGAAAAACGTACCTTAGTTTATTCACCCCTCTAAACACGTAACTGATTCTAACATTTTTATATTTTGTATATTTTATATTATTAAATAACTTATTTAAAAAAAAAATTTTAATTTAAGATTAAAATATTAAGAGTAATTGTAATTAAACAATTAATGATAAATATGTTAATAACCATTTATCAATTGACGGACATGGTATAAATCTTAGGAGTTTTTTTTTTTTTTTTCAAATTATCCCCGCTTATTGTTTCAACTGTTTTACAATCCCTTCACTCACTAACGTGGCGTGCTAAGTTAATCTCAAACAAGATACATTTATTTTATCAAGAAGGGACAAAAAGTTTACGAGTAAATAAACAAACGAAACAAATTAATAAAATTGGCATATGCGATGTCATATCATAAATTCCCTCCGTCCGCTAATTTTATCACATTTTTCCATTTCGGACGTCTCATTTTATCACCTTTTCTTTTTGGGTAAAAATTAAACACCATTTTAAATGTAATTGGAGGGAAAAGTAACTAGTGGAAATAATTAGGAAAATGTTATAAATTTAAGCAAGTTGTTTATGTCTAATCTCATTGTACTATATTATTATAATACACCTTAATTTGCATGCCCAGCAACTTATGGAATAAAGTTGTTGGGATGGAGGGAGCGCTAATTTTATCACATTTCCATTCCGGGCGTCCCTAATTTTATCACATTTCCTTTCTGGGTAAAATAGTAAACACCATTTTAAATGTAATTGGAGAGAAAAGTAAATGGTGAAAATAATTAGGAAAAAGTTATAAATTTAAGCAAGTTGTTTATATCTAATCGCATTGTGCTATATTCTTATAATAATGCCACCTTAATTTGCATGTCCAGCAACTTATGTGATAAAGTTGCTGGGACATAGGGAGTAATAAGCATTCAAATTCTTAAAGGCTCAAGAGTAGCAACGTGATAATTGTGTAAGAAGCTTTACATGTTTTTAATGGCTTCGAAACAGCTTCTTCATTCAATCCGCTTTATATATGTTGTAGGTTAATTATTGTTTCACTTACTACGATCGAGTGGATAAACGACACGACGATAACAGTGCAATAATGGTAATATAAGTTCCAAATTTCGCAAAAGATTAATAATATGATGACGGAATTAAGCCATGGGCTTCATAAACATGCAATACAATGTAAACGATCGAATGAACATGAGGAAAAATTCCACTTCCACATTCACTTGCTCCCAAGGCTCTGAATGCATGCTGTAATTATTTTATTATTCCTTTTATTCTCTTATTGTTAATCCTGCGTATTTAAAACAATGTTACGTCAACTTTGATACAAAATAAACCAAAGATTCCAACACTCAATCATATTCTAACAACGACGAAGAACGGAAGATTGAGAATAACAATTAATGAAAATATGATGCAATGGATATTATTTAAAATTAAATTCATAAACTACATTAGAAAAGACTTACTTGACGACATGGTTTGGCTTAATTCTTGCTAGTGATAGCAGTTTTAAGTGATTTGTATGGAGAATATTTCTCGCATGATGGACACTTCTCATATCCGGGGATGACTTGTAATAAGGATCTTTCTCGTACGATGGGTACTTCTCATCAAATTTTGGAGACTTGTAGGAAGGATATTTTTCGTACGATGGGTACTTCTTCTCTGATTTTGGTGACTTCTAGGAAGGATAATTATCATACGATGGGTACTCCTCATCTGATTTTGGGGACTTGTAAGAAAGATATTTTTCAAACGAAGGATATTTCTCATAGGGTTCTGGAGACTTATAGGAAGGATATTTCTCGTACGATGGGTATTCTCATCCGACTTTGTAGACTTGTAGGAAGGATATTTCTCGTAGGATGGGTACTTTTCATCTGATTTTTGAGACTCGTAAGAAGGATAGGATATTTCTCATACAACGGGTACTTCTCATCCGACTTTTGAGACTTGTGAGAAGGATATTTTTCGTACCGAGGGTATTTCTCATATGATTTTAGAGACTTGAAGGAAGGATATTTCTCGTACGACGGGTACTTCTCATGTGACTTAGGAGATTTGTAAGAAGGATATTTCTCGTAGGATGGGTACTTTTCATCTGATTTTGGAGACTTGTAGGAAGAATTTTTATCGTACGATGGGTACTTCTCATCTGATTTTGGTGACTTGTAGGAAGGATATTTCTCGTATGATGGGTACTTCTCATCTGATTCTGGAGACCTGTAAGAAAGATATTGTTCGTACGAAGGGTACTTCGCATATGATTCTGGAGACTTGTACGACGGATATTTCTCGTAATATGGGTACTTGTCATATGATTTTGGAGACTGGTATGAAGGATATTTTTTGTACGACGGATACCTCTCATCTGATGATGGAAACTTGTAAGAAGGATATTTCCCATAGGACTGGTACTTCTCATCCGATTTCGGAGACTTGTAAGAAGGATGTTTCTCGTAAGATGGGTACTTTTCCTCTGATTTTGGAGACTCGTATAAAGGAGATTTCTCAGACGATGGGTACTTCTCATTTGATTTTGGAGACTTGTAGGAAGGATATTTCTCGGATACTGGGTACTTCTCATCTAATTTTGGAGAATTGTAAGAAGGATGTTTCTCGTAAGATGTGTACTTTTCATCTGATTTTGTGGATTTGTAAGAAGGATATGTCTCGTAAGAAGACGATGACTCGTCCTTCTTATCTGCATAGCAATAGATAGGGAGCAAGCGACTAATAAAGCTAGTATGAGCGAAGCCATATTAGGTGTTATTGTTAGTGTTCTCATTGTCGAATGAATATGTGTAACATCACCTCCCATGCCCCCTTTATAAATAGATTGAGTTTAAATATTACCATCATCGTAAAAATAGGGTTTTATTGCATACCATTACGAGGTTGATATAACTATAATGTGGTTTAAATCTTTGAGTGTGTATTAATCAAATTGCTGGTTTGAGTAAAAGTCTAACGTTGTTGTTGAGTAAATTTTTTATTTTATTTCTTAATGTTATGTTTAGCCATTGAAATATTACGTGACTTATTTTATTTTTCTTTATATGGACTATTTGGGACTGAATTAATTTTTAACTAATTCTTGTTGCATAAGCGAGAGGTGCACATTATAATGAACTACTCTTTGGTTTGCCTCTCTGCAATAAAATTCAGATTCTTATGCTATTATGTGTCTTTTCTGTGTCTTTTTTTTTTCGCTCCAACTGTTCATAATTAGTTGCTCTTATTGACATATTGTTTATATTTACGAAGAATATCATATGTTTATACATATCAACAATAAATTAACTTATTCGACAGTAATATTTTGCTTAGTTCAATATCATTTAATCTTGTTTTGACAAATGCAAAGTGTTTCTTTTAATAGCAAAGTTGTTGGAGGTTTTTATGTAATTATTTTCAACATACGGTTGCATACTTACTTATTGTGACATCAAACCTTAACAAACATGCTAAATATCGAGTTAGCGTAATTCACGCAAATTTCACTATTGCATGAGCATCTCCATTGTGTACTCATTTTGAAGTAAAAAACAAAAATAGAGTACGTTTAACTCCAATGTGACTATTGGTGAAAAGATATTAGAATAAAGAATCTTCTCTCTAGGGTTTCTCTCTCACCTAATTCTCTCCCGCAAGCGGCCGCAAAAAAATGGGTTTTCTACCCCATCCTCCATTAATGGAGGTGGGGGAGGTCTCTGTTCTTCTTACCTCCATTTTTCTGCTTTTCTTTCTTTTTTTTTGCTTTTCTTTCAATAAGGCATGTCAATCTCCGAGCCACCTCTGCTCGCCGCCTCTACGCCTCCGTTCGCCGTCGTCTCCGCCTCCGCTTGCTGCGTCCGCAGCCCCCAACCTTTCCACCTCGTCCTCGACGCCCGGCTCGCCTGTCGCCGACATCCCCACCCACCGCTCAGCCGTGTGTCGGGCGGACCTCCTTAGGGGAGACACTCTTTTTGGAGTTTCTCTCCTTTGTATGAGTTTTTCTCCCCTCGTGGAGCCTATCTCTCTATTTGTGAGAGCCTATTTATCCCCGCGTGGGAGTCCCCTTTTGGGCTTTTTCTCTTTACCCCTTTTTCGGGGATTTGGAACGGGCACCATACTATCACCGGCTTTTTACGCTATAGAAAGTCAAATATGTTGTAATATTTTGAATATTACTCTATTGTACTCTTGTGTTGGATTAATGAATGAAATCCTCGTTTTAAAAAAAAAAAGAACTCCAATGTGACTCTATATTATACGTTATAGCGTTGCTGAACCCCTGATACTATATTTTCAAGACACACAACAACACTAAATAGTGTTATTTTATCTAATTTTTATTTTAAATCTGATTTTAATCACATTTAGAATATTTTATATTATATATAAAAAAACATCAATTTCTTTTACTTATAGATATTTTTCATTTTAAATTTAGGAAAATTTATAGATAAAATAATATAAATAATAATAAATTTAATATATTATTTTAAAATAATTATAACATAAGATTTATCAATTAGTAACAATAATATTATTTTAGTGTAGAAAATAGCGTTAATGGGTTGGAGTAAATTAGTGTAGAGAATGGCGTAAGTTGGAAATAAAACGTTGTAGCAACTGTATTTCTGTGTGAAGCAATGTTGTGCTCTGAGTTGGAGATCTCTAACTTTACAGATATGCTAGTTTCTTTTCTAATATTGATCATAAGGAAATTTCATATAGCAGAAAAATATTGCACACATTAGGATTGGGTCAGGTTAGTCGGGTTGGGTTGGGTTGGGCTTTTCCAGTCTGTACTATATGGCGTTCGATAACTACAATTTTTAAACAAAAATACCGAACAATTCTGCTCAACCCACCTCATTATTTACTCATACTAGTATGTTTATTACATCCAATATGTGTGCAAATATGTCAAATTATTTTAATTTTGAATATTTTATATTATTAATAACTTATTTTAAAATAAAATTTTAATTTAAGGATAAATTTGTAATAGATTAAAAAATTAAGAGTAAAATTGTAATTGAACAAATAAGGATAAAATTGTAAATAACTATTTATCAAATTGACGACCAATTTGATAGTTTCTATTCACCCCTTTTATATAAGAGTATAAATACTTAGGAGTTTTTTTTTTCAAAATTGTCAATACATATAGATTCAACTATTTTACAATCCCTTCTAGGGTTGTCAATGGGGCGGGGATTCCCCGTCCCCGCGGGGATCCGCCCCGAACGGAGCCAGACGGGGGGAAAATTTTCCCCGCGGATATCCCCTCCCCGTTCCCCGCCCCGCCTCGATTATTAAATAATATATATTATATTCAATTAACATTAGTATATGATAAATAATAAAAAATATACTTTGAATGATATTAAAATAATATAAATATGATTAAAAATATTGTTTAAATAATATAAATAATATTAAAATATAGTTTAAATAATATTAAAATAATACAAATTAAATTTTTAAAAAAGTAGGACGGGGCGGGGAATCCCCGCGGGATGGGGACGGGGACGATTTCGTTCCCGTTTGCCTCGCGGGGACGGGGATTGGATCCCCGCCCCGAACCCGCCCCATTGACAACTCTAATCCCTTCACTCACTAACGTGGCTTGGCAAGTTAATGTCAAATATGATGCATATATCTTATCAAGAGGGGACAAAAAGTTTACGAGTAAATAAACAAACGAAACAAATGAATTAAATATTAGATTTTACATTAAGAACAGAGAGTTCTATTAACGAAGAGAAAACAGAGTTTCTTAACAGAGACTAAGAGTTCATTAAATAAATGAAGAAGGGCCACAGATATTTATAGCTCTATACGGCCCAACTATTTTATTTAATCGTTGTTTCATCTGAGTGTGGCTCTTCATCTTTATTATGATCTTCAACATGTATATCTTCCAATAGCCCCGCAAGATGGACTATAGAGATTTACGACGGACATCTTGGACATGAGCTGTTTGAGCGCTGGAGCAGGCAAAGCCTTTGTAAACATATCGGCCAGCTGGAAAGCAGAACGTACTGGCAAGACCTTGACCGATCCCTCATTTATATGGTGACGAAAAAAATGACATGCGATCTCTATGTGTTTGCTTCGCTCGTGAAATTTCGTATTGGAGGCCAGCTTAATTGTAGACAGATTATCACAATATATGACAGGAACGTGGTCTGTCGACAAACCTATTTCTGTAAGAAGCTGTTTGATCCACAATATCTCACTAGTTACTGAGCTCAATGCACGGTACTCAGCCTCTGTAGACGACTTGGAAATGGTTGTTTGCTTTTTGGACTTCCATGTGATGAGGGACTCTCCAAGAAATGTACAGAAACCAGTCGTCGACCTTCGTGTATCAGCGCAAGAAGCCCAGTCGGAATCTGAAAAAGCCCTGATCTGAGAACTCGACGAACTAGAGAAAAATAGGGCCTGCCCCGGCGTTCCTTTAATGTATCGTAGCAAACGATGAATGGCCACAAGATGAGGCATCCTTGGAGCTGCCATATATTGGCTAAGCTTGTGAACGACAAAGGCGATGTCCGGTCTTGTAAACGTCATGTATAACAAGCGGCCTATCAGACTTCGATATTGGCTGGGATTAGCCAGTAAGTCCCCCTCTGAATCAGTGAGCTTAAGTTTTGGGTCCATGGGAGTCAAGGCAGGTTTTGAAGCCAAATATCCTGCGTCTTCAAGCAGCTTGAGAGCATATTGACGTTGTGATAAACATAAACCTGCAGGAGATCTAGCAATTTCTATCCCAAGAAAGAATTTAACCTGTCCCAAGTCCTTGAGCTTAAATAAATTCTGCAAATACTGTTTAGTAGCATCGATAACCTTCAAACAAGGGCCAACAACAATAATATCATCTACATACACAAGCAAGATAAACAAGATCTAGACCCTTACCCTTAACAAATAATGAATAATCTGACTCAATTTGCTTAAAACCAAAGCGAAGTAAGGCTTGAGAAAATTTTGAATTCCATTGTCTAGATGCTTGTTTGAGGCCATATATTGATTTGTTTAACCTACACACTAACTTATTGGATGAATTCACAGTTTTTGGAACTGAATATCCCAAAGGAATATCCATGTAGACTTCTTCCAATAGATCCCCGTTAAGAAAAGCATTATTTATGTCAAGTTGAAACAAATGCCACTTGTTAGAAGCAGCTAAAGAAAGTATGATTTTCACGGTAGCCGATTTAACAACAGGAGAAAAAGTCTCAATGTAGTCGATACCTTCCCTCTGGTTATAGCCTTTGGCTACCAACCGAGCCTTATACCTTTCGATAACTCCTTCGGAGTTGTACTTGGCTTTGTGTACCCATTGACATCCGATAGATTGCTTTCCTACGGGTAGAGGGACTATGTTCCAAGTGTGGTTGCTATCCATAGCTCTTAGTTCTTCTTCCAAGGCCTCCCTCCAATGTTTGTGCAAGACAGCTTGGTGGTAATGCTTGGGTTCTGAAATGGCTGAAGTGCAAAGAATGTAGTGTCTATACTTGGATGATAGCCTGTCATAAGTCATGGACCTTGACAAAGGATATAAGACTGAGGTTGTATGAAGATTGTTGCAATGGAAATCCTGCAAGTAAGAAGGTAATTTGGTCGGTCTGCTTGACCTTCGAAGCATCTGTGCCCCATCTGTTACACCACTATTGACATCACTGCTGAAATCTTGTTCCGCATTTTGTATTTCTGAAGTTGCTGAATTTCAATTGCTACTCCTCACAATTTCAACTTCCATATGGTCATTCGCAGGTTTAGGCAGAACAAAGTCTGACCACAATTCTGTCACAGAAGCCTCGTCATTCCTTGAACAACTATCAGCCAAAGGAAAGATATATTCCTGAAAAGAAACATCTCTAGAAACAAACACAGTTCTAGTTTTTAAATCTAAGAGCTTGTATCCTTTGATACCATTAGGATATCCGATAAAAACGCAAGACTTAGCACGGGGCTGGAACTTATTTCTATTAGCAGTCAACGTAGAACCAAAACACAAACACCCAAATACTCTCAAACTCATATAATCAACTGGTTTTTGAAATAAGATTTCAAAAGGGGATTTATTCTTTAAAACTTTAGATGGCGTTCTATTGATTAAGAATGTAGCAGTGAGCACGCATTCACTCCAAAACTCAATAGGTAAATATGATTGAAAAAATAAAGACCTAGCCACATTTAAAAGATGTTGGTGTTTTCTTTCAACTATAAGAGTTTTGTTGGGGTCTTTCTACACAAGAAAATTGTTGCAAAGTACCTGTCGTACGAAAAAATCAGCGAGGTTAAGTTCTTTAGCATTATCAGTCCTAAACATCTTGACTACACATTTAAATTGTGTCTTAACCATTTGGAAGAAAAACATGATGACTGATTTTGCCTCTGATTTATGCTTCAGCAAAAACGTCCATGTAAATCTTGAATGGTCATCGACCAAAGTAAGAAAAAACCTATGGTCAATATATGAAGCAACTCGAAAAGGACCCCATATGTCACAATGTACTAAATAAAAAATGGAACAGGAAATTTTTGGATCAGAATCAAAAGGCAACCTTCTTTGTTTTGCAAGCGGACAGAATTTACAAATCTGCTCTTATCAAGTACTTTATTACACTTTAGGATCTGCCTCAAGAACTCTATCTTTTCATATGAAGGATGTCCTAACCTCTTGTGCCAAGTATCTGGTGTGATTTTATTCAAGCAACTAGAAGAAAGTACTTTAACATTCGAAGGGATTACATCAGCTACATCAAACAAATATAATCCTTCCACTAAGCTACCCTTGCCAATCGATTGTTGTGTCGAATCCTGAATTACAACATGGTTAGCAAAGAAAATCACGTGTAGATCATTACTCATTGTTTATGCGCTGACTGAAATTAAATTGAACTTGAATTGAGGAATGTACAAGACATCCTTCAATATTAGTCCATGGTGCAAATTTATAGTACCGGCTTGATTTACATGAATGACTGCATTATTTGGCAAAGTAACACATGTAGGGGATATGCCATATAAACTACTAAAAAAATCTTTCTTGCAGCAGATGTGCCTTGAAGCACCAGAGTCAATGATCCAACAATTGTTTGATGAAAATGAAGGTATACCAAAAGATAAACATATACCTTCCGACTTATCTGTGGTAGACATATTGGAGAGGTTCTGGCCCGATTGATTAATCAATAGCTGAAACTGTTGAAGCTGGTGGGGATTAAGTTGCTGGATGAAACTCTCAGCAATGTTCACTGTCTTAGCAGCTTTATTGTGGCCATCGACATGTTCGTGGAGACTTGATTGATTCTGCCAAATTTTGTCTTGTTCTGTTCCCTAGGAATTGATGAACTGTTCCTATTCTGCGCCTTGAACCCAGGAGGAAATCCATGGATTCTATAACACGTTTCAATTGTGTGGCCCGGTCTAGCACAATGCGTACAAAATGGCCGATTGCCTTCTTTCCTTGACAGACCCGGGATCTTTTTAACTTCTGAGGATACAATATTCTGAGAGTTCTTGGAAAACATCGTGAAGCTTGGAAACGAATCTGTCACTGGAGGCGTAGAAACGATGGACCTTTGTCGTTCCTCTTGATTAATTAAAGAGAAAACCTTATTGATAGGAGGTACGGGATCCATCAAGAGAATTTGCCCTCGAACATTAGAGAATGAGTCGTTGAGTCCCATCAAGAAGGTGATGACGTAATCTTTTTCGAAATATGTCTGAAGTTCTTTTACGCCACCACACGAACACTTTCCACACGAACAGGAAGGTCTGAAATTATTCAGTTCATCCCATAACGCCTTGAGCTTGGTGAAATATAGACTGACAGTCGATTGATTTTGGGACAAGCCAAGTAATTCCTTTCGAAGTTGGACGAATCGAGAGGCATTGCTTTCTTGAAATCTTTCCTGTAGATCGAGCTATACATCTCGAGCAGACGGTGAGTAGATAATGCTTGCAGAGATTTCCTTTGAGACGGAATTTAGAATCCACGAAATTACGATATCGTTGTTTCGTTTCCATGCCAGAAATGTTTTCTTATCAGTCTCGTCAGGTGCAAGAATAGTACCATCGATGAAACCTTTCTTGTTCTTCACGGACAAGGCGATGGACATTGATCTTTCCCATGAAGCATAGTTGTCTCCGATCAAAGGTTGATGAACAAGCACCAGGCTGGGACTATCTGTGTGATGTAGATAATATGGATGTAAAGGATCATCCAACGCCGGCGCTGTGGAATTGATCGTTGAATCAGCCATCTATGTCGAAGGATTATTTGGGCGATCTGAAAGTTGATTCCGCTGCAGAGATGAGAGAATCTTGAAGCCGATCTATTGAGGATTGAAGAGGCTCAAAATTAATTCTGTGAAGGGTTACAGAATCTTGAAATCGATTCTGTAGGAGATGTTTACGCGTGCGATTATGAGAGACTAATCAGATGAAAATCGCAGCATAATTCTCTGATACCATATTAGATTTTACATTAAGAACAGAGAGTTCTATTAACGAAGAGAAAACAAAGTTTCTTAACAGAGACTAAGAGTTCATTAAATAAATGAAGAAGGGCCAGAGATATTTATAGCGCTATACGGTCCAACTATTTTATTTAATCGTTGTTTCATCTGAGTGTGGCTCTTCATCTTTATTATGATCTTCAACATGTATATCTTCCAATAATCGGCATATGCGCTATCATATAATATGCATATGCGCACTATTCCATATTATGAAAGTGGCTAGGCGATAAATTGTGCTTAAGACATGATGATTACTCCAAATGTTCCCCCTTTGGCTCTCCTTCAATAACATAGAATAATTTGTCATAACTTATACATAAATATATATATAGAGTAATGTTATGGTGCTCACCTTGCGTGAGCACCAAACACATCAACGCGTCAAATCAGCGTACAATGTGATTTTTTATTGACTATAACCTACACATGGGATTAGTGAACCCGTCGGGGGTTGATTTGGCATATTGATGTGCGACAAAAAATGCCAAACAACAGGTGCCCACAGATGGTGCTCATGTAACAGTTCTGCATATTATATATATTAAAGATTAAATGGCGCATATAATAAGTTAAGTGCTAATATGGAAATCGGTGTGATCTTCCATTCGCTTTAGGGAATTTCCGTGACGCCCCAAAAGCCTTTAGACAGAATAAAACTGCTTTGCGTGGCGACGCGATAATTGTGTAATAAGGCTTACGTGTTTTCAATGGCTTTCGAAACAGCTTCTTCATTTAGTGCGCTTAACATATGTTGTATCTGAGGTTAATTATTATTTTACTTACTACGAGTGGATAAATGTTATGACAAAAACAGTATAATAACGGTACTATAAGTTCCAAAGTTCGCCAAGAGATTATTGATATGATGATAGAATTAAGACATGGGCTCAACATGCAATACAATGTAAGAGATCGAATGAACATGAGAAGACAAAATCCACGTCAAAATTCACTTGCTCCCAAAGCACTGCATGCATGTTATAATTATTTGATTATTCCTTTTATTCCCTGATTGTTATTCCTGCGTATATAAAACAGCGTTACGTCAGCCTTGTTATAAAATAAACCAAGGATCCACTCAATCATAATCTAACTACGACGAACAATGTAAGATTGAGAATAACAATTAATATGATTCCATGGATATGATTTAGTAATGCAAATCATAAACCGTATAGAAGAGACTTACTTGACGACATGGTATGGCTTAATTCTTGGCAGTGATAGCATCACGCGATTTGTACGTAGTCTCGTATCAAGGTGACTTCTATGAAGGATACTGCTCATATGATGGTGACTTGTAGGTAGGATACTTCTCATATTGCGGGGATGACTTGTAAGAAGGATAGTTCGCGTAAGGTGGGTACTTCTCATCTGATTTCGGAAAATTGTACGAAGGATATTTTTCGTACGATGGGTACTGTCGTCTGATTTCGTAGACTTTGTATCGTACGATGGGTACTTCTCATCTGGCGTTGGAGACTTGTAAGAAGGATATTTCTCGTACGATGGGTACTTCTCATCTCGCTTTGGAGAATTGTAAGAAGGATATTTCTCGTACGATGGATACTTGTCATTTGATTTTGGAGACTCGTACGAAGGATATTTCTCGTAAGGTGGGTACTTCTCATCTGATTTTGGAGACTGATAAGAAGGATATTTTTCGTAAGATGGGTACTTTTCATATGACTTGGAGATTGATAAGGACATTTCTCGTAACTTGGTACTTCTCATCTGATTTTGGAGACTTGTAGAAATGATATTTTTCGTACGGTGGGTACTTTTCATCAGATTTTGAAGACTTGTAGGAAGGATATTTTTCATACGTTGGGTACTTGTCATCTGATTTTGGAGATTGATAAGAAGGATATTTCTCGTACGATGGATACTTTTCATATAATTTTGGAGACAAGTAGGAAGGATATTTTTCGTACGGTGGGTACTTCTCCTCTGATTTTGGAGACTTGTAGGAAGGATATTTCTCGTACGATGGATACTTCTCATCTGATTTTGGAGACTTGTAGGAAGAATTTTTCTCGTAAGATGGACACTTTTCATCTGATTTTGGAGACTTGTAGGAAGGATATTTCTCGTAAGATGGGTACTTTTCTTCTGATTTTGGTGACTTATAGGAAGGATATTTCTCGTACGGTGGGTACTTTTCATCTAATTTTGGAGACTGATAAGAAGGATATTTCTCGTACGGTGGGTACTTTTCATTTGATTTTGTAGGATATTTCTCGTACAATGGGTGCTTTTCAGCTGATTTTGGAGACTTATAAGAATAATATTTCTCGTATGAAGAAGATGACTCATCCTTCTCATATGCAATGGTAATAGATAGGGAGCAAACAACTAGTAAAACTCGCAAGAGCGAAGCCATATTGAAGGGGTTTATTGTTATTGCTCTCATCTTTGGATGAATGAATGTGTGTAACATCACCTCCTAGTCCCTCTTTATATATAGCTTGAGTTTACAGTTTACCATCATCGTAAAAATAGGGTTTTATTGCATACTAAACGAGTAACTAAAATTGTTAAATCTTTAACTGTATTAATCAAAATGCCGGTTCGAGTAAATACTTACGGTTGTTGTAGAGGGAGTTTCTGGTTTTATTTCTTGATGTTATGTTTAGCAATTGATAGATTACGTGACTTATTTAAAATTTCTTTATATGGACTATTTAAGACTGAGTTAATTTTAAACAAATTCTTGTTGCATAAACCAGAAGTGCACGTTTTATTGAACTACTCTTTTGGTTTGCCTCTCTGCAATAAAGTTCAGCTTCTTATAATTATGCTGCGTGTCTCTTCTGATATCAGTATTTTATTTTTTCTTCATTGCTTTCCGACTACTCATAACTGCTCTCGTAGACATGTTGATTGTATTACGATAATAGAATATTATGTATACATATCTATATTAACTTATTCGATAGTAGTTATTGTTGATGTTGAGTTTTCAACTGAAGCAATGTTGGGGTAACATTCGAGTCAACATCTGTTGGCCAAGAATGTTCCCTATCTCAGTTTTATCTTTCATGCCCAAAATCTATCCAATTTATGACGTGGCATTTTTTTAGTATTATGCAGAATATGGATAAGAGGTGGAAGCAATCAAAACGTGTGGAACGAGTGTGGATAAGCTAGAGCGAAAATAGGAAAGGAGCATGCTAAAAATAGAAGACTTGGAGCTTAAGTGAAGACCAAGCTTGGGAGTGACCAAGTCGACCTAAAACGTTCATCAACTGTCCAACTTCACTTAGTAGACGTTAGTGGACGTTATGGGTGGTCACCAAGTCGTTGAAGAAGTCTCTTACAAGTTGAAGACTTGTATAAGTCGAAGGACTTAATCATTTGAAGTGACGACGAACAACGAGCGAGAGGCTTTCGCGCGAGCATTATACTTCAAAGAGAGATTTTCTTTTTAAGTCTAGCTTTTCAGAGATCAAGAGATCTTGTAGTTTGTAGAATCATTTTTGATTCGTAGGTTTTTGCTAGACGTTTTTAACTGTCCTTTTTGATAGTTTGTAATCCATCTTTCTAGTGGATTTTTGCGCCTTGAGGCACGCAGCAAGTTATTTGACTTGCTGCACAAAATCATCTCTTGAGTTCATTTCGTTTCGTCTTTACTTTACTACCATTTCCGCTGTGCATAAAAAGTGAGAGTGAGTGTTAGCCCAACATCACGCCTAACATCAGTTTACTACTTAGTGTTTTTACATCCATTTTATACGGGACCCCCTTCAAAGTGGTATCAGAGCCTACGCTTGACATTACTAAGCGCTGAAGATCATCTACAATGGATGTTATAAGCTCAAACCATCTCGCCAAAGTTCCTGTGTTAGACGGTTCCAATTATGCCTATTGGAAGGTTAGTGTTCGGCAGTGCATCAAGTCCATCGATGTGCGAGCATGGGAAGCAGTGCTGCATGGTTATACGACTCCAAAGACTCCACAAGACGCTGATGGCGAAGTCATGGATAAGCCGTTCGAGCAATGGACGATCGCGGAGAAGAACGCGGCCGAATACAACGACAAGGCACTCAACGCCATCTTTTCATCCGTGGACATGTTTATGTTCAAAATCATCCAGAATTGCTCAACTGCTCAAGATGCATGGGATCTTCTCCAGAAGTACTGTGAAGGCGACGCTAGTGTGCGTGAAACCAAGCTTTGCCTTCTCCTTAGTCAGTTCGAGAACATCAGAATGAAGGAAGACGAAGATATCAACACGTACTTTGGAAAGCTGTTGACGATCTCAAGCGAGTGCGCCAGCCTAGGAGATTATGACAAATAAGGTATTAAACTCTAAAGCTCTTCGTACACTAACCGAAAAATTTAATGTGAAGGTATTGGCGATCGAGGAGTCATACAACCTAGCAAACATGAACTTCACCGTCTTGATGAACATCTTGAAAAACTTCGAAACCAATCTCGAAGTCCAAAGGAGGGCCGCACGAGGAAAGAGTGTTGCACTGGTCAGCCAGCCATCGAAGGAACAGATTGAGTTCGATCCCAACAACGAAGAGGACATGGCCATGGTTGTGAAGAGATTTGCGAAGTACTTCAAAAAGAAGAATGTTGTGCAGAATGTTGGCCCAACATTCAGAAAAGGCCAGAATGCACAAATTGAAACTTCTTCTGCTCCTCCGTTCGTTAAGCGCAAGCCATTTGGGAAGTCTGATGGAAAGAAGAAGAATATCAATTATGAGTCAGTAAGATGCTACGAATGCCAAGGTTGGGGCCACTTTGCCAACGAATGTGCAAACACACTTCGCAAGCATGGAAAGGCCATGTGGATCGACCTCTCAGACGATGAAGATGAAGAACCCTGCTATGAGGAGAATAAGCAATCATCTGTTACTATCCAGTCCTACTCTGACGACGAAGGAGATGAAGATCATCAAATTGGCTTCACTGCGGTAACAGATGTTGAGCCAACATCTGACTCAACATCTGAAAAACATATTATTTTTGATTATGATGACTCAAATTGTTTTGATGGTCTTTTGAGTTCTGATGATGCAGAGCCTGAAGCAGAGAGTTGTGAAGAAGCCTTTCAGATGCTGTTGGGATATTATGAAACAGAGAAGGCGAAAAATTCACAACTTCATGCCGCGGTCAAAGTCTTGTCTGAGGAAAATGAGAAGAACGAAAAGATCATTGAAGACTTGATGGAAGGCATGACCAAGTTGGAAGGTGCACTGACCAGAAAGGACAAGGAGATTGACAAGCTTCAAAAGCGAGTAGATGAGGCCGATCATACCTTTACAAAAATGAACAAGAGTAAGTCAACACTTGATGAGGTATTGTCTCTTGGTATCTTTGATAAGCAAGGTCTAGGATATAATTCTCAGCCTGAGCGTGAAATTAAGATAGCCTTTGTTAAAGCCCAAGAAAGTGATGAGTGTGAAGTTGTGAAACCTAAGAATAGTACCAAGCATGTGACCCCTAAGAGTAAAGATAGCTCTTATATTTGCCATCATTGCAAGCAGTATGGACATCTAAAACCGTTTTGCTGGAAATTGAAGAGGGAGATTTCTGCCAAGAAATCGATGTCGGCGGAAATGTCATCCAACATTCCATCCAACATTGAGAAATCCGTGTTGAAGGGGATGATTGGAGAAACTTCAGCTGGCTCATCTTCGAATTCCAGTAAACAGAATGCTGTAGTTACATCTAAGGAAGTGTGGGTCGAGAAATCAGCGAATAAATGCCTTGTTGTATATATTTCTTTGCGAGCTAACGTGACAGGTTCATGGTACTTCAATAGCGGGTGTTTCCGACACATGACGGGTACCAAGGAGTATCTCAGTGATTACATGCCTTTGAGAAGTGGATCTGTGACGTTCGGAGGAGGTGCTAAAGGAAGAATTCTCGGCCGAGGTAGACTCAACGTGCCCGACTTTCCCAAGTTGAGCAATGTACTACATGTTGACGGGCTTGTTGCGAATCTTATAAGCATAAGTCAACTCTGTGATGACGACCTTGAGGTAAGGTTCAATAAAGAGTGTTGTGAAGTTTTTAACAGCAATTCTGTGCGAGTGATGGCAGGTAAAAGATCGAGCGATAACTGCTACCTAGTCGGCGACAAATCCGGTGTGATGGATGTGTGCCAACTATCGAAAGCCGAGGACGATGTTGTTCTCTAGCATTTCAAATTGGGCCATGTCAACTACAGAACCTTGGAGCAGCTTGTCAAGCATGACGAGATCAGAGGCATCCCAAAGCTGAAGGAGTTCGGTAAGGTAGTGTGTGAATCATGCTTGAAAGGTAAGCAAACGCATGTTAGTCATAATGTTGACCAACAGGCTGCCCAACATTTCAAATCTGCTCACTGTTTTCAGTTAATTCACATGAATTTGATGGGTCCGATGGAAGTAGAGAGTATAGGAGGTAGGAAATATGCTTATGTGCTCGTGGATGACTTTTCTAGATATGCATGGATATTTTTTCTTAGGGAAAAATCAGAATCATTCGATTTCTTTAAGAATTTTTGTGCGATGATTAGAAACAATTTCAGTGCATCTATCTTTCGAATTAGGTCTGATCATGGTAGAGAATTTGAAAATCAGTTCTTTGATGAGTTTTGTGATAAGAAAGGCATTGTGCATGAGTATTCATCTCCTAAGACGCCCCAACAAAATGGGGTGGCCGAAAGGAAGAATAGGACTTTACATGAGATGGCTCGTGTTATGTTATTATCTAACAATGTTTCTAAGCGTTTTTGGGCTGAAGCATTGCATACGGCATGTCACATTTCGAATCGAGTGTTTTTTAGGCATGGTACGAAGAAAACTTCTTATGAGTTATTGAATGGAAAGAAGCCTACGGTTAAGTACTTTCATGTTTTTGGATGTTTTTGTTACATGCTGAATGATCGTGAATATTTGACTAAGTTTGATTCGAAAAGTGATAAATGCATCTTTCTAGGTTACTCGTCAAATAGTCGTGCCTATCGTGTCTATAATTTGCGTTTGAAATCCGTTCAAGAATCTGTGAATGTTGTGTTCGATGATGCTACTGATCTTAGCAATATGCCTCTTCAAGTTGATATTTCAGATGTTACACAAGCTGTCGATGGGACAGAGGAGACTGGTGGTAACAATGTTGAGCCAACATCTGACTCAACATCTGAGGGAGAACAGAACACTGAGGCTGGTCCCAGTGACGTGCGACGAGATCCGCCAGCTAAGGTTCAGAAAGATCATCCCACTGATCTTATTATTGGAGATGTGAACAAAGGTAGAAAAACCAGAGACAAGCCGCGCAAGGACTACAAATCTATGGTAAGAAACGTATGCATGAACACGGTATACGCTGAGGTACGTTTCAATTGCTTTGTTTCTGATGCAAGAGGAACTTTTGCAGTTCGAGAAAAACCAAGTCTGGATTTTAGTCCCACGGCCGAAGGACATTAATGTCATAGGTACGAAGTGGATCTTTAAAAATAAATCTGATGAACTTGGTAGGGTTGTTAGGAACAAAGCACGTTTAGTAGCTCAGGGTTATACGCAAGTAGAAGGGATAGACTTCGATGAGACGTTTGCGCATGTTGCTAGGATAGAATCGATTAGGCTGTTGTTAGCTATAGCATGTTGGCTTAACATCACTTTACACCTAATGGATGTTAAGGGTGCGTTTTTGAATGGGTATATTGATAAGGAAATTTATGTCGAACAGCCTAAAGGGTTCGAAGATCCCCATTATCCTAACCATGTGTTTAAGCTGCAGAAAGCGTTATATGGATTAAAGCAAGCGCCTCGAGCATGGTACGCACGATTAGCAACATTCTTACTTGAGTTTGGTTTCACACGGGGTGAGGCAGACCGAACTCTTTTCGTTAAGGGTCGGGTCTGATGCTTTGATTGCTCAAGTATATGTTGATGATATTGTCTTTGGCTCGAGCTCACAGTCTTTACTAGATCAGTTTGTGCAGGCGATGAACACCACGTTCGAGATGAGCATGAGTGGAGGCTAACGTATTTTTTAGGTTTACAGATTAAGCAAAACAGCGACGGGATCTTTATGTCCCAAGAGAAGTACGCAAAGAACACAGTCAAGAAGTTCGGGCTGGACATTGCCAAGGTAATGAAAACGCCCATGGGGTCTACGCAGAAGGTAAGTAAAGACGATGTTGGGCAGAATGTTGACCCAACATTGTATCGTTCGATGATTGGCAGTTTATTGTATTTATCTGCGAGTAGACCTGACATCATGTATAGTGTTTGCGTATGTGCTAGATATCAGTCTGAACCTAAAGTGACTCATCTTAATGCTGTTAAGCGAATACTTCGTTATGTGAGTGGATCGTGTAGCTTAGGACTATGGTTCTCCAAAGATACTAATTTGAGTCTTGTAGGCTATAGCGATGCTGACTGGGCAGGTGACGAGGATGACCACAAGAGTACAAGTGGCGGCTGTTTCTTCCTAGGTAATAACTTAGTTGCATGGTATAGTAAGAAACAGAATTGTGTGTCTTTGTCTACTGCTGAGTCTGAATATGTTGCTGCAGGTAGTTGTTGCACGCAATTATTATGGTTAAATAGCATGTTATGTGACTATGGGTTAGAGTGCGAATCCGTTCTTATGTATTGTGATAACCTTAGTGCCATTAATATCTCTAGGAACCCCATTCAACACTCACGTACGAAGCATATCGACATTAGGCATCATTTTCTAAGAGATATGGTCGAAAAAGAGTTAGTGCATATTGAGCATATAGACACTAAGAATCAGTTAGCATACATATTCACGAAAGCATTGGATTCTGAAAGGTTTTCGGACCTGAAGAAATCCATAGGTTTGCACATGTTAGTTTAAATGTTGGTCCAACGTTTGGATCAGCATAGCATATGTCGAATTTGATAGTTACTGTTTTACTTTTGGTTCGATATTCTGTTCGGTTTTTCCTGTGAAATGACTTGATTCTTCTTGATTGGTCCCAAAATGAATCCGATCCCTTTTTGAAGGCTCTTGGTAATACGTTCCTAGGTACACGACATTCGCTGTGACGATGTACTTATTGCGACTAAAAACCAATCCTTATTTCTTGTAAGCATGCTCATAAACTCTCGGCTAGATATAGGTTTTTGGTAATAAATTCCTTAGGTACACGGCATTCGCGGTGACGATGTATACTATGTGATAAAAGGCCTAACCTTGAGGCTGAGGGTATAAGGGCAGTGCATAAAGTTCTCGGATATTTGAGGTGAAAGGGTAGAAATAATGGGAACTGATTGTGAGAAGAATCGAGCAGATAAGTCTAGGATTACGGAATCAGGATGTTGAGTCAAATGTTAGGGCAACATATGCGACTGTCAGTTCGATATTGCTACATTTTTGTGCTTTCGTTTTACTTGTGTCTGTCTTTAGTACTGCATTTGTTAGTCTTTAGTGTCTATGTTAGAAATCTCTCAGATTTGCATTAGAATCCTCGAAGAACAGCTTGTTACGCTTGTCTCTATGAGATCATCAACATCACTCAAACGGTTAGTATTTCTTGATTCTATCTTGACTTTGGACTTAGTGGTCTTTTGGATAGAATTGTGGTCTGAACTGTACGAAATATTTGCATGATCAAGTCTTCAATTTGCTCCTATATGTTCGCATGTTTAAGTTTAAAAACATACTATTTTTAGAACCATGATTTGATTAGGCAGTTTGTGAGCTTATTTCGAATTTATCAGTCAATATGCTTTAAAAATTTCATATGTGCCTAACGGTTATTTTTCTATCACATTTACTCCACTATCTGCTATTTTCCATGAGCAGTATAACCATAGAAGCTAATATATCTGAACTGACTTGATTGATCGATTTCTTTACTCACAAACCCTAGCACCTAAATCGTATTCCTCACACTGAAGTTCTCCCTTCTCTTCTCTACGAATTCACGATTTTTTACTCCACTTTCCTTCAAATTGCGTAATTTTTTGCTCCCAAGATGTCGAATTCACCCGGTCATGTAGAAACCCAGGATGCCAGCCCAACATTGAGCGACACTGTGCACGATGTTCGACCCCTTCAGATAATTCCGGCGCAAATCGACGACATCGACCATGTGCCACTCAGTGTTCTCTGTCAAACGCAAGAACAATGATGCCCAGTCCAAACTCAAGTGGTTGGAGGTTCAATCAATGTTCCACTTTCAACCTCAAATCCAAATCCGGCCACACTCAGCACTGAAGCTCCAACTCCGTCAAAGATGGGAGGCACACCTGTTTCTAACAGGGCGGAGACAGCCGTCACGGAGGAGGTTTCACCATCTGACCCAGCGCCATCTCCCAAAGCCGCTAAGATAGACTCCAAAAAGCCATCGAAGAAGACGAAGAACACCTCCAAGAAGTCTCGGCCCCAAGCTACTAAAGAGGTTAGTGCCCCTGTCCCAAAGGAACGACGAAGCAACAGACTTCGACAGTCTCGTGTGTCGAAGGGACCTAAATCAACTGTCGATAAGCCCATTACCATTTCAAGCACCTCCTCTGAGACCGACACAGAATCATCTGAGGATGAGCCTAGTGCAAATGCTCCTAAAGCGCAAATTGAGGGGGAGACCAACCCTGTTGTGGCACCGACTCAAAGTCCGATCCAAGAGCAAGCTCCTGCTCCGCCCTCTTCAGCTTCTAAGGCCTCGACAGAGGAAATCATTGATTTCACAACCTATGATGGGTTGGATACAGAGGTTGTAAGTCCAGGGGGTGGTCACAATTCTATGGGTGGAGATGCGTCAGCCTCAGAGAACGAAGATGGTGATGAATTTGGCGCCGCTGAAACCCTTGCTCAATGGAGAAATAAGCTGCAGAAACGAGCAGGTAAGAGGTCTATGGGTTCAGAGGATAGACCATCCAAGAGGGCACGACCGTCGGAGACGTCGCAGGTAGCCCCCAAGAATCAACCCTCGCCGCAAGCCCTCAGTACAAGTGAAGATGTTGAGGAAGATGTTGACCCAACATCTGAGTCCGATTGGGAAACTCCTCTGCCAAGGGGGAAATTCTACGGGGCAATCAATGAAGAACTATGGCCTTCCTTCAGTCAAAGAGTGATACGTGTTGAGAGAACGGCATACGTGACCAGTTTCCGCCGATATGGCATCATGAAGTTCTTGGAGACACGGCAATTCGACAGAACGGTGACCATGTTCGGGACTTACTGTGATACAGTGGTCCGGGAGGTATTTTCTAATCTCTCTCCTTCTTTGAATGACCCCAGTTCTAGGAAGTATGGAAGGATATATTTGAGGGGGAGATTATACGAGTTTTCGGCGGGAGCGATTAATGAGTATTTAGGTACACCCAATGTTGATATGGATGAGGAGTTTGATAACAATGAGTTGGTGACGTTTTTGACTGGGGGTAGAATAAGGGAGTGGGATGGCAATTTTTCTTGCAGCTTCTTAACATCACTTTACTCCGTGCTCTTTAAAATTGGGATTTACAATTGGTGGCCAACGGCTAATGAGACCCGTGTGGCGGAGAGTATGGCTCATATACTCTACGCTCTTGGAAAAATCTGCCCATTAATTTGGGAGAATTGGTGTTGGATCAGCTGGCCAAGGAGGCCGAGAAAGAGTCACCGGGAATTCTTCCCTTTCCATCTCTTATCTATGGGATGTTACGTCGCGGAGGTTTCGAGCCAACACGCAAAGATATTGTGGTGACAATCAAGATACCTTATGCTGTTTCCTACATGCACCTGGCTGGGCCGAACAGGATTGTGGATCGGCCTTGGAGCGAACCTACGGCCGATGTTGAGCAACATGTTGCCTCAACATCTACTTCTCAGACGCCCTTAGATTGACAGATTCAGTGTCATGAAGACACCATTTCCTTCCTGACGACTCAACTTACAATCCTGAAGGAGTTGCGTTCTTCCCAAAAAGGGGGAGATGAGGCAGAAGTCGAGGCTGGGACGAGTCGCCGTGCAGAGGATCGGAACGAGCAGCGAGGCGCAGATGATCAAGGCCAAGGAGCTGGTGAGAAGGAAGCAAGTGGAGCTGGATGTGACGAGGATGCAGAGACCTCGATCGACAGTCTGAACATTTAGACTTCGGTTGAGGATGGAGTTCTCTCCTTTGTGCATGCGCGTGTGTTGTTTGCATGTCTGACCTTTTTTGCCTGCGCATGATTATCTTTATGTTTGGACCATGTCTATTTCTTTGTTTTGCAGTTTGTTTTCAGGACCTCTAAAGGCGATGTACTATTTTCTAGTACTTTGAATGGTGTTTATTGCTATTCTGCACTTGCGTCTAACTCTAACCATTTTTGTGTGGTAGAGTGGATCTTGCCTTCAGGGGGAGTTTTGCTAAGAAGGACTTCTGCTGTGGTTTTGGGAAGAAAGATAAAAAGGGGGAGATTGTTGATGTTGAGTTTTCAACTAAAGCAATGTTGGGGCAACATTCGAGTCAACATCTGTTGGCCAAGAATGTTCCCTATCTCAGTTTTATCTTTCATGCCCAAAACCTATCCAATTTATGACGTGGCATTTTTTTAGTATTATGCAGGATATGGATAAGAGGTGGAAGCAATCAAAACGTGTGGACGAGTGTGGATAAGCTAGAGCGAAAATAGGAAAGGAGCATGCTAAAAATATAAGACTTGGAGCTTAAGTGAAGACCAAGCTTGGGAGTGATTCGACCTAAAACGTTCATCAACTGTACAACTTCACTTAGTAGACGTTAGTGGACGTTATGGGTGGTCACCAAGTCGTTGAAGAAGTCTCTTACAAGTTGAAGACTTATATAAGTCGAAGGACTTAATCATTTGAAGTGACGACGAACAACGAGCGAGAAAAGGCTTTCGAGCGAGCATTATACTTCAAAGAGAGATTTTCTTTTTAAGTCTAGCTTTTCAGAGATCAAGAGATCTTGTTGTTGTTTGTAGAATCGTTTTTGATTCGCAGGTTTTTGCTAGACGTTTTTAACTATCCTTTTTGATAGTTTGTAATCCATCTTTCTAGTGGATTTTTGCGCCTTGAGGCACGCAGCAAGTTATTTGACTTGCTGCACAAAATCATCTCTTGAGTTCATTTCTCTTCGTCTTTACTTTACTACCATTTCCGCTGTGCATAAAAAGTGAGAGTGAGTGTTAGCCCAACATCACGCCTAACATCAGTTTACTACTTAGTGTTTTTACATCCATTTTGTACGGAACCCCCTTCAGTTATATTCATTCAAGATTATATATTAATCTCGTTTTGACAGCAAGGGCAAAAAGTGTTTCTTTTAAAAGCAAAGTTGTTGGGGGATGAACACGAATTTTGAACTAACGTAATTCACGCAAATTTTCCAGTTCAGAACCATGCAGACATGCGTCGTGAGATTTAATTATTCTCCTATAAATAATATTCTAATCATAAGGCAATTTTATATATCCGAAAAATTATAGTGCACACATATCCATCTCTTCTCGGGCTTTTGGGCCTGCTTGCTTCTTCATCACCTTAAGTAGGGATGCAAACGAATCGAATCAAGTCTGTTGATGTTGAGCTTTCAACAGAATCAATGTTGGGGTAACATTCTAGTCAACATTTGTTGGCCGAGAATGTTCCCTATCTCAGTTTTATCTTTCATGCCCAAAACTTATTTTATTAATGACGTGGCATTTTTCTAGGAATGTGCAGGATATATTTAAGGGGTGGAATGGATCAAACCGCGCGGAAGAAGTGTATATAAGCGAGAGCAAAAATTGAAAAGGAGCATAAAAAATAGGAGACTTGGAGCTCAAGTGAAGACCGAGCCTTCGGAGCTGACCAAGTCGAGCCCTAACGCTCACCAACGGACCAACTACACTTAGTGGACGTTAGTGGATGTTAGTGGGGGTTAGTGGACGTTACCAAGTCGCCCCAAAGTCGAAGACATATAAAAGGGGACTTCACTTAACGTTTTAAGAACGGAACTCACAACGAGCGAAATCGAGAGTATCTTTGAGCGAGTATCATCTCTTTAGAGAGTTTACTTTTAATGCAGCTTTTCAAAGGTCGAAAGATCTTGTGGTTTGCAGAATCCTTTTTGATTCGTAGGTTTTGCTAGACGTGTTTTTTATTATCCTTTTTGATAGTTTGTAATCCATCTTCATAGTGGAGTTTTGCGCCTTGAGGCACGCAGCAAGTTGTTTGACTTGCTGCATAAAATCATCTCTTGTGTTAGTTTCGTTTTACCACTAAGTTATCATCATTTCCGTGCATTTCTAAGTGAGTGTGAGTGTTAGCCCAACATCACGTCCAACATCAGTTTACAACTTAGTGTGTTTTACATCCATTGTGACGGGACACCCTTCAAAGTCAAATAACAATATTCTACGAATACGAATACGAATATTCGAATATTTAATCGAATCATAAAATCGATTCTTATTCGAATTCGAATATTTTCCGAATATTCGAATCGAATATCGAATTTTTCTATCCAAAGTCATCTTTTTATTTTCTATTTAATAAAATATAAACAATAATATAATAAATTATATTTAAACATATATTGAAATATAATATATTATATTTAAATGTTTTATTGAGTTATCATATATTATATGTACTTAAATATATATTAATTTACTATATTTTATATTAAATCATTCGAATCGAATTATACGATACATATTCGAATCGAATATTGTGATATTTTATTCGTATTCGGATATTATTCGAATAAAAAAAATTCGTTTCATATTCGTATTTGAAATATTCGAATTCGAATCTTAGAATTTCGAATCCAATCACAAATCGAACAAAAAATTCAATTCATTTGCAATCCTAACCTTAAGTTATATTACTTACTATTGCAATCGATCGAAAAAGAATATACAACTCATAGGTTCTAATCTCTTCTACATTCTTCTCCATGCACCAGTCAAATAAATCTTACTTGAATTTGATGAAATAGGGTTAGTAACGCGAATTTGAGGGGAAAAAACTGTTAGGTGAGCTTGTATTGACTTTTCAAATATGGTTGCTTTTGGACATCCTCACGTGGGATAATAGGAAAAGTATTTCCTATTGTGTTATGGGCGCCTGACATACAAAGCAAAGAAGAAAGCAGACGAAAAGCAGTGTCAGGCGCAGTGTTCAGTGATAAAGGGTGCGTGGTTTTTTCTCTTGTTCGCACGGAATAATAAGGCAGACATTCGCCTATAAATAGCTCACTTTGCTGAAGGAGAAAGAATGCACCACAACACCACAACACAGATCTTCGTCATCTCTGACTATTTTATGTAGTCTACTCCTTATATTGTTGTAGCTGCTTTTGTATCACGTCAGTGTACGTGTCTGTAATATCTCCACGTAATAAAGAAGTTCTACCCTCCGGCCCGTGGACGTAGGTCATTCTGACCGAACCACGTAAATCTCGTGTCACTGTCCAAACTTATTTTTCTTCTCATTTATTTATTATCGTCATTTTTGGGCAAAATAATTATCGGGGATTTCCGCATATCCTAACAAATTGGTATCAGAGCCAACCCCGATTTATTTTTTAGCCACCATGACGATAACAAAAATGTCAAAGTTCGACAGAAATGTCAACTTTGCAATGTGGAGTCTCAAGATGGAGGCCATACTCATTCAAGACGGTTGCGAGGTGGCGCTTGAAGGCGCAAAGAAGAAACCGACCGAAATGAAGGACAATCAATTTAATGAATTGGACAAGAAAGCCAGATCGGCTATTATATTAAATCTCTCTTACGAGGTTTACAAGAAGTTGCCACGGAGACGACGGCCATGGGTATGTGGGATGCGTTAAAAGCTATCTACATGAAGAAGACAAGGGAGAATCGGCTTTATTTAGAGCAGAAGCTATACAGTATGAAAATGACGGAAGGTACTTCTATTCTTTCGCATCTCGATAAATTCGATTCTATCATTATTGATTTGGCGAACGTAGAAGTTAAAGTGACGGACGAAGATCAGGCCATAATATTGTTGTGTTCCCTTCCCTCGTCTTTAAAGCATTTTCGTGACACCATAATCTATGGGAAAGATACGATATCGTATGCTAGTGTCAAATCTGCTTTACAATCGAAAGAACAGATAGACAGGGATATTACGGGAGAAACAAGTGGTAGCCAGGCAGAAGGCCTGTTTGCACGGGGAAGACCAGAGCGTAAAGACGCTGAAAGCAGCAGATCTAAAGAAAGGTCGAAATCCAGGTACAGAAATAAAATCTGTAATTTTTGCAAGAAAAGGGACACATTAAAGCTGATTGTTTTAAATTAAAAAAATAATGAGAAAAATAATCAGCAATTTAATAACCCGCCGAAGCTAGTTTAGCTGCTAATGAGAGCGACGAAACTATTTTTGTAGCAACTGCAAATATTGTTAGGTCTGATAATGAGTGGATCTTAGATTCTGGTTGTTCTTACCATTAAGTCGGAGTCAAGATTGTTTTTCCACATACGAAAAATTCGATGGTGAATACGTCTTAATGGGAAATGATGCTCCGTGTAAAGTTGTTGGTAAAGGCACAGTGAGGATCAAGATGTTCGACGGAATCATCCGAACGCTCACAGAAGTCAGACATGTTCTAGATATGAAGAGAAATCTTATCTCTTTAGGCACACTTGAATGTCAAGGGTGCAAGTTCTCGGGTAAAGGTGGAGTTTTAAAGATTGCCAGAGGTGCCCTTGTCGTGATGAAATCTTGCAGGTCTGGAAATTTATATGTTTTGCAAGTAACTACAGTTACAGGTTCAGCTGCAGTTTCGACATCCCCGGAGGTTGATACCACGAGATTATGGCATATGCGACTTGGACACATGGGAGAAAAAGGCTTGACGATTTTAAGCAAGCGGGGCCTACTTTGCGGTCAAAGTACTGGTAAGATAGACTTTTGCGAACATTGTATTTTTGGGAAGCAGAAACTGTAACGACCCGTCCCATACCAGGTGTCACTATAGCTTCGGTCCCTACCGGGACTAGTGGGGTTGGGCCCACCACACTCCGACTGATAGTCTGGCCCCACTGTACCACCATTTAACCTTTTAGCGTGCTTCGTGCACTCGCTCACACGCACCCTGAGAAACTTCCCAGGGGGTCACCCATCCCTAGATTGCCCCAAGTCAAGCACGCTTAACTTCGGAGTTTCTATAGATGGACTCCCGAAAAGGTAGGTCGACCTTGGTGATATGAGTAGTACTATCAATTCTTTTATACGATTCTTAGTCTGACACGCCCATACATTGTCAGTCTCAGGATCCCCTCTCATTCTGGTGTTGGATCGGTTCATTCATGTACCCCTTCGCCTAGAAGCCTGCCAGGAGCCGCTCATTGTCCGTGCACCCTGGCACCGGCGATCACTCCCCGCCCTCTTCGGCCCCGGGCGTCACATGCCCACCAGCTTCTGCCTGGTTCGTCCCCGAACCAGCACCGTACTGCGAGAGGTTGTGCTCTGATACCAACTGTAACGACCCGTCCCATACCAGGTGTCACTATAGCTTCGGTCCCTACCGGGACTAGTGGGGTTGGGCCCACCACACTACGACTGATAGTCTCGCCCCACTGTACCCCCATTTAACCTTTTAGCGTGCTTCGTGCACTCGCTCACACGCACCCTGAGAAACTTCCCAGGGGGTCACCCATCCCTAGATTGCCCCAAGTCAAGCACGCTTAACTTCGGAGTTTCTATAGATGGACTCCCGAAAAGGTAGGTCGACCTTGGTGATATGAGTAGTACTATCAATTCTTTTATACGATTCTTAGCCTGACACGTCCATACATTGTCAGTCTCAGGATCCCCTCTCATTCTGGTGTTGGATCGGTTCGTTCATGTACCCCTTCGCCTAGAAGCCTGCCAGGAGCCGCTCACTGCCCGTGCACCCTGGCACCGGCGATCACTCCCCACCCTCTTCGGCCCCGGGCGTCACAGAAACGAGTCAGCTTCAATTCGCCAGCTGTCCACAAGACGAAGGTACTTTGGACTATATTCATTCTGATGTATGGGGTCCTTCTCGTGTTCCGTCCAAAGGTGGTGCAAGATATATGTTGACTTTCATTGATGATTTTTCGAGGAAAGTTTGGGTCTATTTTCTTAAGCAGAAAAGTGACGTTTTCCTAACATTTAAACAATGGAAGGCTTTGATTGAAAAGCAGACAGGAAAACAGATCAAGCGATTGCGGACAGATAATGGCTTAACATTTTGTGGAAGCGAGTTCAACGAATTTTGCAAGAATGAAGGAATTGCTCGACATCACACTGTTCGAATGACGCCTCAACAAAATGGTGTTACCGAGCGCATGAACCGGACTCTTTTAGAGAGAGCTCGATGTATGATCTCTAACGCTGGATTGACAAATGATTTTTGGGCTGAAGCTATCGCCGCAGCATGCTATATTGTCAACCGCTCACCGTGTTCACCGATCAACTTCAAGACTCCTGAGGAAGTATGGCCAGGTACTCCTGCTGATTACTCAAACTTAAGAATATTTGGGTGCCCAGCTTATATGCACGTAAACGAGCGAAAATTAGAGCCTAGAGCTAAGAAGTATATTTTTCTCGGTTACGCTTCAGGGGTGAAAGGATATAGACTATATAATCCTGATCCCAAGTCACCCAAATTTATAAATAGCAGAGATGTTACATTGACGAGTCTTCTATGTTACATCTTTCAAAAGAGTCTACTAATTCTTCTAATCAAGAAAAGAAGGATAGTGTACACAACGAGGTGGAGCTCGAGATCAACAAAGATCCTTCAGATGATCCTGCTACGAGTTCAACAGATCAAGAGGATGAGCAAGAACCTGATTCAGATCCTGTTGAAGATGACAACACCGAGCAGGAATATTCTATCGCCAGAGATATGGAGAGACGAGATATTAGACTACCACTGCGGTACGTAAATTTAGTTTCGTACGCTTTATCAGTGTCGCAAGAAACAGGTGGAGGCAGCGAACCTTCTACCTATTCGGAGGCAATAAGCGACGATAATTCTGATAAGTGGCTGGTAGCGATGAATGAAGAAATGGAGTCTCTGCACAAGAATGGTACGTGGATTCTTGTGCCGCCGCCAAAGAAAAAGAAAATAGTCGGATGTAAGTGGGTCTTCAAGAAGAAAGAAGGTTTGTCTGATTCTGACGATGCAAGGTATAAGGCACGATTAATCGCGAAAGGCTATAGTCAGGTACAAGGTGTTGATTTTAATGATGTTTTCTCACCTGTCGTTAGACATAGCTCTATTCGTGTATTACTTGCATTCGTTGCCATGTATGATTTGGAGTTAGAACAGCTTGACGTCAAGACAGGGTTCTTACATGGCGATTTAGATGAACAAATTAAAATGAAGCAACCTGAAGGCTTCATAGTTGAAGGAAAAGAAGACCAAGTTTGTTTGTTGAAGAAATCCTTATACGGATTAAAGCAGTCTCCAAGACAGTGGTATAAACGGTTTGATTCTTTCATGTTGGGTGGTTTCTCCAGGAGCAAGTATGATAGTTGTGTTTACTTCCGGAAGTTAAATGACAGTTCGTTCATTTATCTGTTGTTATATGTTGATGACATGCTCATTGCGACTAAGAATCTTGCAGAAATTCACCAGTTGAAGGCCTTATTGAATGGTGAATTTGAGATGAAAGATTTAGGAGCAGCTAAGAAGATTCTTGGTATCGAGATTAGACGTGATAGAGGAATTGGTAAGTTACACCTGACCCAGGAAAGTTACCTCAGAAAGGTTTTGGAGAGATTTGGCATGAGCGATGCCAAACCAGTCAGCACTCCTCTTGCTAGCCATTTTAAGCTAAGCGCTGCTCAGTCACCATCATCGGATGAGGAAGAAGCGTACATGGCACGAGTTCCTTACTCAAGTGCAGTCGGCAGTATTATGTATGCAATGGTATGTACACGTCCTGATATTTCACAAGCTGTTAGTGTTGTTAGCAGGTATATGGCTAATCCACGGAAAGAACACTGACAAGCAGTAAAGTGGATTCTCAGATACTTGAAGGGTACTCTAAGCTTTTGTTTGGAGTTTGGCAGAAACAGTGATACTCTCGTTGGCTTCGTCGATTCAGACTACGCAGGTGATCTCGATAAACGACGATCTCTTACTGGTTATGTATTTTCTATTGGAGGTTGTGCAGTTAGCTGGAAAGCTACTCTACAACATGTAGTGGCATTATCTACTACTGAAGCAGAATACATGGCCGTTACTAACGCAATCAAAGAAGCTTTGTGGTTGAAAGGGTTATTCAGCGAATTAACTCAGAATCAGGGAGTTATTACGATTTTCTGTGATAGTCAAAGTGCGATTCATTTGACCAAGGATCAGATGTATCACGAAAGGACTAAGCATATTGATGTTAAGTATCATTTTGATATCATTGCAGATAAGAAGGTGTTTATCAAGAAGATTAACACGAAGGATAATCCTGTGGATTTGTTTACGAAAGCTCTTCCAATTTCAAAGTTCAAGCATTGCTTGGACTTGATTGGTGTTTTAAAAATGATGAACTTGCCCGTCGGGGCTATGGACGGAGGGAGACAGATATAGTGACTAGAGGTGTTACTAATTAAGGTGGAGTATTTTTTTTTTTTTTGGAATCAAGCTCAAGGTGGAGATTTGTTAGGTGAGCTTGTATTTGACTTTTCAAATATGGTTGCTTTTGGACATCCTCACGTGGGATAATAGGAAAAGTATTTCCTATTGTGTTATGGGCGCCTGACATACAAAGCGAAGAAGAAAGCAGACGAGAAGCAATGTCAGGCGCAGTGTTCAATGATAAAGGCTGCGTGGTTTTTTCTCTTGTTCGCACGGAATAATAAGGCAGACATTCGCCTATAAATAGCTCACTTTGCTGAAGGAGAAAGAATGCACCACACCACCACAACACAGATCTTCGTCATCTCTGACTATTTTCTGTAGTCTACTCCTTATATTGTTGTAGCTGCTTTTGTATCACGTCAGTGTACGTGTCTGTAATATCTCCACATAATAAAGAAGTTCTACCCTCCGGCCCGTGGACGTAGGTCATTCTGACCGAACCACGTAAATCTCGTGTCACTGTCCAAACTTATTTTTCGTCTCATTTATTTATTATCGTCATTTTTGGGCAAAATAGTTATCGGAATTTACGCATATCCTAACAAAAACAATGCGACTATCAAACGTTACTAGCAAACAATAGCATATAATATAACTAGGAACATAAAGCCTATATTGCAAGATGAGAGCTTATACCTTTGCTGTTATGACGAATGTTGAAGCCTTTTCGTTTTATCTTATTGATGGAATAATTGGGAGATTGGTTCACTATTATTACATTACGAATCCACTTTGTACGTAGCCAACACTAGCAATGATAGCTTAGCCATCATTATTTACGTTACCCTCGAAAGTCGAAGCCACCAAAACAAGCGGCGTTTTCCTATGCACAGTAACCCCCAACGCCTCCTCCATGTCAAGACTCTCGCCGGCGACGCCCGCCGGAGAATCCCAATCGAAGCAGTACAGAAGATTCGCCAACGCCAGCTCGACCAACGGCACGGCAAAGTTAATCCCTGGGCAGCTCCTCCGCCCCGAGCCAAACGGCAGCAGCTCATAGCTCTGTCCTCTGTAGTCAACCTCGCCGCCGCCGGCGAACCTCTCTGGGCTGAAATTCTCAGGGTTTTCGTAGCATCGCTCGTCGCTTTGTATGGCGTAGGCGTTGAAGAGAACCCTCGTCTTCCCTGGGATTTCGTACTCCTCTCCTTCGCTTAGCTTTAGTGTGCAGTCCTCCGTCGTTTCTCTTGGGATTAGCAACGGCGCCGGCGGGTGTAGCCTGAAAGATTCTTTGATCACTTGTCTGAGGTATTTGAGTTCGGACAAATCTTTTTCTTGGATCATCAAAGAGCTGCCTTCTTCTTTGGGGGTTTTGCATTGCCGCCGCCTGAGTTCTTGCTGGGCTTTTTGCTTGATTTTAGGGTTTCTCATGAGTTCTGACATTGTCCATTCTATCGTCGCTGCCGATGTGTCTGTCCCGGCGATGAATATGTCCTGAAAAAAGTTTTACATACATGAGTTGCTGTAATAGAAAAGTATAAAGGTGAAGGCCTTTACGTTTCGTATAACAATATACCGCAAGAACACCCTTCATTTGCTCAACTGTGAGGCTGTGATTTGAATCCTTTTGAAGCCTCAGAAAAACATCGACGATGTCTTCCTCTTCGTCTTCGTCGTCCGACCTGCTATGGCGATCCACGTGTTCTTGAATTACATCATCGAAGAACTCATCCATGTCCTTGAAACTCTTGTCCAAAGCACGATCTCTACCATTGATCTTGTTAACCCAAGCCAGCCAAGGAAAGTAGTCACCCACGCTAACTTCACCAGCCAAGTGCTGTATAAGGTGAAGCAGTTGTTGAAATTTCCTGCTTCTTTCTCCGTCGACGACCCCACTCTTCAATCCCAGCGCCACGTGGCAGACGAGGTTGTTGGCCAAGGAGAAGGCCAAAGCACTGAGATCTATGGGCTCATGGCTCGAAGCACTGCCAGCGATGGCGTCGATCATCTGAGCCACGCCTTGGGCTCGAGCCCTATCGAAGGACTGAATCCTCTTCGAAGTCATGAGCTCCAAGACAATAATCTTCCTCATCTGTCGCCAGTAATCGCCGTACGCCGCCGAAGAGACGGACTTGCTGTGGTAGAGTATCTTGTTTATCCATAGACTGGGCCGGCCGGAGAACGCCACGTCGTGGCGGCGGAAGATCTCTCCGGCGGCGGCGGAGGAGGAGACGATCAGCGTCGGGACGGAGCCGAGCTTCAAGAACATGAGGTCGCCGTGTTTTCTGGCCAAGTCTTTTAGGGTTTTGTGGGGGAATTTTCCTATTTGGTGAAGGTTGCCGATGATTGGGAGCTTCTTTGGAGAAGGTGGGAGCTTTTTTTTCTTGTTCGTAGTTGATGTTAAGAATACGAATGATGTAATAATAATGGAGGCGATGATGAACAGTGCAAGGAGTGGAATGGAGTCTGCAGCGACCATTGTTTTTTTTTTCTCCCCTCTGATTGATTATATTCAGTTGTATATTTCTTTCTATATGAAGAGATATGGTATTTTTAATTAAATAAACCAAAAAAAAATAAACATTAACCAAATAAACCAGAAATAGAAAGCATTAATAAAATAAGGATACTCGTCATCTCAGAGGACGAGTTATTTAATTCGTCATCCTAGATGACGAGTTAACTTGCCAGGCTGGCGGACTTATGAGGTGGCGTAATTCGTCATCTAGGATGACGAGATACAAATAACTCGTCATCTGAGATGACGAGTTAGATCTGTAATTTAAAACCCTACATGATGCCGCGCCGCTCTGGATTGTGACGAACTTCGACGACGAAGACGAAGCCCGACGACGACTCCGCTGCCTCCTCCCTTGCCTGCACGCTGCCGCCCCACCCACGAAGTAGAGGAACCGCCGCACGTCCCTGGCCCGCGCGATCGTACGCCCATTGCCCCGACGCAGTCCGCCGCCACCGCCTCTGCCGTCGCCGCGCCGTGACCCGCCGCCGCCCAGCCACCCGACGCCCTGCTGCGAGCACCCGCCGCCGACTGCGACCCGCCGCCGCCCCACGTAGCTTGCCCGGGCGAGCCTCCGCCCTTTGGCCCGATCCGCCGCCGCCACCGGCTCCGCCGTCGCACCGCCCCGCCGCCGCCGTCGCACCGCCGTGAGCCGGCGCCCCGCAGGCCGCTGCACCGCTGCCCAGCCGTGACCCGACGCCCAGCTCTGACCCGCCGCCGCCTCGACGACGTACTACGCCGATTTACGTGAGGTGAGCGACGCGTGACGATACGAAATTATCGAATGCTAATTTTTTTTTTTTGATTTGTTTGGTTTCGTTTCTTTGAATGTAGAATGGATTTGGATGCTTCTTACGGGCCTATTGATAGTTCGGTGTTGACAATGCAGTCAAATCACCGTAGTAGAGACTTATTATTAGATGCGAGTACGATAGATAGTACTATTAGATGTAGGTCGTTAGAAAATGTAGTGTGGGGTACTAGAGAAGCACCGAATATCTTACACGGTCGCTTATTAGAAAAGTTGAACGATATGGGTTTATACAGCGTCTACAGCTGTATGTCGCAGAGGGTTGACCCTCATTTGATTACAGCATTGGTAGAGCGTTGGAGGAAGGAGACCCATACGTTTCATTTTTTGTTGGGGAGGCGACCGTCACTTTACAGGATGTAGGTATTTTGTGGGGTTTGCCTGTAGATGGTAGTTGTGTCTCCGGTGTGATCGTTTCGAGAACGGTCACACAGTGGATGGACGAGTGTGAGCGGTTGCTAGGTTTTAGGCCGCCTGCTGATAAGATTAGGGGATCATCGCTATCGATGAAGTCGTTAGCAAGTTGGTTGTTGGCTCATCCGATTACGGATGATAGTGACGAAGAAGAGGTCGAGTGGTCAGCACGAGGTTATGCGATGCTTCTCTTCGGTGCCGTGATGTTCCCCGATTGTAGTGCCATCACCGTATCTTTGACTTACCTTCAGCTGTTGGAGGATATTGAGGAGGTGAAGACATTTAGTTGGGGTAGTGCGGTGCTGGCATTTCTATACAGAGAACTGTGTTCGGCATGCGAGCCGAAAAAGCTAAATATAGGCGGACCCCTACGGCTATTGCAGGTAATTATATAGCATGCTGATAAAATTTATAGTTATTTTAAACATTTATTTATCATAAGGGATTTGTTTTAGGCATGGGCATATACGAGGATTTTGCCATTTCAGCCAGTACGGGGTGATTATCGCCTCGTGATGGAGCCCCGCATAGTCGACGGGATAGTGTTACCGGCCCCGCCACATGCTGCGAGGTATGATCGTTCTTCTTATGGCTACGAATTTTTTTTTCATTCGTACATTTATAAGTGTTATGTAAATATTTGACAGGTGGAACACATTCTTTGAACACTCCAACGTGTACTGCTATTCTCATTGACGTTATACTCGCGTCTAGCAACCCTGATCGAAAAATCGTCGACGGCACGTTGTAGATGTTTTTTAGTTTGAAAAATCATACCTCGACAAAATGTAGGGTTATCTCTGTCGTAGAACTCCCCGTAACCACCGTAGTCGTCATCAACAGTAGGTGGCATTTGGTACGTTTGGAAAAATGGGACGGATTGAAACATCATAGGAGCAGCAGGTTCAAGCGGAGTGGTATCATCTGGGCCATCGTCGTCGTTGTTCTCGTCGTCGTCGTTGGGATCGGGTAACTCGGCCAATGGATCCTCATCGTCTGCTTCGGAATCACTAACATCAACGTCTTCCTCATGTTCAGACACGAAAGCTGGCACGGGTTCTGACATGGATTCTGGCATATCGAATGGCACACCAAGCGCCGGCATCTCCAGAGAAACATTGCTTAACCCTGCCGTAACTGAGGCAATGTCGGGAAAATTCGGACATGTATAACTGGAAGAACCAACTTCAAACGCAGGAAACTCGCATCGCTCCTCAAAAGTGCGATGAGGCGCTTCGTTCAAATCAAAGTTTGAATTTTCAGCCGCCTCAACAAAAACTTCAAGACAATCGTTCTCCGAATCGGGATGTATGAAAAATTGTAAGTCGTTGTCGTTGGAGATTTGGAGTAGCTGATGAAAGTGGCGGGAATGTTGAAAATATTCATTTTTCCCGTAGACAACGAACGAACAACGACTACTATCAGCACCCGTAACTTCGAACAACAACGATATAAACTCGAAAAAATTGGTATTGCGACGAATTCGCCTATATGCAATAGGACGAATACTATATTTTACGGTGGAATCAGATCGGTGAATTATTTCACCGCCGAAATAAACTATAACTTGTACACGACTCGACACCATTGTGTAAATATGTTGTATGTTAGATGATATGGAAATATGAGAGGAGGGGGTGGTATTTATAGAGACATAACTCGTCACCCCAAATGACGAACTAAAGTAATTCGTCATCCCAGATGACGAATTATTATAATTATTCCCGACCACCCCGCATGCATGCAGCGTGTCGGACGGAAATAATTGAAGTAATTCGTCCTCCCAGATGACGAATTACGTAATTCGTCATACCAGTCGACGAGTTACAAAAAAGTACTGTGCACAGGTCAACTTGACCAGCCACGTCGGGTCAATCGGGTCAGTGGGCCAGCTAGATAGTAAATCGTATTCCTGGATGACGAGTTATCCCAGATGACGAAATTCTCTATTTAATTAATGCTTTTTATTTCAGGTTTATTTTGTTAATGGTTAGTTTTTTTTTGTTTATTTAATTAAAAAAACCAAGAGATATGATGGATGATGGGTCTTTCGCAGGCATATTGGCCTATTTAAGGTAGCAATTTTAGTCCTGAAACTATCAAAATTGTTACAATTTAATGACACATAAGTTAAGTTATTGGTAGCAATTTTAGTTCTATAAATATCAAAATTGAAGCAATTTGAGTACTCTCAAAAGTCAAACCCAGAAATAAAATTTCAGTTTAACGTGGTGCCGAAGATGTTAGACCTATTTTCTCGGCTATGTAGGAACGGATGGTCGTCGAGTTTTGAGTTTGACTTTGCAATGTTTATCGGAGAAATCAATGGAAACGTGACAGAAAGAAAAACGAAAAACAATTACAACCGCCGACCGACATAACAATATTGCAACGCGACGAAATTCTATTTTACATAGAGATAGAGACTACATCACTTTTTATAATGAATATGAATGATGAATCAACTCAGGCGCTTAAACATTATTATTTCAATTTCTGGCCATAGGTTCTTCCAACTCTTATCTACATTTTTCGGCTAAGGATCGGATTTCTTAAGTTTGACTTTGCCGTGTTTGTGGAGAAATTATGGAATAACGTGACAGAAAAGGATAAAAACAATTAAAGCCAACGTAAAATTATTGCAGGCGACAAGTTGCTCTATGTTCGGGCAAGCCTTTGAATATGTGGTATAGGACGAAGGGAAAGGGATGTCGTATATATAAAATAAACGGTTAATTTAGGCTCCGGCCAAAACATATTTTCTTAGGATCTACGTAAGTTACATTTAGAGATAAGGACACAATTTACTTTCATTTAGAGATAAGGACTCATATGCAGGCTCGTAGCTGACGAAGTCTAACATAAATTCAACCGTAAATGTAAGTTATTTAAACCGTAAATTGAAAACCATCTAGGTATTTTATAGGCATGGTTCGCCGTCGCGGATGTGGACGTCGATGTAGAAGCGAGCGACACAGATACGTTGCATTGTCGCGACGCGATCGCAGACGATACGCACGTTTCTTGAAAAAAAAGTAAAATATATCAATTTCTTTGCAATTATACTAGATTATATATGTAAAGAGGTTAAAAACACATAATAAGTTTATATCACAATTCACTAAATTTTCTATTATATTACATATATTACAAAATTTTCTGTATTACATATATTACAAATATTTGAAAATTCTTATTAGTATTAGAAAATTTATTAAGAAAAAATGGAAAATAATGCAAGTCAAAAATCAATAAGCATGTTTAAACGTGTATATTCAACAAAGTTAAACAATGTACGAATTAAATAATAGAACTATAAGACTATCATAATATCTAGACTAGTATTTAACGAGATAAATAAACTTTCAAGCTATTCCGCTTTTTTTTAAATTCATTTACATTGCTTAATGTATTTGGACAATATATGTTATTTTCTATATTCTAATTAACAAAGGCTTGTTAAAAATTGGGCCAAACATTTGAAAACCCCAAGAACCATAAAATAGAATATATCAGAAATGCCCTAATTAGTCACCGTGTAACTCACGACACCTAATTTCAGATGCTATGGATGAGAAATATCCAACTGCGACGATATATATACATATAGGTATGATAAATTTTGTTGGGCCCCTTCGAAAGCTGGGCCCGAGGCGACCGCCTCACTGGCCTTACGGAAGCTACGGCCCTGCTCATGTGGTACCACAGACCCATGGAGTTGTACCACAAACCCATATGGGTGTCCAAATTCATAGCACATCATAACACTGCCACCTCAGCATTACATTATACTTTTAAATATTTTATTCTATAACCCTTCTATATTAATTTTTTTCACGATTATGACACTACCATAACACGGACTCACAACTCTATATTTCATTCTATAATACTTTTATATTATTTATTTCTATATATATTAGTAAAACTATTATAAATATTTAATTAAATTTATATTTCTTACCAGCTCATATGCTTAATTAATATTAAATAAAAAAATAGTCAACGAAAACAAATAATCTAATTTAATTTATTAAAATTCTGTTAAAATAACAAGAAACGGTAAATTTCAGAATATATTTAATAAAAAACTAAAAAAGAATTATGAGTCGAACGACATCATTACCGTTTGTCTGTATTTTAACATTTATTTTTCAATATTAATTGCAGTTGGTCCCACAGCATAAATCATAAAATAGAAAATAAAAAACAAAAAAGTTGCATGAACCGATGTCATACCCATGATACAGTTCATGGATATAACACCACCACAATGGTTGATGTGTCATGTAAACTGACACATCAGCTCTATGACACAATGGTATACTACCCATTGTGGACACCTGCTACCACATACCCATAAAGTGGTACCACAGCTCCATGAACTGCTATAGAATGATATACTACCCATGAAGTGTTTTTAAAGAAAATGAATCCTTAAAACTAATGCATTTTCTGACATGGGTCTAAACTGTAACTGAAACATAAAATGGGGGCCTGAAATGAAAAAGACCCTAAAATAAATATCACGTGTCCAATCCAAGAGCAAAACATTTTGTTTTCTAACATAAATAATCTATATATATAAAAGTTGGATGGTAACTCTCCTGCGCATGACACGTCAGCAACGGAGTCCGCACCCATCCAATCACAGCGCGCGGATGATATTCTGATTAATATTCGGATTTAATGTTGGTAAATTCCGACTTTTATTTGTATGGAAGTGCTGACGTGGCAGTGTGGGAATGAGTCCATATTTTATTTGGGGCTATTTGCACTGTATAACACGTTATTCTGTCGCCAGAGTTATTAATGATAGAATTGAAAAGACATTTTATATATTAAATGATGTACGGAAAACGAAAAGACACATCAAAGGAAAACCTCATCAGAACCATCTCCTCTTCGATGTCTCAAACCTCATCAGATCAACGTCGAACATCTCTGCCGTCCAGTCCTCCCTCACCACCGATTGAACCCACCTCGGCAGATCTAAAACCTCCTCACTGCTCGGCGACTATGCCACCACAAAAACTTGTAAGATCGCTGCAACTCCAACGAACATCAGCCCGAGCTTTTTCCCAGTATTGAGCCTCTCTTTCCTCGGCGGAGGATTCAACCTTCCAACGCCGAGTATTGCAAGCGCCGGCGGACGATGGCGAAGATCTGGCTCTGAAGAAGTAGGTAAGCTCAAGGGTTGAATGGGGTAATAAGAGAAAAGGCCAAGTGAGCTGAGACTCTTCTTTCGTTCTGCTAACGTTGCTTTTCTCTTCTTCTTTATTGGGATGTTTGTTTGTTTATTATGGATATTGTTTTTGGTCTCCTATATTAGACGTTGATAGAGAGGTGATATACTGAATTTTGGATTACTGGAATCAATTGCCAGATTTAGATACCAGATTTTGGTCTCCTTCACGATCTCTCCACTGCACGTGCCTCAGTTCCTTCAAATATGTTTGGATCGCCGTTAGCGTATTTATTGGATCGTCTTTACCGTTGTTATTTCTCTTTTTTTTTCGTGGTTTCTGTTTATGATTTTTATTCTTTCCATTTTATTTGTTGGTTTGCTGTAGGCATCGGATAACGACGGGATACGGCTTGACTGGCTGGCTGCCAGCTGCGAGTTCAGTTATACCGTGGCCCTCGATGCGGCTCGCACTTTGGCAATCCTCTACGATGGCTGCTCGCCGCCCATCGTCCACAGAGACGTTATGGAAAGCAGCCTCTACCTTGATTCTGACTTCATAAAAGGGAAAGAAATGCACTGTGAGGCGCAAAATTATTTCACTAATCATAATCATTCCTTTTTTATTATTACATTTCTCCTTTGCTGCAGAGATTAGCAGTTTTTTGCATTGTTCTATTCCTTCTGCTATTAGGTTTTTCCTAATTATATTAATGGGATTGTAGCCAAAAATGATAAAAAAAAACGATGGGGATGAGGGTGGGATTGATTGGATTTTCCAAAGGTGTTGGTGACGATACCTGTGTGCATTGAAAAGGAGGTAGGATTAGATATATTCAACTGATGGGTGTGGTAATTGTGTTGCCATTTAGCATTGACATCAACTTGATAATTCTTTTTAGTTGGCTTTTTGTCTGAGGAATATTGTTTCTCAGAGGAAGCTTTTTTTGACAGGTATTTTTTTCAGAGCAACTTATTTGTTTGCAAAGATAATCCTTACGCTCTTCAGGTAATGTGTGACGAATCGATTGTGCCAACTCACTCTTTTAATTTTTTGAATTGTCGGTTAGTAGGTATTTGAAACAAATCAAACAATGTGACTGCTTGGTATATTGCCGTAGGTATAATTCTTTGTTATTCTTTCTGAATTTCACTGTGATTGTTTTGATATATGGAATTTATAATGATGAATGTTCTTCTCATTTTTCTTATTGATAGCCGAAGATACGACGGGCTGGTATGAAGCCTGTAAAGCCTGACGTTGATGTCGATTCTAATAAAGTCGAAGGAGGTAAACGAGATTTACCTTAAATCAGGTCTTTCAAAATTATTGGTTTAAGGCAAAACGTGACTCCTTAATTTGCTACAAAACTCTTAATTGTTGTTACTATTTTATTTGTTACTTATTATTTGTTTCAGATAAAATTTTACTCAAGGAACAGATCCAACAACACATGTTGGTTCTTGATCTGAGTCAAGGCATCTAAGTTGTCTTATTCATTTCCTTTTTTTTTGTACATCAATTTTCAACGTATAAATGGGTTGCCGGAATATACGGAGGTTGGTGATCAGTTTGGTGGTCGGTGAGTTGCAATAAGTTACTCTTGAAACTGCATTCTTTTGTAAAAACTATTGGGATCTCTACAGGTGTTGGGATCTTTGCGCAGAACAAAATGCCCAAATCCACTCGCAATGATTTAAGCAACGAAAGGTATGCACCTGAAGATCTTATATATCTTCTTATAGTATAAAATTTTCTTTCGATTTTATGATTGTTCGTCGGCTATTGGCAGGATGAACGAATACATCGAGAAGCGTGACTAATATCTTGATGATTTCATCTCTTTATATGAACAAGGCCTTTAGCATCAACGTAATATGAAAGATGTTGATGCAAGACATGCATTCTTATGGTAATTTGTTGCCACTCTTGGTTTACTGTAATTTATCCTAATAGGGTTGTTTTCGTCAACCTACTCCGATATTCACAAGAAAAAGTAATTGTATTTCTTTGCTTTTTTTTTCGCAGAGAAATTAATATTTCTCTTGCTTTTCTCTCTGTTTACTTCTTTGCTTATTTTACTGATTTTTTGGTACTTCTATTTGAATGGGTTTTTACTTCGAGGTATGCGATAATTTAATTTTCTATTTTTTTTGTATGCAGAGTCACAGAACAACAAAGACAAGAAAACGAATGATTTTACCTGATGACATTTACGATGCACAATTTGATCTCAACGACGATGAGGAAGGTAGTGACTTGGAACCTAGATTAAGGAGCGGAACCATGATCTTGAAATTTTGAGATGGTAATGTCAAAATTGCACCAATTTGCGGTGTAAGAATATATTCTACCACTTTGTTTTTGAGAATTATATTTGTAGTTATATTATTTCTTTCACTGATTTATTCTTTTTGCTAATTATTGGCACTTCGCAGGTGTGGTATGGGCATAGAAAATTTGTAATCTTGAGGCATGGGTTTCTGTTCGGCTCTTGCGTGAGATGATATATATTGCTCGATTCAGTTGATGGAGCCAAATCGGAAACAACCGATTCAGTTGACGCAATAGGGCGGAGTGTTTGACCCGATCTTGACTCCGTATGGTGAGTATTGGAAATTGGAACTTACGAATTTCACTTGAGTAGTTTATATCTTAAACGCTGCAAGAAAGTTTCGAGATTTTTAAAGTTTTTGAAATGTTTATTGCCATTGCTGTTAGGTGTTTGTTGTTGCTTTGCTGAACATTGGTTCTGGGGGTTGTTGATTTATTTATTTGAGTTTACTATTTGGTCGGGCCACTTATTGTACCCAATATTCCTAGAGCTTTTTGTAAATAAATCTTCAACCACGTGACACATACTTAAATGTCCGTCTAAAATGAAATATTAACTCTTGTTTAACCTTCTTTCCCCACAATGTTAAGCCTCGCTAAAATTAGCAAAATGAATGAGCTCCCTTCAAATAGGAGAAGTGAACAAGATCGTAAAAGACAGTAAATGATGCTGGGAAATGAACAAGTCAATACGTGTCGGTAAATGTGAGCATTAGTAGTTAGATATAATTGGTCTCACGGGCTCCCGACCACAATCAGGTAATAAATAGCACACACGTGGCATTAAAACAATGCATGTGGATTTCTGAGCATACTAAACAGTCTCATATGCCAAAATGCAGTCAATGTATAACTTCAAGATATCGGCCTCTTCAAATGCGATAGAATCGAGAAAATATGAGCAGCTGCAAATAGAAGTAAGGGTCTGAAGAAGGCGACGTTTTGCTAATAAATCGGCGATTTTGATGCGGATGTTGATTTTGAGGCTGATTTTCAGAATTTTACGGACGATGATGAAGAGAAACAGGTCATTGTCAAAAAGAAATTCGCTTCATTTGCCTCCAAAAGCTATGGTCCTAACCTTGATAAGCCTTTTCATCTTCCTCATTAGTGGATATACGTAAATGTTAGTTTTGACATCAATATCATTTTATCGTGTTAGACTGTACGTTCCACAGCTAACAAACTACACTACTTAGACATGGTAGCACGGTTGTGAGACTGTAGAATGTATTTTTTTATTATTGTTTTTATAAAAAAGTAAGATTTATTATGCAGTAATTTTACATTACACAGTACAAGATTGATGTGTGTGACAAAACATGACTAATAAAAAATAACTTAAAAATTATGTTTTTATACTTGACAAAAAATAACCCGTGCATCGCACGGGAGCAAAACCTAGGACAACTTAAACATTGTCAGAATGTAGACTACAAGACTGTAGAATTTTTCTTATTGTTTTTATAAAGAGCTAATGATAATGATGCATTATTTTGATATTACACGATTAAAAAAATGATTTATGTGACAAAACATATGGTTGGATCACATTCGGGTTCAACACATCTAATAAACCTGCTATTTTCAGGTGTCATTCGTGTCCATTTTTCATACAAGAGTCATTACTCTTTTTATCATATTAACCTCTTTGATGTTTTCCTTAGAAATTTGGGACGTGAGACATAGAAAATGTGCGTTAAATGATTGGTTTCTCAATGTTATGTTGTTTTGGGCCGTCATCGAGAAAGGTCTTTCAAGGTTTGAATAAAGGTCCATGTGAAATTGTGCGCTTTAAACAACAAAAAATGGTACGCGGGTGCTCATGGGTACGTCAAAAGATATCGAAATACATTTTGTATGAACAACGATTCATTGGTGACTGTTTATTTTAATCATGAAACTACAATGTTGGAGTTGGATGGGAATGAAACCGATGGGTTTTAGGTCATTGTTCGACTATTTTCTCCTTACCGCTTAATGTGTTGTAGTTTAGTTTCTTAGTTAGCTTTTGAACATAGGTGTTTCTTCAGCTGTCTTTTGCTGATAACGTCAAGATTAAATCTTTATCTATTGGACGATTTCTTTATATGTGGAACATATTTAATGACTTCGAATTCATATAGTCATACAAATTACTGTACTCTTCCAAAATTGCAGTCGTACAAGCTAGCCATCTTACATTTGTACGACGTAGCCTTAAACTGAAGTAGTCTTATGAAGTTCGCAGTCGTACATTGCAGTCATACGAAGTTCGTAGCCGTACACTTTTACGAGTTACGGCATCGTATGAAGTTCGCAGTCGTACACTCTTACAAATTGCTGCAATCTTCCAAAATTGCCAAAGCGCAATTAAGCAGTCTTATAGTTCACGGTCTTACACTGAAGCAGTCTTCTGCATTTCCATAGAATTTTGGTATCGGACTTTGAATTTGATTTACATCCTATGGATGACACAGGTGTCTTATCTCATGAATTATAACATAAAATATTGAGTCTAAAAATGATACACTTTTGCTCGGGAAGAGATTATCTGAAATGTAATGTTGCAACATATTATCATGGAGCCAATTCAAGAATCACCAATTATGTTGTCTGAGAGTGAAGCTTTTGAAAGAGATATGCATGATTTAGGAAAGAGATTTAACCTTTCTCTTATGAATATATTACGAGCATCAAAGAAGACATTGTAGAAGATAACGTGTTCACCAACATAGTATACCACAGTGTTTTTAACACCATCGACCAACATACCGTATTGTCGTCTATTATGAATACGATTGTATTTGATGAAAACATGTTCCACCGAATCTAAATTAAGGAGTTGTGTTACTTTTTCGCTTTTAATTACGAATGGAATAATTGATGTATATAATTGAAAGAGATAATCTATCTTACTTGAATAATTATTCAATTTTCATGACAAAAAATAACCCTTTCATTGCCATTTTGTTCGCCAAGCAGTCGCTTTTGTTTTGCAAGATTTATTCGATTCGACTGATCTTTTGTTTGATTATGAGAAATATCATTTCCAAGATTCGTCTGGTTTGCATACGAGTTAATCAGGCGCATACGGAGACTAAAGCAGAACATCGAGTTTACTGCTAGCCGTGTCAAAGCTATTCAGACCGACCTCTGAGGCTTGAAGAACTAGCATAAAAATGTAAACTTTTCACTACAGGTAGTAAAGTCCCATTTTTCATACAAGTCATTACATTTTTGATCTCATTAACCTCATTGATGGTTTTCTTAGAAATTTGGGACGTGGGACATAGAAATATGCGTTAAAAGATGGGTTTCTCAACGTTATGTTGCTTTGTGTCGTCATCGAGAAAGGTCTTTCAAGTGTTTGACAAAGGTCTGTACCAGATTGTACGTTTTAAACAAGAAAAAATGGTAGGCGAGTGCTCATGGGTACGTCAAAAACATCGATGACTTCAATGATTCATTTGTGACCGTTTTTTTAATCAAGAAACTACAATGTTAGAGTTGGGTGGAATGAAACCGATGGGTTTTAGGGCGTTGTTCAACTATTTTCTCCTTACAGCTTAATGTGTTGTAATTTAGTTTCTTAGTTAGCTTCTGAACATAGGTGTTTTTCAGCTACTTGTCTTATGTTGATAACGTAAATGTTATCGTTATCTATTGGAAGATTGCTTTATACGTAGACACATATTTAATGATTTCGGTTCAGATAGTCATACATATTACGGTAGTCTTCCAAAATTACAGTCGCACAAGTTAGCAGTCTTACATTTGTACGTAGCCTTACACTGAAGTAGTCTTCCGAAGTTCGCAGTCGTACACTCCTACAAATCATTGTAGTCATACAATGTTCGCAGTCGTACACTCTTACAAGTTACAGCAATCTTGCGAAGTTCGCAGTCATACACTTACAAATTACTGCAGTCTTCCAAAATTGCCAAAGCGCAATTAAGCAGTCTTAAAGCTTGCAGTCTTATACTGAAGCACTCCTACGAAGTTTGTAGTCATACAAATTGTTGCAGCCTTCTTCAAGTGCAGTCGTGCAAATAAGCAGTCTTGCAGTTGTTTACAGTCTTACACTGCATCAGTCTTACGAAATTTCACAACAAGATCAAAACAAACTTCTGCATTTCCATAAAATTTTGTATCGGACTTCGAATTTGATCTGCATCCTATGGATGACGCTGGTGTCTTATCTCATGAATGATAACATAAAATATTGAGTCTAAGAATGATACACTTTTGCTCGGGAAGAGATTATCTGAAATGTAATGTTGCAACATAGTATCATAGAGCCAATTTGAGAATCACCATTTATGTTATCTGAGACTAAAGCTTTTGAAAGTGATATGCATAATTTAGGAAAAGAGATTTAACCCTCCTCTTATGAGCATATTTGAGCATCAAAGAAGACGGCGTAGAAGATAACGGGTTCACCAACATAGTATACCACAGTGTTTTCAACACCACCGACCAACATACCCTATCGTCGTTCATTATGAACACAATTGTATGATGAATATATGTTTCACCGTATTTAAATTGAGTTACTTTTCCGCTTTTAATTACGAATGGAATGATTGATGTATATAATTGACAGAGATAATCCATCTTAATTTGAATAATTGTTCAATTTTCATGACAGAAATTACCCCGTGCATCACAATAATAACTACATAGAAAAATTTTATAAATGCGGGCAGTTTTTTCTGAGGCGGGTTTCGGGTTCACTATAAAAGAAATGGGCGGTCGCAGATCTCGGCCGATAACAATAGATTTATAAACTAAAAAATCTCTTAAAAATAACTCGTGCAACGCGCTAGGCTTTCAATACCCAATAGAATGATTAATGTATGTAACCGAAGGAGAAAATCCATCTTAATAATTGAATATTAATTCAATTTTCATGGCAACAAACTACCCCGTGCATCGCACGGGGCATACCTAGTAATAATAAAAAGTTATAGAAATGATGAGTAGTTACTAATTCCTTCACAAACAATGCAGCACAAAATTTTGTAAAAACGGTGGCTATTCCCTTGAGATCATGGGCCTGCCCCAAGTAGTTTAGGCGAGGCCATGACAATAATATTGAGCAAAAGAAAAAAATTGGATTTTCTGAATTATATAGAAAAGTATACATACATGGATTGCATCCAGTTATGGATGGCAACGGGCCGGATATGGGTCGGGTTTGACCGGACCCGGGATTCGAACCGATTATTTATTAGCGGAATCGGGACCCTTGCCCGCGCCGCCTCGGGTCTGGACCCGCCCTGCCCGCGCCTCAGGTCTGACCCTACCCGGATATATTGATTTTTTCTTTTTTTTTCTTTTTTATTTTTAAAAAATAAATAGAGAAATGCATTGCTTGAGACTCGAACCCGACCTTACCTTTGTATTACCAAACCTCTACCACTAGGCCAACATTTATTCATAATATTAACAATAACACTATATAACTTAATTATGAAATAAATTATAATATATATTTTCGGGACGAGTTCGGGTCTCGGGGTGGTTTGACCAGACTCGGGACCCGCCCCGAATCCGGCCGTGTAGAAGAATTCAAATCCATTACCCACCTCATACTCGATTATTTTTTAAATACCCGAACCCGCCCATTTACATCCCTATGTAAGTTAATATTGTATATTTGTGTACATAATAAATAAACAAAAAGAGTGAAACGTAGAAATTTTGTCGTTACGCACTTGAAGTAAACATCCTGACACTGTCTCTAGTGGTCAGAACAGAACAGAATCAATATATTACAATTTTCGTAATCTCAATTATTTTATTTCTCCATCATTAATTAATTAATTAATTGAATTTTCGACGCTCTATCGCTTCAGCAAAGAAAAAGGTGAATGCTAAGAGGCGGAGAATAAAGAAAAGAGGGAAAAGAAAAAGGCGTGCTTGTAATCAAAATCAACAACTTCACGCTGTAAGTTGCTTTTTGATCTCGCGAAGTTTTTCCATTTCCGATTCTCTTCGTTTACTGTTTAATAAATTTTTTTTGACCCAGGAGTGTTTTGCTGTTGCTAGTTTGACTTGTGTTGATGCTCGCGGTCTGATATTGGTGGAATATTTAGGTTGAAATGAACTATATCGAGTTGATTTTAGTTTATTATGAATTAGGGTAGCTGTTTTGAGGTTAAGTCGAGTGTAATTAATCTATGTGAAACTTGAAAAACCAGTGTGATTTTTTCCTCTTTGAATTAATCAGTTAATTGCAGTTCAATATATGTTGTGGATTAATTGATATCTAGACGATGGTTGATTTGAAGTCCGTGTTTGTTTTGTGCTTGATGCTTACTCTTTTTAAAACTTGCTTTAGTTTGATCAACCGAGCTGCAATTTGCTTTGTCATCACTGGGTTTATAATTTGTATAAATGACAACATGAAAAAATGACCAAATTCTTTAACATCCGCGTATAGATTTAATTTAAATAAGTTTTTGGTCTGAAAAAGTAACAAGCTTCCCATGCTTTAGGAAGTTACATTGTTACTATTTACTGCCACGCTCCCAGAAATTGGATCTTGCTGTAAGCATATCGATCTTGATTTGGCTATGCTCATGGCATCTGGTGGGATAGGACATGGAGATGCTGGTAGTTCGAGTCTGAGACCCGTTAATGGCTCCAAGGTATCATCAAGTTCTGTTGAATTTCTTGGAAGGGAGATGTTTGAAATGAGATTGAGGGACCGCGTGGACCAAGATAATGATAGGGTAAGTGTGAAGCATTTTCAATGGTCATACATCCTATTATGCCCTTATCTGACCTCTTCAACAAGTGATGTCACATGCGCTTGTATTGATATCTTATTTCTGATTCATTTATTTCAAATTTGCAACCAAGAAGTTATTTTGTGATGCAGGATAGTGAATCAGACGTAGTCGACGGTGCAGGTTCTGGAATAGGGCAGAGCATTAGAAACAATATTGGTGGTCGACATGGTCAGACGAGGCAGGTAGCTGATGGTATTCTTTTGAATATAGTTGCTCTATTATTTTAAAAAATAGGTTTATTTATTCATCCACTTCATTATTTGTAACTAGGGAGCCACCTATATAGCAGAGCATGTTGTTGGAACTGGTTCGTTTGGAGTAGTTTCTCAAGTAAGCAAGAAAAAGCATACGAGTCACTGTTCTTGTTTATGACCGATAAGACTGCTTTTGCTTGTATAACGATCATTGTATCCCATGGCAGGCCAAATGTAGGGAAACTGGAGAGATCGTTGCTATCAAAAAGGTTCTCCAGGACAAACGCTACAAAAATAGAGAGTTGCAGATTATGCAAATGTTGGATCATCCCAATATTGTGGCCCTAAAGCATTCATTTTACTCAACAACTGAAAAGGATGAAATTTACTTGAATCTTGTTCTGGAATATGTCCCCGAGACTCTTCACCGCGTTGCACGGCAATACATCAGAATGAATCAGAGAATGTCATTGTTATATGTGAAACTTTACACCTACCAGGTATGTATGTGTAGTGAGTTTTTTATCACCTTTGGCAAATTTCAAAAGTATGCTTGCAGGTTGTTACGCGAGACTTGATACCGGAAGATTTTATTTTTTTGCTTTTCCATAACGTTTTATGCCTCGGGACAATTTCCTCTTGATGCTATGTTTGTAAAATCTTTAAGATTGGTAGTTTATTATCATCAATTGAATGCTACGTTAACTCCGTGATTTCATATTTTGAGCTCTATCTAGTATGGTAGGTTTCTGCTGAAGCATAAACTTTTATTATCATGTTAATATTTCACTAGTTAATATCAGTAACCTTACTATTAAAGGGGTGTTGCACTTGTTCAGTTTATTGCTCATAATTTGAATCTTCCTGTCTCAATGTGGTTAACACAACGAACACTGACGTATACGTCCGTATTTAATTCTAATTTCTTAACTTCTTAATGAGAGTAATGAGCGTTTCAGATCGATTTGAATGGAAAGACAGATGTACTCTAAACATTGGCAGGATAGATTTCTTACTAAAAGTAGTACATGAGCATGTCAGCCAATGATTATTTCATGTAAATGATTATACTAACATGTTTGTATTGATGCATTAAAAATATGTCCATTGTGGTTTAATTGGCATGAAATTAGAAACACCAAAGATTGCCAATTTGCATACTAATTAGTGTTGTTGAGCTTCAGTGTTTCAACTAGTCTAATGTTTGTCCATGTGCAGATCTGTCGTGCACTTGCTTACATGCATAATTGCTTTGGAATTTGTCACCGTGACATCAAGCCTCAAAACTTACTAGTAAGTACATACATCTTTCTTCAAACATGCAGTGACTGTATAAGAGATTAAATATATTGTTATCCTTCTATTTTCATTTTACTATAATATAGATCTTTACGTATTGTGAATATGTTTCCAGGTAAATCCACACACTCACCAGCTGAAACTTTGTGACTTCGGAAGTGCGAAAGTTTTGGTGAGTCTTCTTGCTGCGTACTGAGTGGTGAATTTGTTTCTCATGTGTTTGTTGCATACATCAGGTAAAAGGAGAACCCAACGTGTCCTATATATGCTCAAGATATTATCGTGCTCCTGAACTAATATTTGGGGCCACAGAGTATACCACTGCTATTGATATATGGTCGACTGGTTGCGTAATGGCTGAATTACTTCTTGGACAGGTTACTCTCTATGGTCAGAACCTCTTGTTAGTCTCTCTAATGCACCGTGCTTTCTTGTTTTATGTCAAAATAATTTCTCCCATACTTTGTTATGCAGCCCTTGTTTCCAGGTGAGAGTGGAGTTGATCAGCTTGTTGAAATTATAAAGGTGGTGCCCTTTTTTACCTCATTTAAGATTAATAATTATGCATCAGTTTGTCCCATTCTGAGATGGTAACAGCTTTAGTTGAAGTCAGAGGCAAACTACTATACATACATGATCTCGAGATGTTCAAATATAATGACATTCTTTGTCAAATCACGGTATAATTGAATTACAGAATCTTAGAGTCGTTCTGATTTTATGTTACTGACATACCCAGAAACTTGCAACTTAATATGTAGAAGAAAATTGGCAGCCCTTTATTTTTGTAGCTAAGAATTTTTGGACTTGGAGAAAGGTTCGCCAATTTTCATGACTGAAGCTCAATTTGTTTGATTGTGATGCAGGTTTTAGGAACGCCTACGAGGGAGGAAATCAAATGCATGAATCCAAACTATACAGAGTTTAAATTTCCACAGATTAAGCCCCATCCTTGGCACAAGGTATCTTACTTCATCTGGATAAGGTTTTAAGTTCTAACAAGCTATATATTCATCATATTCACTCGTTTGGCATACATTCACACAAGTTATTATTAGCGCATCTGGGAAAAAAGTTTTTTCATTTGTTTCGCTCTTATTACTGTGATTTTTCCATTCTGGATAAGAAATTGCGTGCTCCATGCCAAATTGCTGTTCTCTACCTCGAGTCCGAAATACTTGTAAAGCCTTACTTATATATAGACGTCGACACTTCTCTTCTCACCACTTTTTCAGGTCTTCCAAAAACGCCTGCCTCCCGAAGCTGTCGACCTTGTCTGTCGTTTTTTCCAGTACTCTCCAAACCTCAGATGCACAGCTGTAAGTTCTATACATAAAAAACAAACCCTTTCACCATCCAGTTTTTCCTAAATTTACAACTCCGTTCGCAACCATTAATGATTTGTTTCCCTCCCCTCGCGTCAAATAAAAGCTGGAAGCTTGCGTTCACCCTTTCTTCGATGAACTGAGAAATCCCAACACGCGCCTTCCAAATGGCCGCCCCCTTCCTCCCCTCTTCAACTTCAAACCTGAAGGTATACACTATATATACACTTATTTATATATATTTTGAACGTCGTTAAGGTTCTGTGTATCGTATGATTCAACTTTTATTCGTCGACAGAGCTTTCTGGGGTACCGAGCGATACCATCAATCGCCTTATCCCAGAACATGCTAGAAGGCAAAGCTTGTTCATGGCCTTCCAATCCTAATTGCGTCATAACTTTGGTGGTTTTATGGGACCAACAACTGAGCCTCCGCTCATGGCAAGTGTTGTGCTTTTGCAATTTTCTTTTTTTCCCCTTCTTTAGTTTGGCTTTCTGTGGACTATTTTTTCGTAATAGATGAGAGAGGAGAAAAATAGTGTGATAGTTATTTCATGTGCATAGTTATCATTTCGAGACTTGCAATCATCTTTAATTTGATTGATGGCTTGTGTAGTATTATTTTGTGTGTAGGGTTGTTTTTTTACTGGAAATCTGCAGCTCTGGTAAGACTATTTTTAACCGAAAAACGCATTCTCAAACGCATTTTCAGACTCAAAATGCAGTAATTCTTTTCCAATCGTTAAACTCATTCTCAAACTCAAATTAATACTAGTATATTAAGCACGTCCAGTGTGTGTGCAGAAAATATATCAAGTTATTTTATTCTTTATTCTTCATCTTAAATAAATCAAACTTGGACTAAAATTGACAGTTTTTAACATGCCTGAGCATTAATAAATAGTATAGTTATGAAATATTCACAACACTAACTTTTACAATGTTCAATAGTGCTTGCAAATTTATAACTTTAAAAAAAATACATTTAATATTATATATAACATCTAATAAATAAACAATATTGCTGGTAAATTTTTTGTAAAGTTTCTATTTATTGGTTAAATAAGGATATAATATATGAGATTATAAATTAGGTGTGATTATTTTATGAGAATGTAATATTTTATTTTGTGGTTGTAATTTGAGAAATTTGCCTATAAATAGGCACCTTGAGTTGGATTGTAAAACACACAAAGTATTCATACTTCCTCTATCTAAATATTTCTCTCTATAATATTATTATAATATAAATATTAATCACAATAATATTTTTATAACACTCTAAAAACAATAAGGATGCTTTTATTATTAAAACAGACTTGAAATGTAATTATTGAATATAAAACTCATTTTATGCATTCAAACATATAAATGCGTTTATTTGGAGGAGAGAGAAAGTGTAAAATTCAGTTTGGGATTGGTTTTTATTCGATTTGAGATATTTTATGACTTTTTTTCGTTTTCAAGTTCCATTGAAGATGGTTTAAAACTGTTAGTTTTTTTTAGCAGATAAATTCGGGCCGAGATAATTTATTTGGGCCTTATAAGGGCCGATCAACGTTTAATAAGGTTAATGGGCCATCAAATTGGGCCTAGGAAGTTAGCTGGAAGCTTTATTTTCGCTTTTTCTGCCCTCTTGTTTGTTCCCAGTTGTCATACATGCATAAATCATATGAATAGTTATATATTTATATATTTTAGGGCGAGAAAGGACAGAATATTTATTTGTTATATAATTTTCATA